>JARWLC010000004.1:36884306-39284306 GCA_033318265.1 Phyllotis vaccarum
GACATTCTGGAGTCTGTGTCCAGGCCTGGCCTATCCAAGATTCACCCATTTGGGATCCACCTCCTGGTGGGCTGACACCCTGAAGTCAGTTGCCACCAAGTGCTCTTTTGACATGGCTGTCGGCAATGCCACATGTTCCCTTTCTAGGAAAACGTCTTTGGAGAAGCTTTTGGGGTTATGCCTCTTTGTTTTCACAGTATGCTACAGTTCACTTTTCTTCAAGCCCTTCACTAGACTCCAGTGCTGAAGCTTCAGAATTCCTTTCTGGAATTTGAATTTATACATTACTGTGTATATCAGGAAAAAATAACTGAAGTCCAATAGACTTATGAATACCACAAATACAGCATGCCAATTCTACAGCACACTGTGGCTAACTTGACAATTCTACCATGGATGGTGGATACTTTGGAGCACTGTTTACACAATATCTTCTCTATTCCATTTCTGTTTAAACACCATCTTCTGTAATTTTTTTCTGCACAAGAAAATCATCCCAAAGACTCCATTCTAGTTTGAGTTTATAGCATAATCAGTGCTTAAATGTTAGGTGGTGAGTATATCTCCATCAAGAATTGAACATATCTTAAATGAACACTTTAGTACAATATTTCTAGTATGTATTTTAGTTTTAGAGAACAGCCCCAAATGGGGTGAGTGGGGTACAGGTTTGGATAATTCCACGCTCCCTGGCTGTTCTTTAGGAAACACATTATCTAATCCATTAATTCCCCAGAGCATATTGAGTTTGTAAATTGATCTGGGGTTGTTTATTGCCCAGATGTTCCCATGCTCTATGTAGCTGAGAATGACCCCAACGCTTGATCCTCAAGTTTCCACATCCCAAGTGCTAGAGTCACAGGTATGGGCCACCATGTCCAGTTTTTTGAAATGCTAGGGATTGAATCCAGGGCTTCATGCACTAGGTAAGAACTCTACCAACTGGTTCACATTTCCCATTTCAAATTATTATTTTGCTTCTGCTAATTTGGAGCCAATGAGAATCCCAGCTCTGTTAGCTTTAGGAACAGTGTTTCTGCCTCAGTTTTTTCATCATAAATGTGGATAACAAGATTAAATTCCAAGTTTTGAATTGATGAGATCACCTAGGAAAATCACCTGGCTGGGGGCACCATACAAAGTATAAAGGTAGCTAATGCGCCTCTCTCACTCTTGAGAAACACGCATAGGTGCTATAGCTTCTTCACTTCATAGTTTTCTTTCTTTGTAGTGTAAGCAAGCATCTGTTTCAAATATTGTCTATCATGGCAATATCCTATCCCAGGGCCTGCTTTTATTTTCATTTTATTTTTATTCTGTATATATGAGCATTTCACCTGCATGCTTGTGTGTGCTCTATGTGTACGTAGTGCCCATTGCGGCCAGAAAGAGGTATCTGATCTCCTCAGACTGGAGCAGGTGGTTGAGAGCCGCCACGTGTGCTTACCATGGAGCCATCTCTCCAGCCCTACTGAGGCATGTTTTAATAACCACTGCCCTCTTCCTATACTCTTCCTTCTATCGTGTTTCATTCTCTATTCACCACCTGATCCAAGATTATCACTATGGCAACCAGATTCAAGGACTAGCCAGATACAGGCAGATGGTAGAAGGGTATAGCATCCCAAAAATCCCAGAGTTCAAAAACTGCCAGGTTTTCAGGTGGAAAGGAAACCCCAATGGCTGCCTGTTCAACTTTGCAGTCACATGACACTTTCCCATCAGCAGAATTGGTCTCTCTAGAATGTACTAAATTACACCTATTGAGTAAATACCATGGAGGATATAGGGTGAGGAGAGAATTTGTTCTGTTCATTCTTGGCACCCAGGTATCATAGTCAGCACTCTCCTCCACTACAATCAATCCTCAGATAATTACAATATCACAGAGCCAATTTTTGAAGCATCTTTGAGAAACATTTAATCAGGTTCTTAGTATGTAATTAGCAGGGCATGTAGCAGGTTTTGCTGAGAACACTCAAAATTTACTTAGGTGGGCTTCTTTAGTTTCTAGTCACAAAATGCATAAATTTTGCTTTCTTCTTGGTCATTGACAGTGTGAAAAATTGATAAACTAAAAAAAGAGGAACTGAATTTATCATTTAAAATGATAGGAGTGAAAAGCCTTACAGAAATAAGAATGGAAAGTTTGGAAGTCCGGAAGGAGAGCAGATATAGGAAATGGTAAAACTGCTAGCTTATTTTTTTTCCTCTTTCAGAATACCAGATATTTTTGCAATAATAGCTCCATTCAGAAAACTAAATTATATAATTTAATGTTGAAATTGAAAACAAAAAACCCAAAACAAAATAAGACTGTTAAAAATGGTTTTATCTTAAACTCTAGAATGTAAGGTAGATAGAAAACTTTTTTACTTTTAAGTTTCTTCTATATCATTTTAATGTATTTTTTTACTTTTGAAATGTCTTTATTGAGGTATGTTACATTCCTTCCAATTCATTCATTAAAAGAAGACAATGTTTCCAGAATATCCAATGCTACATGTGCCATATTGCTACAGGACAGTGTCTGACCCTTCTGCAAATCTACTGGTTAACAGCCATTCCCAATGTCCCTAGCAATCCTGCCATCCCCATCTGTCGTCTGTCTGCAGCTCATTTCTGCCTCTCTAGATTTGTCCATTCTCTATATTCTATTAAAAATGGAATCAAATGAATATTATGCCTGGTTTGTGTCAGTTGGGTATGTTTTCAGGATTCTTCCAACTTGTACCATGAACCAGTGCTTCATGCCTGTCATTGACAATTAACTTCCTATTGTGTGAACATAACACATTTTGTTTATCCAATCCCCAGTTGATGGACATTTGTTTGTTTATAGTCTAAGCTGTTAACATTTGAGCACAAGGTTTTATGTGGCATTGCTTCCACATCTCTTGTGTATATTGCTGGGGCTGCAATTGCTTGACTTATACTTAACTTTAAGTTTTTAATTCCATTGTGCGTGTTTATTTAGCGTGTATATGTATGTGTGTGGACACGTGCATGCTTCAACATGTGTGTGGAAGCCAGCGGACAAGTTTCAGGAGTTGTTTCTTCTTCCACCATCTGGGAATCAGGGATCAAATTGGGCTTGGGTTGTCAAGTTTGGTGACAAGAGCCTTAGGTTTAGAGTTTCGATCAGCTATTAAATCATTTTCTAAGTAATTTCACCTTTTTATATTCCCACCAGAATGGATGAGAATCTCAATTTTCTTACATGCACATGAGTAACTCTTGTTAGCTGGGTTTTTTTTTTCCCCTTTAATTTATTCTAGCTACTGTAGTGGATGTGAGGTGGAGCACATTATGGTTTTCACTTGCAAATAAACACACTATGTGTTTATTGACCATTTGTGTGTTGTCTTTGGAGAAATGTCTGTTCTAATCTCTTACCTATATATGTTATTTTAGCCTTAAAAGTAGCATCATATGTTTTAAACAAGTATAAAAATATATAGCAAAAGTTAGACACAGTTCTTGCTGAAAAAAAATTAAGATCATCTTTTTTTTTTTTTTTGCTTTTCCAAACATTTGTAAGTTTTTTTTTTTTTTTTTAAAAAAAAAACCCACATAACTTTTTGTTCTCTCTATTTAAAATTTTTTCTTTAATTTGGAATATTAGCAGAAGAAAACAATTTTAAACAGTCTAATATTAAGAAAAAGACAACAATATCTAATATTTTGGCATATTTCTCTCCAGGACTTGTCTAGATTTTGTGTATTTTTTGAGATTGTAATACATATACAAGTTCAAAATGCATCTTTTATTCTTTTGTTTTGTTCTAAGACAGGGTTTCTCTGTGTATGCCTGGCTGTCTTGGAATTTACTTTGTAGACCAGGCTGGCCTAAAACTCAAAGATCTGCCTGCTTGCTTCTGTTTCCCAAGTACTGGGATTAAATGCATGCACCACCATGCCCAGCTACATCTTTTATTCTTAAGACAGCAAAAGAAGTCTTATATATTAAGTGAGATGGTTCTTATCTCTTCTGAATATCTCCAGAGGAAATGCCACTAGATTGTCATCTAGGGGTTTCTTATACAAATTACACTAAAATTAAAGTCCTTTGCATACACATACACCCCCACTGCATTCCTGGCTCTTAGCTGCAGTTTACTACTCTCTAGAGCCACAACTTGGGATTCTTTTTTCTCCCTTGCCCCAAAGGTGCAATTGTTAAGTTACAACAACTTCCCAAAGTTTCACAAACTCTGTTTATCCTAATTAAGGGCTCTTAGGGTTAAAACCCCCCCCAGAAGAGATTTTTTTTTTTTTCTTTACTAGCATTGGAATCAAACCCAGCATTTCATATCAGCTAGACAAGCACTCTACCACTGAGCTACAGTGAGCCCTCAGAAGACACTTTTTAGGACTTGATCAAGAGTTGTTTTCTGAACTGATATAGGCAGTTGCCTCCTTATGGTCCCATGTTTGTCTATAAACACTTTAAAACAGCAGTGCAATCCAAATCTCTCTCTCTCTCTCTCTCTCTCTCTCTCTCTCTCTCACACACACACACACACACACACACACACACACACACACCAGAGAGAGAGAGAGAGAGAATTGAATCCAGTCTGAAAATATCAAAACACAGGCATATGAAGAATTGATGTTACTGAAACCTCCATGATAAGTCCCCAGACAAATCTGTGTGAGAATAAACCTAAAATGATTGGCTAGGTCTTTAACTCAGAATGAGGGAAAGAAAGCAGAGCACTTACAATGTCCAGGCCCCCACTTCTTCCAGACAAGGTGCTATGTACCCCTTACTGACTTCCTGCAGGTAGCACAGGCTGTAGGACTGAGTATGACCAGTAAGACATGGACAATTCCACTTTTCATTATTGAAGATGGAAGGAATCAGTTTCCTCAGTGATTGCATGAAACCAATCCCACACCAAATCTCACTGTAGACAAATCTCACCAAGACACAAATAAGGGACAAACCTTCACATATCAATAAGCTACCATTAGAGGGGTATGGGTAGCCTCTGGTTTGTGACACAAGCTGGAGTCATCAGATAGGAAGGAGCCTCAGCTGAGGAGATGCCTCCAGGAGATGCTGCTGTGAGGTAACTTCTCATGTAATGATCATTGAGGGAAGGCCCAGCCCATGATAGGTGGTGCTACCTCTGGGCAAGTGGTCCTGGGTTCAGTATAAAGGTGGGCTGAACAGGCCAGGGTAAGCAAGCTAGTAAGCAGCACCTCTCCACGGCCTCTGTGTCAGATCCTGGCTTCATTACTGCCCTGTTTGAATTCCTGTCCTGGCTTCCTTGAGCCATGAACAGCAATGCTGAAGTGTAAGCCAAATAAACCCCTCCCCAACTTACCTTGTGGTCCTGGTGCCTCACCGAAGCTATAGAAACCCTAAGACAGTGTGTTCCATCAGTTCCATTTCCTCATGTCCTCCCTCCCTTTTAGACGGCTGTGGCAGATTGTAGGCATTGGCTCTGAAGGGAGAGTCAGATTAGGATGCTTCACTTTGCCAGCCAAACACTCAGCTTCAAATGTGGCTTAGCAGAGAACAGAGGCTTGCTAGGATCATCCTTAGATGAGCCGGAGAGTCGTTGCTGTCTTTCCAAAGACAGAAAGCAGAAGCCACGTTTTCTTACCAGTGCATTCACAGGGGCTTGGCGAATCTTAGGGCTTCACTGGCAGACTGAAGCTAACATGTCTAGGCCACAAGTATTTCTTATGTTACTAGCATCATGTGTACTGTTTATCTCCCTTTGGAAAATGAAGTGCAGGAAACCTGAACATTGATCCTAAAAGCTGCCACTCTATCTTGGAGGAAAAACTCAGACTTGCTCACTGTGGCAGTCTGAATGAAAATATCTACCATAGGCTCACAGGGAGTGGCCCTATTAGGAGGTGAGACTTTGCTGAAGTAGGTATGCCTTTGTTAGAGGAAGTATGTCACTGGGGGTGGGCTCTGAGGCTCCGGATGCTCAAGCCAAGCTCTCACTCTCTTCCTGCTGCCTGTCAATCCAGATAAAGCACTCTCAGCTACCTCTCCAAAACCATGTCTTCCTGCAGGCTACCCGTGACAATAATGAACTAAATTAAATGTTTCCTTTTAAGAGTTATGGCCATGGCCTCTATTCATGGCAATAAAAACCCTAAGACATTCACTAATCATTTAGTGTTTGGGGAAGTAGGAGGGGGGAGCAGCTTCAGCCTGGGCAGGGGAGGGGTGGAGTGGGAGGTGGGGGGTGAGGGGGTGGGCAGGGATAACTCTACTTAAAAGACATAAATGGTTCCATCAGCACCACTACCTTTCTCCACCTCCCAGAAGATTCCTCTATTATCTGCATATTATGGGCTATATTTCCGTGGGCTCTAACTAATTATGGATTAAAAAAATGTGGGAAAACAAGAGTTGAGTTTATTCTGTGCATATACGGACACTTTATATGGTTATTATCTCTAAACAATGTACTGTAATTGCTTATAGAGCATTTACATATCATCAATTACTGTAAGTAATCTAGAGATGAATTATATGGAGCAGGTTCATCGCCAGCACCACAAAAGCCGTATATGTGAGGACTGTATGGGTCATCTGGAAATACTATGCCATTTTATAAAAGGGATCATTTTAGCATCTGTAAGAGCCCCTGGAATCAACCCTATGGATATAGAGAAACAAGTTCCCATTATTCTTAGACCTGCACCCTTTTATTTTTAACCTACTTGATGCTAAATGTGTTCACTACTTATGAGAAAATTCTTGACATTTTAGTGAAGTAGGAAGCTAAAGATTTCACATTTCAATCAAAACATTTTGGCACGGGGAAACCATGCTGTATTGAGACAACTTTGGGCACAGTGTAAAAGTGTAAAGAACTCTTCCTTCTCTGGGGACAAAATGTCCTCCAAAGATTTGACTCCTGATACCTCAGATGATTTTTGTGACATTCAGAGAAATGTTTCAACACACTGTTTTTCAGGGGCTCCTGGAACACTAGCTGACTTGGACCTCACTTTAATCTCCCTCTTATACCTCAAATTCTTATTTTTTTTAATTTTTCCCCACCCACTACCTCACTTTTAAATCAATGTATTCAACCCAAAGAGGGTTCATTTATCCCTTATCAAGATCCTGACTAAGGATGGGCGAGGTAGCACAGACCTTTAATCACAGCATGCAGATGGCAGAGGCACTTGGATCTCTGTGAGTTCAAGGCCAGACTGTTTTATAGATGGAGTTCCAGGACATGCAGGTCTGTGTAGAGAGACTGTCTCAAAAAAGCAAGAAAACAAGATCCTGACTTTCAGGTTTCTCTGAACTCCAGCTGGAGTGAGCTGGAGAGATGGCTCAGTGGTTAAGAGAACCGGCTACTCTTCCAGAAAACCCAGGTTCAATCCCCAGCACCCACATGGCAGCTCACAACTGTCTATAACTCTAGGTCCGGGGAATCTGACATCCTCACATAGACATGAATGCAGTCAAAACCGCCAATGTATAAAAAAACGAAATTAAATAAAATACTAAAAAACAAAACAAATAAGGAAACACCAAATCAGACTGGATAAAATATATGTGTCGATGTTATTACATGTCTTTAAAATGTCGTCTAGGGCTCAGTGTGGCTCTCTCAATCATGTGAAATTCTTTTCTTCCTTCTTTCTCTCCTCTGTTCTGACAGCTCTTCTCTCCACTCTTCAGACAAATCATTGTTGGGCTTATGATATTTTTGTCACTTGTAGGCAAAGTGAAAATCCACCTAGAAAGGACATTCATTTGAGTCTGTTCCTAACAAGAAAAAGAAGAAAAGAGAAGTGAATATGGCAGGAAACAGGTAGCACAGGTGGGTAAAACCTAGGATTGCTTACAGAATATACATTTTTAAATGTACAAAAAGAACACATCAATTAAAAAATTCCCCACTCAGCATGAATTATTCAATTTTAGTGATTTTATTTCAACAGTTTTTAATGTATAATTTTTGTGCAATAATAATCTTGCGCATATGCTTTTATTTTGGTAGATTTTGTTAGAGAAACCCTTCTTAGCTCTTTTTCATATTTTATAAGTTTTAGAGGAAGAATGTTTTAGGGTTAGAATTGGATACCTGTTACCACTGGGCCTCTTGTATTCACATCATTTCTGACTGAATGTAGACATCAGTGAGTTTTAAAGAGAGCTGGGATAATGCTAACTTTGGGTAAGAAATGATGAATTAAACAGGGCTTATATCTAGAAAAGATTCATGCTTTGTAATTATAAGGCAAAAATGGGAAGAAGTTTTGAGGTACTAAGAATCATGCAGGCTTTTAGAGAGTCCTTAATATTCAATCCCCCTTCAAACTATGGCACTGTATATACATCGGAAAGCATTTAAATATCTTAGAATATAAAAAATATGAAGAACATTTTGGAACATGACTCTGGTAAGGTAGACCAGAAGTCTAAAAACAAAGGAGTGTGCAGACTTTACTACTGTAGGGGCAGAGATGGGATGAGAAGGCAAATTGCATTAACTACTTTTCTGTTGATGTGATAGAATAGCATGACATAAAGCAACCTAAGGAAAAAGGCTTTATTTCAGCTTGCATTTCCAGAGGGATGGAGTCTTCATGGTAGGGAAGATATGGTGGCAGGAACAAGAAGTTGGCTAAGCAAGTTTCTATCCACATATAGGAAGCAGAGAGAAAGAGCAGAAGATAGGGTGAGGCTGTAAACCCTCAAAGCCCACCCCCAGTGACATACTTCCTCTAGCAAGGTTTAACATCCTAAATGTTCCAAAACTTTCCCAAACAGTGGCACCAATGGAGGACCATGTGTTTAAATACATAAGCTTATGGAACACAGTTTTTAATCAAACCACCACACAGGTCTTATGATCCCTGTTTAATGTTCTTTTGAAACATGATAGGAAAGAGGAAGGAGGGAAAAAGGAACGTATGGCTAGGATTAAAAAGGAAAAAGGACAGAGCTTACACAGGTTCAAGCCAGATGGGATCTGAGCACTGAGAGGGCAAAGTAGACCCTGGCTCCTATCACTCACCTAGAAGCCATCTGTAACTGATACCCCTCGCAGAGGGAAAAATTAGTTTCATCCAATGGGTTTTCACTGAGTATATTAACCTCACTTTAGCTTAGGCTCCATGTCTGGGAATAGCTGGCTAACACAAAACCAACTCAGTGGTGTTTTTGTAATGGTATATTGGGATTTTTTTTTTTTGTCTTTTGCTTGTATATATTAGTTTCTAAGGTTGTGTGTGTGTGTGTGTTTCTTACGTTTTATTCTTTTTTTTTAACAGAGAGAGAAAGAAAGGGGTAGAGTTGGGGAAGGATTGAGGGAAGGGGAAAAACATGATCAGAATATATTGTATAAAATATTTTTTCAATACAAGAATTAAGATAGAAGATTTAAAAGGGGAAAAGACAAGAGGAAAGAAGATGGGAAAGGGAGGGAGGGAGGGAGAGAAGGAGGGAGGGAGGGAGGGAAGAAGAGTGATCAGAAAAAGTGGAATAGAGTAAAGGACAATTAAACAAAGAAGAAAGAAAAGTAGGCATAAGGTTTCAAGACAGCTAATCTTGAGTGAACTTGAACTTAGAGAAGATGGGGTTCTCAAGGTAAAGCAGTCCCCCAAAATAAAAAATTCAAGCTATACAAAACATTTAAGGCCCTTCATCTATTAAGAAGTTACATTTCCATGACAATAGGGCAATCCTAGAATCGTGAAAGGTAAGAGCCCTTCTGTCTGACACCAAAGGCTACCACCCCAGTCTTTCCTCTGGGTTCTTCTTTGTGGTTGTTTCCCTAGCTACAGCATCCACGATAGGTGAGCCATCTAGAGTTGGTGATAGAAAGAGGTGGAAATAACAGAACTTTCAAGGTTAGTCCTTAAAATACCTGGCAGTTTCTAGTTTCTCCCTCTCAGGGACTGGATGCTGTGGGGATTTAATAAAGTTTCAGAAATTTTGGAGATACTAGAGGGAATAAATACCACAGTCAAATCTTACCCAGCTGTCTTATAGCTTCCTCAGCCTCCATTCCCTTGGAATGGTTTTCTCTGTGTTTGAATCCTGATTTAAGTATTCTTTCGGTAATTAAGGCGTGGCCCCACCACACCTGCTTGGGAGCCTGGAATTCCTTCTATAATCTGAAGTGACCTTGACTCAGGATTAAGGGTGTAGGTCACCACTCCCAGGATACTCCCTGTGCTGGGATTAAAGGTTTGAATCACCACTCTGATTTTCCTAGACTGACAGTGGTTAGAGCTCTGGGACTTCTGGAGCTTTTGCTAACCCCCCACATAGACTGTGGGTAGATTCCCTCTGATATCTCCAAAACTTCTGAAACTTTATTAAATCCCCACATATCCCCTTTTGTGTCAAATTTAAAAAAAGGTGATAGCTAACGTAAGAAAAACAATATACAATAGGTACAGTAATTATATACAATATATACAAACAATAAATGAGTAATGTCTAGTCCATTAACAATTGACAATTCCAATAAAATATTTCATTAATTATCCTATTTTGATGAGTCCAAAGGATTATGCCTAATTCATTTCCTTTCTAACTAAAAGCTATTATTTTGATGTCTCTAAAACTTATAAGCTTTACCTTAAAAGTTTCTTTTCTAAAACTGTCATTAAAAAATTGTAACTATAACTATCTCATCTTCAACTACCTCAGAGACCCAAGAAGGGAATAATATTTACCTAAATAACTAGGAAGTGCAAGCAACTTCCAAAAACTAGAAATGACAGAGATGATACCCATCTGCCTGAACAGTCACCCAAAGTTCCTTTATAAAGTTGGGGCATCCATCTTCAGCCTACAGGCCCAAAGTCTCTTTTCATCTCAATGAAGCAGAAAATCTGCTCTGTCCATTTTGGGGTAGTTCAGTCATTTCTCCTTGTGTCCTGTAGATTGAAGACTCTTCAAAGTTCTTTTCAACTTTCCCTTGCAGTACTTGCTGGTTATTGGTCTCGTGCCGGTATTTAGCTTTAGATGAAGTTTACCACCACTTTTGACTGCATTCCCAAGCAACCCAACTCTAGGAAGATCCAGGCCCAGCATGCCAGGGGCTGCTACCGCCTCACACCATCCATGGGCCATCTCTGACAGTTTTCTCTGAAAAACAGGAACCTGAAGGACCATCTCAGCTTGTTCTGTCAAAGTTCAAAGGTCACTTTCTGAGGAAACCTGCATGTCCAGTTAAAATAGCACACTGTTAAGCAGTCAATACAGGGACAGGTTCTTGTCCAATGACTGAGTCAAGGTCACTTCAGATTATAGAAGGAATTCCAGGCTCCCAAGCAGGTGTGGTGGGGCCACGCCTTAATTACTGAAAGAATACTTAAGTCAGGATTCAAACACAGAGAAAACCATTCCAAGGGAATGGAGGCTGAGGAAGCTATAAGACAGCTGGGTAAGATTTGACTGTGGTGTTTATTCCCTCTAGTATCTTCAACTTCTTCAGAGATCTATCTCTGAGTCTCATTCATTCTTGCGACAGGATGCCATGGAAGAAGTATGAATGCCTTGCTGTAGAGAAGCCCAACTCAGCCATATGAGAAGTGAGAGGAGTTATATATGGTGGCAGAGTAAGATCCCTAATATTCGAGTGGTGTCTTCTAGCACTGTGCAACTTCATCTAGCTGCCAGGGGAATGAAGCCAAATGAGTTTTCAGATTAGTTAATCTAGAGTCTGATTAGTCAATCATCAGTGTTTTGGGCTACTGTGTTCCAGCATGGTCTGTTGGGTGGCAGTAGGTAACTGAAGTAGTTGCCTATGATAACATATTGATTGTTATGGACCTATGGTTTAGATGTATGGTCTGTTGATCTGGACCAAGCCTAACTAAGCTTGCTTGAACTTATTTGTGCCTATGAAACCAAATGAGGGCTGGCTAGCAACCTCCACTATAATGACTTGGCTCTTGCTGGCCAGGGTCTTTGTCCAGCAGCAGGCTTGGGAATGGCAGAATCCCAGGAGTTGATACACAGAAATGCAGTTTTCAAGACTTCCATTATATCATATGTAGTCTTGCTCCATTGGCCAAAGTAGATCATATGGAAATCCCAGGATGAAAGACATGAGATAAAGGGAAGTCATCAACTAGGAACCATTAATATTATCAAACTTTCTATAAGAAACACATGCATGGCTCCTGTGTAAGGGCAGCACTAAATAATAATATTAAGACTTTCAACCAAGAACTAGAATCAATTGGAAAAATATTTGAAATTAAGTAAAACATTTAAATGAATATTTTCTGGTTTTTAAATAGGCTTCAAGATTTTCTGTCCAAGTAGCTTGCTAGTGACATTGATGCTCTTTATTTTCCAATGGAAGACGACTCTCCTGCATCCCTACTAATAGAGGTAGAATTAGGAAGAAATTTTTGTCTGATACTACACAAAACTAACACTGCAGTAATCAAGGCTCTTGAGGAATTTCTTAGAATCCCGTTTCACAGAGTTAGTTCTCTAAATGTCCAGTAGGCAGTTGGCTTTGGGACTTCTCTAAGGAAGCCACAGCCCAAGGCTGTTTGCTTCTGTGATTACAGAAAGCAGTCTAGGTGCTAATGGGAAAAGCAGCTGTGTGGAAGAGGCACAGGACTGGGGTGTCTGAATGTAATCCATCTGACCACTTTTGATCCACTGCGATTTCACTTAGGTTTGGCTTTGCCTGTTTTCATATCCCCTGCAGCAATTTTTACTGACTTTGCCTCTCTGGGAAGCAAATTCACTTCCCAGTCTTTGAATTTCAGAGTGGAAGTCTGAGGGAGCCCATAAAGGGAGACTATGATTACCTACTCCCAGATCTCAGCTAGTCTGCTACTAAGAGCAGTGTGGTGCTGCCCCCTAGACAGTGACTCACAGCAGTAGGTTGCAAAGTTCTTTGATCTTTGATCATACTCCTTTGTCTGCTGCCCCCTCCACTGGCCCCATCTTGAACTCTGTTAAGCCTGTAGTTCTTTTACTTTTTGTTCAGGGACTAAATAAGGAAAACTGTGTCCTGGTCTGTGAGTTACTACTGGATGTCTTTGAGCCATGGTTTTCTTATTTGAAAAGCGTGCATGCTGGACCAAATGTACGCTCTTACTCTGTCTTAATACATTCAGGATACCAGGACCCAAGTCCTGAGTCAATGATGCCCTTAATCTCCGGTAGGGCACAGACACACCTGGAAGAAGTGCACGGGAAAACATGGCCAAATAACAATTCACATCTATTTGAGTTATCTGTTTCATTTTAATGAAACTTTAAAATTAATGCCATTTTTATTATAGAGGAATTACCGTGCTCCATTCTAGGCTGATATTAAACCGCGACAAACTCGCTGGAGTTTGGAAGGAGGGTAAAACATTTTAAAACTGCAGACTGGTGTTCTTTGCAGAACCTCAAGGGAGTGTCCCCTCGGGCAAGGATCATCAAATGCTGGCCTTCCCAGCACAGGACAAGTTTTGTTTGGGAAAAGAAAAGTGGAAGGAAGTGATGAAGATGAAAAATGTTACTTGCTTCGACCCAACTGGAAGGAATCGTTACTTTCTTGTGCCTGTTGGATACATTATTTTAGCATCCAGGACAGCATTAACCCCAAGCACATCTTTAGATCTGGCCCCCACCGTCTTTGCGGCGGTACTAACCTAGGTGAGATACCGAGTTGCTCCAGCAGGTGTGCCCCATTGCTGCGCATTTGCGCGGGACCCCTCTCTAGCCTATCCCTACCTGTGGATAGGTCTTCCTTCCTTAAAGCACCTGCTAGCTTTAGAAGGGGTACAGCTGTGGTCTCAGAACCTTTGTTTGTCCATTCCTTGTGGAGAAGAGGAGCCTGTGAGTGGTAGGCTCTAGGAAGAGGAGTCAAGTCAGGCATAGCCTGGTTCAATGGCCTGGGGCAGGGGCATGCTCTACTCCAACACAGTGCTCCTTGGTGGGGCTTCAAGATTCGGAGAAGCGCCTAGAAACCTTGGCGCTTCAGAGGATCCTGCTAATTCCAGGGAGCCGATTCGCCCCCCCCCCCCCCCATTCAGGTTGCGGGCAGCGGCACAGGGTACACAGGCCTCACGCACCGCACCGCTTACTCTGACCGAGCTACTGCTGCAAACCGGTCTGGCTTCCCTGCAGGGCGTGCGGGATGGAGCAGGGGGTGGAGAGAAAAGGGGAAGAGCCTGGGCGGCCGGCGGGCGGGGCCTGCAGCCTCCCGGAGTCGCAGCAGCCGCACAGCCTGCTCGCCGCCAGCCTCGCTCGGACTCGGGTGCGCTGCGCGGAGACCCGAGGTCCGCGGGCGCTGCCACTCCTCGGCCTCCACCCCAGATCTTTGCCTTGCGGTGCCGCTTGAGTCCTAGCTACTCTGCGGGCGAGTGGAGCGGCGGGAAGGAAGGGGAACGCGAGGACACGCATACCGGCCGCGGCGCGCGCGCATTGCACACTTGCAGCCGCGCGTCCCCGTCACCGCGTGTCCGAGCCGAGTGTGGCCCCGCGGCAGGGCCCGGCACCTGCCCGCCTCTGGCGCTGCCCGGGCTCCGCCCCGCCCGCTGCCCGCCACAGCCACCCGGGAACCCGCGACATCCCGATAACTTGCTCGCCGTGGCGCAACTGGTCTTGGCCGCTGAGGCTCCAGCACGCCGGCCGGGGGAGGTAAGTTTCCTGCGCGTCCCCGGCAACCCTGCCTACAACCTCCCTCTCTAGCCGCTGCGCCTGGGGCTCTGTGTCTCTGCTGAGACCTGACCTGCTCTCCGCCCTGCCACTTTGACTGTCTGAATTGTGCTGGGGGTGACGTGGAGGGGGCGCCGTGGTCACCGAGCCAGGACCTTCGTTCTTTTGGGGGCCTCGGAGCTGCTCACTCCCCGTAGATACTCACCGTCTCTCACCCCAGTCCCTAGGATGGCAGTGACACCCGCTGATCACTCCTCTCACTTAAACCAGAGCCCCCTCCCTCCTTTCAGGGGAATCTGCTGAGTTTGGTTGCAGTAGGAGAGGTGTCCCTGCCATCCCTCCCCCCCTGTTACTAAACAGCGGCAGCGGGCGAACTTGTTAGGTGCCCCTGGGATGTCCAAAGGGGCTTGCATGAGTCGGTGTTCTGGTGATTTCTGGTTCTGGCGCTGGTTGAAACAGGTGAGGTACAGTTCCAGCCTAAAAACAGCAAGGGACTTTTAAGGGTCTCCCCTCTCCACTGGCCAAGGCAGCATGAGGCTTCAACATCTGGGGCGGGTCGGGGGGGGGGTGTGCTGGGAGTATGGGGCAATGGGGTGGGGGAGTGCTGGAGTTGGATTTGCCACTCTGGTGCCTGGAGTCAGAACCGAGACAACAAATGTATGCTTATCTCTCATCTATGCAGATGAGTATGTTCTCGTATCTTGCCCCCACCCCCCAAGTCGGCTGTCTGCCTTGAATGGCATGCTTGGGTAGAAACCTGTTTCAGAGAAGTTCTTTGGGTAGGTTAGTAAATTTCTCTCCACCCCCCCCCCCACTAAAACCAGAGCTTTGAACAAGGATCTGCTATTTAGTATAATGCTATTTAAAGTAAATGCACTCCGATCCCCAAGTAACACCCCCTGACGCTGCCCCTAGATGACGTTCTCAGCTAGGTAGAGGTCCGGCTGTAAAATGAATGGTACCAAAGGACTGGGAACGTGATAATCTGACCTAAGAAGCGGTCCGAATTGGTTCTCTTGAACTTTGGCTCAGAGGGCCCTTTTGTCTCTCTTCCGGGAGACTTCCCTCTTGTTCTATGGAGAGGGCTGCAGTGTTTTTGCAGTTGTTGGAGTGGATCAAAGTCCATTGGTTTTCCTTCGACTCCAGTGTGATAAAATAAATGGGGTTCCTGGAAGCTAGAAACAGAGGGCTTCCAGCTGAAAGAAACCCTTGGGGGAAAAAATCTTCCCCAACCAAGTTCAAGATTGAGCCCTAAGTGTTCATGTATGATCTCTGAGCTGAAGGAAAGGCCCGTCATGTGTGCAGAGGTGGAGACCCCTGAAGATGAATGGGAAATGCAATAAGTCTGCTTCTGAAGTGTGATGTCCATCTTGGAAAGGAAAGCTGTATGGCACGTACACATACATTTTTGTCCAAACTGGAAGGAGTGAAGATCGCATCTAATATTTGCAAGTAGTTTTCAGCATTCCCATTTCATTTCGACCATTTCTGAGGGAGATGAAGATTGCAGTTGCACGTTTAAGATTCTGGGATTTATCACAGTGACAAGGGGGTTGTTAGAGTCACTGCCCGGTTTTTACGGTTCCTAACTCAGATCCAGCCCTGTACTTGAAGTCTTGTTTTCTTTAATGACCAGACTTGTCTTGCTTTCACGGTCAGTACAGCCTCATTGTGATTTACCATTCACATATTGCAGATGTGAGGAAACTCAGGGTCAGACAACCATGGGAGCCTTGCTTCTCCTCTGAGTGTTGGTTCGGAGAGTTCATCTAATCTCCTGACAGCTTGGTGCTTTGTGTTTTCTGTCATTGTCCCACTTCTGATCAGGATGAGGTCATGCTGTTCAGCATGCTGGTTGGTGACCTGGGCTGTAACTCCAACACAGCTTTTGTGCCAGATCACACCACCTCCAGGCCTAAAATCTTTTTTTCATACAAAACAAAAAGTGCCTAAGGAATTCAATTTCTTTGGCCAGCTTTAGCATTCTGCGGTGTCTAGCAATGTGGTATTACTTCCTTTAGGTTCATTTCTTCTGAAGTTTAGGAGAAGAAAAGCTTTCTACCCCGTATCAGCAAGGGCTTTAGCTAATCATTGATTCCAGTGTCAGCTAACTTTTTCTGACTTTGACTGTGGACCACTCGATGGAGGGAAAGAAAATTACAAGTATATTTTAATGTCCCACCTCTGTTGTTTAGTGCTTCTATTTGACGGTATTCAAGGTAAAGTACTCTCAGGTAGAAGTTGATTTAATATTCCAACAGTATGTGCACACATTTGTTTATTTATTTAACTTTTTTTTTTTTTTTTTTTTTTTTTTTTTTTTTTTTTTTTTTTTTTTTTTGAGACGGGGTTTCTCTGTGTAGCCCTGACTGTCCTGGAGCTTGCTCTATAGACTGGACTGTCTTTGAACTCAGCTCTGCCTTCCTCTGCCACCACCTCCAGGGTCAATTTTTTTTTTTTTAAAAGCTTTGTAGTTTGCATATAGTAAATACTGTTCCCCCCACTGAATTAATGGAAGTGAAATCTTTCATAAGGAAAGCATGCTGTAAAACAGAAGGCGCCTCACATGTAAATCCAGCATAAAACATAATTTTTTTTAAATTTGGGATATTGTTATATTTTCATATATATTTATGTCTGTATACAAGGCTTATAGATTCTCTGCAGTCAAGGAACTATGCAGAATATGAAACTCAGAAGCAAAATTGGGGAAGAAAAAAAAGTCAGACATTATGCCCTCCCAGGCAGAAGGCTATATGCCACCTATGAGATGTCTTGCCACAGTATTGGTCTAGAATTTCAGTGAGACATTTGCTTTCCATACAATTCACAGGAGATCTGAAACAAGGGCATAGTTTCCTTGTGAGAGGTGAGAGGAGCCTATTGTTGCTCACCCATGTTTCCTGAGCTCATCACATGGAACTGATTTCCTTCTCATGTCATCATGTCTTTTTCATGCCTTCTACCTTTTGTCAGTGATGAATGGCGGGCTGAAGGATCTGTCCCTAGGAACCAGTGTGTGTCACTTTATGAAAGGGCTTGTCTAGAGATGGAGAAACCAACCTCTCTTTTTTACTCAAGGGGGCTGAGGTACATTTAAGTAACTACTAACACTGCTCCGTGGTTTTGGAGGAAGAACCTAATTAATGAAGCCAACCTAGTTTCTGTTCCCTTTAAGAATTTTCTTGTCTTTCCACTCTTTCCTACATACAAAAAAGTGTTGGGCTTTGTTTTATGTAAGGAGGAGGGTTAAGTCAGGGATCTTAAATACTGCTAGTAGAACTTGCTGTTTGTTAGGGGTTGGGATGCATTTCCTTTGGAGAAAATTCAGAGGACATTAACTTATTAAGAGATGCACCATTTACAGTTATGAAAGCTGAAGAGTTAGGAAGTAAACTGACCACTCATGGTCACATGGATGCTGATCCAAGGCCAGGGCTGAGGTAGCATTGTTAAGAAGGTTTATTTTCAAAGTTGTGCAGTTTTTACTTTTAGGAACCATAGAGATTTGCTGAAAAGTTCTGTTTGCCAGTAATTTATGGAGCAGGTATATTTTTAAGTGGTTTCCTATTTATATGTTTAAATATTATTATCTAAATAAGCGCTATTATAGGGAAAAATGTCCATTCCCATCCCATCCCGTCTCATGACTAAGATACATCAGCAATTAATACTTTGTTCCAATCAGGGCTTGAAGAAAGGGGCTTGTCTGAATAGAAACGAATGCAGGGTGGTTTTGTTCTGGTAAATAAAGGCAGCGGCTAAAGGTGGCCCTGTCACCCAGCCAGTAAAATCATAAATATGCATATATTTAATTTGCATTTGCTTGTATTCCAGTTAAATTGTAATTCAAAGCAGAAAAATAATTTGTGTGTGTGTGTGTGTGTGTGTGTGTGTGTGTGTGTGTGTGTGTGTGTGTGTGTGGCTATAGCCTTCCTTATTGTTCTCTGAAAAACATTGAGTCCTAAATGTGTTATTCGTTAGAAAAAAACAAAAAACAAAACAAACCATTTCCCTTTGTATGGAATGCATTGACTGCAGTTGGAGGTATTCTTTTAATTCCTCAGGAGCTGCCCAGTACATTATGTAGTTCTGCATAGCCTTCAGTTTGTGCCCTTATCTCTGAAACTGGAGATTTTTCTGCTAAAAGAGAAAAAGACAGGCGACCTAGCATCATTTTGTATTACTAATTTTTTTTTCAAATCTACCTCAAGCTTATTTTTTTAAAAAATAGCTGCTTATGCCATTGATAAGGTTCCCCCCCCAAGCTATGTCCTACTAAAAATAAATAGGCCAACCTCAATTTTGTGCCTTTCATTTTCAACATTATCATTTTGTTCATGGCTTCGTTAGAATGTACAAGGGTGGTGACCGAACAAGGAAAATACATGAACTCACGTCAAACTAGGTTACTCTTTGGATGATCTGGGACAGAGACTCTAAGATGAGCACAGCCACATAAAATATGACGTGGGAGACCTTCCTGGCACTAGTTGCTCTACAGTTGAAGGGACTGAGTAGACGGTGTTAAAAACAGTGTGTCTGGGGGAGATTATACAATGGGCCACCTGGAGGCCCCGAGACCCGGGTCTCTAAAACATTGTAGAAAATCAACTGTGATATGCAATGAAATTGAAAGCACTGTAGGCTCAACATTATTCCCATCCTTGAAATGGGTATGCAGTCTTTCCCTGGAGCCTCAGCTGAGGATGCTAATTCAAGTGCTAGGAGCCTGGGAGATATGATTACCCTGGGGTGAAACTAAGGTTTGGAGACAGAACTGTAGAACGTTCTTCTATTTTGTAAAGAAAAGTGACATTTAAGCTGAGTGGTGAGTTTGGAAAGCCGGGCAAAGACATAGCGAGTCATAGAAATGTGTTCTTTACCACATGAAGTACAGTGGGTTGAACATGCTACATGATAGGTCCCTCCCTCCCTCCCTCCCTCCCTCCATCCCTCCCTCCCTCCCTCCCTCTCTCCCTCCCTCCCTCCCTCCCTTCCTTTTTTTGCCCTGGTTGTCTTGGAACTCACTCTATAGACCAGACTGGCCTTGAACTCAGAGATCTGCCTGCTTCTGTCTCCCAAGTGTGGGATTAAAGGTGTGCACCACCACTGCCCAGCAATATGATGGGTTTCTCCTATGATGCTCATTCACACATTTTCTCTTTGTTGTTAACTGTGCCCGCCATCCTATGACCTCTTTGAGAAAGCAGGAAGTATGTCACAGGTGTTAGGTAAATATTTGTCTGTGAAAAAGGTTAGTGATTTCTGATTTGTTTATGTTTGTATTCTTGGGTTTTAGGGCTATGACAAATGGTGAGAAATTCAAAATGTGTCAAGCACCTCCAAATTAATGTCTTAAATCCCACTATGTTTCTTATTTTAGTGGTTCTGTTCTTCTGAGCCATTTTAGGAATACCAACCAGATTGATGGGAAGTAGATTCAATATGTTATAGTGGTCCTTTATCACTATAAACAGTGTTTACTCAATTAACCCCAACTTTTAAGTATACTTTTACTTAAAGTATTTAGAAAAACTAACATGTTTAAGAATACTACTTAGTTACTTCTCTTCTTTAGCAAGAAGATTAATATAAATAGAAATTTTTCTACACACTTTTAATGCCAGCACGTGGGAGGCAGAGGCAGGCAGATTTCTGTGAGTTTGAGGTCAGCCTGGTCTACAGAGTCTACAGCCAGAGCTACTCAGAGAAATTCTGTATTGAAAAACAAAACAGCAACATTTTTTAAAATTCATGGTGCTGGGGAGATGGCTTAGTAAATAAAGTGGACCTGAGTTCAATTCCTGTCACTCACATAAAAAGCCAAGCTTGGTTGTATGTGCTTGTAATCCCAGTGTTGAAGATTCAGAGATGGAAGATCCCTACAACTCACAGGAAACAGCCCAGCTAATTGGTAAGACTTAGGCCTTAATGAAAGAATTTTTGTCAAAAATAAGGCAGTAGCTCCTGAGAACACCACTCAAAGTTGACATCTGGTTGCCATACATATACACATATGTGCATATGTGTACACACACACACACACACACACACACACACACACACCCCACACACATTAACATGCACATACAGTTGATTTTTATTTAAACTATCTAATAAATACACACACATATATGTGTGTTATATATAATACTCTAAACATACATTTATATTTTGAATACTTGGTAAGCATGTTTTTTAAGCATTCTACGGCATAATAGCAAGTTTGATAAGGGCTCTGAGATGAGAGTGGGCTTGAAGACATTCAACCTATAAGACCTGTCTTGTAAGTATTGTTCACTGTTACAATGGATATTTACACACTCTTTTCTTTTTTGTTGCATATCACATGACCCAGGATTATACATTCTTTGGATATATACAGCATGGTTCTCTAACACTATTGATCTGGTGGCTGTTTCGTAGTAGGTGCTCAGTAAACGTTTAAATGAACCACAACCTGCATGTCCCATCTACTCGGTGCAGGTAGAGTGGGCACCATTGCAGTTACATCATTACTTCTGAGGCTTGCTTAAAGTTAGCAATGCCAATTGGGCTTGTCGGGAGCCCCCACGCTCAGTATGGTAACACCATACTATGGGCGAAGTCCTAGATTTTATATAATAGAAACCAGTTGAAATAGCGGGCAGCTCCTTCAGCTCTATGTGAGATGTGTGTATGTCTACGTGTGTCTGTATGCTTACGTGTGTTCATGTGTACATGCATGCGGTAGGGGAGTTTCATTATTTTTCTTATTGCTAAGACAAGATAGCTCACAAAAGCAACTTAAAGAAGGGAAGGCACATTTGGGTTACAGTTTGAAGGTACAGCCCATTATAATGAGAAGGCTCGGTGGTAGGATCATGAGGCAACTGTCACATCGGTGGTAGGATCATGAAGCAACTGTCACATCGCATGCATTGCCAGGAAGGGGGGGGAGGGTAAATGTTGCTGAGAGATGAATGTTGCCCCTCAGCTTGCTTTTGCTTACATTCTTCCTTTTTATTCATTCTGGGACCCAGACACTATCAGCTGATGTCACCCACATTCTTCCTTTCTAGTTAATACTCTTTGGAAACACCCTCAAAAATACCCCGTTCCATTGCCTCTAGGATGATTCGAAACCAGTCAAATTAAAAATGAAAATTGGCTGTTCTAAGTGACCCTTGTCACGAGGATACATTGCTTCAAATCATGACATTCCATCTCTGGTTGCATAGGCTCCTGGCCATCCCATACTGCAAAATGTATTCACTTCAACTCAGAACTCCTCATAATCTTATGTTTCAGCACTGTTCAGAAGTCCAAAGTCTCCTCTAGATCTCAAAACAGTCTCTTTTGTGTGCCCTTATAAAATAACACATCACATATATCTAAAATGCAGTGGCCCTAAATAAATAGTCTTATTCTGTAAAGTGGTAGATGGGATCATAGGGTGGAATGATCAGACCAAGCAAACTGAAACCAAGCAAAGTATATTCCAAATCTTTCAGTTCCATGTTCAGCATCTAGAGCTCATGATACTCAGTGTCTCAACAGCCTTTAGTCACTCTACAGTTCTCCAGGTCTCTCCCTTCAGTTAGTTCCACACTGTGCCTACAGCTTTCCCTGATGAACATTATGGTCCTGACACGTGACCTTCTTAGGTCTCCACTGCAGCTTGGGCTTTATAGCTTCACATAGTGTTCTCTCAGGGCTCCTGCACAAGGAATCCAACCTGTCATACTTTACCTGGCCTCAGTGGCCTTCTTGAACTTTGGTGCAAACTTCTGTGACTTCAAAACTCTAGAGAGTTATTGCCTGTCAATCCCGCACCATACGGGCAGTGCTGCCAAGTTCTGTTGTGGGTTTACCATGTAGCCTGGTATCCTTTTTTCACAGCCATAGTGGCCAAACCTGGGAAACCATTTTCCTAGGTGATAATTTCCCAGCAGACAACACCCCCTTGGTGGCTTGCTTTTTTTTTTTCCTTTTAAGCTGGAGCTTTCCGTGGACAGGAAGAGGATCTTGTCTTCAAGGCAATTTCTTTCGTACAGGTAAAAACTGGGGGAGAGGGGATTCTCCTTAATTGTACTACTCTCTTTAAAGAGAGTAGACAGTGTACCAGTGTTTCTCAACCTGTGGGTATTACACCATCATGAAATCTCCCCTATTACACACCATATTCCATTACATTTGAATTCAGACTGGGTCGAGTAATCAGGAGATGGATTAGAAGCAGTTTTGGTTTCCATTGTTGTAAAAATGTAACACGATTGTCCTTCAGTCTGTAATAGAGTTTTTGATGGCTGACTTGATTGAGGGGCTCTGTGAAGTCCCAGGTCTGTTAGTCACTCCAGGCTTGGCCTAACCAGTCTATTGTGTCCTATTTGGTGTCCAGTCCTTTGAGCATCAGCTGCTTCCTGACCTTCCCTACAGCCCTGTGTGGCTCAGTTTGGAGTGTGCCTTGCACTGACTGATCATGTGTTGGGGTAGTTCAGGCTGATCTGAAGGGAGGCTGTCACCACCTTCCCACCTGAGACAGGGGGTGCGTGCTCTCTGGGAAGTTCATTGCTGTGAAGTTGGTGCTCCCTCCCCCCAAGAAGTTCTCAGATCAGAAGGGTAGACTGCACATTGTGAGTGTATTTCCCATGATGTCCTTAGCAGCATAGTGCCAGCATATATAAAAGTGTTGAATAAGTGCATCAAATGAGTAGTATTCCTTTTATCTCTTAAAAGACTCCAAAACAAAACACAACAACAACAAAAACCCTTTTGCCAAATCCCAAGAAAGAGAGGAAACGCACAGATGTCATGCATGCCACTATATATTGCTAATGCTGCTCGTGGATTTTCTCCAACTTTCTACTGCTTGATGCATAACTGTTGTGATCAGCTTATCTGTAATGGTCCCTGCAGTAATTATCCACAAGAAAGATTGCCCACAAGTCATATTTCAAGGATGATGCTCCTGGGATGATGAGCTCTCTGGAAGCAGGGCTAAGGAGAAGCCTTTTTATTATAGACCCTTTTTAAAACCCTGAACTTCGAATCATATGTATGGGTTAGTAAAATTAAAATTGCAATGGAGGAAGGGATGTGAAAGTCGGACATTCTTGTGACTCAGAGAAAAGAGGATGGAGATGTGATCTGGGGTGGGAGGGCTGGCCTCTTAAAAACTCCCGGTCTTAAGGATGCAGCCAGTTACTAATGACTCCCTGTCCACACCAATGGATGTCCAGTGGCTTATAGTCAAAGAAGATTCCACTCTCTGTAGCATGACTTTAAAAGGTTGTCTGTATGCTCGCATGACAGAATAGAACATTTCATCAAAGAGGAAAAGGTCAGTATTGCCTGCATCCACAGAAGCCAGCATCTATTGAGGAAGGCATTTAGATGATGAAGCATTCATCTTGATGGCTCAGGAGGATTTCAGGTTGGAATAAGGCACAGGATTATAGACTTCTGGAGAACTAATAGGATGTACTGGCCTGCCAGGCCTGTTGGTGCAGACCTGCAGTCCCAGCTATTGGGTTGCTGAGGCAGGAGAAACACAAACCCAAAGGCAACCAAATAAAGTCAGACAGGACCACTTATGAGACCCTTTAAACATCAGTGAGAAAACAACCACCTATCTCAGTTCAGTCATCTGTTACAAAGTACCACCTGCTATATGGCTTATGCACAATAGAATTCATTTCTGATGGTTCTGGATGTTTAAAGTCCAAGATCAGAATGCTGGCATGGGGTGTGTGTGTGTGTGTGTGTGTGTGTGTGTGTGTTATGGGTATGTGCACATGTGTGCAGTACCCACAGAGACTAGAAACATCAGATACCCCTGGAGCTAGTCCCACGGGCCATTGTGAGCTGCCTGATATGGGTACTGGAAATGGAAATTGAGTCCTCTGGAAAGGCAGTATGTACGCTAAACCATGAACAAAAATTTCTGAAATGAAGCTATGTCTGCCTGTGAACAAAAGCTCCTGGAAAGAGTCTGTGTCTTCAGAGACTGATGGATTAATTAGAATTTCAGGATTGTGGAAAGATTGGAATTTAGTAGGTTAGAGGCAAATTCCTTTATTAGGGGCTAGTTTTAGCCTGATTTCTTGTCTCACTCGGTATCTGAACTAACACCTCATGACAATAGATAAAAACCTCTTTTACCAGTATTAACTTAGCAGAGCACTGGCTTCCCCCAATCCAAGAGCTAAGAATGGCATCAGATAACATTGTAGCCTCATAGAAAAGCTTCCCCCATCTCAATGCACATACCTCTCTAGTGTACCCACCAATGTATTTTAAACTTGCCTTGATTTATGACTTTTACTGTCCTATAAAACTCTAAAAACCTTTTGAAACTGCTTCCATGGTGGAACATAAAATTTGGGGTCATATAAATCTGTGTTCCTGGGCCATGGTCACTCAAAATGGTTCCAGAATAAAGTTTCTCACACCCTTTAAGATGAGAGCTATTTCTGTATGGGCATCACTGAGCCATCCCTTCACCTCACTGAGTATTCTCCTGACACCATCACTCCACAACATCTAATGATACCAAATTAGGGGTTAGATTTCAACCTGTCTGTTATGGCGAAACATGGTGGATGATGAACCCTGGTATATACAAAAATATATAAATTATACTTATAATCAAAACAATGGTTTCATGAAACCGCACTTCCACAGTATATGAAATATGCTCTGTTATTTTTTTGGAATTTCCCTTCTACCTCTAGCTTCTAATAAATACTGGCTGTGATGCGTCAGATTGGCATTATTTCCATTATAGGGCCCTGTGGTATAGAAGCCCCAGTCTGATTGATTTCTTGCCACCTCCTATGCTGTCTGGAGTGCGCCTCATATCTAGGGTTCTTTGCATTTATGTGCCTTCCAGAAGATGGTGGATGGCCATGTGAAGGCTCTTCCCATAAAGTCTTCATTACTATCAGGAAGGCGAGGTGAGTCACGGATAGTAGACACCTGTTGGAATTTGGACTGTGAGGAGAGTGGTTCATAAAGCCACCCTGTCACACAGGATACATAAGCTTCAGCAATGAACCATAATCTTTAAATTGACCCTATCTGTATTTTTTCACATAGTGTTGGCCCTAAAGTTTATAGTGTGTTATTTTTTTTTTTTAGCAATAACCTAAATACTATTTTTTTTAAAAAAAGGAAAAACAAACAAACAAACAAACCTTACTTAAAACATGTCAAGGACAATTTGAGAATGTTTTCTCCTCCGTCTGAATTTCATTGATATATTGTCTTTCCATTTTAACTGGCCACATAAGCACAAAATGAAAACGAATTGGTTGAGGGACCCTGTGGTTGCTCAGACCCTCTGAGCAAGCTGCTTTATTTCTAGAATACATTTCCTATTTGTGGAGGGCTTGTATGTTCCTTAAAGTACAACATTGATTAGGGCCATCTTTCAAATAGTTCCCCCCAAAGTTGTCACATCTTTTTCCACATCTTTGTAAGACTGTATAGAGCAGGGTGTAGCTTTTGATGGGGAATCTATTCAGAGCATACTTTGCCCCACACTAATTGGCCCCATTTTTAAAAAAAAAAATTTCTGACATTTCTGTCTGATTTCATTCACTTACTTTAAGGGGGTTTTACCATCATGGCTTTGAGAGTAAGCCTATGAGATAGCTGGCTTCTCTTGCCATTGCAATAGGATACCCAACAGAAACAGCTCAAAGAGGATTTGGTTTGGCTCAAGGTTCAGGAACTAAACTCCAGCATGGCAGGGAAGTCATAGTGGATGAAGTAGGTCTGTGAAAAGGAAACTTGCAGTTGGCAGTGCCTCATGTGGCCCACCCAGGAAACAGAGAGAACCAGACCCACACTGGAGGCCTACCCTAGTATCCTATGTTGTCCAGATAGTCTTGTGCCAAAGGCCCTGCTTCCTTCCAAAACAATGTATTCAGCTGGACCAAGCATTCAAAAATACACCTGGGGGTCATTTTGGATTTAACCAAAAGCACCTTTATTTATTGTTTGCTAAGATGTTGAGACTAAGTTATGATTTAGGGACTAGAGAATACTCATGTTATCTAAATTGTGGCTTGTAAGACTCATTATACTTTGAAATTTTTTTCCCATTTTGAAAGATTCCCTGTCTCTCTCTCTCCCTCCCTCTCCCTCTCCCTCCCTCTCCCTCCCCCCCCTCTCTCTCTCTGTGTGCATGGGTGTGCACATGTGTATCTTCAAGAACATGCAGGTGCCCACCAAGGTCAGCAGTTATGGCACATGCCTATAATCCCACTTCTGGGGAGCCAGTGGGAAAGTCAGGCAGATCTCAGTCAGTTCAAGGCCAACCTGTTCTATAGAGTAAGTGCCAGGACAGCCACAGTGGTAACACAGAAAAACCCTGCCCCAGCAATAAAGGGGGGGGGGGGAGGCATCAGGTTCCCTGGAGCTGGAGTTACAGATAGTTATGAGCTGCCTAATGTGGGTGCTAACAACTGAACTCAGGTCTTTGGAAAGAGAAACATGTGCTGTTAATTTTGCTGAGCCATCTGAAATTAAATGACCCACAAGAGGTTTTAGAGAGAGGACCTCAAGAGGTCTCTGCTCAGATCCCTTGCTTTTCACTTCCTTGAAAGGCCAGTAACAAGCACGTTTTCCAAAGTACTACCTTTTAAAGCTGACACGTCATCTTTTTTTTTTTTTTTTTTAGTTTCTATGAAATATTTATTACGTGTGTGCTGCTTCATCTGATGTAAAGCAAGATCGCATAGATGGTTTTCTTTCACTTAACTGGAGTGGTAAAAAGGATGGGTATTTTGATGACAATTTCGTTTTCAGTTTTTACGTCCTTAGAATTATAGATGACAAGTCGTCTTTCTCTTTTCCTTGGGGAAATTGCACAGAGAAGTCTCCCAAATTTCCTGGCTCCCCTCAGCAAACCTCCAACAAAGTGGAAAAAGTGAATAATGAAAAATTAACTTTAAGAAATTGTAAGCAGACTCTTCTTTGGCTTAAAAATTCATCTTTGAAAAGAGACAAGCAAGGCACTGCTTTGACGAGGTATTTTAAACGATACCCACTTACTGTTTTCCCCAAGATGTGTGGGTTGACACAGAGTGGGGAGAGAGGGAAAGGGGCGAATGGAGGCTCTGCCCCAGTGCAAGAAAAACAGGACTTTCGCATGTTTGTAGATAGAAAGCAAAATGGAAACTCAGCTTGTAAGATACGTGTACAGTTAGTTGGGTTTCATCATTTGTTCAGCAACGTCTCAGAAACGATTTCCTACACAGTAGCTGGTAATGTAAGCATGATGCATCACTTCCCTTTGTAAAACTCTGTTCAAGGGACAGCCATTTCCACCCATGGCAGAACGTGTTATGTATCCTCTACATGGGTTGAGCGGCTTCAGAGTTGATGGACTCTGTGGACCTTGGATCTGTTTCTTCATTAGTCTGCATCCTTAGTTGAAATGTCAACTTACTTCCACTGTCTCACTCTTGCATCGCCGATGCTTAAAACAGTGTCTATCCCAGTGGTCCTCAACCCTCCCGATGCTGTTCCTCATGTTGTGCTGACCCCCAACCATAAACTTATTTCGTTGCTATTTCATGACTATAATTTTGCTACTGTTGTGAACTGTAATATAAATATCTGATATGCAGCATATCTAATAATGTGATCCCAACAGGGTCATGACCCATAGGTTGAGGACCACTGGCCTAGCCCAAGGCTGACCTGCACTTCATACTTTCTGAATCTATTCATTTATAAGCTGTAACTTACTTTGCTAATTTTCTAGTTTACCCTATCTTTTGGAAACGGGAACCATCTGGCTTCAAGCCTGAACACCATGTCATGTCCTTGTCGCCATAAGCGGCCTTGTGTGCTGCCAAATTTTAGTCTTTTTTTTTTTTCCATCTCTTATTTGTGTGTGTGTGGGGGGGGCGGCTACTGCATTTGAAACAACTTCATGACCTCACATATCATTTTTGGAGACACATATACTTTTGAGACCTGGCATTTTGTCACTGGGAGGAACATGCACGCGCATAGGAACCTTTTGAAAACCTCAGCCTGCCTCCTTCTCCAGCTTCAGAGTTTTCACAGAGTTGTCATCTTTGCTGATTTAGAAGCTTGCGCCTTCTCTCTTCTGTTCACCTCAGGCTTGCATAGCTGCTAACCTTAACTCTCATTCCTCACCTCTTTCCTATACTGGCCCCTCTTAACTGTCCTACTTTAGCAGCTTCCCAAGCAGCTTCATTTTTAATACTTGCTCGTGGGGCTTTAATTTGTTGCCCCCATCCCCAGACCCTTATATGTTTTGGGTTGTTCGATAGAACCATCCGCAGTCTGGTCTAACATGACTGTTGGTCAATCTTTTCTCGTTGTCATCATCATGAGTAATAGTATTAGAGCAGTGACAGCAGCTACATATAACACTTAGGATGTGGAATCATAGATCTCAGTGGCTTATAGTTGCACACTTTGGTAATGGGGGTTTATGGGCAAGAATGGATGGATAAGACATGGTGTTTTAGGGCCCCACTGTGGATACATTAGTTGTTCATGTTGAATGCTTTCTCTCTGAGACAGTAGTGTAACAAGAAATGTGGTGGACAAGTGATGAGTTCATACTTTCAGTCATGTGAGCAATGTCGGGAAGTGAATTTGAAAGGAAATAAGCCAGGGACAGAGACGCTACTGACGTATGTATCTGAGGCCTCAGTAAAGATAGATCAGCGAAATGGGAGAAGAGTTGAGACTTGGAGGTGTGGACTGAGAGATTCTCTCATGAGAAGTTCTCTATAATGGAAGGGATTCCTTCCTTTTTTAGCTGAGAACTTTGGAGAAGAGGCAGTGCGGCAGAGACAAGTTTGTGATGAGTTCTACGCTGGCTATTCAAGAGGCCCGTGGGAGGCCTAGGCGGGGTGTGGCTGTAAGGAGAGGGGTATGAAACAGGCACTGTGGTAAGGGAACAGGTTGTGGGCACTGATCCAAACCATGAGAGCACATGCAAGCAAGAACACCTGCAGGATCAGGATCTCCAGGTGGAGTCTTGGAGGAGGGTGGAGGTAAGGAATGACATGGTGGAGCCATGGTAGTTAGAATGCTTGTGAGTTGTCAGAGCCTTGGGATTAATAAAACTTCCCTGAAAAGGTGTGTGTAACAGAGCATACTGTCTTCTGATCTTAATTTGCAATTTAATTACCTTGTATATTGGCTCAGACTCTTCTTCTTTTTATTACTGAATTGCCTTCTATTTTCTTCTCTGTTTGAGGAAATGACATCTAATTTTCATGGTATGATACATATTCAGTTGTTCTAAAAGGCACCTGGGACCTCACTGATCTGAATACCTTCTTCCCTAGACGCAGATTCTCAAGCCCACTTTTTCTTTGACCTTCTTCCTCTTCTTTCTGTGACTCCTGAAGCTTTCCCCTGAGGTTGGCTTGTCACTGCCTCAAAGCTTATCTCTCCAAGCAGACTTAAGTCCTGATGTCTGGGACCACGTCTCTGCCTGCTTTCTGTTCCCACCCAACTTAACGGCTTCTGCATCTTCTAAACTGTAGAGGCTGCTACTGTGTTTTATAATTATTTTGATTCTCCTTTAGAAGAACAAAGGGAAGATGGGAGCTTAAAGTTCTGTACGTTTTGTATCAGCTGACATGCCTTGCACTAAGTTGAAAATGCCTGCTTCAAAAATGTTTGCAAGCTACTTGTTCTATTTCTTAAAGAAAGAGAAAAGAAATGACGTCCAAAGAAGGTCCACAAAGGCCAATGTAACTTCTTGTGATTTGCCTTTATTGTTGCTTTAGACTCCAAAGGAAGATAATGTCTTTTGACAGCTTCTTTCTATCTGCTTGCAAAAGGAGTTTATCTCTTGGTTGTTAGAACAAGCTTCCTTCACTTCTACATGACACTTGCTTATGTGTGCCCAAGTTGAATTTGAATGCTGCGAGCACTGTGGTCAGAGAAGCATAATCCTGACTTTCCAGCCCTTATGCTGACACTTTGATGACCTCTGGTCAATTGGCTTGACCTCGGTCCTGCTTTTTTCTTTTTTTCATCAGTAGAATGAACATTGGAAGACTGGCTCTTGAGCTCGATCAAAGGCATGATGTATTTGAGAAGCCAAATAGAGTGATGGCCTTTGAGGGCCTCAGAACAAAAGTATCACACACATTAGGGAATTATTTTATAGGGATTAAGAAAGAGGTCATGCGCAGGGCATTGTTTTTTATAGCAAGGGTGGGTAAGCAGATCTGAGCTAAGGGTCCTTGTAAAGAAGACTAGTCCTGAAGCCCAAGGTTTGGGAAGAGGGCACCTACCTCACTGAAGACTGCTGAAACTTTCAGAGTTGAAACATCCTCAATATGGATGCCAAGAACAAAGTTAAACTCATGTTTATTTATTAAAGAAAAGGGATGCTGGTAGATGGCAAATAATTGGTGACTAGGCTGAGAGTAGCAGGTGATGCTCTGGGCATTAAATACGTATCGACTTCTTGTGTAGGTGTAACTTGCCACACTGCAGAGAGTCTAGCATCAGGCCACACACACAAAGGTCTGTGTTTCAGTGAGTGTTACTGTTGAGGCTCATATGAGATGCCCTCAGAAGTTATGCACCGGTGGGATTTTTAAGGTCTTTGAATATAATTGGACTCCTCAAATGCCAGTGCAAACTTCAGTAATAGAAACATTATAGCTCAGTGGTATGTGTCAGATATCAGAGGGATTGGACTAGACCTACCAACATGGGTAACACCTGATCAAAATGAGAGAAACCATTTTGGGTGACAAAACTGGAACTGCTGTGTTCACAAGACAGGGCATCTCATGTCCCTGCCCTGATTCCATTGGCAAGAGGACTTTGAGACCGGCTACTGTGTGACTCTGGCTTCAGTGACTACTGAGTTTCCAGCACTGTTATTGAGTTCACATGTGCCCATCTTTCAGAGTCAGCCACAAGACACCACTCTCAAAGCCCTTTTGGAACTTCCAACAGGGCCATCTTCCTAGCCTGCTCGCTGAAAGATCTTACAGCGGACAATGGTCGAGCCTGCTCATAAAATGTTCTCACTTAGTGAGATGTCTAATCACATGAGATTACCATAACCTTTATGGTAGCATGGCATTGTATGGTGTGTTTGTGTGAATAAAACAAGCATGTTTGAAAGACAGATCTTATGTGGACATCCTAATTCTTGAATGCCCCACAGCCCACTGGCTGCGCACTCTGCATTCAGAGTTTAACACATTGGAATAGGAATCTTTGGGTCTGTAACCCCGGCGTTGGCTCTGTTAATATGACACTAAAATCTGAATTGTTTACTCAGCCTGGAAGTAAGTACAGTGGTACCATCATGTTCATAGTTGGGCTGGATTTGGGTTGAATTGGGGACTGAATGTAACTTGGTTCTGACTGCAGGCTCTATCACAGGTTTACTTAACGAAGTCAAAGCCCAGCTGATAGGAAGTGAGCTACAGAAGCAGGGATTAGAGGGCAGTGGTGTTACTGTCCCCATCTGCTCAATTGGGAGAAAAACATAATGGCTAAAACCTGCTGGATCCATACTTTGGCATCTGCATCCCTGCTAGCAACACCAGAGATTCCGGATGTTCTGAATCTTCATCCACATTTGCTATGATGAGTTTTATTCCTTGTGGTCATCTTAACAAGCCTATCAGAGATGTACCTTGTGGTTTGAAATCGCATTCCTTAGTAGTTAACCATATTTACCATATTCCTATGTGTTTACTAGTCATCTTTAACTGCTTTTATGTTATGTGCTATGCTCTCATTATTTATCAGGTAAGTTTTTACATAAATAATCCTGCTGTCTCTATATGAAGAGAATTTCACTTCATATATAGAAGCACAGAGACGTGTACTTTAAACTACAAAGTTACTGAACAAAAGAACTAAAATAGCAATAAATTAAACTTATGGAGAAGGCCAGGGCTGGGAGAGGGAGAGTTTGCAATGTGAGTCAAGCCCTAGGGATTTGAGTATCTACTAAGAAGTTTGAAATAATTACCAAGACCTAAAGCATAACATTTAAGAACTGCCGTCTTAGAAGAATGAATATAGTAGAGATAGGAGAAGTTAGTTAGTTCCCATGGGGGCTTTTGATCGCTGTCCCTAATTTCCTTTATTGGTCATCACAGCACACAGATACAAATGACACAAGATTGCTCAAATAAGTAGATGGAGAAACTCAAAGTTTAGAAATAAATACTAGAGTTTATGATTAAAGTTTGTGATTAAAGATGGGAAGGAAGAAAGAGGAGAGAGGGTAGGGGAGGCTACAATGGCGGCGCCCTGGCAATGTGTGCCCAGACTTACGTGGGTGTGTCTATTATAGTCTGGGCAATGATAACCATGTATGAACTTACTTCGTATTCAGAGGAACCCTTGAGGGTAGAGGATATCATCCCCATTTTACTGAAGCGGGAACCAAGAGTCAGAGGTATTAAATGTTATTCAAGATGATGAAGTCAGAGTTCAAAGCCAGGTGATACAGCTATATAACCATCTCTCTAAAGCTGGCTGCCCTGTATATGTTGGCGCTTGGGACACTTCAAAGTACATATAGTGGGTTCTTGATTCTAAGGTAGCTTGATTTGTTTTGTGAGGCCATCTTTTGACGTACTCAGCATGTGACCAGTTATAAACCAACACAAAATGCAATGTCTATTATCACCGCCCTAGACACTACTATTATTCTAGATGAGGAGGCCAATCAAACAGAAAAGTAAGTATCCTCATTTGGCAGAAGGAAAGGAAGCCCACTTCCTCTGTTTCTTTTATAAAACACTAGGCATTCACAAGGATTCCATTTTCACAATCACACACATACACCACACACATACACACACACACACACACACACACACACACACACACACACACACACACACACAGCTGGTAGTGGTTGCAACCTGTAAATTTCAAGGACAAACAAATATTTAAGTTATAGACACAGAGTGCAGAGGTAAAACTATGCAGATATAAGAGAAAACATTCCAAACAAAAGGCACAGTAAGTGCAAAGTCCTGAGGCACAAGGATTGTTTGAGCCATGTAAACCAGTGTAAATAATCAGTGTGTCCCAAGACAGAGGCAGAGAAGGGAGGCACGGATGCCTGGGACAAGACAGCTAAAGCCTTATGAATGAGTTCATCCCTGGCTTCTGTTTTTCTAGTATGATGAGAAAGAAACCTTAGCAGGCTGAGTGACAGGAAAGGATGTTAAGTCGAACTTACTTTCTTGTTTCTATGAATAGACAGGGTTCATGAAGAAGCTTGTGACCGGTGGGTGACATACCCTTCAGTTTGGCACTCAGGAAGCAAAGGCAGGTGGGTCTCTGTAACTTTGTTCCATGCTACCATGGCTGCAGGGAGACTCTGTTTAGAAAAGAAAGTCTTAAAGCTGAGTACGTTTTTCTGGTCAGTGAAGATCTGAATGAATGGACCACCAGGGAATTCAGGTCCTCTGTGAGCAAGTGGACTTGTTTGGCTGTATGTACCTTCCATAAAGATGGTTTAAGGCATGAGCCAATACATCTCAGAGACATGTAGAGGTAACAGTTCATGCCACAGTTACTGGTCTTGTACATTTATTGACACTGGCATGTTCAACCATTTAAAAATCTTCTTTGCCATCCAGTGCTAATTGAAGGCTGCAAAGGGTATGATGAGCAGTGAGGTGTATAAGGAGAGAAGGAATTTTAAGAAAAGTCTAACTTAAATCTGAGATATTTGGGTAAATGGGGACACTGAAATCCAAGTTAGCTCACAATATTATAATATTTTCCCTAAAAACTCTTTTGGTTCTTATACTTGTAGTGTATGTTCAAAAATCAATGATTATTAAGAGTAAGCTGTTAGTAAATAGTTAATTTGTTAATGGAAAACATTCTTTGGCTTATTTTTAGAATACACTAAACATCTTGAGTCAAATAGGTAAGTTAGCTTAACCAAAATATAAAAGAAAGATAATTTCCTAATATGGTCAGTTGTATTGAAAATTGTGTTACAAACAAAAAATAAGATGCTTTTTAGAAAGATGTATGGAAATATAGAGACCTATATACGCGGAGAGAACTTAATCCCATGCTCATGGAGGGTAGTGTTCAAATTATAAAAAGTAATTATATAAAAACCAATCTGTATTTGGGTAAGTGGCCAAAGGTTAGGAATGGTCATTTTTATACATTAAATATCCCAAGTAATCATCTACAATGACGAAGCAAATAAAGGTAAGTGACAGGTGTAAGAATCAAATTATGCTACAAGGTTTCTAGGACTGTAGAATTGTGCATCTACACATGACAGTTATCATTTAAGCTGGTATAGCACTGGTTCAGGCTCTAGAGCTGAAAAAGGATATATTGACCTAAAGAGACCAACAAAAGCCATTTTACTGAACATACCCTTGATCTAGTAATTAATTTTGTTATTCTGTTATTTTATTTTGAGACAGGATCTCCCTTTATAACTCAGGCTTGCCTAAAAAAATCAAGAATGTGAGTCCCCTGCCTCGCTAGTGCTGGGATTTCAGTATATACCTCCATGCCTGGTTAGCGATTTCTGTTTTCTCAGAAAAAAAAAAAATTACCAGAAAAAATATTGTGAGGGTAATATTAATAATGATGATGACAGGCTAAAAATAATTTTAGTGCCTGACATTTAGAGGTTGATTAAACCACATTAGTAGCCCTAAGGCCAGAATATTACTTGAAGATAAAGTACTATGGTAAAGTCTTTTTCGAAGAAGTAGAAAAATGCATTACAGAAAAGTATAGTTTGTTCGCTATTTACTGTGCATTTGATTGCGTATGAACACAGTAAAAATATAAGAAAACATAATTCATCTTCGTTTTTATTTTCTTCTTTTGTTTTGCTTTCTTTGAGACAGGGTTTCACTCTTTAGCCCACCTTGGCCTCAAACTTACGTTGTAGCCCAGCCTGACTTCCAATTTACAGCAATATTCCTGCTTCACCCTCCTGAGTGTTAGGATTGCAAGAATGAGCCTCCATGCCCAGCTCAAAGCAAATTATTTTTAAAAAAATGATATAGAGTATAGAAAATACTGGACAAGGACAAGATATAGGGTGTGCCTGATGCCAATAGCCAGGACCTGGGATGGAGATGACTCTGCTTCCAGTGTAGGTGAAGGCAATGTGATCGGACAAATATCCTTCAAGGCTTACTGGAAGTGACATTGATAGAAAGTAGATGAATGAATGAATGAATGAATGAATGAATGAATAAATAAGTGAGCCATGTCAGCAGATGAGATTTACTTTTGGATTAAAAATTACTTTGAAAAATGTTTTAGATCTTTGATCACAGCCCATATCCAATCACAGTATTTTTTTTTTTTTTTAAAAGCTGGTGAAAGTCTTAATTCTTAGCAGGTAATGTACTTAGATATTGTGTGCAGCTGAATTCCAAAAAAAGCAGGGGATTTTTGGGAAGCAAGCAGCCATGATAGAATCTGGACTCTGTTGAGAAATATAACCTTTGAACTTGTTTCCCCCAGGTCCTATTAGAATGGGGCAATAAATTCTAAGAATCTCTTAGGTTCTTAAAATGGGTGGAGTAGCCTTTATATAAACTCAAGACACAAATGCCCATCAACCAAGATGGAAGCAGGAAAGGACAAAGGGATTTCATGATTGCTTTGGATTTAAGTTTTGAGTATGACAATCTTATGTCACCACCTCTTTTACAAGAAAGGATTATCCCGAGATGGGGCCAGAATGGATGCTGGCTTCCTTGAAATCTCATTTGAAATCTCTACCTTGCTGCTCCTTCAATCATTAACAAGAAAGCAGATATGAACTCCATGGTCACTGTTGCCAAGGAAAGTCACCTTTAGCACATGCCTATGGGTTCCTTTCAAAATATGTAATAATTTGGTTTCAAGGGTCACATGTCTTGGTTGACGGCTGCTTTAGGGCCTTAGGGACTGTTGTAGAATCCTTTGTGTCTGAAAGGTGTCATATCTCAATCCAGCATTAATATATAAATATATATGGCACCACTATGCCTTGCTATCACTGATGTCTAGGTAGATGTTTGTTCTGTGGGGAAACAGGAGAGAAGCAGAGTTGATGATATTGCAATGGTACCCTGGGCATATCTAAAATGACTCGTCCTTCATCTCAGCGGAGAACAGCATCTAAAGTGAGGCAACTGCTGCCCACATGAGTGATCCCTTCAAGGGTTAAACAAACGTGGAGAGATGCTTAGTGGTTGAGTGGGTACTGCCATTCCAGAAGATCCAAGTTTGATTCCCAACATTCTTCTTGGGTGGCTTCCAATCACCTGTAACTCCATTTCCAGAGGATCTGACGCTTCTGGCCTCTGTGGGCATCCACACTTGTGAGCACATACCCCGCCCTCCCAGAGTACACACAGATACACACACACACACATACAGAGAGAGAGAGAGAGAGAGAGAGAGAGAGAGAGAGAGAGAGAGAGAGAGAGAGAGAGAGAGAGAGAGAGAGAGAGAGAGAGGAGAGAGGAGAGAGAGAGAGAGAGACTTAAGAAAACAAACCTTTAAAAAACAGATCCATGTAGTAGGAAGCACTCCAAGTCCTCTTCATGTGCAGTACCTTTCATGACGTGCCTAGGACAAAGGGATGACGTTTAGAGGGAAGAGCTGGGGTGAGACAGCAATTGCAAAAACAGATATGTGGTCCTTGCCTTCAAGAAATTCACAACAGATAGGAGGGCCAGGGGAAATGTATATAATCAAAGAAAGGTAGAGCAATTAAAGGCAAGGTGGCATGGACGGAATGTGCTACATGTGAGGTAAGAGCCTGATTTCAAATACAAGGTTAATCCTTTTCGAGTGTGATGATTTTTCTATTTAGATGTGGAGACTGTCTAGTACACAGAGTGGCTCTACATAGAAGTTACTGAGTCGCATGTTTAGAAGTGATAGAGTGCTAGAATTAGGCCCTTTGGTTTTGAAAATTGCCTCCCTTTCTCCGTATTTCAGGAAATACATTATAATATGCAAACTACAGCCCTTTAATGATGTGGGCGGACTGGGGTGTAGGAGGCATGGAGATAACTTGAAGCCTTTTCCTGCTATATATCTTTTATGGATTTCAGTGACTCTGCTGCCAGCACCCTTCCTGAACCCCAGTGTGCTGGTCCCAAGGTGGTAATGACTCCAGGAATCCTTCCCAGAACACTGGAGTAAACAGTGAGATGGGGGAGATAAGCATTCTATTTCCGCTTGACTTATGGGACTTAACCCCCAAGCAGAATGTGTTTTCTGTTATTTTGTAAGTATGTCTTACCTTTCTCTGTTAGATTGTGAATTTGTTGAATAAGGAAGGGGCTTATTTAATGGATAAGACATTGGCAAGTGGAATTCTCTTCAATCCAAAGTCTTGTTACTGAGTTATGTGGATACCTTTGTTTGATAGCATGGTTGACAATGACATGACACCATCTCAGATGACCTCTTTGTTTTTTATAAGTACATTATTGAATGCATTCTCTGAGTTATTCTACACTTCACTATAGTTTAGAATATAGGCCCTGTGTTGGATGAGTCTGCCCAACAATAGGGTGATGCAGATATTCTTAGTATGTTTACAGCAGGGAGACCAAGCCCTCATTTTGATAGATTCAATAAACTAATGTGTTTGCAGTGTAGTCTAGTCTCAGCTTATAGTGGACTTAATATTGTTCTCTAAGTTAAGAAGCCTCTCTGCTCATGTAGTTCTAGACATATTTAGGATTCAGAGGAGACTTATTCTCTTACCATTTCCAGCTGATGCTCTGTTGGATTATCAGAGGGTTAGCCATGGCTTATTTTGAAGTTCTCACCCTCCCCTGTCAACAGGAGTATGGCTGCCTGAGGAAAGGAGTTCAGAGGAAGAGCTACCAGACTTGGATATGGCAGCTAAATCAGAAGCTAGCGATCCATGAAAACAAAAAGAAAACCTACCGTGTTTAATACTGTAGGAAGACCAGGGTGTGTGCAGAAGGCCCCTGGCATAACTTAGAGTCACATAGCAGTTGGCATGAGAGGGTTGGCAAGAATAGCTGTCTGTCTGTCCCTTAGGTGAAGCTGAGAATTTGTTGATGCATAGACTGGCATTTTGATGACTGGTATAGTGGGTGGCCATGTCTTGTAAAGCTCCCTGTCTCAGGAGGCAGGTGATGGTGATACAGAAAAGTCAGCCTTGGCCCAGTTTTGGTTTTGGTCCCTTCCTCCCCTAATAAAAGAGAATCTGATTTAATTCAGGCAAGGGCCACAATGTAATTGTAAATACTCAGGTAGTTGTGTAATTGAATTGGTGGTAACTTATTTTTAGAAACTCTAAGAAGCAGACCACAGAGTGGCCTGTAGGAAATGAGAAGCGGACTGCTGAAGAGGACTTGCTGCATGCTGTCTGGATGCTTGCCTGTCACATGCTGCTACGCCTGCTGCTGCCCTGCAGGGTCCTTGACATATGCTGGCTTGTCACTGCACAGGCATGCATATATATGGTGCTCAGGTGGAGTCTTCCTCCAGCATCTGGCTTGCCACCACAGTTAGGCCAATACCATAGTGAGCTCACCTGCCGCTGCAGTTCACATGAAACCTTGCATATTTTGTTTTTCTTTATTTTTGCCTCTATCCGGATCTTCCTCAGTGCCCACCATTGATTAATACCTCTAAAGCTCTGTCAGCCATATCTTTTCAAAATGACTCTTTTTTATTCGGCTTTTGTCTTGTTTTTGTCTCTGTTTCTGCTCCGATCTTAGTTATTTTTTTCTTTTGCTGGTCTGGCTCCTTGAGTTGCATTGCTAGGTTGCTGATTTGAAATCTATATGCACACATGTATATTAGCTGTATTCATTTATTGACGTGCTGGGGGCTGGACTAAGGCCCCGTCACTTGCCCCTGGCAAGCACTGTCATGCAAGTTCATGCCCAATTCAATCTATTTCCTGAGGGAGGTGCCTACTGCTATGAATGTCCCTCATTGTACTGCTTTATGTGTCCCTTCATTTTTGGTGTTTTGTGTTTCTGCATGCATTCTGTGTACTCTACTTCATCTACCCCTTGCTGTATAAATAGTGCAAAAAGTGATAGCTAAACACAATGCTTTCTAAGCACACGCGTCTCCCTCGTGTCCTGTTAAATCCATATACAAGTGCTTTAGGACTGTTAAGTTTGGAGAGGAACAATTGAAGAAAAGTTTTCTCAGTTTCCTTAAAGCCTCTGTGGATGTCTGTACAAGCATGCAGCCTCCAATCCCATAACCATGTATGGAGGAGAAAGGGTAGAGGCCCCATTTCTCACCTAGGAACTATTTGCTGATGAGAGATTCAGGGAAAGGGGGAGTCGTTGCCTTCAGCTGTGTACCTACTAGTGAGCTCATCAGCCCCAGTGCATAGTTCCAATCCATTGGTTCCCCCAGATGGTCCCGATCCAACTAAATGCGTCACAACACCACCCCAAAGTCAGGAATTTGCAAATAGGATCGGAAAGGACGGCGCAGGGGGATAAGAGCGGGTAAAGAGTACCAGGATCTATTATACACACACGACTGTCAAAGAGTAAATTTAATTAATAACCAAGTTTTTTTTCACCCTCTTATTCAAATACCCACATTGTCAAGGGTAATTTCTGACTAGTTGTGCTGACTATGGCTAATTTTATGCCAACATGACACAGATTGGCATCATCTGAAAGGAAGGGATCACAATTGGGAAAATACCTCCATAAGAGGTGCTGCAGACAAGCCTGTGGGGCATTTTCTTAGTGATTGATGTGGGAGGGCCCAGCCCATTGTGGGAGGAATCACCCCTGGGCTGCTTCTCCTAGCTTCTTTAAGAAAGCAGGCTGAGCAGCCACGGGAGTAAGCCAGTAAGCAGCACTGCTCCATGGCCTGGGCATTGGCTCCTGCTCCAGGTTCTTGTCCTCACATTCTTCAATGATGAACAGTGCTGTGGAGGTGTAAGCCAAATAAACCCTCTCTTCCCCATCACAGCAGTAGAAACCCTAGCCAGGACACTAGGATTAGTTAGGAGGCTGTGAGGTACATAGTGCTGATTGTAAGCTTGAAATGTAGCTTCAAATTCTGGCTCTGCAACTCCCATATAATTCCAGAAAAAAAAAAATCAATTAACTGCTTAAGTCAATTCCTTAAGGCTCTCAGTTGCAAAATAGAATGGATATGTTCTTCAGTTTCTGTGCAATAAACTTTCAGGGGCAAGTTGCTAATGTTTATTGGACTACTATATATAGTTAGTCTTCATTGATGTGGTAACTTATACTTGTTGCTGTGGCTTCAAACAGTCCCGAGACTCATGGGGGTAAACTTGTCCACAGAAGAGAAACATGGCTGATAAAGAAGGAAGAACATGCTTGCTATAAACCTGTCTGGTGGGAAGGCCACTCTGCAGAGCATTTGGTGAGGTTAAAGGAGTGTGCATCCCATCTGCTTGATTGTTGTGGGATTCTCCTGCCAACTAGACAGATGGCGATGAAGGCTGATACCTCATTGCTACAAACTGAAAAGCTGGAAAAGGCAATGGGAAGTGGCTGTGTCTGCTTCTGCTACATGAATAACAGGGCTATTCCCCCACTCATGTGGTCTCTATTGGGTCACTTAGAATATAACAGAACAACTTGATTTGTTAGATCTTACATTAACCACAAAGGAAAAATTACCTTATGAGTTAAAACTTCAAAAGTCTCTGAAGACAGTGGTTATGAGGGGTTTCTTTTGCGGGGGGGGGGGGGGGGGGGAGGTTGTTTGTTTAGAAAACTTTATTTTAGTATACTTTTAGATTTATAGGATGTGTTAGCTTTCTGTTGTTAGGACAAAAAAAAAACTGAGAAAAAAAATCAACCTTAAGCACCACTTTATTCACAGTTTTGAAAGTGTGAGCCCACAGTCAAATAGCCTGTTGCTTTCAGCCTGTGGTGAGATGGTATGCCATGGCAGAAGGGAGTAGTCTTTATAGCGTCTAGGAAGCTAATGAGATGGGTAGAAGGGCCAAGGCACCAATGTACTTCAAGAACACAACCCCAGTGATGTAATTTCTGTCTACTTGGCCTCAGCTATAAAGATTATGTTACTTTCCAATAGTGCCATACACTGTGACCAATCCTCTAATACATGGGACTTTGGGGACTTTACAAATCCATAATATAGCACAATACTGTCATAAATAGCAACAGAGAGAAGTTTTGGTACCTCACTTCCAGTTTCCTCTATCATTGCCGTACATTAGTATGGTGCATTTGTCTCAATTCACGGCTGATAACTGTAGTGGAGAATAAGCGGATATTATGGGAGGAGAGGGGAAGAGCCACATGGGCACTGAGAATGGAGGCCACATGGGATGGGCGGTTGTGGTCTGTCCCATGTTGGGTGCCAGATTTTATTGTAAGTAATACTCACTGGTAACTGATAAAGAAGGATTAATATTTATTAAGGGGTTCAGAGGGGCGCACCCACTGATATTAAATAGTCATGTGGTTTTTTTGAAAAACTGGACCAGTCTATGCGGCTTTACTCAATGGGTCAGGTCCTTTATCCAAGAGCAAGAAGAAGATGAGGAGGAGGAAGAGGAGGAGAAGGGGTAAGGCTGTACATATTCCCCAATCTTAAATTGGCCCTCTGGCCACACCCCAAACACTAGGGCCCTAAGGCCCATAAATAATTTTTAAATCTATGTTGGCCAAGAGGCCATATTTCGAAGTCATGGTGATGATATGTACTCTTCACTGCAGATGATGATTTTTAACTTAAGCCTACTGTTTGCTCAGGCTCATGATTGTCCCCAGTGCCCTTTGTCCTGGGATCCTTGTCCCCTTGCCTTTCTCATGGTTATGTCTTGGATTTTTCCCGTCCTTGACAATTTTGAGAATTACAGTCAAGTGTTTTGTAGAAGGTCTCTCAATGGAGATTTGCTTGACATCTTTCTTATCGTTAGGCTAGAATGATGTGTCCTGGGAAGGTAAAGGGCTATCCTATCACATCATATCAGCAATAGTGAGCCACGAGGACTTATCCCAACCGGTGCTGCTCTAGACTGCCTGGCTGCTCACCAGGTGTCCTAACTGTAAGTTTTTCTTTTACTTCCTTCCATCTGTTCTTACTCTGGAATGACTAGTCAGATGTCACTATCTTCAGGCCCCCCCCCAAAAAGGACTGGGAATTGATACACCTTTTCATTAGGATAGTGGTGTCTACAAAATTAAGCGGACTACTTTAGCATAGGGCGTTCGTCTACATTCTCCATTTCATTCAGCCCCATATATCATTAGTGACTTAGGCGTGTGTGTTTGCTTTGGTTTCACTTTGAGTTGTAATTGGATATCACTTTATTTTGTACCTCAAATTATCCCAGCCTTGGACCCTCCTTTTCTTCTCTCAGCTGCTGCTGTGCCCCTTGCCATCCCTTCGGTGTTGAGGGGCTCATCTGTGAGCTCTTGTCTCTGGATGCTTTTGTGTCTGGATGCTTTTGTGTCTGGATGCTCTTGTCTCATTTTGTATCTCTGACCCTTGGGAATATGTAAGAATAAAGAAGAAACTCAGGTCTGGGTTTGAAAATCACCAGCAGAAATGTAGGAAAACTTAAGAGTATTTTAAGGATCTGTGATGCAGGAAAGATCGATCAGAGTATCAGAGAGAGAGAGAGAGAGAGAGAGAGAGAGAGAGAGAGAGACCTAAAACAGCTTATGTGGATTTTAGAAGACACCTTGTGATTAATTGGGATTTTAAAAAGTCACGCACAGAAAATGGAGAAAGGCTCTATAGTTAGAGTGAGACTTCTAAAAATATCACCACCATCAGAAGTTCCTGACTTCTGGTTTGTTAAAAGCCAGAAGTCCACGTGAAGTTTATATGGCTCATCTACACCCCAGCATATTGAAATGGCAGCTGCTTTTATTTCTCTGAAGTCGGTTCTAACCTCAGTTCATTCACTGGAGAGGTTTCGATTTTAACATCCACGGTGTGGACTCATTCAAGCCCTAAGAGCGCTTCAGCAAACAGACCTCCTGAAGTCCGTGTTCTCACCGAGTATACATCTCATTCAGGAAGATGGGTCTCAAACAGGTAGTTTTCAAATATGCCAGGTGGTAATGCAGCTGTGGAGAGAAGGTAGTGAGCGTGGAGAGTTCTGGAGTGGGGCAATGGGATTGTTGTTCATATAAGGTAGTGGAAGAAATCACCGTTGTTGAGGGGACCTGAAGCAGTAGTGTGCTCAGTACCGGTCATCAAGTGAGGCTGGAGTGTGCTCTACATGGCAGAGACACAGAGTGAGTGAGGCATGTGTCTGGACAGGGGACGCTGCTCACAGAAAGAATATGTGAATGGCTGTCCCCAGAGCTCAGAGCCATTTTGGATGTAGGACCTAGGAAGCTGTTGAGGCTTGCGCTCTTGTTTCAGGTGGGGAAGAGACATTAAGAGCCCCGCGCAGAGAAATAAGCTAATTGATTTCACACGTGCAAGGACCTCTCTGGACACTGTGGTTTAGGGGATGAAAAGCAGAATCAGAGTGACCACTTCAGAAATCTTTTCATCTGTCATATGTGCTGACCTATATTAATTTTACCTTATTTTATGTTTCACATATTAATAATTGTACGCATATCGCCTGCCTCCTGTATATTGTACCACTGCCCTTCGATAATTATGTAGTATTTAAGTAGCTGTATATTAGTTTGCTTGTGTTTCTTCTTAGTGCTCTAAACAATATGAATTTTATGTCTTAGAGGGACACGGGTTCATTATCTTCTAGCTCTAGAGGTCAGACGTCCTAAAATTGAGATCCTGGCAGGGCAGCACCCCTGGAGCCCCACTTCCCAGGAGTCTGTGTCCCTTGCTCTTCTAGCTTTTGGATTAGCTCACAGCTGCTTCCTCGGTCTGTTCTAGTCCTGTCCCTCCTCCCCCTTTCTACCCTTGATGCCATGATCAGAGGTTTTCTTTTTTTTTTTTCTGAATCTTATTCCCCACTCTATCTTGTCTAGAGGCCCTTGTGATTTCAGTGGTCCTATCTCTGTAATCCAGAGCTTAAATTTAATCATACTGCAGAGCACCACTTCCTTTAGAAGGCATCCTTCACAGACTCATGCTGGGGATTCAGATTTGCATATTTTAGAGAGACTATTCTTCAACCTGTTTCAGGTCCTGTTTGTACTTTGTTGTTCTGCTTCTGTGGGATTCACCTAGTTTGGGGCTGGCATGACTTTGTTATACCTCCAATATTTCTATACTTTGACTTTCTTTTTCTGAATGTGTCCATTAAGATAATTGTGCAGGTGTAGGTTTTCTAGAACAAAGGCCATGAGCATCTTACCTATTTGCTCTCTTTAATATATAGTATTATCAGTGAATTTGTGACTATGTTCTTTCCTTACAAGTGCTTTTTTTATTCCACAATTAAAAGTGTGTTTCTATAGGATCTTGCAAGACAACATTTCATTGTATGGATTAAATTTCCCTGTTGGTTTACTTGAATGTTTTTGAAGTGTGTGTGTGTGTGTGTGTGTGTGTGTGTGTGTGTGTGTGTGTGAATTGTATTTTCGAGGACAGTTGCTTTGTTTTGCTTGTTAGTTGTATCTGGAACCAGAAGAACTAAAACAGGTAGAACATTGCTTAATTAAGTAGGGCTGGCATTAATTCATGATCTGTATACAATTAAACACATTGCTTTTACATCTCATCTAAGAAATAATATCTGGAATGGAAAGGCACTGTTAAAAGGGATTCAGTTGATAGGGAAAGAACATTCCAGTAATTTGAGTGAGCGCCTGTCTCTGGGACATACACAATCAGATTGCAGGGTGCTAAAAACCTCAGTTAGTAGATACTATCAGCAACTGCTATTGAATACAGAATAGATCCTGGAGAGCTGGGGAGCTTCCAGAAGACCTGAGATATACAAATGTTCTGCATCTGTACTGAAAAATCCTAACTTGGGCCAGAGAAATGGCTCCGTGGATAGAGATGCTTGCTGCCAAGAATGACAAGCCATGTTCCATCCCCAGGACTGACTTATATGGTGGAAGGGAAGAACTAGCTCCTATAAACTGTCTTGTCCACTCTTACACTGTGACACACACACACACAGAGAATATTTGCTAAAGCTAAAACTAGTTGCATATGAATGCGTCCTTGCAAAAAAAAAGAGTTAGTAAGATTTATAAGTTTATAGAAGAGATTGCCTTATCCTTAGATACCAGCAGAAACTTGCAAATTTGTGTGACAAATTCATCACATCCTATTTTGACAGGTGTTTCTCAATTAAGAGAGAATGTCATAAAGACAGAAACATTTGGCAACATTTTCCCACAGGTCTTCTTAAGCACACGGAGAGAGATAGATGCTGATGGATAACACGATAATTAAATGAATCCACAGCATAGGATATGACTGAGTCCAATTGGCCTGGAAAGACATTCCAGTGGCCAGTGATCAGGCTATTCCTAACTTAAAAAAAATTCTCAGGACTCATATAAAAATCTAACACACACAAATACACACACACACACACACACACACACACACACACACACACACACACACCCCACAATGCTACTAGTGGCAAAGAGTTTAATGAACAAACTAGCTAAACTTGTAGAATAAATATGTGCAATATGAAATATGAAGTTGCTATTTATCAACTGTGAAAATAGCCCAAGCCCAAATAAATTTACAATAAATATTGAGAATTTTTTTTAAAAAAAATGATACTGGATTTAATTTGGGTCTGTAATTGATTTTTCTTATTTCTTGATTCTCTTAAAATTCACCAATTAAAAATAAATGCAATAGCATGTACATGGCAAAATTGAATGTTTTGAGGTTACTTTCTGTCGTGGTGGCAGAAAGCTGAGCCTGGTGGATGTGAGAGCATGGTGTAAGGCCACTGGGCTAGGAGGGAAGGAGTAGAGCCTCACCCCTGGTACTGCCCTGAACTCATCTTGGGTAAACCTTTGACCTCTTGAGTCTGAAGGGGTTTTGGTGGAGGTGGCAAGGGGTGGAGTGCAGTTAATGTCTCCACTCCCTTCTTACTAGGTTTGATTCTCATGCTTACATTCCCTGTGGCTGCCTGAGTTCATTCTTGAGCTCTTCAGACACTTTGAAGAAATTATAGACGAAAAGGATCCTTGTAAATAATTCTGTTGGGATCATATAAACAAACCATCCTTATTTTTTTCACTTGGTTTTGCCCCTTCCATACAAGGTTGACTAAACATCTGAGGAGAGGGATTAAAAAGCTAACTCTGTTTGATCTGAGGGAGACCAGGATGTTTTCTTGCTCAGAATGCAGGCATACCCCCTAGGGATTTCAGTATGAGTCTCTCCTGCCCCAGATGGAACTGGCTTTTGATTTCTCATCTACCCAGCATTGGGCTATCTCGTCTACCCCCGGTCCTCAATTCTTGGTTCTTCTCCCATTATCTCACTCACCACGACAACCTTGACTTAATTGTAACCACTGTGGGCCCTTAATCTTGAATTTCTGTTGTTTTCTTTCTCTCATTCCAAACAGACATTGGAGCTAAATGTGCAAAGTGTTTAGCCTAGTTTTGAGGGTGGTGTTAGGGTGGAAAGAGAGGCCTTATGAAGAGGGCAGGTCACATCCAGGACAGGCACAGGCTTCTCAAAGCATTGCCTGAAAATGTTCTAACAATAGACAGGAGCAGATTCTCAAGGTTTCTGAAAATTACTTGTTGAGATCATTTCTAAGGGATGTTTCTTTCTCTCTAAGTGAGAGCATAGTGTGCACTGGACAAGAGTACAGGCTGATAAGATAAACATAGGCCACCAGGTTCAAGGATCCACAATGTGCTAGATTACAAGGGAGTCAAGCATATGCTTTGACTACAAGCAAAGTTCACAGTCTTGCTTGTAAATCTTTCAACTTTGTGTTTTCTTTCCCCCTGTGTATTTTCATTCTAAGCTCTGTGCGGGAGTCAACAACCATAGAGAAGCTTCAGTTTACTCTTTGCCTAGTCTAATTTTCTTCTGTGATTGCTCACTAAACACAATCAAGGATCTGTATTTTTATACACAAAGCATAATGTTTATACATCTTCACACAATCTAGGCTTTGTTTGGGGGGGGGGAGTTTTGTGTGTTTCAGTTTATTTATTTTTGTCTTGTTTACTATGTCAGGATCTTAGGACTTATAATGGTGATGGCTTAGTGGTCAGGAGCACTTGTCTTTATTGAAGAAGACTCAGGTTAGGCTGCCAGCTCCCACATGGTGACTCAAAACCATCCACAACTCCGGTTCCAGCAGATCTGATCCCCTCTTCCGACCTCCTTGTATACACTGGGCACAAACATAGCACATACTTGTGCAATTCAGGTAAAACAGTCATACATATAAAATAAATTGGAGATGACCAACAGGTCTCATAATGGGATGTTTCAGATTGGGAAGTCCATTGATGTGGGTCTTTATTTATTGGGGCTACCTTTGTTTTAATTGACAGAATAAATATTGAATGGTCATTTCAACATTTCATATGCTTTCCTTAGAACCTTGACATATTTATGACTTGCATATGTACTCAAACATGCCTGTCAGCCTCCACTTGATGGCTTCTTTCAATGTGGAAACATTTGTGGCAGGATGTCCAGCACTCTCTCATCTACTCTCTCATTTGGCTTCTAGCATGAATTCTTTCCTGCACTAGCCCTGGGATTTTTTTGCTTTTGTTTTTGTTGTTGTTATTGTTTTGTTTTGGTTTTTTTCCCCACAGCTTGTTCTAGGCTTCCTGGTACTGTGTTGGTGCCTGCTCTAGGCTTTGCCCTAAGTTCTTGGGAGTCATGGCGCTCATTTCATCATCTTGCTGTGAGTTCATTATATCTTAATTCCAGAGAGTGATGAGCTGTTCTGTGCACTTTCTCCTCAGCACAGATATATCCTGGAGTCCTGTGTTGGTTTCTGGTTAATACCTTGGGCGGGTAATAAACCACCCTTTATAGCTGTGGGCTCTGCTTATCTGAAAGAAGTATTTCTCTCTTATCACCACCTGCAGCCAGCACTTTGCTGTTAAGTCCTTGCTGGGCGTGCCTAGAACAGTTTCCCAACCTCAACCAACAAAGAGGAGTGACGAAAAACAGGAAACCACTTCAGTGTGGGCAAGGCCCTGTATCGAAATTTTCTCTCTGAAGAAGTAAGAGGGATTGAATGGGTCATTTTTGGTCAGAGTTAGGTGGTACATTGCTCCTAAGGATAAAGAATTAGTTTAAGCTTTGAAAGCCTTGAGACATTACTGGTTAGGAGACGGTTTTTGGTCTGACTGGTATTAGATACCTTTGGAGTTTGGTTAATTGTTAAATGGCTTCTGTGCAGTGGGAGACAATGGACTGGAAGTTAGGTGGCTGTGGCAGGTACATCGGACCACAGAAATGGCCCACAGCCTCTGGAGACAGATGTTCACAGCATAAGGACCAACACATTTTGTTTTTTAATATATGCTTATCAAAAAGGCCTCTGGAAGCAGGCTGTAGGCTGTTGTGCAGGAAGAGAAGGATTGGAACTGGGGCTCCAGGTCAGTAGCTCTGGTGAGATCACCAGAGCTTCTTCTGCGGCAGAGCTGTTTGTATGTCATAACTGCGATATGACTCAAGGCAAATATTTATTTAGTGAGGAGTGTAGGTGTGCACACTGTAAGGCCTCCTCCTTCCTTAAGGAGTATTTCCTCATGACGCTTATTAGCTGGGAGCAGCCCAGACTGTAAAGGTCACATGATCTCAGCCAAAGCCATCCTGCAGCTGGTTATCCCTGAGTTGGAAGATTTCTTGCTCAGATAAGATTTTGCTCAGATGAGGTTTTGCTTATAAAGTGGGAGGGGTTAGTGAAAGTAGCAGATGAGAGCATTTTTTAGTAAATGGTGACTTCAAAGTGGCTGTTTGCTGACATTTTTTGCTTTAATTTTGTGTTTGTTGAGTTGGGTTTTCTCTGTGTAACCCTGGGAATTCCCTCTGTAGACCAGGCTGGTCTTGGATTTAGAGATCCACCTGCCTCTGCTTTTTGAGTGTTGGGATTAAAGATGTACACCACTGGGCCCGGTTACTCTTTGGCACTTCTAAATGTTATTTTACTTTCTCATCTAACCAAACTTGAAAATAACAAATACAACGGAGTTAATATGTCCTGTCACTCCATAGCACAGTTAAAATACTTGCTCATGTTTTAAAGATTTTTTTATACCCTTTTTATATGCAGATGTATATATGAATAAATAAAAACATAAATTTTAAATTTCTCATAATTTGTGCTTTAAAAAAATTATGTTTCAGTAAAGGCCTACAGAGGCATTTCAGAATCAGTTTTCTTCCTCTACACGTGGACTTTGGGGATTGAACTCAGGTCGTCAGGCTTGGCTGCAATCGGGGATTGAACTCAGGTCGTCAGGCTTGGCTGCAATCGCCTTTACCACTGAGCCATCTCCCCAGCCTCTGCTTACTTGGTTTTGTTGTTGGTATTGCTGTTTTCTTTTAAGGTTTCAATATATAGACCAGGCTGGCCTTGAACTCATGATTCTCCTGCTTCAGCCTCTTAAGTACTGTGAGCATCACATCTGGCTTGCAATTGTATAGTCCTAAGTTTCTGTACCCTGCTGGGTCAGTACCACAGTCATTTAGTGCCAAATAAACATACAGAGGCTTATGTTAGTTTCAAGGTGTTCAGTCTGTGGCTCAGGCTTATTATCTGCTAACTCTTATACTTTAAGTTAACCCACATTTCTATTTATGTTTAGCCACGTGGCTTGGTAGCTTTTCTCTGTGCAACATTCTCATCCCACTTTCTCTGTCCCTCGTTGGCATCTGTTCCTCTGCTCTTCATTTCCCAGAATTCTCCTAGTCTGGTTGCCCTGCCCCTACTTCCTGTCTAGCTATTTGACCAATCAGCATTTTACTACACCAATACGTACAGTGACAAATATTGACAGTGTAAAAGAGCATAGTCCCACAGCATAATTGCTCCTTTTGTTCATATCTGCAGTGTTAGGGATTAAACCTAGGGCCTTACATATGGTAGAGAGCACTTTACCACTGAACTGCATCCCTAGCCACAGAAAACGACCTTCGTTTTCCTTAACAGTGTGTATTTTCTCTCATCTGAACAGTGCTTTCGAGGTTTTATCCAAACCAGATTCCCAGTTGCTGCTTCAGTTTCTTGCAGGTTTTTCCTTGGGGAGACATTGTAGGCTCTTTTTAAGACATCCTTGGCTCATGAACACACTGTTAAGTACAGTTACATATACCATTCCAGAGACTGATCCATAGGTGGTATTACTGTACACTCAGGGCTCTCCTGCATCAACCCACCCCTCTGACATCACGGTGGGGGAATTAAAACTAGATAACGCCAATTCTAATTCTAAAATTCTATGATTTGAAACATTGCTTATATGGGCAATGCTTTCTGTATCCCAAGCAACTGAGTTTTTATCTCACAACTTCATTGAGAGATCTGTGGCTTGCTGTGTCTAGAGTCACTGAATAGGTGATAGGTGCATAGCTTGATGTGTGTAAGTAGCAGTGATAAAACCCACTGCTGTTTAAATCTTTACTGTGTTTCACATACTCTCTATCTTAAGAGGCACCACGCAGGCACTTTCCTCTGCCTCACAGTGGTTTATTTGAAGTAGCCTTTTTTATCTCCTCTCTGCAGATGAGGAACCTGAGGCAAGCAGAGTCAAGACAGCCTATCCGGCCCCAACCTTGTGGCCTTTCTTCTGTTGTGCCTGTTGCCTCCCAACCTCATGTTAGTGAGCTTACCTCCTATCTGCTTTATCTTTCAAAGTCCTTCCATGAAGCGGGAGAAAGGTCAGCCTTTATAAATACACATTGTAAAACAGTATCATTTCTTCCAAGATATCAAAGATATCTATTCCTTCTGATCCAATCAAGTCCCATAATGATTTTCTGCTTCTCTGTGGTGGTGAGAGGGGTTATATACATGGTCCCAGTGGCCAAGAAGAGATAGGGACAGGAAAATCTCTACCAGGGCACACAGTTACAAGGTTTATATACTGAAAGTGCTCCAGGAAAAGGAGATTACAGGCCTGTTTTTTAATATATTTCATTACAGTCTTCACCTAAGTTTCACTCGAGACCTGAGCTGGAATGCTCCTTTGCTTATTTGCTCATCATATGAGAGATCTTTCGGGACTTTCTCCCACATTAGTTTCTCTGCTGTGCCCAGAGTTCTCCCAATTGGAAACTCAGTCCTGGCCTTCAGGGTGTTCTGTGTTGTTTGAATAGTTCAAATGCCAAAATGTTTTCTTAAATTACCTCAATTTCAAAAGCATTCCCTTAGAAGTAGCATGGATATTTGAAAAGAAGCCCCCTTTGTGTACCAACTTGGCAGTGATGTTCCTGAGAGATTTGCTCATCACATGCTAGTTTGCCAATGTGGAAAACGAGATCTTGCACCATTGCTTGACGAAAATGCCAGTTTATTGATTCTCTTTTGTCCATTATAGCCCCGTGGACTTGAAGATTTTACATGAACTGAGACAAAATGGCTGGTTTTTAAGAGGCCCACAGCCTGTGAGGGACATTACCTGGGTTCCTGCTAAGTATAGACGCAGAATCTGGGTTTTTCGACCAGGCTCCAGGTGACAACACGAGACATCTCATGTTAATGGGGTGTCTGAGGAGAAGCATCATAAGCTTGGAAGTTGAGGACTTTGCCAGAGCCTCTTCCTGAAGGATCAGGGCTGAGCTTGGTGGTAGCCTCCTATGGCAGCTATTCTTTGTGCTTCATTTGTCTCCCCGGAGTAGGAGGAGGGTGTAGGAATGAGAACCAGTGACGTGAGCAACAAGTCTGTAGGTTTAGCATCTTCAGCTATTGACACATCTGCCTGGTACGGTTAAAGATGGACAACATTCTAAGATGAACCCTGGCACTGTGGCAATCTTAGTGTTTAGATTGGTGTATGGACCTTGCTTTTGGAAAGCGTATTCTTTGTGCGATGTGCCATTGTGTCTTACAGAGTGATGTAACTTGAATTGGTGGGTTTCATGGCATGTTGGCCAAGGTTGTCTGTTCCACTCTCCCATTAAAATTTACTTAATGAAAAACATTTCTATTTCTGGATGAGAAAAAGTCACACGCGTGTTTTCATTCCTGGCGTGTTAGTTTGCCAGACCCTTAAAATATTCTTGTCATATAAGAGTCGACATCTCCACTTTGGTCATATTTGTTTCTGTCCCTTCTTCCCAAGACAGCCTGAAGCTCAGAGAAGGAGCTGTGTCTGGATGTCTCTCAGGAGCTGTTACTTCTAGGCTGAGCTTATGGCCTGGAGAAAAGTAGTGTCGAGCACAGGTTTGTCTCAGGAAAGCTGCCTTTGAGCTTTGGGCATCTAGAGTGGGTTCTTTGTCTTGTGGAACCTTTGGCCTCTACTAGGCTCTTCAGGGACATTCTGGCTACTGTGTTTAGAAAACTCTTGCTTCCAGCTTACTGATGTTGCTACTTACTCTTTTCAACCTCTTTGGAAAGTCCCATATCACTCTCTAAAAAACTTCTTGTCTGGGTTCCATTACTGCTCTGATGGCCTTTGTTATTCAGAACCTAGAAGAGCCCACATACATTGGTCAGAGTATGAACTGGGGAATGTATACATCATTTGTTCTGCAGCCCACATACATTGGTCAGAGTATGAACTGGGGAATGTATACATCATTTGTTCTGCACAATGCAGGAGGGCAGCTGATGCTGGCCAAGACAGGCATGGCTGAGCCATGTGCAGCTGAGTCTAGTGTAGCTGTGGGGTTTTAGCTTGTTAAGCAGAATCCAAACAGACCACTTCTGCCCCTTCAGATGTCTTAGGTAGAGCTGAGAAACAAGCTCACAGTGTTGTGTCTGGCTCCATGGTCTTGTGGAGGACCTTGCTAGACCAGAAGGTGGTGCAGGGCCAGGAATCCCAATCTTTAGTCCTTCACTTAGACCACTTTGCAGCCCACTTGTATCTATACTCAGCAGGAAGACACATATATGTGCACATAAACACACACACACACACACTTTATTGGAGATAAGCAGCACAACCACCCATTATATAGATGGCTTTACCAAGGAGATGGTAGGTTTGAGCCCACAGAGTATTACCCACAAGTATGTCCTAGAGCTCAGCACTTCTACATCTCTCTCTTTCCTCTCTCTCCTCTCCTTTCTGTTGGTTTCCCCTTCTTATGTAACTTCTGAACTCATATCAAGGCTGTGGCCTGGTTCTCTTGGCCACATTGTACTGAGGGGATAGTAGTCCAGGTTCATGATTCAGAGTAAAAGACTCAGTCCAGCCTGTGAAGCAGCATACCTACTCACAGCTAACCCAATGGTTGTCAGGTCTGTCCTCCAAAAGCCTTCCTTCTTGCTGCCAACTCACATACTTGGGGATTCATGGACCTTCGATGCCTTCTACTGAGAAGAAGCAGAGTCAGGTTCTCAAGGAAGGTGATGTACTTGAGTTTTGCATGGTTCTCAGTCCTGTGCCTCCTCAGAAAACTTCCCCATCCTCTGCCATGAGTCTTCCTTTAGTGATTTTAACTCCTCATGAAGTCACTGGGACGGTCCACAGTCGTCAAGTCACAGCCTGGATGGACTCCCCCAGGAGGAGGAGGCAGGCTTATTTCCTTGCACTAGTTCTGACGCTTTGTCCTTTCTGGATAATGCCCCATCCCATGCTGCTGTCGAGGCATATCGCTTAGTTGCTGTCATTGATTGTGAAATAATGGACCACCAACTCCTCAGGCTAGATACTGCCGATGTGTCATATTGAAGTGCACTCTGTACCTCAGCGGCAGTGTGTTCTAGGATATGTCTGCAGTGAACATCTTTATTTATATAAATAATGCTGTACATCTGAAATGTGCTCCAGAGTTTGTACTTTCCTTTCAGTATCTAACAGGGCTTTATTATAAGAAAATGCAAGTAAGGAACTCATTTGAGGAGAGAGCGAGACAAAAATATGATCCTTATTGCTGTTTTTGTATAAATTAGAATATCACAGAATGGTTTAAAAACAGCAAATACTTTTGTTATAAAATTTAAAAGTACAGGGTAAAGCTGTGTTGTTTACACATCTTTGAGATGTCTTACCAAAATCTAAAGAGTACAAAAGTAGGTGAAAAATTCTGTCCCAGCTGTATAAAATAAGTCATGGTATCTTCATTAGGAGTCTCTCTACTGCTTGAATGCAACTATGCTTTAAATGGCACATGGCAAAGAAATGGATTGTTTAAGCTGGAGTTTACTTTGCATATAGGCCATTTATTTATTTATTTTTATTCAGAACATAAAATTGACTGGTGAAAACTGGAGGCAAGCATCATGTCTGTTTAGCTCCAAAACATTTTTATCACTGCAGAATATAACCCAGAATATCCCATCTACAACCCCTTGAGCCCTGGGCAGCTGTTCAGCTGCCTTTTGCTCTTGTGGCTATTTCTTCCCCTGGGAATCATCTAATGGATCCTTCTGTGTCTGGCTTTTTTCACTCAGCGTGTGTTCAAGCTTCATGCTCCTAGTACTATGTATCAGTAATTTATTCCCTGTTCTGGCTCAATAACCAGTATTTTTAGCATCAAAACATTTAGGGGGTACTGGAAACTCTGGTACCTACCCACACATAGACCCACTATATCAGTCCCTCTGTGGGCAATAACCTCCTCTCTCAGCAAGAGTGAGATTTGAGTTGATCATAAAGTACCAGCACTAAGGGAACATGTGCAGTTAAGGCTGTAATTTGTTGCATATTTAAAACTCAGGAAGGAGGTGGGCAGGCAGCTCCATGCAAGGATTATAGGTCATTCTTTGTGTAATACATACCTCCCGGGAAACACCGACAAAAAAAAAGGCCAATAAAGGATGTTAAGAGAATTAACAAAAATATTCTTGAGGCTCTTGCATCCTGGTTGTGTTGACATGAATTGTCCAGAGAGTGCTCAGAAAACATGTGGACTTATTGGTAACCTGAAATAGTTCTGGTGCTAAGGCTTGGCCCAGCTGGCTAAAGAGCTTTCTCCAGCTTCTCTGAGTGGCTTTAAGTTGCCTAATGTAAAAATGGGAATATTGATACCTACTTGTGTTTACTCAATGGTACCCATATCCTAATTCCTGGGATCTGTAGATGTCTAGAACCTGTTGGCTTATTTGAAAGGAGGGTGTTCTTGGGATTTTTGAGAGTTAGCATGATTCTGGTTTATCCAGACAATCCCTCAGTTTATCCTAGAGAAAGACTCCAGAGCTAGGCAGAGGAGGTGGTGATGTGAAAATGGAGATCAAGGCTGAACATAAGCCAGGGAAGGCTGAGGCTGTCAGCAGTGAGAAACTGAAAAGGACCAGACCCAGATTCTGAACCTCGGGAAGAGAGCTTATTAATATCATCCAGTATTTCATCCAGTACTACTGAATTGTCTCTCTACCTTTAACAGAGTCATCTCTACATCAGGCTTCCTCGACTATGGACCTGCTCACATTTGGTGATTCTTGGCTGAGGAGTTGTTCCCTGCATGTGGGATGATTAGTAACATTGCTACCCCCTCAATACAGTAGTGTCTCTCCCCAGTTGTGACAACCAAAAATTTGCTCACAGATTGCCAGCAGGGGACAAAAACCACTCTGTTTTGAAGATCACTAACCTAGAGGTTTGACCATAACTACAGCTTTAAGTAGCTATAAGGTTATAGGAAGCTTAGATAATCTCTCTGAACCTTATTCTCATTATAATAAGGCTATCCAAATGATGTACATAAAATATAATGCGTGAAGATTATTAATACATGATTGCCATGCTAGTTTATCACACACCATTCTGTGCGGTATCTTTCATAGGACTGACAGGCATTTGAAACCCTTCCCCAAGAATCATTTCTGTTACACAAATCAGATGTGGGATTGAAGAGACAAAGTGGCTCAGTGATAAAGCTGCTTGCCATCAAGTCTGAATGACCTGAGTTCAGTCCTTGGGGCTCCCATGATAAAAAGAGAGAACAGACTCCTTCAAGCTGTCCTCCCACCTCCACATGCATATCCTGGTGCATTTTCTTCTCCCCTAGCCAAGGAAATAAAATATGATAAAAATTAATAAAAAGGTCACCACGCATTTTGACATTACAGATCCCTTCCTCATTGCTTTCTCCTCCTGTGCTTCCCACAGTGAAGCTGTGAACCACTTAGGAGCTGAGGAAACTTGCTTTGATGCCTTCAAATAGACCAGCTGTCAGTCAGGTGAACTGTTCCAGTTCTTTTGCTAATAGCCTGGGTAAACTGTAACAAGCAAACCCTTTCCATGTGTCAGTGACATGTCTGTTACTCCATAATTAACAGCTTTCTCCACAGTGGTAGAGCTGTTGAATTCACCAAGGAATTGTGTCAGTGGCCCCATTCAAATCTGTGAAATATTTAACAGCATTTAGCAGCTTGCAGGTTAGAGGGTGTTGTGAATAAATATTGTCGTCTATTTTTGAAGGGAACAGGAATGCATTCCAACTGGGGACTAGGTGATTGTGCCTCTGTGCCCTGGGGACATGGCCACGACCAAGAAAGATTTCTAAAAGCCTTCATTCTATCCTGCAATAATGATAGTATGCCCAATAACTGTAAAAGTCATAACTTATAAGGCAGTGATAAGACTGAAAGTAGGTAATTGGGTGTGAGGAATTGGAAGTGCTGAAGGTAACTCTGTGCTCCCAGTTTGAGTAGGGTAGAAAACCATTGACATTCTTCATGTGGATAAACACAAATAACCTGGGTGCACTTGAGCCCAGTCTTCAGTGCATTGTGCACCTCTGTCCAAATGCACTGTCGGTTGAAATGCCTGTGTTTTTCACAGGTGCCTCCTCTCCTTTCTGAGTATCCTTATCTGGGAGTTCAAACCTAACCCATGTGACTCTAGTTTATCCCAGCTGCTATGGGGATTCTTTATAGCAATGATTTGTAGATTATTATTGGCACTCAGACTCAGGGAACAAGTATGCCTAGCAGATAGGAGGCCTGGTTGAGACTGCTGTAATTCTGTATCTCCACTTTTAAAGTAGATGACTTTGGGGAAGTTATTAAGCATTGCTGAGCCTTGGTAGCCTTAAAGCTATTATTATAAGTATTAAAGTATTGGAGGCAAGTAGACTTGTGTCAAAAGTATGATATATGCAGAAAATGATGGTAGTAGGAATTTTGTGATTAATATAGAATACTATTTCTAAGGTACATTTTAATTAGTCATTGCAATTATAATTCAGTTATGAAGCATACCTGTAATTATCAGTTTCAATAGGCAGTCACTTTTCAAATAAATCCTCCCTAACAATGGGGTTTCATGCATACAGCCTAGGGCTGGCTTCCTGTGAGCATGGGCCTGACATATCCTTTGCATATTCTGTGTATTCTTATACCAAAGGTGGATTGAAAGAGAGAACAGGGGCAGCAGATAATTTGGGTCATAAAAATCCAGCTTGTAAAATATGCTTAGTCAGTTCTTGTGGATGATTCTCTGGATCAGCTTTCCTAGAGCTATTTGACTCTCCTCTTTGTGGCGCTTGTTGAGCAGGTCTGGACAAGCTACCTGGTTATATTACCTGAATGAATTGGGACATTCCTCAAGGAGTCAAGGCTTCATTGGGAAATGGCTAGAATCAGAGCCGAGTCTTACAACCAAAGTGTCCTATTCCACTACAGGGCAGGGGCTGGGGATTGGGAAATTGTGGTATAGCTAGAAGTTTCTTAGTGCTGCCTAGGTCTGCTGTCCAGATAAACCTCCCACTCACACTCCCGCAGCCACTTATAAAATAATTACACAGAGGCTTATATTAATTACAAACTGTTTGGTCTATGTATCCGGCTCATTATTAATGAGCTCTTACAACTTAACAAATTTCTTTTAATCTATGTATTACCACGTGTTCCATGGCTTTACCTGTGTCCCATTACATCTTGCTTCCTGGCAGCTCAGTGTCTGCTCTGACCCTGCCCTTTCCTCCCTCTATCTCTATTGGATTTCCTGCCTGGCTATGTCCTGCATCGCCATAGGCCATAGCATCTTCTTTATTATCCAGTGGTAGCAACACATATTCACAGCATACAGAAAGATCATCCCACAGTATTGAGCTTCATAGCAATGTAAACATTCTAAATGTTCTCTTTGAAATCTTTGCTCCTGCAGCTAGAAGCATAGCTCAGTAGTGGTGTGTTTGATTGACATGCCCAAGGCCCCCAGTAAGAGCACCTTGCCATAATTTTTTTTTCAGGGCAAGCACCTAAACCTATATTCTCACTTTCCTGTATGATACTTAAAAATTGCTCAGGTTATAGTATCTGTTCTGGTTTGTTTTATGTTGCTGTGATAAACATCAGGACAAAAGCAGTTTGGGGAGGAAAGGGTTTATTTGGCTTGCATCTCTGGGTTACAGTCAATTTTGTGGGTACATTAAGGCATGAATTTGAGGCAGAAATATGGAACAGAAAGAATGAAGGAATACTGTTTCTTGGCTTCCTCCCTACCTCCCGCTCAGCTAACTTTCTTGCTTAGGAATGGTAGAGCCTACACTAGCTACATCAATTAGCAATCAGGCAAATGTCACACAGATATGCCAACAGGTCGATATGATCAAAGCAATCTCCCAATTGAGACTCCTTAAAATAACTCTGAGCTGTGTCAAGTTGACAGCTGACTAGAAGAATATCTTTTATACTTTACATAGCCTAAGTGCATTGAAAGTTTATTTCAGTGTGTGTAACATTCTGTGCTTGTAGACTCATTCACGATGTTATGATGCTGTATTGGTTACGTAGATGTCAATTGTAGAGATTCAGGTTATTAGGAATGCCTTCACTGTGATCAATGTCAGATAAATTGAGTATCTGTTGTTTCTCAAGTTGCCTGTCATTTTATAATGTAAAATATTATTGGCAATAGACTTGAACTGTCTAATTTTAGCACTCTTAAAGTTAGTCATGTTCTAAGACAAGCCACCAAGTCCTGGGACATTTGTTAGTCACTTAGGGCAGGGCCAGGACACTGCTTTTTAGCTGAACATGTATACAAATGTGCACTCTTGGCTAGGCCTATAGGTTGATTTTTTTCAGATTTTTGTCTCTTTCTCCTCCAATGTAAGTCATCTGATACTGCAGAGCAATTGTGCCTTTAGCAGCTGTGAAGTGTGTCCTTCCTTGACTGGTGACTGCCAGTTCATGTTGTAACCAGTCCCCTGGGCTTCTCATGCTTTCTTACATGGATGGGAGAATGCTATTTCCCCACGCAAAGGCCCAAGGCCTGATCTGGTTTTGAGCCGTTTGCTTCCACGTCTCCATTTCCTGGTTAGTTAGGTGTGTTCTTGTAAAGATGAGATTATTGCAGGTTCTTTCACGAATCTCCCTCTTCCTTCATCTTGTTTTGAGGTAGATAAGGGACTGGGGAGGAAGGGACAGTGCTGTGGACAGACTGGACAGGTCCTGTCTGGAATGCAGAGAGAGCTTTGTTGTATTTTAAGTTCTGTATGATGGAGTGTGACTTGTTCACACCGGAAAGATACAAGAGGGTTTAAAAGCAGGATCGTCAGCGATAGGACAGAAAAATGGGAGTGACCTTGTGTCCTAACCAACAAGGTGGGTTTTAAATTCGACCGTTGGCTTTGCCTTTGATTAAGATTAGAGAAGAGTGATGTTATCAAAGACTCAGTAAACATTAGCTTTAGCACCTGGGCTCACCAATGACTGCAATGTGAGTCCTGAAGTTATGGTAAATCCCATCTCCTCTCCTGGGAAGTCTTCACCAAGGAAATCCCACAATGAAAACGTGTGTGTGTGTGTGTGTGTGTGTGTGTGTGTGTGTGTGTGTGTGTGTGTGTGTGTGTGTGTGTGTGTGTGTGTGTGTGTGTGTGTGTGTGTGTGTGTGTGTGTGTGTGTGTGTGTGTGTGTGTGTGTGTGTGTGTCTCTGTGTGTGTGTGTGTCTCTGTGTGTGTGTGTGTGTGTGTGTGTTTCTTCTATCACATGCTTTTCATTATGGAAAATGTATAAAATATAAGGGACTAAAGAAGGTAACATTTTGGAATGTATCCTTCAATCCTTTCTGTTTGTATTTATTTCCAAATTTCCTCTAGGATAAGAGTATAGAAAACATGCTGCTTGAAAATCTGCCTGTAAAGCATTTAAGATACTGTGAAGACTTTTCTGCTTCTAAGTTGGAATCAAAAGCATTTTAATAGTTATTTCTTGGAGATGGGCATAATGAGCTTATTGGCTAGTCCAGTGACTCAGAGAACCTGTGAGTTCCATTCCGCCCATTTATTTGTCTTCCCCAGGAAGATCTGCTATAATGCTACAAATCTACTGTTTGATGTTTATCATCTTAATTATTAAATATATGAAATATGTTTTTAATATCCATGGTCATTTTTTTTAGGACAGATTCCTAGAAATACAATTACTAGACCAGCAGGGCTGTAAGACATTTGGGTATTTGTGCACTGTTACATTTATCCCTGGGAAGACATTGTCATTGATTTAAACCTGGGATGGGTGTTCTGTCCCCAGCTTTCTTGGAAGTTGCATGTAATCACTTTATTGAAAATCTTTTTTTTTTTTGGAGGGGGGGTGGTTGAGACAGGGTTTCTCTGTGTAGCCCTGGCTATCCTGGAACTCACTCTGTTGGCCAGGCTGGCCTCAAACTTACAGAGATCCACCTGCCTCTGCTTCTTGAGTGCTGGGATTAAAGGCATGCACCACATCTGCCTGGCATGTTAATTTTTTAAAATAACTTATTTTTTAAAATAGTTACTATTATATGTCTTGACTGTACATTCTTTGGCTTGGGCACATATGCATATTAGTGGTCATTTGCATGATTTCTTTTCCAAATTGCTTACTTCATTTGTCTATACTTTTGAAAGTGTTCTGCTCTCCAGATAAATTCAGACATCTGTGCTGATTCTAATTATTAGTACTCTTTCTGTTACATGTTACAGGCACTTCCTTCAGCTTGCTTACTGATTTTTTTTTCTTTTTTATAATACTATGCTGTCAGACGTATTCTTGTTCCCTGTCAGTCTGGCCTTTATCATGATTAGACAGGTCTTTTCCATTCTATTGCTTCGTAAATATTACCTTATTTTTTGTTGAGTAGTTTTCATTACTTTTTTCATGCTGAAAGTTGAAAATTTAGAGGAAAATGCAAATTCCTTTCAACGTTTATCTTTGTTCAACGAAAGGAAAAGTATTCTGTAAGCCAGGCAGTGGTTGTGCAAATCTTTAATTCTAGCACTTGAGAGGCAGAGGCAGGCAGATGTGAGTTTAAGGCCACCCTGGTCTATAGGGCTAGTTCCAAAACAGCCACAGCTACACAAAGAAACACAGCCTGTCTCAGAAAACTAAACGAAACAAACAACAAAACTTACCTTTATAGAAGGCCAGAGACAGGGTTCTAACTTGATCTTTTTAAAATAGAAAGGAACTTGACCACCATGATTCAGAAATCTTTCTTCCTGCATGATGTTAATTGAATGTTGAATTCTGGTGACTTTGTTTTGTTTTGTTCTGATACAGGAACGCATGTAGTCCAGGCTGGCTCTCTTGGTATCTGAGGCTGGCCTTCAACTCCAGATCCTCCTCCCTCCATCTCCCAAGAGCTTAAGTCCAAGGCATCACATCATGCTCAGCATTCCAGGCTGTTTGTGAAGAATGGAACAGAATAATAGGTTTCAGTTCCCATTGCTGACAAAATGGTTTGATAAATTCTAACATAGGCCTAGCCTACTTACTCATCTCCTCTCCCAAAATCTTCATAAGGATTCTTCAAGATTAGTCTGCAAGAACTTTGGAGTCATTTTGTCAAATTTTAACAAAAACCTCAGATGCTATGTTAGTTTTAGCTACATAATATTTTAAAAATCTTCGTTGAGAAACTCTTATATTTACCCTTATTTTTTGATGAACACATCATTTCACCATTTTTTCTTTTATAACTGATCACAAAAATACATAACAATCGTATACATTTCTGTTGAGCTCCTCAAGGCTTGTTTAGTATTCTTTGTTAGTATTTCTTTTGCTTTATAAGTATGAATTTTAACCCATCATACATGTTGCTTGGTTATTTCTACAAAGAAGGGAGCTGGATTTTCTTATAATGGATTTGTTGTAGTTTTAGTGATGCAATTACATTTTGCCCGTGGAATATCATAGTATTTTTACATGTTAATTTTATCTTCGAGGTTCCATCATTTATATTTTTTACTGCCTTAAGACATGCATGGGTTGTAGCTTTCTTCTAGGACCTTGGCAGTGACGGCCTTTTTTTTTTTTTTTCCTTCCAAAAGCTGTTCGTAGTGACACGATTGACGTGTGACCTACTTGATGCACTGCAGGGAATGCCAGTTGCCTAGTGCTTTTTTCCACAGGAAGGTGACCCACCAACCTACTAAATGAATATGTTTTAGGGACTTGATGTTGTGCTGGTTTTGAAATATCTATAAAGAAGGAATATGAAGTCTTGCATATCCAAGTTAGAAAAGTAGGTCAGTGGTCCATGGAATTGTGTCCAGCCTGAATTTTCTGTGCAAAATTTTCAAGACCTTGGATGTATAGTATAATTTAATGCCCAAAGTGTACACTTACACTTTAAAAGATAAATTAGTTTTTGTTTAATTATGTCCTACTTTAGAGATGCTCTTTCTAAAGAATTATTCTTTGTCTAAAGTACTGGTTCTCTTTTGGGGGTTAGAAGCACGGACATTTTCAAAGTATTTTTTGTGAGTAACCATTGCATAAGGCTATCAGCAGCAGTTTACAAAAACGTGTTTGGTGCCAACGTAAAAAGAGAATACTAATTTATAACATATTTGTGTCTTCTTAGACATATACCTGTCTTATTTGTTGTGCTCCCTCATACAAAGAAATCTGATTTAATCAAATTATGCTGTATGAGTAATGTAAGATTCTACCCACTCAAAAGGTGGAAACTGTGGGAGCTGGAGAGATGGCTCAGCTGGTGAAATTGCTTCCTGTTCTTATCCTTTCTGGCTTCTGTGGGTACACACACACACACAAAAGCATGTGTACATGCACTAATTTTAACTATTTAAATGTGGAAGATATTGAATGTTATGACTAAGCTAATTGTTGTGGCACTGTACCTGCAGGTGTATATGCTATGCATTTAGCTAAACATTATAATCACCTAGGTATGGGGACATATGGGGAGGTCTAGACAAGTGAACTATGAATTTGGAGTGAAAGATACTCTATGCAGAGGTGGCCAGAGCCCTGAGGATGACCCAGGATGACTTCACAGGGTCCACCCTCCCACACGCACCCCTGTCCTCCAGTGATCACTGACCCATGCATCCTTCACAAATCTAAAAAGCTAAGCTGAGGTGACCCTGCCTGACCCCTGCAAGATTTAAGGTCACATGAACAAATGCTCCTTTTCTCTGAGCTACTGGGTGGCCTCTAAATGCTGGCTGTGTCCCCTGAGCTGCCTGTAGACTTCACTCTGCCATCTTTGATCAGTCATCTGGCACTGACCAACGGTCTTAAGAGTGTAGGCTTCCTCCTGCTGTGCACAAAGAAAGCTGTGGATAGGAGCTGGGACATATTGCCTTACTCTTAAGACTAAATTCCAGGACTGATTTTAGGGCCTTTGGCCGTGTGATATTTTACATAAATACTTTTAAAGACAGGTCAGCCTGTCTTCCTCCATTGTATGCAATTAGTTCCAAAAATTCATAGTTGATCCTTTTACTTATCAAAAGACAAAGGAAGGAAAGGACTGGAATTAGAAACAATGTGAAGAGTTTTCTGATTCTTTGTTTTCTATTTTGTCAGCTTCACACATTTTGTGGGTAGAAATAGTCATTTTAAAATCCATAGAGTGGCTGCTGTGCATTCTGTGTATCCAGTCTGGGTTTCACAAGGTCATCTACAAACTGAAAGCCAACCAAACAGGAAATCTCAGAGAAAGGTAACTTTTAATAACCTTGTTCTGATTATCCTTCTGCAGCAGCCATACATCACTATTAGCTGTAGTGTTTGACAGAAGCCCATCTCTGGGACGCGGACTCCCGATCTGTTATCTTAAGAACTTGACATTTGTCACATGGAAGGAAACTTAAGAAAAAGAGTCCAGCCTGGCTGAAAGACAGTGAGATTCAGAGAAAAGATGCTGTAGGACAGAGCTCAGTAAACTCAGTTCTGGTTTTGTCCTGACTAGAAAGAACCAGGAACCTCCATTTTGCAGGAAGATGTTGGGACATCTGAGTGCCTGCTTCTCTCCAAGAGAATCCATAGTGGAAGGTGGTTCCTTGGTTCATTCCTGCCTTGCCTTGGAGATCCAGCTTTCTGATATTACTGTGTTAGTAATGTAATGTGGCCACATATGAGAACTCAGTCCTTCAGGGTGGTTGTGAAACTGACTTTTTACATAGATTTAGGTTAAAGTTAAAAATATATATTCATCTTAGTTCCTGAGAAATATTTAACTATGCTTGAAATAGATGAATGTATGAGGCTACCATTTCATTTGCAAATTTTATGAAATCCAAATGTAGTCAAGAAATTCCAGTTACTGATAGGATAAACATACTTCACTCTGGCCCCTCCCACTAAATGTAGCTCTGAAACCTGGCTGGAATACATGGAGCAGATATGTGCAGACTGAGAGAGTAAATACTGGCTGTGAGGTGCAGGAAGGAGCCCATAGCTTAAAGTTCCACCAGGCTGGCAAAGGAGGGAGTAAATCTGGTCGGCTCTCACATCATTGTGCTCAGAAGAGAAAGCCAAGGCTCTGAAGACTCAACTGACTGAAACCACAACCCACAGAAAGGGGTTGGCTGCCTGAACCTCACCAGGACAATCACCTGCGGAAACCACAATGGACCATTTCAGCAAGGAGTAAACAAAGACCCACAGCCTCATAATGTAGCATTCCTGATGCCAGAAAGACTCAGCCTTTGGAGAACTAGGGAAATCTTCAAGTTAGATGGAGAAAGGTACTCAAGAGAGACCATTACTGAGATCAGCACAGATGCTGTGATTCTCTGGTAGACATCAAAGCAGCTCTTAGAAAGATGCTTCACAAACCAAGGAAGACACTTTGAAACAGATGCTGGAATACCTCAGCACATGCCTGGGGGATATGTAGAAGAACAAGGTTTAAAATTAAACATGGAATTACAAGAGCTGAAAACTTAAAGCCATTAATAATCAGGTTCAAAAGGGAAACTACAAAGGAAGGAGCCAGTAGAACAATCTAGGGACAACGAGAAACAGAGATATGGGGCTGGGGCAAGCTAAGCCTCAGGACCAGTGTAACAATGGCGAAGGAATAGTGCTTTTGGTGTCAGAGTTCCAGAAGTAAGGGAAGCCAAGCGCAGCGCTGGGGTTATAAATAAGGGAACTCTGAGACATGCCTGGTGACCCGAGATACACAGAGCTACAAACAGAATACACTCAGAGAGTTATGCACTCAAGCTTATCCTTATCTAACTGCTGAAATCCAGGGACAAAGAAAAACCTTGAAACCAGAGGAAAACAATTCCTCGCCTGCATAGGAGCAATGATCTGGCTGCCCGAGGGAGCTAAATTAAAAGGGATCTAAATCACAGAAGCCACCAGCAAGTGACACTGGCATGATAGATAATTATTTGATTGTCAACCCAAAGGCCTATATCCAGCAAAAAAATATTCTTCAGGAACTTTCATATTTTCTCAGATGAATGGAAACTAAGAAAATCCAGTAGACTTGACTTAAGAAAATAGCTGAACGCTCTTCTCCAGTCAGAGGGAAATAATGCCAGGAGGGACTTGGGTCATCTGAAGTGAAGGCAGAGAAAGAGAGATGCTATCTGAAGAATGCCTCTAATCTCATTTGGTCCTTCAAATATGGGTAATGGTTAGATAAAAAACAATAAGCTGGCATTACCTGGTGAGGCTTTCAGTGTATGTGATAACTGCATATCGAAACCAAGGATCCATACATGTTAAAGTCTTTATATTTCAACTGAAATAATAGCAATATACATCAAGTGTGATGCCTGCATTATAACCTCAAGATGAGCCACTTCAAATCCACCAGATGGGACATACAGTTAAAAAATAAACAACAACAACACACATACATGTACACAATAAAATGGAAGCCAAAATAGGGACATAAACAAAGCAGAAGACTGAAAGTAAAGAGAAGAAATAATAAGATGTAAATGTCTAAGCAGGACCAGTTAAAGGACATGTTATCATATGGATGAATACTGCCAAGCATTTCCAATGAAAACAGTATCTGAGATGAGATATGCGCAATTATAACTTCGATAGCAAATGGTGTAATAGATAATGTGCAGTTCCCTGTTCTTTTTAACTGCCTGCTAACATGATATTTTAATATATAGAGTTAAAGCATTAAAATCTCACAGTGCTTTATGTTTTTAAAAACCATGCATACCAGGAAACTTCAAATTCACATTACTGTTGGGGTAGCAATGCTGTAAGGTAAGGCTTCTGCAACATAGTGAAATGGAATTTTTCAAAGGCCAGGCAGAGTGGACCAGGAGCTGCATTGTTGTGTTTTCTTTGATAAGACATTAGGAGATTTGGAAATTCTTTCAGGGCTCAATTCCAAGAACCAGGACCCAAGTATTGAGTTGTCAATCAATCTGGGGCACAGGGAACACTTATGGCCATTAAAATAGCAGCTTTGCAGCACAGCTCCTGTGCCCACAGCTTTCTTGGCAACAGGGAAGAAGAAACGAATACTAAATATCCATCTTATCTAGTGCCTTTCACAGATCATGGAGTGTTTTAAACCAGATCTGAAAGTGCTAAAGCCAGACTAATATATGTGTGTATATATATATATACACACACACATATATTAGTGTATATATATCATATATGTGTATATATATTAGTCTGTCTTTATATATGTGTGTATACATATACACAGATCACTAAGTTTTTTTTAAACCAAATCTGAAAGTACTAAAGCCAGACTAATACACCCACCCCCCCCCACACACACACACACAGAGAGAGAGAGAGAGAGAGAGAGAGAGAGAGAGAGAGAGAGAGAGAGAGAGAGAGATTAGCCATATATTCCAGTGTGGAACCAATAAACAAACGGAAGTCCCTAGTTTACAATCAAATGAACAATAAAACGGTTGAATAATTTTTATTACAGATCAAAATGGTTCCATAACTCTGGACAAACATATAATCTTGTTGAATAGTAATAACCATTATAGAACAGTAAGTGAACAAAAACAAAAGCAATACAAGCCTCATCCAGGGATAGTGAGGAATGGAGACTGCGGTCTAGGCATTTAGGGAACTTTTTCTTAACTACCAAAGCTGGAGCTTTGCAGGAACAGAAGTCATATTCACAGCTCTTGGTTGATGGCCTTTCTAATTCTTAGCACTTAGAGGCAGTCCAAGAACCATGGGTGTACTCTAAAGGTGAGCACACTCTCCTGGAATCGTCCTTACAGTCAAAGCTTAACATTCAGTTCCTATCCCCTGAGTTTACCTCTCTGCCCAGAGTGTCAGCTCTGTGAGTACAATAAGCCATTGTTTTGCTCCTACTGAATGACATAGTGCCTACTTACCTCAAAGGTGCTTACAAATATGCTCAAATCAGATGGACAAGGGCCAGAGTCTCAGCTTAGCCTAGCTGTCAGGATGCGAGAAAGCACATTTAAATGGCCTCTCTAAACCATTCTAAAAATGCTACCCTTTAGTATGCTTATCAAAACGTTTACCTCATGGAGTGCAGATATATTTGTTAACCGAGGCCAATCTGACCAATGACCAAATTATGGATAGCAGTTGTCTCTAGCTACTATGGGCATAAGGTACGGAAAGATAACTGGATGTGGGTGGTTCTTGTATTGCTCCTACAGTGAACTAGATATGAGACCAAGACTGTGGTGTGCCTCAAGGCGTCTAGCTTGAATGTTGTATATTTCAGTAATTCAGATATTCTTCTCCATGCTTGTGTGACCTTCATGAACTTTTATAAATTTTGTATGTACAAAACTTGAGAATTTACACCAATTTTGAATGTGTTTTAGATCATTTCTATGGACAGGCATGAAAGAGTTATGATCAAATAAGGAATGGTGACATTAGAGAGTATAGAAATAAGATGTTCTCCTTTTAAAGTGAAATTTCCATATTTCATTTATTATTCCTGCTGTGTAGTGGTTCTGTCCATTTTGGTTTTTGGTTGCTGTGGTAAAACACTGGCTAAAACCAAGTTAGTGAGAGAAGGGTTGATTTGGCTCATAGAATGCAGCCCATCATCCAGGAGAAACCAGGGCAGGAGCTCAGAGCAGGAACGTGGAGACAGGAACTGAAGCAGAATGTGGAGGCCTGATCCTCTTGGTCCAAGGTTCATCAGCCTAGGCATGGCACTGCCTCTAGTACACTGTGTTCCACTGTATCAATTACCAATTACAAAAATGCCTGACAGATGTAGCCACACACCAATCTACACTGGTGTCAAGTTGACAGCCATGATGCATTGTCTTATAATTCTGAATATAAGAATTCACTTATATAACTGGTCTCAGATAAATTTAAGGATTATACAAGTCTGCTTATCTTCAGGAGGCTCTGGGAAGAATCTGCCTTCTTGTCATAGACTGTAAAAAAGAAGGCCCAGCACCACCTTTCTTCTTCAAAGCCAGCCATAACTGGTTGAGAATTCTGCACTTGCACCACTGGAATACTGACTGTCTGGCCCCCCTGTTCCACTTAAAGAAGCCTTACACTTCTATTAGGCCTGTGGGATAATCCAGGACAGTCTTATTTTAGGTCAGTCGGGTATCCACCTCTTGTACTGCCATTCTGCATAAGACCGTCATTTCTGAACTGATGTTTTTTGTCTGTTTATTCTCTTTTCTTGTTCTATGTTAGTTAGAGCCAAAGGAAGAAGATAGCATCGTAGGACAACTCAGCAGAGCCTGCCTAATCTCTAGATATTGTCATTTTTTTTATTTAAAAAAGATTTATTTTAAATTATGTGTATTTTTGTGTATCTGTGTCAGGGTATGTGCACACAAGTGGAGGTGTCCTTGAAGACCAGGGCATCCTGGAGCTATGGGCAGTTGTAAGCCCTAACCTGGGTACAGGGAGTGGAACTTGGGTCTTCTGCAAGAGAATTAAGTGCCCTTCACAGCTGAACCAGCTCTGCAGTCTCTAGCTGTTTCTTAAAGCTGGTAGCCTGCTTTTGCTATAGGACTGTGTTCCTGTGTGTGGAAAGACAGAACCTGGTGTCCTTATAAAGGAGCAGGGATGTGTTGCCTCATCTTAATTTTTTTTAATCTTCTAATAAAAGATACCTTAAATGTTTTCCAGGGTTCCGAAGACAGCTTCCCCCTCTCTGATAAGTAGGTGGTTGCAAGTTGTGCAACGCTGTTTTTCTGAATATAAAGTCATAATGTCCTTGTGAATATGCTCATTAAAATAGAAAAGTAGGACTGTTTTCATTTGCCTTCCAGTCCACTCTTTTGAGTAGATTTTTGTGTCTGGTTCTTACTATAATTATTTACATCTCTGGTGGAAATGCCACATCCATTTATTGATTAATTGTGTAATTATCAGAAGCCTAGAGAGAGATCTCAAAATTCACTGTTAATATCTAGAGAAAACACACAGGAAGCTGGGGAGCTAAAGTGGAGATTTTCGGAATATATTTCTACTGGGCACCGAGACTCATACATTCCTTCAGGTTGACAGTGCCATGTAAAATTCTCCCTATGACATGATTTGGAGAAAAAGAAGTGAGTTGGGAAGGCTCAGTTCCCAAGCTCTGTGCCATATTTACAGAGATCTCTTCTGAACCATCAAGTCACTTATAAATGCTAGCAAGTGCCTCTTCCTCAGTGTCAGGACTTTTAAATACAGTGAACACAGTGACATTGTTATCACATGCTGTAACTCATGAAGTGGGGATGCATCACTCCTTAGTTTGTGCATATGAGGGTCCCTGGAAGTTGTGCATGTCACCACTGGGAAGCCTTACCCTGGCAGCTACCCGAGAAGGCCTACCGTTCAGGAAGGCACAGACTAACATACCAACTCATAATCCTTGTGTCCTATGTGATTGGAGATCTGTGGTGACAGGAACAGAGAAGTACCTGACTATTCATAGGCTCTGCTGGGGTATTAGTAAAGGTTCTGGGAGGTTATGTTCTGCCTGAACCAAGTCTTGAAAGATCCACAAGTGATGGCTAACAAGAAAGAAAATGAATGAGTTCCTTGGCGGATCCAGCAGTCTAGTAAGAGAAACAGAGGTGCATGTAAAGGCATCATGCACTGCAAGAATCACGGATACAACTTCAAACTGTATCTTTAGGCATTGTCTCCAGAATCCCTATAAGATACCAAAATCAGAGATGGTTAAGGACCTGAACATAAAATTGCGCAGTTACTGCATATAAATCACTTATATCCTCTTGTATATTTGAAACCATCTCTAGGTTAAGTATAATACCTAGTTCAATGGAAATGTTGTTGTCTTAGGGTTTCTATTGCTGTGAATAGACACCAGGGTTACAGCAACTCTTAATAAGGAAAACATTTAATTGGGGCTGGCTTACAGGTTCAGAGATTTACTCCATTATTCCCAAGGTGAGAAGCACAGCTGCATGCAGGCTGACATGGTTCTGGAGAAGGAATAAACAGTTCTACATCTGGTTCAACAGGCAGCAGGAAGAGAGACAGACAATGGGACTGGCTTGAGCTTCTGAAACTTCAAAGCCCGCCCCCCCCCCCAGTGACACACTTCCTCCTATAAGGCCACACCTCCTAATAGTACCACACTCCCTATGAGCCTGTGGGGGGCATTTTCTTTCAAATTACCACAGCTGTGTAGATAGTTATTGTTCTACATTGTTTAGGAAATAGTATGAAAAAAAAAAGAGGCAGAAGCTATTCAGTGTGGGCCCAGCCTTCTAAAAAATGTTTCTCTTCTGTAATTAGTTGAATTCATGGATGTGGAAACCCAGAACAGTAGAGAGCTTACTGTGTACCATTGTGACCCAAGTGTGAGATTCATATGGTCATCAGAATTGGAGGCAGGGGATGATACACAAAACATTGAACTTTATTCCCATTTAGTAAAACAGTTGTTGGGAGTTTCTGATGAGTTATGATAAGTAAAATGTTCCAGACAAGGCCTAAAATAAGAGCAGGCAATACATGTGAACAGGTATTGTTGACAGGGGTGATCACAATCATATTATGGAAAGTTAAAAAAAAAAATAAAAAATGGGCCAAGTCTGCACTGCCCATGCCAGTGAGTGTTGACATAATAGTGCTGTTACAGGTTTTGTTTGTTTGGGTTTTTTGTTTGCTTATTTTTAAGATACAGAAGCTTTGTAGCTTTATAAACTTTGTGTCATCAAATTTTCTAAAGTTGATGAGACCCTGTGAATCTGTTGACACAGAATCATCAGAGACTGAGGAAGATGGGTGCCATTTTAAATTCATTTATCCTCAAAATGGGACCATCGGCTGTAATGGTTATGGGAAACTGGTATGATTTCTTCCCATGCATTGGTAAACCTTGAGCCTGAGTGTAACATTCACTGGCTATTAGGGAGGGATGGGAGTGGGAGGGAATGAGGCTGAAGCATTGAGAGCTGATCTAATCAGGTGCTGCTGCCTCCCTGGATCATCCCTACTCATCTACTCCATGTCAACCCGACACTGTTTACTGCTCGCCTGGCTTCTGTTGGGGATCCTGATGGCACTCTGCCTTTTTTTACTCTCTCATTTTTTGACTTTCCAATGTTTGTAAGTGTTGCCTTTGATTCATCCCTTGCCTCAGCTTGCAGGGTGTGATGTGGCTTCCTACTGATTCTCCTTTAGGTGCTGGCTGCTCTTGGAGACATTTTAAGGTTTATTTCCATTTCAAAAAGAAATAGTCTCCATAGCATTTCTTTGTTCATTGCTTTTGGAATCTAATTTGTGGCATGTTTCTGGGAATAGGCTAGCTAAGCCCACCCTTTGGGATGAATACATTCATCTACTAAGACACCTTTCTATTTCCAAGTATCAACTTGCATGTGCTAAGCTTGTATTTGTCTAGTTTTGTTTTTGAGACAGCTCTCACTATGTAACCTGGATAGCCTGGAACTCACTATGGTGGAGGGAGAAGGGGGCAGGAGAGGGAGAGACAGACAGACAAGAAACAAAGTGAATGTTTCCCCTGGCAATCTAGCAGTTTAGGCAGAGAAACAGAGGTGCATGCTAAAGCATTGTGCATTGCAGGAATCGTGGACACAGCCTCAAATTTGAGAGACTGAGACAGAAAGAGGGAGGGAGGGAGGAAGGGAGTGAGGGAGGGAAGGAGGGAAGGAGAGAGATAGAGGGAGAGGGAGAAGGAGAGGGAGAGAGGGAGAGAGGGAGAGAGGGAGAGAGGGAGAGAGGGAGGGAGGGAGAGAGAGAGAGAGAGAGAGAGAGAGAGAGAGAGAGAGAGAGAGAGAGAGAGAGAGAGAGAGAGAGAGAGAGAGAGAGATCTGCTCATCCTTTGCCTCCTTTGTGCTGGAATTAAAGATATACACCAACATGTCAGGCCCTAAGATGTTGCTCCAGTTTTTTGGTTTTTTTTTTTCACTATAAGTTTTACATGATTGTTTGGGGACCTGTAGTTTAATTACTGAGTTGAGAGACAGAGCCTGGTCTTGTGAAGTAGCTATATTTATATAATAATAAACAGACCATGGGCTTCTAGAATTTGGGCATCCTCTCATTAGCTTTAGGAGTAGAGACATTTCCATCACTGGCTTGAGATTACCATTTGAGACTAGAATGTTACTTGTATGTTCTACCAAAGGTTATAAAGATAAATTCAGCAATAACTTATCAAAACGAAAAGTAATAGTGTTGGTAAATCCAAAATGTTTGTCTAGTTACTGTTGATAAAGTTGAACTTTTGCTCTTTCCACTGTCCTGTGGTCCTGATTATGTCTCCAAACTATAAATATGAAAACAGCCAGAAAATTTGACTTCATGCTTTCAAGTATAACCAACAGGATTTCTTTAGTAATTTTTAGTAAAATGCTGAATATTTAAAATATGATACATAAATTTTTAAATAGAACTAAACTTTTTAAAAGGGAAGAAAAACCATGCAATATACCATCTTTGGGGTATTTATTCAAGGCATTGTTTTTAAGCATTTGAAGCAAGCTGCTTTAGTGGAATACTACAGTCACTGCTCATTATCTTGAATTCACTTGCAGGTCATTTGTTCTTAACTGTGTGTGCATGGTTTTTTTTTTTTTTTTAAGTGAAAAAGTGAGTATTATCCATGTGTTGCTCTATAGAAAATCAGTCACAATTGTTCATAACAAAAGGCATGTTTTAGAATGAAAGCTCTGAGCAAAGCTGCTCTGGCTTTGAATACTTCTAGCAGTACAGATGTTGGTGTTGTGATGAAACAGATTGTCTTTGGTGTCACTGTAATGGTCCATTCCCTGGAGCAGCTGGATATGGGATTGTGTTACAGTGAAATGTTGATCAAATGCTTACACTGTAATAAGGACTGTGTGATGATGCTATACCCAGATCTGCGCTGTAACAAAACATACTCATCTGTATCTCTGTTGGTGCCTCATGAAGAAAAATCGTCCTCCTTCCTCTGAGTGGGAGCAAATTTAAGGTAAAACCCTAAACAATAGGACCAGTGCTGTCTTTAAAAGTAAAAACAAGGCATTCTTTTTAGGTAATTCTGCAGCAAAATAGGACCTAACATTTTACTATTTTGACTATCTTGTACATAGATAGATATGAAGCAATCCTATAAAGTGATTTGCTGACTTCCTGGGAAGGAACAGTGAACACATCAGAAAAATAGTAATGTTTGAAAATGCACAATAAAAGAATAAGCTAAAAACAAAACAAAACCAAACACCGCTTTTTATAATTAACTCTCAGAAAACATGAGAGTGTACCAAGGTTGAAGTGAACACAGTGAACATTCGCAGATCTTTGGGATGTCACTGCTGCTGGATTTCTTAGGGACTTTCACCGAGCTGTGGAGTGCTTATCTCTCATCTAGATGGTCTGAACTAAGAAATTTAGTTTGAGAAAATAATTGGGTTAGTAAGGGTCATTGTATCAAATGCTGGGAATATCTTAAGTTTTCATGAATACATAATTAAAGTGTGGCTCTTTTATCTATTGGATGTCTTATAGATATATAAAATGAGGCTGTGCAGAAAAATATGGTATAATAATGATAACAAAATAGTCTCAGGTGAGTAAGGGAGGGGAGCAGTGAGACTTGTGGGCGTCTACTATACAATGTTGTAAGAAGTTCATGGTGTAGTCATACTTCACATAAATTGAAACTAATAGTATAAATTTGTTGATATAGAAAAGGTGTTCCCAGTAGATAATATGGAACTGGCAAGTTATTGAGCATTGGATGTATAAAAACCAACAGGCATGGAGATAGACAAACACCCAGAGTGTTTCTTCTGTAACAATACCACAGGCAGTTATTTCTGAGTGATGAATTTATTGGTAATTTTCATCTGTTACCTTCCTGTGTGTTTTTTAAATTTTGTATAATTGACAGGTATCTCACAGCCAAAGCCACCATGAAGTAAGATCAGCTTTAGTGCTTATGAAGTTCATAGTATGTCAAAGAGTGTTGGAGGGGTCTTTGGGAGATAAGACTACTCCAAATAGCTAGTGGCTTGCAAGCATAATGGACAAACGCCAGAACAATTAACTAAGTTGGGAAAAGCTTATAAATACACTGTGATCTGTATGGTGGTTCAGAGGAGTGCATATCAGCTCGTGATTGGGGGATCCTAAATCTGATGAAGCCTGTACTGTAAGATGGGAGAACCATGCCATGAACTGCATCATTAATGATTTTGCAATCTCGACTGTCCTGTAACCAACTAAATCTGTTGGGCCAGAGCCATTAGCTTAAGAGTTTGTGAGTGTGTCCTTTCCTAAACAGAGAGTTAGTTACTTATTAATGGGCTAGGTAACAAGTGTGCAATATACTTCAAAGCTAACAACAACAACAACAAAATCCTGAATATTATAAGCAAAAGTTGGCAGATTAGCTCACATACAAGTAACAAAAATCTCTTGGAAAGAATAAAATTGAACAAGAATAGAAATACTTTATTTAATAGGGAGAGATAAAAGTGCAGAAGGAAGACCTAACTGGAAAAAGAAAAGAAATGAACCAGAATGAAGCAGGGGATTCGGGGTGGGGGGGGGGAATTGAGAACAAAGTATCATGGCACATACCTATGAAGGCACATACATGATGAAAGCCATTACTTTGTGTGCTATCCTAAAAAATAATTTTTAATAAAAGGAGAGGATAGGGATGCAGCTCAATGAATAGAGCACATGCCCAACATGCTCAAGGCCCAGGTTTCTGGTTTTTGGGAAGAAGAGAAGTAACCAAAGACACCGCAGGCTACCGTGTGAGCCACTGTAGAGATGGTTAGTGGTCAGTATTTCTAGAAACGTTTACTTTATCAAAGTGACTCCTAGAAGAGGGAGGTGACTAACCAGTGGCCATGAAGGAAACAAAACAGTTACCAAAAGCTAACCTCTGAACTCAAAAGGTAAGTTCATCATCATACCAGATGATTCGGTAAATACCACCAATGCTGATATTAAGGAGGGCAGTGTTACTGCTGATAGAAAGGGTCTTTAAGACATGAGAATAAACTCCTAGAACCACCTGGCAAAAATCAGTGAATAATCATATTACTATTTCACCTTTATCAATATAATGTTTTTATTAATACTTTTGAGAAATTCATACACAATACAGTATATTTTGATCATATTCACCTGCTCTAGCCTCAAACTGCTTCCAGGTCCACTCCCATTCCTTGGCCCCTCCCAGCTTTGTGCCCTCCCTTTAAATAACCCACCTAGTCCAATTTACACTACCTGTAAACTCACAGACAGGTATGGAGCCATCCACTGAGCTTAGTTGACTTACCAAGAGCCACACCTTTAAAAAAAAAAAAAAAAAAAAAAAAAACAGCTCCTCCTTTCTAGGAAGCTATCAGTTGTCAATAGTTCTGTGAGGGGTGGAGGCTCTGATCCCCTACCTGTTCCATGTTGGAATGTTAGTTGATCTTGTACAGGTCATGTGCAGGCAGCCACAGCTGGTGTGAGTTCTTGGGTGCAGTAGTCCTGTAATCTCCAGAAGACACTGTTTGACTTCAGCCCTTCCCCCACCCTACCTCCCCTTCACCCCCCCTCCTATCTCTGACACTAATTCTGCCCCCTCTTCCTCAATGGTCCCTGGGCCTTGGGAGATAGGCAAGTAACGCAGATGTGTCCTTGTGGCTAAGCATTCCACAGACACTTATTCTCTCTGCCCTTTGACCAGGTGTGAGTTTCTGTGTTAACCACTGTCTACACACAAACACACACACCCTGTTTTGATGAGGACTGGAGCTGTCTAATCTGTGGGTACAAAGATCTGAACCTATAGGGCAGTTTGATATTATGCTCACTTAGGGAAACAAAAGTGGTAGGTTTCATTTTGGGGCCTATGAGCTCCCTAACCGTGGGTTCTTAGCCAGATTCATAGCACCAGGCATGCAATGTTGTTTCATCTTTTTCTGACCATACTGAGAAAGACTTTCAAGTGTTGCTAATATGGAAACATGATCCTAATACCAGAAATTGACAAGGATGATGTGTGTAGACATGTCCACTGCAGATCAATCTTTTTTGTGAATATTAATGGAAAGCCTTTCAACAGTATACCATCAAATAGAACCTAAGTAAATATCATGACGAGATTGATTTCATCACAAGAGTGGATCTTGGCTTGATGTCAGAGAAGGCTTTCTGCATACTAAGTGGACTAAAATAGAAAAATTCATATGATCATTTTAAAAGAGGCCCAACACTTTGCTAAAATTCGGCAACTGGTTATGACCATAGTTACATACTACATCCTTGAAAAACCCCTTCGGAAGCATTTACTTACTGCTTATAAATTTGTCAAAATTAACTTTAAAAAAGAAATAGAATCCCATTGTGATAACAGAACATAATCTGATATGTATTCCTGAATACATTAAAATTTGGTAAAATAAGGTGTTGGGGAGATGGCTCTGTGGATAAGAGCTCTTGATGCCCAAGCTTGAGGACCTGAGTTCAGCTTCCCAGCACCCTTACATTACTGCATACAGCAGTACCCACAGCATTGAGAATAGGGATTGGAGGGGTCAGGAAGAGCTAGGAAGATCAGGGTCCCTGGGGCCTGCTGGTGAGCTAACTTAACTGAGGGGGAGGGGACAGCTCCAGGTTCACTGAAAGACTGTTGTAGTATGAGGTTTCTGGCCCGGACTTTCGGGCCTAATCTCAAGGTTTAGGTCCGCAGACCCACAGAGACACACAGATGCTTATAATAGTTTTAGGCTGATCAGCCCAAGGCCAGGCAGATAACTTGCTAACTCTTTACCCTTAATCTAACCCATGACTTATCCTGCTCAACCATGTGGCTCAGTACCTTTTCTCAGAGCAGCATAGTTGTCCTCTGCTTTTTCTGGCTTCTTTCTGGCATTCTGCTCTGTTCTTCAAGTTCCCAGAGTTCTCCTAGTCTGGTAGCTCCGCCCACACTTCTGTCTGCCTTTGGCCAATCAGCGCTTTTTATTAAACTCATAGGCAGGACAATTATTTACAATGGAAAACCTAATCCCTCTACACTTTGTCTTAATAAAGTAAATCAGAGAATGACAGTGCAGGATACCCAATGTCCTTCCTATACCTTCCACTCATGTGCACGTGGGCGCGCACACACACATACCTGTATGCATGTGCATACCAAGATTTAATTTTGGGTAAATAAATATAAATAGGATTTGTCATTTTGACTACCTAAGTTAAAATACCTGGAAACTATCTGCAAATTATGAAGTGATTGGCCTTTGGGGTTTTAAATGGAAATGTTCATTTATGGTTAAAATAAGATAGGTGTGGAGGATCACACCTGTAATACTAGCACGTGGAAGGCAGAAAGATCACAAGTGAGGCCAGCTTAGCCTAAATGGTAAGACCCTGTCTGTCTCATGGGGAAAAGGTTAACGATGACCTCTGTGGGAAGCTAGTCCTTGTCTTCATCATCCTTGGTATGTTCATTCTTCTGAACTCTTCATGTGCAGAGAGTTTTAGCCTGTAGAAATTTTAGCACTCTGACACATCATTAATATTATTGAGCCTCTAGAGTTTACCTTTTCTAAAAGCAATCTGAGTATGAAGACTGGAGGTAGGTTTTTACTGCCACATCTGCTATGTCCCTTTTCTAGCTTGTAGCCAGGTCTACGGAGCAGAGGTGCTAATTGCTTTTCCCTTCACTTTTGCCAAAGAAAGCTATATTTATGTCATCAATGAAGGAAGTCATGAAACAGAATCAGCACTCTGAGAGCATTATGAGTTCCAACTCGAGAAAGAGAGGGAAAATAAATCTGTCCCAGATTTGGAGGACGTAAAACCAAAGACCATTTAATGGGCTTCGAATAAATATTTATAACTGATTACTTGTGCCCTCAATTCCATCTCCGTCCGTTCTTGGTCACTCTGTTCCAGTGATCTCAATTTTGTCTAATCTGTGTCTCTGTTACTACAGTCACTTCTCAGGCAAGAACAAGCTGAAAGAAGCCTGTCCCTTGTCTATGTTGCTTGTTTTCCCATGGGTCCCCAAGAAAATAGGAAAAGGTGCCTACCTGGCACCCATATGGAATTTGAAGCAACAGAAAGGTCTTTTCAATTTGAATTCGGTAAAGTGCCTCAAATTTAACCCATTTCACTGTTCCATCTAATCTCTACCCCTACCTCCACCACGTGCTTCCTCTGGCCTCAAGGGGAGCCTTCCCTCACAGTCACCACCCCCCCCCCCCCAGTCCTGGTCTCCAGCCTCTCCCAGAAGTAAAATCACAACCCTCTTCCTTCAACATTTCTGCCACATTTGATGACACCTCTGTTCTTGGTACTTGACAAACAGCTCTCACAGACGCACACAGAATTCTCTCTATTTTTGCCTCTCCCTGAAAAGTGGTCAAAAGCCTTCCTTTGCTTCTGAATGAACTCACGGGAGCCTTTCTTTTTGCTCACTCTTAAAAACAACACCAACACCAAGTCTCCTCACTGTTATATCTAGTGTCCAGGGCTGCTGTGATGTTGGCAGTCTCCACCCTCACGGTAGCAGACTCCTTCCTCAGGGAGAATGTGCACAGGCAGGCCATCTCCTGTACCTTGCTGAGGTCTGACCTGTGGGAATCAACATGAGAAAGAGGGAGAATGGAGGGGTGTGTTGACTTAGTTGTCTGGAGAAACTCTTGCACAATTTGTTTTCAGGAGGAAAAGATGTTTTGGGGTAGGAAGACGTGAGTCCATTCATTGTCATGATAAGCTTGAAGGGATTGCGGAATGCCCAACAGGAATGCCTGGGAGATGGTTGGTGATGTGGTCTCGAGACTAGTCAGCCTTCTAATAATACAGACTTGAGTGCCATTGGTATACTGAGCTTAGCAAGCACTAGGAATGTGTACTGAAAGAGAGAAGAATTGAGGGAACACTAGGGAGCAATCCCGAAACATTCTCACTCTGCAATGGATGCCCTTTTGACTTTAAAGAAAACATGTGCTCCCTCTGAACACTGGTTTACTCACTGACAAGCATTTGGGTAGGAGACTTCTGGTTTCTACTCCTTTGCAGGAGTTTGCTTTGGGATGAGTAGGGAATATTAATTTCTTAGTTTTGTGATCTGGTTAATATCTCTTAACTCATACAATTACACTAACTCCATGTCTTCTGCTGATAAGAAGGTTTGTTGGATTTAGTCAGAATTTTCTTTGGGCTGCCAGCTCACAAATAATGGCACAGAAACTTATTATTAATTATGAAAGGTTGGCCTTAGCTTAAGCTTGCCCCACTAGTCTTATAACTTAAATTGGCCCATATCTTTATTACTCTTATGTTCTCCCATATGGCTTTTACCTCTCCCCTGTCTCATGTCTGCCTCGTTCCTCATCTCCACAGCCTCTCATGCACCTTGATTCATCTCTTATTTCCTCCACCTCTTCCTGGAAGTCCCACCTATACCTCCTGCCTAGTTATTGCCCACTCGGCTTTTTATTATACCCATCACAGTCATACCTCTTAACAGTGTACAAATAATCCAATTACCCCATTTTTGTCTAATTAAAAAGGCAGGTTTTAACTGTAACATAGTAAAAATTATATACAACAAAACAGTTGTTATGTAAGAATTAAAGTTACAATATCCAGTCCATTTGTATTTGGCAGATTTAGAGAAAATACTATTTATCTTATCTTTGTGAAACTAAAGTTTTATATCTAATTTGCCTTTTATTATAACTAAGTCTACTTATTTAGTCTTTAATTCCATTAAAGACCCCACAAGGGTAAAATGTTACCCAATGACAGTGACATCTGGCTGCCTGGATAGTCAGTCACTCTTCTGTAACCTTGGTCATTCAATTTTGGCCTGTAGGCCTAATATATCTATCTGACAGACATTTTTGAGAAGTAGGAATTTTGAAGGATTGTCCTAGCTTGTCTTAGCAAATTTTGGCAGTCACTTTCTCTTGTGCCTTGCTGGTCTTATTTGGACAATATACTGTCAGCAATTGAGGTAAGAGCAGGTTTTTGTTTTGTTTTTTTTCCAAAATGGCTAGCTTTTGCTCAAAGAAAGTAAATGCCAAGCAGAGTTTCTTTGACAGCCATCATCTTCTTTGAAATAAATTGGTGCTGCCAGGAGCAGATGTGTCTCACAGTCAAAAAACAAAAAACAAACAAACAAAAAAAAACTTATGTTACTAAAATTTTCAAATGCCATATTCTGTAGGTCTCTGAAGTGTTTGAAATCTATTTAAATATCTATTTATGACCTTGAAAACATAACTAACATAACTATAAGTTTGACTATTATAGAAGACTCCTTTGTTTAACAACTTATAAACACCCTCCTTTTATGATAACAAACATTTATATCCCATCCTTTGGAAATATGGGCATCATTCTCTAGACTGCATCCTGTTGTTTGTGGCTAGTGGAATTTGGGGGGAACCTTGAAAAAACCAGGATAATTGTCAGGTTTTAGCTGGAGTAGTGGAGTAGATTGTGGGGCTGGATCATCTGAGCCAGTGGCCTTGAAGCTGTTTTGGATGCAGAATCTCGAGGAGACTGACACAGAGACATCCTGAGACTCTGGATGACCTCAGCCATTCATTTTCATTAAGTTTGATACAATTGTTCTGAAAATACATAAACTTTTAAAGTTAACATATATGAAAAGTATAAAATACGTGATGTACACAAGTCAGTTAAAGATGATATTTTATGTTTGAGCAGGTAAAATATACATTACATGTTTTTTCGTTTTTTAAGGTGTATTTCTTTGTGTCTGTAGTCAGGATTTTTAGGCCATCTTCCTTGATCAAACATGATCATTTAACCCTGGAATAAATCCACAAACTCTCATTTCCTGTGGAAATAAAAGCAGAAGTTCTCTCCCAAAGCAACACATCTTTTGACTTACATTTTGAAGTCAAGATATTTTTAAGTATATAGGTTGGTTTAATCTACTGGCTTTCATAATACAATGTCTCTTAGCAGCCAAAAACTTTAAAGACAACACAATAACATACAGGATCAAGACTAAGAATTTTCCATCTATATGTGGCTTTTTTCTTTTATATTACTTTACTTCCTTTTGAGAATTTTATTATCTATAGCTACATTCTTTTTGACTGTCTATATCTTTTCATTTCTCTCCCAAGCCTGTGTATATTTTTAAACACACTTTAATCTATTTAGAGGTTTTTTCCATCTGAATTTGCCTTTACTAAGTATCTTTATTATTATTTTTTGATAGCATGAGATGAATCTTAAACTGCTACATTGGAGCCCCCCCCCCCTTCCCTGAGAGCCTAGCTTCTTCTTAGTGTAGGTATTGGCAGAGCCATGTTTACCATCCCAGCTCTGGGAAGTTTGGGTCCATGCTGTCACCTAGTAGCATGCCATCCACTGCTCATAAACCCCATTTAACCATTTGACAGCAGGGCCTTATAAAAGAGCTGCACTTGATAGCATCCAGCAGAGCGAAGGAAGCTGCCTTTTAAAGGAGCCACTGCTCTGTTTGTTGTTAGTATAGAGCATACCTGAGAGATGGTGGTTACCAGAAATCTGCACTGGACTCTGTTTTCATGGGTTTTAAACCCCCCCCCCCATTAAGCTTTCTTGGATTTTATGTGGATCTACCTTGCTGGGCGTTTGAGTGTCATTTGTAGACAGAGTTTTTCTGTGTCTCAGAAGTTATTCCCAAATAACTACGTGGAAACTTATTAATTATAAATCCTTGGCCAATAGCTCAGGCTTATTACTAAGTAGCTTTTAAAACTTAAATTAACCCATTTATATTAATCTGCATTTTGCCAAGTGGTATTACTGCTCTTTCATCTTGCACCTCCTGTTTTCTCTCTTTGTTGGCTGGCAGTACTCTGACTCTGCCCTTCTTCTTCCAGTGTTTTTAGTCAGCTTCTCCTGACTAGTCATATCTTGCCTAGCTATTGGCTAGTCAGCTTCTTTATTAAACTGATCAGTGACATATATTCATACAGTATAAAGGAATATTCCACAATAACTCATCTTCAACTCCATCAGAGGTTTAAGAAGGATATAATTTTACCGTAGTAAACAGGAAATGCAAAGCAAGCAACTTCTAAAACTATAGAAATTACAGAAACAGTTGGCTGCCTGGACAGTCACCCAAAGTTCCTCTGCAAATTGGGAACATCCACCTTTGACCTACAGTTGGAAACATCAAGCCTCCTTTTTTTTTTTTTTTTTTTTTTAAATTTCAGACCCAGGAAACAGCAAGTCTGAAGAATCTAGTTATTTATGATGTTGATGACAAATGGTAATTAGCTAGAGTTCTGCCCTGGTGCTTTACACTTAGCCACTTACTCTGTTGAGATGACTTAGTGACCCTTTCTAAGTCTCATTTTTCTGCATCTGTAGAAAGAAGATAGTGATTTCTGCAATGATTAGCAAGGGACTGAGCAATGCTCCCAAGATACTTAAAAGCTATCTGGGACAGACACCTTTGCTATGTGTAAGCTACCACTCTATGCTCGCAGTAACAATGGCCTGGTGAAGAAAATCGGTTTCATTTTAAGGGCAGAAGTTTTCAAAAAAAAAAAAAAAAAAAAAAAAAAAACACAGAGTGCAGGGCCAGTGAGATAACTCTGTGGTAAAGGTACCTGCCCCCAAACCTCAAGGCTAGACATTGAGAGCTCACGGAGTAGAAGGAAAGTATTAGCTCCTGCATGGTGGCTCAGACTTCCACTTCCACAGGACACACATGTACCTGCACAAAATAAAATGGAATTTTATAAAAAGAATTGAAAGGAGAGTGAAGAGGAAAAATTCTTACCATTTCCTAATTAGTGGGAAATTTAGGTGACTAAACTCTGTGGGTCATAAACGTCCATTTCCTGTGCTAACAAATTGAGCTATCGGTTTAAAAACCATGCCTACTAAATTTCAGTTGTACTCAGTTTAACAGTCTGTATGAGATAGACGGCTTCAGAGCATCTAGTCCTTCCTGCTTTATATTGCATTTGGTGATATGTTTAGCTTAGAATACAGCAACTACAAACCTCAAGCTCTCCTCTAATCAGTAATACGACCTTACTATCTTCAAGTGTCTCAGTGGATACTCCTGGCTGTGTTTCCCTCTCAGCCAAAAGGATCCCTAAAACGTGGTGCTTAGGAAGCTTTAAGCTGGAACATTAGCTTCAGAGTTCTTTAGAACACTTCCCTCCTCCTCAGAATCTATTTATTGGTTTCAACTACTTGGAGGCAAAGATATGTCTCAAGTAGCAGTAGTTGTTGACACTGGGGTCTCCAGGATTTTCTCTTAACTTCTCTCCTCTCTCTCTCTCTCTCTCTCTCTCTCTCTCTCTCTCTCTCTCTCTCTCTCTCTCTCTCTCTCTCTCTCACACACACACACACACACACACACACACACACAAGACTGAGTTCAGCTTGTTTGTCAGGCCCAGCCAAATGTGTGTTTCCCTGTGCAATGTGTCGGTGCTGAGGACAGTGACATGACTGTAGTAATTCAAAGCAGGGTTTTAAAAGAATAAATAAGAATAAGCCTCTGGGATTAGTCCCAATTGAAAAGTTCAGCATGACCAGGGAAGGTTGCATTGCTGCAGGGGATTAACAAATGGCTGGCTGTGGAGAACACTATTCATGATCCAGCCACATTCTGAGTGACAGACAGCCTCAGCTCTGTACCGCCCATCTTTTCTCTGACACACACACACAGAGTGGGAGCTGTAAAAGCATGCTTTTGCTGAATTTTTTCTTCCCAGAAACCCTTTGGCTGGTTGTTATATGAATCTTTTGATTCATACCTACCTAGTCACAGAAAAGGCCTGCCTTTAAAATTGTTAGTCTGGGGGAAGGATGAAGTGACACTCTCCTTCCATAGATTAGCCTGGGAGCAAGAAAACAGAGGAAGCCCGTTGGGTAGCAAAAGACTAGAACAGGATCATCCTTTAATCAAGACATAGAGTATGTTAACAAAAAGAACCCTGTTTCTGTGGGGCTTTTACTGTCAGCAAGTCTGTTATTGACACCCTATTATTTGTGCCCCCATTTCACAAATGAGGAAAAGTAAAGCCTTAAGAAATTGCTGGGTTGATGCAAGGTCACAGTGCTGAATGTATAATAATCTGATATCAGGTTTGGTGCTTTCTTTGATTACAGTCCTGCTGAGGGCTAGTTTATAGATATTATATAGAAAATTTCAAAATATTCACGTGTTAGCTTTGCATTACCATAACAAAAGGCTTGAGACAATTAACTTAAAAAGAGGAGAAGCTGATTTGGCCTCATAGCTTTGAAGGCTCCAGTCTGCACTCGTTTGGTCTTGTATTTGGAGGCAGCCTATGTTTGTGGGAGCACATGGTGTAAGAATCCTGTTCATGGAACAAGAGATTTTTCACAGCCCCTTCAAGGGTACAGTCCTCAATGACATACAACCTCCTTTTTTAGACTCTGCCTTCAAATGCTTCTGCATTTCACAGAACACCCATGATCTGCAAGACCAAGTAGATTCTCAGATTTTTTGAACATTTTCATATTATTAACTTCAGACATTATGTAAAATCTATCAGTTTTTACTTTATAAGTGGTTTGATCATGTCTTTTCCCGCTTCTTGACAAATGCATTGAGTCTTACAAGGAAAAGATAGTACACAGAAAAGGAGAAGCATATGCTTATAGAAAATAATATTAATAATAATCTTGAATTATGACCTAGGAGAAGTTCAATGCCAAAGAGAAGAGAGCAAAAGATGGATGCTTATAGTGTTGCATATGTGACAACAAAATGTACTACATTTTGTATTCTATCTAAAAGATATAGAGTAGGGAATAAAAAGGCATTTCAAATTTTTAGCTTAATTTCTTTCCTGATATTCTGCCTTGAAAAAAATTAGAAAGTAACTGCTATTCATATCTGTTTACATGAACCTGGCTGAAGGCATGGACTAAGTGTAGGTTTCTACCCTTTCTAGCTTTGTACTTTTCCTGCATGAATATTGCTCCATGCAATGGTGTTATGACTTTTAGGTATTACTAAAAATAAAAGTTGGGAAGGATCTGAAGATCTATATCTCCTTAGTAGATTTCTTATTTTTGCTACTACCTTTATAGTTGGTGGATAAGAGTTAGTCCCTTGGAGCTACACACCGTAGACCTCTCAGTAATTCAGAGTGGAGTGGGCAGTAAATTTGTGAGACTAACAATTCTCTTTTATTCTGTGTGTTTGGTGGCTGGATTTGTGACACATCACTACCCACTGTGTGCTGTAACTGTCCGCTCTGAGCTCTTTAGATGATAGTTTAATTGTTGCATTTTGAATTTACTGTGGGGCTACCCCCAAGACAACAGAGCCGAGCTGGGTGGAAAGAATACATGAAGTATACATGAAGATAATGATCTAGGCTTCTTCCCTTCCTGCTTTCTCGGAGATAGCCAGCTTTGAGTCACCACGGGAGCAGGACCAAGGCCCACTCCTAGCTCTGTTGGTGATTTGGTTCTAGCAAATTTTCAGTGCTTTGTGAGGACACTGAAGCCTGAGTGCTTGAGGCCTGAGGCAAATGTAAGTAGCTTCAGGGGTGTGTTTCTGTTTGCTTTCTGCCTATTCTCAAGGACAGAAAGCTGATCTTTCACCCATACCATGCCACTGGGATGAAAACTTAACATTCCAGTTTAGAGTCAGAACTGAGGTTAATGTTTGCAGAAGTATCTTTCTTCCCACTGAAGTGTGTTATTTCTATTCCATTCTTTCTTCCTCTATTTATAGTCTTTGTGTTTTTTGACACGAACATTTTGAGATCCAATTCCGTACATAGTGAAGCATATACATTTCAAATATCTGTATTTGACATGTTTACTCCACATAAGCACACCTTGAGCACACATATCAGAGTGTGGGGCATCTCTGCTCTTCATGCTCAGAACAAAACAGTAGTCCAGCCACTATTTTGACTAGCTTGGGTTACTGTGATCACCATAATAATATAACCATAGAGGGCATGGTAGAGTAGGCCTTTAATCCTGGCACTTTGGAAGGCAGGTGCAGACAGTCTGATCTCTGTGAATTTGAGGCTAGCATGGTCTAAATGTGAATTCTAGACCAGCCAAGACATAGGAAAAACGTTTCAAAATAAAACAAAGGAATAAAACCGTAGAGTATGTACTATGTTTGAATTCTTCCACCCAGAATTATGCTGTGATTCAGACACCTTTCTGAGTAAAGCAGTCCATTGTATAAGTTATGTATTCATTTGTGGGTATCTGGGTGTTTTTTTTCCTTTGGATTATTACAAATCATAAATCATGAATATTCTTCTGTCTTTTAGTACAATTCAGCATTCATCTCTCTTGGGTTTTCAGGATATAAAAGGGTGGGATGGCTTCTTTTTTTATACCAACTTTTTTCCTAAATTGATGTACCAGTAAACACTCCAAGCTCCTATGTTTTCAGAATGCAACTTTCTTTTGCCTTTGTGAAGCCAGTTAATGTGGGATGTTGAGGTATTTTCTACCTATCTCAGATTATGCTCATAAACATACATGTGGTTACATTTCCCATTTATTTGGTATAGTTGGGAGGTAGAAATTTACCCTGCCATATGCCCAAAGGCTTACAATGAAAAATGCCACAGAAATGAAAAAACAAACCACTTTTAATTTTTAAAAATTAAATATTAATCACAATAAAGTTTACTGATGAGATGTCTAGTTTATGGTGTAGAATTGAGCATGAATTTTGATTGTACACTTGTAATATTTAATTCACAGAGTGAAATCAGAAGGGCTATTTGACTGGGGCTTAGTCTCTCCGATCCTTCCTCTCACACAACTCATTTGTCACAGTTTGAATTGCATTTTATAACCTCGATTTTCTTTAATTTGTTCTTGATTGCTTTGAGAGGAAGTAGTAACTCAATATATTAAACTCAGCTTAGAATCGTCAGTACCGAGCATTTTAATTTTGTTAAGTGTGTGTCAGGAGAAGGTTGAAAAGAGATGGAACCACAGGACTCCAGTTTATCAGGTTATATAATGGTTCATTCAAGTAACTTACCTGTGTGGGCTGCAGGGCAATATAACTAATAATAATATTCCTGGTATTAGAAAAAGAACTCTCAAAGAGGTGCCCAGAATTGATCTAGAAAAGCCTGTTAGGCTAGATTTCCAAATAACAGTCTTTGCTTCCCTTTTGGACAGACTTACATTATTTCATTCATTCATTCCTTATTATTCATTCACACAGTGACTCAAGAAACACTTAATTGTCTGTGGCAGGCCATGCTCTTGATGCTGGGCATATCGCCCAGAACAAATCTGGTTTTCTCATAAAGAACTTACATTTTTAGATGGGAAGAGACAAGAAAACGTACACATAGGAATAGAGATTAGAGTGAGATAGAAGTAGGAATATTGAAATCATGTGATCCTCCCAGAGAAAATAAAAACAAGTGAGAGGCCTGGAAATGCAGGCAGAACATGGGGAAATCTTAGTGGATTTTTAAAAGGGAAGCTTCAGAGAGAACAGTCGGTGGCCCTTATGTGATGGTGGAAAAGAGCTGCGCAGTGTGGGTGTCCACTAGACGTCATCTAGGAGGGTTAGGGGTAGTGTGTAGATGCATGGCAAAGAGGCCTCTGGGCTTGGAAGTTTAGAGGAGAGGTCAGTAGGAGGGCAGAGAGTCGTCAGAGAAACCATGGGCCATTGCAATGGCCTTGGCCTTTTTCAAGAGAATATACAAAATCCAAGGATTCTGGGTAAGAAAGCAATGAGTCAAAGTTTCAAAAATGGTTATCTTGAAAGTTGCATAAAGTTATCTGTAGGGGAACAGCATGGAATTAAAAACAAGTTGAGACCTCTAACTGGTATGTTCAGACAAAAAAATGAATGACATAGGTATTTTGCTTTGTAGGATTATCAAAATCACTGTACTTTAATACTACTATTAATACCTGGACATCAGACCTGTGTAAACAATGACTATCTTATTAGCAAAAATCAGTAATATACAAATACTTTAAAATAAATCTTATGTTTAAGAAGAGTCTTTTGTTAACTCCAATTTTTATGCACATTTTCTCTTTCTGCTATTTTAAGTTAAAATGTACCATCCTTTGCAGCCCTCCACACCTGACACTCAGGAACCTTGGTTACTTTCGACTCCTCCTCCCTTTTTTATGTATGTTTCCCATACAAAAAGAAAGAAAGAAGGGAAGGAAAAAAAGAAAAAAAAAGTGTGTCTTCCAAATACATCAACTAGTTCCAGCTTTTAGAGCATCCTTATGTCTCAGTTAACATCAAATTCTCCACAGTCCACGTGAAACTCATATTTTTTTTCTTTTTAAAAGATTTTTTAAAATTCATTTTACTTTCCAACCACAGAGACCCTCTCATCTTTTAAATGCTCCCCCCAGCCTTCCCTCTTCCCCCCCTCCTTTCCTTCAAAGCGGTAAGGTCTCCCACAGGGAATTATCAAAGCCTGGTACATTCAGTAGAGACAGAACCAAGCACCCCTGCCCCCCTGCTCCTCTTTCCCCCACCCCCACCCCTTGCATCAAGGTTGAGCAAGGCGTTTCACCATAGGTAATGGGTTCCATAAAACCAGCTCATGCAACAGGGCTAAATCCTGATCTCACTGCTCAGGGCCCCTCAAACAGTCCAAGCTACACAATTGTCTCCCTTATGCAGAGGGACTAGTCTGGTCCCATGCAGGCTCCACAGCTGTTGGTCTAAAGTTCATGAGTTCCCACTAGCTTAGATTCGCCCATCATGATCTTAACATTCCCCCTAATGTTCCTCCCAACTTCTTGGACTGGACTCCCAGAGCTTGGCCTGGTGCTTGTCTTTGGATCTCTGCATCTGCTTCCATCAGTAACTGGATGAAGGTTTTATGATGACAGCTAGTGTATTCATCAATCTGGTCATCAGCATAGGCCAGCTCAGGCCCCCTCTCCATTGTTGCTAGTAGTCTAAGCTGGGGTCATCTTTGTGGATTCCTAGGATCTTCATAGCACCAGGTTTCTCCCTATCCCCGTAATATCTCCCTCTATCAAGATTTTTTTTCTTTCATTGCTCTCCCTCTCCAACCCTCCCTCAGCTGGACCTTCCCACTCCCCCATGTTCTCATCCCCCATCCCCTCCCCTTTAAATTGCCCCAAACCCAGTTTACTCCAGAGATCTCATCTATTTCCCCTTCTAAGGACCTCTTAGGGTCCTCCCTGTTAGCTAGCTTCTCTGGAGCTCTGGGTTGTAGTCTGGTTATCCTTTGGTTTACATCTAGTATCCACTTATGAGTGTACATACCATGATTGTCTTTCTAAGTCTGGGTTATCTCACTCAGGATTTTTTTTTTAATTCCATCCATTTGCTTGCAAATTTCATAATGTTACTGTTTTTTTATTGCTGAGTAATATTCTATTATGTATATGTACCCTGGAAACAACCTATGCTCCTCAACCAAAGCATATCAGTTTTTAACCTGAGACCTTTAGATTGTTCAGGCCTTCGTTCTTCACTGTTACTGGCAATTGGGCCTTTTGAGATTTTGTCAACTGACTCTTTGCTAACAAAATCAGTAACTAACTTATAACATGTAACAGCTCAATATTTAATTAATAAAACTGCAATATGGAGAAAAATGGAGTGCTGAAGTGACAGGGAGCCATAGACAATTAAAAGCATTTGTTCCACCTGCTATTATTTGCCGTCACTTCATCCTTGAAAGTCTGGCAGATCCTAAAGCATGACTCTCATTATGTCATTCTTCTTGTCACAATCTGAGCATCACCCTACTGCTTCCCAGTTAAGTACAGTTACTTCTGCCAGGCATTCACATCTCCATCTCTGACTCCATCTTTCCCGTTATTCTTCTCCAGGTACTTACTTCACCTATTAGTCAATCTCACTGCGCTGTAGTCATCTTCTCCTATATAATGTGTCATCCATTAAAATCCTACCTGTCCTCTTTCGGCTCATTTTTCCATGTATCCAGACTAGTGTTTAAAGCCTAAGTCACGCTTAGTGTGATGTTGTCTGCCTTGAGTCCTACTTCTCTGGGGCTCAGATGATCACTGGAACTCAGGAGATTGGCCTGCGCAAAAAACATAGTAAGATGCCATCTCAACAGTAATAGACAAATAAAGCACAGACCTATTGTTCCCCTGCCTAACACTCCTCAGTGGCTTCTCATTTTAGGATGATATACACAGTCCTTTGTCTTCTCGGGTCACTGTCAAATGCTTCCCACCTCCCTTCTTCCTCAGACCCTTGGACACCTTGGCCCTGAGTATTGATTGGCTGGAGCACACAGACCCAGCGGTTCACATGACTTGTCATTTACAACTTAACTAAGCTTAATGCCCTATCAGTAGTGCTCTGCCACATCCTCCTACTGTTACACCCAAAGTCCCCTAATTGGTCATCCTTCATTCCTATCCAGTAGAAACTAAATGTCTTCTGGCACACAGTACACAGGTATGCCGAGATAGGAGACTTGATTGAATAAATGAACAAATATAAACATACTTTTAATGAGATACAAAGTCCTGTATTAATTACATAAGCCCAAACCTGCTATTCTCTAAATGTGTCTATTTTCCCCTTCTTTTAATCCCCGTACTGAGTGCCCATTAGCGGCACTAATATGACAGATTAAAAAGGCAGAAAACTTCCTCCTCCTATCAGCCTTAAGTTTGCTATTCTCTCCCTGGCCCCTCCCAAACTCTGCCTCAGTGTAAATTACCCGCCTCACCGGCCTTTTCCCTGTAGGTTCTAATCACCCTGTCTTATTCTTCAGACCGCAGCCAAAGAACAGTTGGGCTGCTACCATATACTTCTGCCGTTCCTTGTGAACGCTGGGAGTTTTCAGTGTTATCAAAAAAGATCAGAAGTTGCTCTTGTCCACCACCAAGCTAACACTGGTTCCCGTCTGCCACCTAGCTGGGTAGCAGGGGCTTCCTGCTTCCAGGAAGGACAGTTTTACAAAGCGCCTCCTTTAGATCTCAGAAGACTGTGTTCCTTTCCTCTGGCAACCCACCCACACTAGGCCATGCTCCATCATAAAGCCCCACATCGCCAAGAGCTTGTCTTTCTGAGCTCATACTTGCTTCACAAACATAAACTTCTGAACGCAGTGGCCTTCATCACCTGCCTTCCCTCTAGTCCGCGCCCAGGGACTATTTGCAGAAGGAATGGACTGACTAATAGACCAACCACGGCTCGCCCTTCCCCCGCCGCTGCGCCTCAGCAATGACGCATTAAGTTGGCGCCCGCGAGAACGGGCGTGTCCGGGCGCCTGCGCGAAGGGGGCACGCATGCGCAGAGGCTCAAGCCTGCTGACAGATTCTCGAAGGCGGTGGCGGCCTTGGGCCGCGGGGAATGGGAGTCTCAAGGCCCTGACTGAGCACCGCCCCCGCCTCCCTGCCGAGCCATGGCTCAGGAGAAGATGGAGCTGGACCTGGAGTTGCCCGCGGGCACAGGCGCGAGCCCGGCGGAGGGCGGTGGCCCGGGCGGTGGGGGCCTCCGGAGGTCTAACAGCGCCCCCCTGATCCATGGCCTCAGCGACTCCTCGCCGGTTTTCCAGGCCGAGGCGCCCAGCGCCAGACGGAACAGCACGACGTTCCCTAGCCGCCACGGCCTGCTGCTCCCGGCCTCTCCGGTCCGCATGCACAGCAGCCGCTTGCACCAGATCAAACAGGAGGAGGGCATGGACCTGATCAATAGAGAGACGGTCCACGAGCGTGAGGTGCAGACCGCAATGCAGATAAGCCACTCCTGGGAGGAAAGTTTCAGCCTGAGTGACAACGACGTGGAGAAATCTGCCTCCCCAAAGCGCATCGATTTCATTCCGGTGTCTCCAGCACCATCACCCACCCGTGGAATTGGGAAGCAGTGTTTCTCGCCGTCCTTGCAAAGTTTTGTGAGTAGCAACGGATTGCCTCCAAGCCCTATTCCCAGCCCAACCACCCGGTTTACTACTCGGAGAAGCCAGAGTCCCATCAACTGCATTAGACCAAGTGTTCTTGGACCATTGAAAAGAAAATGTGAAATGGAAACTGATTATCAGCCAAAGAGATTTTTCCAGGGCATCACCAACATGCTGTCTTCTGACATTGCACAGCTGTCAGACCCGGGTGTGTGTGTATCCTCTGATACCCTGGATGGCAACAGCAGCAGTGCGGGATCTTCCTGTAACTCACCAGCGAAAGTCAGCACTACCACCGACTCTCCTGTGTCGCCTGCTCAAGCAGCCTCCCCCTTTATTCCAGTAGATGAACTTTCGTCTAAGTGATTCACCCGTCTTGAACCCCGCTCTCCCAATGGAGAGACAGAATCAAGTTAGAACAAGCACTGAACTTTGTCGATTAAGTTGAGGCTGTTTCCTATTTGACTTTTCCCCCCCTTTTGGGAAATTCCTGAAATGTTATTCTAGAGAATTTCTATGTCAGGTTCCTGCAGACACCCTTGAATTCAGTGTAGTAATATTTTCGGACTTTTTATCAATAAGTGTGTTGAAGCATACATTTTACGCTGCTAATATGTCTAAATACATATGTTATCCCTTGATTTTTTAAATAATTGAGAGCTCTATTTATTTATGGGATTATTAAGTTCTGATGAAAATATAAATGTTGAATTTCAGTTTAGTAAACTGATGTTTTAAAATTCCATAGTTCATGGCACACTAATTTTTAATGTTTTCAATGATTGCTGTTTTCCATCTATTGAAAGACTTACCTACTCACAGCTTTAAAGAAAAATGGTAGTCATGTCAGTCCATTGGTCTTCTAGTTTACCCATAGTTCTTGAATATTGAGTGTCCTGGGCAAAAAGTGGATGGGAGGGAAAAGGACAAAAGGAGAAATTATAACATTTTGCAGCAAATATTTTAAAATTAAGTATATAAAAGTAAACATTTAAGGGCATTTTCTAACTAAATTTTAATAGTAGCTAGTAAGTCACACCAATATAACTACAAAATGAAATGTTTTTGAAAACATTTTTAACCAGGAAGTGCATTCTTGTGGGTATAATCCTAAACATTCAACGAGACAGTGCCTTGTAGTCTTAGCTCACTGTAGATAGGCGAAGGCAAGGCCCTTGCTAACACTTTATACTTACATTTGTGAAATGAAAATATATGGGAAGCCCTACTGAGTGTTGGGAGAACACCCAGACAGACGATATTCTCTCAATCACTGATAGACTCTAAACTATCCAGTCATGTCTCACTTCTTAAAAATTCTTGCCAATGAGAAGACCAGAGCAGCATTTGGCTGCTTTTCTGCTCTGCCTATCTGTCACCATTTCCCTTGCTCAGGAAGGAACCAGCTATCTCCTTGTCAACAGGTACTTCCCTCCTCCCGCCAAGCTAGTACATAGTTAGACCAAGGTTCCTCTGATTTGGATTTCTGACAATGTGATACATCTCTATGCCTGAAGCTACATTAGCAGCATTGGAAATGTTCCTTAAAGACTGATGGTGTTTAGAAGATCAGTGGCGAGTCAAAACTAAATCATCACTTAAGTTTTCTTAAAGGTGGAATCATGGAGTGCTTTTCTTTTGTGATTAAGATAAATAGTAAATGATTTTTATATTATACTTTATAATACTTCATCTGTCCTAGATAGATAAGGCAGATAGACATACAGATGGAATGAATAACAGACCAAAAGAGAGAGGTTAAAAAAAGTAAAAATAATACTTTAAGAAAGACCGTGACAAAAAAAATCCTACTTTTTAGAGTCATTGCCTACAGATTTTAAGAATTATATGGAATTTTTACAATTATGAGAATAAATGGAACTGGTCAGCTCTTGACAGTTGCACCAAGTTTCAGTGAAATGACATCAAGGGTAAGATTTTTGTATGTTTAACACTTTCTGGTGTATTTGTGGTGATATCTTGATTGTTCCTCATCTTAAACCTATATATCCAGTTTCCTATTGGGTACCTTGACCAGCTTCCAGAGGAACTTTAATGACCTCAAAACAAAATGTACCACCACATTTAATGTATGTGTGCAGGTTGATATCATTGGTGCCTCATTTCCTAGCTAGGTGCCATGACACATCTGACTTCTTCCTGTTAAATACAGCGGACCACCAAGTTCTGTTAGTCTTTTCTACACTGTATCTCAGACTCTAGCTCCCCTTGTCACCTGCCTACCAGTGTCTCACCTCCCTTTTGGCTTGGTCTTCATGTTGGATCCCAAGGAATTTTTTATATATATATATATATATATATACACACACATTTTTTTTTTTTCACTTTCAAACTCAAAAACATCTACCATTAATAGCCCTTATTGTTTAGGTAGTTCTGTAAGGTCTTTAGTGACCTGGCTGTACTCACCTCCCTCCAGCTGTTGCGGATACTAGGCTACTTGTTAATCCTTAAATAGACTATTCTTATATGTTAGCACCTTTTTGTGCTGCAGGCACGCTATGGTCAGAGGACAATTTATGGAGTTCATTTCGTTCATCTGTGTGCATTCTGAGACTCAAACTCCAGTTACCAGGGTTGTCAGCAAATTGCCCTGTCTTGCTTTTTGGTAAATTCTTTCTCCCCAAAATGATATTTCAGCAAATGTCTTTTTAAATATGTGTGTGTGTGTGTATGTGTGTGTGTGTTGTCAAGAAGTCAGAAAGCACTTTGTGTGAATTGATTCTCTCTTCCACAGTGTTGGTTCCACTTGGCAACAGGAAGGTAAATTTGCCCACTGAGCCATATTGAACCAGCCCTTTCCCCACTTTTTAATTCCACATAAACTTTAACTGAAAACAGTGTGTGTGTATAGATTATAAAATACTTAACTAATGTGTACCTGTGTATAGCTTAAAAAACATCTGCCATTTACTATGTAAACTTTATTATCTCTTCTTACAGGTAACATCTGCTGACAGTTTGGTGTTTACTATACAAGATGTGTTGCTCTGCATTTCATATATGTGTGTGTAGGTGCAGGGAAACAATATGCCTGGACAGCTCTCTTCATTTCTTTTACCCTGTGTTTAATCTGCTTTTATCTAACTCCTGTTTCAATCTCTGCTGTCAGCAAGATCCAGGCTGTTGTATCCTTGGGCTTCTCTTCCAATGGTGCTCAGCATACCCACTCTCATCCGCTATCTGTTCATTTTCTGAGTTATTACCCTCTGAGAATTTCTTGCTTTACAGTGTTAGGAGTATACCAAAATGAATCGGTTCTGGCTCAGGGGGCTCTGAGGATTGGCCACTGCCCCCTCCCTTGTGTGTGTGTTTTGGTTTTGTTTATTTTTGTTCCACTCTCACTAACTTTCCTTTTTTTAAAGTATTTATTTATATGTATCCGGGTGTTTGCCTGCATATGTATTTGTGCACCGTGTGTGCCTGAGGTCTCAGATCCCATCTATTACGAGTTACACACAGTTTTGTGAGTTTCCATGTGGTTGCTGGGAATTGAACTCAGGTCCTCTGGAAGTGCTTTTAACCGTCAATCTGTCTCTCCAGCCCCACTTTGTGTTTTTTAGATGTCTGTTATTCACTCTTATCTGCAAGGCCATTTTCCTGCAATGTATTAAAACCTTTATTTTCCTAAGCTGCTGCTTTTCTATGGGTGGTAAATCTTTAAGAAGCACAAGCTCTAAGAGTTTGTATGGGTAATTACATCACCATAGCAACTTGGACCACTCCCCTTTAGTTCAAACATGGACATTTGCTTTCATAAACACATTTTAAGGTATTAGTGTTGCCAGTTGATAAACTTTGACCTAAAGCAGTTAACAGCACTTATTTAAAGGTCCATTTTGTCATATCTAATAAACTTCAATATATTTTCTTTTATTGTGGCTGTTTAAAATATATTTGTGAATGAAGGAAATCACAATGGTTATCAAACCCAAGGCTGCTGGATATTGGGATCTTTACGCCTACTTAAAAGTCCTTGCCCTCCAGAAGAACATGGGTCAGGTTGCCTTCCAGAGATTCACATTGATTAATTCAACCCATTACACAACCTACTTCAAGAGACCACTTGAGATATTTGGCAGGAAAATGGGTAGTCAGAACTTAGTGAAAGGCTCAGATGTTTCCCCCTGTATTTTCTGGATTAATAGAAAAAGATTAGAGAGAGGAAGTTGCTATAGGATGAGGCAGGGAAGGCAATGTAAGCTGCAGTCCTCAGTGGGGATAAGAAAATAAAGAGTTGCCCTTGGAAATCAGAACTAGAACTGTCGTTTCCTTCTCTAACCAGCATGTAAAGGTAGGCAAAGACACCTGCAGCTGTTGGCTTGCTTTGCAGTGGTTTAGGGGTACAGAGGTGGAGGAAGTCTGTACATATATATGATCAGTGTTAAGTGGGCTTTGCATATGCTTCCTTCGGTCTTCTAGTTAATGAGGAATAGGGTATTTGAGGGCAGTGTCAGGAGTGAATTAAGTGATTAATGGCCTGAGAATGTATAGAGGAAAAGCTTAAGAATGAACAGAAGGCTAGCTAGGCCGCTTTGAATCCCATTTGAATACGCACGAAATGAGTTGAATTGACCAGGTTTGAGTAGACACTAGTTAAAGTGTCCTGTGACACAATCATTCCTTGGAAAGTGCAGTTCAGTAAGAGGCACTGGGGATGGTCAGTGGAAAGGAGTGGGAAGTGATGGACTTTCCACCTGTACATGATCTAACTTTATAATCTGTCACACAGAAGTGTATGGAGAACTTGGTCTCACTGTGGCACTTTTGACTATTTTTTCACAAATGGTTTTATTTAGCTAGAAGAGCAACCCAAGAGACAAGCTTCCACCTGAGTTCCGCTTACTTGATGAACATTTCTATCATACTGTCCTTAAAAGCCAAGACAAGAATTTGTTTATTGACCTCTAAGAATCTTTTCTGAAAAATGAAATAATCCTCATATAAAATGTAATAAAGTGCTGTGTATCCAGCATTTTTAGGGACCAGTTTTCAATGTAATTATTTTACCCTTTATCTGGGATGAATGCAATCTGGGCCCTTATCTTTTAAATGAGGAAATAGGAGCAGAGTGGTGAGAACACTTGCCTGAGCATCCCCAGCTGGAGACTTCACTGCTGTTTGCATTGATTATGAATAGAGCCAGGTTGCTGTGATTGGAGCAGTGTGTGTGTGTGTGTCTGTGGTGTGTGTGTGTCTGTGGTGTGTGTGTCTGTGGTGTGTGTGTTTGTGGTGTGTGTGTCTGTGGTGTGTGTGTCTGTGGTGTGTCTGTGAAGGTGTCAGATGATGCAAGGCCCTAACAACAGTGCTGAACATGATGGAATTTTCAACTAAAAGCTGTCATTATTGTGTGCTTCTGAGCAGTTACTTCCCTCTGTAACTTCCACTGGATGCAGGTCCAGCTCACTGGAAATGCAGAACAAATCTTATTCCTCCCTTTTTCTGTCATCCTTACTTAGAGTCCAGAACACCGATCCTTCTCTCATGACTGCTGCCTGCTCCAGATTTGAGAAATCTTTGTTACTTTCTTCAGCGAAATAAGGCTATCGGCGTCTGGTAGCCAACATTTCCAGAGGACAATTCTCTCAATACCCTTTGCCTTCCCAGGTGGGAAGTCAGAGTCATCTAATAACATAAATTTTTGTTGACAGTAATAAAAGTAATAAAAAATAAATAAAGTATTATTTACATCTGGAAGGTCTTAATGCAGCATTCAGTATGGGTTCAGGCACATTTTCATTAAACACAGAGAGAGAGAGTTTACTCCCTGTGATAATCCTCTAATGCAGATACTGTGAATTTACTATGACTAACATAAGAAAATAAATTTCTCTTTTAAAAATTTTCCCTTTCGAATCTAGTTCTTTCTTGTTTTCTCCTTGGTAATTTATTTTATTTGAGAAGACCCTGTTTCCCAGCTAGTTCATGAACTTACTAATTCTGTTAGTACTTCCATTCTATTCTTACATCAAATGATATATTTATTTAAAACGACACCTTTGGGTATCATGATTGTGTTACAGGAAACCATCAGGAAGATTATTTTTTCATCAGAGGTGAAATATTGAAGTGTAGGCTAGGAAAGCATTCCAAAGCTTCGTACTTTAAACTGACTTGCTATTTGAAACCATAAGGAACGTTCAGACTCCTCTTAGGTTTTTACTTTTTGCCTAAGTAAATATAAAATTTGTTATTCTGTTGAATACACAGCCCTAGATTTTGTTATTTAATTTAGATTGACTCCATTTTTATAGTTACTATTCCTAGGGAACAAAGGCACAAACCAGTGTGTCTTCTCCATTAAAGAAGACAAGGGGGAAAGGCCCTCTGTACACACTGAATCCCAGCACTCAGTGGGCAGAGACAGGCACAGATCTCTGAGTGAGATCTAAAGCCAGCCTGGCCTGTATAGCAGGGCCAAAAGTTTATAGTGAGACTCTGTCTCCATTGAAAAACAAAACAAAACAAAACAAACTTCCGTAAGCTAAAAGTATTTAAACAGAATGAGAATAATCCCAAACTTTTTGCTACCTAAATAATAAGTTCTATTTCTTTCTGCAGATGTGCCCCACTGCCCACCCCACCCCCCAGCCCCAGGACTTTTAAGTGTGGAGTCAAACAGTCTTTGAGGAACATTTCCCTTTTTTAAACTTTACTTCATAGGAAAAAAAAATCACCTCATTGTTGAGTAAAAAGGATTCAAACCAAGAGATGTTCCTTTTAATATATTTTATAATTGGTACTTAGCATTAAAGGTCAACCATGTTCCTTACTGAATTTTTTAAACAAACCCATTTAAGACACCCTCCCACCTTTCCCATATTTCCCTTCTCAGTTTTCTTAAATAGGTGGGCTGGGTTATTTTTTCTTACTAAAATGTGCAAATACATGCACATACATATGCATGAAACACGGGCTTTTTATAACATGTTTTATACTTTGACTTTTAACTAACTCCTCAAATCTCAACCACTGCCCTTTAAGAGGCATCTATAATGGATATGATAGCTGTGCTCACAATCCTTTTGTTCCTGGTTTTTACTTTGTCTTTTTTGAACTTCTAGAGTAAATACTGGTACTGATAAAAAATCGCTCTTTAACAAACAAGTCATTGCTGAAACCCAAGAACTCATCTTCACCCATCTGTAGTGAGACGGGGCCACTGTGGTTCTTTTTCCAGTTGCTTACTGGGGTCTTCATTGCCTGACTATCCTCTAAGGCTTGGCTAACCAGGCAGCTGTGACTCAAGACAATGGAGAAAGAGCCTTTGTGCCCTAGCAAAGCAAGATGGTTGTTTGAGGTAATCATTCTTCCCCCTCACTTAACGGACAAAGAAAGATTTCAGTGTTGCCATTCAGGATCACTGAAACTCTAGTGACAAGTGGCTATTCAGAGTCAGTAAGATCTATGAGCTGTCACCAAGGGAGCAGGTATTTCTTTTAGCATCAGTTAATGTCTGGAGGGAGCTGTCACACAGGGCTCTTCTGTGAACAGAATGACAGTGTGGCTTTCCTGGACATTTATTTATTCTTTGTATCTCTTCCTCTAAGATGAAAAATCAGGATGTGTTGAAGTGACTCCAAGTCACTCTCTTGTCATTCTCTGTTTTGAGTCCACTGGAGGAGGTGGTGGCAAATAAAAACAATAGTATTAAGTACCAGGTGACTTGGGGTCAAGAATTATAATTCACTAACCATTAAAAAAAAAAAAAAAAAAAAAAAAAAAAAAAAAAACCTCTTACAACCTGTGGTATCATACCGTTCTCAAGGCCTCATTTACCATAATGCTTACTACAGAGACTTCTGAAATGAGCTTGAGTGTGCACCTCTAATGACTAGCTCTTAATTCTAAGATTAAATCAGAACAAGCAGTGTGAGAGACAGCCCTTCCTCCTACACAGCCCCTGGATTCCAGGACTGCCCACACCGCTGCCTGTAGTTCCCGCTCCCACATCTGACAAGTGTGTCTGCCTCTTCCTTTCTCTACGCCCAACTGGACCTTTAACTAACTCCTTTAAAATGTACTGGAAAGGGCACAATGGTTCTGAAGGCCTCTGATCTTCCCAGGGTTCTCTTTGAGGGCTCATCTCATAGACCCAACTCTTTATCAAAACACAGCAGACTGAGTTCTGTTTGTGTGCTTCCTTGCCTCTTTCCCATGCAAAAGTCAGAACTAAGCCTTTTACTCTTGGTCCTAACACCTGAGCCTAGCGCGTTAATTACCCACACTTTTATTAAGTGGATGAGTCAATGGATAAGTGGATGAATGAATGACTTTTTTTTTGTTTTGTTTTTGATTCTGTGATACTTCAGGTGAGATTCTTTTTCCATTGACTGTGACAGCAATTGGTTGAAAACCTGGTCATTAAGCACTTAATGGGAACACTGTGTCTTTAATGCAGTGCAGTTCTTAGCAGGAGGAGCCTAGTCACATGGCTGAGCTGTTAATAGCTTCCTAAGAGACTAGAAGTTCATTTATTAAGCAATTTTGATTTGAAAACCTGTTATGAGCCTCCTACTGGCTAGTCTCTTTTAGCATATATTCACATAAAAAGCCAAGCTCCCTGGTCACCTGAACACACATTTTGCTTATGTACTAATGGAGGAGGGGGAGAATTCTGTATGCACATACATGTAAAGTGTGATTTACTTATTAACAATAGGAGGTCTAGAAAGTAAACAGTGTTTCTGAAAGGAAATACATGGGAGTCAGCTGTCTGCAGGTGTATTTAAAGTTGAGCCGATGAGTCTGCTACAGAGTTAGGCATCAGTAAAGAGAGTAACAACTAGGCCTTGGGGTACGCTGTGCCACTGAAAGGTGTCAGCAAGAGAGAGGTCGGAAATGAAGGGAGTGCTGAACCCTGGAAGCCACGGCCAGTGACTGAGTGTCCTCTGCAGCTGGTATTTCAGGGAATCAGTGACATGGGACTTAAGGTCACTTTCTTCAGGAGAGACATTTCAATGGAGCCTTGGGGGTGGGACCCTGATTAGATAGAGAGGTGTGAAGAGGGTGGAAGGATCCTAACCAGAGTCGGATGGGAGAGAAGACAGACCAAAGCATTTCAGACAGAGGACAGTCAGACAGAAGACATACAGACAGGGAAAACATGGAGGAAAGACAGGCAGAGGAAAGACGGATGTTAAAAAGTTGTCTGGAGGAAAGACAGGCAGATGAAGGTCTGTCTGAAGGTCTTGAGTCTTTGAAGCAGAGAACTGGAGTTGAAGGTCCTCTCCCCCTTCCTGCCCTAATAAAGTTTTAATTAAGCACTTCGCAGTAAATATTCTCTTGTATGAATGTGATTGTAGTTGCAGAAAGAAATACACAGAAAAAAATCAACAGGCATTTTTCTCCCCTCCCCACTTTGGCATTTTGTAGTGGGGGGTAAACATCTATAAATTACTGTTTTCACTGCAATTGTGAACTAACCATTAGCACTAAAACTTTATGATTCATTTTCACATGTGATGTCTGGCTCATTTTTTCCTTTGTTATTTATCTTTCTTTATGGCTTTTTCTCTACTTATAAGTTGAAATGTAGTTTCACGGCACCATTACTACTGTAAGTTTGCCCCAGTTTCTTTGCCTCAAGACATTTTCTTCTTTGGTGAGGTCTGCGAATTTTAAAGTAATTCATGAGCTGCTTAGGTCTTATTTAGAGACAGAGCTTTTTAAAATTCATTTAAAAATTATTGCTGAGTAGCGAAGAGAAGAGGAGTTGGAATTTTCCTCAACAACTGCTCAGAGTGTATTCTAATCATAAAGTATCACTCGATTTCATCTGGAGCATTTTTCAGTCTGTTCTGATCCTTTGTAGACGACTTATGGACAGCTAGACCATGTTCATCCCCAGAAGGAAAAGTCCTTCTTGGATTATAATCTTGGTCCTGGGGTTGCCTTTTGATCTTTTCAGACATCTCTTGACTCTCCTACTGAATATCATGTGAATTCTCTCTAAATAACTGAACTGCCTATTACCTGAGCCTTACTTTATTGTTTCAGTGACTGAGTTTGTGTAAGTGGTGTGTGTGTGTGTGTGTGTGTGTGTGTGTGTGTGTGTGTGTGTATGTGTGTATGTAAATATGTATGTCTGCATGTAAATGTGTGAGTACATGTGAGTGAATGTGTGAATGTGTCTGTGTATTGTATGTGAGTCTTTGTATATGGTGTGTCTACGTGTGTGAGGGTGTCTGTGTGTATAGTATGTCTGTTTGATGAATGTGTGCCCATGAGTGTTATAGATGTGTGAATGGTGTGTCTCTTTAATGTATGTGTGTATGGCATGTGTGTGTAAGTGTATGTAAGTGTGTGAATTGTGTGAATGACATTTGTAATGCTGTGTGTGTATATCTGTATGTCGTGTGTGTGTTTATGTGGATGTGTCTGCGTGTGAGGTGTCTGTGTGTGAGTGCCTGAAGGGGTCTGTATATGAGCATGAGCGAGGTATCTGTGTAAATGTGTGTGAGGGGCTCAGTGTAAGCATGTGTAAGATGTCCATGTGAGCATATATGAGGGTTAAAAGACTCAGCCTCTGCAGACTGATAAAGCTTCATTCCATTTCCTGTTCTCAGCTCTGTCATTTTAAGCAAATTAATCTTATTAATCCTGTTTCCCATCTATTAAATGGGAGTGGAGTAGTTTCTACCTCAAATTACTGTAGGGGACAGCAAGGGGGAAAGTGTATAAGTATTGAGCAAACTAGGAACAAACCAATGGGAATCTTGGAAATCTGAAATAGGTAAATGTCTATGTATATATAATGTGAATACTCTTATCTTCATGATACACTTCCTGAAGAAAGGGCCATTTGATTATTTTCCTTCTGCTGACTGACCCTCAGCTATGGAGAAAGTGTAATGTGTATTTGTTGGTGTTGGCAGATGAGTGCTGGGTGCCCATGGAGCTGCCATGTGTGTGTCTTGATAGGCTTTACTCTCTGATGGATGTTTTGACTTTCAGAAATCTTCCAGCCAAGTTCACAGTCTAGGGAAGCAATCTTTCTGATGGCCAAAGATTCTGCATGGATTTTCAAACACTTGTGAAATCGTCCAGCTTGTCTTTTTGTGGCTTAGGAATTGGCTTTCCTTGAATATAGTTCGTCAACTTTTGTAAACTTAGGAGAGGCGCTTAAATCACATTTACTATTGAGTGAACTTTCATATACTGTGCACTTGAATAATGTGAATAGGGTTTGAAGTAAAGAAGCAAATAGACAAACCAGTTACATACCCCGTGGATATAAGAGATGAGCTTCCATTTAAAAACTAGGAATGGAATGAATGACATTTCCCTGCCTTACCACTGTTTCCCACATGCATCATTTCAGACTCTGTGATTAAACACACATATGTGATTTTTACACAAAAAGAGTCTACTACTGTTACTTTTTCTCTCAGGGGACTTCTTTTGTTCTACCTAACAGAAATCATGAGCAGCTAAGGGGAAGTTCTTCCTGGGAAGGAGGCGCACAGGTTCTTGTCTTTGACTGCTATTTGAGCGAAGGATACTGCTGTTCCTGTTCAGCAGTCACTTCTGACATCTCCTCTTTATGTTACCAGTTCAAACCTTTCTACCAATGTTAAAGATCACAGGGGAGGGGAGGGCTGGGAGAAGGCAATGGATCTAGTGTTGCAGAGGCAGCACAGGAGGATGTCTTCTGGTAGACTCAAAGAGTGAGCCAAACAAACAGCCCCAAGCCTGATGCAAAGACATCAATTCTGGACAGTCCCTCATGCAAATGAAGGATTGTGTTTACACCAAGGACAGGTTCTGTATTTGACCACTGGGAAGTAGTTCTCAGTAGTCCAATCCAGGATAAAGTGGCCATTGGAGCTTGACAAGACTTGTGTTGGGAAAGTATCTGATGTGACTATTTCAAACCATCATCACTAAAAAGCAGTTGCATGGTTGAGCTCAAGTTGGGTGTCAGTAGCAAGCAGCTATGGTTGCAGTAGAACCTCCTCAAGGCGTCCCTGGAATATTCAAAGCAGCAGATGGTCCACCGCTCAAAACAGCCAAGCACCAGGTATTGAAGTACAACTCTACGTTACAGAATCAAATCATCCTGGCCGTCAATACCATTAAAGCGGTGCTTGTGATAGAGGCATGTCATTAACTTTGAGAATATTTAATAGACAGATGGTATCTGTCTCATTATTGTCTGCTTGGCTCTGTTGATTGCTCTTCCCTCGTAGTACATGCCATAGTACATTTGTTTGTCAACTTGAGGTGATTGAGAATTACCTAGAGCACTAAAGCACTCCCCTGGATGTCCGAGATGGCATCTCCAAAGATGATCAAGGGAGCTGACTTAAATGTGGCCACATTCAGGGAGCTGGAAGCCAAGTGGAATAAAGGAAGAAAGGAGAAAGCCCACTAACGCAGGCATGCTCTCTGTTCTTGGCCATCATGGTGTGAACTTGGGCTCCATATTCTTCCAGCCACAACGGATTGAAGCCTCCAACATCATGAGCCAAATAAGTACGTGCGTCTTTAAGCTGTTTATCTTTAGAATTCTGTCACAGCAGCAAAAATAAAAATAAAATGCACGTGTAATTGATGTTTTAAATGCTCTCCTGTATCATTTTAATAGTTGAGTGGTATTTTCTTCTCTGGGTATACCATATCATAACTGCCCGAGTGTCACTGTCTCTGTGGGGAGTTTTAAATTTTTTTTTTTAACTTAAACTGTTCTGATGTACATCTATGCAAATTTAAAATTTGAAGACTGCAAGTACCTTCTGGCTGCCTTTGTTATTTTTCTATTGGCAGAAGAGGCACCATGATAAAGGCGGCTTATAGAAAAGTTTATTGGGACATACGTTTTCTGTGACCATCATGGTAGAGGGGAGCAGCATCATGGGAGGGAGCAGCATCATGGGAGGGAGCAGCATCATGGGAGGGAGCAGCATCATGGGAGGGAGCAGCAGGCAGGCAGTTATGGTGTTGAAGCAGTAGCTGAGAGCTTACATTCTTATCTACAAGTAAAAGGCAGAAAGGACTAACTAGAAATGGTGTGAGCTTTTGAAACCTCAAAGCCCTCCCCCATGACAGAACTCCTCCAACAAGACACACCTCCTAATCCTTCCAAACGGTTCCATCATTAAGGACCAAATATTCAAATATATAAGTTAGTGGGGGACGTTCTCATTCAGACCCCATCATATTGGTCTTGCCAGTATAAAAGGCCTGTTACGTGAACTTGGTTCAGTTTTGTTTGTTCTTAAAATATTTCTTAGTTTGGGGTGATCTATTGGGCAGTTGTGTTCAGAGTTCTTTCGTCACTAGAAAAATAAACCAAACATACTCTGAAAATAATTTGTTTTTCAGATTTCAAGACAAAAAAACAAACCAAACAAGTCTGGAATAGGCTTTTTCCCCATTGATTGAAACTAGAGGTCTCTCTGTATCACCCTGAATGGCCTGTATCTCAAGATGTAAACCAGGCTGGTCTCATACTCAAAGATCTATTGTAATCTATATTTTCTGACCTGTCTGTTCTGGCCTAACCCCAAGGTCTGGACATTCCTGTAGCCCTGCTGCCACTTAGCCCCAAATAATGACTTATGCTTACATTAATTACAAACTGTGAAGCCTAGGTTTCAGGCTTATTGCTACCTAGCTCTTGCATCTTAACCCATTTATATTCATCTGTCTTGCAACATGGCTTGCGGCCTACCTGTACTCCATTAGATATGGCTTCTTGGGTAGCTGGATGGCTTCTCCCCTGACCCTGCCCTCCTTCCTCTATATCTATGTTTGGATTTCCTGCCTGCTTCTAAGATTCCTAGCCATAGGCCAAAACAATTCTTTTATTATCCAATGGTGTTCACAGCATACACAAAAACATCCCACATCAGAGATCCACCTGCCTTTGCCTCTTGAGTGCTGGGATTAAAGGCATACGACACTTTACTATTGGATGAATTCTCTTGTTTTATAATAAAAACCTGGAGACAGGTATTGGGGAAAAGCTGAAATATCCGAGAAATAGAGAAACAAACCATGGCCACTTCTCACCCAGCCAACTCCTCTGTCATGTCTCCACAATTGCTCCGACTGCAACCTCTCCATCCTCAACTGATATAGAAAATGCCAGGGAAAGCTGAACTCTTCCCTCCTCTGCCTCTGCCCAGCTATCTCACTTCCTGGTTCAGCTTTCTTATTGCTAGGTTTAAAGGTGTGTGTTTTCCAATTCTGTGAGCAGAGGCATGGGATCCCAAGTGCTGGGATTAAAGGTGTGAACCACCACTGCCTGGCTCTGTTAGGCCTTGAACTCACAGAGGTCCAGAGGATCTCTGCCTCCCAATAAAATTAAAGGCACGAATCGCCACTCCCTGACTTTCCTGGCATGGCTATGTAGGTAGCTCTGTGCTCCTATATTTCAGACTATTTTTATTAAATATACAATATATCACCACACTGTACCTACTCTACATTTGCTAAATTTATGGCTATAAAATATGGGCACCAAGCAGGATTCATAATGTTTGTTTTAAAATGTAAGTATGTTTTGGGTTAGGGTTTGTGTGTGTGTGTATGTGTTTGAATTTAATGTTTTCTCTATATTTCTGTTCTTTCAAAGAAGATAATTGTTATTCTGTTAGGAAATCGCTAAGCCATTTTATCCCAGAAAGTAAGCGGTGTGCATATGGCATAATCAGATGTTCTTGTAACTATTTCCTGTCTCAGTAGCATACTTTTTCCCTGACTAGGATTTAATTACTTGCAAATTAAGATCCACGAAGAGATTAAGAGATAAAATGCACAAAAATATGCACTACAGAATATCTTCTAGATTTTGTATATGCTGAAGATCACTGTGCATATTGCTCTCTTTACATTGAAAAGGCCTTGGGCTCCACATTCCGAGATACCAACAAGGTTCATTAACAGTGGAAAGAAGCAGATTTAGACTAAATAGGCTGCAAGAACACTATTATGGTTCTGTATAAGTATTTTACACATTAAATAGGTGTGTAGTATGGTCGTATACTACCATAAGTTTTTAAATAAATGAATTTACATCTGTGATGGCTTTAATGACCTGTGGAGTGCCACATAATAACCAATGTGGATATTTGAAGTTAAAAGTCTGTTAGAGACCAGATTTGAGTTAAATTCACTGAAGGTATAATGATTTTGTTATTAATTTTGGCCTTATTTTGTAAGGAAGGATTATTTTTTAGTTTAGGATACCTAAATAGCAAAGGTTCTTGGGATAAATTTCTGATGCAGTTATAAACTGCTGACCTGATAAATATTTTCTGAACATGAACCATTATGGGCCAGCCATTGAGTTCAGTGAGAAACTTTAGTTCACAATGTACACATTAAGCCCTTGACTTCAAGGAGTTTCCATTACAGCAAAGGGGAATTGCAACAGAAAGAAAGAATACAATCACCCCCAGTTACAAACGTTAGGAAGGAAATAAACAAAGGCTGTGTACTTGAACCATACTGAAGCACCTGCTTTGGGAAGAGTAATTGAAGATAAACGTCATAAGCAGAAGAGCTGGGGCATATAAGACTGAGTACAAACAGGCTTGGTTGTTTGAGCCATTGAAATCAAGCTTTGCAGGCTAAGGCATAGTTAGAAGAGCATCAGAAGAGGTTGTAGAGCATGGTAGACAGTGACTAGATAAAGGCTTGTGGAACAAAGAAGGTTGAATTTTATTTTAGTACAAGGAAGGCATTATGGGATTAACACAAGGGGCAAATCTAAGCCAATTTTTTTAATCATTCTTGCCATATGAAGAATGGTAGAGGGAACAGAGGGGAGGGGCCAAGTTGGGGTTGCTGTATTTGTCTAGCCAAGACATGTTGGTTTCTAGACTGAGAGTAGCAGCCAAAATGAAGAGGAAAAGGTGGTTTTGAAGGTTCTTGGGACATAGGGGAGGACATTCTGAAAGGGAAGAAAAGAATCTAGATTAACTTGTAGCTCCCTGACCTGGATGAGATGGAAACCCAAGGGGGCCAGCAGGACAGAGGATGTGGGTTTTGTTTAAGGCTTTAAGATGCTTTATGTCTTACAGGCTTGTGAAGGTTCCAAAGCAAAGTGTCTCTGATCATATGAGTTGACTGCCAAGGGAAGGTCTAGAAACTGGCTAAAATTATATGTGCTGCCGCGTGAGGTGGCTTATGCCACCTTGACACTCAGGAACTTCAGAAAAGAGGATGCTGAGTGCAAGACCTTCTTTGGTTGCTGATATTTCTACACAGCAAGTCATCAATTAGAGCCTGTAAGCTTGGGGCTAAATTCTTCCCAACTTTGAAACTGTAGGAACTGACGTGGTTTTATAATAAGACTATAAAATTATTGCTGTGATTACAGTATAAAGAAATAAATTGGGTCAGGATGGAGTGAGTCTCATGGAAGAGATAATCAAAAATCTAGAAATATTTTTTTCGTTTAAGGATTACTATGCTTTGAATTTTCAAAGATATCCCTAAAGGGTCATAAGGTCATTTTCTGTGCTAAAAATTTTTGAGATCTTAGCAAAAGCAATAGAAAGCTACTACAGGATTTCAGAGAAAAATGAGGTACAGCTATTCACACAAGTTGCCTTAGCAGTAACTGTCCCAGACAGGTGGACTAATTAGGAGTCTAAGGGAATCTTCTATGCAAAAAATGACTCTGTCTCCACCAAGAGAGTAGCAGGAAAATGCAGAGAAAGTTTGAGTTAAAGAGTATTAAAAAGATGGATCGGAAATAATTGATTCATTAGATGGTGTGTTGAGTTCTGATGGCTTTTGGCTTGGGAGACTGGTTGTCTGTAGTGGTGTTCCCTAAGTTGGGTAGGATATGTCTAGCTGGAATTGGAGCCCAGTTAATTTATCACACCTGTAAGACACATAGGGACCCAGAAAGGAACTGTGACTATGAAGCTTGAGCTCTGAAAAAGGTCTAGGTTCAAGAGGTATTTGAGAGCCCTCTCAAATCGATTACAGTTGAACTTTTTGATAGTGGGGATTATGTAGTGTCTGAGGAACAGGAATATTTGAGAAGTTCCTGAGAGAGCTTGCCAAAGAGATGAGTTCTGAGAGATTGAGGGACGGTTGAAGACAATTGTCCTTGTCCTTGGTGTGCTCTCTGTGAAGCCCACCCTCCATAGAAGATGGAAAACATATGACAAGTGTCCGAGATGCCTGTGCTCACAAAGCTTGTATCTAAGTCTCCTCAGACTTAACCATCAGTGCTACATTGACTGAGAATGGCAAACCCCAAAGTTGGGACAGGGGGTCAGGGCAATGTTAATAAAGGATGCCATGAAAGCAGGTTTGGAGTAGGCAAAGGACAACGTTGGCCATGATTAACAGAAAGCTGAACCTTCAGTGGAAGAGGGCTGGGTGTTCAACAGTGCAATCCAAATCTGAGAACCTGCAGGGTATCTGAGTGCCAGCACTTCAGAGAACTCAGGAATGATGCTGAATGAAGAGACAGAGCAACATGAGTCAGTGTGAGTACTTGGGGTTACCTGAGGAGGCAGCTTGCTGCTCCTCTGTCAGTAAGTAGGGACGGGTGACACGAAGACATGGCTTTGAGGAGTTTGACCTTAAATGTGAGGAGAGTGAGACAAGGCTGTGGCTTGAAAGGAAGACCAAGAAAGCATTGGGAGCAAGTAGTAAGGAATAAGGTCCCTAGACAAGAGATGAATTCCAGTGTCCTCTGGGTGAAGGGTCCTATGAAAGGAAGATGTAAAAGACCATGGAAAAAGCATGTGCAATAGTAGATGCCTCAGACGTGTGTGTGTGTGTGTGTGTGTGTGTGTGTGTGTGTGTGTGTGTGTGTGTGTGTGTGTGTTAGGGAATGTGAGTCAGTTTTATGTTGCAGTGACAAAATGGCCTGAACTGAGCAACTGGCTCAGACTCAGAAGTTTTAGTACCTGACCTTCTTGCTGCATTGTTGTGAACCTGGGAACCATCTGCTAGTGCTAAGCAGCTGACTTGATGGTGGCCAGGAAGCAAGGACAAGTTATGCTCCAAAGTCATGCTCCCTGTGACATCCTTCCTCCAACCACACTCCACCTTATACTTTTCATTACCTCCCAATAATGCTCTCGTATTACAGAGCCATCAAGGGATTCATCCATTGATCAGAACTGAGCCCTGAGGATCCAATCATCTCTAAGTACTTGGATCCACCAACAGGGGACTGAGCCTTCAATATACAAGCCTTTGGAAGTGGGACTCACCATAGCTATCATGACAGAGCACACAAAGTACCTAGCTTTGAGAAGAGAGACTGTGGACCAAAAAGAATGGGTGTGGTACATGTGGTCACAGGTGGACAGGGTAGGAAACAAAAAAACCATCATTCCTCTTGTGAAGCAGGATGCAGACCGTTGTCATGTCTTGGCATGTGTCAGACTTGAGATAAATGGGGTGTTCCATCTGTTGCAGGACTAGCAGGCTGACCAGCTAGAGCACATTGAACCACTGCATCCTCCACCTTGGCACTAACATTGGGATCTTTGACAAGTCATTTAGCCTCTTAATTGCCTCTGTGTGCCTGTCACCAAGCATTGAGCTGTAACTTGGAGTGGTTAGAGGAATTCTGTGAGTTAATTCATGCTGTATTTATTAGAATGTCTGACACAAAAGAGTATTTCATGTGTGTTATTGCCTGGCGTCATCATTACTGGTTGAACTGAAGGTGACTGCAATCTGGGTAAATTGGAGTGTATTGACCACAGGAGGGTCAGCTCAGCAAAGGACATGGTGTGTTCTGCTGGGAAGCCCTCAGAGGAAAGAGGCACTCAAGATGGGTGCACCAGGGCATAGAAAGGCTGTTTCAAGGAACACAAACATTGGAGGCACAGGCAAGAGGCCTCTGAGAACCTGCTAGTTTGTAAAGGAGTGAGCCCTTGTGAGTGTTGACAGGAAGCCTGTGAAGCCAGAGTGCCATCTATATAAGCCCTTTGCCCAGAGTGGGCTGTGTAGCAGACAGAGTGGCCAGGTAGCACATGATACCATGCTGTACAGAACCTCACATGCTGGGGCCTCTTATAGCTGAAGGCTTAGAAACTGAGCAGTGATGGTATCACTGTTGCCCTCTGCTTATTCTCCATGTGAGAGTGCTTACAACTAGTAATGTTATTAAATGAACAGAATAAATGTTCCTTGCTAGTGATACAACTGGGCTGTGTGTGTTGAACCTTCCTCACAACCCAGGCAAAGAGCACACCTCTCTTTGCTGCTCTTGTATGATGATGCTGTGGCACAGATATGGAGCTGTTTGGCCAGGCTGTGCAGCTTGTGGGGTGGGTGGCAGTGTCATCATTAAAGCTGGCAATGTTGCTTCACAGACAGTTCCTGTCCACCCAGATAGCATAACTTGCCGTTTTAGAATTAACTGGGCAGATGGGGGTGTGACATGTGGAGGTTAGGGTGGTGACAGGGTTATGCCAGCTCATGGACAGTCTGTGTCCTACAAAGACCTCTGAAGAATGGGGTGGATGCATTATAGAGATATGAAACACTCCTAACCCAACAACTAGATAAGGAGAATGGCTTGATGTAGCACTGCTGGATGGTTATGTGGCTCTGTCTGTCTTTCTACAGTCTATTAAATTACCAAGTCCTAACCGATACTCTCCTATAATCCTAGCTGGCCTTGCCTCTGCATGACTTGACCAAATCAAAGCCTGTACCACTCAAAACCCACTGTCTCTGTTGTGAAAACTACATAGAAATACAGCCCTGCTGGCTTAGCCTGAGTAGAGTGACCTTTCTGTCATCATCAACCAGATTGGGCGGTGGCAAGAGTTACCTCTGGGCTAAGGGGAAGATTCTCTCGTGAATCCTTTACCCTTTGGTAGTTAGTGAAGCTTGGAAACTTAGACACTTTTGACTCAACCCCAAACTTCTCAGTCCCAAATAGAGCCCAGAAACTGAGCTGTTTCCATTGCCCACCCCACATGAGGTTACTTCTTTTTTATCTTCAACTGGATTCAGAGCCTTTTTTTTATCTTCAACTGGATTCAGAGCCTTTGGGTTTCACCACAACACTACCACAGAAGTTTCTAACCACATTCCAAATCTGATCTTCAGTTACATTTTTCTACTCTGATGCAGTTTTTAGCAGATGTGCTTCATGTATGAAGTATGTGCCACCCAAGGCTATCTAGTCTGCAACTGACTATTCCCTCAGTTTGGTCTACCCTGAAGACCAGAATCAATCTCATCCTGCCCCTGACAGTCTTTTTTAGATGCTCTGACATCTTGTCTATCCTTGTGACTGTAAACTCTAGATCTCTGTCACTCCCTCACCTCCAGACCTCCTTGTTTTGCCTCTTTTTAGCCTTGATTCTTCTGTTCAGTCACTGGTTCACTGACTCATTCAGCTTCTAACATGTCTTAAACCTACACAAAGCCAAGCACATGTCAAATGTTCTGTAGAATTTTAATATTTAGTAATTAGTAACTGATTTATGATTTGTTGGCCTTGACTTTTTTGGCTTTGAATTTTTATTGCATTTTTTATTACATTACATATAAGCCCTCTGACTGTGGTGATTGAATACTCCTTAGAGGCAAAGCCAAGTAAAAGCATTAACTCCTAATCCTGCTAAAGATGCCCTCATTATTACTGTGCTTGTGTTTTGACTTCTCATTTGGGTACCTTGACAACGGGGACCTTGACAAACATTCTTACTCTGTCCTATAATCCCCAATGTGCCTCTTGTAAAGGTCCTGGAAGGAGGGGTAAATGAAATGTATGTCTGGCTGAGAAACACTATCTTGTTATCATTTTGATAAGATTTTCCTCTAACTAGATATTTATATTTGTGTGTGGTTCTAAATCACTTTCGTCATTTCTTGCCTCTTATGCTGGTTAGTTTTATGTCAGCCTATCACAAACTAGAGTTGAGTTAAGAATATGCTTCCACCAGATTAGACCATTCACTCCATTAGTGATTGATGCAAGAGGCCCCGCCTATTGTGGGCGGTGCTACCCCCTAGGTAGGCGGTGCAATTGCTACCTTTAGACTGGTGGGGTCCAGATAGTCTTAAGAAAAGTGGGTAAGCTGGTAGTAAGTACTGCTCCTCCATGGCTTTCACAGTTCCTGCCTCCAGGTTCCTTCCCTGTCAGAGTCCCTGCCCCCTTTTCTCAAGTGATGGGTAGACTATAACATGGAAAGGTAAGCGAAAATAATCTCTATCATCCCCAGATTGCTTTGGGTCTTGCAGTTTTAGCGACACAATAAAACTCCAACAATTGAACTTACTATTAGCCCAGAGCCATAGAAAAACATGTAAAATTTTCTTAGTTGAACATTTTCCTCCTGAATATTGGTTCTCTTTCCATAATTATATCCATCCCTTCCCACAAATGTCTTTTAAGTTCTGTGCAACTCTCCCAATGTGTTCTTTCAGACTTCCCAACAGACAGGGGCCCTGATACCTGCTTCATCAGAGATTTTTTGAGATCCCTGACCAACTGTCCGTTAGAGTAATATTTCTGACCGATGGGAGACCGGTGTTGCTTCAGCTTTTTCAAAACATGGCAAGCATCCCATAAGTACTTTGTGAATTGCAGCAGGAGCAGAGCAAAGCATATGATCAGGTTAATTTCTCTTCTGGTCATAACTAGCTTTACCTGCATATGGTTTATATCCTTGAACAATTTCTGGCCCATGGACACTTAAAATAAAAGGGGGGGCAGCTTAAAAGACAAATGAAGATTAAAAGAAAAGTATAGAGAATTTAAAAATGAAAATTCGCATCACGCCATCAAGATTTGATCCTTTGAAATTGGCCCTTTGTCAGATGTCTTACAAACAATGGGTAAAGAGACCGTCAAAGAATTGTATGGAGAGAAGTCCACTTTTTGAGATTTGTCGTGATTATCTTCCAATGTGACCAGAAAGATACTTTTTAATGGTATTTTGATTTGTTTCTTCCTCTGCCATGCCTGCCAAATACACACAAACACTTTAGGTCTTAGTGTGTTCTGGATTTACAAACAAGGTAGGGAATGTCCTGCTGTGGTGGTGTTTCTATGAGAAACCGTGAGCGACACTGGGCAGAAGGCAGCACGTGGCTTGTCGCTGTTTGTATCAACAGCTTTCTTTCGTCCGTTGCTCATGGTGAAACAGCATTGAGACGGCTTATGAATTCTTTCGGCATAACCTTTGTTGAGAAGATGAATTACAAGTGATTGATTTTATGCTCAGCCTTTTGCTATCACCATGTAAAGCTACTCTGTCTGTTCACTTTGTGAGAGCTGCTCAGAGGGTTGATGCATGTCTTTTATGAGAGACTATAGGAGCCTACAATTTGTCCTGACTGATCTCCATTTGGATTCAAAGAAAGCCGGTGCTGGCATTTGGGATTGGTTTTGGCGGTGGCTTGGTTATATAAATATTATAAATACAAACTGAAGCTTCATTTAAATTACCTTTCTCCATAAGAATAGGGGAGCTTTACATTGAATATGAGACTTTGGTTCTGTCTTTATAACTTCTCGCATAAACATGTAACATACCATATGTCTGGACATATGTATGTATATATGGCTTCCATTGTGCAGACATAGAGCATGCAAATTTTCTGCACTTCTCTAAGAGTTTATGTAAATACTATTATCTTTAAAAATCTGAGAATGTGATTTCTTAATATAATAAGCGGCTTTATCTTTCCTAGTCTGAAAAGTGTAGACATTTCTAATTTTGAAAACTATGTCAATGGTTATTTTCATTTTGGTGTGGTTTGGATGCATATCTTTATGCCTTTTGGAATGGCCATTGCAGTTTTAAATCTTTTTCCCCTTCTGATTTTTCATTAGTGTTGCTTGTCGCCAGATGACCCACTGAGGAATTCTGTTCCTCTTCTCAAACACACTGGAAGGAATCTGGCACAGCTTCCTTCCCAGCAAGGCTGTTTACACTGCCACATAGCTGCCTGTCAACTTTTATCCTCTGCAAACTGCTCATGTTCAATGTCTATGCTCTTCAGCTATGGAACGAAATTTTCTGTGACCCTCACAGACCAGACTGACCCAGTTCCTCCTGCAAAAGGCCAGAGCAAAGTGCATGCCACATTGTGTGCAGCTATTTGCATGTTCGCCCTCCTTCCCTCTCTCCCTCCCTTCCACTAACATTATTTCTGTGAGAATTAGACCCGGTTTTTGTCATCGTGGCCCTGGAGCTAGGCTCACCTCATATGTGATACTCCTTAAACATTTATTGAATGAATGAAAGAATGGGTTTATTTGTTGTTTAATGAACACGAAAAGGGAATGCTTAAGGTAAGAATGATTAGCAGTGACATGCATGAGTGACCAAGGGCCACACATGTTTTATCTGCCTTTTGTTTGTGAGGAATTTAGAAAATGTGACTGTATATGCAGCCTGAATGGCAGGAAAACATTGAAATATGGCTGTCTTATGGACGCTCGGTTTCCATAGGGCAAGCACACTCAGATACTTCAATAACTCATGACCCCCTCCCACTGCAAACAGGACTGAAGTGAGGCTGTATCTGAGGAATTTGGCAAGGGCACTGCACTAGAACTCCTCATGGGGTCAGCACAACTCACGATAGGAGAGAAGTGGACAAGAGCCCAAGGTCACAGAGGGGCAGCAGCAGAGATGGAGAGACACCCAGACTGAAGCCTTGCTCAGCATTAGCCCTAGTTAGCCTACTTCTTGGTGTTTGGTGAGCTGTTTTGTTGGTGAGACCAGGAAGGGATTACAGTTAATGTCTCTCACCTCTGGTGTCTGTCTGTCTGTTAACCTAGTTGGACAACTAGTACTTTTCTTCCTCCCTTTGACCTTGTCTCAAACTCATCTATGGCAGATTAAAAAGACTGAAGAGTGTGAACCTAGCTGGGAATCTGGGGCTGTTGACTTCCTGCTGAAGTCCTTCACCATGGCCCCTAGGTATAATATAGCCCTTAAAACATTCAGTATCTATAGCGTTTTAAGCAGCCCCCTACTGCCTTCGTAATTAAGACTGCCCTCTAGGTTAAGACTCGCTAATGTAGAACACATTTTACATGAAATAATTATGTAAACTAATAATGTAGGCCAGCTTTTCAGTTGCATTATCAAATTCAAATATAAAGCATATTATGTATTGATCTATTTGCTTTATTGAAGGAGTGGACGAGGGGGTGTTACCACACTGGAAAGAACATTAACTTTGAAGTCAGGTGGTTCTGGGTTTGACTCTAACATGGCCCCACTCTTCCTGTCAGACTTAAAGTGGGGCCCAAGGTAGAGCTCGGCAGCTTTTGGTTATGATTCATTGAAGTTCTCAACCGATTCCTAGAATTATAAAAACTGGGCGTCTTTGCCAGCTGCTCAACTCCACCTTTCCGTTGCCAACGAGGATCCATTCACTCCTCACCTCACACCCACATTCACTTTCAACTCCATTACCATTTTGGTCTTTGTCCAGCCACTGGTATGGTTGGCTTCAATCTTTCCTCTCTCTTAATCTGTTCTGTATCACAAGAAATTCATCTGCCTAACTCAGTACTCATGGGATCAGATGGTTTTAGCAGGTGGTTCTTATTTTAGCTTCTTGCATTCTGTGAGATAAAAGGTTTTCTGTACTCTGATAATAGGTTTCTAGGTTTCTTGGTTGATGTAGTAAGCCAGATCAAGCTGAATTGAAAAAGCAAAGGAACAGGTTTAATACAAATCACACACCCGGACTAAAGCAGAAAACTTATACAGATTGTAGGCGAGGGGAGGTAGCCTATCCATCACAAGCTGGGTTTATGCCCAAGTATGGTCAAAAGCTGAATGCCTTAGGAGGGCACTTGGGCAGCTGGCAACTTCAGGGGAGGAGCCTCTATTTTTAATGTCTCTTAGCACTATCTCCTCTTGAGCCACTGGCCCTGGAAGTAACAGTGCCTTCCTGCTGGTACCCATCCATCCATCTCTGTCTATTTCTAGCCACTACCTCTTGTTTAGCTTTTTTTTTTTTTTAAGGCAGGATCTCTCTCTACATCTCTAGTTGGTCTGGAACTCACCACACAGACCAAACTGGCATTGAACTCACAGATATTCTCCTGCACCTGCTTCCTACGTGCTGGGATTAAAGGCAGACACTAATACACCCAGCCCTTGCTTGGCTTTTTAACTCACCCAGCACTTTGATAACCAATTTCATGCATTACATTCTTTCTCTTTACTCCACATGACTCTGTTTTCTCTAGTAGCCTCTGATAACTCTCTCGAAGTGATCCGCCATCTTTAATTCCTTTACTAGTTAGAGCTGCTTCCATGGCCTCTAAGCCTATAGGCATGCTGAAAATGCTGGTTCATTAGCCTTGCTGTGCATGGGTAGTGATTAGTCACTTCCTTTTGTGTGTGACCCAAGAATTTGAGTTTTCAAAATTTCCTACAACAAACCCACACTGAAGTAGGGATTCCTTGAGGTGGGGATGGGCAATGTCACTAGGTTCATTTACCAACCAAAGACTTCCCTTTTACAAATGAGCCTTTCAACAGTAGTACTTGCCCTAAGAAAGTTAAAATGACTGGGTGCCATTTGCTTTATGAAACAGTTTATTACAACATCAAATAGCACACTAGGGTCTAAAGAGATGGTTCATCCATTGAAAACCTATATGGCTCTTGCAGAGGACCTGATTTTCCTTCCCAGCCTCATATACAGTGGCTCACAACTATCTGTGGCTCTAGCCCCAGGCTATCCATTGCCTTCTTTGGGCAACTTCAATTCATATGCATATACCTCGACATTGATGCATATGTACATATTGGTACACATTGTTAAGCATAAAAATAAATTCTAAAACAACAACAAAGCTAAATTGAGGGATGCTGAGAAGCTGTTTTCAATATTAGATGAGATAATGTATTTGACATCATTCCATAGGTCATGCTGACTCATTAAATGAAAATCTCAGCCATTAGTCATTATGGCCTATACTGCCAAACCTAACACTTGTTAGTCTGAGTCAAAGAGGATCACTGGAGCTTAGGAGATTGTGACCAGATTGGTACCACATTCTCTTTTAATTTTTTTTTTTAATTTAGAAAGATAGTATAAATGATTTATCCTTTCTGTATATGACAGGATATATGTGTGTTGGTGCAAATTTATATGGGCACAGGTTCATGTTAGTGTATACTCATGTGAAGCCAGGGGTCAACCTCAGGTGTTCTTAAATTCGTCTATAGAGTTTTTTTGAAGCAGTCTCTTAGTGGACCCTGGCTTATTCATTCTGCTATACTGGCTAGCCAGAGAGCTCCATAGCTCTACCTGCTGGCTTCTCCACAGCACTAGGATTGCCAAGTATGTACCACCCACCATGCCTTGCATTTTACATAAGTGATCAAATCCAAGTCCTTGTGCTTATACAAAAAGTATTTTGCCAGTAGGGTCTTCTCCCAGCTTTTAAATTATTTGCTCTTTAGGGTAACAGAATCCTGATAGTACATAGCAGAAACACAGGTAAATAATCAGATTCACAAACAACGGCAGACCTATATTCAGAGGCTTTCCTGTCCCACCCAGTTCTGCAGCTACTTAGTCCAAAATAAATACACAGAGGCCTATATTAATTACAAACCGTTTGGCCTATTGCTCAGGTTTATTACTAACTAGCTCTTACACTCAAATTAACCCATAATTCTTATCTATGTTTAGCCTTGTAGCTTGGTGCCTTTTCTTAGTTCAGAATTCTCATCTTGTTTCCTCTACTTCTGGCTAGCGTCTACATCTCTGTCTTTCCTTTTCCCAGAATTCTCCTAGTCTGGGTGCCTCACCTATACTTCCTGCCTGGCTACTGGCTAATCAGCATTTTATTAAACCAATATGAGTGACAAATGTTTACAGTGTACAAGAGCCTTATTCCACAGCAAGAGTCTCATTTCCTGGCTTTGTTGTGTTAACTAGCATTCTGTCTCATTATCTGACCTTACAGCAATAGAAGATGACTCTCTTTAAGTTCAAAAGTGCTTCTAAATGAATGTTAGCTTGGAATCATCAGGTGGATTACATTTCAATACATTTCCTAAGAAGATTATTTCCCTGATTGGCCATTGGATTTTCTGCATTCTGTCTGTGCCTTTGCAGACATGAATGGAACCCTGTCGGTTCTTCTCAGAAGGCTGATCGTGAAGAGTGCCATTCACAGGGGACTGTCTGGAGGATATGCAGTCTTTTCCTCACTGAGACACTCTAAATTTTCTTCATGGCTTGTATCAAATCAAATAGCTGCCAGCTGGGACTGCCACATATTAGCTTCCTGTCAATTTCACTTTACCACGGAAGATGAATGAGAAACAAAAGCTTGGTCACTGGGGAAATTTGAACGGTGTATTAAAAAAGAAAACGCACAGCTTTCCAGATGAAGAAGAGAAGTGAGTCCCCAAACAGACTGGTGAGGCCCTAACATGAAAGTGCTTATCTATAAACAAGGGACAGAACAGGCGTGAAAGAAAACGATGATGAGCAAAGAGCCTTCTGCTGCCCCAGACATGCATTCATGAGAATGAAGGGATGATACGTCTATACGTGGGGTGAGTCAGGGTGAGTCCATGTGCTACCCCTGGAGGAACGACCCGAAATATTTTCATCGAGTCAGAAGTGAACCTAGAACATCAGGATAGGGGGGGCGGAGACCCAAAGACAGTGGAGAGCAGCAAAGCCTAGTCAAATGTATCAGGTGCTTTTGCTTTGCTGTGACAAAATCCTGGACAAAAGCAGTCCAAGTAAGGGAGGTTGGCTTTGCCTCACAGGCTGAAGGGACACAGTCCATTAGGCAGGGAAGACATGGAGGCTGGAATATGGGCAGATGGTCACACAGTGTCCAGGAGCCAAGACTGACGAATGCTGGTGCTCAGCCCACATTCTCCTATCCCCTTTGTGTTCAGTCCAAACCCCAGCCCACAGCACAGAGCCACCCCCATTCACCGTGTGGCTTCCCACTTCAGCTAAACCTCTGTGGAATCTCTTACAGACTCTTGAGGTGTGTCTTCTAGATGATTCTAAATCCAGGCAAGTTGACAATAATGGTCAACCATTTATAGTCAGGTCTAAATGATGATAACGGGACTGTGGGCTGTCAATCATTAAAACTACCTGAGGCAGAAGTGGCACTCAGTATGAGAAAGTGTTTGATAGGTGGTATAGAGCACGAGATGAGAGAATGAAAAACATCCCAAATGTCCCTATCTGTGGCTAAGGAAAAGAAATGCTATAACTTGGGTTCTCTAGAAGCAGATACTGAAACTAAGTTTGGGGTGCATGCTATTTATGAAGCATTAATTGTGTTGTGAGAATTATGCTCTCCTATATATACTTTACTTGTTGCGTGTGATCTCAAGTGAGGATGGTGCTACTGGGCTAGATTCTAAGCAAGAATGGTTCAGAAAATAAGGAGAATGTCTTGTGCAGACAGCAGCAGCTGGTAAATATGCTGTGGAATGAAAGAATCCAAAACTGGAGAGATGAGTATAAGCCAAAGGATGCAAAGATGGATGGCCACCACCAAAAGTTATGGAGAGGAGGAATAGGTGGGCCAACCCAAGTCTCAGAGAGATCATGGCCTGCAAGAGACCTGATTTTGAGCTTTTACTCTTCAAAACTGTGGCCAAGCAATTTGTCACTTTAAGCCTATGCTGTTCTGATAAAGCAGCCCAAGGAAGCTAAACGAAGCTATGAGGAAGCACAAGCCAAACTCCCACAAAGGAACCACAGAGCCTGGGCTGCCTTCATGAGGAGGAGCATTGCCTTGTCATCTGACCACAGAAAGGGCTGCCGCAAGGAGGCTGTGACCTAGGGTGACTTACTCCTGACCCAGAAGGTGCCAGCAGTGAGCTGTTCACACACACACATACACACACACACACACACACACACACACACACACACACACACACACACACACCCCATGCTGGCAACTCTTTCTTAGAGGAAGATCTGATTGGTAAATCTTTGACTATAATACAGTAAACTATGAGAAAAAATACCTGTATATAAGGCACATATATATAGTCATTTTGTTTTTAACTGGGAAAAAATATAGTTGGGGATATAACTCAGTTGTGCAGTGCTTAGCTACTATGGGAAATGTCCTAGGTTAATCCCCAGCATTGCAACAACAACAAAAAATTTTTTTAATTGATTTTAAAGTGGAAAAATAACTATGAGCAAGTATATATGTAACTTAAATTAACAGGAAGAAAAAAGGAGTCATAAACTTGATAACTCCAATCATCCAATAAAAGAATGAGAAGCAATAAATACAGTAACAAGTGTAATTAATCATAAGAATGTGTGTTGAAAACAAGCCAAAATATAATTTTTCACAACAGATGTGAATTTTTTTTTTCCTATCAAATGGCAAATTCCGATTTAAAAATGTGAAAGTCCATTTTAAACTATTTATTAAAAATGCTGATAAAAAGAGAGCTGATGGAGCAGACTCAATCTAGTGTTTGGTAACTTTGTGTATGGTAAAATTTAAGATAGCCGACTTGGGGATATAGCTTAGTTGAAAAGTGCTTACCCAGCATGCATCAGGCCCTAGGCTTGATCTCCAGAAGAAAGAGGACATATGGGGGGAGGGAGAAAGCAAGTGTGCTCGCACTTTAAACCAGGTGAGTATGGAGATGCTTCTGTGTTATTCCAGCACTTGGGAGACTGAGAGAGAAGGGTCATAAATTTAAGGACAGTCTGAGCTATATAACAAGATCCTGCTTCAGTTGCTAGTATTTAGCTAGCCCTGCAATTGCTCCTCAGCATCACATGAACCTCACACGCCTTTAATCTCTGCTCTGGAGGTGAAGGCAGGAGGATAATACATTCAAATGACTGTCAACTACATATCAAGCCGAATACCAGTCTAGGCTGAGTGACACAGCCTTAAAACAAAAACAAGCACTAATGGGGATATCATTAATGTGTTAAAGAATGCTAAGTACTTTTTCTAAAATGAATGAAAAGCAAAATAATTATATCTTAAGTTTTAAACACCTCCAAAACAAAGGAATATTTTTGGCAGTACTGGGGATTGAACCCAGAACCTCGAATATATTAGACAAGTGTTCTGCTGCCAAGCTATGTCTCTAGCACAAGGAAGAATTATTAACAGGAAAAGCAAAAGTTCTAACAATAAAATGGAAGGCATTCTCAAAATGTCTTTTCCTGAAGCCATCAGTTCCTTTGGAATGCATCAGACTGAAGCCCCTCCCACCGGTGTAAGGGTGGATTTAAATCTTGTTTTGAAGAAGATTGAAGGGGAACAGTTGGGAAATCAGTGCCACCTCTGCCTGTAATGTGAAGGAGGTCGTGGGATCCACAAGTCACCTTAGTGTAGACACAAGGAAGGGCATGGGATGGGCATTTCCTGACTCAGACACAAAGGCCCACTTCATCACCACACCATCACCAGGGCTGACTCGTTTAATTGTTCTTCAGTGGGTCTGACCAATCCTGTTTTTCCTAAGCCTGGGTGAATAGAGTTTGGTTAGATGCTGTTGCTTTATGGAATTGCATACAACTATGCTTGACCAAGTTAATATTCTAATTATGGTTTGGAGTAACTTTGGGTCTCAGGATAAAATAAGAACTGTCTGTTCTAAAGACGACATGGCTACATTTTACTTTTAAATATATTTAGCGATTATTCTATTGAACATTGAAGAGTTTTCCTTGTGTGAATTAGAAAAAACATAATGCCAGTAGTTGGCCAGTAATTAGTATTGAAGATGGAATTATCTTCATCAGCTCTTATGTATAGTTCTTGAGATTCTTAACTGAGATTTTGTTAACGTTTCAATATTTTGTATTTCATATCATTAGAAATGACTTTTTTATATGTATACATATATGTATATGTATATATAATCAGAACATGGGAGGAGAAGTTGAACACAAGCTTATTTTTAAGTAAAAATAATTTTAATTGCATTTCCTCCTTGAAAAATCAAGGCCTTAAAGTCATGCAATGCTGATGATGCAAATAATTGAACAAGTCAGGCAGTGATGGCCCATGCCTTTAATCCCTGCATTACGAGGCAGAGGTAAGCAGATCTCTGAGTTCAAGGCCAAGCTGGTCTACAGAGCTAGTTCCAGGACAGCCAGGGCTACACAGAGAAACCCTGCCTTGAAAACAAAAAGCAAAAGTAAATGAATAAGCAGTGTATTTTCAGTTTCAGAAACCTTATACAGTTTCCAGACTCTAATCTCATGTTAATAAGCCTGTAAAACTGAGACTTGTTGTAATTTTTCTTTTTTATATAGTTATCTGCAAATAGTTTGGGGGGCTTTTCCAATTCTATTTTTACTTTTCTAATTGTATTTATTTATTTTATGTGAGTTTCTGTGTACCATGCCAGTGCAAGAACTTTTGGAGGCCAGAAAAGGGCATTGGAACTCAAGTTACGGGCAGTTGTAAGCTGTCATGTGGGTGCTGGCAACGGAAACTGGGTCTTCTGCAAGAGCACTAAGTGCTTCTAACCACTGAGCCATCTTTCCAGCTCTCTAGTTTTATTTCCTGCAGCTCAGATATGCTTTGGGCAAGGGGAGTCAATAGAAAGTTAAAATGGCTCTTCCTTAAAAAAAAAAAAAAAAAATACAGTGAATGAAAATGTCCACAGAGCAATTAAAAGGAATTCTAATAATAAAAAGCTGATTACAATATTTAAGTCTGTATACAAATACAGAACATTATAAATAAGAAAATAGGTATTTGTCAGAGCGCAATTGGTTTAAAATAATGCAATAATAGTATAATGGGAAACATTATGACAATAAAATTTCAAATGTAACAAAATGAATGATTTTCTAATAAATTTTAAATTACTAAAAATGTTACAAATTTCAAGAGTTGAATTAAAAATTTATTTCATATAAAGTTTTGTACTTTTATGAAATGTATCCTTAGTATCAAAACCTAATAACAAAGCATCCAGTGTATTAGGTCTATACTTTTTTATAAAGATCTTGTGTGGTGTACAACTACAGTGAGTTTGTGACTACATTGATGATGTCATGTCCAGGAGACAGTTTTGCCCAGATACTCCCCAACTTCTGACTCTTCTGATCCCTCTGCCCCCTTTTCCATATTTCCTGAGCTTTGGTTTAGGTGAGGTAATATAGAGATTCCATTTAGGACATCTACAATCACTTACTCTTTACTATAGAGTTATTTTTAAACAGGAAAATGTATGTATACACATGTGTGTGTATATGTACATATATATATATACCAGTCCTGCTAAGAGTAAGAGCAAGTGGAAGTATCTGTGTGTGTGTGTATGTGTGTGTGTGTGTGTGTGTGTGTGTGTGTGTGTGTGTGTGTGTGCGCGTGCCCACACAGATGTACAAGCAACAAGCATAGGGGATTTTTTTTTTTCACAGCAATGCAACAAATTGTTGATACTGATTAACTCTAGGGGGATATAGGACCTAATTTATTTTTATATTATACCTATCGACAGTTTAAAAGTTGAATATGATCAAGGCACCGTGGTATGTGCCTGCAATTCCCAATACTCAGAAAGCTGACATAGTAGCAAATTCAAGGCTACCTGAGAAACTTAGCGAAATCTTGCCTGGGCCTACAATAAAAAGATATGGGTATAGGTCCATGGTAAAGTGCTTGCCTGGGTTCAGTCTCTAGTGCCCCCCCCCAAAAAAAAAGATTACAATGAGCTTATATCTCTTCTGTGCTGAGTATGATTATAACCAAAAGTTTGTGGAAGTAATTTTTGTAGTATATCATCTAAGCAACTCAGGTAAAAAATAACTACTCCTAAAAAAGTTATTCACGTGTCAGGAAAATAATCCTGTATGAAAACTAACAGGGGACTATTCAGTCCAGTCTCTGTGGTTTGAGTTACTGCTTTTATCTGTTGGAGACTCTGTAGAAGCTAATCATGTCCTGTGCTTTGCCAAGTAGGGACTTCAACGTTAAACTGCCTGTTGGGTCCTGTGGTTTAACCTGGTTCCCTTTTGTTTACTTCTTTGTGTGTATCCCTTCCTGTATTCTCACCTCTCAACCCTGGATGCCATCTCTGATCCTTTGTCTCTGATTCTTTGGGGGTAAGAGGAAGAGAGAATATCACTTAATGTTGACCAGTGATCTCTTTTCTAACAGGAACCTGGGGAAACAATAGCAGTGTCAACAATGACTATGCCACCTGTCACTACCAACTACAGATGACTTGCCATTTTATTTACAAAGGTAAGGAAACGTATTCTACATCCCTAATTCTGACGGATGCTCTGTACAGCTCTTCATTTTCCTACTGTATCTTTATTTACCTACCTAGTTCATGACATTTAACTTTGACTGCATCAGATTTCAAACAAACATCAAGCAAACAGGACACAGAAAGTTTTGAATGTCTGTCTGTATGGAAGGACAAAGCATGTCAAGGGAGGAAAATGCCATAAATTATGTTGCATGGCTAACTTTTAATCACCTAAGAATTCTCTTTAATTTTGAATAAATGATCTATAGCAAAATATTAAAAGAGTTCTGAATTCATTTACAATCTCATCTTTAGGTAAATCACCAGTAATTCAGAATGGCTTTCCTTCTTTCATTTTTTAGAAATAGGATGATTATAATAGTGTCATCTGTGCTTATCTTGGCTACACACTCACAAGGATGTATTGTAACCAGGGCAGAGCATAACAAAGCCCAAGTAAGGACAGAGTAACCCACTGCACTGTGTTTAATAGTCCTTTGTAATTTGCTGCTGTGACATTTCATGTTGTCACCTTGGGATGGAATCTGAGATGGGAAGACTGGCCGTTGAGGGGGAGAGTTTTTCTGTTCCCTGAGCTATGATTCTGTATTATATAAAACAGAGTGAACTGAGAACCAGCAAGAAAATCACTGCCTTCTTCAATTGCTAGCGACAAAATGTGAGTAACGGCTTCTGGTTCCTGGGCTTGGATTTTCCCACAGATGAACTCTACTGTGAACTTTCCCCCTTAAGTGTCTTTGGTCATGGCATTCTATCAGAAAGAGAAAAAAGAACAACTGAACTCACTTGGCCCTCTAGGGGTGTTGTACCGGAATATCAACAAATATTGATCAGTGATTTCGTATCTAACACTGCCCCAGGGTTAGGGGCTTAAGCGTTGTCAGTAATGGATAGGCCATTCATCACTACCATGGTCCTCCTTTTTTTCTTTTGTGCTTCTCAAAAGGAATTTAAACAAATAAGTTGGCAAAGTTCCCACCTCCTCTTGCCTACTGTCAAGTCAGGAGTGGTTTACAAAGTAAGGAAATAGACTGTGAGACTATCTGTTCACCCCCTTCATTCATGTCAATTAGTACATTTCCTAGAGTATGTTTCTCAACTCCTCACAGAGTGACTGTTGAAGTGTTTTCATTTCCAAAGCCGAGGGTCTAAGAAGTGCAGCTCCTCACAGGGCGTTCTTCAGGGAGGTCCTTCTTCTCTTGACTCTGTTGAGCAACTGAAGGGTGGCTTTTTATCCTGGGCTTAAGGTTGGCTTTTTGTCCTGAGCTGATGCTACTGAGTCTTTCAGACATTTTAATCTTCATAGCATTTTATTCAGAACCCGTAGTTTCTAGGGAAACTAGAAAAAGATCAGTTCCTCTTTAAATAAATAAAGCACATGAAACACAGGACTCTGTAGACTCCCAGTAACAGTAGATCTGGTGAGGGGGGCTCATCTAAGTCCATATCTTCATTTTCCTGAATGGCCTTATGTACCCAAAAGTTTCTGGTCCAGCCTAGTCCTAAGGTTCCAACCCGCAATAGGTCCAAATAATCACACAAAGGTTTATGTTAATTGCAAACTGTTTGGCCCAGGCTCATTACAAACTAGCTCCTACAACGTAACTCAACCCATTTTTATGAATTTGTGTATTGCCATGTGGACCCATGGCTTTACCTTTGCTCCATTACATCTTGCCTTCTGGGCAGCAGCCTGCAGAGTCTCTTGGACTCTGCCCTTCTTCTCCTTTATCTCTGATTGGATTTCCTCCGACCTCCAAGCTGCCTTGCCACAGGCCATAACAGTTCCTTTGTTAGCCAATGTTTCCACAATGTACAGAAAGATATCCCCCCTGCCAGCATTAGTCATACCAGGCACTGGACATCAGGGGTGGGACTCAGTTATTTAGTTCATGTATGGAGACATGGCTGGCTAATTCTTTGGTGCTATAAATACTGAACCTATTAAAAGCCCAGGATTCAAAGGCTTGTAGGAAAGTCATATCTGTCTCTCCCTGGGGTATGAAATGCCCTTCAAGTTAACATCCTGAAGTATTCTTGGAGTCACTGGTAACTAGCAAAGAATTTCAAACTGGACAGTGTGAGCAGAAAGTGAAAGACTTGGGAACATCCAACCCTAGACAACATATCTTCATCAAACCTTTTCCCTCAAGGCTTAGGAATCCAAATGAACGAAGAGGCAGAAAGATAGTAAGAGTCAGAGGTAGTAGATGACTCCAAGAAGACAGCATCTTCCAGACCCGACAAGACTGAAACACTGAACTCACAGAGACTCTGAGAGCACACACAAGACCCCCACTGGTTCAAATCAGACAGAGTCTTGGCACTGAGAGAGGAAGCAGACACAGAGCTCCACCCCTAACCAAGAAGCTATTTACAAATGATTCCTTCTGGGAAAGTGAATATCAGTTTTCTCCAATGGAGTTTCACTGAATATGTCAACCACTCCAGATCAGGGCCCAAGCCAAAAAGTAGCTGACCAATACAAATCAGACTTCATGCTTGGTTAGTTTCATTGTGTGCATTTTGTTTTGCTATTTTTTTTTTTAAAGTTTGTTGACTGTATTAGTTAGTGCCATTATTTGTCCCTTTTTTTTGAAGGATAGTCATGAAGTTGTGTGAGTAGAGAGGTTAGAAAGATCTGGTGGCGTTAGGAAAGGGGAAAGAATATGAACAAATGATATATAATTTTTTAAATAATTTTAAAAAGATCCTGATGATACAGAAGTAACTGGCTTTAATTATTTTTAAATGAATTTGAGGTTAAATATGAATGCATATTAAAAAGTGGTTAAAAGTACGTGTTCAAATATCTAATGTCTATCAGTTAGAAAAATATTTTATTTTAAATGCATTTGAAAAAACTCACAAGGTTGATAGTTTTTTGTATGTAAAACTAAAAATCTATCTGTGTCAAAATTTTAAAAAAGATTAGAGGGCACATAGTAGCATGGAAAAATACTAACAATGTGCTTAGTAATAAAATAATAGTTCCAAACTTAGAATTAAAAAGGAAATTACTAATGCTAATACCAATTACAGGTTTAAAAATTAATAATTAAAATACTAAAATTTTAATAGATTAGCAAAGGTATGGGAAACTCCAAAGAAAACATACAAAGAGCTGGAAATGGTGTGGAGGTAATTTAGCCTTCACTAGCAATTTTCAAAAATTAAAATTAAAATGAGGAGAATGCTTATTTGGCCCCTCATATTATCAAAGGTATCTGAAATATAGTCATTGTTATTGGGAGTTAAGACAAACTCACACTTACTACAGATAGAACTGTGAGTGGGTATAGACTTCTTGGAAGACAATCTGCTAGTATATTGGTAAGAGCTGTAAAGTGTGAATACCCTGGTATGACTCAGTCATTACAAGAACTGGACCCAGATAACAGTGATATTGGACAAAGATATAAGCATGGATAATTACTATATTATTTGCAAAGCAAATTTTTGATCCACTTCAACTGTCTATCAATATTAGCATTATTAGCTAAAATACTGATGCATAATTTGATTCATAAAGTGATATCTTCTTGTAGCTAAAGAAAATAGTCTTTTCCCAAGGAAGATTTTTTTAATCATAAAAAGACATATGCTTATTATATCAGTGTTCACTGAAAACACCAAGATGGATATTATCATTTTTTTATATCAAAATGCTCATTTCAAAAGGTAGAGACAGCAATGCTCACATGTCAATCATGGAGTTGCTTCGGGGAGGTAGTATTAAGAGTGGAGTTTTGTGTGGGTTCTAATTCCTAATTTTGGTATTCCCCAGACAATTTTACAGTGAATTCTTACAACCTGAAGCAAAATAAATTTTAAATAGCTTTTAATAAAAGAATCTATCCACATGAGAAGTGTTTAGGCGTCTACAGCATTCTTCAGCCTTATAGAGTTAAGTAAACTCCCAACAAACACTCTTGGATTCTCTCTTCTTTTTCCTCTGTTTGTCTTTCTTTGAGACAGTGGCAGTAACAACATAAACAATGTGTGTATATATGTATGTATGTATAGATACACACACACACACATATTTTTGCTTTAACAGCATTATTATGTTGCATCAAAAGAGTAGCATTCAGATTTCAAGTGGAAATATTTCTCCTTTGTAGATGTCGTCAACTGCTGAAAATGGAGACACGGTACCTGGAAAACAAAACGAAGAAAAAACCTACAAAAAGGTGAGGTTTTTCCTGTCTTCAGAAAGTGGGAGCAGTCCCCTGCTGTTGCCAGGATGCTGTCGTTAGGGTCTCTTCTTCTTCCAAAGCTGTTATTAACTGTCTTACTTTGTCTTGCTGCTCTACTGAATTGGCAAAATCTTGATGGTTTAAATGGCAAAATGTGTCATCACATAGTTGTAATGGTCCCATGTCTGACAGGGTGTGACTGGTATCCACAGAGCTGCGTTCCTTCCACAATTGTTAGGAGAGTCCTTGTTATATCCGGTTACTAGATGTACCCAATATCACATCTTCCTCCTAACTCAATGCCAGCCAATGGCTGGACAAGTCTTCTGATACTACAAAGGACCAGTGAGTTATACCATGCCCTTCCAGATAATGCAAAACAATGTATTTATTTCAAAGTTAGTTGAACAACAACTTTAATGTCCACTAGCCTAAACTAGTTGACACAAAACTTTGTTGCCACATAAAATAGCATATTCATAAGGTCCAAAAATTAGAACATGGCTATCTTTCAGGGACATCTTTCTGTACACCCCTGTTGCCATTTGAAGATAAGTGTGGGGAGATGGTTATTTTTCTGCCTCTCTTATTACTCATAGGAAAAAGTCTCTAACATGTGATATTCTAACATATGAGTCCTTTGACTCACTGCAAAGTACTAAGTACTTTTTTGTCTTTAAGTTAGAAAAGAGAGAGAGAAGGGATATAAGTGTTGAATTGCTGTCACTCCCTACATTTTTTTTTTTTTAATGCTTTAAGATTTTGTGTCTTTGGTCCATTTCTTAATTTATCCAGTTTGATAAATTCTTGACTCTTAAATCAATCAAGTTATTTATTATTGGGTAACATAGAGCCCCAAGTACCATTGTTCCCACTTAGAAGTTAACCTTACACATTACAGCTTTTAAAAGTCCTTGGCCTCCTCCTCCCCTGGGATTGGAAGGTTTATGTATTGGAAATTTACTATATTTTTTTGTTGTTTCTACTTGCAGTTCTTTGATGGACAGCAAGTGTGTGCTGTGGTGTGAGCCTTTCCCAAGATGCCTGCTTTGTGTTCTGTACTCAGGTCATGCATCTGTGTGAAGCATTGGTTTCCTAAGTGCTCTTCTCCTATAGACCTTTTTAACTTTTCTACCCAGAAATCTAGACATACAAACATGGACACTGCCGTCTAAAGTGATGATGCTGTCAGGGAAAAGATATGTCAAGGTGACGACTCATGACTTTCAGATGTCAGGTCTTAAAATCATTCTGTATCCAGCTAAAGACAGTCATGCCAGTTCTTTACCTTAGACACAGGTAAAACATCCGTTGTTTCTTCTTTCCCCAGTAAGCATGAGAACAGTGTAGAGACACTTAAGTCACAAGCCTGTCATTGATTTAGGTCAGCATCGGGGAGTATCCTCATTCAGCATCAAAGTGTACCAAGATTCTAGACTGAAATCCTTTGTCATACAGACATAGTAGAAAGAATACAATCACAACATATTGGTGTAGTAGTAGGGTTTCTCGGGTCCCGGGCAGCCAGAGATCTGAGACCCACAGACCTGTCGCCCGAGACCCCTTAGCTGCCCAGCCGCCCAGGCCCCCAGAAATGACTCAGACGCTTATAATAAGTCCATGCTGTTTGGCCTATGGCTCAGGCACATTGCTAGCTAGTTCTTACATCTTAAATCAACCCATTTCTATTAATCTGTTGGCCACGTGGCCTGTGGCTCACCCGTGTTCCTTACATGTTGCTCCTTGGGCGGCTTCAGCTCGGTCTGTCTGACTCCGCCCTGCTTCTCCTACCTAAGCTCTGATTTCTCCTCCTACTTCTTCTATGGTGCCTGCCATGGCCCAAAACAGCTCCTTTATTTAAAGATTGAGATTCACAGCATACATAAACGCATTCCCACATCATATTGGTGTTTACCAAGTGTGCCGTGGTCCAAAGTGCACCAAAACTGGCGAGATCCTACAGTTAATGGATAGTTGACTCAGCAGTGTTGGGAAAGTCATAAAAATGAAAAGCTTGGTTGCTATAATAATTCCTATTATTATAGGTAGAAACAAAAGAGAGTTAAGAAGACCTGCGTGCACATGCACATGCATATACACTAATGTTTTAAGAAAGACAATAGTATAGAAATCTTTTGATTATCTGATTTTTAAAAGGACCTTCATGAAAACATAAAAGTGATAATTTTTAAGTGTACAGAGATATTGGAATGAGTCCCTACTGCCCCCCCCCATCCCCAGCCCTGGCTCTATGAGTAAGTGCACCAAGGCTCCCTTGCACTCCTTGTTCTGAAGTTCTGATGATGCAGTATGGATCTGTTTCATAAAGAGCCTTGGTGATCCATTGTTTCTTATGATTGATTAAGGGATAAAATAACCTGGATTAAGAACATCCACCACCACCCTCCAAACTACTGCCAGTAACAAGAAAGACCCCAAAGGAGTCTATGAAGAAGTTTCCGTTGACCGGGAGAAGTGAGATGTGAACAACAGTATAGGGCAGTATAGGGCTCAGGAGCCTCTAATGAGCAGTGAGAGGAACCACTGTGGACTAGTGTGAACCAGGTGTCCTGTGCTTTCTACACAAGGCTCCAGATTAGGGGGGCAGCAGCCAGAAGCATGCAGCTTCCTCGGTGAGATGATTTCCACACATTTTTAGGGAACAGTCAGTATTCGTAAACTCTATGCTCTCGGTGTCTTGATTGCTTTCAAATGATTGCTTAGCTGGCTGCTTTTGATTTTTCCAATTGCCCATTTCTCTAATCTGTTATCAGTTCCTGGCAAGCCCTGGAGGAACTAAGCATAAATGCATAAAGTTAATGTCTTCAACTAAAGCCTAAACTAAGCTGGGTTTTAGCTGTGTTAAACAAACATATTGCCCATTAAGGCCGGCATTAATGGCTGTCTCTCCGTGTTTACAGAGTCTAGCATTTCCACTCTGAGTTAATTTGCTGAATGCCTTCCACTGGAGTTGTAAACACAAAAGTCTATGGGAGCCAGACAGGAAGCAGGTTTTGCTATAACTATGTATCATAAGGATACATGCCTTCCGTTGGGGGCGGGTGGCACTCAGCTGCTGCTAACTGAGCTGTGCATGAATGTTCACTCCAGCATTTCATATACTCAATTTTTAAGTTCATTCTGGGCAAAACAACATGCTGGTTGAGCCTTTCTCACCTACAAACTGCAGCCAGTTTGCAAACTCTGGCACATTCTTGCTATAAGAAAATGAAGGAGGAAAGAAAAATATGAAAAAAAAAAATGACTTCAAGAACTTGTCTTTGCTTCCCAATACAATTTAGTTTATTTGGGAGAAAAATATAGTCCCGTGTGAAAACAAAAAACCAATTCAATAATAACCCAAATCAGTATGAAGTGCCAATACAATCAGCTGGTATTTTCTTTAATCATTACAAGTCCCAAGGAGCTAGAAGCTCATTGCTGCCTTCCAAGTTCCTCAACTTCTAAGCTGGGAGAGCATTTTTGCTGGAGTAAAAATTCCCTAATCAACAGGCGTAGTGGCTCATGCCTTTAATCCAAGAACTCCAGAGGCAGATGCAGGCAGATCTACAGCAGAAGCCAGCATGGTCTACAATCCAAGTTCTAGGACAGCCAAGGCTACACAAAGAAACCCCATCTCAAAAATAAATAAATAAATAATCCTAATGTCTCTTTCCTTCTGTCTCTCCTTAGTGGCTGTGACTTCTAATTTGCTTACTTGTTATGTGATGGGATATCTGATAAGCATGGCATACACTTGGATGAGGGTGGCTTGCTACAGGAACAGGAAAAGCTAAGTTAAGCTCAGTTCTTCATCAGTAGCTGGGGCACATCACAGGTAGTAGAGTGAGGCTGACTCTGAATCAGCCTTGGGTGCTGCTGTAAAGAGTTTGAAACTTATGTTTGAAACAGTCTTATCCAGTAAAACTTTCTGGAATGGTGGAAGTGTTCAATAATCTGCACTAAGCCTGTGGCCATAAGATTCATGAGGTTGTTAAGCAGCAAGCATGTGTGCGGAACTGCATTTTCATTGATGTTATTATTAGTTTTGAGTTTTAGAATCATTTTTTAATTAACTAACAATTTTATACATGTATTCAATGTATTTTGATTGTATTGACACCCCCATTCCATTTCTTTGCCCCTTTTCTGTTCCATCGGGAATCCTTCCCAAAACATCACTTTGCTAATTTCATGTCTTAAAAAAAGCTACCCTATTGAGTTTAATTAGGAGTGCCTGCATGTCCACAGGTATGGGGTTATTTACTGCATCATGGTAAGTTTCCAGTGGCCACACTGTTGAAGAAAAGTCACTTCTCCCTTCCCTAATCACCATTAATTGCCCATAGCCAGTTCCTCCTGGAGGGGTAGGAGTCTCAAGTGCCCTTCCCCCTTACATGTTGGAATGTTGATAGTTCTGCATCCCTTGCCCTCAATTCTGAGCCTTGGAGATAGGAGCAGTGTGTGCGTGAGTGTGTGTGTGTGTGTGTGTGTGTGTGTGTGTGTGTGTGTGTGTGTGTGTGTGTGTGAGTGTGTGTGTGAGTGTGTGTGTGTGTGCGCAGTCAACCATTTATCCTCAGTGCTTTGACAAGTTCTGAGTCTCCACATTGATTATTGTACACTGTAAAAAGAAGCCTCTCAAACCATGGTTGAGAGCAGCCTAATCTATCAGTATAAATAGAAATGTTTAAAAGGCATTTTGACAACTTGTTCATTTAGCAGAACAACAGCTGAGGTTCCCTTTGAGGTTTATGATCGTCTCTGCATGGGCTTTTGACCACATTTACAGTACAGGGAAGCTTTCCTGTGTAGCAGGCCCCAAATTTAATCAAAATGTGGTTAGTTATCGTTATAACAGTCATGCCACTATTGAATCCCTGGGCACATCTTGCCTAGCAGGCCGGTTTGTAGCATAAAGAGTCCACCAGTGGGTAAAGCCATTGGTGACTTGATGAGTTTTATACACTAGCAGGCTGAAAGACTGAAATTTTAATCTTTGTTAGTAGACTTGGAGCTTGAACAGGTATGTGTTGGTTACTATAATGGGTGGTCCAGTTGTAGGCACTAAGGCACTGTGACACTGTTGTGGAGAACAGTGAGTGATATGCTGTTTAAACTGGACATGCAGGTTCCATAGGAAGGTGACCTCTGAACTTTGGCAGAATAAGCTGAGATAGTCCTTCAGGTTCCTGCTTTGCAGAGAAAACTGCCAGACATTCTTCAGGACTCAAGGAGAAGTAATTGATGAACTATACCAGAATGGGCAGAGCAGATTTCCTGATTCACTAAAATGAAAGAGACTCTGGGCCTGTAGGCTGAAGATGGATGCCCCAACTTTGTAAAAGAACTTTGGGTGACTGTCTAGGCAGATAGGTGTCATCTCTGTCCTTTCTAGATTTTGGAAGTTGATTGCACTTCCTGTTACTTGGGTAAACATTATATCCTTCTGTGGTCTTTGATGTAGTTGAAGATGAAATATAGATGTTTTTCTTAGTTATATTAAAAGGTATATTGGCTATAACTTTAAATTCACTTACATAAGGTAGATGATAGAGTATTTTCTTTAATTTTGCTAAAGACAGATAGGCTAGATATTGTAATTTTAATTCTTGCTTAATAGCTGTTTTGTTATATGTAATTTTGTTATGTTAAAATTGAAACCTTCCTTTTTGATTAGACAGAAATGGGAAGATGATGTGGGAATGTCTTTCTGTATGCTGTGCATATCAATCTCTAAATAAAAGACTGTTTTGGCCATGGCAGGCACCGCAGAAGTAGGTGGCAAATCAGAAAAGTTAGGAGAAGGAGGGCGGAATCAGATTAGTTCGAGCCAGCTGCCAAAGAGGAAACATGTAAGGAACACAGGTGAGCCACAGGCCATGTGGCAGGACAGATTATTGAAATTGGGTTAAGATGAAAGAGCTAGCTAGCAATGTGCCTAAGCCATAGGCAAAACATCATGAACTTAGTATAAATATCTGAATCATTTGGGGGGCCCTAAGCAGCAGCGGGTGGCTAAGGGGTCTGGGGCAGCAGGTCTGTGGGTCTGGACCTCTGGCCCGAACGGGTCAGAAACCATATTGTAACAGAATGTAATGACTGTACGCACCTAACAGCTTTACAAGGCGATAAGGTCAGGGGACTGTGGCACCAGGGGCTTTTCTATTCAAGGAAACAAGAGTTGGGCACAAATCCACATGGGAAAAGATAGACAAAAAAATTCCCAAGAAAAGTTCTCTCTCGTAGTCTAGGCTAGCCTGCCTCTGGCTCTTCAGTGCTGGGAGTTTAGGTGGACTCGACCATCCTCAGCAAGAAGAGTAATTTTGAAAAACATCACAAATGAAGACTTACCTAAAAGTTTGTGATCAGAGAGACTACCAGAATTTTCCTGCTTCTCGTAGAGAATATTGTGTTATTTGGGGGATTTATGACCAAATAAAAGACTCTTAGAAGCAAGCAGAAGGCAAGGCATGATCTGTAGGCATGCTCGGCCCTTGGGTAAGATGCTGATGCTAGAGATCCAAGCCTCTGCATTTTTTATGGATTTTGTTTTCATAAGAGAAGGTCTCATTATATAGCCTGGAAATCACTAGGTAGACCAGGCTGACCTTGAATGCATAGAGATCTGCCTGACTCTGCCTGAAATTGCTGGAACTAAGGAACTAAGGAACTAAGGGTGTTTGTTACCACACCTGTAGTTTTCTATAAAGACTTTATATACATATGTATATATATGTATAGATGTGGCATATTATGTATATCCATGCATACACAAACACACACACAGCACCAGCAGGTATGTATGTGTACCACATGCATGCCTGTTACCTACAGAGGACAGAGAAAGGTGTTTAATCCCCTGGAACCTGGGTGATAGGCAGCTGTGACCCACTTAATGTGAGTGCTAGGAACCAAACCCAGTTCCTCTGCAAGAGCAGTAGGCGCTCTTAACCTCTCAGCCTCTGCCTTTTAAACAGGTTGAAGTTGCTTAGTCCTTTTTCCTCCCAAAGCAACAGATGTCAGGATGGCTGAGTGATATGTCCCAGATCACCTAGCTGTTCTTTGCCAGGGAGAGATGGCCAGCCTTTGCTGATTTTGTGATCTCACAGTTGGAAGCTGCCTGGGCACACACTGGTGTGGGAAGGATTTGTTGTCATGATATACCTTTCTGCCTTCATAAACTTATCTCTCTACCTTGCCTTGCCTTTCCAACCTACGTTTCTAGGCCTGTCCACAGCCACCTTCCACCCCTAGGAAAGTCAGTTCTGGGGACTACGGGCGGCATTGGGAATGGGGGAGGGAGGGCCAGAGTTCTCCTGTTTTTGATGAGTCTCTAACCAATTTCCACCATGTCTGGTTGGAAACTAACAGGCCGGGATACACATAGGATAGGGGCTTTGACCCAAGTAGCCCTGTTTCTTTCATCTTCTATTTTTCAAGACTTCGGTTTCATTTCACTGCAAAGCATCAGCCATTTTTCTGTTGGTGAAGCAGGCAGTGATGAGGTAGGAGGTAGTGATGCTTGGCCCTCACCACATTTACAAGGACAAATGGCTTTTATTACTTTATATGCATGAGTAAAGTAATGGCCCAGAGACACTTTGATGTAAATCAAAGCACTTGTTTAAACCTAAGCTCCTTTATATAGTCTTTGTGAAGACATACAGCTGCCTCTGAAGAACTCTGGAGTGGGGATCCCAAACTGAGGAAGGGATGTGTGTGTGTGTGTGTGTGTGTGTGTGTGTGTGTGTCTACATAGTTTGGAATCATGGAATGTATTACCTATTCAAACACTGAGCAGGTCCTTTTCATCATTTGAGTAGGGAAGAGAGCTGGCCTGGGTCTCGTGTCCTAACCACTTTTTCTTTCCCTGTATTCTAGAAAGCCAACCCCACTTCCCTAAAGCCAGCAAACTTATCCCCTGCCCTGGCAGGGACTACCCTCTTCATCTAAACCTAGACATCTGTGTACATGTATTGAGCAGCAGTTGCCATGAACAGCAACTCCCCTAGGCTCTAGGAAGAGAGACCGTGTGGCATTTGGGACATTATTCGTGTGTTATCATAATTTGAAAACACCTCCCACTTCTCAACCAGAAATTGTGCTGCCTGGAGAACATTTAAGGTCTGAAGACATTTTGGGTTTTCACAGCTTGAGAGACGGTGCTCTTAGCTATGTGGATATAGGGGCCAAGGACACTGTGTCTTATGGTGTATGAGGCAGGCCTTTTATAGCATTGTCTAAAAAATGTCACTAGAACCAAGACTGAAAGTCCTTGGCCTAACCAAACCCAGCCTTTGAAGAGGAGAGTGGATGTGAGTTCTTCTCTGCCAATGCCAGTCTGTAATCTTGGACTTTTTTCCCATTGATTTGTGTCTTCATTTTCCTCATTTATAAAATATAATGGATACATGCCCTGCCTATATCACAATGCTATGGTATTAAATGATTTAACGGATGTGAACACAGCTGGATAAAGTAGAATGGTAATGAGTAAAGGCCTAATACTGGTTGATGAAAGTAAGATCCCTTCACCTGTGATTGTGCTCATTCATCTGTAGGAACATCAAGATAGGCATGTGGTTGGCACCTCTGGACTAGACTCGTAGAAATGATTTATGAGCATCTTGAGGTCAGCAGCAGTCAAACTGGACATGGGGCAGGGAATGGGGAGTGTTGGAACTGGATTCTGCCCTTCCCGGATGCAGTGGTTTATGACAGAAGAAACAATGATGTGTTTCTTTCTCTCTCTCTCTCTCTCTCTCTCTCTCTCTCTCTCTCTCTCTCTCTCTCTCTCTCTCTCTCTTTCTTTCTTTCTTTCTTAAGATTTATTTATTATGTATAGTGTTCTGCCTGCATGTATCCCTGCAGGCCAGAAGAGGGCGCCAGATCCCATTACAGATGGATGTGAGCCACCCTGTGGGTGCTGGGAATTGAACTCAGGACCTCTGGAAAAGCAGTCAGTGCTCTTAAGCTCTGCTGCACCATCTCTCTTGACCCAAAGATGAGTTTCTAATAGTGGGCAGCCACTGGGATTTTAAAATTGAGCAACAATGAGGTGGAGAGTTTAATTAAATAATCAAGATTTACAAGATAACGATAAACCATGATCTCCCCCCCTCCCCACACAGTATATATCCCACTCCAGACATTTGAGCTTCTGTAATGCATGTTTTCAACTATCCCTTTATTAGTTTCTGCAAAATGTCACATGTCACTGAGCAAACAAATCAGCAGATTCAGAGAGAGTTCCCCCTCCCCCACCCATTAGCAAACCTTGTCAGTCTGTTTCTCCAAATGGGCCATTCATGGTAGCCACTTTCTTCATTCACTTTGGAAGAAGCCCTGAAGTGGTCAGATGTGATACTTGGCCCTCACTATCTCTACATTTCAGCCACTAAAGGTCTATTTTCAGTCCGTAACTCCTGTAAACATTACATAGGTATCTCTAAAACATTCCCCATAGGAGACACCCTTCTAAGCACATAGCCTGTTGTAGGGCAACAGTCAGGCAATGCAGCTGTGTTTGATATTAGGACAGGATGAGGTCTGGTTGTTTCTGTTTGTACATCCAGATTCCAGTGGAACTGTTGTTCCTGCTCCCTGTGAACAACACCACCTTTGTTTTCTAATGCCAAGACTGAATATAAAATAGTAAGCTGCATGCCTCCTACATGACATGGCCAGGGGCTTTTCATCTGACCAGCAGTCACCCTTGTCCCAAAGCCCATGGCTCGTTCACCTTTATCATGAACCCCCATGCTTTGTCTGTTTCCTTGCAGATTTTTTTAAAAAAAGAAATTATATATGAAAAATATTGAATGCTAGAATTCTGGATTTTGGGGCTTAATAAATACTCATAAGATATTGACCATAGTGTGTTTATTTAGAGTTTTGGTGTTATGTGGAATATTGGCTATTAGAATAATTCTTATTGCGTTCCATTTAGTTTATGCTACCCCAAAATCCTATTTATTTGATTAATGAAGGCATATTTTCATCAGAAGCAATTTCAAAAAGTAAGCTAATAAGAGAACTAACGCTAAGTGTTTGCTATATGCCGGATACAATTCTAAGTAGTTAAGAACTATTTATTTTACCTTCATAAGAATCCAGTGAGGTCATCAACAAGACAGCCCAGTGGGTTAAGGCACTTGCCACCAATCTGGGACATACATGATAGAAGAAGAAAACTGATTCCTGAAAGTTTCCTTTGGCCGCCACATATGAACTGTGGCATATGAACACACATTCATGGACTCAGCCAACCGTGGTCTGAAAATATTTAGGGTAAAATATTGCAAGTTCAAGGCTATTGTGGTCCTTGGAGTGGGACCCTGTCTCACAGGAGGAGGTGGGATATATGTGTCTCTGTGTGTGTGTGTGTGTGTGTGTGTGTGTGTGTGTGTGTGTATGGATGGATGTATATAATGGCTATATATGTGTATATAGGTGGGATGTATATGTATTATATAATGAAAAATATATAGATAGTCACTGTAATAATAAAAACAGCAACACAAATAAACCTGGCAATTTTGGATTGGAAAAAGACTTCAATATTATTGAGCAATTGTAAAACAGCATTTCCGTGCTTCAGTGGTCCAAAGCCAGTTTCCTAATCCAAAGTTTTACCTTAACACAGAATCCAAACTGTATCCTGGAGGATACCTTTCTCTAGATAATAGTAATTTTCCAGTTTTGGAATGAGTGATAAATATATTTTCAGGATATTGTGCCAACTGTTAAAGAGAAACAGATTCAAAGTGTTGTCTTGAGAGTGGAGCTCAAAACTGACAGCGAGGAGTGACATTGGTTTGACAAATGAGTGACATTTTGAATGAAAAATCTAGGAGGAAGCTACCTCTGAGTACCTAGTCAGCCTACCTACGGTGAGGTAGATTCTCGGGAGTAATGCTTCACTGCGGATCTGCTTACAGCAATCAAAGATCTGATAGCAAGTTTAGCCAGAGCGTGAGCAGGTCTCCCGGGGGGAAATCATGTTCTTCCAAATGAATAACTACATTTTCTGGTGAGTATGGCCTACCATCTGTTGGTCCTGTGTCAACAGCTATCACACTAGAAAAGGAAGTGAGCCTGCTTGATTCTCTGTGGGGAAGTGATGGTCTTTGAGACATCAGCACACCATTAAGAGGGGAAAGAAAGGGCTGGGTACTATGGAACGTATCTTGAATTCCCACTCTCATAGGCAGATGGATCTCTGTGAGTTTGAGGCCAGCCTAGTCTACATAGTGAGTTTCAGGACGGCCAGGGCTACATAGTGAGGCTCTGTCTCTGAAAAAAAAAGGGGGGGGGAGGTATGGGATAAAGGAAGGAAAGTGTCTCTCTGTGAAGACTTGGAAATTCATTTATCCCCCCCCCCCCCCAAGTCCAATGTGTGAGTACTCTCAACCACCCCAAACGCAATGTAGGTTCAATTCTAGGGAAATGTTTGAGCTTCTGTGGGTAGGGTTGTGTTGCCTTGTTTGTTCCCTGTGGGGAGGATGTGCTGGTCTCACCTTCAATCCATGACTTCTGCTTATCCAGGAAGCTCAGCTGCCTCCTTGTGGAGCAGGAACCCTTGCTCATTGAGCAGAAAATTGAAATATAAATGGTCTAGGTAATCTCTTAATTCCCCTGAGTTATGTTTTCATAGTGTGACCTTGTCATGTGTTGTGGGTGTGGTTTGGGCCTGGAATAAAGTGCATATGGTTAATCAGTTGACAAATATTTATTTAGCTTGGCTCACCACCCTAAATAATGTCATTATCTTGACAAGAGATAGGGCATAAAAATAAAAAGCTTAATAAAATAGCAAGCTATTTTAATGAGCCAGCTCTGATGAGAATAGAGGAGGTCAGGAGTGCTGTTGTTGAGGCAAAACATTCAGGGAATTCTGCTAAGGAGCTGACATAGGGGCTGTGGTCACAGATGCAAAAATGAAGTGGCTGAGAGAAGAGTGGAGGAAAAAAATCATTCTTGTCAGAGAGAATGGCACTTGCCAAGCCCTGGAGGCAGGAAGCAGCTGGGTGGCTTCCAAGAACTGAAGGAGAAGCTGTGGGGTGGAGACTTCTGAGCAAGTGAGAGCAAATGGGCAAGCTAGGTAGAGCTAGCAAGAGCTGGTTTTATCTGCATCAGGTCAGCAGACAGAGCTGTCACAGTCAGCATCTGCTGAATCCCAGGGTTTCTGGGACATATTGAATGACAATGCTTCAGCACACTGGTCCCAAATGTCAACAGACCTGATGTTAAGAATTAGATAGTGGCCTAGACTAAAACAGTAGAATTGAGTGAAGGGTAGATCTTGACTTGGGTGTGGGCTAAGGAAATTATAGAAATAATTGATGATCCCATGAGCTAGCTCCAGTTCTTGGATTGTATCACTTATAGAGATGGAGAAGGATGTATAAGGACAGTGATATCTTCCAACTTGGACATGTTAGTTGTGTAATGCCAATGAGGCCTTGAGGAGAAGAACCAAGCTGGAGGTTGAAAATGTGCCTTGGGAACCCATGGAGCAGGTATGGAGTTCAGCTTCTATCAATTCATCAAATTGGAAGTCTATAGGAATTGGTGTCACAAAGAGAGGCTTTGTAGCTGGGCAGTGGTGGTGTGTGCCTTTAATTGCAGCAATTGGAGGCAGAGACAGGTGGATCTCTGTAAATTTTAGGCCAGCCAGATCTACAGAGCTAGTTCCAGGACAGCCAGAGCAACACAGAGAAACCCTGTCTCTATAATCAAAGTGGGGAAGCTTTATGACAGGAATGTTTTTATTTTGTATTACTTCTAAAGAACCCCCTCTACAAAGATATATAGTCTAAGCATTCTTAAGTGCTTCAAAATCCAAAACTTTAAAAAATATTTTTATTAATTCTTTGAGAATTTCATACATGCATACAGTACAATTTGATAACATCTACCACCAAGTCTACAATTTTTCCAGTGTCTAAAGAACACCACAACTGAAAAACTCCACATCTGACCTAGGTAAAAGGTAATAATCAAAACATAAGCATGGGAAACAGATTGCATGAAATTAATTTCAGCAAATGAATTTCATGTTTCAACTTCAGTCTCATACCTACAGTATCTTATCATATATATGCAAAAAAAATCCAAAATTCAAAACATTTGTGGTTTTAAGCATTTTGAATAAAAGACAATTTATGTTTGTCAAATAAACAAGTCTGACTAATGTATGCCTTACAACAGTGGTTCTTGACCTTCCTAATGATGTGACCTTTTAATACAAGTCCCCATGTTGTGGTGACCCCAAACATAAAATTATATTGTTGCTACTTCATAACTGTAATTTTGCTAGCTATGAATCATAATGAAATATTTGATTGCAGAATCTGTGATATTCAACCCCTGTAAAAGGGTCTTTTGGCCCCAGTGGGTTATGACCCATAGGTTGAGAACCACTATCCTATGATCTTTCACTGGTCTTTTGCTGACTATTAAACATATCCATAGTCCATAGCATATGAGTATCATTTGGTCCATCCTCATAGCATCTTCATGGTCTATCTCCTGCTAATTTGCAGAACCATAGAGGGCAAAGACCTTGGCCAATATCTTGATAACCACAGAATCCACCTAGCACTTGCTATATAAGATTTAAGAGATGCATTACTTTTTCATTTTAATCCTAATATTGTAATATACTGTCTGTGGACATGTGTTATAAAGGCTTCATTTTGGGATCTTCAACTACAGGTGAGATGTGTTATAGATGACCAGAGAAGGTAAAATGTACACTTTGCATGACTGAACTGTGGCAAATGTACTTTGAAAGAGTTTGGTTTAGGAACGATAAGATGTCTCAACAGATAGAGGAGCTTGCTGTGCAAGCTTGAAGGCCTGAGTTCTGTCCCCAGAATCCACACTGGAGGGAGAGAATTAACTACTGAAAGTGGTCCTCAGACCTCTACATATGTGCTGTTGAACTCATGCATGCACACAGGCTCATATACATACCCACACTCATGCACACAATAAGAATAATACCATTAGTTAAAAAAAAAAATAGATAAAGAGCTAAGTGTGGTCAATTGTGATGGTGATTTGGGTTATCTCTCTCCTGGGTCACTTCCTAGGCATTTGAAAGCTATTGTTGGTGATATGTCAGCCTCAAGTCACTTTGACTGTGAACCATGGGCTAATAACCTTGTAGGACAACTTAGCAATCACTGAAGGTTCCATTCTTTCTAGATGTTGTCTTAAGCAAAAGTTGCCCCTTTGATAGTTGCCAGTCAGTATTTGGGATTGGTTATCAGCCCAGTTCTCTAGCCCAGCAACTTTCTAGACATAATCATCAAGTAATAGGTGGAAAGTCAGTGACTGTCCAGATTTGCTGATTGGGAAGTGGGAAGGAACAATAAGATTGTTTAATTAGCAAGAATAGGCTCATAAAAGCATGGAAAAGGGTAGAAAACAAACTGACATTTGGACTGTTGTGGTTGTTTTAATACTTTGGTCTTTTTACTCTTTTGGCTCTTTTGGGGACCCATCATCCATCTCCCAAATAAACCACACATAGAGGCTTATTCTTTCTTATAAATGCCTGACCTTAGCTTGGCTTGTGTCCTACCATCTTTTTATTTTAACTTAAATTATCTCATCTACCTTTCGCCTCTGGGCTTTTACCTTTCTCTGTTTCTGTTTACCTTTTCTTTCCTTTTGATTCCATCTATGGCTGTGTAGCTGGGTGGCTGATCCTTTTTTTTTAACCCTCTGCTGATCATTTCCCCTCCCAGATTTCTCCTTTCTCTCTGCTTGAAAGTCCCACCTATCCTTTTACCTGCCTTCCTATTTGCTGTTCAGCTCATTATTAGACTAATCTGGTGTTTTAGATAGGCAAAGTAACACAGTTTTACAGAAAGAAATGCAACACATCTTTACATCATAAAGATAAATGCTCTACAGCATAAACAAATGTGACACATCTTAAATTAATACTCCACAACATTTTCCCCTTTTTGTCTAAATGAAAATGAAAAGTTTTAACTTTAACATAGTAACACTGTATACAACAAAAACAGCTGTCAAGTAAGAAATACATTTACAATACTCAGTCCATTTTTATTTAGCAAATTCAGAAAAAACACTCCATTATCAAATTTACCTTAGTATATCCAAATTTTAATGCCTAATTTACCTTCTATCATAGCTAAAGAAAACTATAACTCTAATTATTTAGTCTTTAACTCCATCAAAGACCCAGAAGGATATACTACCTAACAACAGAGGCATCTGGGTGTCTGGACAGTTACCCAAAATTCCTCTTCAGCCTACAGACCTACAGTATCAGGCAGATTTTTCAGTGAAGGAAATTTGAAGGACTGTCCTGCCTTGTACTGGTAAAGTTTGTCAGCCACTTTCCTCTGTTTCTTCCAGAATGTCTGGCAGACTATTGTGTGAAGCAGGAATCTTGAAGGACTTCTGTGCTTTGTTTTGGCAAAGTTCAGCAGTCTTTTTTCTGTGGGTCCTTCATACCCAGTGCCCACACAGCACACAGTCAAACAGTCAAAGCAAAAGCAGTTTTTTTGCACAAATGACTAATATTGATACAATGAAAGCAAACTCCTATGGAGTTTCTTCAATGCCCATCATCCTTTTATGAAGTAAATTGGTGCTTCAAACAGTAGATGTGTCTCATTGCCATGAAAAGCCCTAAGTTAAAAAAAAAAAAAAAAAAAAAAAAAACATTTTAAATGCCAGGCCTTTGAAGTGTTTGAAGACCATTTATCTATCTAAAATATATCTATTTAACCTCAAAAACATACCTAATATGACTACAAGTTTGATTATTATAGATTAACTACTAACATCATTTCTTATTTATACATTGCATTTTTAAATTAACTACATAAGAACAATACCCCCCAAAAAGAGTAGAAATATATAACAGTATAACAAAGTCAACTTTAAATTTGTATCAATTTGCCAAAATTCATGCCACTGAAAAACATCTGAGGTTAATAGTTGTCTTTTTATCTTATATTCCTATATTTCCCTAAATGTAACAAACATCCATGACCCACCAAATAACTAAAAACTACCCACAACCCAACTTTTGGGAATGTGGATGTCATTTTCTCTAGACTGCTTCCTGTTGACTGTAGGCAAAGCATCTCTGGGGGTCCCTGAGAAAATGTCCAAGCCCTGGGAAGACCAGCCATAACCTTTGTTGATAGATGTCACCTGTTAAGTTTCATGAGGTCCCCCTTGATAAAACCTGATTCTTATGAACCTGGAACAAATTCACAGCTTTTTGTTTCCTGTGGAAACAAAAGTAAAACTGCCTCTCCAAAGCAATTCGTCTTTTAAGTTTCTTTTTGCAAATGCATTTTTTAATTTTCATTTTGAAATTGAAGCATTCTTAAAATATCTAGACTGGTTTATGTCATCAGCTCCTATTTCAACCCCATGTCTCTTAGCAGCTGTTGTTTGCTTATTAGCATCCAAATTCAAAATTAACACAAGAACATATAGGATCCAGACCTGCTATGTTTTTAGTATTTCTATGTAGCTGATTTCTTTTATATTACTTAACTTCTCTCTTCAAAAACTTTATTCTTAAACTTTTCTTTCTTTTTTTTTTTATGACTATGCCCTTTTTCTTAAGCCCATGCACTTTGTGAAACACACTAGAACCTGTTTGGAAGGTTTCTGGTTTTTTGTTTTGTTTAGCTTTTTTTTAATGCATCCGAACCTCTTTTACTGTGTATCTCTAGTCTTTTTTAACCATGTGAGCAAATTTAAAACTAAGCTAACGCTGAGCCCTGCTCTATCAACTGGCTTGGCCCACTTCTTAGGTTGTGAAAGCCAAGCAAGGCTGTGGCTCCTTGGAGGTATAGGACCAAGAACTACATTCAACCAAAGGCCAGTGCTCTGCACTGTGGCAGGAAGGTTTTTTGGATTTTTTTAACTAGTTTTTTTGTTTCTATTTAACATGAAAAAGGCTGTTTAAGTGTCCATCAGTCAGCAGCTTAAAGGAGACAATTTTTTTTCTTGTTTTCTTCTTTCTCAGGTCTTGCATGGAAATGTGGGCCCATGCTGGTAGACCAAGATAGCTGATGTAAAATGACAGCAGGCAGAGCACTTCCCCTGTGCCCACCTTTCAGTGTGTGACACCTTGTTTCCCCAGGAGCCCAATCTTGAGCAGGACACTTGACATGAATAGAGCAATACTGTGGTCCTGGATTGTATATTAAATCTAAGCAGAGGCACTGAGTAGATGAAATTTGGTTCTACAAATCCTAAATTGCTATTGTTCTTAATGGACTCCACACTTGTGCCCCAGTGCACTATAAGTCTCAGGTGGGCAGGCACTATTATGTGCCGATTAATTGTGAATTCTATACTTCAAGAAGGCACAAATATGACTGCCACCCTCTTCATCCTAGCCCCCTGCTCAGAGTTTGGAGACCCTGTGTTTCATCTATGGCAGTCTGTATTCATGAGTGTGAAGAGGAAAGGTTATTTTCAAAAATCATTAGGAAACTTTGAAGAAGTCTTTTGTGCTTTAGTGACATCTTTTTAAAAACCACATCCAGAAAGGAGCAGTATTCTTTGGCTTCCTTCCCATTAGGAAGGAAACACTATTCGGCATCAAGAACCTTCCCTTCTTCTCCATCTCTGCATCACAGGGTCTACCTGCTCTTCCGGTGATGATGGAATTTCCCTGACAAAGCAGATGCCATTCTCTCTAAGGCCTCAGAGTAGGCTGCATGAAGGTGTATGGTTAAACACAGCCAGATTGGAAGCTGGGGGGAGGGGGGCAGGCCGTGTCCAGCTTTGCTTTGCATCCATTTTAAAGAAAATCATGAAAGACGGAGTAAGCAGGGCAAATAGCAAGTGCTAACTTCCAGGTTACATGTTTATTTTTGGCTCATTATTTGAAAGAGAGACAGGTCAGTTCCACCATCTCTCAGTAGCATATTCATTTGAAATGAAGCCTAAGATCAGACTTATCTTCAGGTTTCAAATATAAAAAGTGATCTGAAGCAGTGTAGTTGAACTAGAGAGCAAAATCAAAATGTGGTGTCTCCTGAGAATCAACATCGTAAAAAGAAACTTTTTTCCCAGGAAGTATTCCACATAATAAAAATGTCAGAAGTTTCCATTTCCTTTTGGAATTTAGGGCATGCCAACTCAGGCTGCATATGATGTTTATCTCCGTGCTCTTTATTCATTCTTTTATGTCTAAACAAGTAATTTTTTTAGCATATTGCTCCTTTTTAATGTAGGCTTTTTAGATTGTGTGGGTCTTAAATTGTTTCACATGTGTCCACAGATGTGTGGGAAGGAGCAGTAGTGTATGCTACAACTTCTGACTCACCTAGCCAAGGAAAGGGTCTCTTCCCAGAAGATTACTGGTCACACAAAGCAGAGCAGCACATGACATCCCTTGGCTCTCAGAGTCCTTGCCAGGGAAGCACACTGATTAGTTTACAGGACTGGCTCTGGCCACATCTGGGCTATGCAGATGCAGCCCTCTAGCCCGGGATTCCATTTCTACCCAGGAAGACTGTAAGCCGAGGCTTGCCCCACAAACAAGAGCAATTACAGGCTTCCACATCTTTCCTACTCTCACCTGAGTTTAGCCTCAGCATCTGTGTGAGCTTTCCTGGAGAGATGTGAACAGACTCCTGTTCAAACCCGGTTGGAGCACTAACAATAGGCCAGAGAAACAATTCTCCCTAAGTCTAGTTTAGTGGGCCAGTGACTAACTACAGAAATGGTAAGGGCGGGGCTACTTATGGAAAGATAGGTGACTCAAAGGCAGCTGGATCATCAAAAAAATTTATCCCACCATCATTGTGCTGATAATTTTAGTCAGCTTAACACAAGCTAGGATCATTTGAGAGATGGTACCTCAGTTGAGAAAATACCTCTATAACCTGTGGCCTGTAGACAAGCTTGTAGGGCATGTTTTTAAATCAGTGATTTATAGAGGAGGGCCCAGTCAAATGGTGATGGGGTCATCCCTGGGGCTGGTGGTCCTGGGTTCTATAAGAAAGCAGGCTGAGCCTGCCATGAGAGCAAGCCAGTAAGTAGCCCTCCTCCATGGCCTCTGCATCAGCTCCTGCCTCCAGATTCCTGCTCTGAGTTCCTGTCCTTACCTACTGCATTGGCAAGCAGTGTTGTAGAAGTGTAAGCAAAGTAAACTAAGTTGGTTTTGGTCATGGTATTTCATCACAGCACTTGTAATCCTGACTGGGACAGACACTGATTCACAAAAGGAGCAACTCTAGAGCTTACTGCACTACTGGAGAGAATGTCCAATTCAGAGGGAATAGATGTACAACAGCATCAGATACCCAAATCACAGGGCACCTTGGTGGCCCAGACATTTCCAGTTTTCCAGCTCCTACCCCTAACCCCACAGTCCCATTCAGTAGATCAGGCTAGGCACCTGTTTGTATCAAGTAGGGAAAGAAAAGTAGACACAAGGCCCTTGGCCTGAGACCTCAGGAAACCAAATTAACACTATTAAATTTGACCTTTGAACCATTATCCACTGTGGAGCCCATCCAGCTAATCAAGGATTGCAGATGTCTTCCGTCCTCACTAGCACTGTGTGATGTGTTTTGTTTTGTTTTGTTTTTAGGTTGAGACTAGGTTTTTCTAGTTGTCCTGCAGCTCATTATGTAGACCCCAGACTGGACTTTAACTCACAAAGATCCTCCTGCCTCTGCCTCATGAATACCAGGATAGAAGGCTTCCCTCAGTCCCATTTGCCGTGTTATTTTTTTCTGTGTGTTTATAGAAGCAGGGCATGTTTATGAGGCATGTCCGGAAGAAGGAAATATAATATGGAAAATATCTATGTAGGGTATAGAGGCAGCTGATCCCTCAGCTGGAGTCAGGGACTATAAATATACTGGTGACTTTGTATGTGACTGGGACTGGTATTTTCCATCTTTCAACATGCTTTCAATAAACTTAAATGAATTTATTTTTTGAAAGTGGAACACTGGTTATCCACAGAAATTTCACAAACTCACATGCGCACACACATGCAAGGTCTTTACTTCTAGTAACAGAATTAATCCTTTTCATTGGAAATAATTTGACACCCACTGTGGTTTTTGCAGTCTGCTGAGTTGAGACTAGTCACCATCATTTGAGGTGGAAATAGAGGAAGTGATTAATTTAGAAAGGAGAAGGATTGTGGGGTGGGTGGAAGTGACATTTTCTGCATTGTATTCTTAGAAACTTAGACTTTCAGAGCTGGATGTGCCTCTCATAAAACTGTTCCTTAACATAAGAGGAAACAGAAGCCAAAGAAACTTAAGTCCTCAGGACAAGTTAGTGCCATGTATAAAACTCAGGCTGGAGTGAAGTTCCCACCTCTTGATATATAAGCCTTTCCCAGCTCTTACACTTAGCTCAACACCTTCATTAGTCTCACTGAGGTAACAAGACCTTGGCCTCTGCTCCAAAGATGCCCTGTGTGGCCCTTTCTACTCCAGGTTCGCTTGCTTAGCAAAAGGAACTGTACGTAGATTATTTGCTGTTGGACACAGCACCCTCTCTCTGTATGCTCCTGTGCCCATGGAAGGGTCAGGACCAAAGTGATGGGACTTACAATCTGGACCTCGCTGTAACTTTAGGGTTTGTGTTTCTCAAGTGGCTTTGTCCAACAAATCATGAATTAAAACAATGTGAATTTTTAAAACTCTGTTCTCAATGAGCCTGTGAGAGAGGACAGTCCTTTGGTTTAGAGAGCAGGACAAACAGGTACGCTGATGGCTGAATGAGCATTTACACGGCATGTTCATTCACAAATAGAAATGACTTATCTGGTGTATGCCCTGCAAGTTTTACACTCAGATGAAGATATGGCTCCCAACAGGGGCATTTAGTAGTGTCTACAGACAAGTCAGAGTGTCGCATCAGGCAAGAAGGATGACTAGCATAGAGCAGATGGAGGCCACACAGAACAGTCCCCCACAGCATAAAAGTACACGGTCCAACCCTCACTTGAGCTAAAGCCTCCAGAGAGACCCTGGACTATGGGAATGTTTTACTTGCCTAATTCTTGCTTTAGAAGATTGTGATGAGAACTGATTAATTTAGAAAGAGACTAGCCTCAGCATATTTGGTCTGGTACAGCCTGGATTCTGTAATCTAAGGGGGTAAGGGGACATGGGTGCTAGGAGCTCACTGGGTGAACGGGAGCCAATGACAGCAGTCGCCTTATTACCTGGCCTCTCTCCCAGGCCTCTATTCTCAGTTACCAGAGTGAAAAGGCCCTTTCTGTTTGCTCTTCCGTCTGTGCCTTCAAGGATCTAGATAGACTGTTTTTGGTTTTTTCTTTCTTTTTTTTTTCTTTTGGTTTTTTTGTCATCCTTGTTGCTATCATTTAAGGGAAGAGCAAGCGTGTCCAGAAACAGTTTAGATAACCAGATTTGAAGAGATGATTAAGACTATACAGAACAAAAGAGCGCTGTGCCATTATCTCCTCTTTACACCAACAGCTGCAGCTCAGCACCTGTGTCAGGTGAGGGTGTGGGTCTCAGCAAACTCCACCATCACCAAGGATACTGAGGAGGGAGAGCGGGCCCCAGGAGAACAAGCTGGTTGGGAGAATGCCCTACAGTCCGCTTGCTCTGAGATCTACTCAAGGACAGGTGTCCTAAGAAAGATTTGCATTTCCTTGTTCCTTTTGGAATCTTTGAAAGAAGATTTCCATATTGTTTGGAGTTCCCTGCCCCAACACCAGGTGGTTACCTTCCATACAGATTGAATCACTGAGTAAAGACACGAGTTTTTCCAATCATGCTCCTGTTTCCGGGCCCCAGCCACCATGGTGACCACATGCAAGTGCCAGCAGCTGTGGTGTTGACATGCCTTGTAGCCATCGTTAGAGGTGGTTGTTTACATGCTATTTCAGTCTTTTAAAAGCCATTCCTTTAACCAACTGGATAGCAGACTTTCTCCCAAGCCATATACCAAATCAGGTGTGTTTAGTTCACAAGCCTCCCTGTTGCTAAGCAACCCTCTTGGTAGACTTCTAGAGCCAGTATCAGATGCTAGTGCTGGAGAAAAGATGAAAGGATTCTGCCCAGGCACAGGCTCTGTCTTTCAAGGCCTAGAAGAAGGCAAGATAGAGGTGTGTTGCATAGGGCAAGGTAAGCTATTAGAGAGACACAGGGTACACAGAACAGCAGCCACCACAGGGACTGGAGCAGTGGGGCTGGTGAGGGAGCTATGAGCAGGCCTTCTGTACAACAGACTCAAAGAACAGGTAACACAGGACTCTTCAGACTGTTAATTCCTTGTTTGTGTGCATACTAAGTGCTTACTGTCACGGGGCCTGCCCAGGGGAGAAGCTGTATGGTAGGGCTATGTATCTGTAGCCTGAAGAATCCAAGTGTTGAGATGACCTTTGTCCATCTATCAACTACTAAGTCACTTACTGAATAAAACATACTCACGGCTGAAGAGCCATCTAGATTGCTTTGCCCTGTTTCTTCAAAATGAAGTGGTTTGCTAGGATGCTCATGTGTGTCCTTGGATTCCAATAAAATGGCAGGTTGTGAACAGAAGTATTCTCTTTAAGTGGTTCTACTCAGAGACTGGATTTGTGAGAAATGAGCTGAGTTCTGAACAAAGGCTATGTTAGATGGCAGAAAAGTGAGTATAGTACAGAAGCACTAAGGGCCTGTCTGCCAGAAGTATTCCAGCTGTGTTCCTCAGAAAGGGGGAAGGTGGCCATCCTGGATTGAACAGCTGGTTATGGACCATTTGGGCCATCAGATCATGTATCTTCAGGGACCACATGAGATCCCTCTTAGATGGGCCACTGGAGGAGAGTTTATGGGGATCGACTTTAGAGGGTCCACAAATCTGCTCAGAGTACTCCCAACCATCCAAATAGTGATCAGCTCCCACAGAAGAATCTTAAATGGTTGGTAGCTCAGGCAACACCAAAAACCAATTCAATATTGCTCTTTGGGAGTCCAGGGAGAAGGACTCTGTGCAATCAGTGCACGCCTGCCTCCCTGGAGCTAGTAATGACAGCAGTTGCAGGTGGGCAAAACAAGGTTACTTCCTCCTTTACCACTTGGGAAAAGCAGCTAATCTGCTCTCCTTTCTCAATATCAGTCTGACTTGGAACCCAAGAAGGCACAGCACATTTGCTTTCTGTTGTGTTTGAACTGGCATAACTAAAATTGAAAAGTGTCTCTACTGGCGTGACTATGCCTAGAGAGAAAATAAAAGACCCAGGGGGGAAGGATGGAATAAAAAATGGTAAGCCATATGAAACAAGTGGCTTTCAGTTGGTGGCCACAAAAACTGAAAACAAAATGAAATCAGAAAGTAGACTTTGAACATTTTGTATATATAAGAAACCTTACAGTCATTAGCCAACCACTTTTATCTTATAGAGGAAGAAGCGAAACTACTGGATGTCATGACCCTTTGTCCCCATTGTAACTCCCCTCGTGGCGGAAGAGCTAGAAGTTCTGTGTGTTACTGAGCCCATCCGTTCATTTTGGTTTTTTTGCAGATTACTGCAGTAGGGCTTATGAAAGGAACACAACATCCAACGTTCTGTGTTCTCTTCTATCCCTGGTCTCCGAGCTAGCTGATGAAGAGCCTGGGACTCTGTTCCCCCGTCCCTGTCACAGGTGTCCCCCTGGGTTCTGATACAGCTCCTTATATGATGTCCTCAAATGCTTCCCTTGCACAATAGTGGATCATTTCCTCTGGACCTAGAACATTCTAATTCAGAAATCTGTGAGATACAGGAATCCAGGGGGGCTGGGGAGCGGGGCAGGGGCACAACAGACTGGGGTTAAAGAGGTCGGTCACAAGTGAGAGAGGCTGGAGATTGATTTGGTTATCTAAATGGCCAAATAAAGAAATAAAAGGTTTTACAAACTATTCCACGGGCCTAAAAGAGAAGTGTAGCAGGGTAAATTGTGTCTTGATTACAAATCAAGCCTAGATCTTGGTGGAAACAGAAAGATTGCACAGGCAAAGGATACTTCACCCAGATTTTCAAGAGTGCCCAATATTTGAAATTATCATCCAAGTTCCATACTATAACCTTATTGTGGAGTTCTGGAAAGGCATGTGAGTTGATTCAGTCTATATGCATTGATTTTCACCTTTCAGTCTCTATGCTATTTTTTAAACATTAATTGTATTTTTATGTGTGTATGGGGGTAGGGAGGCGGGTTTCTGCAGCGTTCAGAAAAGGGCTGTTGAGTTTCCTGCAGCTGGAATTACAGACACTTGTGAATCCTCTAACTTGGGTGCTAGGAACTGATTCTAGCCCAGCTTGTGAGCTTTTCAGTAAGGTTCCACTCAATAGTCCTGCTGTGAAAAGATACCAAAGGTATATCTTTCAGACATGCAATCTTTCTGAACTTGAGTTTAATCTTCTGCAGTGGTAAAAAAGACTGAAGATAAATATTACAAATAACTTAACCTTCGAATGATGAGCACTTTAACTAATCACAACATAATTTAAGGGCATAGTATGTAAACACCTAAGTGCAGAAAATACCTCAAAACAGTAATCACATTCAAGCCTATTAAATACTTAAAACCAGTCTTCTCTGGGAATACCCGAGTTCCAAATCTTAAAGCATCATCCAATGAGATCAGTACTGATGTTTCATATCTCTGTGTTTAATGTTCTCTCAACATTGGTTTTCTATGGCCTCTCCGAATGCTACAGAACTACTAGGCAGCTAGGGACAGTGAAGTGTGAAACAGTTGCTAGAATAGTCACTTCAGATGTCTAAGGGTAAAGAGGGGAATCTTTGCTCCCCATTCTTAAAAAAAAAAAGAGTTTGCCCATTGGGATTTGGAGAAAACATTATTACTCTCTATGATGTCTGCCTCTAGCATCCAAAGCCCTTCTTTGGTAATTGTCTTGGCTTAGCTCCTGAAATTCAATAGCCCCCACTTCTTCATCCCTTTTCCTCTCCCCTCTCTCCCCTCTCTCTCTCTTTTGTCTGGGCCCCCTCCTGAGGGAAGATGTATCTGTCTACATGTATGTGTGTCTCTGTATATATGCAACTATATCTATATATATGTGTGTGCATGCCTCGTGTGTGTGTGTGTGTGTGTGTGTGTGTGTGTGTGTGTGTGTGTGTACCCTCTGCAGCAAGAGAGGAAGGCATGAAGGAAGTGTTAGGCAGGCCTGGGATGAGTATCCTTTTCAAGTAGGAAGGAATAATAGAAGGCCGGAAAGGATGGGTGAAAGGTAGAAGTTGCTTAGGTTTCTTTTCAAGCAGAGGGATTGGTTTTTACCCCACCTTACATAAAGCTGGTTAACAGACCACGTTCTAGTTACTTTCTAAAAATCCCAAACTGCCATCGTTACAATGGCGATCATCCTGGGCCCCTCAGTGCCCAGGTCTCTGTGTACCTGAACTCAAGAGTGTTTTATGACACTAGAACTCTGTAGGAGCGAGGCTTGGCTTTGGCCCTCGCCTGCCCACACACCTGTAGAAAGAGTTAATCGTGAGCAATGCAAAGAAGAGAAACTGGTGGCCTTGCCTAGAGACAAGCCCAAGCAGCCACAGAGCAAGCATAAGGATCAGCCAGGGGCCTGTGCTCCTTTCAAAAGTAAAACTGGCAATGCATTCCTCGACAAGAGATAATGTGGGGGAAAGTGCTCTAGATGTGAACTTGGGATGAAAAGACCTGGCTTTTAGGGCCAGCCTTTCTGTGTCTGTGGTATATGGCTCAAGATAAACTGCTGTGGGTTTCAGTTTCATCATAGGTAAGTCAAAAGCAAATAACAGTAGAATGTGTGGGCTCCAGTGAGCACTCACAAAGGCCAGATTGCCAGGGAAGCACTGCAGGGCTTCCAGTCTCCCTTAATTCTCGATACTCTACCCCACCTCTCCCAAAAAGCAAAGTGAGGTTGTGACAAGAAACCACCACCATAATGAAAAAGTCCAGCAAAAGGCACAGAATGTTGCCTGCTACTGGGAACCCATCTAAAGAGGGTTTTCTAACCCATGACATGAGATGATCGACTAACAGCAGACAGAGACCATAGCTATGTATCTGTCACTCCAGCCAGAAGTGTTCTGCATGCTTATCTCACCCACTCTAGGATTTTGTGTTCCTGCTATAAAGGCCCCACTGCCTAACCATGTCCATTGCGGCATTAATTCCTTATGTGTTATATAAAGCATTAATTGTGTAACTATAAATGAAGTTCTTCTAATGGACTATTTCAAACATAAATAATCAAGAATTATAAATTTTATTATAGGAATAAAGAACTTTATATCATGGATGCTAAAAAGTAGCTGCAGTTTTTAATCCTCGGAGAATTTACAGTTTCCACAATAAAACTTCCTAATAGCAAGTATGGAATCTTTCCCAGAGCTTTCAGGGGAGTATTTCGCAAGTAGTTTAGCTTCAATTAGCTTGAGGTGATTGAGCTTAGTTATTAGTGTGTGACCATAAAACAATGAAATTATAAAGTTAACAGGAAATATGCAAGAAGAATCCACTAGTGATTAAGACAATGGGGATTGAAACAGCAAGTTTGAAAAAATTAACATTGATGATGCTGGTATTGGTTAAAAATATGACAATAAGAACATTCTTATACTCTACTGGGAAGTGTATAAGTTGATGAAATCTCTTCTAGAAAAAACTCGGCAGACGTTTGCAAAAGTATAAATATACATATCCTTTAACTTGGCAATTCTTCTTAGAATCTATGCTGCGAGTTACTCACTAAGTAAGTTCAAGAATAAATGAACAAATATCAATTATCATATTTTTGTTAATATGTTATTACCTATAGGTGAAGGCTGAGTTAGCTGAGTGGAGTAGTTTGTGCTTCTAATCCTAGCTTCTTTTGAGGCTGAGGCAGGAGACCCACAAGTTCAAAGTCAGCCTGGAAAATATAACAAGCTCCTGTCTCAACAGTAAGAGCTGTGATTGTAGCTTAGGTGTAGGTAGAGCACATGCTTAGCATGTGCAAGCCACCGAGTTTAATCCCATAGGAGGAAGGGGGCATATTTTATTAGAAAGAAAAGAATATAAACAACCACTCCTTGTTAACAGAAAAATACTGTACTCAGGGTATTCATAACTCAGCAGTGGTGAATTGTGCATATTCAATTGTCCTTAAGGAAATATGCCAACAATTACAAATGAAACTCTTGATAGCATGGTATTATGAATTCTACTATATTAGTCTTTTAGAAATGTTACAGTTTAAGCTAAAGACACTCATCGTAAGTATGGCATCAGAGGGAGGAAGGGAGAGAGAGAATGAGTATGATTACAAGAACTATAATCTTTCAGTGGGAGAGCAGTTGAACGAATTGTGCTCTACATACAAGCTGTGAAAATCGATGTAACCACTGACAATAATGTATTGGCTGGATTGGTAATGCTGTGACTAAATACCTATCAGAGGTAATGTAAGGGAAGAAAGTTTTGCTTTGTCTTTATCAGTTTCAGAGTCACAGTCTATTGAATCCAGACAAGAGCAGAGATGCTCAGCAGGAGCATGCAGTGGCAGCTTTTTCCACATGGGGCCAGACTGAACAAAGAGGCCATAGCTGGAGCCAGGCATGGGGCTCACTTCCTAAAGGCTCCATAGTGGCACAGACTGGGAGCCAAGCACTTAAAGCCCTAGCCTATGAGGAACATTCCAGATTAGGCGTGGCACATAAAGCCTGTATAGTTGGATACAAAGGGCTATTATGTGAAAAAACAAATTGCAACAAAGCCTAAATAGGAGTCTCACTTTACAGTAATTTACTTTTTGTGATGCTGTGGCATGTGCTTAGCACTGAGCTGTACCCTCATTTCTAATATGTGCGTGTTGGTGTATAGTTTCATCATATATAGAGAAAAGCCTCGGCACGTACTAATAGGTTGGGTATAGTTAATCCTAGCATGCAAGGAAGGGAAATGGGAACATTGCTATAATGGAGGGTTACTTAACTTTTCACTCAGTGAACATGGGTTACAATCTGATGGTTAGTTTTGTTTAAGTTAAACTATGCTGTCTCTGTAAACATTTGTTTTCGAGCTTGAGAACATCTTGAATCAAGTCAAGAATTGATTTTGAGTTTAGGTTCATAAGTTATAGCACTTGGAACATAGGTTCAGTGATGTGAAAAACCAAAAAGAATGGCTATAGTTGAAGCCATGATCTTCATAGATCTCTCAGTAACAGAACAGTAGTCTTTGCCTCGGCAGAGACCTCGGGGGGGGGGGGGGGGGGGGGCTGGGCTCAACTCATTGCTCCTCTGTTCTCAATGCACAACCTCAAACATGATCAAGAAAGGCCATTTCATCTGTAGATGTTACATCAATACAGGCCACACTGCTTCCTCTTAAGGGCGCAGCCTGGCACCTAAGCATATCATTTCTTTTTAGATCTCATTGCCAGAAATTAAGTTATATGACTACCCCTTAGATTCAAGAAAACCAGACAAAAAATGCCCAATTTAAATTTCAGTTACTGTGTAACAGGGTTTCTTATTATTGGCTTTGGGGTCTTTGTTTAGGGGTCATCAGAGCTTCTGTAGGGGCCCTGGCCTCTAACAGTTGGCAACTCTCTCCAGCTGAAGTCACCAAAATTAAGTCCATATCCTTCCGAGTGTCACCTGGGGGGCAAAGTCACCATCCATTAATAACAGCTGCTAAATAGGATGACTAGATGCTGAGGACGAGTAGCAACATCTGTGAGAAGCATTGTGCTATCTCCACCACCACCACTCCACCATTACCAATCGAGATTAATGCTTCTGTAATCCTTTAAAGCTGACAGCTCCCTTTTCAGGAAAAGTAACATTCTAAAATTTTGTGGGTTCTAATTTTAATTGGTTTTAGAAGGTTAAAAAAAAAATCAATCCTCTTTTTTTTGCTATTGAATCTAAGTTTGTGTTTGTGTCAAATCACTTTCTATTTGAATGCACGAACAAGTACAGTTTTCTTCCCCAGTGTGCAGGAATGATATTAAGAATATATTATGCCATATTTATGATGAACGTCTCCAGCTTAAACTGTAACGCTTGTAGGAGACTAATATAGTAGCATTCACAGTGCTACACTGTCTTAAATCATGAGTTTCATTTGAAATTGTCGACATATCTCCTTAAGGGCAGTTGAGTGTGCCTAATTCACCACTGCTAAGTTACAAATACCTTAAGAGTACAGCATTTTTCTGTTAATGAGGAGTGTTTGTGGGGTGGGCTTTCCCTTTCCATGAAGTCCACCTCTCTGACGGGCATTATCAACAAAGTAGACCATGCAACATCTTTTCTTTGTTCTACCTTTTTCTCTCAGCATTTGAGAAGCAGATCTCCCATCAAACACTGGAATCTTATTAAAAAGCCTCTCAGTGAAAAGGAAAAGTTGAAATAGAAAGCATGTTTGCCTTGGGCTTTTTTCAGGGTTGTTTTGGGGCCCCATGTGTCAGAATGACCTTATCCCAAGACAATTTCACCATGGAGAATGCAGGCCCAGAAAGAGGCCTCATTCCAACAGGGCCGCAGTATTCTGATTTTGAAAAATGTAGATGGATGCACAAACTGTGTCAGAAAAGTAGTTGGAACAGGACATAACAAAGGCAAGTGTGGAATTAATGGAGGCAGGAGGAATCTGTCATTTATTTCTAGCTGTTGCTGGGAACAGAGCAGTGTGGAGGGGCCAGTGGGAGAGTGGGACCCAAGGGTGATGGTGGAGTATTAAAAAGCAAATGGAGAAAGGGAAAAAGAGAAACCTGGCTTTTCCATGGATCTGGAGACCGAGAAACACAGTTTGGCTTCCATTGAATTGTGTAGACACAGGAGGCTCTCTGGCCTATGACCAACACAATAAACTGTCTAGCGTTTGTAGCCCCTCTTTCAAAATGCAGGTAGAGCTTAAAAGCAGCTGCAAAAAGCCACTAGCCAACAGAGAGGTGATGTATTTCTTCCTCCTAAATATGAGAGGGTAGCAGCCATTTATAGGGAATAATTACAAATCTTGCGGGAGCACCCGGCAAGAAGTATATTTGACAAGACGTTGGAACATCTTACAGCTGAGCTCCTCACAGAGGTGGTCCTCCCCCTCATTCTCCTCATTTCGGCATCCAACAGAAAAGAAAAGAAGAGCCCCTCCCTTCCCTCCTTTAGACACCTATGGGTGCCCAGCAAGCTAGAAATAAAGGCCACTGAAAGCATACCCAAATGCTAGATAAGGCTCACCAAATGTCTATGTGAGGCTATGCTTTTACGGCTCTGTGCTGAGGTATGAACAGGAGCATTTTTATTCTGAGTCAACAGATAGACAGGTCCTAGACCTGCTGTGAATTTCATCTGAGCAAAGGTGGATCCCACACCAGAAGACAATTAGAACAAGAGTGGGAGTCACAGCCCAGTCATTGCAATGGTGCTTCCTAACAATCTAATAGTTATGTGGGTTAATACCATTGTGAACCTTTAAACGGAGAGAAACACATCCGGACTTACTCACAGTGCAGGGATAACATCCATTCAGGTCCCCTCCTTTACTCTTGTGTCTGTGTACATGCATGCTTGTGGGGTTTGCGTCTCCGAATTTCACTGGGTTTGTTTTACATGCTTCTACTTACACATAATGTAACGTTTTATTTCTTCACATTACAGAACTTTTTTTTTTTGTGCCAAGGTCTTAACTACACCCAGTCACTTTGGCAAATATTCTTAATTCAGATTGAGGTTTACATGAGAATCCCTGAATTGAATAAGAACAAGGAGAATTTAGCTCAGGTTCTTGATGTTCCCTCATTCGTGTGTGGAATGAAAGAGCCTCGATGGTGGTCCCTTTTTCTTCAGAATCCTCTCTCTATTCCTTAGAGTCATGTGACCTTTTCTTAAAGCTTCATCCCACTGCCCTAAGGGTTGCTAATTTGGGGGTCCTTCTCTGTTGCTCCCTGGTTTGGGTCCCCCCCACCCCTGGCCCTTTTCAGTAGCACCAATGTAGTGGATTGCTTCTGCTCTGAGCACCTAACCTGTTCGTCATCTCAAACAGGACTCTTCACATTCTCCCGATGTATTTTCTTTTCACCCTTCCCTCCCCACATGAGGAAAAGTGACCTCACTTCTCAGAACTGATCAAGAAGTGTCCCTGGGTGCTTTTGGTTTCCTCTCCCTCCTTTCTAGCTGACAGCATGCCTTGTCTGTCTTCTAAATCTCTCTCACATTTGACTTTTCCATCTGTCTTGTTCATTGGCCTTCCCTATGCCATTACCATCTCCATATGAAGTGTCCACATGCCTCCTCATTTACCCTCCTTCCATCCCTCCAGTATGTTCTCCACATAACATCCAATGATCCTTTCAAATTAGACACTACCTCCACACATAGAATCCCACTAGATTTTGCCATCTGTTGACCACTACAATGAAAACCCATAAAACCCTTAGTTAAAAACCCATGTCTCCCATGGTCCAGTTTTATGTCTGTCCATCTTTCCAGACCTTCAGTGCCAACTCCCTACCTATTTTCCACAGTGGTTTGCTTCCAGGTCTCTATAATTTGCTTCCTCTACTCCTAAAAACAAACTTCCCTTACCCACTAATGGGACATTTTCCTGCCACATGTAAGTTCATAATGTCATTTAGTTAAGTCTAAAGATCCTGTTTAGGCCACTAACATAACCCTGAAGAGAAGTGCCTGACAGTGGTAAACACAAAGCCTATCAGTCTTCAGTGACATGACCCGCTAACCGGCCCATGCCAGCTAAACTTGAACTATAGAAGTGAGAGAAGGTAGCAGAAATCTCCCTGCCCCAACACAGATTGACATCTTGACACAAAAAGGATGTTATACCTGCTTTCTATGGCCTGGGAAAATAAGGGGCTTTGTCAATAAACTCTCTAGATATCAGCTTACTCAATGACAGATTGGGCTGTACCATCTTTTCTATATTACATATAGATGTCAAGAAGCAGAATAGAGGGAATCAAATTAAAAGATGGCTTCCAGAGTCAAGCTGTCTGGGTTTGGACTTGGTTCTAGAGTGAGGATGCTGAGGACCCACTCAGAGGTTTCAAATAAAGTAATAACATGACCACGTTTGTATGTTTGAAGCCAATCTCTCTAGCAACATGCATCCAAGCTATAATCCCATAATTAGTTCAGATAGCCTTGGGGAGAAACTGCTGTTGACATGAAATGTTTCAATACTTCCTTTCAAAGCCTGTGACATCAGGTGGCATATTAAGTGATCCAATTTCACAGACAATGCTTTGTAGAAAGCAGTTTCCTGTAGCAAGTGTAAGGTCATTAAACCCTTGCTGTAGCTGAGATCATTTCTTTCCTTCTGTGAGTCTCTGTAGGCATTTCATCTTACTGTTAAGATGCACATTATTATTTCATTGGTTAAGTGTTTCCTGACACCAGTCAGCTCCATCTTCAGCAGAAGAAAGTTACATGTTAAGCAAATATGTAAACTCAGGTTTAACAGATGATCAGAACACTGAACTGAGAATCTTTTAAGAGATTGGGGACTCATTCCTCAATGTAGCACATACAGTACTAACCATGGGATTTAGATCAAGTTGATTCCTAGATCCAGTTTATCTATACAATGGGCATTGTGCATCCCTGGCCATCTGACAGCTCTGATATCAGATGCAGACAATAAAAGCTAGTGCTTTGAGGGCTAGCAATGTAGTTCAATAGCAGAGCTCTTGCCTAACATGAGGAAGGCACTGTGCTCAATCTCCAGCACTGCTACAAACAGTGCTTTGAGAACCACAATTCATCACATAAATGCAAGCTGACATCCACTCTCCTTAGTGTTAACATCATACCTTGACCAGCTACAGAAATAACTAAGTGGTTTGTCTTTGTGTTGTTTTGTGGCTCTCTTTTTCTCAAAGTATCACATGCTTAGTATCTAGGCAACATATTGCCTCCACTTATCCCTGTGAGGTCCAGAATTAAAAATAGATCATGTGGCTGTTCTAATTCTAAGCCTGTATTAAGCCTCTACAAAAGAAGCCAGAGGTCCCCCCTGGAGATAGAAGGGGGAATGGTCATGTTCCAGCACTTTTGGGCTACAGCAAGTAGAGCCTGATGGACATTTAAGTAGCTCAGAGTACATGAAAGCTGTCAGCTCACTGCAGCCTTACCAGTGTCCCAAGGAAAGGAAAGGCTCCCTCGGGCTTCTGAATTGTGAGAAAAGAACTGATTGTAGAAGAACAGCCTCCAACACATCACACTGAATGCTCTTTGTCATCATCATGACTTGCTGGTCTGAAGATCATGCACAAGCCAGGCGGGATTTCAAAGTGATTTCAGTTTTACAGCATGGCTTGCTGAACATGAAGCCAAGCCTAATGCTCAATGAAAAAGTGGCAAATGATGGGACCTCTTCTGCTGATGACCTATGAAAAATCATGTGGCGCTGAATACAAGAATTTCCATGAAGCTGACAGGGTGCTATATAATTATACCCAAATGCACTCTTTTAAAGCATTTAATTCTTACCCAGAGATTAGGAAGAGGAAGTGTGTGGGGTCGTGTCTACTGAGGCAGCCAGGTACCACCTCATATTAGTAACTCCCCATATTACAAGTGATGCCAATGATGTGGTTTTGTGAGCTTTTGTTGGGCTTGCCTATGGCTGGGTGTGATTAGCAGCTAATTAAACATTTTTATCTTGGTTTATCCAAAGGAATGGCTTCTTTGGGGCTCTTTCCTTTGCTGAGGTCAAACATTCAGACTTAACAGAGAATTTTCACCTTTGATTCTCGGCTCTTCAAAAAACCAGATGGGGAAGGAGCCTGCACCTGGTGGTCGGACTCTGCCAAACACCAGCAAAGAGACTCAAGGAAGTCACCTAACAATGCTGAGCCATAAATGTACACTTATAAAGGGAATCATTGTCAATACACTCAGCTACTTGGTTAAGTGGATTAAGGAAGTCTGCTATTAGAAACCACAGAGCGTGGTTTTTCTAATACAGCCACTCTTGGCTCAAGTCCTAGATCCTACCTCTTCACCTTGTAGGAAGTTACTGAACATATCTGAGTCCATGAAATGGAGGTGGTGACGCAGGATGGAAATCCTTTAGCCAAAATCTTTAGGATTTTGCATATGTATAATGAGGTATCTCGCGCATAGAAGTTGAGACTGAACACAAAATTTATTTCTGTGTCATTGGTGCATGATACATTTAGTCTAAAGATAACATCATACAGTATTTCTAAGCATCTTATGTAAACATCTTTTGACTCCAGAAATGAATAACTGCTGTGCTATTGTGCTCTATATTTCGTTTTGGTCATGACCCATTATGGGAGTCTAGGTATGGGATTTTTCACTTGTGGAAATTCTCAGTACCCAGAAACCTTGAGATACTCACCATATCACTGACATACACTATTGATAGTTTCCAATGGTGGAGCATTTTGGATTTCAAAATTTCACATTGGGGGGAGCTTCCCTAGTAACATTTACCTCTTGAAGTTACCATGAGGTTAAAGAATCAGCAAAAGTAAAGGGTGTTGAGAACCTTGTAAGCATTGTGGAAGTATGTGCTGTGGTTATATTGGTAAAATTATCATTATCCATATTGTCAAGTGTCTGGAATAAATGAGTTGCTCAAAAATAATTAGCTTATTTCTATTACTTTATTACTGTGCTGCTATTTCTCCCAACTCAGGCACTTGATTTTTAAGAGGTTTGAAAAGAAAGAAAATTAACATGATTACAATTCATTGTGGAGTTTTTTTGTCTTGTTCTTCATATTTAATTAAACGTGTCAGTAGACTTCCTTCAGGAACTCAAGACTTAATCTCATACTGCAGGAGAAAGGTGGTTTCCAGAGTCCCTTAGAACAGGAGGCTATTATTTTACATGGTCCCTCGGGTCTTCATATATTCTAGGGAAATGACCCGCCATCCATGTCTGCAGCATCTCCAGAGACACTCACACCCCCTGAAATCTCAGGTTTCTGGTCAGGGTTACAGAGGACTGGCAGCTGAGACTGCCTTCTGTTCCCAGGATGGGGACAGCAAGAAGCAAGGTAGTCTCTCTGCTAAGAGACTTTCAGAAAGTAATAAACAACTGTTCTCATAGCTCTGGAAAACAGCATGGAGCATGAGCATAGAACACAAAATGCACAGGGGCGTGTGGCCTGTTTTTGAACCAGACAGAACATTCTGAGGTACTGATTCCTCTGAAAAGTGTTGATGTCACATCTTATGGCACACCACCCTGAGTGATAAGTGGGAAAAGAAATGGCTTTTGAATCTTGAGGCAGGGTTAAAATGAAAGAAATCCATTTGTGCCTTCAGAATGCAGAGCTACCGGTACAAAAGGTCACTGACACCAACTGCTGGCATTGCAGAATACAGGGAAGAAATATTAAAATAACAAAATTGTTTTTTCAGGCACTAGATGTACTTAACTCTCAGACTTTTACATCTTGCCTCCCGCAGTCCTAATCCAAGTGTGTAGGGAGGGGAAAAATACTAAAAATAAAATGTTCATGTTCTACATGGTCCAACATGCAGATTGTTGTCCTCAGTTGAAGAATGACAGATGATGTTTAGAATGAAGCAAGAAAAATGTCTAAACGATGACTCAAGGAATTATTCTTACTAGTTGTATACTGAGGCTTCTGAATGATACTGGTTGAGTGTGGCCATTTCAGGCAAAACCAATAAGTATTAATGTGGGACTCACTCTGTATTAAATGTCCGTTTGGGGGTTGATTGAAGATGACAGGGCCTTAGGAAAAGAGGCAGACATTGGATATAGGATGGACAGGTTGTAGGACACTGCCTTACATATGGTAGGATAGCATCCAAATAGACTGAGAAGACCTGAGAGCCAAGTGTATAGAGATGGCACTGGATGGGCCTAATACTAGACTGTCACCACTCGTAATGACAGCAAAGGAGTCTGAGGGTCAGCAGTCAAACTCGTAAAGAATACCTCACTTACAGATGATAGACTGTGAGAAGCCAGTGAAGTGACAAGAGATGCCATCAGGAAAGCTGGAAGTGGTCCTAGAACCTAGTCCCCTTATGGAATCAAGAGAATTTTTTTCAACGATAGCTGTTCCTTAAGAAGAAATAAAAATGAATAAAGGATGTAGGGAGGTGTGGATTGGCATTGTATTACCAAAGGAAAATATTGCCTGGGAAAGAAGAAAGTTTTTCCTTTCAAATATCCTTGATAATCTTTATTCCAATCAATTTAGTTAGAGTTTCTCAATCATGAAACTGTTGATGTTTGGATCTGGCCAACTCTGTGGAAGGGAGGTTTCTAGCATATTGCAGAATGCTTAGACCCACTTGGTGCTTGGAACACCCACAACACATCAGCTGTGCTAACCTAAAAACTTCTGCAGACATTGTCAAATGCTTCTAGTTAAGAACCACTCATTTTATCCAAGTGGTAGTGGTCATGCCTTTAATCCCAGTTCTTGGGAAGTAGAGACAGTTAGATCTCTATAAGCTTGAGACCAGCTTGTTCTACAAAGTGAGTTCAAGGACAGCCAGAGATGTTCCACAAAGAAAGTCTGTCTCAAAACATGCCCCCCCACACACACACACGAAAAGAATCACTGATTTAACTTACTGTTTTCTGACGTAGTCTGTGGTACTGCATTAGCACAGCCAGACATAAAAAGTAAGACATGCTAACCCTTAAGAACAGTGTAGTGAGGAGGTGGAGAAACAGCTCTGTAGATAAAGTGTCTACTGCACAAGAGCCTGAGTTTTAGATCCTCAGTATCCACATAAAAAGTCAGACTCGGCACAACCAGCTTTGGAGAGCTAGAGGGAGGTAGGCCTCTAGAGCCATCAGTCAATTCCAAGGTCAGTGTCCCAAAACTGTGAAGGTGAAGGACAGTCAAGGAAGGCATTCGGCATCAACCTCTGATCTCCACAGGGATACACACACACACACACACACACACACACACACACACACACAAACACACACACACAGGAACATATGCACACAAAAGAATGTATTCTAGGGCCAGTGAGGTGTGTCAGAGACCCAAACCTGATAGTCTGAGTTCAGTTCTTGGAACCCATGTTTTTAAAAGATGGAGATATTGAAACTTATGACTAAGCCAATCTCTGCTTATGGCAAGATGGAAGGCCAAAGCAGGAGACTTAACCAGAGCTCAAATGTGCAGCACATCATTAAAAGCAAAAAGAGAGACTCTGCCTCAAAATCAAGTTGGAAGGAGAGAATCGGCACCAAGAAAATCAGCACCTTCTCCACACTTCCTAGGACTCTTAGCTGGGGTCATCTTTGTGGATTCCCGGGATTTTCCCTGGCATCAGGTTTTTCTCTAAGCCCATAATGGCTCCTCTATCCAGATATCTCTTTCATTGCTATTCTTCACTGTTCTTCTCTCAACTTGACCATCCTACTGCCTCACGTTCCCATCCCCCACCCTCTTCCTTCTACCCACCTACCCTCAGTTTGCCCAGGAGATCTCATATATTTCCCCTTCCCATATGTCCTTCTTAGGATCCTCCTTGTTACCTAGTTTCTCTAGGGTTATGGATTGTAGCCTGGTTATTCTTTGCTTCACATTTGCTATCCACTTATGAGTGAGTACATATCGTGTTTGTCTTTCTGGGTCTGGGCTACCTCATTCAGGATGACTTTTTTTTCTAGTTCCATTTATTTGCCTCTAAATTTCATGATGCCATTGTTTTCTGCCACTGGGTCATATTCCATTGTATAAATGCACCACATTTTCTTTATTCATTCTTCAGTCAAGGGGCATCTTGGTTGTTTCCAGCTTCTGGCTGCTGGGAATAATGCTATGAACATAGTTGAACACGTGTCCTTGTGGTATGATTGAGCATTCTTTGGGTATATGCTCAAGAGTGATATCACTGGGTCTTGAGGTAGATTGAGTCTCAGTTTTCTGAGAAACTGCCACACTGATTCCCAAAGTGGCTGTACAAGTTGGCATCCCCACCAGCAGTGCAAACGCCCCCTTGCTCCACATTCTTTCCAATATAAGCTGTCATCAGTGTTTTTGATCTTAGCTATTGTGACAGGTATAAGATGGTATCTCAGAGTCATTTTGATTTGCATTTCCCTAGTGACTAAGGATGTTGAACAATTCCCTAAACGTCTTTTGGCCACTTGAGATTCTTCTGTTGAGAATTCTCTGTTTAAATCTGTATCCCAGTTTTTAATTGGATTATTTGGTATATTAATGTCTAGTTTCTTGAGTTCTTTATATATGTTGAAGATTAGTTTTCTGTCATATTTTGGGTTGGTGAAGATCTTTTCCCATTCTATAGGCTGTTGTTTTTGTTTTATTGATTATGTCCTTTGCCTTACAGAGGGTTCTCAGTTTTAGAAGACCCCACTTACTAATTGTTAATATCAGTGTCTGTTACTGGTGTTATATTTAGGAAGTGGTCTCCTGTACCAGTGTGTTCAAGACTCCTTTCCACTTTCTCTTTCTGTTAGGTTTGTTATGACTAGATTTACATAGAGGTCTTTGATCTACTTGGACTTGCATTTTGTGCAGGGCAATAGATAAAGATCTATTTGCATTATTCTACATGTCGACATCCAGTTATGTCCGTACCATTTATTGAAGATGTTTTCTTTTTTCTATTGTATAATTTTGGCTTCTTTGTCAAAAATCAAGTACTCATAGGTGTGTAGATTTATATTAGGGTCTTTGATTTATTCTATTGATCTATGTGTCTGTTTTTAGTCAAAACTGAGCTGTCTTTATTACTATAGCTTGTAGTAAGAGGTTTCTGGCCCAGACTTTTGGGCCTAACCTCAAGGTTTAGGCACACAGACCCACAGACCCGCAGAGACACGCAGATTCTTTCAATAGTCTTTGGCTGATCAGCCTAAGGCCCAGGCATATAATTTGCTAACTCTTTACCCTTAATCTAACCCATCACTCTTACCCTGTTCAGCCATGTGGCTGGGTACCTTTTCTTAGAGCAGCATAGTTGTCCTCTGCTTCTTCTGGCTTCTCTCTGGCATTCTGCTCTGTGCTTCCTGTTCTCAGAGTTTTCTTAGTCTGGTAGCCCCACTCACACCTCCTGCCTGCCTTTGACCAATCAGCGCTTTTTATTAAACCAGTGGGTAGAACAATTATTTACAGTGGAACAACATAATACCCCTACAATAGCTCTAAAGTAAAGCTTGAAGTCAGGGATGGTGATGCCTCTGGGAGTTCCTTTATTGGTACTATCCTGGGGTTTTTGTTTCGTTTTTCCATATGAAGTTGAGTATTGTTCTTTCAAGGTCTGTGAAGAATTGTCTTGGGATTTTGATGGGGATTGCATTGAATCTGTATATTGTTTTTGGCAAAATTGCCGTTTTTTACTATGTTAATCATACCTAATCTAGAGCATTTTCTGATATCTTCTTCAGTTTCTTCCTTCAAAGACTTAAAGTTTTTGTCATACTGGTCTTTTGCTTGTTTGGTTAGAGTTACACCAAGATATTTTCTGTTATTTTTGGCTATTGTGAAGGATGTTTTCTCTGGTTTCTTTCTCAGCCCATTTATTATTTGCGTATATGAGCCTACTGTTTAGTTTTGTTTTTTGAGTTAATCTTGTATCCTGTCACATTGCTGAAGGTATTTATCAGCAGCAGGAGTTCTCTGGTAGAATTTATGGGGTCATTTATGTATACTATTATATCATCTGCAAATATTAAAAGCTTGACTTCTTCCTTTCCAATTTGTGTCCCCTTGATCTCCTTCATTGTCTTATGGCTTCAGCTAGAACTTCAAGTACTGTATTGAATAGATAGAGGGTGGACAGCTTTGTCTTGTTCCTGATTTTAGTGGAATTGTTTTGAGTTTCTCGCCATTTAATTTGATACTGGCTGTTGGCTATTGCTTTTATTATGTTGAAGTATGTTCCTTCTATTCCTGAGCTCTCCAAGATCTTTATCATGAAGGGGTGGGTGTTGAATTTTGTCAACGGCTTTTTGAGCATCTAATGAGATGACCATGTGGGGTTTTTCAGTTTGTTTATGTGATGGATGACATTGACAGATTTTTATATGATAAGAAAGTTGTTTTCTGACTTCTACATAGGCCATGCCATGCACGTATATGCATGTGCTTTTACACACACACACACACACACAAATACATAAATATACAGAATTTATTCCAATTTTATTTTTGTTGTTTTTTAAAGGGTCTGTCTATATAACCCTAGTTGTTATGGAACACACTCTGTAGACCAACCAGACTGGCCTCAAACTCATAAAGATCTACCTGCCTCTCTTTCCAGAGTGCTGAGATTAAAACACTGCCATGCCCAGCTATTCTAACTTTCTTAAATTGTTCTATTCAATTATTGTTTATTTTTATTATATTATTTTATTAAAGCCACATATATACATAGATATAGATTTTAAGATCAGCACCACACATGCAAAAGAATCCAAAAGTTTATCAATGTATATATGTATGTACACGTTTGAGTGTGTACATACACAGAGAAGTTGTTCTCTAGTTTAACAGCATCTCTATCTCATTATTAAGAAATTTAAAAAGGAGTAAATCGAAAATATTGGTGTCCTGATGCTTCATTTTTATCACACATCAATGCTATATCTTTTATCACAGATTAATGAAAAAAAGTAATTATTGACTATTGCCAAGATTAGTAGGCAATTTTCAAAATTGAATTTAATGTAAACGCCAAAAACTCCAAAGATGTTTTTGCTTTATCATTTCTTATAGAGAGAAAATATTCTTACTGATGCACAAGTATGTTGTAGGAGGAAAATCAGATTTTTTAAAACAAACCTAACTATACCATTTATCCTTGGATAGAAAATATAATGTTATTAAAAATGCTCCATGGAGTTTCTAAGTTCTTAGCAAAAGAAAGGTAGAGATTTTAACCTTTTTAACCTTAGATACATTTTATATGAAAGATGTCACACATACAAAAGTAATCTCATGGCATGTCAGTTCCTGCCCTTTGTGGTGCTGAAAGGCTTGGCCTAGAAAGATAAATGGAGGGGAGCACTTTACGGCTCCTGGTTTCAGAGGACTCCTTAATTATGGCTGTGAGAGAATGGGGAACTGGTGTGTAGCACTGACACATGTACTACACTCTTCATCTACAGCTGGAGAGACACAGAGTAAGGGCCCTGAAGCAGGGCCAGAATATGAGCCCATGACCACCAGTCAGGGCCCATCTTCCAAAGGTTTCCCATCCTCTCAAAACAGCTGAGGCCAAGTACTCAAATACATGCGTCTATGGGGGACTTTCCTCAGCCAGTATGAGAAGTAACACAGGGTGCAGGATCCTGAATCAATTCTCTGAAGCCCCACGTTCCCGCCACTGGGGAACAAGAAGGAAGAAGTAGCCTCACCCCCTATTTTGCCCCGTAATCCTGAACAAAGCCCTCAAGGCTAACATGGCACCCTCTGTTTCCCCTACAGACTGCATCATCGGCTATTAAAGGTGCTATTCAGCTGGGAATAGGTTACACAGTGGGGAATCTCACATCCAAGCCAGAACGGGATGTCCTCATGCAAGACTTTTATGTGGTGGAAAGTGTGTTCCTACCCAGGTAAGAGCATTTTAATTTAAAATGATTCCATGCTGAGGAAACATCGCAATGGTATCCTTCTGTTGAAGGTCATTTCTACCATGTCTGCCTGTACTGGAGGGTGTGTGGGCGGGACCTGAGGCTATACTGGAGGGTGTGTGGGCGGGACCTGAGGCTATACTGGAGGGTGTGTGGGCGGGACCTGAGGCTATACTATGTTCCTCTTTTCCCCTGTGGAGAGAGATGGTGTCATCCCCTGATCAGCTGTAATCAGTTGTGATGGGTGCCTGCAAGACTATGTGCAAAGGATCATGGGATTTTTGAGTTGGGGGTGGTGAAGAAATTTCAGAGTAGAGTCAGCCATGTGTTTTGAGTGAGCGTCCATCAAGCAGAGCTGGTGCCAAGATTTTGTTATGCCTAATTTAAGAAAGAGCTGGGGCTCCACAAATGGTGAAGAGGACCTGAGTTCAGTTCCCAGCACCACATTAGCAGCTCACAACCATCTGTATCTCCAGTCCCAGGATATTCAACATCCTCTTCTGGTCTCCAAGGGCATTGGGAGTAGATATGATACACATATATGCATACAGGCAAATGCTCATAAACATAAAATAAAAACAAACAAATCTTCTTAAAAATAAGTAATTAATTAAAGAGTGGACCAAAGGGACCACTAATGGTCTTGCATCTGAATTAAGCCAAAAATTTGTCTTTTATGTTGACTTTGACCTAAAGTTCCTCCAGAAAAAAAAAAAAAAAAGAGGTAATGCTGTTATTTTGACATCATGTTTGCAAAAACACCAAAGTTATCTGTACATTTATTAGTCTAGGGAAGAAAAAGCATAAATTGTTTAAAACCAAGTACGTGGGCTGGTGAACGGCACAGTGTGTCGAGCTCTTGCCTCCAAGCCTGACTCCCTGAGTTTGATCCATTGGACTCACAGAGTAAGAAGAGAAAGCCTCTCTCACAACTTATTCTCTGACAAACCCTCACACCAAGAGCTTGTGCACACATGTGCACGTGTGCACACACACACACAATAAATGTAATAACAATATTTTTAGAAACAAATACATGTGGAAATGGAGACCAGCAATGGAACTGTATACTTACTGTGTCTCTGTGTTGTGTCTTCTGTGCCCTAACAAGCAAAAATATCAAAGGCAATTCCACTATTATAAAAGACGACCGTTGTTCAGTTGAAATGTCACCACAGCTGGAGGTTTTTCAAAGAAAATGAAGTAGAAATAAAGACATTGTCCTTGGAGCAGCTTACTTTGTCCCTGTGACTCTGAGGATTGGCTTTTTCAGACACGTGTGTTCTAAATGAGCCATTTTGTTGTTTATGTCTGGGCTCAAGCTCATCAGTGAGGTGTGTAAAGGAAATTCATGACAATCATCATCACTCAGTGTCCATGAGGGTGTGTTCTTGCATTCCTAAGCATCAGAGAATCTATCAGTGCTAAGATCCTTTAATAAAGTAGCACAAACCTACATATGACTCACAAACATTCTCCTGTATTATTGCATTAATTTTTATGAATGAGTGCGAATATTTGCACATGCACCCTATGGTCAGAATTTCTTTGGAACACCAGCTCTCAAATAATGACACAGAGACTTTTTATTAATTATGAAAGCTTGGCCTTGGCTTGGGCTTGTTCCCAACTAACTCTTAAAACTTAAGTCATATATATTAATTTGCATTCTGCCATGTGGCTTGTTACCTCTCCTCAATACCATATATCCAAGTTCCTCCACCTCTCAGATTCCTCCCAGAGTCCCTTTCTCTTTCCAAAAATCCTGCCTATCCTCTCCTGCCTCGCTATTGGCCATCAGCTCTAAATTAAACAACCAATTAGAAGATGCCTTAGGCAGGTGGGGAAGTACAGACTTATCTTCACACATTGGGTTCAAATATCCTGCAATAGTCTATCCCAGAGTTTCTCATAGGAGGTGTTATTTTAGGTTAGATAACCCTTTGTGTAAGACTGCATGCCCCAGGTTTTACCAGTAATAGTATCCTAATTACCACAACAGCCAAAATCTCCCACAAAATTGTGGATGCATTGAGTTTCTTGATTGTGACTATTGTGTCACAGATATACATGTAAAAAAAAATAGCAATTCATAGCCAGACATAGTGTCACACACCTTTAACCCCAGTACTTGGGAGGCAAAGGCAGGTAGATCTCTAAGTTAGAGGCTACCCTGATCTACATAGAGAGCTCCAAAAACAGTCAGAGCTGCATAGGGAAACCCTGTCTTTTAAAAACAAATGAACAAAAAAAAAAAAATAGCAATTCATACATTGATCGTATCAAATAGTTCTCCACCACCCCATATTTCTAAGTTCACCTGAGGATGTGGATCAGGTAAGTGACCAGCACAGGCTCTAGTTGTAACAACTGAAGCATTCTGAGGTCTCCAATAGCTAGAGAGCTAGATAACTATTGCTTGAAGTGACAGGCTGCTTAATTTATTTTTTAACTTTTTATTTGTATTGGCATTTTTCCTCCTTATATGTTTATCCACAACTTGTATTCCTGATGTCCCTCCCAGGTAAGAAGAGGAAGTCAGATCCCTTGGAACTTGGATTAGAGGTGGTTGTGAGCCACCATGTTGGTGCTAGAAATTGAATCTGGGTCCTCTGCAAGAACAGCTAATGTTTTTAACCACTGAGCCATCTCTCTAGCCCCTGACAAGCTGTTTTAATTTATCTCTACTCTGAAGCAACAAGATTGGTTGCCCTTAGCAACCAAATGCATTGTGTTTCTTTTTTTATTTTGAAACCACTCAATTCTACTTTTAGATATCACATATTTATTCTACAGATCATTTTATTTTATAGATAGGAAAAGACCTGGACATGTAAGATTTGAGGAATATATATATAACAGTGCCTGTCCAATCTCTAGACATGTCATCTTCCAAAATCAAAGAAGATAAGTAAAAGAACCATGAGCATCTTCACCCCTCAATGAGATTCTTACTGGTAGGATAGAGAAGGAAGATGATTTATAACATTTGTACTATATGACCATGAACCTCAGGTGGCAATGGAAAGCAAAGATTTGGGTACCAGCTATGAGCTGAGCATTGTCTTGTTTATTTGACATACAGTGTATATAATTAAGACTTTAGCTTAATCTTTTTTGTTGTTGTTGTTGTTGAAACAGTGTCTCACTGTGTAGCTCTGACTGTCCTGGAACTCACTCTGAATCAGGCTGGCCTTTACCTCACAGAGTTCTGCCTGCCTCTGCTCCCAAGTGCTGGGGTTAAAAGTATATACCAGTACACCTGTCTAGCTTACTCTTATTACCTTAAACATTTGCAAATAGGAAAGAAGGAAGGAAGGAAGAGAGGGAAAGAGGGAGGGAGGGAGGGAGGGAGGGAGGGAGGGAGGGAGGGAGGGAGGGAGGGAGGAAAAACTTGAACCTGAGGTACCTGGTCCCGAAGCTCTGCTCTTCGCTCTCCCTTACAGTCACATAGCTCTGGAGAAGTATTTCTGGCACCTTTACCCATTGAAATCTATGCTTCCTCCTCTCTCCTGTAGGAGAATCTGTCACTGATGATGCTCTAGGCTGGCAGTTGTGTTTCAGAAGCTGAGAGTAAAGTTTAAGCATCATTCCATCCTTATGAATAATCGATTACCCAGATGAACGTGGTAGCCTGCACCCCAACACTGCAGAGGAAAAGTCAGGTGGATCCCTGATGTTTTGGGGCCAGTCAGCACAGCTGAGTTGATGACTTTCAGGTTTAGGAAGAGACTTTGCCTCAAATAAAGGGAAGAACCCTTGAAGAAAGACACCACATATCAGCCTTTGGCTTCTACATCCATGTGCATGCATGCACACTCCTGTGTGTGCACAACCACATAACAAGTATATATGCCACACACTGCACAACATAACACAATATGTTTTCAAAGGGAACAATGTTCACCTCTTCTACTTCAAGAGGCACTGCTGAATATGTACCTGTATCACATGTATGCATTTGTGTCTGTCTGTCCCATTCCCAAGGAAACCTAAGACTATCTACCTGATACAACTCAGGACATCAACATAGTAATCAAATTGCTGTTATCTAGGAAACTTCTTATAATTAGTGGACGGCAAGGTGAACATAAGAAGCTCAGAATCACCCAAAAGCAAAGCAAATTAATGCAACATTGTAAATGCAGTGTCCAGCTTCTTGCTTGGACTTCACAGCCAGAGAATAAAGGGAACTGATGAAAGGAATGTGGGTGTTTGATCTTTCTACTGACTGTTGAAGGAAATCTACCCTAATAGAGTTAATAGTGTGGATGGTATGAGCCACTGAAAGCAGCCTCCTTCCAAAACTGGCATTGTGATTGTTTCTGTTGGCTGACAGTCGAAGAGGTCAGAGTTCATGCTGACTCTCATTGCTTTGGACTCTTACTTGTACATGACTGACATTTATAAATTATTACATGTCACAAAAATAATTCTGAAGTCATCCCAGGGGACATTGGCTGAATGCATTTTCCCTCTTACATTGCAAAATGTGGTCTGAGGAAATGTTTGGCTGTGCTGGCAGGCCATCACATATAGGACTATGCAGCCATGCTTGTTCAGGGAAACAGCAACCATTTATAAATTGTAATCTCAGCAGTGACAAAGTTAAGGCAAGGAGATCATGAGTTCGAGGCACTTTGTTCTACAGAGTACACTTTGGGCAAGTTTGCATTTCAAAATGAGTATCTGTATCAGAACCTAAAAGGGGGGGGGGGCTAGGAAGAGAACTTCATTGTGATTGCTGCACAAGCCTGTCACCCTGAGATCAATCCCTGGAACCATGTAAAAAATGGAAGAAGAGAACCAACCCCACAAAATTGTCATCTGACCTCATATATATGCTATGATACATGTGTACACATACACACACCATTGTGTGCACACAAACACACACAGTTATAATAATAATGATGAATTTTAAGGTTTATTTTAAACCCCCAGAAGAAAAACAGCCCAGTAGCTATTTATGAGCAGTCTACTTTGAGATGAAGATGCACAGTCCTTTTCTCCTGATAATAGGGTATTTTAAAAATTATTTCACATGAGGTCTAGCTAGATGGTTCAGTAATTAAGAGCCCTGTTCATCCAGGGAACCCTTCATTCATTCCCAGCATCCTCATGGCATCTCACACCTCACTAACTCCAGTTTCAGAGGATCCAACCTACACCCCCTTTCTGGTCTCTGAGGGCATTGCATATACATGGCACACATACATTCAGATAAAATACTCAAACACATATAATCAAAATAAATTCTTTTTAAAAAAAAATTCAAATGTTCTGCATTACAGATATTTAGCCATTATCCAAAATTCATGGATAATTAATTGGTCCACATTGACCAAGTTCAGGGTCTCATTAAAATATTTTAATGTAATTTCGCTAGAAAGGTTGATAATTTTTCCAAAGAAGGAAAAGCAGAGAGAAGAAGGATGTGTACCATCACCACCCGGTGATTGGCAGGGAGGACCGGTATGGAGTTGCCCATCACCATGTCAACGTGTCTTTACCCCAAGGCCATTGGTCATTGTGGCAGGAATTTCAAAATATCCATGAGCAGAGGATATTTTTTTCCCCAGATATAAAGAATGAAATTTAAATTGGCCCAGAACTAATAGAGCTAGAATGAAGCCAAATTTATCTTTGTTAATGTTCTTTCTCTGTGTCTCCTCTGTGGATATTTGAACCGCAGTGAAGGTAGCAATCTGACCCCGGCACATCACTACCCAGACTTCAGGTTTAAGACCTATGCTCCCCTGGCCTTCCGGTACTTCCGAGAACTCTTTGGTATCAAGCCGGATGATTACTTGGTAAGAGCCTATCATTTTCCTTTCTACAGAATGCATGATGCTCTATTGAAGAGCAGCGGTGACAAGTGGCTGTCTCTTAGAAACCACGGGAACAGAGTAGGCAGAGATGGTCCAAGTTTTTTAAATGTTTACATATTTGGCTTCGAAAATGCAATTTGATGCCATAGCCTTAACAGATAGCTCTGAAATCTGCTGTGTGGTTAGTATTTAAATAACTGTGGTATTATCATTTTGGGTAATTATCCCAACAGATAGTTTATAATTAATTTAGAGACTTGGGAGTTTTACTGAATAGATTCTGTTTGAATGTCTTCCTTTTTCAACTGACTTATCTCCAGCCTGTCTTGGCCCACAGCCACTTCACCTTGGCCTGGAATTTCAGATGATGTTTAAAAGGAACCAGCTAGTTTTGTTCTCTGCATCTCTTCCTGTGCGCTCTCTCTCTATCTATCTATCTATCTCTCCCTCTCTATGTAGCCCTGGCTATGCTGGAACTCATTCTGTAGACCAGGCTGACCTTGAACTCAGAGACTTGCCTGCCTCTGCTTCCTGGGTATTGTGATTAAAGGCATGCACCACCACACATGTACAGGGACACACTCTGTCCTCAGCGCTGCCTCTTCTCCCTGTCCTTCCTGGGGCAGGGCAGCAGGACAGATGCAACAGCCTGTGTATGATGCTCAATGCCAACCTCAGGTTTACCTCACTCCCATTCAGAGAGGCACAGCCCAGTTTTTGTTCAGAGAATGGCTTACCTCATAATTATTATCATTGTTAACACTGTTAACACCTTGGGGCTTTCCAAAAACTGATTTTTAAAGAGCCATAGGAAGGATGTCATCTAATACTGTTTTTCTGTTCTGGATGCTCTCCGAAGACTCTCATGAGACCCTGGAACAGTGCTTTTCAGAAGTGGTACAGCAGTGTTTTTCACTATTGATAAAATGTTCTGAATTTATCTTACTGTAATCGTACAATTCTCTGTCCCAACCAGCTTATAAAATAATTACTCAGAGGCTTTTTATAGTAAAGGCTGGGCCAGTAGTTCAAGCATATTACTAGCTATTTCTTACATTTAAGTTAACCTATAATTCTAATTTATGTTTAGCCACGTGACTTGGTACCTTTTCGTCAATACAGCATTCTTATCTTGCTTTCTTTGAACTTGGCTGGTGTCTTCTGCTCTGTCTTTCCTCTTCCCAGAATTCTCCCAGTCTGGTCACCCAACCTATACTTCCTGCCTGGCTACTGGCCAACCAGCATTTTAATAAGCCAATATGAGTAACAAATCTTTACAATGCACAAGAACATTATTTCACATCTTATAATATGGATAAGATAAAAAATGAAATTCAAAACTGATATCTGTTCCATACTAATTAAAACCCATATCTTTAGTTGGTACTTAAGAAAATTATATCTTTAAAAAAATATTTTAAATATCTTTTTTTAAATATTTGTATACATGTATTTCTATGTGAGGCCATACACATGCCACATAGTGTGGTGGTGGTGTGTGTGTGTGAGTGAGAGAGAGAGAGAGAGAAATGTTTGCACCCATGTATTTCTGTGTGAGGCCATGCATATGCCACACAGTAGTATAGAGGTCAGAGAAGAGTCTGGAGATGGAGAACAGTCTCTTGTCTGGTGCTGTGCTGTGTTCTGGTTGTACCAGTTTGCCTGTGAGTCTCCGGGCTGTTTTCCTGTCTCCACCTCCAGTCTCCTTGAAGAAATGTGGGTTACACAGATCTTATTGCATCTTTTCCATGAGTTTCAGGGAGCCAGACTCAAGGCTACAGATTTTTGTGGCAAGCACTTTATCAACTGAGCCATTTTACAGCCCAGAAAGTCATGATTTCTCCCCACTAACCTAAGATGCAGAACTAAGTCTCTCCAAGCAGTAATGCTCCTGGACATCCTGGCCTCTACAAATTCTGGTGGCCCTTTTTGCCTCTGTCCTTTTGAAATGCTGTCAGCTGTCCCTGTCACTCTGGAGGTGTGTTAGGGAGGATTTGGGGGTTTCTGGTCATTTGGTAATACATAAGGGTTACCATCTCTCAGAAAATAAGTTTAGGGAACCCAGTAGAATTTCATAATGAAATTCTCGTACCTTGGGCCACACACTGGGCTTTTCCTTCTGGATATCATTAAACCTCTGACCAAACAAAGAAGTACTACAACAGTTTACAGCATTGCTGATACAGGCATCTGTCACAGCACTGGGTGACAGATGTGACAATTTGGCTGCTCATCTCAGCCCTGCTGTGTCCTTTGCCTCACAGCCTGAGAAAGCTCACTCCAACCATTTCTGATCACACACAGTTAACTCTCTTTGGGAAAGTTTTTCTGAACAACTTCTCGTAGAGCTTTACCTGTGTTTCCTTGATGAGTCTTTAAGCTCATGAGTACTCTTCACGGTGTAGGAGGAGAGCTTACAAAGGAGTCTAGGAGGCAATGCCAGTGTTTTCAATGTTCTACATCTGTCTACCTCATCTCCAGATGCTCTGAAGACCCTTTCCACTAGCGTCATGCATCTCACCCACCATGTCACACACACTGGGCATAGTCTCCAGGCAGCATCTCTCCACCCATCACGCAGCGATGGTCCACCCTGATGAACACACCCTAAGAAAGTCCAATCCATCTTGCAAGGCACATTTTGGATCTGTTAAGCTCAAATAAAGCACAGAAGACAAATGGGCATATCTCAAAAAAGGTCTCTGTAAAGAAAGATGGACACTAATACCAAGTCTTGGCATCTGTCGGGTGCGGCTGTTGAAACCCACACTGTGATGATACATGGCCATAAGCAGAGGAAGAGAGAAGAAACCATTGATGAAACCAGCTACATAGAGTTGAAATCCCAACTCTGTTAGCTTTCTGCTGCCAGGTCTGGGTTTCTGCCAGAATTATTTGTGTATGTTCTCAGTTTCATTAAAATTCACTATGTGCTTGCTGATTACAAGTTTCAGGTCTAAGCATGAATAATTTGGATAGGAAGGCAGCAGGGCGAAGTGCTTCCAAGTGCAGAGCACTGAATTCTTCCTTATTTGTTACTAGACAAGTATCTTCCACCCAAGAGGCCCTGGGCATGCCCATCTCTGCTGCTGCGACAAGCTGTTTACTCTTCCCCCTCCCAGGTTTTCTCAAATCCAATGTAATTCCTAGGAGTCTCTCATAGGGATTTTTAGGCTTACCTCCTCCAGTCAGAGCAAAAGCGAATTGAGTGTGGTACGCCATCAGGGGAATAGTAGGCAAGTTCATCTGTGCTACATGGTATAAGTTTACGTTGTTAGTTTGCCTTGGCAGAGCCTGTTGGGATATACTTTCTCTCCAGTAGGTATAGCAAGGAGGCCTTGCAGAAAATTGATATGGGAAGACACAGGCATTTGAGCACCTTTCACAAATGAAATGTGCCTGGAAGGCGTATAGAGCCCAGGAGTGCACATGGAGGCTTGGTGATCACTACTTATTAAATTGTCTTTCTTTGTTCTTTAAAGTCAGTCTTTAGAAGTTGCTAAGAATATGGTAATGAAGCTGTAGGGTTCTGGAGTAGAAATCATATTCCTCTCTAGTATCATTATCTCAGTCACTTGCATACTGATGGTGTGCTGTTCCTAATCTTAATTCAAAATGTTAGCAAAATGTCAGGCAGTTGCCTATTGGTAGTCTTATAAATTGCATACTAAAAGAGTATTTGACAAATAACTGATCAGGTTGTCCCCATAATAAATAGATCAGTGCTTATAGAGAACTTTGATACTTTGTTGGGAGATATATGTAGGTCTGAATCTAGGTTTTTCCAGGCAGATTTTTCTCTTTTGTTTTAAACAATAGTTTTATTGTGAATTTCATACAATGTATTGTGAATATAATCACTTCCTCCCCAATTCCTGCATAAGTACCTTTCCTACCCTCTCCTCTCCCTACTCACCCAACTTTCAGGTGCCCCCCCCCAAAAAAAAAACAACTTAGCTTCTACTGCCCTACTACTCTTTGGAGTGGGATCCACCCTGAAGTGTGGTTGACCTACCAAGGGGTCACATTATTAAAGAAAATTGAATCTCTGTTGTAGTAAGAAATCACTGGCTCCTCCTGACCAGCCTAGTCCCGAGGTCCAGACCTACAGTTCCCATAGCTGTTTAGCGCCAAATAATCGCACAAAGCTTATATTAATTACAGACTGTTTGACTTGGGCTTAGGCTCATTATCAGCTAACTCTTACAACTAACTCAACCAATTTCTATTAATCTATGTCTTACCACGTGGCTGGTAGCTTTACCTGTGTTCCATTACATCTTGCTCTTGTGGGCAGCAGCTCACAACATCTCTCTGTGTGACTCCAGCCTCCCTCCCCTTTATCTATGCTTGGATTTCCTGCCTGCCTATAAGCTGCTTTACCATAAGCCAAAACAGCTACTTTATTATCCAATGGTAATTCAGAGAGTACAGAAAGACATCCCACATTGCTCTCTCTCCTAACAGCCATCAAATGTCAATAGCTCCTTAGCTAGTAATACCCATTTCCCTGCTCTGTGCTAAGATTTTGCTTGACTTGAACTTGTGTGAGTCTCATGTGTACTTCTAGACATGATTCCTGTATGTTATTTCTGTTCTTTTATTTTATACTTTCATAATTTTTTATTCCTACTCATGAGGATATTCTATGGGCAATTGAGTTGCAATGAATAAAGCCAGAATTTCTAGAGAGTCTGGCATCTAACTTCAGTTTTTCATAAGAGACTGGGATCTGTGGCAGGGTCTTGTGTTTATAATTATATAATAGACTCAACCTTCCTTCTGTCAGGATGTTCTTACTGTATTTGGAGATAACATCTTATAGGTAGTTGTCTAAAATGCACAGTACATGTTGGACAGAGCCAGTTTGTTCTTGCCCGAAGAAAGTATGCACTGAAGGCTGGGTGCCACATTCACCTACATAGTGTCATATAATAATAATTTTAAATAATAGTTGTAATAAGAAGTTACTCTGCCTGAGGTCTCAAGAACATTTGCCTTAAAATTTTTTAGTTGCATTCAAAATTATTTCTTTTTGGTTTGTTGTTGGGTTTTTGTTTTTGTTTGGGGATTTTGTTTTGTTTTAGAGACAAGGTCTTCCAGTATTTCCTTGACTAGTCTGGAGCTCTCTCTGTAGACCATCTGGCCTTGAACTCACAGAGACCTAACTCTGCCTCCTAAATGGGATTAAAGACATGCATCACCACACCTATTGATATTTTTGTTTATTTTGGAGGATTCCTTGAGCCTCCATCTTGGTCACTGAGTGTCACAAAACTTAAAACTGGAAGAGCCATGGTTTCATAAACACAAATTAATTCACTCATGCCCTGCCCACTCCCCACCCCTCCCAATCCATGTGGAAACTTTACTTGCACACATCACTGGGCAGAGAGCCCTCTGCTTCCTTTCTGCTAAAGAAGCTTCTTATCTACAGTCTGATAACTATTTTGTTTTCCAACCTCTCTTCAGCATGCAGGTGAGAACTTAAGCTCTTTGAAGCTTAGCAAAAGAGTGTCAAGAGGTTAGACCATCTGATTGTGGCCAGCATGCAAGAGACTGAGAAAGGATAATGGTGACTTCAAGGTCATCCTTGGCTATACAGCAAGACCTTATATCATATATAAACCTTATATCATATACATATAATAAAATTATATATTACATATATATAATAAAAAAGCCAGTAAAGAGGAGGTAAAAAATGGGAGTTGCCAATGCCTTAGAAATAAACACTTGCTTCTTTCTCTTCTTACATAAATGTATTTCCCTTGCTCATAATGCTGTCAAAGCAAGATAATGTTAGAGGTGTCATCTACAAACAGCCTTTAGTCATTTCTATTAGTCTTTGCATCTCTGTCTCTCTTTCTGTGTCTCTGTCTCTCTCTCTCCAACCTCTCATCACCTGCTTTGGTTCCTTTTCCAGGAACCAGATAGTCACAAAAAGCATTGAGGAGTTTTCAACCTTTGAGGACTTTTTAGCTGCCTACATCTTCAAGATATGATTCCATGTGTTAGGACATATATTAAACAGAACAGTGTGGTTCTGGAAGGGGGAAGCAGACTCATGAACCAATGGAATAAGATAGTGAATAACTAGTGAAAAAGAGAACGGAAGTAAACTGTCACATGGACTGCAAATAGATTTTTCAACAATGCAAGAACACACACACACAAAGGGCTGTCTCTTCTATTAATTGTGTTGGGAAAACCGGTTATGTAGGGCCTGGGTAGACCCTGTGTTTAATTCCTGCCACCCACTCAGCACCTCACAACTATCTGTAACACCAGTCTCAGGAGATCTGTCACCCTCTTCTGACCTCCACAAGTACTTCATGTATGTGGGGCACAGCCATGCATTCATGCAGAATACTCACATGCATAAAACAAAAGTAAAATAAAATCTCAAAAGAAACCTGATTATTCTCATGCAGAAGAGTGAGGCCAGACCCTATCTCTGGCTGGGAATGTAGCTCAATGGTAGAACATTGTCCAGTGTGCATGAAGACTCAGTTTCCACTCCCAATACTGCATAAATACAATGACAAGGCCTGGAGTCAAGCATTTGAGAAGATGAGAATAAAGCTTTGGGGATGGTGTGAAGGAGGTGCGCAAAATCAAGCATTTGAATATAAATGAGGAAATAGGAAATGTCAAGGCTAGTAAGTCACCAAGGTTCTGGATTGGGGAACAAGACAAATAGTTTTTCACCCCTGAAGACAAGGAAATAAAGGAAAGATGAAAGACAGGAACCAGATTTAGAGATGAGATTTTCTGCTGTGTGGAGTTTATCCCAGTACAGTGCTCATACCTTGCAGAAAGGAAGGAATTCATTCAAAGGCTGGAATCCTTCCCTTCTTCTACTTACCACGCTTGTATTTTGGCCAAGAACTAGATCTACCATGATAAGAACAAAAACAAACTCCCCCCCCCCAAAAAAAAACCTTTTCATTTCAACAACAGCAAAGTGAAAGTCATATAATTATTTTGTTTGTTTTTGAGACATGGTCTTTGTATGTAGAGGTCCACCTACCCAAAAGGCATGTGCCACCATGCCCAGAAAAGCCATATAACTTAATCATGGCCTTGAAGTAAATTTGATTACATGCTTGTCACATGCAAAGTATTGAGTTATAATGAAGTAGAGATATCAATTTTATGTTAGACATATCTGAAGCTCTGGAGTCCCGAGATGGAGATGTCATGTCATCGTGTGTGTAATCGGTGACAGTGGAGCATGTCCTTTGGGGGAGCAGAGGAAAGAGAAAGAGAGATTCTAGGCTGAAGTAATATAGAGGCATGGGCACTTGACCTTGAGCTGGGGCTTCACCAGTGTGCTGTAAACAGGGCATCTTTTGCTGATCTCATAAGACAGATATGGTGACCCCAGGTCTGTCATGTGGCACTGGGGGTGGGGATATTGGAGAGCATAGCTCTTTCCCATGACAGAATTATAAAAATAAATGGAAATCTGTCAGAGAAGGGCCTGAGTTTATCTGGAGCCTCCTTGTAAAGCCCTTCGACAATATTTACTCTTTCAAAAAAGGGCCAAGGAGACTGTAAATATGGTTCAGTCATTAAGAGTACTTATTCTTGCATAGGACCAGGTTTAGTTCCCTGCATCCACATGTTAGCTAACAACCATCTGTAACAACAATTTCAGAGGATCTGGCCTATGTGGCCATTGCATGTGCATGCTGTGCAGATATGTGCAAGCAAAACACCCACACGGATAAAATAAAAGTAAATAAATCTTTTTATAAATTTCTCAAAAAGGCAAATATGGGTATTGCTTTGCTCATCCCCTATGGAAACATCATATACATTAAGAATACTTTAGTGCTGGGTGACGGTACACACCTTTAATCTCAGCACTTGAGAGACAGAGTTCTGTGTATCTGAGTTTGAGGGCACACACACATGCAGGCACGCACATGCGGCACACACACATACACAAACACACACACATACATACACATGCATACACACACACACACAGAGAGACTATTAACCGTGCATGGTGGCAGAGGCCTATAACCACACCACTAGGGAAGTGGAGGCAGGAAGATCATCAATTTGAGATCATCTTGACCTACACAGGGAAGACACTATCTTTAAAGCAAAATATTTTGTGTGTTGGTGTATCCATGTGTACATGTTCTTGTGTGCACATATGTGTGTGCAGCCACCTATACATGGGAGTGTGTGGAAGAGAGAGTCATGTCAGATGCTTCCCTCTACTGTTCATTCGTTCTCTGTCTTGCTTTGAGACAAGACCTTTCACCAAACTGTAGCTTGCAGATTCAGCGAGACTGGTTGGCTCTGGAGCTCCTGGGATCTATATTCCTGTCCCCACCACCCAGGACCTGAGGCCACCTCACCCAGCTTCAGACATGGCCACTGATGATTCAAATGCAGATCTGCATGCTTTCAAACACTTGCCTGGTCACCTTCTCCCTGGCCCCAAAAGTTTGCTTTAAATGTTTGCTTAGGAGCGGAGCGGGCACTGTGGCTCCTCAGAGAACATCTACCAAGCCTGACAAGGCCCTATCACTGAGAATACAGGAATAAATATGGACACACATCCACACATAAAATGATTGTATATGTGTGTGTTTACTTTTTCCCTTTTCAGTACTCCATCTGCAGTGAACCTCTGATAGAACTGTCCAATCCTGGAGCCAGTGGATCCTTGTTTTTTGTGACCAGCGATGATGAATTCATCATCAAAACTGTCCAGCATAAGGAAGCAGAGTTCTTACAGAAGTTGCTGCCAGGCTATTACATGGTAAGGGGCTGCACACAGCTACAGTTTCTGCCTTAGGATGTGTTGCTTTCTTTGGAGGGCTCTGTTCCTGTGTGTTTTTCTTTCTTTCCATGTAGACTAACTATGTTGTAGCATTCATCGGATAGATTTTAATAATTAATAGCACACAAGCTTGGTAAACTGAGTTTAACAACCAGACTCTATGGGTAGGAGAAAGCCAACTTTGCAAAATGGTCCTCTGGTCGTGACATGTGTGTCCACAAATCACATACATATACACACACTAATAATAATTTTTTAATTCTCAGAAGTGATAGGCAAGTGTGATGGTGCACACCTGTTATCGCAGCATTTAGGAGGCTGAGACAGAAGGATCATGATTTCAAGGCTAGCCTGAAAGATCCTGTATCAAATGACGTAAATGAGAACCCAGTAGTGAAGCAGAGTTATTGAATGCAGTCCTAAGTGTAAGTACAGTCATCACCTCTCTGTGGCCCAGATAAGTGAAGCTGCTTATGAACCTTTAGTCCCTATACTCTAAAAGCTGGGAAACAGTGTCTTTGTGATGTCATTGTAGTGATCTATGAACGCTTTGCTACCTGACTCTAGGGTGTGTCAAACTTAGAATTGAAGCTCAAAGAACTCAGTGGAATCCATTGCTTTGTATACTATCTAAAAACATTAACAAAAAGTCCTTTTTAAAAGGAGAGTAATTTAAAGAAAACTACAAATTTTTATTTAAAGATTTAAAAACTATGAAACAATGACAATATGTACATTGCTCTTGAACTTGCTATTGTGAAATGAGTCAAAGCACCAAGCAAGTGTGGAGGCCCATCTGTGATCCCAGTGCATGAGAGGTGAAGGCATGATCCCTAGAACAAGCAGGCCGGCTAAAATAGTAGAATCCATGAGTTCTGGATTGGAATGAGAGACCCTGCCTCAAAATGTAAGGTAGGAAGTTATTGAAAGAAGACACTCAATATGAACGTATGGCCTCCACCTCTATGCGCACACTCAGGTGGCCACATGCATATGTTGTTTGTGATCTGACAAATAAAGCTTTCCTGAGCAGAGGGCAGAGCTAGCCACTAGTTACCATAGAGACCAGGCGGTAGTGGCATGTACCTTTAATTCCAGCACTTGGGAGGAAGAAGCAGGAATATGAGGAGTTCAAGTCCACCCTGAGGTACATATAAGATTGAACCAGTTTAAACGAGACAGAGCTGGGCAGTGTGTCCCCAGCACAGTCAGAAGGTGGAGACAGGAATATAAGGCGAGTGGAGACAGGATCTTGACTCCCCCATTTAGTCTGAAATTTCATAGAGGTAAGAAGTTTCTGGTGGCTGGACACTCTGCTTCTCTGATCTCTAAGTAAGCTGTATTTGTCAGAACACAAACAAAATATCATATAATGTGCATACAAACACACTTTCAGGCAGGCATAAACCACACACACGCCACCACCACCACCATAAACACACAAGAAGGAAAATGAAGTCCCAAAAATCTCTAAAGTGGCAGTTCTTGTTACAAATATGATATAATGGACCAATGAGATGCCTCCAATGGTAAAGGTGGTTGCTGCCAGCCATGCAACCTGAGTCAGATCCCTGGAACCCACATAACAGAAGGGAAGGAACTTGCTTCTTCTCTGAGTTGTCTTCTGATCTCCACATGTTTGTCATGGAATTAATATTCCCACTACCACCCCACACACATGGATAATAAATAAATGAATGAATGAATGAATGAATGAATGAATGAATGAATGAATGAATGAATGAAGATCGATCTTTTAAAGCTGTGTGTGGTATAACTATTTCAACAAATGAATCAATGGTTCACACAAGGTGTCCAGAAAGAGACCCATGTGTATTTGACAGTGTCTTTTATTTTTACTCAAGGACTATTTTAAACTCAATAAAAAAAGCCTATTTATCTATCTACCTTATGGAAATTATATTCCCATATTAGATCTTTCACCTACATAAAATTTATTGTTTATAAAGTAAGGCCAAATATAATGGTGAAAATTACTTTGAAAGTTGAAAGGAAATAGAAGCTTAAAACCTTAAGCTATTAAAAAAATACTTTGCCAAACAAAAGCATGAAAAATAGATAAATGTGACTCTGACAAAGGACAGAACATTTTATATAACAAAAATAATAGGCATAAGATTAGTGTAGTCACATAGAATGAAATAAAAACAGTTGTTTGCTCAAACTGGGGAGGGGGCTGAAGGAAGAACGGGAGCCAATGGAACTGTTTTCTCCTTCCACAGTTTGACTCCCAGGGACCAGACTTGGGTTGTCAAGGCTTAGCAGCAACTGCCTTTGCACCGCCCCCCCCCCCCCCCAGCCATCTCGATGATCCATTATAGCACACTCTTTGTTATGCCCCCTTCCCTTCCTAAGCTATTTAAATATGTATGCTGGCTAGATTTGTGTCAGTTTGTATAACCTGGAGTTATTGGAAAGGAAAGAAACCTCAGTTGAGAAAAAGGCCCCTTAAGATCCAGCTGTGACTAGTCGGGGAGGGCCCAGCTCATTGTGGGTGGTGCCATCCCTGGGCTCATGGCCCTGGGTTCTAAGCCATGAGGAGCAAGCCAGTAAGCAGCACCCCTCCATGGCCTCTGCATCAGCTTCTGCTTCCGGGTTCCTGCCTTGATTGAGTTTCCCACTCATTGCTTTTGATGATGAACAGTAATAAGCATTATCTTTGAGATAGCTAAAATGTACCAAGAACGGTGACTTTCTAAAACAGCCAGTGGAACTCAGCCTTTTAACCCTGTAATTTTCAATTTTCATCAGCCATGCCTAGGAAGATACTGGTAGCATTTGGTATTGCCGAGAATGGTGGGAATTCTGGATCTTACAAGTGTGCTTACAAATTGGTCTCACCATTGAGGAAGACAGTTTTGCAAGGAGAATTAAATGTTAGCCTGTTCACCACTTACTCCCCTGAAATTAGTTTTCCTTTAGCTACCTTGGAGAATTGTTACCAGCAGTACCCATCCCATCAAATCTTAGCCCGTGTTTAGTTGAAGCTAATTGGGGGCATCGTGTCTGTGCTTAATTCAACTTTCATGGCTGTGAGCTTAGAATGATTATGTTGCTATTCCAAGAGCAGATTTAGAAGGAAATTAGAGGCAACACTTGTGCATCCATCCATTCTAGCTGCTATCAACATAGGAATGGGGAAAGAAAATGGGATGCACATATGCAATAGAACTTCTTTTCAGTCATAAAGAGGAATGAAATGTCCTTTACAGGGGAAAAAAACAGTACAACTGGAGATGATCATATTAAGCAAACTGAGTCAGTATCAGAAAATATCACGTCTCTCGTTTGTGACTCTAGATGCATAAAAGTCAATTATGTAGGGCCAATGAGATGAGTTGTTAGGTAAAGACACCGTCATCAAGCCTGATGGCCTAGATTCAATCCCTGGGACCCTCTTGGTAGAGAAAACCAACTTCCAGGCACAAGTTCTGCTTCTCACCTACACTTTCATACCATGGCTTGTGTATACCTACATGTTCTCACACAAATAAGTGAAAATGTATATAACCACAGATCACCAGCAACTGGTAAAGAAGGATATATTTTATTTAGGGGACTCTGAGGAGGGACTCACTGATACAAGAGATTAAACAGTTGTAGAGTTCCTGAAATGCTGGACTGGTCCGTATGGCTGAAGCTCAGTGAGTCAGGTCTTCCATCTAAGAGTGAACAGGGAGAAGCCCTCTGCCTACATGCACCCTGGTCTTAAGCTGCCTTTAACCATGCCCCTAATTCTGTAGTCTCAGTGGTCATAGGTAAATTTTAGATCTATGCTGGCCAAGAGGCTATGCTATGCCTCTAGGTCAAGATGGTGGTACCTGCTCTCTACAAATGTAATTTTGAAAATTCGAGTTAGTTACCTAACATGCAAGCAACATAATGCAGACTGATCAGGTCATATTTATAAATATTTGTATTAAATATACATACACACATATAGGTATCAACAATTAAAGAAAAAAAGGCCATTAGTTTGAAAGAGAGTAAGGAAGGATAGATGGGAAGTTTTAGAGAGGGGAAGGAGAAAATAATGTAATTATAATCTCAAATTTTTTAAGTATGATAATATGTGACATGAAAAGATAAATTTCTAGGGGAAGAAAGGGAAGTAACGAGAAAACTGGGGGAAGGAACATAGGAGAGGGCAGGAAGTGTAAACTGCAAATTGAACTTTTTACAGTGTACATTAACAACACATCCTGTGTTCAGTCATATTAGCTTCAAAACTCACTTTTAATGAAAAGTTACTTTGTGAAAATGAAGTAGAGCGGTCATTTTTTTCTTTTTCTTTTTTCATTCTAGAATTTAAACCAGAATCCAAGGACTCTTCTGCCAAAATTCTATGGGCTATACTGTATGCAGTCAGGAGGCATCAACATCCGCATTGTAGTGATGAACAATGTGTTGCCACGTGCCATGAGGATGCACTTAACCTATGACCTCAAAGGCTCCACATACAAGCGAAGAGCATCCCGGAAAGAAAGAGAGAAACCCAACCCCACATTTAAGGACCTGGATTTCCTGCAGGACATGCACGAGGGGCTGTATTTCGATACAGAAACATACAATGCTCTTATGAAGACGTTGCAGAGGGATTGCCGGGTAAGGAAGTGTCTCTGTGATTTCCTCTGAAATTGTCTTGGTTGTACAAGCGCTAGCTACTGCGTGCCAATAGGATAGTCACGAGGAAAGTCCACAATGGATGTGCGGAGTCTAGTCTTTCCCTGCTGACTCAGGCTCTCCGGATCTTTGAGGAAATGATAGATGATAAGAGAATGACCTGGGGTCTGTTAACACATCTTTGTTAGTTTTTATAAGCTCCGCCAGCTTTCTTTGAGAACATGAAATGAGAACTTTTACTTTCCTTCCTCTCTGAGGGGAAGGTAGTTGAAAAGGAAATGAAATTTAGATTTAATGCAGAAACCAGCAAGGGAAGCCATATTCAAATCTTGGATGAAATGAGATTTTAACTGAGGAGACAGATTTAAAGAAAATGTTCTTTGTGGGATTAATGACGAGTTCCCTGGAGACCCACTGCGAGCTGAGCCCTGATGAACAAACACTGTATGTTAGCTACAACTGTTCTGTCTGAGAGGCAACAGGAGCGAGGTTCCCAGATAGAGCTGCGTGCTCTGTGAAAGTGTGATCTTCAGAGGTGATGCATATCCCAGCCTGTGATGCATCTACCATATTATATCAATTTATAAATGCATATAGCCAAAACCCTAGAGGAACTGTTTTGATATGGTAAAAGTATGTTTTTTTTAAAAAAAAAAAAAAAAAAAAAAAAAAAAAAAAAAAAAAAAAACTTTTTGGAGGAAAAAAACCAAATGAAGCTATAATCCTGAAGAATGATGCTGATTTAATAAATATACACACCAGAAATAATCTTGGAATGACTGATCCAAGGGAACTTGGAAAGTCCAGTCAGGCCAATTAATTCTTGAGCATCATTGGGCTGTGCAGCAATGATGGCACAGGCTGGGACCTAGGCTTTGCCAAAGCTTTCTAGGTAACTGATAATACCACTGGTCCATTCCGCCAAGAAATAAGAGCTATGCTATTCAGGCCATGGCTTCTTGTTGTCCCCTGGGCCTGGACAGATGACATGCATTCTTGTGAGGAAGAAAGAAGCTTTCCCTCCAAGCCTAGCCACACTGCAGGTGAGGATGGCGGACTGAGCAGAGTCCTCATGAGGAATCTAATTCACAGGCCTCCCTTTCCGCCTGCTGTATGATAGCACATGAAAATAACCCCTTGGGTTTATTTTCTTCATGAGCACAATTAGTGTTTCCTTACTTATTATATAGTGATGCTAGATCAAATCCCCAGTGTGCCAGGCAGCCCAAGACAAACTAGTCATCCCTTCTCTCTCCCTCTGAGCACTTTGAATTCAGCATAGTCATGCTCCCATTTTAATTGCTGAAACAATTCTTAAAAGAAGGTAAGAAAGCCAGGTTTGGTGGTGTACACTTTTAATCTCATACTTGGGAAGATGAAAGTGGACATTTCTATGAATCTGAAGCAAGCCTGGTCTACATGAAGTATTCTAGGCCGGTCAGCACTACAGAGTGAGACCCTCTCTGGGGGAAAAAGGAGGTGGGGAGTGAGAAACTTGTCCAGAGGTCAGAGAGATGGCTCAGCAGTTAAAAGCACTGGCTACTCTTCAAGAGGACACAGTTTTGATTCCCAGCCACAACCATCTATGGCTCCGGTTCCAGAGGACCCAACACGCTCTGCTGGCCTCTGCAGGCAGCAGGCATCCATGCAGGGAAAATGCCCATACACTTATTTTTTCTAATTACAAAAGAACAAAAAAAACCTTGTCTAGAGTTGCTTAGCAACAGTGACAAAGCTCACATCAGTTTGGGGACAAAGCATGTAATCTAAATAAAGGAAATTCAATGATCCAAGGGTCATTTTAAGATTTTTTTTTTCTTCATTTGTGTTTATGTGTCTACCATGGGGGATGGAGATATCTTGGAAGCTAGAGGAAGGTGATGAATCCCCTGATTCTGGAGTTAGAGGCCAGCTGGCATGGGTGCTGGGAAGTGACCTCAGGTCCTCTGGAAGAGGAGTAAGCGCTCTTTACTGCTGAGATGCCTCTCTGACCCCTAAGGAGTCCTTAATACCACTGTCTTTTGATAATTCATAGGAGTGGTGGAACCAAGCAGACAAATACACACACACACACACTCACACACACACATACACACACACACACTACAGAGCTTATTCAGCTATCTGGAGGATTCATGTTTTTCTTTAAAGAAAAAAAAGAAAAAGAAACAAAACACACATTTTAATGGAAAACCTTTTATCTTGTGTTTTTGTTATGGTTGCAGGATGTGGGTGAAAAGTTGCTATCAAATTCCCCAGCATGTAGTCCAAGCCTCTCCAGTCTTAGATTGGTTTTTTTCTCCTTCCCGGCCCCCCACCTCTGATTGTGTGTGTGTGTGTGTGTGTGTGTGTGTGTGTGTGTGTGTGTCCACATGTGCGCTTGTTTTTCCGGTAATATTGAAAACCTTTTTCTACAGTCTGCTAAGGCTGCATGCTTCTATTCCAGGAAGAGAAAAGGTCAAATATAAATGCCATTGCACAGGACGTGTGTGTGTGTGTGTGTGTGTGTGTGTGTGTGTGTGTGTGTGTGTGTGTGTGTGTATTTTCTGAGCTTTATCCTGAGAGAACAAAGTCAAACGTGATTTTTCATCAAAAATGAGAGCCTGCTTCTTCTCCTTGTTTTTAGCATGTTGTTCTAAGAAACACAGAAGCGTGATTTGTATGAGATGTAAAGTCATGAAGCTTGCTCCTTCTTCACAAATGTCTTCAACCCTGTGTTGTGGGAACTTGTAAATGCTGAGCCTGACTCCACTCCCTGGCCAGCCAAGTCTTCTGTGGTCGGGATCCAGTAGCTGGTCGTGGGGTACAGCTGGGTAGGCTTTTTATGCCTTTCCGTCTCTTCATTTCCTCTACTCTTCAGAACTGAACTTTAGTGTGGCTAATGGAGGATTGAGATCTAGGATCGCTGTGAGGCTGCTCCCAGGCTGGTTCCGGTACACAACATCTGGGGATCCCTTTTGTTAGAACCCTACTGCCTCTGTGAGTCCCAGGAATCAAGCCAATCATCAAGCATTTTTATGGCGGTGCTCTAGTGTGAGAAAGGTGAACCAGGCTCATACTGCGACATGTCCTCATTGCTGAACGGGGGGTGAGTGACCTTCCTGTTTGATCAATTGCCAAACAGTATGAGAGACACGATAATGATAGTGTATTGAGGGGGTCAGAACAGGTGATGATGCAGCTTAATATTGAAGGGTGAGAGGCATTCTCTGGGGAGGCAAAGCAGTAGAAACATTTCTAAGAAGAAAAAGCAATATATATATATATATATATATATATATATATATATATATATAGGATATGAGCTAGCAGACACATTCCATTGTCTATAGTTGTTCATCATTGCTGCAGCTAATATGTGGGAAGGCATGTGAGATAAGAGAGAAGTGCATCCAAATATTTGTCAGAAACCTTATTCAGGATTACAAGGTCCCTATCGGACTTAAACAACCAATCGACCAGACCTCTGGAGCCCTAACGTGTGTTTGATAGAAATGTAAATTAGTCCAGACACTGTGTGAATCAGTATGGAGATTCCTCAAAAACTAAAAATAAACTATCATATAATTCAGCTATGCTACTCTTGAATATATTACCCAAAGAAACCTGTCAATATACCACAGAGGCATTTGCACACCCATGTCTATTGCAATACGGTTCATAGCAGCCAAGATTTGTAATCAGCCTAGGTGTCCATCCACAGATGAATGGGTAAAGAAAATGTGATCTGTATACACGTTCAGTCATAAAGAATGAAACTAGTCATTTGCAGGAAGACAGGTGAAACCGAATATCATTCTGTTAAGCAAAATAAGTCTTATTCAGAAAGCAGCTTTGCATATTTATCTCATGTGTGCAGTCTGGAATATATACATGCCTGCATGATGTGGGATAGAAGCAGGGCTTATTTGGGGAGTCAGCAAGAGGAAGAAGCAGCAGGAGAGGATGGACATGGTCATAATATATAATATGATTGGATGACATTTTTATTATTAAATCTATCGCTGTGCAGAATTGAACTAAAAATAAACAAATACAAAATAAGGGCCACACTGAAGTTGGCCTCCAGTTTCTTCCCTCTGGTCTTCTGGACAGGCACAGGAAACTGCTCACCTCTTGTATTCCTCAGCTTTCTGCCCACCCTCCATCCTTTCTTTCATATTTTGCCATAACAGCTCAGACTAGGAGATTCCATTTTCCTTAGCCTGAGTACTGTTGGGAGACCCCTGTGTGAGTCATTGAGCCAGCTCAACCTGTGTGGTCCCCTGTTCCCTGTTTCTAGTCCAAAGCTGTTCTTTCTGGACTCTCTTTTGGATTGGGCTACATAGACTTGCCATACACCAAGCCCTCTAGGAAAAAAGCCCCATCTCTGTGTCTGACTTGGCAAGTGATACATAAGCCCCTGGGTGTCAGCCTTCCCTTTGTGATGGCCAATGCTTCACCAATTTCACCCCGTGGTGCATGGACCACTTGAAACTCTTCCTGAAAACTAACTATATACTTCAAACCTGCTGTGCCTGGACCCAAAGGGCCTTTTCAAATGTGAGCATCTAGATCCCAGGACCTCCCCTGTTCCTGTATTGCTACTCTTTACTGGTTGTGCATGAGGGAAATTGGATATGTAAATAATTGGTCGCCTTTCCTGAAGCATCCGCCATCAGACTCTGTCAGTGTACTGTGATGACTACCCATTTCTGTCAGTGACGTTTCAGGGAGAAAGTAACGATTACTGTCTGTCACAGTCAGATAGTAGGAATCCAATCTCAGGCTTTCAACATGATAGAAAAGACAATGTGAGCATCCGTGTGAGAATTGCTCTTCCACGTACTGTGTTATGTTCCTCTGAGCCTGCACCTCTTGGCTTTTCTCATCCAGACAACATGACCATCAGGTAGCTAGTTGCCCAAATCAGTGCACTGACTCTTAATGCCTTTCTTTTTTTCTGACCCAGTCTCTCCACACACAGTAAATCACCATGTCTTCTGTCTCCTGAGTACCACGTGAATCTACCTGACTTGATCTGCCTTAAGGAAACTCTGGGTACTCATCTGGAACTTCAATGGTCTCTGCACTCATTTTCAGCGCTGTTAACTTCCAATTTACATCTTGTGTACTCCCTTATTCTTGGCTTACCCTGCCAGACCGTATTTTTCTGTCTTCTTTTCTCACCCCCCTTTACTCATCTCCAGACTCCTGGGACCCCCCTTCCTCTGAGATCACCAGACTGTGCTGTCTCCTCCTCTCAACCTTACCTCTTTCATGAGATTTAATACCCTGTTATTTTCTCATGAACAGATCCTTAAGCCTGAGGATCAAGCCCTAGCCCGTGTTTCTGCATGCTTGGTACTCAGAGGGTAATTAGCAAATGGCTCTTAGAAACTGTATTTAAACAAAAGAATAATGAAGAGGATATCTGAGCATAGAGAGGAAGGAATGGGTGCTGCTCCACGAAATCTGTCTTGTACAACTTCTGGGTCTCCAGCTACTCTTGCAGTCCTTTGAGGGGAACATCCAGTTTTGCTGAAATGCGTGCCAAAAATGGCATTGGGAATTTAGTAAGGCTGATGATTTCCACTTTGGATCACTTGGGATTAAAACAGTCCTGGATGTGCTCCTGTTTGCATCATTAGTTTTGGCAGAAGTGTATTTGTATTTCAGTGATTTTCCCAGGGAAGCCATGATGTAATGATCTTCAGACCTTTATTTGACATTGACCCCTGCCGCCCTTAGGTATGAGTCTTCTCTCCCCCTGGGAGATGTTATTAAAGCCTCTTAACTGTAACATGAAAACCCTCTAATAAACAATCATTTTTCTTTCCTCGGGCAGATGGTTATGTGTTTTAAAATTAAAATGGAAGCGAAGTAGACTGGCATAATCAATAAACAGATTCATATCTGAATTTTACATCCAAATGACAGATTGCCCTCCGGGTTATATTTGACACAGTGAAGAGTTATGCTAGTTTATTTACAGTATATGTGGGGTTGGGGGGAAGTAGAATGCTCCGAAATGACTGTTACATAAGAGGCTGTGGAGCTGTTTACATTTGTCAGTGAACAACAGGCTTGCTTATAATGCCAGTCTTATACTCATGTCAGCGGCTGGGCATTTGATTTTAGGGTCGAATGGGAAGGGGAGAAATCTGCACAGGCTGCAATGGGAGACTCTTCCCCTATAGAAACTGTGGGAGTCAGGGCCTGCTGGGATGGGATGGCTCAGTGGGTAAAGTACTTGCTATGCAAGTCTGAAGACCTGAGTTTGAATCCTCACAGGCTATACTCTTAAGTGCCTCAGAGACCAGGGCCTCTTCCTGAGCCCTCTTGCTCACTTGCTGCCGCACCCAGAGCACAGCACAAGAAGAATGACTGTGATAAGATCTTGTAACTGAAATTTTATGTGTGAATTGTGGAGGAACAATTATGAATTGTTTTGTACTTGTTTTTAATTTACTGGGATTATTTTTTTCTCTGATGTAATTTATCTGTGAAAAAATTTAGAGAGCCATGTCATTTAATTAATTTGACAAATTATTACATCTTGCAATATTTTGGAAGCACCCTAGGGAAAGTGAAATGATGACAAAGTCTATTACTGGGAACTTGTGTTTATAACCTAAATATTGCTTAATTCTTCAAGTGGGAGTCATATTAGAGACAGTCTGGATAATTAATGGCCTAAATGAGTCATTCTACATTTATTATCATTCCTTGTTAAGCAGCAAAGTTATTAATTTTTCAGTAGCATGGAATCGATTTTCTTTTCCCCCACAAATCACTGTTATCATAAATATTAATAGCCCCTGAGAATTTAATGAAACCAACATCTGCTAGAACATTTTGATGAGCAAAGTGAACTGCTCTGATGCGTGGCGAGCTCTTGATCTATGGGCTGGAGGCTTACATGCTTGGGTGTGTCTGAGTGGGTTGCGATATGGTTTATTTCATATTAATTTGGCTTTTTTTTTGCGTGTAATTTAGACAGATCTGAAGGTGGGTTGTTTTTGTTTGGGTTTGTTTTCAGTGTTTATTTGTTTTGGGTTTAGCACATCGTTTCTTTTCATGTACCCCAGGAAAGTCACTTGCCTCAACCTGGAATTCTGATATTATAGTCATGCATCACCAAACCTGTCTTTTTTTTTTTTTTTCCCCAAAGATAACCTGAAAAAAAGAAAAGACAAATGAATTCTTTTTCCACATAGTTTTTTACAAGTACTATAATTCCACATGATATTTAACTTGCTCCATTATTTTACATTACATTGGGGTTTTGCTATCTACAGTATTAGTTACTCTCGGGCTATAAAAGGTAAGAATAAATCAAATTTGGAGTGGAGAAAGCCCTTAGGTCTGTGGGAAACAGTGGCATAGTGTCTTCCCTTCTGTAGTCTGAGCTACAGGGAGCTGGAGATGCCTAGCGAAGCCAGGCTCCTAGTGAGAACAGCAGCAAACAGACAAACAAGCAATCGGTGTGTTTGTCTGTTTATTTGTTGCTAGTGACACTTCCGGTGTGTATTGAAGTCTCTTGTTGAGACTGAGTCACCTGAGTATGTCCTCCAGGAAAGCAAAGGCTGCAGCCAGCGGAGAAGCAATTTAAGGGTATTGGAAAGAGAGTGGAAAGGGGAAATGTGCCCTTTCCCTTCTTCTGTGGTCATCATCAGTCAGTCTACATTGTGCGGTAATTGTTGCTCTGGTTTTAATGTCGGCTCTAGACTGTAGTTTCTATGAGAGAAGAAACCAAGTGGCTTGCAATCCCCATCCACAGTCGGCTGGACAGCTCATCCGGTGTCACCTTCTGAAGCCTTAGACATCACACCAGCAGAAGTGGGTTTACCTAATCGTTATGGTAATAAAAGCAGATTTTAGTAATAGCCAATTCATGACTCATCCCGAAAGGGAACCAAAAGCAGTCATGTCACCTTTACACATTTGTTGGAACTGAAATTGTATTGCTCATTTGACCGGGATGTGCAAATGGCTAGTAAGCTGTAGCTGTGTTGCCCTCTCATTGATTTAGATGGTGACTAAGTCTCCACATTACAATTGTTCACGAGTCTTGGAAAGGGGCTGACATTTGTCCCAGTTTCTGCCAGTTGCCGCAGGTTGGTTGCAGTGCATGTGGCTGATGGGAAAGAGTCTGCTGCTGATAGTGACAGAAGGAACAGATGGTCAGTGTGGGATGGTGACAGGGTAACTGTAAAAAAGAAAAAAAAAAGTGTATTTTTCTGTGTTGCTCATTCCCAACTTTCTACCAAACCAAAGATCCCTCAGTGTAATTCAGATGCATAATTCTCAGTATTTTACAAAATCAGTTATCCCAATCCATGAAGAAAAAAGATTCTATCTTCAATATAACCTATAGATACCACAGCACTTTAAACCACTTAAAATACATATCTACTATGAATTCATCAAACATATGTATAATGCATGATTCATGAACATTAAAGGCATATTTCCTAGGCTCAGCTCATCCATAAGTGTCAGTTAACATAGACTGTGGACTTGTTTGAATCAGGCAGTGTTCTATCTCAGGGGCAAATTTTTCTCTGTCCTTACAATGACTCTAAGAAACGTGGCACAGGCTCTTTCTTGACAAATGGAGGCTGCACAGAATCAAGGTTCCTACGTCTGCTGAACTTACAGTGCCTCACACCCAGTCCCTCTGAGCCCAAACCCTTAATCTGTAGCGTCGTCTCCCTTAATCTGTAGGTGTGGTGGAAGAAGACACTGAAATTAAAATGTAATTATATAACCTCACTAGTTATCAGAGAGTAGAAGACTACTATGCCAGATCCTCAGGCTCCGATGGTGAGTTGCTGGAGTGGGTTCTGGAGGAATATGAAAAAGGCTTTGCCAAAGTAGGCAGTTTGGAACAAGACAATTGGATTTTCGCAGCGTGTAGTGGTAAGTGATGGATCCCAAGGAAAATAAGTACGCCGGGCGTTCTTAAAGCCTAGCGAAAACCATAAGGAAGCCTGTTGACACTTGCCAACTTTTGCAACATGTGTGATTAGGAAATCCTACAACATTAAAACAGGACCTCTTTCTGAGATATGAGCTGGTGACAGGGAACAGCTGGAGACCGGTGAATCCAGTGTGAGCAGCTGTTGAAAATTCTCCTTAGTTACAGAAACTGCAGGGTTGTCTTAGTGCTAATCTTTATAGCCCTCTCTTTCATTCTTATGGAAACAACAACAAAAAGACCCTATGGGAAGAGCAGGAAAAGGAAGCTCCGGTCGGGAGACCTGCCAGGCTTCAGAGGTAGTAACTTTCTTCTCTGAAGTCTGAAGACCTGAAGTATGACCTGATTTCTCTGTGGTTGTTGTTGCCAACATTGTTTCCATCGAATGTGTCACTACTTGTGATTTTAAATAGCATGTCACACAGAAATTTAAGTGAGACCAAGGCAGCTCAAGGTCAACCTGGACCATATATACTCTGTTTCAAAGCAACCATATATATGAATGTGTGTGTGTGTGTGTGTGTGTGCGCGCGCGCGTGTTGCTGTACACATAAATCATACATGTATGCATGTAAGATCTTGGGTGATAGATGATTGTTTCTAAAGCATAGAACATAATTCTGTCGCTTCACATTTTTTAAGTGAAAATAAAACCACAAAGTTGCCTTTGTGATGGTCAGTACTGCATAATCTAGAGTTTTGAATGACTGTGGTGCTACCGCCTATACTTAGGCTAAGGATTTAATATTTACTCTGTGCTGATTTACTAGCTAAAATTATATGTCTGTATTTTCTCTTTATAGCATTAGCAAAGAACACTCTGAGCTTTATTGAGAAAATTAAGTTAAATAAAAAAGATATCATTCAGCTCTAACTGGGCTTGCATGTACACGTAATCTAAAACTGTACCCTGAGGATCTGATTTAGTGAGCAATAGTGGGCCATTCTTCTCCAAATCATTAATTTCAGGGATGTCTGTTTGCATGAAATCTCCAGGATACCATGTTTAATTTACTTATCTTATTGTATTTGTGGTACATATTTATGGTAATTCTTATTTAGTGACTATATACAGACCAGCCAGAGAAATCGCCCAAGACCTTGATGAATCTCCCCATCAGCTCCATGTTTTGGTGTTTGGTCTTTAGATAAAGGATGACCAATTGAGAGGAGCAGAGAGCTCGAGCCAGCCTCCTGCTTGGCCCACTGTAGTTTCTGTCCCCTATTTCTGATCTGGATTTTCTTAGGTCCCAACACTGCCCATCATCTGCTGAGGCAGGGGCAACTGTCTAGCCAAATATCAAAATGTGTTTGATCTCAGAGAAGAACTTTATTTTTTAAAATTTCTAACATACATAAAAATGGGCAGAGTGCTACAATTAATATACATACAAATGTATGCACATATGTGCATATGTACTCATACATCATATATGTGTCTATTTATAAATGATGTATATGTATGTATACATACTCCATGTCCACTTTCAACTCAAAACAATCTCGCTCACTCTTTCTTTCTTTCTATAATTTGCAGCACATCCCAGCCTCATACCCTTTTATTGAGATGTGATCCAGTATGATTCTCCTAATGTTAAGGACCCCTTTATAATTAAATAAAACAAGGTCACAAATTTGAGAGTGTAAGACATAGAAACATGGAAGGGATTTGGTGAATTTGGGGAGGGAAAGAAAGGAGGTATGATGTAATATGGTGAACTTATATATCAAGCTCAAAAAATAAAATACACAAATTATTATGTCATACATTTAAATTTATATTAAATTTTAAATATTATATTAAAATAAGAATTCTAACCATCAAATAGGCAGTACTCAAATTTCTAATTATCTTTTAATACATTTTAATTATTTTATTACACAATACAACCTCCATCTTAGAACCAGTCTCAAATGTTCTTGAGTGGTTAGAGTCCATTCTTAACCAGGCCTATGACAGGCTTCCCAAAAAGCAATGTAATGGGCTTCCCAGCCTGAATCACAGACTCATTTACAGTAAAGCAGCCTCCCTTTTATCTGCCATTTAGCTGTGTACACACTAAACAGTAAATGACAGTGTTTGCAAACGTCATCTTCGTTTTCCCTTTGAACGAAGAACAAAATGCCCATAATGTAAGGAGCTTTGAAAACATGGGGAACTTTTATGTTTGTTTTCCTGACTACACAGCACATAATCACAGTAAATGTTTCCAGTGCCGGAATTTTTGCACAGGCATCATAATCCTGAGTATCGAGTGCTTGTATTTAAAGCACATGAGTGTTGTGTTAGAGATGCTGTGCTACTGAATATTTTCCTTTTTATTTGTATGTAGACATGGACAGATATGACCAATGTGCGTTCCTTCCCCCACAGGAAGGACAGAATAGAACAAACCTTTGATGAGCCAACGTCCTCTTTATGATATGAAAACTGCAGACATAACCTGGGCCGAGCTTCGTAGCATAGAGGGACACATAATATATTTGAATTTTTAGAGGGAACGCTTGTTCCCAATAGTTTATAATATCGTTTTCATGGAATTGCCATCTGAGTTAGTTTGTAAAAATCTCCAAGTTGAAAAACCAAAAAGTCTATGGAAGAAGCAGCATGAGCAAAACATCTCAGGGCTTACATCAGGCACCCTTAGGAGTAATTTAGGAATTTACATAGCTGGGAAGAGAATCTGGTGTCCGACAAGGAGGCATGGATGACAGCCACAAGGGTGAAGACCTCTGAGGTGAAATTGAGGCCTTGGCACCAAGCAATGGCAGACAGGGATGTGATACGATCTAGTCTGGCAAGGGCTCACTCAACCAATAGGAAGGGGAAGTTGGAATGGCCCGATAGAGAAGAGGGATGTTTTCATAAGAGCAGCTGCAGGACTGGGCAGCTGATGAAGGGGAAAGGGATCCTTGGAGTCGAAAATTTACCTTACAGTGATTTCAAATAAAAGAGGGAAGTCAGGGGAAAGAATTGCTTTGGGACAATAAAGGCGATAGTTTAGAAATGGGAGCAAAGCCAAAGGTAACAATGCAGGAATTTCCTATAGGAAGGTGGTAGCTAAACTTGACCTCTGAGTTGCACATACACATAATCTCGTGCTGTACTCCGAGGGGTTGACTTAGCAAGGTCGCCTTCATCATGCACCCCACTGACTGCTTCCCCAACCGCTTTCAAGTGTCACCGTCTCTTACCAAGACTGTTGATGTACTCCCCAGTACTTCCAGTATCTGTTCCAATTATATTTCTGATGTTAAATGGTTCTTGAGAAAGAAGGAAATATCATACTTTGTCAGCAAAAAGCTTTGCTGCTGCCCGTTTTCTGTAGCTCTGAAAATGATCCCTGAGTCCTTTTTCTCAGAGATGGAGCAAAGTACACCTGTGTTTTTATGGTAGCTTGTGCTTTGAATAGTAAACCTACAGCTGTAGAACCCACTAGCCACAGTGACATCAGGCAGACATTCTGGATAGACGTGCCTCTGCGTGATGAACTGGAATGTGGTTGTAGGCATTGCTTACCCTTAAAGTGTATGAGCGTTATGCTTCTGACAGATAAGTCAGTTCCTTTAATGAAGTGACTATGAGGAGATGAATAATAAATGTTTGGTCTGTAATTGATGCAAATCCCCAAAACATAATTAAAACCCCACAGCTTTTAAAGAAATCAAGACTCCCCCAAAACTGCACCCATGGGCAGGCTGGAATGCATCTGTATTTTGTTGGATTGTTATAATTGAATTTTTGTAATTGGAACTCCATAGGTGTTTGCTTCTAGTGGTATGTGTCTTTTCTCAAACTAATACAAGGAATGGCTTGCAATGAATTGTCATAATGAATCTAGATAGCAATTAACTGAATGGTTACTTTGTATGAGGAATTTTCCTAAGCTCTTCATCAGGATTACCATATTTAATTTTCACAAGCACCGTATGTAATAAGCCATAGTACTTTAATGATTTCATGGGTAAGGATACCTACCTGGGGTCACAGGGCTTATGCTCTCTAATCTCAACTCCTTATCGACCAATGTCTCTCAATAAGAAATCTCTAGTAGTGATGACTATGAGCAGAAAACTCATTATTGGCCATGGAAATGATGAAGAGATTCTGAGGCTGTCTGGGTGGGAACAATTCCCAAGCCATGGTTTCTCAGTGGTTGAGAATTAAGACTGAGACCTTTCCCCTTCCTTCTGTGTGATGGACATCCAGGTTACATGAGTATTTCTTTTCAGAAGCTGAGCCAATGGCACCCTGACTCAAAGCAGTATTGGTTTCCATGGTGTCCACTGCTTTGTGGAAGGACAAAGCTGCAGTGGCATGCCTCTGTGGAAAACTGACTAGGGGGTCTGATGTTCGAGTCTTGGGCCAGCGATCAGCAGCATTACCCATCACTCCATCTTCCTTCTCCCTTACACCTTACTTCAGTTAGTTGGGGGTTGGTTTTGCATAACTATAAGGTCATACACAGAACTCTGGAAATATAATTTCAATGTCCCAGGCCTATCAAATATGATTCTACACTCAATTATTGTCTGTCTCTACTCCAAAAGCAGAACTGTAGCCTATCAAAAAATGAAGTCTGTTCACAAGGCTCTGTTTCATTCCTAATGCTATTTAAAAGTAACTGAAGGGTGAATTCTCTGGAATAATTGAAACTTATTTACAGCCCATTATATGTTCATCATTAATGACAAAAATGACTGACACTCAGGGACCAGCATATTTCAAAGACTACGCATGCCCTACTTCATGAAGCCTTTTTCACCTTGCCTCCCTGAAGTGGCATCCACAAGTATTCTCTCCCCCCCCACCCCACACACACCCCATCCAGCTCTCTCTTTCAAAAGGCATGACTATCTGCTCTAAAACACTTAGGCTGAAAGAAACTGAGAAGCATGAAGAGTTCTGGGATCTTGATCTTATATTGGCCAAGGACCAATTCTGAGTAAGAGTGTGAATGTCTCTCTCACTGCTCTGTCACTAATATGCTGTCTGTGACGGCACAGGTTTTCATTTCCTGAGCAGCTCTTTGTGGGAAATGGCAGGTAATGGGGACAACTCTCTCACACTAGTAGAAAAGATCTCATTTTGGGGTGTGCCTCCTAAACAGGTACTTCCTGTCTAAGGCTGGTCCTGGGCTGCAAGTCCCTCTGCACACTAAACCTTGTGTCCTGTCCTTTTTCCTCAACAGCACTATTTTGTCTGGCTGCATTGAACCATTTTTAACCCTTTCACTTTCCCTAGTGACTACACGGTGGATAATTAAGCACTGAGCCCTGTTATTTGTTGAGATCACATATATTAATGATTGGTAACTTTGAGAGAGAGGCTTTGCAAAAGGGTCATCATTGTATTCAAGACTCAGATGTGGAGAATGGAATCCAGGCAAAAGCCGAGCTGGGGCCCACATACTTGTGAGACTGGGATGTGGTTTCTCTTTTCCTGTGCTCAAAGATGTGTGAATTCAAGGCCACCTCGTGGATCTGTCACTGGTGTGCTGTCTGTGACTAAACAGGTTCTTTCATCTTCTGTCTCCTTGGTCTTTATCTGTGGAACAGAGACAGTGGTAATTCCAGCTCCTAGGGTTCTTGTGAAGGTTGAATCCAAGGGAGGTCCTTGGCACCTGCTATGTGGAAAGCATTCAGTAAATCAGTTGTGAAAGGAAGAGGTGCTTTCTTTAGATTTGCATAAAAATTTGTTTTCCCACCATCATGGCAGCCTTCCTGCTAGTAACCTAGTAATAATGAAAAGACATTGTTTTTGACGATCTGCCTCTCTGCCTCTCAATGGACAAGTGCAGCTGTGGCCTATCTGTTGACCCCCATCTCTTGGGTTCACCAGCTCTTTGGGTTGACTGACTTCCTGGGTCTTTTCCTTCCTCAGGTGCTGGAAAGCTTCAAGATCATGGACTACAGCCTTTTGCTGGGCATCCACATCTTGGATCATTCCCTTAAAGACAAAGAAGAGGATCCCTTACAAAATGTGCCTGATGCAAAGCGTCCTGGAATGCAAAAAGTCCTCTACTCCACAGCCATGGAATCCATTCAGGGTCCAGGAAAATCTACAGATGGGATCATTGCAGAGAATCCAGATACGTGAGTGCAGCCACACACCCGTCCTGGCTTTGGGTACCCCAGGCACTGGATAGTAATATATATATATATATATATATATATATATATATATATATATATATATATATATATATAAAACCATCTCCCCTGAGGGATGGCACTCTGGGAATAGAGTCCTGGTTACCAGTAAATGGCTAAACCAGACTTATTTTTCTTTATCTCTAGAGAACTAGATGAGTGGCAGATTCTCAAGTTTGTATCAGTCTTTTACCCACATGGTTTCTAGTTTTAGATAGTTCCTTTTCTCTTTAAACAATGGCTGAAAATGTTTTCCCCTCATTTTTCAAAACATCTACCAGAAGAGTGAAGAATGAACTCTGGGTTTGAATAAACATGTTTATTCATGTCCATTTATTTACTTAAGTAAACACTTGATGGGAAGGATGCTGGCACTTCAGAGCTTTTATCTGCATAAGGGAATTCTGTTGCTCTCACCTCTGCACCCTGGCAAATGTTGTCTCTCCTCAGCCAGCTGTGTTAGTAGCTGCGGGCTTCATCTGCATATGTAAAGTGCACATTTGACAATAGAAACCATTACAACCACAGAAGGTTGCTGAAATGGTTGGCTCATCACATGTGAACTTGCTGAGCAAGGAGAGAGAGGAAATCGTTTCCTAAGGCCTCAATCACCTGCTTTCTAGGATTCTTAGGCAATGACTAAGCCAGGTGCACATTTGCCTTTCATAAAGGAAACTAACACATGGTCAGTCTGTTCAAATCCTTGCAATTCTGTCAAGTACTCAATAATCCACTGAACAAATTATTCTGTATTCATATTGTGAAATGCCACATGGGTATGGACCATGCTGTCATTGCTGTGAGGAAAAGATTCCACATTCACAGGTGTAAACTCAAGTTACACGACTTCTCAATCCAATAATGTCCTCAGATTAATCCATATATACTTCCATCCATACACACACGCTGCAAAAACATATCTCAGGAGTTATTTCACAGATTTTCTTCTGTGTGCTTTTCTATGTTTGGGAAAGGAGTTGGTTGATAAGTTAGGTTTTTTTGAGATAGGACCTATTATGGGCTCGGGCTCTCTTGGACTCAGAAGTGAGATCCACTTGCCTCTCTCTCTAAGTGCTGGGATTAAAGATGTACTCTACCACAACAGGTCTCTATGTATTTCCCAGCCTCACAGTAAACATATGGTTCTTCAAATCAGGAAAAAATGATATTACTTCAATGCAGACTGACATCGAACTCTCTACATAGTCAGGAAGGCTTTGAACTCCTAATTCTTCTGCCTCTGCCTCCATGCACGTGGCATGCACTGGAGATCAAACCAGACAAGTGCTGTTCCACAACACTAGTATTGACTTTAAAAAAAAAAAAAAAAAAAAAAAAAAAAAAAGCAATATTTTATACTGCCCTAAAAATCCTTCTTTGCTCAAGAATTTTAATAGAAGTGTTTCTGTAATTAGATTCTTCCCATCCAGCTCCTGAGATTTGACAGCTAGGAAGTTATTATCCTTTAAACTGATGAAAACTTATGGCAAGAAAAGAAGTAGTCTAGAATTCTTAATGTTTTCAGTGTATAATTAGTAATGAATTTTAGCTTTCCATACTCATGTTATAAAATATTTTCCCCTTTGCTCTGTCCACAGAATGGGAGGCATTCCAGCTAAAAGCCATAAGGGAGAAAAACTGCTTTTATTCATGGGCATTATTGATATTCTCCAGTCATATAGGTAAGAAATTTGGGGAAATGGTCTTCCATTATTTTAAAAGTAATCAACCCACCCCCCTTTTTTTCCCTAAAATTTACCAAATGCATTCTCAGTGTGATTCCCCATGCCCCTCTGTTTACTTTTTAGGTTAATGAAGAAGTTAGAACATTCCTGGAAAGCTCTTGTTTATGATGGGGTGAGTGACCTATGCTTTGTTAAACTGTGGATACATCTAGTCCAACTGTGGCTGTCACTAGACCCTGAGCAGAGCAAAAGTCTTTGCTCAGAGTCTTAGGCTGGAAAAGTGGTTCTAGTCTGAGACCAAGACCACATGAATATGAAAAGCTATTCAAATAAATGACTTCTAGACCAACAGCCAGGTACAGCCCCAGAAAATAAAACTGTACTTGTTCCTATATGGGGCACAAAGGTCCCCTTTATGAAGCAATGGGTAAGGTGTAGGTGGTATTTTCAAAGGCTCTGGGAATCCCTTGGAATGAAGTTTTTAGAAGCCTGGGCTAAAGAAGGTTTTGAGCCCTTACTGATGGTAAGCAGCCATGGATTTGAACCAGTTTCCTACTTGACTGGCCACATGGAAAAGCAAACCAGTTTTCTCATCAGTAAGGATCCAGTACCTGCCTGTTGTATGATATGGGATTCTGAAAGTTAATGTACAGCACAGTGTCTAACCTATGATGATAACATAGAAAGTGAAAATGTTGGTATGGAATGTATTTACAAATACTATAAACCTCTTTAAACATTTGCTTCTATTATTTTTAATTATATGTGTGTGTGTATATGTATGTATGTATGTCACCCGAGTGCCTGTGCCCTTGGAGGTCAGAGGCATCAGATCTCCCAGAGCTGGAGTTACAGCACCTACCTGATGGGGATGCTGGGAGTCCATCTTGAACTCTCTGCAAGAGCAGTATGAGCTCTTAATTGCCGAGCCTCTCTTTAGTCCCTGTTATAAACTTATAAACATCTGTATATGCTCAGCAGCAGGAAATCATCAGGTGAAGAAAACATCAGCTATCGAGTACCAACTCTCCCTTCCCTCTCACACAGACACACACTCACTGATGCTAGCAGAACTGAACCTCTCACAGCTCCTCACTGATGGTGACATGTCCGAAGAGTCCATCAGTCAAAGACTTGATTGCTCATTTCTCTTTGGGATGAGAGTGGATGCCTTCTTTTGAAAGAGAATAAATTATAGATGCAATTCTCTTCCTTTCTGGAAAGGAATATGCATTTTTCAATTTTCGAGCAGATTGTTAATGACCTTTCAGCATGAAAAAATGACATTTTGTCCATGGGCTGTTCCTCAGACTGCACCATTAAATTATAGGATCCAAAAGTTTTTACTAAGAGTCTGCCATAGGCTTAGTCAGATCAGGCAGGGTTCCTCTTATGAAAAAGTCAAGGTCGGTTAATTTTAGGTCTTCCAGCTGAGGAAGATAGGGACCCCACAGCACCTTGAACACAGAAGGTAGAAGCCAAATATCCCAAGGTGTTTTCAGAGATCCTTTTCTTCCATGACCAGTACAGGAGTCTAGTCTCATGTTAGCAAAGGGTCTCCACCTTTATCTGTTAAAAACATGCCTTCTGATTGGTTTGGTCATAGGAAAGATCTTTATACTTATTATACATTTGTGAAACCAAGACTTATTTTTGTTTGTTTACAAATGGGTTTTTTTATTTAAACAGGGTTTTTTTTTTTTTTTTTTTTTTAGATCAAAGATAACAATTATGGCAGCCCTTTAAAGGGGAAGGGCTGAGTGTCAGTCAGCCATGGGCTCTCCTCGCTTCTTAGCAATATTTCTAAATTATGGTACCTGTTGTGAAAAACTGTCCACATAGACAGAAGCTTCCAGTACCGTTGGAGGAGCATATGTCACACCAGGAACAAATGTCAGCCAGCCACATCTCCACTCCCGAAGGGAGCTCAGCATTCCAAGGGTGACTGAAGAGTTGTGCCTTTTTAACTGCTCATGTGCAGAATTACAGATGTTTCTAACTAGGAATACATAGATTTGTGGAACAGTGTGATCATAGATAAAGGAACAAAGGCCTGAGGCTCTGGCTGTTCCCAGCATCACATAGCCCTGTTAAAATTAGACCTCACACTTGATACAGGTCTCTTGACTTCTGGCTCAACACTCCTAGAAACCCCCTTCACAATGTCTACACTTGAACTTGCAGAAATTTTATTGTTGAGATGCAGAAACCTATTTTCAAAGTAGAGCATTTATCAGATGAATATAGAGAATCAGCTCCTTCATCCAGGCTGTTTTCTGGATTAGAATAAAATGCCCTATCGATCCTAAGTACTCCTGCTAAACTTAAGGGGAACCTGGCTATTCAGTCCAGAACTGTGTTATCAGTAGCTAATTCAGTGTAACTTCGGGCAGTCTCAAACTTGTTACCTAGTGGAGAACCCCCTCCACCCCCCCAATTTAGATGTCACTCTTAGGCTAGGGAGCTCTATCTGTTTCTGTTCTTCACAATGTGACTGAGAAGTGTGTTCTTCTTCTCTGCCCTTTACAGAGTTGCAGATGTTCCTAGCTAAAAATGCAGATACCCCATATAAATGGGATATTCACCACAAGTTCTACCCTTCATTCTAGATGGGGCTTGGATTGCCAGTTAGGCAAACAAACAAACAAACAGAAACATATAAGTCCCCTCAAGCCCTGGTGGCGTTGTGCCATTATGGACATATTTTCTTTATGGAACAGAGTCGTTTCTGTCTCCCCTGTCCCTTCATGCTCCATTTTGTCCCGAGAACATGGGATCTCTATGATGACTAAGTCTTGCTGGCTGCCCCTAGCCCTAGTCCTTTTAATTTTTGGCCATGTTTTATTTCAGACCTTGACCAAAAGAGCCTTTTTTTCCAACGTGAGATGAACTCTAAGAAGCAAACTTGTCACCTTCTTTCTTTGTTTTTCTTTTTCAGGACACTGTTTCTGTTCATAGACCAAGTTTTTATGCAGATAGATTTTTAAAGTTTATGAATTCCAGAGTTTTCAAGAAAATTCAAGGTAAGAGTCTCAAAGTTTCTTGGTTAGCACTTGCTACTGATGTCACTATATATGTGTGGTAAATTTTTTGTTGGAAACTTTAGATGTTTTTACTACAGTGGTAATAATGACTAATTATGGTTAAATGTCATAATTTAATGATGCCATAATCATTAGCCCATTTGCTGGGGTTGGGGAGGTGCTCAATCAGGAAAGTGGTATGAAAGCCCTGCATTCCCATATAAAAAGCAGAACACAGAGCCAAGGGTGGTGACCTATGCCTTCAATCCCAGCACTCAGGAGGCAAAGGCAGGCCAATTTTGAGGCCAGCCTGATCTACAGAAAGTGTTCAAGAACAGCCAGGGATACATGGGGAAACTCTGTCTCAAAAAATAAAATAAAAAGCAAAAAAGCAGAATACAATATAATCTCTGTATTAGTGAGGCATAAACAGGCAAATGCTGGAGCTTGTTGGCCAATCTATAGGTTCCATGTTCAATGGGAGACCCTTTCTCCAAAAAAACAGATGACGAGGTGGGACATGATTGACTTCCATATGTGTGCTGCACTATCGCGCACACACACACACACACACATACATACATACACACACATACACACACACACATACACACACACATACACACACTATGTACAGTTTGTTGTTGAAATATAGATTTGTTTTATGTAGTCATTGGCACCAATAGTTTAAAGAAGAAATCAGAGAAAACAAAAAAAAATATGGTGAGATCCTCCCTCAAAAAGACAAAAATAAAACACACATGTCTCACAAATGATGGGAAACTACACAGGCACGGCTCAAGGTCAAATCTATACATTAAAAATTACTACATCAAAAACTGAAGACAGCCCCATAGACTTAGTTCAGCGGTGGTGCTTACCCAGCATGCACAAGGTCCCCAGGTTGATCCTTAGCTCTGCTGAAAATGAAAGGGAGAAAGATCTCAAATGAGTATTCTGCCTTCAAACCATGAGTATTCAAATAAATAGAACAAGGCCAAAGATGATAATGATTATTTTGAATCAAAATGAAATACGGCTTCTTACTTATCTTTATACTTATGGGAAATTTACTATGTGCATACTGCTGTTCAAACTATGTGGAAAGTGAAGAATAAGATTATTATACCCATATTGTTAATGTATCATTTACTTATTTTGTATTCCAACTTTATAATTCAAATCATAGTAAATTAGCCACCCCCAAACCATGACATTAGTCATCATAAATTTCTCTTACAGTATTTGCTGCGTTTTGGAAATGCAAAAGAAACCATGACAATTACTTGAAAGCCAATAAAATTTGGGAGGAAGCTGCCCAGAGCTGCCTAGTACTAAGAGGCTGATATACTTCCTCCCAATTTTTATTTTTATACTTTGCCTATTTGCATAAAACCGGTGTCCAACAAAGTGCAGAACTGCTGTGTGCAAGCTCCAGGTTTGATTTAGCACACACACATACAAAAAAAGAGTAGCATAATGGAGATGCATAAAGAGAGGTATAATGTCTTCTACTCTCTGATGTCTGCATATCATTACAATATAAATAGTTTCCCAACCCTTGAATATTCTAAACATCATTTAAAACGGAGACACAGCATGAAAATTATAGGGGTGTATCATAATCTGCCAGCCATTCATTTAGTACTGGGCATTTACATCCTTTCTTCTTTTCTTATTCCTAGCTAATATTTTTATGAACACAGTTTCAAACAAATGCTGTGTTGAAATTAGGATTGTTTACTTGAGTAGAATTCAAGTGTAGAAGTAGGGTATTAAATGAGGCCTTTTAAATTGTGCCATCCTGAGAAGAAGAAAAATACTACCTGGTAGTTTTGTGTTTTTTAAGTACCAGTTAGGTTCAAGCATTACTCATGATTTTTTTCTGCCATTTACAATTCCTTTGAGAATTGGGCTATGTAATAGTTGACCATTTATGTTGGGTATTTAGTGTTCTTCCAGATGACTTAAATAAATTGCATTTATAGAAACCTTCATCTTATTATCTAAGACCAGCTTTTATATACAATGGATGATCTCAATGGCACCTTAAAAATTATTGTCAAATTGAGACCTGCTATAAATTAGACTTTTCTGCCCAAAGTTTTCCTGCACATAAAGTAGTATTTGTTCAGATTGCAAGTCTCTATATTAAGGCTTATGGGTCCTATTTTCAAAGATTTTTCTACTTTTCTTCCCCCAGAGCCAAGGTTTTTTTGAAGTGCTTTATAAAGCTTAAAAACTACATGGCTCTTTATTGCTTCACACACACCTCCTAGAACCTCCTCACCTTGGTAGCTATTTTTTTTCCTTAATGTAGTAACATATAAACTGAAGCCATAACCAATGGCTTCTTGAGTTCCAATAAATACAACATGTGTTACAGGCTTTCTCTGACTTATCAGGCTTTTAATGCAATAAGTCTTATTTTTAAAAGATTAATTTGTTTATATTTTGTGTGTATGGTGTTTTGCCTGCATGCATATATGTGCACCATGTGCATGCAGTGCTCACAGCAGCCAGAAGAGGGAGTCAGAACTCCTGGGAGTGGAGTTACAGATGATTGTAAGCCATCTTGTAGGAATTAAGAATCAAACCCGGGTCCTCTGTAAAATCAGCAAATGCTCTTGATCACTGAGCTTTCTCTCTCTGGCCTAAGACTTCTTTTTAAGCAGTAAATCTGTTAATTTTCTCTCACTTTGAGTTATTTTTTGTAACTGCTATGCTGTGTGTTACATATTAGAAAATTCCCCTCTTTATAGTTTTATGGGTTTTAATATATTCACTGACTCACCCAGTCATGACAACTGTCTAATTTCAGAACATTCTTATTACCACCAACTAGCAATCACCATATTCCTCTGCTTACCAGCACTTCTTTCTGTCTCCATGGTGTTACCAATTCAGGAAACACTTTAGAAACTCATAGGGCTTTGTTCTCTGCCTCCTCACCAGCGTCTTGGTGGTTCTCTCTCATCTCAGCCATCTTGGTATAAGTGGAGTTGTATGTAGCTCACAGTGCTTTTGATTTGGGACTCTCCAATGACAAATGATGATAAACATCTCATTCGCTCTCTGGACATCTGTATATTCTTTGGGAAAATGTTTACTCGGATTCTTGGCCATTTTTAGTTTGGCTGTCTATTATTGAACTTTTAAAAGTTTGTCAGGTGTATGATTGGAAGCATGATTTACAAACGATCCATGTTGCAAGCTGTTGCTTGATATTTTTACTAATTTGGGTATAATCCCATTCTCTCCACCCCCCAGCATATTTGCATCTAAAATATGGGCGTGAAATGTACCACCTCCCTGAGGTCTTCTTATCTTTTAATAGTGGACAATTTCACTTCTCCCATTTAAGTCTATGATCATTTTTTTTTATTTTTATACATGGTATGGGGTGGCTCATCTTCAGTTATTTGTATTTCTAGTTTTCCTCTTACTGTTTGTTGAAAAGCCTGTTTTCCCCGTGGGATTATTCTGATACCTTTGTTGGAAATCAGTTAACCACAGATGTAAGGACTTCCCTCTGAGCTCTCACTTCACCTTGTCATTCGGTATGCCTGCTCTTGTCCCAGTCCAGCCCACTTGCTCTATTTTAGGGGTTAGCATTGTAGGAGTTGCAGGTTACTCACCTGTTCTCCCTCAGTTTGTCCATGCCAGTCTGGGCTCTTAGAATGTCTACATATTAACTTTAATAATAAACCATCTTGTTAGTTTATGTTTTCAAAAGGAAAGTGGCATTTTGGTTTTTGTTGATTATGTAAGTCAGTTTGGGATCCTCTGCCATCTTGGTAATATGGTGTCTTCCATTCCATGAACATGGACTATCCTTTTATTTGGGACTTCATTATTTTCAACAAAGTTTTGTATTTTAGCATTGAGGTCTCAGTTTTGTTCAGTATGCTCCTGGGCTTAGTTGGTTGATAGTTGGTTTGGGGTTTTATTGTTCATTTGTCTGTTTTTCTCTTTGGTTTTTGATGCTAGAGATTGAACCCAAGGGGCATCATCACACATGCTAGGCAAGTGCTCTGCTACTGGGATACATTCAGACCCAAGTGTTTCATTTCTATTTTAAATTTATTTTGTCTTGGTGTGCACATGTGTACGCAGTATACATGTGTGTGGACATGTGTATGCAGGTGTTTGTGAGAGACTGGAGGCCAGAAGTAGGTATCATGTGTCTTCCTCTATTGCTGTCCACCTTTTTTCATAGATATAAATAAAGATATATGTATGTATATATATATATTTAGAGAGAGAGATGATATAGATATCTCTCACTGAACCTGGAATCACCAGCAGGCTATGACTGCTAGGGAGCTGAACACAGGGCTTCATGCTTGAGCAATCACTAAGCCATTATCCATTTCCTCACGCTAGGACTTCATTTTTATAAATGGAATTATTTTCTATGTCTAATCATCTTTCTTCCTATAGAAGATCTCAGCACTGGGTAGTCAGATCTATGTGCACCCAGATTTTTTTTTTTTTTTTTTTTTTTTTTTACTTGATACAAATTTTTAAGGACAGGGAACATTTGTTTTTCCAATGCCGGGCACTGATGTTAGGGCCTCTTGCATGCCAGGCAAGTCTTCTGTCTCTAAGCTACATCCCTAACCCTACTTCCTGCAAACCTTTGAGATTCTTTTACTAGTCCGTGTAGTAATTTTTTGATGTGTGAAGTGAGTGGAGACCTAACTTCGTTTTTTCCAAGTACTTAACAACATACTCAGAGCAACCGATGGAAATTGCTTCTGCTTCTTCACCTCATCAGGGCTGTCTGTTGCCTAGCAGCAGTGCCATATTCAAAGTTCTGTCCTGGTAGAAAAGGAGATTCCTTCCTCTACATTCAGTGAGTTAATGGACTCCAGGTCCGGCCTGTTTATCTTATAAATGTCACTTACTTTATTTGATTCCTTAATGGAATTTAGTAAGCTTGCTCTGTAGCCCCAGCACTTAGGGCAGGAATGGAGTGTGCCTTCTGTATGCGTCAGGGGAGGGATGCAGGATGCCACATGGATGCTGGGTCGTCTTAATGTCTTCAGTAGGTTCCTCTGCAGAGTCCCTTCACACCAGGCAGTTTTACTTATCCATCCTTGGCCAACACCAGTCCCCTTGGTACTCTCCTGGAGTGCCTATCTCCTCTCCTCCTTTCCAGTGCCATGCACACTTACAGCTGTCTGTTTCCTTGTCTATTGTGACTCTTTACAACTCCAGTTGGATGTCAGTCCCAACATTCCACCGAAACATTCCTCTTGAGCATTCTTCAAGCTCCTTAATAGCATTCCCTCTGTAATTTTTTTTTTTGGGGGGGGGGTGAATCTCTGCAGTATCTGGGACTATTAGCTGGAGTCCTCTGTGAAGTACATCCTCGCTGTCCTTCATGACTCTGGATCCCGCTGTCCCCTCAGACTCTCATGCTCTTCTTTAGTGACCTTAGGTGTTTCTCTGTGTCATCATTAGATGTGCATGTTCTAGGTCCAGGCCAGGATTTGTCTCTTCTTTATACAAATCTCCCTGGGTAACTTCTCCTTACCTATCAAGGTTTGTGGCTTAAGGGTCACCTGCCACTTGCCTTTATCATAATTCCTCAGGCCTCCCCATCCTCTCCACATGAATGTTTCCCCTACTGTGTGGTTTCTTGAGCCCAGAAAAATCAGAATTGAATTTGGTCACCTCCCAGCACAGAACCTGCCTCTCTTCCTGAAACCACATCCACCACCAACCAGCACAACCCACTAAGTGACCCGGACCACTAGTGCTTCCATCATGCCTTGACTCCACCCCACCTGGCTACTCACCAACACCTGCAGTCTTACACTGAGAAACATCAGGAGGCCACTTCCTTCTTGCATGTATCCGTATGGCCTTAAAAATATAATCATGGCCCTCAGTGAAGGTCTGTTTGCCCAGCTGTGTGTCTATACAATCTACTGTCTCTACAATGTAGCCAGAAGAATAAGTCTGGCATACAGCTCGATCCTTGCTAATTTCTCATTAAAACTGTTATGCACTAAAAACGATTATGATCATAAGTTTGGGAGAAGGAAACCTCCATAGGTTTCCTTAACTACAAAGCCCTTAACATAGTTCCTGTGTATGCTAGCAATGTGGACTCTATCCCTGCCCTGTAACCTTACTTCTCACCCACCCAACCCCATATACTCCTGCCTGGCTCCAGTAGCTCTGAAACTCTTCATGTTACTGTCTGATGAACAATGCAGTGAATGGGAGGCATAAAATTAATGCCAGCATTCAGGAAACAGGGCAGGCAGATCGCTATGAGTTCAAGGCCAAGCTGGGCCACATAGTGAGTTCCAGAGCTACATAGAAAGACCCTGTCTCAAAAAAGAGAGAGACTACAGATGCTAAGACACGCCTGATATATTCAGTTTTCAGCCATGTGTAAGCCCCTTGAAGTTGAAAAGGGCAAGGCTCACATGTGAAACAGGAAACTCAGTATTGAAGGCAAAGTTGTTACTCTTGCTCCAGGTGCTCTGTGGTCCTGACAGAGATTTGTTGTCAGGGTCCCTCTGCTGTCTTTCTCCTTTCACACCACATTCTGCCCCTCCTGGCCCTCTTGCCTCCTACCTTGCATGCCCATGTCTTCACTACCAATTCTGGGTCTCAGTGCTGACCATGAGCGTCTGCCTTCAGTAATGACGTGGAGAAGCAATGCTAGGGTGATTGTGTACTCTTCAAAGTTAGTAAGGATCGGTGCACCATGCTTTGTTGATGCCCACGGGAGGCGGCCCCATTCTGAATGCAGAAGTAGATGGGGGGGAGGGAAGATAGGAAGGGGAAGGGAACGAGGAGGGGAAGGAAGGAGGAGAAACTGGTTGGTACATAAAGTAAATGAAAAAAAAAAAGTGAGAACCCCAAAGAACTATCTACATCTTATAGATACCTTAATTGGAGAAAAAAATCCATTGTTATTGGTTCTTACCAGCTAACAATAAAAAGCCATTGTGGGGCTGGGTGGGTCATGTGTCCCACAATATAAGTTTCTATATAAAGCCAGACATATGAGTAAACACCTGTACTCCAGGCTCTCCTGCAGGGATGTTGGAAACGAGGCAGGGTAATGAGATCCTTGGAAGCTTTTAGGCCAGCTAGCCTACGTACTACACGGCAGCAGATAAGAGACCCTGTCTCCATCGAGGTAGAAGGCAAGGATTTGGTGTTGTCCTCTGACATCCCCATAAGTGCTGTGACTCTTGTACACCTGCATTCATGCCTGTACACATATGCACACGAAGATTTTTTAAGTATGTTGACATAAATCAATTAAAATTTTTGAGCGTAAAAATAATTGTGGTGATAGTTATGGCTCTTAATACAAATAGCGAGCAGGATGGCATTTCTTGGACTATTTTGACCTTCTGAGGAGCTCTTAGTTGAGACCTAGTTGAAGTCTTACATCTGCTTCTAAATCCGGCCCGTGATAACAGAACAGTTCATTCAACCTCTGATAAACTCACCATAGCTTCATATGCTTATAGCAATAGTTCAACCATGAAATTCATCTGAGGTGTCAGGGCCCCTAGCAGTCCCAAAACCACAGCTCATATACTCTGGCTGAGACATTAAAAAAAAAAAAAGTTTGCTTTGAAATCTAAAACTACTGTAGCACAGCGCAGGAATGTGTCACAGTTCATAAACAATTAACAAAAGCAGAGGGAATGTTCCAGCAGACGCCAGTGGTGGGTAATCATTTCCACTCTGTAAAAGTGAAACAGTGTGAGGGAAAACCAGCTTCTTTGTCCACTTACCCATCATTAAAATCAACTATGAGCAACCAAGAGGAATATGTTGAGATAAGTTGTTTTTCTGCCCTCCATTTCTGCCTTTTGACAATTTGAGATATACAGTGTGAGTGTTAGCCCCCAGACCAACGCCCTAGTCCAAAAAGATCATTTATCACAGTGATGATATTAATATAAAATTTTCCAAGAAGCTAAGCCTTTCCTGGAAGCAGGGAGATAAACCTCTATTCTTCCCTCATTTGTGAATCCCCAAATCATCCTCTAACCAATCTCTTGAAACCTGTTCAGAGAAAGGGCTGACTGTTGAGCCATGTGATCCAAACTCAAGAGAGTCCCAGAGCTAAACATGGTGACTAATCCAGTTGCTGTGTCTCGCCCCTTTAAGCAGACCTCCTAAGGACTCTTGCCAATAACAAGTTTAGGGGAAGCATAAACAGATCTTGGCTTCTCGCCCTCCCTCCAACTTCCTCCAATGAAATTCCCTAGCCATAGTCAGCCAAGAAGAGCTATTGTGGGAAAGTATGAACTGAGTGATGGAGATCAGACTACAGTGTAAGCAATGCCTGCCATTATATCCTCTGTGGAACCACAGGCTTCAGCAAGCTTCAGCGATAGCTTGGGGAATAGTGTTTTCACTGGCCTGGGTTCCCACCATGCTTCCAAGGTTGGCGAATGCCATTTAGATAGAAATGGGAGAGAATTATACAGCTGACAAGACCAAAGAGAAGTAAATTTCAGCAGAAAAAATCACAAAGAAAGAGGAGCCAGAAGTGACTTGGCTAAACTGGGCAACGTGAATATACAATGAAGCACTGGCATGCTTAGAAAGTCCAGGTCCCCACTTAATAAAGCTGGGGTCCTGCGGACTCCGCATCTCACCGTCTGCACTCACCAGCTCACCCAGCCTTCTCCCAGCATAAGAAAAATGAGGAGCAAAAGCAATTATTCAGAAATAAATAAATTAATTAATTAATTAATTAATTAATTAAAAAAATAAATAAATAAAGTTTACCTCAACTAAGACTATTTCAAAATCCAAAGAACATTCAACTCAAATGTATTTTAGGATACTTTTTTCTAACTCAAGCCACTTTGAACAAATAATATATCCCAAAACACAGATATTCTAATCTCCCTTGCCGTATATATGAAATGAGCCCTTGCTCTTCTATACTCAAATTATTTCTAAAATATTAATAATAAATAGAATATTAAATTTAGAAATCTGATTTTGTAAGTTTATTGATTATTTTAGTTCTGTGGTCATTTGAAACAGGATCTCACTGTGTAACTCAGGCTAGCCTTCATCCTCTCCTGCCTCAGCCTCAGTGCTGGAATTGCCACTGTGCCTTGGCTTCCCAGCAGGACCATGGCCCACTGTGCCTGGCTTCCCAGCAGGACCATGGCCCACTGTGCCTAGCTTCCCAGCAGAACCATGGCCCACTGTGCCTTGGCTTCCCAGCAGGACCATGGCCCACTGTGTCTGGCTTCCCAGCAGGACCATGGCCCACTGTGCCTGGCTTCCCAGCAGAACCATGGCCCACTGTGCCTTGGCTTCCCAGCAGGACCATGGCCCACTGTGTCTGGCTTCCCAGCAGGACCATGGCCCACTGTGTCTGGCTTCTCAGCAGGACCATGGCCCACTGTGCCTGGTTTTACAATTACTCTTCCTTGCAATCTAGCTCTGAAGGCCTCACCTTCTAAGAAACGCTGCAACTCCATTGCTGCATTGAAGGCAACCTCCCAGGAGATTGTGTCCTCTGTCAGCCAGGAATGGAAGGATGAGAAGCGGGATTTGTTAACTGAAGGACAGAGTTTCAGCAGCCTGGATGAGGAAGGTAAGCAAGCACTCATGCCTTTCTAAGACAGAAAAATTCTAGTAAATGCTATGAGTAATGTAAAGTCATAGCAGAAAAATTAGAGAATGCATGCTCCAAGAGATAGCTTATTAATAAAATTTTATAAGCTACATAGAATGCAATAAATTTGTATAAATATGAGATGCCATATAAATTATTCACAATATATGATTTATCATAAAAATAGTAAGTATTAAGGTATTTAACTTCATGATAACAAATGCTAACATACTGATATTTGCTTCCCTAAATTTTATCCTGTGTGTGCAACGTACGTGCATATACACCTATGGGTACACACATGTAAGTGATGTAATAAACCTCTTCAGTTTATTTAGAGCTGCTGTGGTGAATTTAAATAAATGTTAGAATTTATTTAACAAATGTAGATTGTCCCTTGGATAAAAAGAGAGAGATTGATGTTGACTTTTTGTACCTTTTTAAGAGCTGTGTGTTCTGGCTGTTTGATGCCACTCTGTAGACCCTGAATTCCTGTCTAGGACAGATGACAAACTGATACAATGATGAGCAGAAATGGTGGCTCTAGGAAACCTTGCCGTGTCCTGATTTTAAAGACAGTATTTCATAGCAACTGCCAGACCAAGGAATTTGTTTTCTTGTTTCTAATTTGCCAAAAAGTTCTTAACAAGAGTACCAAATTTTATTAACTATTCTTCTCTGTCTACTAAGTTGATATTTTGAATTTTCTATTTTAATCCAATAAGGGAAAGTGATGTCTTACTTTTCTGTCGATTATTTCCTGGTCTTTCTTTAGAGAATCTCCAGAGTGTCTTGTGCTTCCTATAAAAGAAGATCCAAGACTTCTGTAGACATCTTGCTTCCCTCCGTCTTCAGACAGACTGCTGTTTCTATTCACTTCTATCTCAGCATTTATCTCCTTATACTAAATTGAATTTCTTTGTCATATTCTCATGTCTAGAGTATTTTCAAAGAGAATTAGTGACTCACCTATAGTGGCTAACATTGTCAACCTGGCAGGATCTGGAATGATCCAGGAGACAAACCCCTAAGCATATCTGTAACAAATTGTCTAGATTAACTTAACTTCTGGGCTTGCCTGTGAGAGGGTGTCTTGATTAGATTTATTGAGGTGGAAAAGACCCATCCTAAAACTGGGCAGTGCCATTCCCTGAAATACACAACAGGGAGAAAGGCAGCTGAGCAGAAACACTCATCCCTGTCTGCTTTCTGACTGCACATGACTAGAACCAGCCACCTCAGGCTTCCATGACTTGCCCACCATGGTGAACTGTATCCTGGAACCATGAACCAAAGTATGAACCTTCCTTTCTTGGGTTGCCTCAGTAGGACAAGTAAGCAGAACATGGCCCTTGGTCTTCTCTGTATTGATGACAACAGCTCCTCTTAGGTAGCTACCCCCTTCCTTTAAGCTGCCTTCCATTGGCCACACCCACACCCCACACCTCCACCCCACCCCCCAAGCTGCCTGATTTCTGAGAACACACAGAAGATTATAGATGTCCACAGTTTGAGAAATGGGACCAAGTTTGTTTTCTTAAATAACACTTGTTTATCAGACACTTTTTATTTTGTTTTGTTTTAAATTGAAATCTTATTAGGTTCCTAGGCTGGCCTTGAACTCCCATTCATCCTGTCACAGGCTCCCCAGTAGCTATAGTAAAATTAAATATACTCCATTGGACCCAGAATTTCTGTAAACAGAGGCAATAGTATACCTGTATGTGACGTACACCTGTGGTGGGTTTATTTTTCACATGAATTGGACCATTGCTTACAGATTTGGGCACCATTTTATTTGTTGTTCAAACTTTAGAACTGAAATTCAGCATTTCCTGTCCCCGATCCACTCTCCCTCCATGCCTGTCCCTCTAACTCATCAAATGTACTCCAAGTCCAAAATTCAGGAGCTGGAATTACATTGTTGGTTGGCACTTTTCTAGCATGTGAGGGCCCTAGAATCAGCCCAAATCACAAAAGAAGGAAGGAGAGAGAGACAGAGAGCTTAAATTCACCTGACAATGCCTAGTGTGACCATTTTCCATTTACACAGTAAAAATATATCATCTGGAATTTTTCATGTGTATCAGGAACATCCCAAAGCTGTACTGTATTCACTAACATGTTTTCTGCTCAGCTTGGAAAAAGATTTAAAAAGAGGAAAAACAGCTCATATAAACCAGGTATGGTGGCACGTGCCTTTAATTCCAACATTCAGAAAGTAGGCAAAAGCAGGTAGGTCTCTGTGAGTTTGAGACCAGTCTGGTCTACATAGCAAGTTCCAAGATAGCCAGAACTATATAGTAAGATCCTGTCTCCAAAAGAGAGGGGAAAAAGTCCGTATGGACCCTGGACGCTGCTGAGCCTGGAGGGTTCATCTTTCCTAATACTGAAGGACCCTGATGTAAATACTTCCTTGAACTCTTAAAATTTTTAAGAGAAATAAGAGCTTTTTCACTTTAATAAACGTAGCCTTGCTATTAAAATAGGACGTTAAGAAGAGCCCTGAGTCATGTCCAGAAGTCTGTGTGGGCGTGAATGAGACCGAGATGCGGCAGACTGGTGGTGTTCTGTTACAGGTCTGAGTCCATCCACTCTGTTCATGCATCTGCCAGTCACTCTTTTAATCTGTGCCACATTATCTCCTTAAACTCCTGGGAATTTTTAGGCCATCGTTTTGAAAGATTAAGTCACTTTATTAGGTTTCTAAAAGAGCATCCCTAATGTCATTTCCATAAGCCATTTTGGAAATTAATGTCATTTCCTTTCTATTTCACCTGTTTGCAAGCAGATATTCTGCATTTCTGTTGGAGCTCAGAAGAGCACAGTTAATTCATAATTTCATTTGCAGCCTGATACATAAAATGAATGCTTTGGACGCCTTTCACTTATTGCAGATCTAAGGTGGCATGTATTACTGACATTCATGGGTGCATGCATTTGCTTTCCACCCCCAGCCCTGGGATCCCGACACAGGCCCGACCTGGTACCCAGCACTCCATCATTATTTGAAGCTGCTTCCTTAGCGACCACAATTTCATCATCTTCCTTATATGTCAGTGAACACTGTCCACATGACAGGACTACGCTTTATTCGAACAGGTAACATTCAGTTCAATCAGCTTGCCAGCCAGGCTGCTCCTCTGTCAACCTCGGGTCAAAAGAAGTACTTTTGATACTGTGTTTCTTAGAACCAGATGGGCCTGTTATGCTTCATGTGTAGGAGAAAGGGCATGCTTTATTTTTACTGTTGCAAAAATACATTTCAAGAAAAACCCTGCTGTTTCCCTTTGAAAATAATTATTATGTGTTGTAGAAATAAGTATAAGCAGTTAAACATTCAGCTCCATGCAATAAAGACAAAATTTTTGTCACTTTTTTTAAGTGGGTATCTGTGTGTGCATGTGCACATATAGCCATTCACATGTGTGGAGGTGGATATGCATGTGCTAGTCTACATGTGGAGATCAAAGGACAACCTCATGTGTTGGTTCCACCTTTTTTTTTTTTTTTTTTTTTTTTGTGGCAGGGTCTCTGCTTTCCTGCTGTATAAGTAAGACTAGCTGGCCCAGGAGCTGCCAGGAGTCTCTGAGATTGTGAGAATAGAGATGTTCATACTCTGTGTCAGCTTTTATGTGGGTCTAGGGTGTTTCACAAATCCTAAGTGATCTCATAATGAAAACATGGAGCCAGATATTGGGGCAAATGCTAAAAGATTAGGGAGACAGAGGAACAAGCCACAGCCACTTCTCACCTTCCCAACTCATCAGCCAAACGGGGGAGATCCTGTCTCCACAAATCCTCAGACTGAATCACTCAATCATACCCATCAGTAATTTCTTACATTTTTTATTTGCTGGTCATGCTAGGATTTGAACCCAGGGCCTTAGGAGTGCTTGCCAAGCCCGCTGCCACTGTGCTACATCCTTACCCATGAGTAGATAAAAAAATGCCATTAGTGGCTCTCAGAACTGCCACTTACTTCTGTCAGCCCCAAGTTCAGCAGGCCATTGACAAGCTAAAGTTTGGTGGGTGCATCTGCTTAACAGTAGTGTTTTCTTGTTCTGCCTTTCTCTCTTGGTTCCATAGAAAAGTAGACACAATGATAGCAAGGAGGGTAAACACTAGCCCTGGAGAAGCAGATCACGTGCAAACCAGCAAGAGCATGGTTCGGACTGTTTCACCTGCAGAACCGCCAGAAAGGCTCCTCTGGAAATGATTTAAGTTGCTTGAACTACATAAAGGGCATTTGATTTGAACAGCTTTCTTGCCTTAAAGAAATGTAAACTAACATATACTGGCTTAATGTGAATATGGACCATAAATGTCCAAATTTGGTTTCTCAGTACATCTTCTCTGTGGTTGTACCCCATGAGTGTAAGCGGAAGGTCAGAGACAAGAGGGAAGGCCCGAGGGATGTCTCAGCAAGGTTATGAACCAACTCTCAGGATGTTATGGTGTTTTTTAAATAGTTTGCTTCTGTGGTCATTACTAGGAGCATATAATTCAGTGTGCTCTTGAACCGTGTACTGACATTTCCAGCACCAAGGGAACGGTATTTGGGACTGGGGCTTTGGTCTTAAGTTTGTTACCATGCCACCTGTTATTTGATGTCTGAAGGGGCCATAAGTGCCCTGTCTCTTGGTGAGAGGAATTCAACTCCTGGTCATTTGCAGGGTTTCTTCAGGCTCTGACCTGCTGAGGCTGGCCTCGGTGGCCCGCTGGAGGCTAGCTGTCTCTCCATGCTCTTTCTGAGGTTGGACCACTTAAGCAGCTTCCTCAGACGCTCTACTGTCATGTTGCAGCTTGCTGTCTTATCCTTAGCTGTCAGTTGGGGTTCAGTCTTGAGAACAACAAAGTATCCCATCCAACTCAGAAGGAAGCTGCTTGCTTACCAAGTGTGTGGGAAGGCTGGTAGAGAGGCCTTGGTCAGGCTTGGTCCCTCCACTGAGCCCACCCTCCTGTGACACTGAAGTCTGGGTGTTCAGCCAGGTATTCTCCAAGGGACAACAGAGAAAGCATTTCAGAGATCCTAGGACGTCCTTAAAACAAGTCTAGGAAGAAGCTCAAGCAGCTTCGCTTCTGCAGACATTTCTCTCCAGGATCCTTCAGACTCCACCATCTCCTTTCTGTCATCTTCCTGTTACCTCCCAAGTGTGTTTCTGCTGTTAGCCTTGATGTGTACAAAAAGCTGAAAAACCCGCCACAATCTTAGCTTTTCCTTAGGGAAATCATAAGGATCTAAGATTCAGAAATGCTAAAAACCCTGAAGAGAAATAATGGTCCAAGAACCCCTGGGAATGAGCATTGCCCTGGTTATTCAGCATGGAAACATCACCAGAAAACTGTAAAGATATATTCATATCATGTTTCCATCATTTTCTTTAATGCTGTGCATGATATTTCTTGAAGTAATAGGTTGACGTGGTCCTAAGTCTCATCTGGCCCACTGAGTTCTAAAACTAGATACAGATAGCCTGAGAGGAAAAATGCATTGAAAAAGACAAAAAAGAAAATATGTCAAATATTGACATTGCAATTTGCATCTGAGATTTTTCTGTTACGCTGTGAATCATATTCCTGCTCCAAGTGGCCTGCTTTCTCATTTTAACATTATGTTATCCTTATCTATGCTCATATAAGCTATAAATGCTTCAGATAATGGCTGTCATTCTCTGTGTCTATAGAGCCCTTAACTTTAAAACATTGAAAAGCACCCAGATAAGTCCATACCTAAATTATGTATTACAGTCTCTAGAATTCTTTTATTTTTTAAAGGATCATTCTTTGTGACTTTTAAAGTCCCACTATTTCTGAGAATCCATTCTGGTTTGTTAACTATACTCTCAAAATAGACTAGGAAGCAGAGAAAAAAAGTTTCTGTGTCTTAAAAGTATATATTTATCTTCTGGTTGAAAGTATATAGTCTCTCTCTCTCTCTCTCTCTCTCTCTCTCTCTCTCTCTCTCTCTCTCTCTCTCTCTCTCTCTCTCTCTCTATCCCTCTTTCTCTCTGTGTGTGTATGTTCTGTGAATTGGTATGTGTATATGGAAGCCAGTATATGTGTTTGTGTATGTGTGTGTGTGTGTTCTGTGAATTGGTATGTACATGTGTATATGGAAACCTGTGTGTGTGTGTGTGTGTGTGTGTGTGTGTGTGTGTGTGTGTGTGTGTGTTCTGTGAATTGGTATGTACATGTGTATATGGAAGCCAGAAGCCTGTAGCTATCTGTTGCTGAGACAGGAATCAGCCTGTCTCTTCTTCCCCATGCTAAGATTACAGACATGTGCTGCCCCCACCAGGCTTTTTACACAGTGGTGAAAATCTGAACTCAAGTCCTCAAGCTTGCCTACCAAATACTTTACCAACTGAGCCATCTCCCCAGCACAGGGAGTACATATTTAAGGGTCCTACTCCATGATCTCACGTCAGAGTGTACAGATCACAGGAATAAATAGACACACCATCAGCAACTTGCTTTACAAACAAATTGTGGGTACGTAAGTTTTGAATTTTTCCTTCCTACTAAGAAATCTGTTCTTTAAAGGAGGTATAAATTGAGCTCTGAGAACTAGAGAGGCAAACAGTTTTTAATCTCAAAACTACGAGCAATTCAATTTAATGTTGTGGAATAAGCTATGCACATGAATATTCATTCTCTTCATGATTTCCTGCACAGTTGGGAGCAGAGCTGGGGTTCTGATTACACAGAAAGATTGAAAGCTCACTTCATCCCGATACATCTGTGCTCTTGAATCACAGAGGCCCACAACAGCATCACCTTGGTAGCCAGTCTCATATTTGCTCACGGTTTGCTAGTGGTTATTAGCTGTTCCATGCTAAAGGCGTGGGGTTTTATAAGAAGGCAGATACCATGGCCATTTCTACATGGGAGGCCAGCTGGCAAAACCTTCCTAACTACAAATCCAGCATCTAGATCTCAGGCTGACCCAGAAGATATGACAGCAGTCCTGAGCCCTTCTTCCTGTCTGAGTACTGTGAACCTTGAAGCGGATGATCTGATTCCTGTAGCTACGGGTCTCCTCTCCCAAATTGCTTACCACTCAAGATAAAGACTTGGAAGGAGAGCCACACTAAAGTGGATGAGAGACCCTTCTTTAGAATAGTCTAAAAGATCAGGAAATGGCTGTGTCGACTTCTGGTGGCATGTGTTATGATTTATGATCATATGTACCTGTAGCTGGCAGATGGGGCCCCATGACAATGAGACACAGGGCCATGGGAAAGAGACCCACAGTGCAAAAGGAAAGAGACACAGGCTGGGCTCACGTGGAGGGACTTTATTATAATGAGGGGAGAGGGAAAAGATGACTGGATGGGTGGGTGGATGTATGGTGGAAAGGTGGTGGATGGATGGTGGATAGATGGTGGATGGATGGTAGATGGATGGATGGGTGGGTGGGTGGGTGGATGGATGGGTGGATAGGTGGGTGGATGTGTGATCAGGGGGTGAGGAACATGCACCTTCTGGCAAGGTAGGGAGAGAAGGGGTCGAGATGGAAAGCCCTTCTTAAATGGAGCTTGACTTCAGAATGCTGGGCCGGCCAGGTTAATTGCTATTGGCCAGGGCTCCAGGCAGTGGATGGGAATTGTAACAGCGTGTCTAAGTCCACTTCTAGAGTCCAGTTGGAGTGTAGCTCTCCAGGGTCTAAACTTCCTGTTCTTTTCCTACACCATCCTTGCATCAAGACTTAAAAAGACTTCTGCTCTTCTTGTGTGCTGTAGGCAACACTGGTTGACTGCCTTTTTTCCCTAACATCAGTTCTGCTCTAGCCCTACCTTCTTTTGCTACATAATCACTGGAAAAAAAAATTGTAACAGACCAAGTGACAGGCTTAACGTCTTTTCCTACCCATGCTACTTGTATACAGAGGTCATTGGTTTCTTTTCTCATTAAAAACACCATTGTTCTAGCCATCTTTCTGTCATACCAGCCATATTTCAACTCATCAATAATTATATAATAAAACACTCTTAAAAGTGTGTCATCTTAATTTGAATTCACAGGAAAGCTACTATGGTTCACTTATTTCCACCTTTCCTGGGTGGACTTAGAACTGCCACTCTGCCCATTAAGAAGTAAGTGTCTCTTAGTAGGAAAGTTTCTGTTTGGTTTACAAAGACTTGTATCTGTACTCGGTGGGAGCAGAATTCAGGGAAGCCTTTACTAGGTCAAATATGACTCAGAGAGGCTGCTAGAATGCAGTGGCATTTGAGATCTATCCCTAGCTCTGTTATGGACAGAGCATATTATGATGTTTCTGTGATTGTTGCACACACCTCCTGTGCCCAGACCCCAATCCAGGACTGTTCAGCCCCATGGGTGATATCCCCTGGATGTTAAATTTCTAGTCTGGCATCTCTAGATTCTTTGGGCTTTTCTGTACTTCAGACTTGCAGACAGTCTGGCTTACTCCCCTGCCTCAGGTACTTCTCTTGCTTTTTCATAATAATAAATTGCCACTGGGAAGTTTAGACCTCAAATGGTCACTCTGGCCATGGAACATGGAACAAGCTGATTTAGTTTTGGTGTGCCATGGTGTCCTCATTTGTTTGTTTGAGATTCCCCATTTGGAAAAATTGAATTATTTGGAGTAAGTGAATGAGTGAATGCCCTGGCCCAAAGGGTTGGTGTAAAGATTAACTGAAATAATGATCAGAAAGCAATTATAATGCCTCTTAGAGCATGCCACCATCAAATCATTTGTTAACATAAATAACCCAGCATTTCAAGGCTTGAACACCTTCTAGCCTCCTCCTAAATTCCACTTGCAGGATGCCAGATGTAATTGTTTTTGGCAGAAAGCCTCAGATGGCTTTTTACCACTCAGAGGCCAGTCAAGAAAATAGAAAATCCACCTGGAATGCTAAAGGGGGTTGATTTACTGAGTGTAAAATGGCCAGAAGAGTGAGGAGGAAGAAGTGGCCCAAACCGAGGAATCCCCATAGAAAGCGGCTCCCACAGTGCCCCTCCCTGCTAGCTGGGACCTACCAGCCACCTCTGGAGCAGGGACAGTGGATGGTGAGACCAGCTAATGGAGCTGAGACAGTGGTGGGAACACAGCCAATACCAGAGACACTGCACCAATAAGGAAGGAGGGAAATGAGGGAGGGGGAGCCAGGGGCTTCTGTCCTCACCTCCGCCTTGTCTGCCTCATCTCCACTGTCCCACACAGTCTGCCCTAGCACAGAGGCCCTAGGGCAACAGTGCCAACCAGATGCAAATGGCAAAACAAAAGCCAGGGTCCTGGGACATCTTTTTAAACAGGAGGAGGAGGAAGATCAGAAAAGGGTGGGGAGAGAATTTCAAGGATCAAAGCTTTACAAAGAAGAGCACACAAGACTGGGAATCGACTTCAAATCCTATAAAACGAATCACAGAGCCTATTCATTAGCCAATAAATAGTACTATGTAAAGTAGCTGCGATTTTTCTAATGATCTGTGCAATTAGAGACTACAGTATTTACCCAAGTGTCTGGCTTTCCCAGGTGCTGTGCTAGAGTGAATGCTGCTTATAAATACCCTCTTGGCTAATTCCAGGCACATGGGCTAGACATAGAAGTTTTTTAGCTCAAGAATTCATCAGAGAGATCTGAGAAGGCCTGAGGAACCTAGGTGAGGTTGTAGACACACTGTGAAGAGAAAAGACCTACCATGCACATTCTGGCTTTTCAAACTATGGTCCCTTCAACTGACTGACATTCAGCCTGGAACAAGTACTCAGGAGCCAGGAAATACAATGTCCCTAGTATATTCTGAGAAAGTAGATCACTAAACAAGGATCGTGAAGCAAAACCTTCCCAAGAAAATCTCTTGTTAGGAAGAGGGCTACAGTGGCCGTGCTGGAGTTAGCAGGGTCTGGAAGGGCCTCCACATCACTACAGTTATATTCATGGAATGCAGAGCACATCAGACCCTGACAGAAACAATGTGCCTGTTAGTTATGATTTTTGTCTACCCCTAGAAAGCTAAGGGAGGGCCATGGATTTCCATCCTAGTGGCTGCCTTTTTCCTGTCTCTTCTTCCTCCTCCTCCTTTTATAAACTATGGAACTGCTACTGAAGTGATTGACTTTTCAAATGATCCTTCACAGACTTCTGGATGGACAGGAAATTGAAGTTAATTTTTCATATACACTTTATGAATCATTTAGGGCTTAAAGGTAATTGTGAATATTTCTCTTTTTTAAAAAGGATTTATGTATGGTATTGTTTCTAGGTGCCTTTCATATATTAGTAAGATTCTTTTCACTGGTCCAATTTATAGACAAGCCATATTGCCAAAAAAGAGGAGGTGTGGGTGCTGACTGCTGGCCAGACATTACCTATCCTGACAAGAGAGAGAGATAGAGAGCTTGGGGTTGGAGAGCTGGAGACAGGTAAATAGCTAAGAGTGCCTATTGCTCTTACATTTACTTTCCAGCACAAGTCCAATTCCAGGACCTGAGACCCTTGGTGTCTCTGAGCACCTGCATTCACATGCACACACCCACTCACAGACGTACACATGCAAGTACTTAAAAATAATACCTTCTTGCCATACGTGGTGAGACACACCTTAAATCCAAGACTTGGGAGGCAGAGATAAGTGCATCTCTTTGAATTCCAGACAAGTTTGGTCTACATGGGCAGATCCAGGACTATATAGTGAGACTTAATCTTTAAAAAAAAAAAAAAAAAAAAAAAAAATGAAGCAAGCTTTGTGTTCATTCTCAAATCTTGGCACTAAAAACTCCATCTTACTGGGGCTGAGGCGGGCTGGTATCTGATCCACACAGTAAATTCCAGATCAGCCATAGCTACGTAATGAAACCCCATCTCACAAAACCAAAACAAGCAACAATCACACTCTCATTCTCCTTGACATCACACTGGACTGTCTCTGTCAGCTCTCCAATTGTCTAGCCTTCTTCACTGGCCCTTCTACAGAAATGCTTCTCCTTGTGACTAGGTTCTTTATTCCAGGCACTTGCCTGTCCAAAAAGGGTCCCCCGGGGTTTCTAATACACAAAAGGGTAGGGAAGGGGAGGGCAATGTGGCTGAGGACAATGATGTTATAGCTGAGGCACCTCTGGTCTCCTTCAGGGATTCAATGTGTGGTGTGTAATCTGAAATACAAAATATAACGAAATGCTAGTGTTTTCAGATTATATAAAGAATAGGACCCTGGTGCCTTTCTTCAGACTTATTTGCAGAGATACTAAGTGAAAGTACCTTTGACTCTAGCCAGTACCAAATTTGTGTTCCAGCTCAGGCCTTCAGACCTGAGGCCAAAATACTTTTCTGCTCCCTAGCTGTTCTCAACACGCGCACACACACACACACACACACACACACACACACACACACACACACACACACACACACACACACACACACACACACACACACACCGGTATCAGAAGTTCTAGGTTTTAGCTAAGAACAGAGTTCTTTAATACCCTTGAGCTTCCCTGCCTCTATTACTCTATGTGAGGGTCACATTGGGCCTTCTCAGCTCTTAGAAATCCCCGTTTCACCAGGTAATAGAGGCAAACACGCACCACTTCTGTGAGTTCAAGGCCAGCCTGGTCTACAGAGTAAGTTCCAGGACAACCAAGGCTGCACAGAGAAACCCTGTCTAAAAACAAAAACAAAAACAAAACAAAACCCAAAAAAAAAGAAGAAAAGAAAAAGAAATCTCCTTCTTAGTCCTGACAGCAAGTGGTTGGATCATGTCCTGAAGCTAAGTGTATGAGTGTTAGCTTCCTAGAATTCCTGGACAATTCCTGGTCAAGTGATCTTTCAGAGGCCAGCACCCAGCCATGATAATCTCTGTCAGTCTCTCTGCCCTCACTCCTTTGGCATCTCTTTGACATAGTTACCAGTGGCCTACCTATCATATTGGTATGGTTCTCACATCCCTTGTAAATACATGGTGATGGTCTGAGCCTGCACTTCATGGTAGGTGAACTTGCAGGCTTGTGTTAGTACCCCAGCCACTTCCCCTACGCCTAGAGGCCTTCCCGTGCAGGATGTTCCCTCAAACCTCGGCCTAATTTTGTTTCTGTCACAAATATATGGGAAGGGGAACTGACATCATCTCTCCCAATACAGGAATAAAGATCCATTTTCTGTTTTGTCTTATCTGTCTAGGGGATGAGTTCCGCAAATGTCTCCTTCATTTAGTTGATTAGTTGATCCTGGAGTGGAAGGATTTCCCTGTGAAAGTCACCCATGAAAGCCTGCTACCCACAGTCACAGAGAGAGATGGCCATGCCTGGCTCCTCTAGGCCAAATGCACCCGCCATCCCTCCCTGCCTGCCTTTGGCTTTTATTTATGGGGGTTACAATGTTTTAGGTAGCTAGAAACGTGGGCAAATTCAATGTTAGAATAAGAGGTAGTGAAAGATTCCAGAATGCAATTATTGTCTGCTTCCTACAATAAGGAAAGATGAAATACATGATGATGGGAAGGAGTTTTTACCTTTTCTGTTTCACGTTGAAAGGTAGTGTTTGGAATGTCCCAAAATTCTTTTTAAAACCAGACTTATTTATTCACTAACTGATTTAGGTAAAATGAAAATGTCTACCCTGCTTTTCTAGAGCACGTATCCCTTGAGCTATTCACCCCAGGTAGAACAGCCCCATCTCTCTAGGCTGTCATTCATTGCTTGCGTCATCCTGTAACTGAGATGGTTTTTAAAATTCATGTTCTTGCCTTCCTGACCAGAAGTGGTTCATAATAAACACAGAATTCTGAGAAAGGCTCTCAGTAGGAACTGTGAGAAGCAGGGAACAGGGTATTTTGTTGAAAAACATACAGCCCTAATGTAACTTGAGTCAGGCACTTTGCCAATGCAGAAAAGTTGGCTGCCTGAGAACTGGCTGCAGATCGAAGTAATTTTATGACTGGGGGATACTGTGAGCTTCCTATTTCTGTTGCATTTATTCAATACGTTTATAAAGGCCCTGTGTGTGAGCTAAAATTTTCAGCCCATCAGTTATGATTACCAGGAATGTTCTGTTTTCACATTCTAATTTGAGAGAATTCTAAAATATGTGTATTAGATGCCTAGTGTATATCACACAGTTTGCCAAAAACTTTATGAATATTATTTTATTTAATGGATCTGTCAACTCTGGAAGGTACGCATTCTAGAGTCAATAAAAGAGTGTGCTGGAAACATACATGATAGAAACACAGGAAAAAAATCAGTTTTTACCAAGCTCTTTGTACACTCAAACCTAACAGCATATTTTTAAAAATGTAATTTGTTACAAGAAATGAACTAATACTTACTGATGAAACTTTTATTCTCTCACGTCTATAATTATTCTATCACTATAAATATACTCTCTAAGGTATCACTTGGAAGTATTTCCATTTTGTTCTCATGAGATGTGATTATCATCCATCAAAAAGTGTCCCAAATGTTAACAGAATGAACATGAACCCAGTAGCAAGAAGTACAGCCACGGTGTGGTGATGGGATCTGGACTTGGGCCAGGCTAGCTGCAGAGGTCTTAGGAGACATTTGATGAATTGTCATTTGTACCATTTAGCAAAAGCCTTTAAAAAGGCTTTCAGCCAAGCAACAAGAAAGTATGGCTTAAACTGGATCTCCCCAGGATGAGGCTTGCTGGCCAGCCACAAGTGATGTGGTGGTCTCCTGGGTGGTAAAAAGTCCAGGGTAATTCACCAATGGTGTCAGTAGTCACTCTCTATATTCCCCAGAGGGCAGTACACACTGCATGTCCAGTGATTGTCATGACCCTTAATGACATAGTGGGAGACACTAGTTTAGTTTATATCGGTCACTTACTTAACAATATCCAGAGACAGGGGGATAGCCTGTGACTTCCTCAAAGATTCAAGCTTTTCCCATCATTCTGTTCTGCTGTCCTTCACTTTTTTTTTTTTCTATTCTGTTGCCCTATAATCACAAGACAGCTGTCATGGCTTCAGACATTATGTCGTCACTCAGTGGACTCTTGAACGAAGAATGGAGCCAAGAAAAAAGGGTTGGTGAGACTTAATGAGAGAATGAGACAACCAGAGCCATGTTGGAGACAAAAGGCAAAGTTTTGCATTTTAGACTTGATCTGCCTATAGAAGGGAAAGCAGCCCTACAAAGGGGGAGTTTGGGGTTTTCTAGGGTGGTTTATTTGAGCAGGAAAGTGGCTGGAAAGCCTTAGGGGAAGGAGAACATATGGAAGCCAAAGTTACTATGGTAAGCAAACCCTTTATGAGGGATTTCTGCTCCTTAAGGTATCAGGGTGTGGGGCTGGAGAGATGGTGCAGGGGTTAAGAGCACTTCCTGTTCTTGCAGAGGCTCTGGGTTCATTTCCCAGAATCTACAAGATGACTCACAACCATTTCCAAAGGACTCCACACCCGCTTCTACCTCCGTGGGCACTGAACACACACAGCACACAGATATACATGCAGGCAAAACATTTATACATGTAAAAATAATAAAAATGAAAATTTTAAGATATCAGCTGTGGTCAGACTGCTGTGCCGAGATAAGGGTCAGTGACTTCTGAGAAGTACAAAACATTCAATTTCCATTTCCCAAGGGACTAGTTTTCAGGAGGGTTGTCCATCTTGGAGACTTTGCCTTAGGCCAGGCTAACAGGGATTGGGACATCTCAGTGCGAGGCATCTGCTCCTTTATCAGCCGTTGTCTAGTTGTATCTTTAACAACAACTTGTTCAGATCCAGAAATGTATCGCATGACCATGAGTAGCTTCAAGGGAGGCTTGAAAGAAAATGCCACCTGCCCTAAGACTGTCTTAGAAGAGGAAGAAAATGGTTTTCTGCTGTTAGGTTCACAGTTGAGGCTTCTGTAACAAGATAGACAAATGGAGGGAAACACAGATTGACTTAAAAGTTCTTGTGATAAAGACACCTTCTTAGGTGACTCTCCAAAGGTACAGGCTTACCTGTGTGTGTGGGGGGGGGGGGGCTTGTTGTTTGTTTGTTTTTATGCTGTTTGTTAAGTATACAAGCATATGCAGGTTCAACAAAGCAGTAGAGTCTCCTACTGATAAGCCACAAGGAGCTAGTGCCTGTTGTCTGTTGTTTGGATTCTTCTCTGTTCTACTCCTCCGAAGTGCCAACATTGCTTCCCCTTCTCTAAAACCTTTCTCAAAAGAAACCGAGGAAGGACTTGACTCAGGGAGTTGGGCAAGAGAAGATCAGATAGTGAGTGACCTTCCTACTTTATGACCTTGTATTTTCTGGAATGCCACAGAGAGGTGTTTTGAAGCCATGCATCTGGGTCTTCCAGGGTGTAGGGGCTATTGGCAAAATCGGGGCTCTACTATTGGGTAGCAACGGTTCCAGGTTCCAAACAGGAAGGTAAAAAAGACTCACAATGTGTGTGTGGTGGGGGGGGGGGGCGGGGTGGAGAGTGTTTGCTGTTGTTGATTGAAACAGTGTCTCACTATGTTGACCAAGCTGGCCTCGAGCTCACAGAGATCTGGCTGCCCTTTCCTCCCAAATTCTGGGATTAAAGGTGTGTGCCATGTCTCCTGGCTGGTTTTATTGAAGCTGGCTTTGTTCTTACTCCAGCTACAATACCACCTATGGGTCTCTATCTCTCAGGTTTGAGGCCTACTCTGGGGAGACATTTTGATACTGTGTATCCTATACATCAGAGTATTTTGCAGATCTTGGAGACATCTCAAATTTATCAGAATTCATTTGAATTGGGAGTTATCCAAGCATTTAGGATTTTATAATTTTGAATCATACAATTAGGTACACAATTTTGCCCTTTTCCTCCTAATTGATAGTTTATTGGGATATTAATAGTGCATGTGACTATGAGAGGGTGGGGGTTGTGGGGGTTGCAAGAGGGCAACCTCAGATATCATTCTTCCTCAGATACTGCATCCATCTTGTTTTTTGAGACATGGTCTCTCACTGGAACCTGAAGTTCACCAGTTCAGCTAGGCTGACCAGCCAGAAAGGACCAGAGGCTCTACTGTTTCTATGTCCCTAGTGTTGGGATTATAATGGTGCCCTGTCGATTCTGAGAACCAAATTTAATCCCCATGTTTGTGTGACAGATACTTTACCACCTAAGCCCAGGACATAAATATTCTATTTCTCTCGATAAGATGGGCTCTTGGCCTGTTTGTGAGATGTCTCAAGAACTGGCGCACACAGCCAATTGTGTTGCATTTTGTAAATATTAAACTGAAAAGTTGCTATAACCCAAATGTCTCACACTGCAAATTTGAAAAGATAAAGGGAGTTTTGATTCAAGTAATATTGACTTTGGAGATTTAAAGTGACCTTCCAAGATTTATTTTTCCTCAACTTGGAATTGATAACAAAGTATTCTTTTTATCGAGTTGCTATGACTACAGAAAATCTTCGAGGTGCTGAGGGGAGAAATGTGATCATTGCCTTGATCAATTGATAATCCTTAGGAAGTTTAATTATAGTCATCTCAATATTGGTGAAAAAAATGGAAAGAAAATGTGGTCAGGCAGAGTCTTCCCTTGATACACTTATTGGAAAGGATTGGATTCTCTTCATAGAAGTAATTGTGAACCAGCTTAACATAAAGCTGGCCAGGCACATGTGTGTAATCTCAGCACTTGGAGGGCAGAAGTAAAAGAATCAACAACTTTGAGGCCTGGTCAACATGACAAGTTCCAGGCCAGCCAGGGCTGCCTAGGGAAAGTCTGTCTCAAAAACCAGAGACCAGGGAGAGAGGGGAGGTAAGAGTTGGACTTATCTATGAATTCATTTTCTCTTTTTAGTTTTTGAGAATTTCATACATGAACGGTGTGTTTATATTATCTCCACCCCTTTCCCCAAATCCTCTAATGCCCCCACTACCCTCTCAAGTTTATGCTTCTTTAATATTATTGTTACATTTGTACATAGGGACAGATGCGCACAACCTACCGATACGACTGTGCACATTGAGTTTTGTAAATATGTACACATTTATCCCTGGAGAAGACTGATTCTCCCTGTCACAAGGATTGTCTCATGTTCTCCATCTAGGGGTGGGGTCTTTGAGATTGCCCCCCATTAGTGTTGACTAGTCAACTAGTGTTGACTTTGTGAAGGTCTTGTTTGGGCAGCTGTATTGTTAAGATTACATGGGTGCAGCTTCCCTGTTGTGCATAGACAACACTAACCAGCAGGTGTCCTGGTCCTCTGCCTCTTGGGATCTTTTCACTCCCTTTTCCCATAATGTCGCCTGAGCCTCAGGTAGAAGGGTTGTGTTATAGATATATCACCTGGAGTTGGGCAACCCAAGGTCACTTATTCTCTGGGTTTTGATCAGTTATGATCTCGGTAATAGACTCCATGTTTCCAACTCCTCTTATCAGTGAGTATAAGGACAAGTATTTAGAATGCAGTTAGAAATTACATTGGTTCTGTTATATTTTTTTAAACAAAAACAGCATGTGGACATGAGAGACAGAGATACCATGAGGACAGCACTCACTTGGAAAGCTTTGGGCAGGGAGGGAGAGAGGACTGAGATGCAGATATGACCTTTTGGCAAGACAGAGGGAAGGGCGGGGCTTGCCTTTGATAATGGGATTAGCACCTGCACATAGATTGCATGCACACAGACTATGGAACTCTGGTATTTGCTTGGGTACTGGCAACACATTCATGACAGGTCCATTTTCCCACTATGAAAGTTACTTAACTGCTTTAGAATATAACTAATTTGGAAAAGAAGGCAGTTATTCTTAATTTTATTTTTTATAGTTGTTATTATTATTGTGTGTGTGATGTAGGGAAGGGAGCATGCATGCCCTGTCGTACATGTGAAGGTCAGAGGACAACCTTATGGAGTCCATTTTTTTTCCTCCACTTTAATGTGAGTTCCAGAGAGCAGACTCAGGCTGTCGGGCCTACTCAGTAAATGCTTTACCTGGTGAGCCACCTTGCTGAACTCTCTGCCTCCTTAATATAATAACTCTTGCCTAAGTGAACCCCAAGCAGGCTCTTTTGGGGATGTATGGTTCAGTATAGGATTGTAATCAGGCCTGAGTTCAATTCCCAATGACCACATGGTGACTCACAACCGTCTATAATGAGATCTGGTGCCCTCTTCTGACCTGCAGGCAAACATGCAGACAGAACGCTGTGTACATAAAAAATAAATAAATAAAACAAATCTTTAAAAAAAAAAAAAAAAAAAAAAAGGCAGTTTGTCTTCTCCAGTTCCTTTGATCCATTACACTGTGTACTACTGAGATTCTATTTCATTTAAAATTCTTATTTGAAAAAAAAGGAAAAACAGAATAAGCATTAGTTTCTGAACAAGCTATTCTTGTAGTTGCAGAATCAAAAGGTTGTAGTTGGACGAATCTCTCCTGACCGCCAGAACCTGAATCATCAGTCAGAGGTTTAATTTTAATTACAAACTGCTTGGTCTTTGACTCAGGCTTATTGCTAACTAGCTCTTTTATGTTAAATTACCCATTTCTATCAATCTATATGTTATCACGTAGCTTTACCTATATCCATTACATTTTGCTCTCCCCAGCAGCCCTCACATTCTCTCCCAACTCCTCATTTCTCCTCTCTCTATCTCTCTGAGACATCCCACCTGGCTATTTCCTGTCTTGCCATAGGCCAAAAAAGCTTCTTTATTAACCAATGGGAGCAGCCCATTCACAGCATACAGAGAAACCATGCCACAGTAAAAAACTTTAGGCATTTCCCTCCCTTATCAAAGGAATAAATATTATTTTTCATGTGCAAACAGAAAGATCAGTCCTATCTGAATTCAGAGACCTAATTAAATTCCTTTAAGCCTAAGGTTTGTGATTGGCTATTTTGACAAAAATAAAAGCTGAAGCTCCTAGCCAAGTGCTGAGTTCTGCCATGATTAAAGTTCTCAATTCTCACTGCCCCACAAAGAGCAGACAGATTTCATGGCTGTGACAGGAGCCTCATGCGGCTCTTTGGTCTGAAGGGAGTTAGGATTTAATCTGCACTGAAGGTAGAGCCCTGAGTATTGAAATGGTGGGAGGGGCGCTAGCCAACCACTGTCCTCTGCAACACTTGATCAGACAGCTGACTTGGTTCTGTTTGCATTGCCAGTGCCTAGACTGCACTAAATAGCCAGGACATGTCTCTAAAGGACATAGCAGGTGACTCACCGAGGAAGAGAAAACCGTTCATTGTTTAAAGTGCCATTTTGTCATGTGCACGGCACATTCAAGGCAATTCTGAATTCCTGTGACTAAAGCATTTCAGTATCATAAGATGTCAGTCATGACTGATGATGTCTCCAAGATCACATGTCTCTCAAGCCTTGAAATTTTTTCCCAATCTAAATTTTTGAAGAAAGAAAAATCAACTTTTATTGATTTTGAGTCTGGGCCTCCTAGGCACTATGCACAGCTCTACCACTGAACTTTACCACAAGCCCCTGAAAAGACCTACTCTCGATGCTATATATTATGTATGTCAATTTGACCTTCCCAAAACATCACAACCATTTAAAACAAACCCTATAATGTGAAGAGTCTCATGATGATTAAATATGTAAGACCCCTTTTCTCAAAGATTGTTAACAAGAGTATTGTGATGTGTTTTGATTAAATCTAAAAGTTAGCACAAGAAGATCGTAAGTTCAAGGCCATCCTGAGCTACGGAGTATATCTGGGGTTAGCCTGAGCAAGATAGCAAAACACACACACACATTAAACTAAGCTGAGGCCTCCCAAGTATAGGAACCCATGCAGTTTCACAGGTCACATAAACATGAAGCCAGCAGCCCTGGAGGGAAGACATTTTTTGTGTCTCTGCTGATTATAATACACACATTTTATCCATTGACATGACTAACATCTCTGCTCAAGGGTCTTTACTTTCAGATGAGCCAGAGATAATTTATTATGAAGTTGATTCTAAAAATCCATCACTCAAACCCGGGAGTTATGTCACATGGCTAGCACACATCACACAATAGTTCCTTCTGTGGGGCTTTCCTGCTCGGGCACTCAGTGTTTGTGGTAGTAACTTTAGGCGCTTTCTAAGTGCTCTGACAGCCACTTGCAATGGGTCAGTTCTTCAAGCCAAATTAAAACTTAAGATCTGATCTACAAGCACAGGGTGGGGTGGGGCTTAAATAAAAATGTATCTTCTATTTCTAAGCTCCTGGAAGTTAGTGGAGCTACCTAGCTGCCTGATACACACCACACATAACACAGAAAGAGAGAAAGAGAGAGAGAGGCAGGCACACACCTACCTCCCTTAATTTTTTTAGTTCAATTCATCTGAGCACCTGCTACTCATTTTAGAGGGAATTTAAATCAATAGCATTTTTCTTCCCCATTGGCATTCTTTAAATATCCTCTCGTTTTTAGGAACACTTTATATTCAAGCATGTCCACATGTCCTTTAACTTGTTTATTTTGAATTCTGAGTGTGATAAACCCTTAGAAATTCATGTAGCTTTACTGTCACCCATGGAGGCACTTTCCACTCACATGATGAACTAAATTGTCTCTTAAGAGTTTCCAAAATGATTTAAAATGCCACTGAGATGTCAAGGCCCCACAAAGGAGGGAGAGGACTAATATTTATTCATCATAAGTAAACATCCTATCTTGCTATCTCAAAACAGTGCATGTATTGATACCTTGAACTTTGAATAAATTGGCATCTGTTCTATGGTTGCCTTGCTGTGAAGGCTGCGCCCTTGAGTCTGCCTCCAAACCACAGAGCCTGCCTTAGGGTTAACCCGACTCCCTCTGAGTCCAGGAAGCTGATGAGCCTTGTGTGACTGGCAGCTGAAAGTTCCTTCCTCCCAAGGGCAAAGAATCAGAAACCAGGCGTGGAAGTTACAAAGGAGGTATTGTCACCGGAAGCCAGAGCTTAATGGTATGGTTAAGAAAGAAACAAGTATCTTGAAAGATGCTAGCTTCTCTGTAGAGCTGAAGGGCCTGGGAAGACTTGCAGAGGAAGAGAAGAAACGTGTAGCTTTGGGGGGGGGGGGGCGGGGGAGCAGGGACAGGGCATTCAAGACAGAGTTTCTCTGCATAACCCTGGCTGTCCTGGAACTCTTTCTGCAAACCAGGCTGGTCTCGATCTTAGAGATCCACCTGCCTCTGCTTTCTAGATGCTGAGATTAAAGGTGTGCATCACTACCACCAAAGCATTTGTAGATTTTTAAAATAGAATATCCTTGATTTTATTTGAAACCTTGCCTCTCTAGGAGTGTCTTGAATGTCTTGAATCAGCCCCCCAAGAGGAGATTGTTCAATCACAATAGACGCAGAGCAAAGGAAAGCATCCATTTCACATAATGACAAATGCCTCTTTTCTCTCCTCATGAGCAGAGAGAAGGCAAACCCTCAAACCATCAAGTGTGAAGCCTTAGGGGGGGTCCAAACTATAAGCTGTCCCCTGGCCTCACTGTGCGTGCCTCCTTTGAGGAATCTGTAGGCTGTATCACTTTCTACAGAGGCCTGAGTTTGCTCACTCAGTTAGTAACCAGCTGTGTCATGTGATGCCACCAGGCCACAATCTCTTTCTCTACAGGGGTCTTAGAATATCCACCATAGACAAAGTTACTGCAATGGTGGACATGGGAACTCGCACCTACACTTATAGTTACAGGAGAGACTGAGGCAGAGGGCTCACTTGAGCAGAAGAGTTCAAGAGAAGCCTACATAGCACAGTGAGACCTTCACGGCTGAGGGGCGGGGGGGGGGGGGTGTATGATAGCTCCCACCTGCAGTCCTGGCACTGGAAGGCTAAGGCAAGGCTCTCACTTGCGGCCAGAAGTTCAGAATAAGCCTGAAACCCCATTGCTAAGGGAGAAATGAAGAATTAATTCTTGGCCTGTGGGCTGATATATAGGGTCAGAAAGGAGATCCAGGCCCAGTAGCTCATACCTGTAACCCTAGCACTCGGGAGATTGAAGCAAAAACAATTTTTGTGAATTTGAGACCAACCTGGACTACAGAATTTTTACTCAAAAGGAAAAGGAGGAGGGAGGGCAGAGGATCCGGGAGTTGGCTCAGTTAGAAAAATGTCCATTGCATGCACAAGTACCTGAGTTCAGATCCCGAGCAGTGATGGATGTGCCCGCCTGTGTATGTAGCATCCGTGCTGGGAAGACAGAGTAGGTGGATTCCTGAAGCTTTACTTAGCCAGATCAATTAGTTTGAGGTTCAGTAACAGGACCCTATCTCAAAAAGAGAAACAATGTGGCTAGTGAAAGAAAAATACCTTCTGACCTTGGACATACATCCCAGCCATGCATGCACACATCCACACAGGCACACACATCACTACATGCAATGAAAAGGAACAAAGAGGGTCGCTATGAGGATGAGAGGAGAAGACTCTATGCCAATGAACAGAATGGGACAGTCTAGACTAGAATATTCCAGCAATGGACAGTTTTTAATCGTGCAAAATGCTGAGCACTACACCCACCAGCAGTGTCAATGGATGCCCAGGGATCTTGCTATTCCTTGAATGCAGATACCTCGGCATTGTTTCTATACTATGGCTGACTTCCAACTGAGCATTCTTGTCTCTGGTCCCAGCGTGGCAGCCACTGTGAAACAGTCAAATAATCTGAAAGTATAAGGTGAAGACAGGGCAAAGGGGAACTGTTAGACTTTGAATATGCTGTGGTCCCGGAAGGCTCATGTATGTGAACCCTTGGCTGCCAGCTGGTGGCGCTGTTGTGAAGTTGTAGAGCCTTTAGCAGATGGGGACCATCTGCAGGAAGTAGTTTCAGTGGATGCTCCTGGATAACTGAGTCCCGTTTCCTGTCCCAGCTCTGCTTCCTGATCTTGAGAGACACACAACATGCTTTGCCACAAGCTCCCAGCTCCACGCAAGGAGCCCAGCTTGCCATGCATTCTCCCAACATGAAACCATAAGCTAAAATGTATCTTCCCTGAGCTCCTTAGCAGGTGTTCTGTTACAGCAATGGCAACAGATAACTACTATGTCACCCCTGGGAAAAGGCTCATGCCTGGTACAGTTTCCAGACAATACAGTTCTGCAAGCTCACAAACTAAACTAAACCATCACAAACTAAAAACAACTTAGGAAACGTGTTTCCAAACCCCTTGCATACAAGAGGGAGATGAAGCAAATTAAATCAATCTCAAGGTTTTGGATTATCTATGAAATGGAACCAAAAGATGGGAGATTCTATTCTTTGCTTTTTTTTTTTAAAAAAAAAAAAAAAAAAAAAAAAAAAAAAAAAAGGTAGTTAAAGGGCTGGAGAGCTGACTCAGCAGTTCAGAGTGCTTGCTACTCTTGCAAAGGACCTGGGTTTTGTTCTTTGCACCCACTTCAGGAAGCTCACAGCTGCCACAATTCCAGCTCTATGGATCAGTGCCCTCTTCTGGCCGGCCAGGGTACCACCACTCACGTGCATATACACATGCATGCACCCTCTCACACACAGTTAAGATTTAAATAGGAACAATCTTCAAAGGTGATTAAGTACTCAGGGAGCAAAACAATGGGCAGAGAGGCACAGGTGCCAACTGGAGGAGTGGTCCATGGCTCAACAGAAACCATTTACGCAATAAAACAGCACGACATTGAGTCGTGACTCCCAAAATTTAAAAAGTCCAATAGAATATGCAGATATGAATCTGTGGTAAAAATAAATGAGGGAAGAAGCTCCCACATAGGAAAACTGTAAGTGCATTGACTGCATAGTTGCCCTGTCTGCAGCAGTGAGGATAGACATGATATCTTGTCCCCAGACTGCAAACTACACTCCGCAGCTCACTGCAAAATAACACAATGTAGGAAGAAGGGAGGTGACTTTATGGTCTTGGCACTTCATACATACTACCTTGGCAAAGCCATCAAGAATAACATCAGTGACAACAGGTTGACAGGATGTGAGAAGGACAGAAGTTTGCCTTTGTAGTCTTCTTTCAACAGTAGCTACTAAACATCAGCCAAACCCAAATTGGAAGATATCCCAGAACATACCCTTTAAAAGTGTCAAGGTCATAAATAAAGTTCTGACAAACATCATAGTCCACAAGAGACCAAAGAGAGACGCTGGCTTTTTTGTCCTTGAATGGGACAGGAAGGGGACATTAGGGAAATCTGACAAGAACCTGGATGCCGTACGTTTGTTTTTAAAAAGAGAGCTAACATCTTCCATGTTAAGTAGCATCATGAGACTCTCCACTGGAGCCACAGCTTCATTTTCTAGAACATTCTGTCACCCTGGAGTATTAGGCAGTCATGCTTTAAAATTGCCTCTTGGGAACCAACAAGATGGCTTAGTGGATAAAGGTAGTTGCCACCGCTGGGCATGGCAGTACATGCCTTTAATCTTAGCACTCAGGGCAGAGACAAGTGGATCTGTGTAACTTTGAGGCCAGGCTGGCCTGCAAAATTAGTTCCAGCACACCCAAGACTATTAGAGAAACCCTGTCTTGAAAAACCAAAGGGGGGGGGTGTCAAAATACATCTTTCCTTCTTTAAATTACTTCTCTTCAGTATCGGTCACAATGGAAAATGTCTAACACCTCTGATTCCTTCCTTTAAAAAACTGCAGGCAGATTGCTCTATGTTCAAGGTCAGCCTGGTTTACATAGCAGGCATTAGGCCAGCCAGAGCTATGTAGTGGGACCCTGTCTTTAAAAAAACAAGTAAATAAAATTATTGTTATTACTTTGGAAACTTGCTACTTGAAGCTTGAAGTAATGGGAAATTGATTAGGCCAACTGTTTACACAGGGGACAAATAAGTCACCTGTTGAGCACTGTGAGTCCTTTTACAGATGGCTTAACTGTGATTAACGGTTGGCATGGATTGTATTTTAACCTGCTTTAACTCCAACCCCTATAAGGTTAGCTGTGTTCAGCTTCATAACTCATAGCTCAAATTTCCCAGCTCCCAGAACTTAAGGTGAGATCAAAGGTTTCTCTCCTCCTCCTCCTCCTCCTCCTCCTCCTCCTCCTCCTCCTCCTCCTCCTCTTCTTTTTGGTATATGTGCCCAGTGTAAGAAAAAGTCCCTGCTTCTCTCTAGCTGCCCATACTGGGCACACAGCAGTTATGATTTCAGCAATGAAAGATAATTCTATTCTCACTCCAGCTGTGACACGTCCGTGACATCTCCTGATTGTTTTCCATGGTCTCCTAAAAAAATGATGTTTAGCACATTCTATTTAACCTTAGCGTTAAAATACACACTGGATGGTCAGTGTTGGGATCTCTCGGAGGGAATATGGATGAACTGTTGTATTTACCAACCCCCACCGCCTACCCTCACCCCCACCCCTGTCCCAGCTCTCACCTGTGCTCTGTGAGATCTTAATAGTGCTATCTGCAGGCCTCCATCTCAATCTCCAAAACTGTAGCCTATCAAAACCATGACATCCCAGGGTGTTAGCCGGCAGTCTGTCACGCCTGGGCACACTGTTCTTTGATACTTCTTGTGTGAACCCGGTATGGTAACCAGCCTTGTGGTTTGATAAAATTGTAATTTTGTGGTAAATGTGAAGTGTCAGGCTTAGAAACTCAGGGAGGGAAGGGTTGTCACTCTTGGGGACGGTGGCAATTGCTCTTCCCTGGTCTCAACTGCAGCAAGCTTAGAACTGTAGGATTTTTTTTTTTTAAACTGTATTTATTCTTTGTGTCTTTTATGTCATACATCTCATTCCTACTCATTTCCCCATTAACAGCATCCCCACCTTATTTTAAAATTTAAGAGAAAAAGCAAAAACAAAAAATGGAAAAGGGAAAAAAGTGGGAGATATAATCATGGCAGCTGTAGTGTGACTCACTGAGTCACCCAATAAATCCTTTTGTCCATATATCTTTACTTGCAAATGTTCATTGCAGAGCCGTTGGTCTGGTTCAAGGCCTCTAGTTTCTGCCACACTATTGATACTGGGCCCTCACTGGGACTCCTCTTGGACATCTTGTTCCCCTATGTCACCCTTCATGTGCTCCCCCGGATTGTAGATGGGGTGGACCAACTCATAACCCTGGTTCTGGGTAGTTAGTTACAGGGTTGGTGAGTCCACCAGCGCTTTTCTGTCCTCACCTCCAGGATGAGCGCTCCATTATTGCCCCAGCTAATTCACCCCTTGCAGCAATGCGCAAGAGGCGGGGCCAGTTCTCCTGCTTTGATGCGCTCAGGGTCAGTTCTTCCACACCTGTACTGTCAGGGCTAGCTCTTCCGTGTTGCCCAGGAGAGATGAAGGACATGCTTTCCCAAGCACTACAACTGGTAAAGGGCAGGGACAGCTTTCAGGCTCTATGCCTTCAGAGCCAGCTCTCCCACCTACCTCAGGCATAGGGGGAAAGGACAACTCTTCCCTGCCGGTGGCTCCATATGGCAGAAGAGTGGTGGGGCCAGATCTCTCATGTTCTTGTCCTTGAGCCAGCCCTCCCCTCCCCCAACAGGGTCAGCTCTGCTGTGCTTCCCAGACAGGTACAGAGCCTGCTTCCCCAAGTGCTGCAGCTGGTAAAGAGGAGGGTCTGCTCCCTTGGTGTCAGCTGGAGGTAGCAGAGGCACAGGGAGAGGCATCTTCTTCCATCATCATGTTGCATGTACCAGCTATGCCCCTCCCACACCCTCAGGGCTGGCTCACTTGTGCTCTTGTCTACCCAAGTGAGGCAGCTGATGAGGAGTTGGGTCAGGTTTCCCACCTGCTGCAGGTGACAAGGGGTCAGGAGAGAGGGCATCTTTACCTCACTCATGCTACCACATAACATATGAGAGGGATGTTCCATGCTGTTCTTACATTCACAAGGCCAGCTTTCCCATGCCCTTGCGAACAGGTTCAGCACTATTGTGCTGCCCACGTAAGGTACAGGACCCTCTCTCCTGAGTGCCTGAGCAGGTGAGAGGCAGGACCGTTCTTCCTTATGTTGTATCCCATGAGGGACGGGGCCAGTTCTGTGCAGCTGTATCCTTTTGGCCTTTGGTGGTATCAGAAGCCAAGGATATCAACAGAGGCCTGTATCAGAGCCATGAACCCCGACAGGGGCTCTAGCAGCAGCCCAGGCCCAGACATCACCATAGCCGTGGGTGGCAAACAAGTCACCCCTCTGCCCACTCCTTACTTCTTTTTCCTCATCAAATAGGCCTCTGTCCACAGGACATGAACCATTCTGTCTCTCTCTCCCTCCCATTCCACACCATACATTTGCTCATCATTAGTAGTGCCTCGCCTGTCTGCCTGGTGCTGCAAGGTGCTGGGTGGGCCACGTGTTTTCTCCTTGGAGCAGGAGGGTTGGGTGTTAAGGAGGCTGGACCACACTGTGGGTCTCCTTGTTTCCCGCAATCCGTGATGGCGCTGAGCAGGACCATGCTTCCTCATCACAAAGAGATCATAATAGTGTGCAGCCATGAGGCACCTCTGCACCATAGGACTTGGCGCAGAGCGGATGCTGGAGTCCTCTCACAGGCCAGGAAGTCGAAGGCCTGGGCTGGGTTTGGTTGAGTTCAGCCAGCTCCAGCCACATGGCATGGGGCAGAGATGTGGCTCAGGATTTTTTTTAATTAAAAAAAAAAAAAAAGACAGAAAGAGAGAAATATATTTGGAAGAGAAAGGAATATGAGAGAGGAAGGGCAGGGAGAGAGAGCAGCAGCTTAAACATAGATTCAGAATGAATGTTTGTTGTTTTTTCCATTCAGGGATTCTGTGTAGCCTTGGCTGTCCTAGAACTCACAGAGATCCTCTTGCCTCTGCCTCCTGAGTGCTGGGATTAAGGCTGTGTGCCACCACCACTCAACAGAATTTTAAAACATGCCTTGTATAAGAAATTGCTGGAATGCAAACCAAAGCCCAACAGCCTAAATGCTGGCCCAGCCCACCCGACTGCTTGCCAGGCCAGCATTCAGCTCTCTGAACCTGAGCACCCTAGACCCTCCCTCAGATTGCCTTATGTTCTGCAGGGGAAGACAACCTTGTTCTCGGAAATAACCAAACTTCAATCAGGGAGACCGATGTTAAGTATCTGAAAGGAGGTCAGATACACATTTGAGAAGAAAAGCAGTCAATGTTCAGAAAAACAAGAGGACGCATGGTGCTGAAAATCTGGTCAAGTGATTGTCTTGGTGGATATCAGAAAAAAATGGCCCCAAGATCTAAGGCTACACAGAGAATCCCTGAATGGAAAAACAACCAACATTCATTCTGATTCTATGTTTAAGATCTATAGAAAATCATGGGTGGCTGAGAAAGAAAGATTATTTATCTATTAAAGGGTTCAAAGGAGAGAACTCACTGATACAAGAGTGAAAGATATAATCCTGATGTTTTGGAAGACTGGACTGGCTCCGCTAGGCTTTACTCTTCTGTCAGGACTTCCATTCAGGGGCGAGAGAGAGAAGGGGCTTTGGGCCCCTCCCCTCCATCTTAAACTGGCCCTCTGGCCACACCCTGAATACTGGTACCCAGAGGCCATAGGTGATTACCACCAGATCCACGGGCCTAGAGGCCTCTGTTGTTAACACACTGAGGGAATAAACCACTATACCAGTAACCCACACTAGAGTTTATTTAGGAAGCTTGAGGGAGGAGAAGATGGAGACTGGAGAAAAGAAAATAATGCTGGATCTTTGAGTTGTAGGGAGCTGGTGGGCTCAGGTTTACTTAGCCACGCCTGATCATGCATATGGATAAAAGAGGTTGTGGCCAAATTGGGGTGGCAGGGCCTGGGGTTACATGGCCACACCTGGTCATGCCTATGGATGAAAGGGCCATGCCCTCTGAAGGTGTCATGTTGGAACAACGCATTTACCATGTAGCTACCAAGGTCCAGAAATCCTAACAGCCTGGCCTTAAGGTCAAGGTGTAATAGTACCTGCTGTCCACTACAGAGAGCATGCTCGTTCCATTCTTGAAGCTCAAAGGACCGTGAAACTCATCTGGTTATAAAGGTGGTTCCTTGCCTTAAAGAAACAGCCACAGTTTTTACCTACTTCTTTTAAAATTAGGGAATCTAGCAAGATGGTCCATACCCTTAATCCAAAACACTTGGGAGACAGAGGCAGGTGGATCTATGAGTTTGAGGCCAACCTATTCTACAGAATGAGTTCCAGAAAAGCCAAGGCTACATGGGCAAACCTTGTGGGGGGATTTGAGTGAATAAAAGTAGCTTTACTTACCACACATAATAGAGACAGAACCAACCTGAAGTGCAAAGACCTTTCTGTTGATCTGTCCCCTGAGCAGTAAGAAATGTTGCCAACTCACTGAAATCATTAACCAGCCACCTATGCTGCTTGAAAGAACATGTGTTTGCCTTGGAATTGTTTTTGTCTCTGGAACTGTGTCATGGAGAATTATAGCTAGAGTTAATTACAAGTTGTCAAGGCCAGGCCCTGTGCCAAGTTTTCTGGATACTTATTCATTATGTGCATGTACCAAGGCTGACCTAAGCTCCTATGATTACCATAGACGCTGATTTGCTCTTAGTAATTGGTGGATCATCTTACCTAAACAGCAATAACCAAGGGGAGCTCTTTGAGGTCATCCTTCCCTCAGTGGGAGGAAATGTTGCTAAGACAAAGTACGTTGTTAGCAAGAAGATAGATGAGTTCTTGTTCGTCAAAAAGCTGTTTTATTCCCTCAGATATATTCTGAGCATAAAGGCACATTTAGAGTTGGAAAAAAAAAAAGGTGAGCTATAACTTTTAAAAATCAAGATATTGTCGGTGAATACAGTTCATTGAGTCCTGGGCTTAGCACCTATTAATTAAGAAAGCCCACATGAGCCTATCGACTTGGGTGCGTGCACCTTGTCACAGTTCCGGAGCCCCACCAGGGTCAGGGTCTTTGGCTCCCTGACCAATATCCCCTGTTCCAACATTTTTCCAGTAGCTGTAATTACTTCAATAGCTCATGGTAAAATTGTCCCCTAATGTTCTCTTTTCTCCCCATTTCTCCATCCGACTTATGAAAACCAACTGTCAAATTTCTCAATTTGGCAGCTGTTAGGGTCTGCCGTTCTTCATCATTAAATAACATAAACTTTTATTTAATGAATTATATTTTTAGAAGTTTATTACTACTCAAAATCGATCTCTTGCTAAGCCTCTGCTGTGCTTTAGAGATTATGTGGATGTGTCTATATGGCGGAAATTCAATGTCATCGTGCGCTACTCTGGATTCAGGAGTAGTACACTGAGAAATTACATTTAAAATGTTTACCGTGTAGCAGTTCATAAGCACTCTTAGGTCAGAGCTAGATTTATGTTCATTATCTGCTGTTTTTTACATTTTATTTATTAATTATGTACACAGTGTTCTGCCTGTAGGCCAGAAGAGAGTACCAGATCACATCATAGATGGTTGTGAGCCACCATGTGGATGCTGGGAATTGAACTCAGAACCTTTGGAAGAGCAGCCAGTGCTCTTAACCTCTGAGCCATCTCTCCAGTCCCTTATCTGCTGTTTTAATTCAGAAGTACACTGAAGCTATGGCTGCTTTGCTATTAGTGTCACATACATATTGAGGAATCAATCTTCTAATATTGGGAAATTTTTCTACCGTGCATCATGAAATCACTCATATCACTGACAACAGGTAGGGTTCTGAAACACATTTGTTTTACTTTCATCTGATTAATGTAAACTCAAATACCAACTGGCATCCTGTCAGAACTGTGAAGTTAGCAGTGGTGGGCATGGTCTGGGCGCAAACACAGTTCTACAGAGTCTACTTTGGCAATCTGACAGTTAAGTGTTTCTCTAGACCTTATAGTGAAACTGTTGAGTATTTTACTTATAATCTACCACAAGGTCCTTTTTTTAGTAAAGATCTCAGTACATAATAGTTTTATGATAATACTAATAATAGCTAACATGGATTGATCACAAGTTAACTTCACAGATATTCTTATGTTGCTAAAACAGTGAGGCTGTAATGAACCAAACCCAGGACTTCAACACTAGGTGAAAAAGGCAGTATTTGTTCACTAGATCTTCTCAATAACAAGAAACACGGGACTCCTTGAACTTACATAATTCACCTCAAACCTGTGTAAGTAAGTAGGGTGTCTGTTCTATTACTTCAACCGAACACCTTATAAAGAGAAAGAATGGGGCTGGAGAGATAGCTCCATGGTTAAGAACACTTGCTGCTCCTCTAAAAGACTCCAGTTCAGAAGCCATGTCAAGTGGCTGACCATCTCCTCTAACTCCCACACCAAGAGATCCAACAGCTCTGGCCACTGCAGGCATCTGCATTCACACACACTCACACATACCCCATCTGAATACAAACATCTTCATGTAATTAAAAACCATAAGAATGAATTTTAAAATAGAAAAGGTATGTTTGAACTCACAATTATAGAGATTCCCGCCCAAGATCCATCAATCCCTTGCTCTGAGTGTCTCTGGTGTGCCTGACACATAGCAAAGCAAAGAGCGTGTATTAAGAACTAAGAATTAAGCCCCTTACAGAAAACAAAACCAACAGACAAAAGAGATGGGTTTTACTGTCCCTTTAAGGTCATGCTCCAAAAAAAAAAAAAAAAAGCATCTCCCACTGGGTTCCACCCCCACCTCCTAGCACCATCCTGGGAACCAGCTGGGGATATTTGGGCTTTCAGGAAAACATCCATCCAAACCACAGCAGAAGGTGACTTTATCCCCATTCCGTGGGATTATGGCTAGAGGGCATGCTCCAAGTGATGGAGTAGCTGTCCATGTTCAGCTGAATAACCCTGTAGATGGGCACCCAGGGGGCAAGGTTCTGAGAGACCTCTAATCAATTAACATGCGATGAGACAGCCCCTATGAGGACATGCTCGCAGGAGCCTCAGCGAGAATATTTTCATATCAGTCAGATTTATTGCCGGCAAATTATTTCATGAAAATAGGACTTAAACACATATGTGACTGACAGGCGGTTATTAAGACAGCTAGTGATTAGATCAGACTTGGAGACAGAGAAATGAATGTTCCCCAGAATAAGGTGAACACATGTGCATAGGGGTAATGACAGATTTTCCATTTTAGTATTTATATTTACAAATTGCTTCGTACGTTGACACATAACAAGAAGCCAGGTGTTTGAGTAGTATTAGATGATGCTTTTAGTGTTTAGCACAGCATGGTGTTATTTATTTGCTTACATATGACACCTTCTGTAAGGTAGAACGTGAGTGCAATGTGGTAAGTGGCTGCATCTGACTAAGGTCACCAACACCCATGATATTCAAAGTTCACACACACCAGTGAGGTCCGAACCTACTGAGCAGAGTACTGGCGAGCCCTCTGGACAGACTCAGCACCCGGTCTAGATTAGGGGACACAAGTTCCTCAAAGGCGAAGACAGCACCTTCCTTCAGTAGTGTCCATAGACCCATACTCCATAAGACAGCTCTTCCTGGCCCTCCATCATTCCCTAAGCTATGTTATGACATTTCTAGACTGGATATCACTGCTTTACGATTCCCTCTCATTTTAAAGCTGTGATTGTCAACCTTCCTGATGCTACTTCCCTTTATTACAGTTCCTCATGATATGGTGACCCCTCAACCATAAAATTATTTTTCATTGCTACCTCATAACTGTAATTTTGCTACTGTTATGAATCATTGTGTAAATATCTGTGTTTTCCGATGGTCTTAGGTGAACCCTGTGAAAGGGTCTTCTTACACCCCTCAAAGGGGTCTCAACCCAGAGGTTGAGAACCACTGCTTTAAAGTAAAGATAATTCTAGATCCAACTGCTTCAAAATCTAGTTATTAAAAATGTAGCTTTTGGGCCTAAAGAGATGGCTCAGCAGTTAAGAGCACTGGCTGCTCTTCCTAGAGGACCGGGGTTCAATTCCCAGAACCCACATGGCAGCTCGTGACTGCCTGTAACTCCAGTTTCAGGGGAATCATTTCTAATGCAAATTAATGTTTGAGAATCTGGACTTAAACAGCTGGAATAAACTGACCTGTGATTCAAGCAAACTTGTTCTGATCCATAATTCACAGCTAATGCTTTGATCTATAAAGATCTACAGCCAGAAGTAATTAAAGTTCACCCCTAATTCAGAAACCATAATAAGTTCTCTGTTCTCCCCAGCACGTCCGTAGTGCCAGATCATCTCTGCTGTGAGGGAACCAGGTTGGTGCCTCCTTTTGTGGGCACTGAAGTGCTCTTCAATTTATTTGTCCCTCAACATGTTTATGTCCCTAATGATTCAGGATACGGTGCTGACATGCACCTTGGAGAGTAGCAGTTACCACGATATTTTCTCATTATGTAAGTTACAGCCCATAATTAGTGTGTTGTTAGCCAAGCCATGGATGAAACCCCTCCTGTCAATTTGTTCCTCTTTGAAGCTTACAGGTCAGTAAAACCCAGTCCTGCATATGGTAGATATTCCAGTAGCAGTGAACCGTTATAATTGCAAAACATGTCTGTGAGAGCCAAGCTGCCCTTCTAATCTGCTCTCATATTGTTTTGGTTTTTAGTTTTTGTTTCTTTTTTTCCAGCGGCTTTTTCGATTTTCTTGACTAAATGATGGCCCCTCTGCCAAGTGTGGACACCTCATCACATGGTTAGAACCAGAGTAAAGTCTGAGATCTGAGTCATAAACCCACAAAAAAGTAAAAGTTGTTAGATTTTACTCAAGAAAAGCCTTATGTTTTTAAGGACATAAAATATAGTGTTTAGCAAGGAGTTGGAATTATACTTTTCTACTGGTACTAAAAATATCATTGTTTTCCACTAATTTCTTTGGTTAGCATACAAAGTAATGGGCTTCTTTGTAGTGTTTTCACACTGAGTCACTAACACCCCCCACACACACACACAGATCACCCCATTTATGCTTTCTTATCATATTATGAATTTCTTAGAGCCAAAATCTGCAATCAAGGTGCTGGCAAGGTCCATCACTTCTGAGGACTGTGAAGAAACTTGCCTTGGGTTTTTGTGTGGCTTCTGTGTATGCTGAGTATGCTGGCAACCTTTGGCATTCCTAGGGTGTAGCTCGTTGCTTTTATCTTCATATGAAATCTTCCTTGTGTATACCATAGGTTTCTCAACTGTATGATGACACAGGTCATGTTGGAACAGGGTGCGGCTATTTCTAAGATATGACCTCATCTCAACAAATTAGATCTGTATCAGCCTTATTCCAAACCTCCTGACTTCATAAATATTTTTTTAAAAAATATAAAGACAATGTAAAACACACTGTGTGTTAGCCAGGCAATGGTGGCACATACCTTTAATCCCAGCACTCAGAAGGCAGAGGCAGATTTGTGGGTAACAAAAAGACATGACAGCTCTCTTATTAAATCTCAAGTGTACGGTGTAGTATTAGTAACTGTTGTTCTGTGCTATAAACTAGATATCTAAAATTGCCCATCTGGCATGGCCAAACCTTGCCATGGTACCATCTGACCAGCATCATTTCCCCAATTCTTCACTTAAAATTCTGCACCTATGTGAACTCATTCTGTATTTGTTCTTCTGTGACTGTCTTATTTCACTATGCATAATATCCAGTAAGTCTATTAACGTCAATGACACAATTTCCTTCTTTTTCAAAGCTATGTAATGTTCCATAGTATGTATATATAGAGAGAGTATGTGTGTATGTGTATGTGTGTAAGTTTACTCTGTTGGCAACCTAGCCATGTCTGAATTATTTACCATCTTCCCTTTTGCTTTTAACACAATGCCTGGTATAAGATAGGCTATCAATTTATATTTGAATGGTGTATTATTTTGTAAATAAAAAAATAGAATCAGGTTTTTAAAATGCTGATAGTTTGTTATTAAAATATCATTTGGAGAGGGGTGATTTTTGTTTTGTTATTAAGACAAGTCTTATTCAATAGTCGAGGCCAGCTCAAAACTCAATGTGCAATCAAGCTAGCCTTGAGCTCATGACAATCCTCCTGCCTCAGCATCATGGTTGTCGGAATTGCAGGTGTGAGCCAATTGAAGTATAATTTATATTATGAAATGCTGAGCTCTTGCAAATCACTCAGTAAACTGTAACTAACATGTTCATGTTCACAGGTAGCCATGAAAGACCATAATGGAGAGCTTTCTCCCTTCTCCTCAGGAAGCTCCCTTCCACCTCTCCATCCTCCTGACTCCCAGGTCATTAAACTAAAGCTGCAGTCTGTCTGCCTGCCTGCCTTGGGGGTGTTGGTCATTTTCACTTGACATCTCTTCTGTGATCTATCTCAATTAACGTTTGTCATGAGATAAGGCTTGGGGGAAGCTTTAGTTTTTGGTCTTAACATCCTCATACCCATCTTGAGGTGAATATATGGGCCAGTGGTTGAATGCTTACCTTGCCTGCATGAAACCCTGGATTCAATTCCTGATATTTTCAAAAACAGAAAATATTTATTTCTGCTCCTTTTGACAAAGCCAAATAATGAAGATGTCACTGAGGAAGATTGTCATTTGTACCTCCTTATTCACTGAGCCATTATTGCTGGGACTCAGACTTTCTTAGAAAGGGGGAACTGATTCTCATGGAGCCTGGATGAATTGAGTCTGAATGCATTTATTGTTGCTTCAGAGTCAGGCCTGGGTTTAATTCCGGGTGACCTGTGTTTAAACAGTTAAAGCTGAAAAGTACAAAATACACAGCAAGAGGCTCGGCCTTAACAGGCTCATCTTATTATGTGTAACATGATCATAACTGTGTAAATAACTACCAGCTTTATGTGGTTGTGTGTGCCTGTGTGTCTTTGCTGGATTGAGCTGCTAGGAAGACCAGTAAGAGGTAAAGCTCCCTGCAGGCACCTCCCTCCAGTTACCATCCACAGCATCCTCTCAGAGGGCAGCAGGCCCTCAGCTAGCTTCTGAGGCTAGCTCTCAGCAGGCCCCTTTCTGTTTCATTCTCTGTGGGTTCCAAGCCCCAGCTTTGTGCTGTCTCTGTAAGTAGGCTTTATACCTGTAAACAAGGAGGTTAAGCCAAGGCAGACATCAATCAGCACTTGAGATTGCCCGCTGCTCTGCACTCTGGCTGGAAACAGGCAGTCTCCTGGCCTAAAAATAGCAGAAGCGGAGCTGAGGAAGAACAACAGCCATGCTTCTTCCGTCTGTAGAGCAGAGAAGACAGGAACTCTCTGACAGGCCATGCACCCAGAGGCAGAAGTAGTTAGGAGTGTGGACAGCTGGCACTGTGGGTGCTGCATCTACAGTCAAAGCCTCCCGCGTTTCTGGGTCCTTTGGGGTAACCCTGTGAACTCCTCCTCACTCAGCCAAAGAGCTTAACATGTAGGGATTCTGTCATGGGGGGGGGGACGACACATGAGCCTCCTGCACAGTGACATCTCCCCACCTGTAAATGGGAAGTGTGGTGCCAGTTCCTGATAAGAACAACAGCCTCCCCCTCCCCCATCAGAGCAAGGTCAGAGGTTTTGACCTTTGCTTCCCACCTGAACATTGTGGGAACAAAAGCAGCAGTGTGTGGCTCTAAGGCCAAATGAGGTTTGGCAGCCACCTCATTTGGTCTTAGAGCCACACACTGAGTCAGTCCCAGCTGTACTGGTGATTTTCCCTGCAAGGAGAGGTTACTGTTTCTCTACCTGCAGAGCAGAGGTTACTGTTCCAATAGCAAAGCTTTAAATACCCAAACTGGAATTCTTTCCAAGTACTTGTGATAAATCCATCCATGCAAAGAGACCTCATCAAAGGGCAAGGCACAGCCCCAGGGCTGAAAGGAAGGTGCGCTCCTCTGTTCATAATAAAAGCCTTCCCTCAGGTAGAGCTTTCTCTCACCCAAATGCATAGTCAGATTTGCTCCCTTGAGCAAACTGTGAGATAGGCTGGCCAGGTTTCTCTGTGCATGAAGGGACAGGATCTGTGCCTGCATCATCAAATCATCACAGAAGCAGGGCTTTGGCTCAATCTCTGCCCTTCCTTTAGATCCCCTTGTTTTTGTTTATCAACCCAGTGCAGTCAGCTGTAAAAGACAAAGACTTCACAACCCACCCGGGGCAGCCTAGAATGTGGCGTGAATATAAGCGAAATCAAGAAGGAAGCCAGAGATTTCCCTGAGCCTTGGAACCTTGACGCCAGGAGCATTTTTCTGGACATCGTCCAGCAGTCATGACATTGAGCTCGGGGACAAAAATATAACACTAACTCACCATTGTCCCAGCATTAAGCAGTATTTACATAGCCTCAATACTATAAACTCTGTTTATTGATTTTTCTACTTTCGGAGGTAACTCATGAAGGAAACAAGAAGATTCTAGTGATTGGTGTAAGATAAAATATAAGTATTCGTAGCCATTATGAAATGGATACAAATGTATTTTTATGTCCAATAGAAAGTGAGAGAAGAAAGCTAAAGAGAAAGAAGGCAAAGATGAAGTAATGTGCAAGGCTAATGAAAGACCTCCGGGGGTTAGGGACCCCCGAAATGGACCTTTCTTCGGAAGGAGACCCCATGACCCAAGGAGGACCGAGCCACAGATCAGCTGCAAACAGCACGAGGTTTTATTGAATAACGCAGGACCTGCGGGCTACCGAGCCATTTGGGATGGTTGGCGCGCCCAGCCCTCTGTTTAGGGCCTTTTTATAGGGTTAGGGAAGCAAAATCATGCGTACAGAGGCAAAGGCGAAGTTACAAAGTTTCCATTGGCTGGTTTGAATGAAATCGCCCGTTGAGGGGTGAGGGGTGAGGGCCCCCAGGTTGCCATCCGGCCTGACCAAACAACCTGGTTATCACCCGCCCCCAGGCCTGCTGTTTGTTCTTTTGTTCTTTATCTTCTTTTTGGAATTCTTTCCCTGATCAGGCTGGGCCTGATCACATAGCTAAGTAACTGCTTCCCCTCCCTTCCCCCTCTGCCCAGCTGAATCTTTGGTTGGGGGCTGTTTCTTGACTACGGCTCTTAACTGCAGTTTTTCTTTTATCAGTGAAGCTAATCTTTACTGTCCTGTTAATATGTCTTAGGCGAGTTGCTTAGAGTTGCTTACTGTCCTTATAACGTGCTGTTGCTAACTCTACTTCTTGGGGAGGGGGCCTTACATTCCCCCATTTTCTTTTCTGAATATCTCTAATCTTAGAGATGACTCTTTATCTAGTCTCTGGTCTAAACCCTGCCGACCTTGGGACCAAAACCCCAGCACTTAGCAGTACTGTGATAGTGACAGGCTCTCTTTTGTGCAGGGCCCATTACTTGTCTGTCTACTTTTCTTGACAGCAAATTAACTCGATGGGAGGCCCTTACTACGCTTGTGAGGGCTTCTGCTCTCGGATCCCCTGGTGGGCACACGGGGGCAGATGGGCAGGGTCAATGGTGGGTATGTAATCTTGCCCCCAGCAGGCACAGGTCTAGATACAGGCTAGGCCACCAGGTCCACTGGAGATGGTGGGAAAAGTGTCCTCAGTCCCAGATATCACCTGCCACGTCTGCTCAATCGATTGGTGAAGGCTCTTCTCTAGGGGACTGTCGCTGCACACGGAGCTTGAGGGAATTACCAGTTCTTTGTACAGTCCATCAGTCATCAGGATCTAAGCAGCAATGCCATGAGGTCAGAAGGACTTGGTAGGGTCTCTTCTAGCGAGGTTTAAAAGTCCGATGCTGGTGTCACTGGACGTAGACGAGGTCTCCCACCTGGTAGCGATGTGGGGTCTCGTCTCTCTCGGGCTGGTAAAGGTCTGAGAGCTGCTTTTATAAAGAATGTTATACATTAGCCAGGGCCTGCAACCTAGCAGACAAGGGGGTTATACCAGAGATGGTTCTCAGATCTAAAAAGTATTAGCAGAAGGAGTATTGAGCTCAGAAAAGGGTATAGGGCAGGAGCATCACCCAAACTCTGTGGCCAGTCTCTAGGGTTAATTTGCTTAAGGTTTCTACCTGTCCTGAACTTTGGGGTACAATAAAGGTTTTAATCAATCTCTAACATCTTGGCTAGTCCCCTAACTTCTTGGCTACTTTCCTAACTTACCTGGGCCGCGGACTCTATCTTTTACCAAAAGTCTAAACCAAGGAAAAATTTGCAAGGTTTACCAAGCGTCTTTTACCAGGAGTGAAACACCATCAGGAAGGACTGGAGCTGAGGCCGAGAGCAAGGTCTTCTTGATCTGGTCAAAAGTCTCTTGCTGTTCTTTCCCCCATCTATAGGCGGGGCATAGAGGGACCGCCAAGGCTGCGAAACCCGGAATCCAGAGCCTACAGAATCTAGCAGTTCCCAGGAACTCTCTCCGGCTCTTTTGGCTCTCAGGGGGAGGCATCCGAGTGACAGTTCTCTTTTTGGACTCTGTTAGCCATCTCTTACCGTCTTGAAGGGTCAGGAATGTCACCTCAGGTCGGCATATCTGGGCCTTCTTAGCAGAGGCCTGATGTCCCAGTTTGGCCAGTTCAACAAGCAGTTTCTCAGTCCCTTCTCGGCACTGTTCCACGGTGGAGGCTGCAAGCAATGAGTACTGCAACGGAGTTAGTTACCTTGATGCAGGGCCTCATCGAAGATGGTAGGAGAGTTCTTGAAGCCCTGAGGCAGTCTAGTCCAGGTGCGCTGTCCTGAGAATCCGTTCTTTGGGTCTGTCCACTCAAAGGCAAACAGGGGCTGGCTGGACTCATGGAGACGCAGACAGAAGAAGGCATCCTTTTAATCTAAGACAGTGTAAATGTCTATATCACCCGGCTGTTGACTTCTCTCAGGTCTCAGGCTTCTTAATGGGCAGCAATGGAATGTTCTATTCTGACTGACATGGTTTCAGGATTTTCTGCCCCAGCAGCCTCTGAGTGTGGGATTTGATCCCTTTCTTGGCATCTTTGCTCAAATCTGACTCGCAGGGGTGTGGCTGAAGGTTTCACCACAGGGGGCCGCTGGATAGCCAGCCCTGGTCTAGCCGTTTCTACTCATGCCTCCCCTCCGGGAAGGCCTGAATTGGTTACAGCAGGCTTGCTGACTAGAGGGTTAGTGAATTTTACCTTGGGCCCCTGGGGGTTAAAGGTGATCTTTGCCCCCAGTTTGGTAAGCAAGTCTCTCTGGGCACTCTGGAGTCACTAGGAAAGAGTGCTGCATTTTTTTTTTTTTTTTAAAGTCCATTGTTCTTTTAGTCGTCCACGCCCTATGTCTGCACTGCTGACATCCTGGACTAATGATTTCTTGTTGGAGAGGGAACCTAACCATTCCCGTGTCCGTTTCAAAGTCACTTGGGGTCCCCTCCACATTAAAGGTTTAGGAGGGGATTCAGAAGGCTGGCTGTACTAGCCGCAGGCTTCTTTTTCTTGGGGCCGTCTTTATTAGCTTGGTATTCCTCTGAGCTTCTGGCGCGGGCCCAAGTTCTACTGTCTCTCTTGCCTGTCAACTAAGGTAGCCAAGATTTTTTCTTATTTTTTCGTTTATTTATCGGTTTTTTTTTTTCTCTCTTTTTTAAAACATTTTTCAGCCTCTCTAACTAAGTCTCAAGGCCATATCTTGTAAGCCACCCATTTTCAGCAACTTTCTTTGAATACTTATTGCTGACTGTTCTATAAAGGCCTTTCCTAACGCCCCCTATTCTTCTGATTCTAGAGCAAACAGTGTACCTCTCTGATAGACCTTTACTAGCCTCACTAAAAACTCAGAGGGGGAATCTATCAGACTTTTACATCTCTTTTTCTTACCTTGGCCAGATTAATTGGTGCATCAGAGCCTGGCGACAGAGTTAACAGGTGTCTCCTACCTTCTCAATGGGACTGCGTCGGGGTGGCGTCCGAGCTGAGGGCCAGTTTCCAAGCTGCTAATAAAATCCGATCTTTTTCTTCAGGGGTCAAGAGAGTTTTCTCAAGCAGGCTGAGGGAACATAGTTAGACTGGATTATCAGAGAACATAGTTTAACAGGAGTGCTGGCAATGCCCCGGGCCTCACTCTCAGTGGCGCCAGGGGGTGCCTGTAACGGGCGGGGGGAGAGCTCATCAGTGGGGGAAGTAGGAATGGCTGTAGGTTCTCACAGACCCAATGTCTGGGCGTCTGCGGAAAATGGCTTTGACTGCTCAGATGGTGTGGGGCCATCTTATACCAAAAGTCGGCCATTCACCCTTCTTAACAATGAAAGAAGTTATTAGCCAGGTATCTAATACCTTTTACTCTGATCTATCTGACCATGACTTTTTAACTTGAAGATATCTCACCTTCTGTATTCATTGATCAGAGATAACAGGCAGAATGGCCAAATGGCTTTTCTAGGTGCCCAGCAGGGGTCATCAGAATCCCTGTGACTAGGAACTGAGTGCTGTGTCTAAGCAGTGGCTGCTTCTATCAGACAGCTGTGCTTTTTTTTTTTTTTTTTTTTTTAATAGATGAGGCAACTGACACATGTTAGATGTGTACCCAAGCCAAAAGCCTAAGAGTCATCCGACCCGAGAGGCACATGTGTCACATGCCAGCAGCCAACAATTTTTATGGTAGGACCCTCTCGGGCGACCCCACCCAGGCTGCCAGAACCGGAACCCGGTCCCAGAGCACTATCTCAGAAAGTCAAGCTGCTCTACCAGGTACCCCAGGAGCCTTGGAAGCATCTACCGAGTCTAAGCTGCTCCGACCCAGGCTAGTCTCAGCGACCTCCGATAGGGGCCCAGGGGGAGGGAGCTGGTCACGGCGGAAGTGCCCATCGGCCCCATTCCCGGTCCCGCCCCGCGGCCGGAGATGCGCGGGTCTGGTGGAGGGGGCTGAATCTTCTGCAGCTGACACTACCGCCCGACTCCGCGCGCTCGGCTCTGCCCTCGGAGGAGCAGCGTAACCGCGGCACACCGCCCCGCCCCCGCCCGCGCCATCCTCTCTAACCCGGCCTTCCCAGCCGTTCCAGAGCCGGCGGAAGTGCGCCCATGCGCCCTGCGCCTGGCACCTGCGAGCTTGGTCACGCCGCAGGAGGGGCGGGCCGGCCCAATTTCCTCCCGCCCGGGCCGCACGAGCTCCATGGGGCAGCAGAGGAGAGGCGGGAGGAGGGAGGGGGTGGTGAGGAGAGCGCGGCGAACTACCGGCCTCCTGCTTCTTCGGCCCCGGGATTCGGCGAACGCTGCTGCCAAGGGGGGAGCTGTAACATTCGGGGGCGGGGTGGTTATCATCTGTCCTATGATTTTAAGACTGAGTAAGGTTAGTAGAACAGACAAAGATACACTCAAACACAGAACACTCAAACACAGAACAAAGGCGCTGCGCGGCTTCGGCCTAAAACCGAAAGCAAAACCTCAAACGGAGACCTGGGGGGGGCCCGGATTCCCCCCCTCTCCTACCAAAACCACGTATCCCTCTGATACGGGCTGAGCTATCCAAATGTCCCGCCCGGCGGGACTACAAACACCTCTGAGACGTCTCCCAGAGGCTGCAAGGGAGAAGTCCGGGCTCGTCAGCCCCTTCTGGCCCCCGCCAAGTACAAATGGATCCGACCGAACCCCAAACCAAACGCGTGCGCAAATACACAGGACACAAGTTCAAACACGGCTACAAACAACGCAGATTCACAGAAAACAAGTTCAGACACAGCCATAGACAACGAACAAAACGCTGGCCAGCTTACCTCCTGACAGTGAGTCGGTGGTCCCTGAGTGGGGGTCTCAAATCCCGGAAGAGCCCCCAAATGAAAGACCTCCGGGGGTTAGGGACCCCCGAAATGGACCTTTCTTCGGAAGGAGACCCCATGACCCAAGGAGGACCGAGCCACAGATCAGCTGCAAACAGCACGAGGTTTTATTGAATAACGCAGGACCTGCGGGCTACCGAGCCATTTGGGATGGTTGGCGCGCCCAGCCCTCTGTTTAGGGCCTTTTTATAGGGTTAGGGAAGCAAAATCATGCGTACAGAGGCAAAGGCGAAGTTACAAAGTTTCCATTGGCTGGTTTGAATGAAATCGCCCGTTGAGGGGTGAGGGGTGAGGGCCCCCAGGTTGCCATCCGGCCTGACCAAACAACCTGGTTATCACCCGCCCCCAGGCCTGCTGTTTGTTCTTTTGTTCTTTATCTTCTTTTTGGAATTCTTTCCCTGATCAGGCTGGGCCTGATCACATAGCTAAGTAACTGCTTCCCCTCCCTTCCCCCTCTGCCCAGCTGAATCTTTGGTTGGGGGCTGTTTCTTGACTACGGCTCTTAACTGCAGTTTTTCTTTTATCAGTGAAGCTAATCTTTACTGTCCTGTTAATATGTCTTAGGCGAGTTGCTTAGAGTTGCTTACTGTCCTTATAACGTGCTGTTGCTAACTCTACTTCTTGGGGAGGGGGCCTTACATTCCCCCATTTTCTTTTCTGAATATCTCTAATCTTAGAGATGACTCTTTATCTAGTCTCTGGTCTAAACCCTGCCGACCTTGGGACCAAAACCCCAGCACTTAGCAGTACTGTGATAGTGACAGGCTCTCTTTTGTGCAGGGCCCATTACTTGTCTGTCTACTTTTCTTGACAGCAAATTAACTCGATGGGAGGCCCTTACTACGCTTGTGAGGGCTTCTGCTCTCGGATCCCCTGGTGGGCACACGGGGGCAGATGGGCAGGGTCAATGGTGGGTATGTAATCTTGCCCCCAGCAGGCACAGGTCTAGATACAGGCTAGGCCACCAGGTCCACTGGAGATGGTGGGAAAAGTGTCCTCAGTCCCAGATATCACCTGCCACGTCTGCTCAATCGATTGGTGAAGGCTCTTCTCTAGGGGACTGTCGCTGCACACGGAGCTTGAGGGAATTACCAGTTCTTTGTACAGTCCATCAGTCATCAGGATCTAAGCAGCAATGCCATGAGGTCAGAAGGACTTGGTAGGGTCTCTTCTAGCGAGGTTTAAAAGTCCGATGCTGGTGTCACTGGACGTAGACGAGGTCTCCCACCTGGTAGCGATGTGGGGTCTCGTCTCTCTCGGGCTGGTAAAGGTCTGAGAGCTGCTTTTATAAAGAATGTTATACATTAGCCAGGGCCTGCAACCTAGCAGACAAGGGGGTTATACCAGAGATGGTTCTCAGATCTAAAAAGTATTAGCAGAAGGAGTATTGAGCTCAGAAAAGGGTATAGGGCAGGAGCATCACCCAAACTCTGTGGCCAGTCTCTAGGGTTAATTTGCTTAAGGTTTCTACCTGTCCTGAACTTTGGGGTACAATAAAGGTTTTAATCAATCTCTAACATCTTGGCTAGTCCCCTAACTTCTTGGCTACTTTCCTAACTTACCTGGGCCGCGGACTCTATCTTTTACCAAAAGTCTAAACCAAGGAAAAATTTGCAAGGTTTACCAAGCGTCTTTTACCAGGAGTGAAACACCATCAGGAAGGACTGGAGCTGAGGCCGAGAGCAAGGTCTTCTTGATCTGGTCAAAAGTCTCTTGCTGTTCTTTCCCCCATCTATAGGCGGGGCATAGAGGGACCGCCAAGGCTGCGAAACCCGGAATCCAGAGCCTACAGAATCTAGCAGTTCCCAGGAACTCTCTCCGGCTCTTTTGGCTCTCAGGGGGAGGCATCCGAGTGACAGTTCTCTTTTTGGACTCTGTTAGCCATCTCTTACCGTCTTGAAGGGTCAGGAATGTCACCTCAGGTCGGCATATCTGGGCCTTCTTAGCAGAGGCCTGATGTCCCAGTTTGGCCAGTTCAACAAGCAGTTTCTCAGTCCCTTCTCGGCACTGTTCCACGGTGGAGGCTGCAAGCAATGAGTACTGCAACGGAGTTAGTTACCTTGATGCAGGGCCTCATCGAAGATGGTAGGAGAGTTCTTGAAGCCCTGAGGCAGTCTAGTCCAGGTGCGCTGTCCTGAGAATCCGTTCTTTGGGTCTGTCCACTCAAAGGCAAACAGGGGCTGGCTGGACTCATGGAGACGCAGACAGAAGAAGGCATCCTTTTAATCTAAGACAGTGTAAATGTCTATATCACCCGGCTGTTGACTTCTCTCAGGTCTCAGGCTTCTTAATGGGCAGCAATGGAATGTTCTATTCTGACTGACATGGTTTCAGGATTTTCTGCCCCAGCAGCCTCTGAGTGTGGGATTTGATCCCTTTCTTGGCATCTTTGCTCAAATCTGACTCGCAGGGGTGTGGCTGAAGGTTTCACCACAGGGGGCCGCTGGATAGCCAGCCCTGGTCTAGCCGTTTCTACTCATGCCTCCCCTCCGGGAAGGCCTGAATTGGTTACAGCAGGCTTGCTGACTAGAGGGTTAGTGAATTTTACCTTGGGCCCCTGGGGGTTAAAGGTGATCTTTGCCCCCAGTTTGGTAAGCAAGTCTCTCTGGGCACTCTGGAGTCACTAGGAAAGAGTGCTGCATTTTTTTTTTTTTTTTAAAGTCCATTGTTCTTTTAGTCGTCCACGCCCTATGTCTGCACTGCTGACATCCTGGACTAATGATTTCTTGTTGGAGAGGGAACCTAACCATTCCCGTGTCCGTTTCAAAGTCACTTGGGGTCCCCTCCACATTAAAGGTTTAGGAGGGGATTCAGAAGGCTGGCTGTACTAGCCGCAGGCTTCTTTTTCTTGGGGCCGTCTTTATTAGCTTGGTATTCCTCTGAGCTTCTGGCGCGGGCCCAAGTTCTACTGTCTCTCTTGCCTGTCAACTAAGGTAGCCAAGATTTTTTCTTATTTTTTCGTTTATTTATCGGTTTTTTTTTTTCTCTCTTTTTTAAAACATTTTTCAGCCTCTCTAACTAAGTCTCAAGGCCATATCTTGTAAGCCACCCATTTTCAGCAACTTTCTTTGAATACTTATTGCTGACTGTTCTATAAAGGCCTTTCCTAACGCCCCCTATTCTTCTGATTCTAGAGCAAACAGTGTACCTCTCTGATAGACCTTTACTAGCCTCACTAAAAACTCAGAGGGGGAATCTATCAGACTTTTACATCTCTTTTTCTTACCTTGGCCAGATTAATTGGTGCATCAGAGCCTGGCGACAGAGTTAACAGGTGTCTCCTACCTTCTCAATGGGACTGCGTCGGGGTGGCGTCCGAGCTGAGGGCCAGTTTCCAAGCTGCTAATAAAATCCGATCTTTTTCTTCAGGGGTCAAGAGAGTTTTCTCAAGCAGGCTGAGGGAACATAGTTAGACTGGATTATCAGAGAACATAGTTTAACAGGAGTGCTGGCAATGCCCCGGGCCTCACTCTCAGTGGCGCCAGGGGGTGCCTGTAACGGGCGGGGGGAGAGCTCATCAGTGGGGGAAGTAGGAATGGCTGTAGGTTCTCACAGACCCAATGTCTGGGCGTCTGCGGAAAATGGCTTTGACTGCTCAGATGGTGTGGGGCCATCTTATACCAAAAGTCGGCCATTCACCCTTCTTAACAATGAAAGAAGTTATTAGCCAGGTATCTAATACCTTTTACTCTGATCTATCTGACCATGACTTTTTAACTTGAAGATATCTCACCTTCTGTATTCATTGATCAGAGATAACAGGCAGAATGGCCAAATGGCTTTTCTAGGTGCCCAGCAGGGGTCATCAGAATCCCTGTGACTAGGAACTGAGTGCTGTGTCTAAGCAGTGGCTGCTTCTATCAGACAGCTGTGCTTTTTTTTTTTTTTTTTTTTTTAATAGATGAGGCAACTGACACATGTTAGATGTGTACCCAAGCCAAAAGCCTAAGAGTCATCCGACCCGAGAGGCACATGTGTCACATGCCAGCAGCCAACAATTTTTATGGTAGGACCCTCTCGGGCGACCCCACCCAGGCTGCCAGAACCGGAACCCGGTCCCAGAGCACTATCTCAGAAAGTCAAGCTGCTCTACCAGGTACCCCAGGAGCCTTGGAAGCATCTACCGAGTCTAAGCTGCTCCGACCCAGGCTAGTCTCAGCGACCTCCGATAGGGGCCCAGGGGGAGGGAGCTGGTCACGGCGGAAGTGCCCATCGGCCCCATTCCCGGTCCCGCCCCGCGGCCGGAGATGCGCGGGTCTGGTGGAGGGGGCTGAATCTTCTGCAGCTGACACTACCGCCCGACTCCGCGCGCTCGGCTCTGCCCTCGGAGGAGCAGCGTAACCGCGGCACACCGCCCCGCCCCCGCCCGCGCCATCCTCTCTAACCCGGCCTTCCCAGCCGTTCCAGAGCCGGCGGAAGTGCGCCCATGCGCCCTGCGCCTGGCACCTGCGAGCTTGGTCACGCCGCAGGAGGGGCGGGCCGGCCCAATTTCCTCCCGCCCGGGCCGCACGAGCTCCATGGGGCAGCAGAGGAGAGGCGGGAGGAGGGAGGGGGTGGTGAGGAGAGCGCGGCGAACTACCGGCCTCCTGCTTCTTCGGCCCCGGGATTCGGCGAACGCTGCTGCCAAGGGGGGAGCTGTAACATTCGGGGGCGGGGTGGTTATCATCTGTCCTATGATTTTAAGACTGAGTAAGGTTAGTAGAACAGACAAAGATACACTCAAACACAGAACACTCAAACACAGAACAAAGGCGCTGCGCGGCTTCGGCCTAAAACCGAAAGCAAAACCTCAAACGGAGACCTGGGGGGGGCCCGGATTCCCCCCCTCTCCTACCAAAACCACGTATCCCTCTGATACGGGCTGAGCTATCCAAATGTCCCGCCCGGCGGGACTACAAACACCTCTGAGACGTCTCCCAGAGGCTGCAAGGGAGAAGTCCGGGCTCGTCAGCCCCTTCTGGCCCCCGCCAAGTACAAATGGATCCGACCGAACCCCAAACCAAACGCGTGCGCAAATACACAGGACACAAGTTCAAACACGGCTACAAACAACGCAGATTCACAGAAAACAAGTTCAGACACAGCCATAGACAACGAACAAAACGCTGGCCAGCTTACCTCCTGACAGTGAGTCGGTGGTCCCTGAGTGGGGGTCTCAAATCCCGGAAGAGCCCCCAAATGAAAGACCTCCGGGGGTTAGGGACCCCCGAAATGGACCTTTCTTCGGAAGGAGACCCCATGACCCAAGGAGGACCGAGCCACAGATCAGCTGCAAACAGCACGAGGTTTTATTGAATAACGCAGGACCTGCGGGCTACCGAGCCATTTGGGATGGTTGGCGCGCCCAGCCCTCTGTTTAGGGCCTTTTTATAGGGTTAGGGAAGCAAAATCATGCGTACAGAGGCAAAGGCGAAGTTACAAAGTTTCCATTGGCTGGTTTGAATGAAATCGCCCGTTGAGGGGTGAGGGGTGAGGGCCCCCAGGTTGCCATCCGGCCTGACCAAACAACCTGGTTATCACCCGCCCCCAGGCCTGCTGTTTGTTCTTTTGTTCTTTATCTTCTTTTTGGAATTCTTTCCCTGATCAGGCTGGGCCTGATCACATAGCTAAGTAACTGCTTCCCCTCCCTTCCCCCTCTGCCCAGCTGAATCTTTGGTTGGGGGCTGTTTCTTGACTACGGCTCTTAACTGCAGTTTTTCTTTTATCAGTGAAGCTAATCTTTACTGTCCTGTTAATATGTCTTAGGCGAGTTGCTTAGAGTTGCTTACTGTCCTTATAACGTGCTGTTGCTAACTCTACTTCTTGGGGAGGGGGCCTTACATTAATAGATATATGATACGTGGATAATGGAATTAAAACAGTTAAGTATAATTTATAGCTACAAAATAAAATATATGTAGCAGGTGGTGGAAGGAAACTTGGCATTGGAAATATGTATCCTCCTAGGGAAAATCAGTGGATGCCTTGGTTGGATGGCTTTTATTCCAAGATTCATCAAAACATATGAAGAGGGCTGGAAAGGTTACTCGGCAGCTAAGAGCCCTTACAGATTCCAGCAACCACATGGCAGCTCACAACTGCCTGGAACTCCAGCTCCAGGGCATCTCATGCCCTCTTTTGGCTTCCAAGGGCACCAGGCGTGGACTTGTAAACAAAGCATTCATACTCATAAAATAAAAATAAATCTAAAAGTCTCATCTGAACAGCTAAAAAGCAGAACACCCTGGCATAAGCAGGATTCCTGCTAGAGCTGTGTGCGCCTTCCCACCCTAACTTACCTACACAATGTGATACGTTATGCTATTTCTTTTTTAATCCAAGCAGTAAAAAGATGGCTTCTTAAAGATGAAACTGTGGCTAGGTCCATCTGTTCCCTGAACACATGAGCTGTAAAAACACTCATTAGGTCAGCAAACAGAAATTATTGTTCCAGGCTATAATTATTGACGATGGTTTCAACAGTCCAGCCAAGCTCTGTGTGAAGCCAAACTGATGTCACTTGGCAGTTGATCACCCTCATGGCATAAAGCACCATGAATGTCCACTGCCAAAAGGACCGTGATGAGATTAGTTTCCCTGCAATATACTCATCAGTGAGAAGCTTATGACTTATCCGGAGCAGAGTGGCAGGAGGTACCAGGACCCCATAGGCATCTACAAAACAATCGCAAAACCAAATAGATACAGTTTCCTCTGCAGCTCTTGGCTGTACCTGGCCCTCAGAAGGTCTTCATGAAGGGAATGATGGCAGAACTCGATGCTACAGAACCCAGGCATGAGTATCCCCTCTAAAATGGATCTTCCCTAGCTGTTAGTGCAAGAAATAGTGGGCACTCTGACCCTGCCACTAGATTCTGAAAACCTTTTTCCTAAGAAAAATACCTTCACTTATAAGTGATTCCTAAAACAGAAGCTAAGAAATCCATAGGCTGGAAAATTATAAATTGATTACAAATAGGCTAGTGCCTGGGAAATCAACAGTGCAGTTAAAAAAAAAAAAAAAAAAAAAAAAAAAAAAAAAAAAAAAAAAAAAAAAAAAAAAAGCAGGGCAATTCCTAATGGGTATTCTTTTACTCCATAGCATTTGAGTGAAATTCTTTGGAAGACATACCTTTTTTCTGTGTGGGGTATCTTTGAGGGATAAAATAATTTACTGCAGGCTACGGATACATTGACATAAGTTGGAATTTATTCTTGCACTATCTTTTATGTTTCATAAAAACATTTTGTTTTAAGTGGCAGTTGACAAACACATACATTCATACAGGTTACCCAGGAAGGAACACAAATATAATTCCTTACACCTGCATGGCCAGACAGAGTCCCAACACAGTATCATCCTCCTGCCCTTTTGTTTTCCAGTGTTCTGTTCTTGAAAACCATGGGAAACTTCTGATGGGTAAAAGCATCGTGTTTATTTCAGATGCAGAGGGATAATTGTACAGCCCTGGCTGATACCCAATTTAAATACTGTCAAAACAGGTGGGACCCCACAAATCACCTCCTGAAAACATTATGAACAGTCACATATATAAGAGGAAAGGAGAAGAGATGTTATTAATAAAACTTTATTTGAAGTAAAAGAATTACTTATTACTAATTTTTTTTTTTAATTTTGGTTTTAACCCAAATGGCCACATTTTCAGGATAACTCACAAAAAAAGAAAAGAGAAAGATTCTAACTCAAAATTCACTGCCAAAGCCTCTTGAGCCATAGCTTGGGACATGTCCTGAGGTCTGTTAAGCAGGCCACAAATTTATTATTCATCTTTGTTTTTCCAGCAAAGGGTTACCTTCCAGTTCAACTTTCACCTTGGAAGAGGGAACCATCTACCTGACTGCTGAGCCAAACACTCTGGAAATGCAGGAGGACAACGCCTCTGTGCTGGATGTCTATTTAGTGAGTGACTTTGTTTTTCTCACTTTCTTCCTTGACTGTACAAGACTAAGTTGTGTAAAGCAAGCGTGCTTGGGAATTTTAGAGAAATGATTGCCTCCTGTCCCATCGGCAGACAGGTCTTCCCAAGCTGTGTTTCCCCCATAGTTTGTTAGAACATTGGCAAGAACTGGTAGGTTAACTGTTGTTTTTACTTCGGCACAGTGGCTAATATACTGTTATTTCAGCCAACAATTGCAACTCTACAGTTACTGGCCTGCTTCTCTGGCAGCAGGCTTACTGCTCAGGCCACAGCCTTGTATGACTTCTGCTCCAGAAGGCCCAGGCAACTAAAGGTAGCTGTGACTAAATCTCTATCATTCTATTTATAAATAGGACTTGAGATTCAAAGGCTGGGGTGAAAACCTGCTAGCTCAGAGAGGCTGGGTTGCAACTAGCTAACCTTCTTTCCTTGCTGGCTTCTCTGAAAGACCCATGGTTCTGTTCCATCAAACCAGAAAAGGCAGTGCCACTCTAGATCCCACCCTAATACTTCCTGTGTATCTGATTCTCTATGCTTATTTCCTGTCAGCAAGTTGCTAACTCAGCCTCCTGACCCAAGGTTAATTTTATTTAATCAACATAAATGCAAACACATCCCCTGACAGTTAGTACTAACTCAGCAGATATAACCAGAGGACAGATCTCATGAAGTGAAGGCAAAGTAGGAAGCCTTGATTTCATTCCAACATAGTAAGCTTGGCCTTTGACTCAAGTGGTGCCCTCATGTTTGAATCTGCTTTATTTTGGCATTGCCTCTGTGATAAAGCGGTAGGCTGGAAGGCACAGAAACAGGCCCTGGAAAGAACTCAAATTTGGAACTGAAGAGTCGTCTGGCTGACACCTTTCAGAGTTGTCACCAGCTGGCTGTGTGAAATGGGCCTGACTTCTTTGTGCATCTTTATCTAACAGAGAACAGAAGTGATGACTGCCCTGACTACCTCACAAGGCTGCCTCGAAAAAAACACAAATGTGTGGGTGGGGAGAGGGGTCCTCCATTAGTGCCTGTCAAACTGTCTGTGCCACCTATGTTGACTGTTAGATGGTATAAGAAAAATGCCTTGGCAGGCTGGAGGCTGTGTTTGCCCTGCAAATTACATCCTGCCCACATCCTCCACGTGCTGTACACACATGCCCAAAGTCACAGGAAGCAGGGAGGGTGTTGAGTGGAGTGGACGATGTCATTTGCCATGTTGTATTTCTAAGTTTAAACCTGAAAGGCCCTACAGCCTGTAGCCTCATCTCCTCTGCCCGTGAGGCCCCACTTCCCCTGGCTTTTGTGTTATGGCCACACATTTCCTCAGCATCCCTCCTACAAACCAAGCACTGTCTCAGGTATTTTTTGCTTTGCTGTTTCTGTCTGTCCTGTCTTTACTCTTTGTCGCTGCCAAACCAGGCTTCGTTCCCTTGCTTCCTTCCTTCATAACTCAGCTCAAACACCTTTCCATCTTGGCCAGCTCTGGAAAACAGCAGCCCCAGCAAGAGCAGCCATTGTCAAGGGTGATCTTTATAACTTCTCAATATTATTATTCTTTTTGAGACAGGGTCTCTTTATGTAGCTCTGAATGTCCTGGAGTTTGCTGTGTAGACCATGCTGGCATCACTCACAGAGATCTGTCTGCCTCTGCCTCCTAAGTGCTAAGATTAACGACACTGCCACCACAGCCAGATTTTGTTTTCTCATTATTCTTTATTGTTCTAATACAGTAGTCTGTTGCTCTCAGGAACCACAGTGCATCCTTGAAGATCACTGAGGACCCCAAGAATCACTGGGGGCTGGGGTGGGGGGCAGGTTATGTCTTCAGAATTAAAACAGAAGATGTTTACTTATTCATTGATTTAGGATGGTGAAGACCATGATAGTTTAGTAATGCTTCTATGAATATAACATGGCTTTATTTTACAATAACACCATTATTTTGCTCTTGCAAATCCCTCGCATCTCTGGACTAATAGAAGCTGGAGTGGAGACTCCCGTCTTATTTTCTTCCACAGCAACTTTTTTGTTTGCTGTTGTTCTGATTGTTCCTTGAGTCAAAGACTCAGTATGCAGCTCAGGCTAGCCACAATTGTTTCTTGAGATAAAGGCTCAGTATGTAGCCCAGGCTAGCCTCAAATATACAGTCTTCCTGCCTCTGCCTCCAGGACCCTGGGGTTAGAAAAGTTGCACCACCACCCTGGGATTATTTCTGTGTGAGTCTTTGTCAGCTGGCTCATTGTTTCGGTTCCGGAAGGAATTCTACTATGGAGGTAGAAAAGGAGAACATAGAAAAGCAAACGTGAGCATTGGTAGGAAAACTATTTGACCCAGTGACCCTTACACAGGTTTTCTAGGTTTTAAAGATAGCCTCTTCACCTGTTGCAAAACCAGATGAGTTGTAAAATTGAAAAACTCTGGGCAACTGGAGTAAGTGCCCGCCTAGCTCCTCAGGGACCACTGACTCCGGTCAGTCCTTTGGGGGCTTCAGTTTTCTCGTCTATTCAGTGGAATATTGAATGCTCTCTAAGACACACACCCCACTCTAACAGGCTGATTCATTCTGAATCACGGGAGTTGCACAAGAATGGCGTTCCAGTCAAGCTACAGCTGTTCCCCACACTGCAATTTCATTGACTCCCCTACCACTAAAACCTCACTTAAACTTTTGGGCAAATGCATCTAGAACATTAAGCCCCATTAACTTGTAGCTCTGGGATATGTTTTCTTGCTAGAGATATTGTTATTATGAATGCTATCTTACCGGTGAGAAGACACCGCTCAATGCCCACCCCTCGGTGTTTTCTTTCATTTGCCTGTACTAAGAAGAAAATCCAGTCTGGCTTGGGCAATTTCTTCTTTCTTTTTGATCTAATTTGAAAGCTCTGGATCCCAGTCATTTTTATTCCAGCCATCTTTAATTGAGTGGCCCTTGAGGCTTCTGTGCTGATATTTGGTGTTGTGGGCCAGTGAAGTCTGATGTCTTGAAAATACAATGATTCTTTATTAATAGCAATATCTTAATCCACTTTGTATTTAACTGATCCACTAAGGATTTATATCCCTGTAAAATATGCAGATTTAAACCACATTAATTTGTGCATATGAGATAACATGAAATTTCCTTTTAGGGATCTTCCCAAACTGTCCCTGTGAGCTAAGGCAACCTTGTGACTTTCCTCTGTAATCTGAACTGAAATTTAAAAGGATAGTTGGCCTTTGAAGGGAACTAACAATTTCATCATCCACATTCAGGTGTTGAATTCAGGTTCCACCCAAGCTTCCTCCTACACTGCTTTCCAGAGGCCCCTTCGCTATCCCCAGGCTTTCTGATTCATTTGCAAATATTCAAATGAAGGAAGATGCTTTTAAAGATGGCTTTATCCAGTGACCAAAGATGTTTCCTATTGAATGCTGAGCTGATGAGACCCAGATTAGGGTATTGAAATGAATACAACAGGGCTGAGTAGGCTGCACTGATGAAAAATGGTCCCTTCTGCCATTTCCTCTCGGGATGGTAAGGCACCAATGCTGGTCCTCGGGATTGTAAGACGTCAATGCCTTGGCTTCAGATCGGAAGGCAGCCTTTGCCTGATGCAGAATGTAATTTGAATGTTGCTAGGAAAAACTGTTGCTGAAAAATGGAGTGGGCGAGAGTGCCCTCCGTGGCTCCCTGGGAATGGGTTGTAAGTGAGAGATGGAGGGTCTGCATGTTTAAGAACAGAGAAGTCTAAAAGGATGGTGCCACCCAGCAGCGCCTTCGCTGCTTCTGGTCCCTGGGCCATTCCCTACTGACTTTACACTTTTCACAGCACCCTCTGGATAACACAGCCTTTATCTGTGAAAGTGCTTCTGTGAAATGGCTGTTTAGAGTGCAAAAATGGCTTCTTGGAAGACAAAGAAACCGTTAAGCCAGTTTTTAGCCACTGCAGTATTGGCAATTAGTGCACTGACAGGCAGCCCTTGGGCAGCTTGATTATTCGGTGTGTTTGGGGTGGTCCATGGTACTTACTCTTTGATGGTAGGTAGAAGGGTGTCGAAGAAGTGAGAAGGATTGAATTAACAGCTGCCACACCATTATGTGTAAGGAAACACTCAGGCAACACTCAACAAATTAGGTCACAGGGTCTTAGAAAATTCATAGGGTGGGTTGGCAAAAGAAACTGCATTTCTGAATTTGAATCCTCAAGCTTGGAGATGAATGACCTCTGCATGGGAGGCAGATTGGGTCTCTTTAGCATTCCTGCATAAGCCAGTGTGCTTCAGGGGGTGTTGTTTGGAAACAGTGGCATTTCCAAGGCCTCTCTGGATGAAGCTGGATTCCCAGCAACCCAAGGTACTGCTCATGTGCCCAGTGAGGTTTTGTGAGAGCAGAAAAATGGGAAAAGGGGTATTTAGCTTCTTGGGTTTGGAAGCTCTGAATTAAAACAGGCCTGCACTGTGGGGAATTTCAAAATGGAGCTTTTAGCCCAAAGTGCTTGACTCCTTAACTTATTTGACCAGTGCTTTTAAGAGACCTGAAAGACCCTGGGGGTGGAAGTGGGATGCAGACATAGTGATGCACACCTTTGATTCCAGTGCTCAGAAGACAGAGGTTGGCAAGATCTCTGTGAGTTCGAGACCAGCCTGGTCTACCATAGCAAGTTCTGGATTAGCCAAAGCTTTGTAATGAAGCCTTGACTCAAAAATAAAATAAAATAAGAGACATCCCTGCATACGTGCTAGTACACTCACAAGGTGACAGTTATTCTTGAAATAGGCTAATGAATTTTTCGAGTAAGAAGCAGCAAACTGTCTGGATCAGGTGGGCAATCAAAGGATTTTTTTTCTTTTAAACAGCATTTAACTGGTGTGCAAAATTAGAGTTGGAGCCGGAGTTACAGCGCTGCATTGGTTTTCCAGGTTGGCTAGGCTGTTTTAATGGCAGTTTGCAGGGCTGTGGTGAGGGAGTAGCTCTGAAACATGCTGGCTGCAGTGGCCTTGCAGCCCAGCTTGATTCTCTCTTCCCTGCTCTTCAGGGGTGGCCCTGCTATTTCCTCTCTGTGCCTCTTTCTTCTGCCCCTGTCCCTCTGGCCCCTACTGCTTTTCTTTGGGGATCTGTTCCTGCCCCCTTCTCAGCCACAGAAAGCAGTGTTTACTTCACTCCTGCTATTCTCCAACTCTTGAGAACAAAAACGTCTTGAGAGGAAGCTGCCGATTTATATTTTCCAGACTCAGAACCTGTAGGGATCAAATGGCAGAATTATGCCAAGCAAAAATATGGGAGCATTTCATGGCATACCCTGGGGCCTGGTGAACTGAACTTCACTCATACAGATCTCCTCCCTGGTCTCTGAAGTGTAAGAGGAGGGTGATAAGGCCCATCCCTAATTTAGAAGGGGGGGGGGGGTGAGGTGGGGCTGGAGGGATGTCTCAGCAGTTAAGAGTACTGGCTGCTAAAAGACCTGGGTTCAATTCCCATCACCCACATAGCAGCTCATGACTGTCTGTAACTCCAGTTCTAACGGATCCAGTGCCCTCTTCTAGCACCAAACATGCGTGTCATGCACAGATACACATTCGGGGAAAATACATATAAAATAATAAAATGTATTTTTAAACTATAAACAAAGCTGACCATGTGTGGTAATACACCAGAGGAGTCCAGAGAGGAAGCCTAAGGGCCTGGCTTCCCTTCATTGTATCTGTTTTATGTTAATCTCTTGCTGTAAGGAATTGCCACAAACTGGGTGGCTTAAGTAACACAAATGTGTCACCTCCATCAGGGTTCTGGACGAAAAATTCCCCACAGTGCCTTGCTCCCAGTGCTGAGGACAGCCTACCTGTGCTTGCAGCCTCTGCTGGCTTCACAAGTTTCCTGACATTTTTTTTTCTTTTTCTGACTTTTCAAGATGGGGTTTCTCTGGGTAGCCCTGGTTGTCCTGATATTCTCTCTGTAGCCCATGCTGACCTTGAACTCGGAGATCTGTCAGCCCCTGCCTCCGGGAATGGTGGGAATAGAGGTGTGTGCCACCACCACCCAGCGTGTTTCCTGCCATTCTCAAACCTGCACAGGATCCTCTTCCTCAGCTCCAGGGTCACCCGGCCTTTTTCTAACCCTGGGTGTCCCCTCTTCTTCTTTGGATTAAGGTCTACCCCAATCCAGTGTGACCTTAACTACTTACATATGGGAAGACCATATGGAAATCAAGGTGAGGTTGATTTCTAATAAGGTCACTAGTAGACAGGAATTTGCAGGCCCCTCCATTCAGCCTGCTACACAGATGGACACACAGACCCTCCTTCTGTCTCTCCTCATCTCCTTGGCTAAGAGCTAGAAGGTTGGGTAGATGCTTCCAAGTTACTTTGAATCCTTTACCAAACTTGTCTTTGGGTATGTGTGTTTCAAATTCCCTGAGGATGGACCCAAACATTGTTATTTTGGAAAGCTCCCTGCATCCATTGTAAAGGAGAGCTATGTCACTCCTAAAGACCCCCCCCCCTTTCTAAGACCTAACTAGACTCAAATGCACTTTTCCTCTGATTCAGAAAGCAAACCCTATGAATGTCAGCCCCAGAGCCACTGATTCATGCCCCTCCTTTCCGCAAACCCTCTGCTGCCACCTACTGGTAGAATGTCAGCTCTGCCCATGTGGATTCGGGAGTGACTCTGTTGAAACTTGAAGCGTGAGTGTGGGGCTCAATGTATAATTTCTGCACTTGACTTTATCCTTTAAGCATTGTGCATGTCAGTTTATCGGGCAGCAGAGTTTTCAGACATCAAAGGCCACTCATGTCACAGGCCCAGCATCTGCCACCTTTCAGCCTGGCCTGGAGGCTACAGTTAGAACTGTGTACAACAGAGAGCAGAGGCACATCTCCCCTCAGATTCAAGCATTCCCTTCCCATCCATCAAGGGCAGTTCCTCTTGAGTCTCTTTGAAAGCCACCCCTTGGGGGTTTAATTCAACACAGAAAATGCCACCTCTGCAGCTCTAACGATGTAAGAAAGTCTCAACAAAGACCTGCTAAAGGCTTTCCTTATTGTCTCTGAATGATCCTGCTTTGCAGGCTCTGGTACCAGAATTACCAGGATGCATAAATTGTGATGTCTTCCATCATCTCCCTGCCCTTTGGAAACAAATTAATGAAGCCATGATCTATGTTCTCCCATCCGAGTACTAACCCGGCCAGACTCTGCTTGGCTTTCAAGATCAGACAAACTCAGGTGTATTCAGGGTAGTATGGCCATCGAAGGCTGGAAAACATGCATAATGTTATGTGGTTTAGAAAATTAAAAAATAGATTTGACCCAATATGTATCTATACAGGACTGAAATGGTATTCCTCACATATACCATGATACATCTATCACAGACTGGCATGTCTGCCTCATTGTTTGGCTTGGCTTTGCTTTGCTTTCAGGTGGCATTTTATATAGCTCAGGCTGGCTGCAAAGTCACTTCAACTGAGGATGACCTTGAATTCTCGACTACCTGAACACTACCATACCTTGCCTGGGTCTGCTTTTAAATAGCACTTTCGGTTAGACAGCTGATGATTTGTGTTTACTGCTGACCATGAGATTATTGTTGAGAATTGAGAATAGCATCTATGGGTACAGGACTGTGCTCAAGTTGAGGTGCTTGGATTTAGGTCTCACGAACACTACCTGAGCCCTGTGCCCTGAGAAGGCAGAGTGGATCTTAACGTTTCTTCATTCTAAGCTCCCAGATCAGTGCTGTGATTTAACTAGGGCTTAATCTTTATGAACCTTGGATAATTAATATGTCACAGGCTCCCAAAGAAGCATGTGATAGTCCTAAAGAAAATCCCAAACCTAATACATGTTTTTCCAGGTGCAAGTTACTGGGAGAAATAACAACTTAAGGTTCCACTTAAAAGTGGGAGTTACAAACTGATGCTAAAAGTGAGTCTAACATCTGCTCTTTTTTTTTCTTCCTATTCTTCCCTAGTAAGTGAAAGTGTTAACCACCTAAGCACATGGATGTGACCTGAACACAGCTGTGGGGAGAACTTTCTCCACTGCAGAATTCTCCAGAGGAAGTGGGCTAAGTCCCAGAATACACAGGAAGAATCAACTGGACCTTGAAGCTTGTTAGATGTCGGGGGAGCCTTGGTCCGTGGCTGATCAGCAGGTGAATGTGAAAACCCCACACTGTTCTGTGGCTGCTGTTGCTTGCTGACTGTGAAGAACTGCATGAACTATCCTTAAGCTGCTTTTCTTTATCATTGCCAATCACCTCTCTGGACTGGGAAGTGCTATTTTCCTATAGGCTCTTGCATTGGTCCATTTTGCATGCATATGGTGATTATACATAGGCAACACATGGAATCTGCTTCTATATTTTTTAAAAACCCATCCATGCAAAGTGATAATTAAGATATAAATCTCTCTTTGTTTAAAAAATTCTAATCATAGCCCATATCATTGAAAGGGTCAATCTGTTTTCTTTAAAGATCAGTATACTAGGTCTGCCTTTACTTTATAGAAAGCTAGCTTCTATAAAGAGTTTTTTCACTGTTTACTAGTGATATGAGAAAAGCAAAGCTATTTATAAAAGGCCTTATGTCATGTATATACATTGTCTTTGAAATATTTGTGATTTAGTTTATTGCTTGTAAAAGAGAAATATAATTTATTTAGTAAATACTACTGTAAAGTATAGTTTTATTGAAAGAAATAAAATATTTTGTTCTCAATTGTGGTCATACATTGATTCCAATGATTTATAGTCTGTGTGTGTGTGTGTGTGTGTGTGTATGTGTGTGTGTGCATGTGTGTGTTGTGTGAGTGTGCTGGGGTTTGGGTGATCAAAGCTAGGGCTTTGTATATACTATGCTGGCAAGGACTCTACCACTAAACTATAACCTTAGCCCACAATTGTTGATTAATAAAATAAATAAGTAAATCTTTTTAATAGAAATAACCCATGTGGTGGTTTGAATAAAAGTGCCCCCCCTAAGCCCATATATTTAAATACTTAGAGAATGCCACTATTTGGAAGGATTAGGAGGTGTGGCCTTGTTAGAAGAAGTAGTTCATAGGGCAGAGGGGAGGGGGGAGTGAGATTTCAGATTTCAAAAACCCAAGCCAGGCCCAGTAGCTCTCACTTCCTGCTGCCTGCAAATCTGGATGTAGAACTTTTAGCTCCTTCTCTAGCACCATGTCTAATGTTTCTGAAACTGTAAGTCAGCCCCAACTAAATGCCTTTCTTCATAAGGGTTGCCACAGTCATAGAGTTTCTTCACAGAAACAGAACATTGACTAAGACAGCTGGCATAGATTTTTCTGGAATTTTAAGTAAACTGAAACTCATGTCATCAGAAATGGAATAATAAAATTCCTAGTTCTAAGACAGAATTTACCTAATAGTAGATTATGCTCAACTAATCCAATGAACATTCCCAAATATGCTGGTGTGTTAATCACTGTGCTGTGCTATAGTAACCAACAAGCTCCAAGTCTCAATAGATTTAATCAGGACACTTACTTTTTACTCACACATGTAGGCCAGATACAGCTCAGCTGAGGGTTGTCTTCATTTGGGGACCTGGAACACCCCTGAGGTGTGCTACTGTTAAGGCAATAGGAGAACAGTGGACGAATACAGCATATCTAGTGCATGAATTACTTTTCCATTCATGTTCCTTTAGCAAAGCAAGAAACTGGTGTCCTAAGCGTGGGTTAGAGGTGTGTGGTGATCTGTATCTAATAAAGCTTGCCTGAAGATCAGAGGACAGAGTCAGCCACGGAGATAGCCATAGAGGTCAGGCAGTAGTGGCACACACCTTTAATTCCATCATGTGGGGGTCCCATGCCTTTTCTCCCAGTACTTGGAAGTACACAGCATTTAATCCCAGCACTAAGAAGTTTGAAACAGGATGTAATATGGCTGGACAGAGAAAGGAATATAAGGTGGAAGAAGACAAGAGTTCTCCCCTTGCGGTTCTTATTACTTCTATTTAGTCTGAAAATTTGTGGAGAAGGATCTACCACTTTCGTCCTGAGGAGCTGGCTAGGTGAGAAGTGGCTGTGGTTTGTTCCTCTGTCTGATCTTTCAACTTTTCCCCAATATCTAGCTCCGGGTTTTTATTATATGACCAGTTAGGATTCATGTAACATCTGGCACTTAACATGGGGCAAGAATTCATGAAAAAGCTGCTGCCTGTGTTTCTGCAGCCACCAGCACAGGTGGAACTACATGTGACTAGAATCACTACCCTGCTGACTAAGACGTTACCAAGAGTCCGCCACTTTTTCACATTCCCTTGTGCAGATGGCTGACTCTTTGGCTTGTCCCCTCTCCCAGTGAGTCGTGCCTCTCCCTGGACCCCCTTCTTGAGCTGCTGCCACATTATATAGCTGCCTCACTTCACAGTTACCTGAATTTTCATTGACAGTAGATTTGGTGAGTCAGCTGGGATTTCTTATAAGAGGGAATTAATTTAAGGCAGAGAGAGGTTTTATTTTCCACCACAATAAAAAATGAAAATCAGTATCACAATGGAAGGAGTTTGGCCTCTGCTTGATAATACACTGAACAATTTAAAAATGGAACAATTAAATGAAAGGATAATTAATGTAGATGGGATTTGTGTTATGTCATTATAAATATCATTTGTTTGATCATTTTTGTCTTATCTTTTAAAAAGTTGTTTAATATGAGTGCCAAGATAAAAGGCTTAGAAAATCTTGTTAGCAGATTATAGAGATATTGAGACCAAGTCAGAATAATTTAAAGGAGAACCAACTTCATCATTGCACTATAAGGCTAGGGAAGAACATCCTAAGGCTTTCAAACAGCCAACCTTAGTTTATCCAATAACCTTACAGGAATTGCCAAATGATAGATATCCACCAAACTATGTAAGAGCTCAGTGAACACCTGTGGAAATGTTAGATTTGAGGAGATTCAAGGAAGCAGATGTTAAACTTATGGTCAGTTTGTAATGGAATTATCACTCAAGACTAAACAGATTTGGTTACAGCAGTTTTGGAGGCTGATCCCCAATTACAATGGAGGACTTGAGGAAGGATGAGACTAAGACCATTGAACAATGAGTAGGGCTAGAGGTATTAAAATCTCCCAAGACCAACTTCTTGGGGAGGAAGATTATTTTAATATAGAAAGGCAATCTTAATTAATCATTAATTAATTATTAATCTTAATATGATCACATACTGGTTTTATGCCACATGGCAGCCTTGAATGCTTAGGATAGAAATGAAAGATTCAAGAAAAATTGAATTATTTACAAAAGTTATACAAGGCTCAAAAGAAACCTTCACTGATTTCTTACAAAGATTGACCTCATCTATAAATATAATGATAACAAATTTAGAATCTATACAACTAATAATTAAATATCTAGCTTTTGAAAATGCTAATGCACACTGCAAAAGGATAATAAAGCCATTAAAAGCAAGATCATAACCCTTGGAGGAAGGTGTCTGAGATACAGTTAATATAGAATCTCATGTCTATGATGATATTTATATAGGAGAAATTATTTCCAGAGGTTTAGAGAAAAATCAAAATGTCAAATGTTACAACTGTGGAAAGCAGGGTCACCTAAAAAGGGACTGTAAACAGGGCATTCCTAGAAAAAATACTTTTGCTAAGAATAACCCTAACAGAACACCCCTCCATTCTGGATTATTCAGAAGGTAAAGCAAAGGCAGACAATAGACTAATAAATGTAGGTCAACAAGGGACAGGCAAGGTAACTTTTGCCTTTGGGAAATTCCATGAGGGGGCTTTCACAGGCCCCATGTCAAATTCAGTTCAGTCACTTCATGCCATCATGGATCAAACACCTTCTCAGAGCAATTAAAGAACCTAATGCCTATTCTAAAAATATATATACTGCTCTGCACAATATAACAACCATAAAAAAAGAGAACAAAAACCTTAGGTGAAACCATAAAGTGAATATTTTGGTAAATTTTTATAAATGAACAAAAAAACAAAATTAAAAATATGAATAAATGATGTTGTCTTTGAAGGTCTTGTAGATACAGATATTGATGTAACAATAATTGCACCAGAATCTTGGCATCCAAATTTACTCCTTCAGGAGGTAAATGTTTAACTTTTAGAGACTGTAACACTATCCCAGGGAAAACATAAGATGGGTCAAATATATAGGGTCAGAGGGCAGGGAGAAAAATTAGAGTCATATGTAGCTAACATTGCCATGAATTTATGGGGATGTGATTTATTACAGAAATGGAATGCTCAGATTAGCATTCCTCCAATCTCAGAAATGAACCATAAACTAACAAAAAAATATTAGAAGGTATTATGAAAATCAGTCACTGACCATTCAGGTTGTACAAAAACAAGGCATAGCAGCTGCTATTTCAAAGGCACCAACAGCTCTTCCTTTAAAATGGTTAACAGATAAGCCTGCATAGGTTTAGCAATGGCCTTCAACAAAAGAGAAATTTCAGGCCTTAGAGAGCTGGTACACTAAACTGGCCTTCCCCTACAATCAATGAATGACCACCCTAATTGCCATTACAGACCCTTTATCAAGAAACTGATAAAAGCACATGCAGAGACCCATAGCTAAGCACTCGGTGGAGCTCCCATCCAGCTGAAGAGAGAGGGGAAAGACTCTATGAGCAAAGGGATCAGGATCATGAGGAGGAGACCCACAGAGATGGCTGACTTGAGCTTCTGGGAACTCACTGACTCTGAAATAACTGCTGAGGAACTTCATGGAAAGGATTTAAACCCTCCAAGTGTAGATGACAGTCAAATAGCATGGGCAGTTTATGGAGCCTCTTGCAGTCAGACTAGAGGTTATTACTGGTGTAGGAAGCGACTTCTCAGAGCCCATTCCCTACAGAGGAGCACCTTACTCAGCCTTGATACGGGGTGAGGAGGGCTGAGGTCCTACCTCAATTGTATATGCCAGACCAAATTGATTTACCTTGGGAGTCCTTGCCCTCCCTGGGGAATATATGGAGAATGGGGTAGGGGAGGCTGGGGGAGAAGGGGAGGAAGGAAGAACAGTGGTAGATATGGGGGGGGGATTTAAAATAAAAAAGAACAGGTGGTACAAGAACAGTTAAATACTCGGCATACTGAAGAATCAACCAGCCCTTGGAATTCTCCTATATTTGTTATCAAAAAGAAATCTGGACACTAAAGAATGGTAACAGATCTAAGAGCTGTTAACAAGGTGATTCAGCCAATGGGCTCTCTACAATCTGGAATTTCTTTGCCTTCTCTATTACCTAAAGCATGGCTTCTTATAGTAATCAATTTGAAAGAAGTGGCTGTGGCTTGCTCCTCTGTCTCTCTGATCTTTCAGCTTTTCTCCAATATCTGGCTCTGGGTTTTTAATTATAAAACCAATTAGGATTCCTGCAACACTTCCCACAGAGAAATTAAGCCATCACAGAGGGCAGTGAATACTGTAAGCAAGGAATTTACACTGTCTGATAACCAGGGCTATAAGAAGATGTTCCTGATGCAATAGATGCTCAAAATAAAATATTTAATGCTAAAGCAGGCTGTTTGTTGTAAACAAGCACAGTATAAAAATTCATAGATATAGTATAAAACCAGCTTATATGTATTTATAAACTCTCACTCAGCATAAGTAGAAATTTTACCAGGAAAGTTGATGCTGGGAATCCATCTTGGGTTAGGATCTGTTCTAGGTTCATATATTCTGTGCTGTTGAAGCAGAATAGCCCAGGCTAAGAAATTATAGAATACAGAAACCTGCTTATGGTTCTAGAGGTTCAGAAGCCCAAGACAAGACACCCATAAGACCAGCCCAAGGCAGAAGGGCAAGAAGAAAACCAGCTCCCCTCGTCCTTTCATGGGTTTATCCAGGCATGAGGACAGGACATTGTGACCTAAACGTAGTCAGAGGCTCCAGCTCCTAAAATGCTTACACTGGGGTTTGAGTTCACTTTGTATGGATTTCTGTTGCATTTCTAACCACGGTAATGTCAACAGAGTCCTAAAGTGAACGAGGGCAGCCCTGCCTCTCTCCCTGCAGCAGATACTGTTCCTCACGACATGTGTCTGCCTATATGACTCCCCTGTCCCCTCCCATTTTTAAGTCTACTCACTTATCTCAACTGAGTCCTCAGTAAGAGACCCACTAATTCCTGGCAGTATTGTAGATGGCAGGCCTCTGTTAAGATGAAATTGTTCTGGGCTTTATTTTTTATTTATTCTTGAAGAAAAAGGTTATGATTCCATTAAATTCATAGTGACATTGGCCCAAGGAATGTTAAGAATTTTATTTCAAGGCCCAACTCAAATGCTATTTTGATGTCACGAGTTTGTCTCTGATCCTAACCTTCCACCCCTACTTAGATATTATAAGAAAAACCATAGTGACCTCCTATTCTACTGCTGAGCTGATTGGTAAGGCCCACCACATTCATTGTCAGGGTCATTCTCCAGCGCTTAAAGTCATATGACAGTAGATTTTAACCACACGTACAACATTTTTGACAGTGACAGTTGGCCTCCTTTTGGATAAATCATGTCCAGAGATTTCTGACCTGCTGCAATTTGGTTGACTGATTTCTGGGCCTTCCCCACCTTTGATATCTTGGGATCTCTGTTCACAAGCACCCTGGGAATTCCCTTCATCTCCCTCTTCTGCCAGGTCTTTTCCAGATGCTGTGACTTCCTCTTTTTGGGTTTACTGTCTCCATAAAGCACACCAAAGGCAAAAGGTCAGGGGTGACATGGCCCAGAGTGAGCCAAGAATTTTCTTCTTGACAACTTGAAACTTAAACAGAGACACAAGGGCACATTTGTAAGTGAGTCATCAAAGACACCATCTCAGAAGACCATGCATGTGATTATATAGGTGTTAAACACAAGTTTCCATTGTTTCTGTCTTCTGAGCATCAAGGCCTTTTGGTTCTTCCTTTATGCTGTGTGTGTGTGTGTGTGTGTGTGTGTGTGTGTGTGTGTGTGTGTGTGTGTTTGCGCGTGTATGTTTTCTGGGGGCAAATCCCAAGGCCTTCTGCATGCTAGGCAAGTACTCTACCATTAAGTGACACTTTTAGTTACCTCAACTTCTTTTTGTGAGCAAAGCAAACAAAGAAACAGAGATATGGAATGAAAAGAAATTTATAAAAAGTTATCATGGGGAATTGGAGACGTGGTCAGCCAATAGAGTGCTTGCCTAGCATTCAGGAAGCCCTGTCGTAGATGATTCCTGGCCTGGTCTTTCCAGCCTAGCTCTGAGGTTCTTACCCACTGTCCCACAGAAACACAGATGCTTGTATTAATTTTATGTTGATCAGCCTATGGATCTGGCATATTACTAGCTAGCTCTTGCTTTTAAACTAACCCAGTTTGTTTAGTCATGTGGCTTGGTACCTTTTCTCATAGCAGCATAGTTGTCCTCAGTATCTGCTGGTGTCTCTCTGGCATCTCTGCTCTGCTCTTCCTGTTCCTAGAGTTTCTGGTAGTCCCGCCCATGCTTCCTGTCTGCCTTCAGCCAGTCAGCCTTTTAATTAAACCAGTAGACAGGACAATTGTACCATAATCCCTCTACAAAGCCCTGGGTTTGAACTCTAGTATCATATAGACTAAGTAGTACAGTGCATGCCTATAAACCTGACGTTTGGAAGGTGGAACAAGACGATCAGGACTACAGTGCCATCCTTGGCAAGTGTGAGGACAATTTGGAGTGTCTCTAATAACAAAAGTGACAGCTGGGTATGATGGTGCACCCCTTTAATCCCAGTGCTTTAAAGGCAGAGGCAAAAAGGTCTCTGTCCGTTCAAGGCCAGCCTATTTATATAGTGAATTCCATCAGGGCTACACAGTAAGATTCTGTCAAATACATACATACATACATACATACATACATACATACATACATACATATATACTATATACATACATAAAGTAATGAATACAAGATTGATCACATGAATCTATGGTTTCTATAAGACATTCAGGACAGGTGCACACCTTTAATCCCAGCACTGGGGATCTCTGTGAGTTCTAGGTCAGCCAGAGCTACATAATGAGATCTTGTCTTGAAAAAAAAAAAAAAAAAAGAAAAAGACATTCAGGTAGTTGAGGCTGATGATGAAAAACTTGGTCTCAAATAAGAAGTTTAATTGGAGCTGGAGAAATGGCTCAGTAGTTAAGAGCTCATAATGCTCCTTTGAGAACCTGAGTTCTGTTCCCAGCACCCACATCAGACTCACAAATTCAGCTACTCTGCTTTGAGACTCCCAACACCCTCTTTTGGATTCTGCAGGCATCCACACACATGTGGTATGGTGGTCACTCACACACACATGCACATGTACGTATATAAATAATAAATTTTAATTATTTTGATGCATATGGACACATTAGTTATTTTTCTAACATTATAATAAAACACCACAACTAAAGCAACTTCTAAAAGGAAGAGTTTTGTTGGGCTCATAGCTCCAGAGGGATAAGAGGGCAACACCCTTAAAAGAGGCAGGCATAGCAACTAGAGATAGTAAAAAGCTATAGCTAAGGAGGAGGAGGAGGAGGAAGAGAAGCAGCAAAGAGAGAAAGCTAGATGTAGGGGGATTATGTTGTTCCATTGTAAATAATTGTCCCCGCCTATGAGTTTAATAAAAAGCGCTGATTGGCCAAAGGCAGACAGGAAGTGTGGGTGGGGCTACCAGACTAAGAAAACTCTAGGAATAGGCAGAATGCAGCAGAAAGTCAGAGAGAAGCCGGAAGAAGCAGAGGACAACTCTGCTGCTCTGAGAAAAGGTACCGAGCCACATGGCTGAACAGGATAAGAGTCATGAGTTAGATTAAGTGTAAAGAGTTAGCAAGTTATATGCCTGGGCCTTAGGCTGATCAGCCTAAAACTATTGTAAGCATCTGTCTGTCTCTGTGGATCTGTGGGTCTATGGGCCTAAACCTTGAGGCTAGGCCTGAAGTCAGGGACAGAAACCTCTTACTACAACTAGAAAAGATGAAAGTTTTATCTCTGTCACAGTCCACCTCCAGTGACACACCTCCTCCAACAAGACCACACCTCTTCTTAGGCTTCCCCAAACAGCACCACCAACTGGGGACTAAGCATCTAAATGCCCAAGACTACAGAGGGCAGCTCATTCAAACCTCCACAATATTTGTTTTGCCTACATATATGTCTCTGCATCACATGCAGGCCTGGTGCTTGGGGAGGCATTGGGTTCCCTGGAACTGAAGTTACAGGTTATTGTGAGCTGTTATGTGGGTGTTAGGAATTCAACCCAGGTCTTCTACAAGAGCAATTAGTGCTCTTAACCTCTGCGTCATCCTTCCAGCTCCCAAAATAAACATATTTTTTAAAAAGAAATGTAAGTAGAGACAGCTTTGTTTGGGTTGGGGATTTGGTGGGGGGTAAGAAGTGGTGTTTATTTTTGCTTCTTTGTTTGTTTGTTTGTTTGGAGACAGGGATACTGAGTCCCTGGCTGGCCTGGACTTTACCAGGTTGGCCTCAAACTCACAGAGCTCCACTCACTTCTGTCTCTAGCCGTTACGGTTAAAGGCACGTGCCCCTATGCCTAGCTAGAGGCAGCTTTTTAGGAAAGGAAAACCATTCCGAAAATGGGAAGATGATGGGCTAGTAGTTGGAGGAAAAGTCACCAGAGCATTAGACCACACAGTGTGTGTCGTCCATTACAGTACCTGCCCCTTCCTTTTGTAGTTTGAAGGCTTTTCCCATATGCTTGCTCTGTTGTAGAATATTATTTTAAGGTGTGTTACTTTGATGCAAAGACGTGTTACATTTGTTTGATCAAATAAAATTCACCTGTAGTCAGGAGGTTGCATCAGTAACTAGCTGACAGGAAGTGGTGGGGGGAGCCCGGTGGAGAAGGGCTTTTAAGTGGAGGTGAGAAGGATTAGGGCTGGGGGGGGGGGGGGTGAGCAAGGAGAAGAGGTGAGTGACTTGCTATTCAGCCTCTCTGAGGATTGAAATTCCACCTCGGTCTTTGAACCTTGAGCTCCTTAAAGGGACTGAGATTCAGGTAAATTTCCTCGGTAGCTTTGAAAGAGTTGGTGCCTGAGGGAACAGAATCCCCTCCATCCAGCTTCGGCCTTTGCAGCTGAACGGCTGCTGGTAGCAGCGACTTGCAGTTGCTGGTTAGGACAGGCATTGCTTGAAAGGCAGAAACAGTTTAAAAGGACAACACTCTGTCCCTGAGACAAAGCCCGAGTCAGGAGGGACCTCAGTCTTCCTCACAAACTGTCTGCTTTCATATCATTCTCACTCTCCTAAAGCACACAGAGCAGCCAGGTAGCTCAACAAGAGCTCATCCCAGGAAGAGATGCTGCAAACAGCATGAATCTCAAAAGGGTATCTGCAGCCATTTGAGGTGAAACAGCAGAAGTCTTCTGCTGTTGACTGTAGCAACTACGCTTCTAGTGAAGCGTTGGGACCCCCAAGAGAAACACCAGAGCACTTATGTTTTCTTTGAGGGCACCCATCCAGGCCACTTAGCCTCTGGTTAAACCATCATACCTGCCAATTGACGCTCAAAAAGATCTCCAGCTGGAACAAAGCTGTCAGAACATCCTACTGCCAAAATAGACTCCATAAAGCAGAGGTCAAACGTGCATGTGCAGAAAGCCCAAGAACTCTCAGCCTTTGATACACAGTGGCCACACTTGGGGCAATGAAACAACCCTGATGATTGGCCCTGCTTCCAGAAGCCAACTTAATTGAAAGACATGTGACTTGGTTACAGGACTCATAAAAGCTCCCCAGGTAACAACGCCACCAAGGTTTAGAGCCAGGACCAACAAACACATGGCTTGACCTGCGTTATAACGGCGTCTACAGTGTATTTGACATTGTTTTGCTGCTGTTAACCAGGCTTCTTTGTTGTATCTGGTTTTGTTGTTTTAATTGAAGGTCCCTTACTGGTCCTGCTTCAATGAATGGCCAGGGTCAAGGCAGCAGGGAGGGCAGCAGGTGAAGCAGGGAGTGTCATTCCCACAATGTTTCATTTCCACACAGCTTTAAACAGCTAAGTACAGAATCACTATTGCTGTTAGAAGTGGGCGGCACGGGATAGAAAACTATAGGGAGTCATTATAAATAATACAGCCTCCCCCTAAACTGGATAGGGGCTTGTTCTGCTTCAACCTAAGAGCAAATCAGAACATCAAAAGCTGTTTAGGGCCAGGTGGTGATGTCAAAGGCTTTTAATCCCAGCACGCAGGAGATAGAGATAAGAGGATCTCTGTGAATTCAAGGTCAGCCTGGTCTACAGAGTTCCAAGACAGCCAAGGCTACATGGAGAAACCTTGGCTCAAAAACACTGGGAGATATGGAGGAGAGCTGTTTAGGAAGGCCAGAACTATCAGGGATGGAGGGATAAAGGGAGTAGATGTTTAAGGGGTCGGGGGATACATTTATTTTAACAACTGGAGGTGAAGGGGTTGCCCACTCTCTGCTGGGACCTCCTTCCCCTTTTGTCCGGCAGGAAAGGGGCAGCCTGCAATACCCAAAAGCAGATCTGGGGATGCTTCATGCTCCAGGCAGGGGCTGTAGGAAGCTCACAAATGCTGACCCTCCAGGGAGCTGCCACCTAGTTTTTCTGCCAGGATTCAGGGGTCTGTGACCTCCTCTAAGGAGTTTGTAACTCATGCTTGATCCCTGTCAACCTCTTGATGGCATCCTTGGTGCTGGCATTTTGATCTTAAGGGGTGCCCCAGAGTGCCTTGTAGCTGGTAGAGCAAAGAGCCGAGGAGAGACCTCAACTCAATTGTCTCAATAATCAGTTCTCTGCCATGAAAGAGAAACAAACAGCTGGCAATTTCAAAAGGGAACAGTCAGTGATACCCAATGGGCAGTTCCAGAAACCAGGACAAAAAAAAAATATTTGAGCAGTGAAATATTGAAACTGTGGGTCCAGAGCCAAATCTGTCCACTAAGACTTATTAGTAGAATGCTCAAGTTGGAGTTTTTACAAGGAAAACAGAGTGTTGCCACCCTTATGCCCAAGAACTACAGCAGGCATAACCAAGCTTAGGTCTACTTGAAATACCCCATCCCTGCCTTTAAGGCTCCCAAGCTCTGGTACTATCCTTATGGAGCCTCATAGTTCATCCGGTTGTCCCTATTAGGTCCCAAAGAAACTAAGGAAAGAGGGCTGACTGTGGTGGTACCTGTTAGCATCGAAAGCTGATGCTGGCCTCTCCCTCAGCATCTAGGTTCCTCTTAGCTCCTCCCACCCCTCTTGGTTCCCTGTACTCTCTCTTTCTAGGCTCCCTCTTCCCTCTCTTGCTCTCCCTTCCTCTTTCTCTCCTTTCATGGTCAAGTTCAGTCTGGACTCGTCTAGATGCCTCTTGCTATACTCTCCCTCACATCTACAATGAAAACCTTCTCCTCAAGTGTCCCTTCGAGAGGCCGTGTCATTTTGTTCAGTCCTCTCTTCCCATAGTGCTCTTCCCCTTTGTCCTCCTCATCACTTATCAAATTGAGATGGGGCCACTGATTATCCCTATCATCTGTTGCTTAGCAACTTTATTCACCGTAGCATCAGCAACCACAGGGCCTGGATCTGTAGGATGGAGAGATAGCTGGATGCAGTGTGGGCGAGTTGGGGGTCAGAGATATGGAAGGCAGCCATGAGGGAGGTAAATGAATGGAGATTAGAACCGGAAAGTAGGCTTCTATGGTATAAAAATGACTATAAAATCCAAAATAGAGACATAGGTAGTATATGAGGTCCAGCCAGAAAGACAGCTTGTAGTGAAATTTATGAAAAAGATTTCACTGCATCAGTGGTCCGTTTGAAAGAAGAAAGAATGTAGACTCGTGAAAGCTAACAAAGCACAAAGCTGTGCTTCTTCCATTGCAAAACTGAGTATTCTCAGAGCCTGGGGATGGTGGCTAAAATAAATGAGGGAGCTTATCTAGTAAATGGGAACCACAGAGGGAACCCATTACCACTAGAGATATGATCTGCATGGAATGGAGTAAAACAAGAAAGGGAAAATAGTCTTCTCTCCAGTCATCCCCACCCTCAGGCCCCCGCCATGTCTGTCCTTGGCTGAACCTTTTTTGAAGAGAGTTTGGGGGTGTAACCTGCAAAGATAAGAGCCCCCTACAACACAGAGCAAAAACAGTCCAGATGCAGAGAACAGATCTAGGTGTGAATAATAACTGAATGAGAAAGGAAGGAAAGCCTGAGGACCAGGAGGCTGCAGTCACTGCCTGACCTTCCTTCCAGAGGTGAAAAGGTCATGGAGAAGTAGATGTACTATGGCTTGGGGCCCAAGCCACTCAGCAGGGTCACTATTTATAATGACTTGTAGGCTTAGATAAGGAAGAGAAAGGTAAATTTCAGCTGGCTGATTTCTTTTTTTAATTAATGATTGATGTGGGAGGGCTCAGCCCATGGTGGGAGGTGGTCCTGAATTGTCTATAAAAAGCAAGCTGAGCAAACCAGGAGGAGCAGGCCAGCAAGCCTCACTCCTCCGGGGCCTCTGCTTCAGTTCCTGGTTTGAATTCCCGCCCTGTCTTCCTCAGGGATGGACTCTGACTAGAGCTGTAGGGTGAAATAAACCTTTACCTTCCCAAATTGTTCTTAGTTTGTATTTCATCATGGCAATAGGGAACAGACGAATTCGGGGTTCTTGGTATCTCACAAGCCTCTCCTGGAAATAGCAAAAGACAGGTAGACCCAAGTTTGTCCCCACTCAGGTACATACTAACTGGAGGATTATGACAAGGGAACTTGCCTCTGGGCTTGAGTCTGTCAAACAGAGACTGTACTGGCCTCAGTATGACGAAAAAGAGCTGAATGAGACTGTTTATAAGGCACTTCACCTGTGTGATCTACATTCTCAACTGAAGAGCCTAAGAAAAGCAATCCTCTGAGGTTCTGGACCCTCTTCTAAATGCTGTCCCAGGTGCCCTTCAACATTACCATTGCTAACACAATCTGTGCTGACTCTCCTGCCTTTCTCTGATGTCAAGGAACTGTTAGCCTTCGTTACAATGAGATGTCAGTCAGAGCTGCAGCCATGAGAGCAAGAAGATCTGTGTCCATACTTGTTCACATGGTTATTGGAAGGTCCATTTCCTCCGGGACTTTGGCCAGTACCTCAGCCCCCTACCATGTAGGCCTCATCTTTACAGCATGGAAGCGAGCATGCCTAAGTGGGATAACCTTGTAGTAGGAGGTTTCTGGCCTTGACTTTTGGGCCTTGCCTCAAGGTTTAGGCCCACAGACCCATAGACCTGCAGACCCGCAGAGACACACAGATGCATACCATAGTTTTAGGCTGATCGGCCTATGGCCCAGGCATAACACTTGCTCTTTACCCTTAAACTAACCCATGTCTCTTATCTTGTTCAGTCATGCAGCTGGGTACCTTTTCTTAGAGCAGCATGGCTGTCCTCTGCTTCTTCCGGCTTCTCTCTAGCATTCTACTCTGTGCTTCCTGTTCTCAGAGTTTTCTTAGTCTGGTAGCCCCGCCCACACTTCCTGCCTGCCTTTGGCCAATCAGCGCTTTTTATTAAACCAGTGGGTGGGACAATTATTTACAATGTAACAACACAATCTCCCACATAACCTCATCTGGAAGAGAAGCAGCTATCATTCCGTGATTACCAAGGGTAAGGAGAGGGCAATCAGCCTTCTCCTCAGCTATGGCCAAGACCACCCCATTCCTGTTCACTTCTGGCTGCAGAGCCCTGGATTCTGGGTGATCTGCCCCAGTCTGAAGTGTGCGTCTGCTAAGGTGAAGATATCTGAAGAACGCCTTCTGTCCTCTGCTTTCACAGCTACAGGACTGTGTGTTGGTCTCCAAAGCCACGCCCTCCTCTGAGTTCTGCTGTCAAGCTCCATTTAAAGCAAGAATACCCACCTCTAAATCCCTGGCTTGCCTTTGTTTCTCTTGGGAGCTCCCTCCTCTCTCTCTCCCCTCCCCCCATCTCTGCTATCATAACTTCTGTTATCATAACCTTCCCTGTTAATCATAACCACACCCCTCTGACAATAAAGTTCTTTTCTACATAGAAACACCTTTAAGTGGCTCCTACTTTTCATTGCTGCCTTCCCCATGCCATAGAAATTCACCACCAGATAACTGGGTAAATTTGTGCCATATTAAATCCATATGATCAGTGGTATACACCGTTAGTCCCAGTGCTTGAGAAACAGAGGCAGGAGGATCTCTGCGAGTTGTAGGCCAGCCTGGTCTGCAGGGTGAGTTTCAAGACAACCAGGACTGTTACACAGAATATCCTGTCTCAAAAACCAAAACAGGACCAAATCCACGCAAAATCCTAACCCTGTGCCCCTTAAATAACTTGATAATGTCTCATGCGCTGCTCATTCCATCTTTATGCAAAGCCCTGAGGCATGCACTCTGTTTGACAGGGAGGAAACTGAAACTCAGAAATGAAATATAGAGCCAGTCATGGGGGCACATGCCTATAATTCCACCTCTTGGGAGCTGGAAGCAAGAGAATGGGGAATTCCAAGCCAGCGTGGGCTTCGTAGGAAGACCTTGACTCAGTAAATAAATAAAAGACCTAAGTTTGAAGGGATTTGGAAAGTATCATAAAAATTATCTAAAGCTTGAAATAAGGAAAAGAGACCGTTGTAGGTCTCTAGCTCAAAGTTACACTGAAACCATGATAGTGAATGGGGACATCGTTGCCTCAGATACTACAAGGGACCATTTTGCAGGATCTAGAGACATTGAACTATAGCAACAGTATCTGGAGTGGATACTACTGCCATCTAGTGATTAGAATCTAGAATTGCTGCAACCCCACAGCAAGGGAGTAGCAAGGGCTACTATGGAGAAATCGTATTCAAGGACCATGTGACTATGTCTGACTTGTTACCGACTACTAGTTGGGTCTCCAACATGTAGGACCTTGGTTTCACACCTTAGTCCTCTGGCTTGGAAACTAACCCTCAAAAGTGTGGACTATTCAGCAATAGGTTCTAGTAGACAACCAAGAGTAATAACTAGTCTGTATTGTTGGGGGACCTTTTGGTGTAAGCACAGTTTCCACATCTTGGCAGCTGCTTCCAAATTACCACACTGAGGCTTATATGACTTATAAATGCTTGGCTGATAGCTCAGACTTCTTACTAAGTCTTACTACCTAAATTAACCCATTTCTATTCATCTACACTCTGCTGTGTGGATCATATAGATCATGGCTTTACCTGTCTTCCAGCATGTCTTGCTCCCCTGACCCCATCTTTCCTCCTCCCAGAGTCCTTTGTGTGTGGCTGTCCAACCTCTACTTGCTGCCTGGCTACTGGCTTGCCAGCTTTTTATTAACCAATGAGACTAATACATATTTACAGTGTACAGAAGGATTATTTCAGAGCATTTTGGACCTCTCAAAACAGCAATTTGTGAGGAGGTATCCTATACCTGGCTTGTTCTTTTTGTGGTGCTTGCAATCAAACCCAGAGTTTTGTGTACTATTGAGCTATAAACCCCCCCCCACACACACACACCTCACCCTCTCTTTATAAAGACAAATACACACTGGATTTGTGTCTCGTCCTTGTACCCCTCAAAGAACTAACACTTCTCTAAAGGCCTTTGGTGTAAATACCATTTTGTTCAGGATGTAGGAGGCCTGGGATTTCCGAAGGCATTTGCCCATTATACCTTTCTGATTAATTTTAACACCTGTTGGGCAGCTGGTCCTGAGTTTTATAAAAAGCGGGCTGAGCAAGCCATGTGGAACAAGCTAGTGAGCAGAGCTCCCCATGGCCTCTGCCTTGGCTCCTACTGTTGTTTCTCACGCCCTGAATGCTATGCCACGCAGCTGCAGCTGCTGAGCCCACAAAGCCATGTGTGTCTCTGTTATACCATAGAGCTTCCTTCAGGTACAGGACCAGCTATACACATGTATGCCAGTTCCTTTAACCAACACAAGCACCCTTGAAAACCAGCAACTCAGGCTGAGGGTGAAGCTCCATGACAGAGCACTTGCCAGCCATGCAGAATGTGGTGCCACATCTATTTGATCCCAGCACTTGAGAGGCAGAGGCAAGTAGATCTCTGAGAGTTTGTGGTCAGCCTGGTCTACAGAGCAAGTTCCAGGCCCGTCAGGGCTGTATAGTGAGATCTTGTCTCAAAAATAAACAAACAAAAACTAGAAATAAGTAACACGCATCTGCCTTTTTAATCACCACTCCTCAAATAAATCTCCAAGAAGTTTGGGGCTTATTTTAATTTATTTATTGAAAAATGAGAGCCTTCTCCTAAAATCTATCACATAGGGCCCTGAGGCACATTTCTGGGAGCCATGTCCAGCAAATAAATTCCAACTTTCTTTCTTCTGGCCTTTGCAAGTTTCATAGTTAGCAATTATTTATTTAAATTGGTCCTGTTTCTTATTTATTCTCAGGAACATTTCATAGTGGTTGATTACTTCAAACACCTATAGTTGGGTTTTTGTTGTTTGGACAGGGTTTCTCTGTGTAGCCTTGGCTGTCCTGAAACTTGCTATGTAGACCAGACTGGCCCCTTAACTCACAGAGCTCCTCCTATGAGGGATTAAAGGCGTGTGTCACCACGGTCCAGCAGGAATCAATTCTATGTTAAATTTACAGTAGTGTATCAAAGGAAAGGCGGGAGTCTGGATACCTCAGTCTCCTAGAACACAATGAATGCTGATCCAAGCTCCTCAGAAAACAAAGATGTGTCCTTGACAGAACATCTAGGTCAAACACCCTAGAACCTTTCTGATCTATTAGAATAAGTAAATACACAGGCTTACAATTCCCTGGAGAGAAAACCACCTCCTGGCTGGAAGCTGAGCACCCAGGCTGGGTGTCAGAAGAAGTGAGGAACACTACATCTGGAGAAGGGATGGGCGTGTGGAGGGTTGGGGGTTTGATATTTCTGTTAAAACTCTTCACACACACACACACACACACACACACACACACACACACACACACACACCACACACCAGTATTGGGAGATGCTGCCTTGGATGGCTCTGGGTCATGAGGGATCCACCCTTGCTATATGAAGGACTTGTAGGGGTCTGTATATTGTGGTATGCGGAACAGCATTCTCTTCACCACCAGAGAATCCGTTTCTGTTCTTTATACACTAACTAGGCTTGGGTAGTATATAGCAGACAAAATGGCCCATGAGCTGTGTGGTAATGTCGCTCTCACTCCTTAATGGAACGTTTGCTTCAGTGGATGGGCAGTGGATGGGCACACAGTCCCAACAGAGCCAATCCGAGCTGTAATATTGACACTAAAGAAAACTCCTTTTCAAAGATAGAAGAGCCCTTGGGTTAGAAAAGAGGCCTGGGTTCTAGTTCCCCTTCAATCAAGGGACTGTCATTACTTAAAATGTCTGGGTTTCCAATTTCACATCTGAAAATTATCTGCATATCAAAAAAAAAAGATTGTATTAACAGTCACTATAAACTCTCCCTTCCTTTGTGGCCGTAGGAAGGCTTTCTGTGGGAAATCAGAAGCTATGCTATCCCAAGTCAGATGGAGCATGGAAGATTTCATAACACTGTGTTCTTGTCACTCAGCACCTCCAGACCCTCGAGGCAGAAGACTTCTCTAGTACTTATGGTCTTGACTCCTTGAATCTCAGTGAGTTCTCCACGGGGTCACAGTGACAACCCGAGACAATGGGAAGACTCCTCACACTGACACAAAAGCCCAGAGAGCGTAGTGTGATGACGCTGATGGATTTGCTGAAATGGAGATCCAATCATCAGTCCTAACGATTTCCTCATCCAAAAGGCAGCCGGGCACTTTGTTCATTATTATTACTGTGTTTCAGAGTCCCATACATGTGTTCAGTATGTTTGGATCAAGCTGACCCGCCACTGCTAGCTCCTACAGCTTCTATCTCCCAATTTCCCAATTCCATGCACTTTTTTTTTTTTTAAGCCAGGGTCTCACTATGTAGCTTTGGCTGTCCTGAACTCATTAGGTATTTTTATTTGCTTATTTTTGACCCCGGGTCTACTTAGTGCTGACATTTTATGCACTGGTGTAGGACCATCCACTGGAGCAAAGGCCACATCCCAGAAGAAAACTGGCCCTCCCTCATGCAGAAGCCATCAGTAGCCTATAGCTTCTCAGCTGGGCTTAGGGCTACATAAGCCTGATACTTCTGAAGCTTATGAGATGTGGAATTTGAAATTATCAGGCAGTTAGAACTAAGTTTTTTGAAAGCAAGCTTTTCTTGTTCATATCTTCAGAACCCCACCCCCACCTCTCAGTAAAATGGTTGTTGGTGAACAAACTCGCGGGAGGTGAGTGTTTGCACACACTTTTGTTTTGAGACAGGGTTTCACTGTGTAGCCACGGTGGTCCTGGAATTCACTCTGTAGTCCAAGCATACCTCGAATTCAGAGATCTGCCTGCCTCTGTCTCCCAAGTACTGGGATTAAAGACGTGTGTTGCTCGAGGGATGCGTTGCATATGTGGCGCAGAGCAGGCTCTGGATTCTGTTTAGTGTATGCACAGTGCATTGCTGGGCAGCTCCAGCTGAATGCTATGTCACGCAGCTGTGAGCTCAGGAACCTAGCCGCGCTTGGACTCCACGACCACCAGGTGGCGCTACCAGATCTTCGCGTGGGGGCGGAGCGGCAGCAGAGCCGGAGCGATATGTGGGCGCTTGGACGCCGCGTAGCCGTGGGCCTGCTACCACGGACGGCGTCCGGGGCCTTGGTCGGGATCCCGCGCGGGAGGAAGCCGATCGGAGCGTGCAGCCACCGAGACCTGCACGTCACAACCAACGCTGCCTCCACGGGCCGCCACTCAGTGAGTACGCGCGCTCCACCGCCGAGCCCAGGCCGCGCCAGTGCCTATGCTGGGGGTGCGCGCATGCGCCAGTCCGCCCCGGGCGGATGTGCGCGCCGGGATTAGGGCGCGCGTGGCTTTTGCGCGGGCTTCGGTCCTCGGGTGGGAAGATGGGGGTGATTGCCCACGGGGGTCTGTGCAGTGATGAAGCTGGTCTTTTCTTATGAAGACTTAAGTTTCAGTAATTAACATGCGATCTACGGCGTGTGCAGCCTGCGTGTTTTATTGCTGCGTAGACTCCGAAGGTAGCACGCTGACTCGTGGAAGCATGGGCTTCCACGAACCAGTTCCCTTTTTCGTGGCGTAGGACTGGCAGGGCTTGTAGAGTACGGCTTTTTGTTGTTTGTCTCAATCTGTGGCCCTAACTGGCCTAAAATTGCCTGTGTACCCCACGCTGGCTTCATACTTGTGATCTTCGTGCATCCCCTCGAGTGCTGGGATCACAGGGGTACCAGCGGGACCCTAGACTCCAGTTTTTGGAAAATGGTGGGACCTGGGTTCCACATTCTGACTCCAGCCCTGGAAAGCCCTGTGACTTTAGGGGATCCTAGCTTTCTAGGGGCAGGGCTTGGCTTTCCATACCGGGGCGATTAAAGGGTAACACCCATTTTTGCGATTTGGGCGGGAGTGTTAAACTATATTCAAACAGACTTAAGCACTTCAGATAAGTTCTTGGTTCCTTGAAGATGCAAAGAACAGAATCTATTACTCCTCCGCTTGAAAAGAGAACGTCAAAAGGATAGCAGTGGTGTTAAGGAAGGCTTCCCAGACCGGAACGAGATGGGTGCCAGAGGAGGGGCTGGGGAGCATTCCAGGAAAAAGAAGAAAGTGAGAAAGCTGGGGTCGGCTGCGGACCATCTGCAGATTCAGACCCAGCCTAGGATCCATGAGATCCTGTCTTTTAAAAAATTAAAAACAAAACAGGGCTAGCCGTGTAGCTCATTGGTGAAGTAGTCACTTAGCCGTCGTTCTGAGTTCAGCTCTTAATACTGAAAGAAAATTAAAAAACAAAACAAGCCGATATGAGAGAGACAGCTAAGACTTGAATGGCAGGACCCGGACCTCTGCTTTCTCAAACACTTTACCTGATGTTTTCAGCCCTGTTCTGCTTTCCAGCCATGCAATTCTTCCTTTGCCTGGCAACTGACAGCTGGGCTCCAGATCCAGCTGTGCACTTACTTCTGGTCTCTGCATCATTGTGACCCTAAGCAACTGGTTCGCCAACATCCATTGTTCCCCTGTTGTCTACCTTGACGCTCTTGCTGGTCATATTAAAGGCTGCAGAGAGACAAAATGCTCTAGACCCTTAGAGGGTGTTCCTGAGGGTGGCTCAATAAGGCTTGTTCTGCTTGCTTCCACTGTCTCCGTGTGAGCAAATGTTCAGTCTGTTCAGTGATGTGTTTTCACATTTATGTACTTCTTGGTGATTTCCTTGTTTGAAAGTGTCCACCAAGCCTAGAGCCACAGTAAACACGGTGAGACTGTGACATGCCTTACAAAGAAAATGTATGTCAAGCTTCTTCACTCCAGTATGAATTATAAGTGCTGTTGTTTCAAGCTCAATATAAATGAATCAATAATATATTAAAGTACATTTAAACGGAAACACATACCGAAGAAGATTATGCATCAACCATTTGATGGTGACTCTGAAACTTGCAGGGACCCAACCTGGGTCCCCTAGAAACCAGTGCAGCAACTTTATGGGGCCACCCCCTCTCGATGATGATGAAGTAGGGCTCAGCATTTAACAACACTTGGTATTCTTAGAGAGGACCTGGGTTTGGTTCCCAGCACCCATATAAGGCAGCTTACAGCCTTCTACAACTCCAGTTAGGAGATCAAATGCCCTTTTCTCCAAGGGCATCTACACAGGTTGTGTACACCCCTATACTCGGGTGCACACAAAATAAAAAATAAGTATTTCTTTTAAGTGGCTGCTGCCAATGAAGTTTTTCCCTTGTGGGGTTATAATGAGGACTCCATGAGTCCAGCCAGTTACAGACAGAACAGTGTCTGGCAGATAGAGAATACTATAAAACATGTGGTAGCTGGACCAGTGGTTAGTGCCACCATCACTTCTTCAGAACCCCCTTTTTGAAACATGCTGCCTCCCTTGTCCTACCTCTCTGCTCTAATCCAACCCTGAACCTCTATCTTCTCTTTTCTGAGCTCACCACAGTCATTCCCTGCTTAGGAGCAGGAACTATCTCTGACCCTTTGCATGGCAACTGGAGTAGCATTTTGAGGCAAGAAGTATCATTAAAACTTCTTGCCTTGCCAGAGTAGTCATGCACAGGCCCTGTGGCCATCTCAGCCTCACTCCATCACTGCTCTCTATCTTATTCCCCCCCCCCCCAATACACACACAACACAACTGCCACCTCAGCTAAGACACTTTTCTCTGGCCTTCTACTCAGTCTCATCTGGTCATAGTCAATATACATGTCATTGCCCAGAGCCTAGAAGTTAGGGACCAATAAAGACCAACAGGTCACATCCTGCTGATAGGATCCATTAGACACAGACAGTTCTTTGGATTCAACAGAATTCTGCCTCTTGAATTTTTTTGATGCTTAAAAAAAAAAAAAGTCAAATTCTAGGGGTACTGGGATACTTCCCTATCTCTGGTGAGCCACCAAATTTCCTGAACAGCTTACAGCAGCACCACCGTGGGGGAGACAGTCTGTCTGGTTCCGCACTGCTGTGGCCACTGGAGATGCAGCCAGCACAGCTGAGGACCAAATTCTATGTATCTCAATATTCAGAGAGTTCCCTGAGTCTCATGACCATCCTATCAGGTAGCATCAACCCCTAGAAAAACACTAGGGGTTGATGGGGGAGGGGGGACAGGTCCCAAGAACTGTCCCAGAGATGCCATCATGGAGCTACTTATGAATCTAGAAGTGCCGGACTGTAATCATGTATTGCTGGATTAGAGTAGACTAAGATATGCTCATTAATATTCTTAACTTTGGCTTTTAGAGTTTGAGCTTCCACTACCTCAATCAGATTCTGAACATCAAAAGGCAAAGGGTCTGCCTGGTGCATTTGAGGAAGAACTCGGGAACTTTGGAGAACCCAAGGTGAGGTGAAAACACCTTCCACCTCAGGCATCTCTTCCCTCTGTATAGTAACTTTTCTCCCTGGGAACAACCCTTAGTGACATCATTCTGCATCGCCAAGCACGTGCCATGTTACAGTGACATCATTCTGCATCGCCAAGCATGTACCATGTTACTTTTAGTGACTGGTGTTTCTGTGTGGATATCCCAGACTTCCTTTATTTCATCCCTACTATTTTTAGAGTTTTTTTCCCAAGAGTTTTATTATTTCCTCCAGCTTCCTAGTTGAGGAAGACTGTCTCAGTTAGGGTTTCTATTGCTCTAAAGAGACACCATGACCACGACAGCTTTTATAAAGGAAAACATTTCATTGGAACTAGCTTACAGTTCAGAGATTCAGTCCATGATCATCATGTCGGGAAGCATGACAGCATACAGGCAGACATGGTGCTAGAGAAGGAGCTGGTAGTTCTCCATTTTGATCCGCAGGTAGCATAAGGGGACTATGTCACACTGGACGTAGCTTGAGCATATGAGACCTCAAAGCCCGCCTACCTAGTGACATACTTCCTCTAACAAGACCACACTCTCAAATGGGGCCACTCCCTGTGGGCCAAGCATTTAAACACATGAGTCTATGGAGGCCATTTCTATTCAAACCACTGTGGCTGGTTCAGGTACTTTTGAGCAAGAGCTCAAAATGCTCATTATGGGGCATGGCCAGCCCCCTTTGAAAACTTACACACTGCCTGCCCTTCCTGTTTGCTCCCCATGATTGCTGCTGCTGCCACATGGGACATTTCAGCCCTCGAGGAATTGCCCTAAGGTTCACTATTCTATCAGTGAGTGTTTCATATAGACTCCTTAACAAATATTAATCCTTTTATAGAATCAATTGCCAGTGAATAATTCTGACAATCACAAAGGTCATAACAGCTATAACAAACAGACCCCAAACCCAATACCTTTCTGGGCTGGCCAAGGTTAGCTTTCCACCATGACATGAGTTGGGGAGCCTAACTCCTTCTGCCTCCAGGCTAGCCCTTATCTCATAGTTTGTTGTCCAGGTTAGGCCATCTTACCCAGGTTGCATTCGGTAGGAAGAACTGGAAGAATCAAAGGCTAAAATGGCGCTTGTCCCTCACTCTGGCTCCAGTGGACCAAGCTCAATTGCAAAAGGAAGCTGGGAACAAAGCTACAAGTATCTTTGGAAAACAGCATTGGATTCCCTGTAGAATCAGTACTGCCTCAGTCTACCCTTTTACTACTTGATTATCTACAGGGCCCTCCTTTCACATGCAGAGGTATCCCCGCCTCAAAGGCAAATGTGAATCTCTATCTCCTTTGAAGTCTAAGATTTCTCACTAAGGAATCTCTTAGCCCAAGTATTCCTTCTACTATAGGAATGTCCCCTGTGTCTGTCTGTCTGTCTGTCTGTCTGTCTGTCTGTCTGTCTGTCTGTCTCTCTCTCTCTCTCTCTCTCACTCTCTCTCTCTCTCTCTCTCTCTCACACACACACACACACACACACACACACACCCCTATAATGGCAAAGGGCAAGATAACCAAAATGCTAGCCTCCACTGAGCCACTGAGTGAATAACCTCACTGCAGTCCTTGGCAGCAATGGATTAGCCACTGAGCCAGCGGGAACAAGCTCTGCTTTAGCAAACCAGGATCCCTGGCCCAGCCTTGGGTGAGAGCCCCCCCCCCCCCATCATTCTTTCAGATGTAAGGAAGGCAGGCAGTGAGAAGCATGCTTTCCTTGAGGCCAAGCAGCTGTCAAAAGCCCACTGTCTCTGCTTCCAAAAGCTGTTTTAAGGGTCCAGTGAACCACTTTAGGCCAGACTCTTTTCTTTGTAATAGATTTTCTTTGAAACATCTAGGAGCTTTTGACTACTTGCCCTCAGCCCAATATGCCACACCATTACCAAGTGCCTTCCTACTTGGGAAGAGTCTGGATGCCTTATTCCTTTGCATACCTCCATGCCCAGCTCTTTTCATGAAGGGCCTGTTCCTGAAATCATGTCCAACAGCAAGATTCATAATACCCTTAGTTTAGTTGGTACAACAGAGTCAAGCTCCCCCTGCTTCACCAACATACATGCACACACACAGCTCACCAGAAGCCTTTGATGTTCCAAGGCTTAGATTCCCCTTGACCAGTCCATCTTTAAGAACTGTTACTCCCAAAGTACTCCATCTAGTTTCTTCCATCTTACAAACAGGCCTGTCATCTCCTGACTCACCATTTCTTTTCAAACCTACTGAAAATGACAAGGAGCCACCATACAGAAGACTATGTCCAGGCCAGTAAGATGGGTCAGTGGGTATTGTGCAAGCCTGGCCATATGTGTTTGCTCATTGGAACACACGGAAAGGTAGAAGGAGAGAGAGGTGATCCACAGTTGTTTTCTACCTCTACATACATGCCATACCATGTGCATATGGAGACACTAATAAATAATAAAGATATGTAATTATCATTTAAAAAGACTGTTCCAACTGTCTTCAGTGTTCTCCAAGACACCCCAACCCACATTTCTTCTTCACTTTCCATTTCACCCTCAAAATGTCCATCACAGCTATCAGAACCGCTGTGTATAGAGAAGAGCGCCTACCATTCTGGTCAGTCTCATAGCCTGTCAACTATTGGACCCTGGCAAGATGGTGGGCTGGGTAAAGGATGGATGAGATGCCATTAGCACCCAGCAGCCACTGCGGGTCCCTGGGAACCTCTCCGGTAGTGGAGCATCTAGTGAACATCTCATAACCAATGTGTACCCTTACTGGGACACAAGAGCCATAGAGGAAGATTGCATTCTTCCATTTTGTGGTTGGGATGAAACACAGGCCCTTATACATGGTACCTTCATATCTAGCTCTGAGCCTCTTCCCAGGGCAGCAATAGTTTATTGTCGTAATCAGGTGCCATAAGTCATCAGCGGTGTTAGTATTCATCGGCTTCTGTAGCTGTCACCACTCCAGATTGTCCCTCATTAGTCTCAATCCTTCCTTCCCGTCCTCTGCTCCCAGAACCTCTTCAGCTTATCCTTATGGGTTCATAGCAGCGTGCAAGAAGCTGGGGTTTTCTGTTGTGTTTGCTTTAGACCGAGTCCTGTTGGTGATTGTTTTTGCTCTTTTAGGGGGCCCGCCACCCAGATCCCAAATAAATCACACACGGAGGCTTATTCTTAATTATAAATTCCTGGCTTTAGCTTGGCCTATTTCTAGCCAGCTTTTCTTAATTAAATTATCCCATCTATCTTTATGCCTATGGGCTTTTTCCTTTCTCTTCTGTGTATCTTACTTTCATTCTTTCTCCTTCTGGATGGGTAGCTGGCTGAGTGACTACATGGCTGTGTAACTGGGTGGCTGAGTGGCTGGCTGCGTGGCTGTGTAACTGGGTGGCTCTGTAACTGAGTGGCTGGGTGGCTGTGTAACTGGGTGGCTGTGTAACTGCGTGGCTGTGTAACTGGGTGGCTGGCTGTGTGCCTGGCCCCCGGGGTCCTCCTCTCCTTGTTCTCTTGTCCCTTTTTCTTAGCCTCCCAGATTTCCCCTATTTCTTCTCTCTTCCTGTCATCCTCACCTGTCCTTTCTCCCACCTCCCTATTGGCCATTCAGCTCTTTGTTAGACCATCAGGGGTTTTAAGCAGGCAAAGTATCACAGCTTCACAGAGTTAAACAATTGCAGCATAAAAGAATGTGACACATCTTTGCATCATTAAACAAATATTCCACAGCACAAACAAATGTAACACATCTTAAAATAACATACAACAGTCTCTTTGTTTGCCCAGGCTAGTTTCGAACTCACAATCCTCCTGCCTCAGCTTCAGGAGTGCTAGGATTACAGGTGTGCAGAAAGCCCTGCTTGCCCCTCATTCTGTGTCCTTCATGGCATATTTCTTTTGTGTGTTTGTTTGTTTTTGGTTGTTTTTCAAGACGGGGTTTCTCTGTGTAGCCCTGGCTGTCCTGGAACTCACAGAGATCTGCCAGCCACTGCCAGCCTCATATCTCATTTTTCTTAAATCATCATTTTAAAAAACATTAACAAAGTTTATTATCTTTTCACATGCTCCCTGTCCATTTAGTTGTATTTTATGAAATCCATACAAGTGTCTTACCCATTTTTCTGTTGGGTATTCTTTTTATTGATATGTATTCTGGATTAGTCCATTTTTTAGATGCATGAAATACGAACATTTTCTTTCCCACATTGTGTCTTACCCAACAAAAATTTAGCAACTAACACAATGAAAACAGCTGTCCAGCAGAAGTGGATGTGTGAAATAAAGAAAATATAATGAACTAGACAACTGTACTCGAAGCTGCTTGGAAAGCTGAGGCAGGAGGATTACAAATTCAAGGCCAACTACTTAGGAAGAACTTGTTTTAAAAAAAAGCAAGATACTTCATCTTTATATTTTAAAAATTTTGAGATAGTCCAGAAAAACGCAGGAGTTATCAGATGCTGCCACCTCTGGGGATGGTAGTCATTTGGAAGAGGCTATTTCTCCAGAAATTTCTTTTATGCAGCTTGAAGTTTTTGCTCTGTACATGCTGGATATTTTCCATCAATTTAAAAATGTAAATGAGGGGCTAGAGAGATTAGCTCAGCAGTTAAGAACACTGGCTGCTCTTCCAGAAGACCCAGGTTCAATTCCCAGCTCCCATGTGGCAGCTCACAACTGTCTGTTACTCTAGTTCCAGAGGACCCGACATCTTCACACAGACTTACATGTGGGCAAAACACCAATCCACATAAAACAAAAATAAACAAATCATTTGAAAATAAAAATCCTCAGCTTAAAAAATAAATAATAAAAGCATAAAGGAAAAGGAACTGAGTGAGAAAAGCTAGGTGTGGCGGCTCACAACTGTGATGTCAACGCTCATGAGGCTGAGGCAAGCTCAAGTGTTGCCATGCCATTGAAGCCCCTCTGGACTACATATGGAGACCCTGTCTCAAGATAAGACAAAAGTAAAAGTTGATATATGATCTCAGAACTAACCAGAAAAGAGACTTAGAGAAGCAGGATGATCTTGGAACTAACCAGAAAAGAGACTTAGAGAAGCAGGATGACTGGCAGAGCAGGGTGGTCATAAATCCTGGGGTTCTGGGTCACCCCACCCCATGTGTTTGGATGTATTGTGATTGTGTGGGCAGGGCTGTCATGAACCCTGGGGTTTCGGGTCACCCCACTCCATGTGTTTGGATGTATTGTGATTGTGCGGGCAGGGCTATCATGAACCCTGGGGTTTCGGGTCACCCCACTCCATGTGTTTGGATGTATCTATTGTGATTGTGTGGTTGGTGACAATGCTCTGGTGGATTTTTTTTCTCCTGTAGCTCTCTCGACGAGACAGCTTATGAAAGACTTGCAGAGGAGACTCTGGATGCCCTGGCAGAGTTCTTTGAAGACCTTGCCGACCAGCCGTATACCCTGGAGGACTATGATGTCTCCTTTGGGGTACCTTTTGGCTTTTTTATTTTTCCTTAAAAACTGAAACTTAGATGGGTGGTAGTGGCACACACCTTCGATCCCAACACTCATGAGGCAGAGGCAGGCAGATCTCTGAGTTTGAGACCAGCCTGGTCTACAGTGCTAGTTCCAGGACAGCCAGGGCTACCCAGAAAAACTGTCTCAAAGATATATATATATATATAAATAAAACATCCTGTAACTTAGCCTGGAGATATAAGATATAGTACAGTTGGTAGAGTTCTTGTCTAGCATACACAAAGCCTTGGCTTCAATCCCTATAAAGAATAAAAGTAGAGTTCTAGGATCCAACCTACGGACAGTTGTCCAAGTGGCCCAGACGCCGTTTGTGGGCCTGGTGCTTGCTCCTTTCTACTAGAAGAAACCGGTTCTGAGAGGTTTTTATTGTTGTCTTGCTAGTTTGTTTTTGTTTGTTGTTTTGTTCTTTTTTTTTTTTTTTTTTTTTTTTTTTTTTTTTGAGACAGGATTTCTCTATGTAGCCCTGGCTGTCCTGGAACTTGCTGCGTAGACCAGGCTGGCCTTGAGAGACCCCCTGCAACTCAGTGTGCATCACCACGCTGACCTGGAATTCTAATATATGGTCCTGAATCCAACCCCTAGAAATTGATTTAATTAGTGTTTGATGGACTCTAGGCAAAGAACTAGATTTGCAGATTATGCTGGTCATAGCTGAGAACTGAGCTGGCCAAGCATTACCCCACCACCAGAAGCTGGGGAAGTTTGCATGCTGGCCACCAGATGGCAGACTAAACAGGAATCCACTTAGGCCTTTACCATGGGGAGAAAAATGTCTCCTTTTCTTACATAGACCCCCTCCCGCCAATCCCCCATTCCAGGCAGGGGTTAATCCTCTTGACAGCAATTAATTAATACCAGAAAATATGGTGTGTGCATTTTGGAATAAATGTGTGCATTTTGGATTATGTAGGGCAGATGGTATAATATAATGGAGAGAAAAAGTACTTTCAAATTCATTATTTTTTATTTCTCAATAAATTGAAGGGAGGGGACTTTCCCTGTGAAGGTCCCTAGCTCAACATGCTATCTCCCATGTGCGTATTTCTACAGATGACCAGGGGACAACAGTCTACAGTTTTTATTCCTGCTGGAGCAGAGCTAATCTTCACTAACACAAATCAGTAAGCCTAGCCAACTGGGACTGGTTCTGCTCTGACTGGTTGGTGTCCTCCTACTGGTCACTGTGTCTTACCAATTACTCAGTATTTGGTTTGATCTGGGTGCCCAGAGAATCATGGGTTGAAGATCAGGTTCCTAGCTGGTGGTGTCACTGAGAGGTGATTAGATCATGAGGCTTCAACCTAACTGAAGAATTGTTTTGCTGATGGATTTATGACTTAGTGGATCGTTGAGGGGACAGTGCAGGGTATGGGAGGAGCTGGAGACTGTGGGACTTGGAAGAAGTGTGTCACTGGACTCATGTCTTCCTGTTCCCTGGTCTCTTCTCTCTTTGCTTCCTGGCAGCCCTGAGAAACAGCTCCCCCCATCACACGCTTCTGCCACTGTGGGACTGTGCCATGCTACAAACCAGAAACAGCACAGCCTGTCACCCATTGATGGAAAACTCAGAAACTGTTAGCCAAGGTTCTCTCAGATATTGGTCACAGCAGGGAAAGTCCCCTTCCTGCACGTAAATGTGCCCACACTCCCAAATGGACTCACCTCGGCTAAAGAATGACAATAGAGAGCTGACAACCTTCTCTGTGTAATCTCTTTGCAGACAGTTCTAAATACCTTGAGGCCCCTTGTAAGCCAGCATAGCCCTGGTCTATGCCATCCTGTCACTGTCCTTTGGAAGAGCTGATAACTCTGGGGAAAGATTCACAGTAACCGGGCTGGTAGATGGAGTCGAGCTCTGTGATCCCTGCCTTGGGAACCTTGCCCTTCACTTTGGCAGACAGTTCTACACACTCAGAGTCCCCTTGGTCACTGTTGGCTCACTGGACCATTCATCCATAAATAGAATAAATACTTTTACAGCAATCTTGGGTTTGGGTTGAAGCATATAGGTGCAGACTGAATTGCTTCTTCCTAGGGACTCAAAGTATTAGAAGTGGGGCCAGGGAACAACAGGCTTCTTCACACACAAGTCGTAGTTCAAAGCAGGAGAGGCCTAGGCACTGTGCCCACTGGAAAGCCCCAGATAACCTTCCCAGAGGCACCTTCACCAGTCCTTGACAAAGAGGGTCCTACAGAGGAGTTGCCAGAAGACAGACAGAACACTTTGGAGCGAGATCTCCTGTGGCTGGTTTTCACATGGTTTTTTGTTTTGGGAGCACACACCTGTCTAATAGATATGCACTTTGGGATCCCTCCAAAGATTGGGGATCAGAAATTAAATTGAGGATTCAGTGGTTAAGTGGGCTGTCCCTGGTGTGGTCACTCTTGTAGTAGTGACCAGGTACAGGTGTGGAAGACTTGAGGAGGCAGCCAGATGTTGAGAGCCAGCCGGAGTGATGTGATTACTACAGGGCCAGGGCTGGTTAGGAAGGAGAATGGACTTGAAAGTCACATCTGGAGAGTTATTCGGCTCTTGGCATTTGCAGTGGACACAGCATTAGTGTGTAGTGTGGAACACACAGGGAGACATTTATCAACCAGATAGGTGAGTGTGTGGTTCCACTGAGTCTGTTAGCCTGTGGGGGAAGAATATGAAATTGTAGACTTGGATGACCAGGTGCTGAGGGACAACTGGGGAAATTAACACTGAATGGGCAGTATTCAGTTTTCCAGGTAGAGAGATTTCTAAATGCCCTGGAGCAATGGGGAGAATATACTGAATACTGCTGTACTGTGTAACTTAGTTATAGGCAAATTTAATGTTGTTCCTTCCAAAGACAAATTGCATAAACTAACAACTAAGAGTGAAGTTTTGGAGGGGAAGGAGTTGCCCTGGACAGGAAAAACAGTGGTTTTGAGCCCAAGCAGCCCCTCGTTTCAGATCAGCTCTGATGGTTGCTGATATTTGTCACCCTGAAACTAGTCTGTACAATTGGGATCGTGATTCCCTACCTCCACAGCTGTGGTCCAGTTGAATCCAGTTCCCATGTATGTCCAAACACAGATCCTGGCACACACTAGGCTTTAAATAAATAGGAATCAGTGTGTCTACTGAGGGTCTTGCTGTGTTTATTATACCTACACCCCCAGCATCTCTATCCGGAACTTTTGTGTGTTTGGTTTGGTATAGTTTGGGTTTCTTTGTTTGTTTTGCTTTTTTCCTTTTTTAGATAGTTTCTTGTTGTCCAGGCTAGCCTCAAACTGGAGTATGTAGCCAAGGATGATCTTGAACTTCTGATCTTCAACCATCTGAGATCTGGGATTACAAAGCCTGGTGCACCTTTGTAGGCAGAAGTTTCTGTCCTGCAAGCTAGGCCCAAGTAATGACACAGAAGCTTAGTATTGATTATAAATGCTTGGTCAATAGCTCAGGCTTGTTACTACCTCTTACTTTTAAATGAATCCATATTTTTTATCTATGCTCTGCCACATGGCTTGGTACCTTTTATTAGGACGCCACGTCCATCTTACTTCTTTCTGTGTTAGCTCCTGACCCCTCACTTCACTCTTCTTCCCAGCATTCCCAGTTGGGCTCTCCCACTCAATCTCTTCCTGCCCAGCCATTGGCCAGTCACCTTCGTTATTAAACTAATCACAGTGACATATACTCACACAGTGTAAAGGAATATTCGACACAGCTCGAGATGGAACCCAGAGCCTTGTGTGTCATAGCCAAGCACTCTCCCAAATGAGCCACAGCTTGGTCCCTATTTTTTCTGTTTGTTATTTTTCAGTTGGGGGAAAACACATGTTATTTTAAAAGAAGAAGGAGGAGAAGGGGGAGACAAGCAAACTGGCACTTGGGGGACTGAGGCCCAAATATTACTAGTCTGTTACCTGCCTTGGCTACCTAGTGAAACCCTCTCAGAAAGAGAAAGGGAAGTCACTAGTGTCCCCTTCCCATACCTATTAGTGACACAGTTATCAGTCCCAGCCTCTAGCATTTATCTAAATGGCTGGTTGTGTTTGTAAGAGTGTGCTGTCAGAATTGTTCCAAGATGCCTGATTGGAGGAGCACTGTGCAGAGCACAGAGCAAGGCATTGGTGCACCAGGCTCCCACTTGCTTACCAGGGCCTAGCCCATTGTTTCATATCCTGCCATTTTAAAGAGCCTAAGGGCCTTGAGAACGGAGGCTTCTTTGCTGAGTGCTTTCATATTTAAATACTCATTTATTGAACAAAAATGGACTGGCCAGGCTTTTGAGACTGCAAGGCTTTTCATGGGGAACTGAAGCCTTTAGGAGCCTCTGCGCATTTGTTAGATGCCTGGGAAGGGTCTGGATGACACAGGTAGTCTGGGGCTGCCCCGCCTGCTCTTCTTAGACAAACAAGGCAGAGCATTGATTACTTTCTTGTTTTGCATTTTGTTGTGCAGCCTGCTGGCCTCAAACTCACACTGCCCGACCTCAGCCTTCCAAGCCCTAACATGACAGATTTTCACCAACACACAAACTTTCTGTGTTTTCATAATGGACTTGTCTGTTTAGACGGCCTTTGTACATGTTCTGATTGGCACTGGGGGGCAGAAGGCTAACAGTCCAGTTTACCATTGCTGAGCTCTCAGGCAGGTCTTAACCTTTCTTTCCTTGCTGACTACACAGGCAGAGAGAAAGCAGTGTGAGCTTCAAGTGTTATTATACCTAAGCCACTGTGGTGACTGCAGATATGGTTCAGAAGTTAAAAGCTTGCTACTTTCTCATGAGAACCAGAGTTTGGATTCCAACACCCACATCACATCAGGTGGTTCAGGGGTAACTCCAGGTGAAGAGGGGCCTGTGTGTCTTTGGTCTCTGAGGGCACATGTGCACTTACACTAGGTTGGAGACACATAGATGTAAGTAGAACAGCCCTCTAACCCACTCTGATCCTGACAGTAATGCCTTTATTAAACACATTCCTATTTTTGAACACTAGCATTGCTTGGTTTTGGTCCCAAGAATTGAACAGGGGGTTTCCTAGCTCCAGAATCTTCCATTTTTTTAAATGGTGTGTGTTACATCCTTAGATACATGAAAGGCATTGAGATATGAACAAATATTTATATATATTTGTTCTTGTGCTAACTAATCTTGTTTATTTTCTTCCACTTGACCCCCTAGGGCGGCGTGCTAACTGTGAAGCTTGGTGGGAATCTAGGGACCTATGTGATCAATAAGCAAGCCCCAAACAAGCAGATCTGGTTATCTTCTCCGTCCAGGTATGTTCAAAAGTCAAAATCTGTAAGGGGCGACCTCAAATGAAGGGCGTTGTTGGGGACTATTTGAGAGGGTGTCTGTCACTGGCTTTGGCCTGGCTCTACAACTGTCTGCCTCTGCAGGAAGGCTTACTTGTAGTTGAACATTTCTTCCCATTGGTAACTCAAGTATGAGGAGGCTGACAAGACCTGAAGCAGAGGGAACTTTTGAGCACCCAGCCCGACAGTTTTTCTCTATTATGCCATTGTCCAGAAAAGAAAAATCACTGGCTTGCCTTTGAAAAAGATATTTTTGGCCAGGCGTAGTGTTCCATATCTATAGTCAGCACTCGGGGTAGAGGCAATAGTTCCAAGTGCCAGCCTTGCTTGCTACAGAGCCAGTTCAAAGGCTAGCCTGGGCTGTCATGTAAGACCCTGTCACAAAAGCGATAGGCCAGCCTGCTCTATAGCGTGAGCTCCAGGCCAGCCAGGGCTATACACAGGCTACTTTTGTTAGGTATGGGGGCACGTATCTTGGGTAAAATAATTAATTAAAAAGCTGCTTTGAAGGCTGGGGATGTATACCTCAGTCCTAGAATGCCTGTCCGGCAGTCTATAAGCCCTGGATTCAGTTTCCAAAACAGAAGAGAAGGGAGAGAGAGACAGGAGCATTTGATATTGTAGCACCTGAGAAGCCTGCACTTTGTCCTCACGGTAAGTTAAACTTTAGCTCTCGGCCTGGTTTGAAGGTCTCGGTCATTCTGCGGCCAGAATGGGGCTCAGACTCTGGCAGTGGGACAGTGATTTTTAGCAGCAGCTTCAGGGCCTCCATCTCCCTGCTTGTCCTGTAGATTTGCCTGGAGTTGAGAAAACAGAGGGACACACTGCAGGCAGCCTGGGTCTCAGGTAACTTACTGGCAAACATATAGCTGCCCCTCCAGTGGTCTGGGAGTGGCTGAGAGATGCTCACACAGAGGTGCTCACACAGAAAGATGCTCACACAGAAAGAGGTGCTCACACAGAAAGATGCCCACACAGAGATGCTCACACAGAAAGAGGTGCTCACACAACGATGCTCACACAGAAAGACGCTCACACAGAGATGCTCACACAGAAAGAGGTGCTCACACAGAGATGCTCACACAGAAAGAGGTGCTTTTGCTCACACAGAGCCTTCACACTAACCTTGCTGAGACTCAGCAGTACAACCAAAGAAGACATTTTGAAGGCAAAGTTGGAAAAGTTCAGCTAGAACCAGCGTGGAAGTCTTTGAAAACCTAATGGCATCGGCAATTTAAAAAACTTAAAAAGTGTCAGGGTGTGGCTCAGTGGCAAAGAACTTGCCTGGCATGTGAGAGAAGATTGTATTCTCAGCACCGCAGTAAAGGCTCTATAAAAACTATATTGAGGAGGCTGGAGAGGTGGCTCAGTGGTTAAGAGCACTTGCCGCTCCAGTGTGAGGGACAGAGTTTGGATCCTGGCACCCATATCAGGTAGATCAAATACACCATGGGGAAATTAATCTCTTAGAGAAACTCCAAGGAACTCTGTTTAAAACCCACCATTTATAAGGGGGCTTGTAAGGGATGGCGTCCAAGTCTCCCTTTATTATTAGTACTGTGTTGCTTTCATGAGAGGTGGGGAGGGCGGTATTTTATTTTTATTTATGTGTCTGTGGGTGTAGGTGTGGGTGAGTGCCCATGCCCACAGCAGCCAGAGGAGGGAGTAAGGTCCCCTGGAGCTAAAGTCACTAGCAGTTGTAAGCAGCCCAGTGTGGTACAAGAAGTCAAACCAGTCCTCTGGAAGAACAGCAAGTGTTCTGAACCATTGAACCACGAGCCACTGAGCCAGCCATCCCCCACCCCCACTCCCAAGTAATTTTATATTTATCCAGAATATCTTTCACAAGGCCATGGTTATAATTTCTTGTTTCAGAAGGGAACTTTTGAGGTCTTGTGGCGATGGTAGTATTTCCTGGCCACCCTGTCACAGGGTCATAGGAAGAAATGGAAGAGCTGAGGGAAACACTTGGACCAAAGGACGTGCTTACATCCTCTGGTTTCCTCTGGTTTTGTTTGTGTGTGTGTGTGTGTGTGTGTGTGTGTGTGTGTGTGTGTGTGTGTGTTTATTTGTTTGTTTGTTGGAGGGTGTGACAGGGTTTCTATTTTGCCCTGGCTATTCTGGAACTCACTCTGTAGACCAGGCTAACCTTGAACTCACAAAGATCCATCTGCCTCTGTCTCCTGCATGCTAGGATTGAAGGTGTGCACTACCATGCCTGGCTGCTGGTTTTGTTTTTTTTGTTTGTTTGTTTCTTTAATGTGACCCAGGCAGTTTAGTTCATAGGTTGCTGCACTTGAAGCAGAAGTTCTGCCCATTTATTTGCTCATTTTTCTGTATTGTTGGTGCATTTAAATTCCAACATTTAGTTGGTAATATCAAAAGACTCCATACATTTATACCTACAAAAGATACTTCACATTTCTTCCCTCTACATCTAGGAGACTGTCTTCCCACCTCAGACTTCTCTTCATTTTCTGTGGTTTTTGTGAAATCTAACAATGCATCACACATGCTGGGACCGGACATGCCCTCTACCACAGAGCTAGATCCCTACTCTTCTAGCCTGGCTTTGAAGGTGGACGTGGGTGTCCCAGATTGTAAACTCTTAAGGTTCTCTGTTACCTTCATCAGGTGTTCCCTATACCATCATTATCTCTTGCTGTATTTATCTCTTCTCCGGGCCATGAGAAGGTAGAATTTGAGACATGGGTCTTATACATCTGTAGTAACAAATCATGACAAAAACCAGCTACAGATTTGTCCACAGTACTATGCATTAGTCAGCTTCACATTGCAATAACTAAATAACCAAGACAGGTTACTTATAAAGGGGAAAGGTTTATTTATCTCATGTTTTGGGGAGCTCAAAGTCCAAGATTGAGGGGATGCAAGGGACATTGGTTTGCCCTTTTATACAATGGCATACCATGGTGAGAGCATATATAGGACCAATGTCCCATCTCACAATAGGAAACAGATATTAGACAGGGTCCCACATTCCCTTTTGTGGATACATCCCAGTGATCTAAGGAACTGCCAGTAAATCACTCCTCTTAAAGGTAGCAGTATTAGGATGTAGTATAAAATCATGTCCCCAAATCTTTCTCCTAATGGCCTGGTGAATAGACACAGCAGCAGCAGATAGTCATGGTCAATGCGGACACGCTCATGAACCTCTCAGTTTCACAGATTTAATATTTAAAAAGAAAAGTACGTTTAGCTACAAGTTATGGGGCATGCCAGTAATCCCAGCACTTGAGAGATACAGGCAAAAAGATCAGGAGATCAGGGTTATCCTTGGCTATGCAAGGAGGTCGAGAAGCTACGTGAGACCCTGTTGAAAGAAGGGGGAAAGGAAGTTTGGTTTGGTTTGGTTTGGTTCTTGAGGCAGGGTCTTACCGTGTATGTGTATGCCCAGCTGCCTGAACTCACTATGTAGACCAGGCCAGCCGCTGTCTACCAAGTGCTGGGATTAAAGGCCTGCACCAGCATGCCCAGTGACATTTCTAATAATAGCCCAAGACTGGGAGAAGCAAAGGTACTGGGGCTTCTTTAGGGGATATAGGGAGTCAGTAGTGATGCAGTAGTGTAGTTTGGGTTCAAATCACATGAGTGGGTACAAAGCAACCATTATTTTCCCCACATTGTTATAAGATAGTAGGTATCTTGACGGATAGGAAAGGCAAGGAATAAAAGGTGCTTTAGAGAGATTCACAGGGGCCAGGTTCTGAAGTGTCCCACACAATTGTCCCTAGGAAGATGCTAACCGAGGAAATCAGAAGGTCACCTCGCTGCATGTCACTGTAAAGCTGCAGTTGGTCAGTCTCTGGGGGACAGGCAGCTCTGTGGATTCTGTTAAGAGGGGACCTTTGTTTTGGCTCACAGAGTCAGAGAGTTTAGTTGCCTTTGAGCCTGTGGTGAGACAGAACGTGGCAGAGGATGTATGGTGGAAAGAAGCTGGTCCCCTAGCAGCTAAAAGCAGGAACAGGACAGGTTCTCAGTCACACTGCTGGTGACCTAGCAAACCACCACTGGGCCCTGCCCTATCAAGTTCCCACCACCTCCAATGGGGTCATGGGCTGGCCACTAAGCATTTAATCATAGGCCCCAGTGGGACCTTTAAGACCCAGTTCAGCCAAATGTTGTAGTTGGATTTTCTTTGTACTGCCAGCTCCCAAGTAAATGACAGAGAGGCTTCTTGATAATTATGAAAGCTTGGCCTCAGCTTAGGCTTGACCCTAACTAGCTCATAACTTAAATAAACCCACTTATGTATTAATCTTCCTGCTGCTGTACGTTGTTACCACTCCTCTATACCATACATCTGACTTACTCCTCATCTTGCTTAAAAATCCCGCCTCACCTCTTCCCAGAGTTCCTACCTCTGCCCGGAAGCCCTGCCTATCCTGCCCTGTCTAACTATTAGCCATTCAGCTCTTTATTAAGCCAACCAAAAGGTGCCTTTCACACGGTGTGATCAAATATCCCACAACAAAGTGTGGTTGTTCTAATCCTAGCACTTAGGAGCCTGAAGCAGGAGAGTTACCACAAATTGAAGACTATCTTTGGCTATATAAGTAAGGTCCAGGTCACCTCTATCCAGGTCTAAGATATAGAAGAAGACTCTGTCTTCAAAGATAGATAGATAAGCTGGTTGGTGGTGCAGTAGTGCACGCCTTTAGTCCCAGCACTTGGGTAGCAGAGGCAGGTGGATCTCTGAGTTCAAGGCCATCCTAGATTGCAGAGTGAGTTCCCGGACAACAAGGACTACACAGAGAAACCTTGTCTCAAAACAAAAACAAAAAGATGCATGGATGGATTTAGCCCAAAGCAGGTGGCTCTCCTGAAGTGACTTAACATGCATTTGTTTCATTCTGCAGTGGCCCCAAGCGCTATGACTGGACGGGGAAGAACTGGGTGTACTCTCACGATGGCGTGTCCCTGCATGAGCTACTGGCCAGGGAGCTGACTGAAGCCTTAAACACCAAACTGGACTTGTCTTCGTTGGCCTATTCTGGAAAAGGCACTTGAGCACCTGCCAAATTCAGACATTAAAGCTATCAGGTCAAGGACCCCAGCTGTCTTCTGTGGCTGAGTGTCTGGTTTCCCATGCTTGCTTCCGAGGTCAGTCACACTGTGTGTGACAACTCTGTGAAAAAAGTGTGTTACCTCCCACTCTGCTCCTGGATCTGACTCTTCATTTCTCCAGAGGTTGTTAGGGTTGTCTCATTCTCCCCACGGAACCCCCTTAGAATGTCTTACACCATATGTGCATGAGGACAGCCTCAGGAAAAGGACTCTGAGGGAGAAATTGTTCCCATTCTCCATTCTTTGAAGGATTTATTATACAAACTTCATGAAGAGCCACAGGCTGGCCTGCCATTGTGTCTGAATGACACTGTGAAGAGTAGCTTCTAAATGTCACTCCAAGGTGTGTATGCCCTTTAGCAGCTGTGTGTCAAGAGGAACCATCTTAAAGCACCCATTTGTGTCTGTGGCCTACACTGGGCACCCAGGACCTGTGCTTTGTGACCTATACTGGGCACCCAGAACCTGTGCTTTGTGACCTATACTGGGCACCCAGGACCTGTGCTTTGTAGCCTGTACTGGGCACCCAGGACCTGTGCTTTGTAGCCTGTACTGGGCACCCAGGACCTGTGCTTTGTAGCCTGTACTGGGCACCCAGGACCTGTGCTTTGTGACCTACACTGGGCACCCAGGACCTGTGCTTTGTGACCTACACTGGGCACCCAGGACCTGTGCTTTGTGACCTACACTGGGCACCCAGGACCTGTGCTTTGTGGCCTGTACTGGGCACCCAGGACCTGTGCTTTGTGACCTACACTGGGCACCCAGGACCTGTGCTTTGTGACCTACACTGGGCACCCAGGACCTGTGCTTTGTGGCCTGTACTGGGCACCCAGGACCTGTGCTTTGTGACCTACACTGGGCACCCAGGACCTGTGCTTTGTGACCTGTACTGGGCACCCAGAACCTGAATGCTAGTGTCTCTATGTTTTCATAGACAAGAGTCATTACAGAGTCAACAGCTACAACATGGGCCTGAGATGTCTTTTTAAAAATTGAAATTGGGCTGGAGTGATCAGTCCACAAAGTACGTCCCACACAAACATGAAGACTCAGGTTTGATCCTGGGGATCCTCATTCAAATCACTGAGGAAGTGGAACTGAGAGGACCCTGGGACTTGCTGGCCAGCCTGCCTAGCCTCATCAGTGAACCCAGGGTCTCTGGGAAGGATACCATTCCAAAGCAAGGTGCGTGGCTTCGGTTGGTCTCTGTCCTTCACACATGTGCATGACAGACAGGTGCATACACACAAATTCACACATGCTAAAATAAACAGTGTCATGGAGCTGAGGGTCTAGGGTGCATCCATGAGAGAGATACCTGATGGGCACAGAGAGCCCAGGCCCTCTACTTTCCATCTATTTGGTGAGAGAATAGAATTGATCCCTGACATCAGTGGAGGAGACCTGTCAGGCAATCCACCAAGTTCCTACTAGGCAGATGGGGGATGGGCTTCGGACAGGTTTGTTTGTTTTAGAGGCCTGCAGCAATGGTATTGTTTTTAATATTGCTCTATTCAAATTTCAGATATATTGACATTGAGCTAGCAGCTGCCCCTGCTCTCTCTTTGCTGAGTCCAGTGCACCATGGCACTGTTTGAAGTTTTACAGGCTGCGCTCTGTACGAGAAGCAGCCTCCAGAACATCCATCCTGAGCAGCAGTAAACCAGGTTCTCCTATCTCTGACTGAAGGAAAGTTAGGGGCTGGGAATCTAGCTCAGGGCAGAAGGCTTGCCTAGCATGTGGAAGGCCCTGAGTCCCATCCCCACACTACAAAGGACTGGGAGATTTATTAGTGGCAAGTCTCTGCAAATGTACAGCAGAGGCTATGCTGGGTGAACTGAACATATTACATCATAGAAAAAACAATGGAACAGTGTAAACAAAGGCTAAGTAGGTATTTAAGATATTTCCTTCACAGATTTTTTTTTTAGTCTGGTGGAAATTTTTGAGTGGGGTAAGTCAATGCTAGTGAGATAATAAATGGAACCATGTGTGGACATGCCTATGGGTGTGTCTTCATCTTCTGGTGAAAATCTCAGCACCCCTTGCCTGCTTGAAACAGTAAAATGGGATGTTTACCCACCTGAGACTTAGTGGACCTTCTGAGTATTCCCTGGCTGCTGTAGCAGATGGAAGTTGGGGAGTCTGCTGTTGTGCAAGCCTCATGGACCAGTCCTTGGGCTTCTTAACTTTCACTTGTCTCTGACTGAGATCTCATTGGGTGGGGGGGGGGGGGGGGATATGAACACCCTACTGGGTGAGAGATCATCCTGAACACCAGGCATGGTGGTGCTCTTCTGTGGTCCTGGCACTTTGAACTCCAAGGTTCAAAAGTAACAGACACAAACAAGTTTGGGCTTGAGATTTTATTTTGTCATTTGTTTTTGAGACATTGATATGTAGCCCAGACTGACCTTGAGCTTAAAACAATTCTGCCTTTATCTCCCAAATGTTAGGATTGCAGGTGTGCCACCATGTCTGACAACAGTTAAATTGTGATTGAAGGCTGCCCAGATTTTGCACTACACAATTCAAGACACCACTATCCAAAGAAGACAGTAGCTGTGGTAGATATAAATGATGCTATCCACCAAGAACTGCTTAGAAGATAAGGCTGCAGCAAGAGATCACAAGTTCAAGTCTAGCCTAGGTCATACAAGACCCTGTCTCCACTCATATTCTAGCCAGGTATTGGAGGTAGCATACATCCTTAACCCCAGCACTCAGGAGGCAGAGGCAGATTTCTGAATCTGAAGTCAGCTTGGTCCACAAATTCCTGAACAGCCAGGGCTACATAGTAAAACTTTTGTCTCAAAAAGAAATGGGGGAGGGGGGACAGGTGGCGCTAAAAGGTGGCTCAGCAATTCCTAGTACCCACATGGTGGTAGCTCACAGACCTTTGTTATTCCAGTTCTAAGGATCTGACATTGTCTTTTGGCACCAGGCACACACACACATACACACACACACACACACACACACAAACAGTAAATAAACCTTTCAAAAGAAACAATTGCAGAATCGCTTAAATTCACCAATGAGCTGGATATGGATTTTCCGCATTAAAAAAAATTGTGTTCACTTTTTATTATCACTAATATTACTATTTGTTTGTTTCTGTTTTGTTTTTGAGACAGAGTTTCTCTGTGTAGCTCTGGCTGTCCTGGAACTCACTCTGTAGACCAGGCTGGCCTTGAACTCATAGAAATTTGTCTGCCTCTGCCTCTGGAATGCTGGAATTAAAGATGTGCACCACTGCCGCCCCGCTTTCACAGTTATTTTTACAAATGATAAAACATTTAAAATGAAATGTATTTTATTTATTTTTTGTGACTAGGATTTGGACTATCTAGAAGAAGCTAGAGGAAGTTGGAATCTACATCATTCAATGTCTAAAACCAGGGAAGGAATGAGCAATTCAAGAGTCTTCATTTGGTCAGGTCCTGAGTTGAAATCACATTTACAACAGGTGTTTTAAGTCAGACATGTTGTGTTTCATAACTAAGGAGCCCAAACTTGGACTTGACTAGTGAAGATGTACAGGTGCTGTATGACTAACAGAATACTAGCAGCCAATTGGCTGACTTTAGCATGTATACTACTTAGCTTGTGAAAACTTTATAAATATCTCTTAAATCCAGCCTCCAGGTTCTCAGAAATCAGTTGCCTTCATTTAATTCCCATGACTTTGTTTAAACAAATATGCAAATTTTTCCCCTGAAAGATCACACATTTAAGTGTCAATGCCTGTGCTTACATACAGAAAAAGCAGGTCCTGCTGTGAATGTATAAGCCAGAGGGTGCAGCTGTGCCTCTTGGCTAGGAAAGCCCCATACCCAAACCCTGAAGGTTCTACATGAGCTCATGAGTAGCCTTTACCATCAGCTGCTAATGACTTCAACTTTAGTCAGCCTTCAAGACGGCTAGCCTTTCTGCACCTGTTAAAGACACTAGACATCAGCAGCAGCCTCTACTGAGGACCCTCGGTCACTGAGCATCTCTAGGAAGTGCTTTTCAAGGTAAAATGGCTTCCCTGGGGAGACAGAGTCTGACTGACACACACAATCCACATGCCCCACCAGCCAAGGAGGAGAGTGGGAGGCAGCCATACCCTCTCTGGTAGAATTTGGAAGTCACTGGAAGGCCTAGGCACTTTCTCCTCTCCCAACCCTAGTGGGCCGGCTGAAGCAGCTGGACTTTGTCAATACCATGGCTTAAATAAACCCTAAGAAAAGGAGAAACCCTAAAGTCCCTAAGAATAAAAAATAACAGAAGCAGGACTGGAGAGGTGGCTCAGACTGCTCTTCCAGAGGTTCTGAGTTCAATTCCCAGCAACCACATGGTGGTTTACAACAACCATCTATAATGGGATCTGATGTCCTATTCTGGCATAAAGTCATACATGCAGATACACGACTCATGTACATAAAATAAATAAATCTTAAAGAAAGTAAGTTTAGATTTAGGATTATTGTTTGTTTTTGAGACTTGCTATATTGCCAAGACTGGCTGAGCTTGAAGCAATCCTCCTGTCTCTGCTTCCCAAATGCTTGGATTGCAGGTGCGGCATCATGCCTGGCAAAAGTTAAAATTGTCATATGAAGGGGCTGGAGAGATGGGCAGAGGCTAAGAGCACTGGCTGCTCTTCCAGAGGTCCTGAGTTCAATTCCCAGCAACCACATGGTGGTTCACAACCATCTGTAATGAGATCTGGCGCCCTCTTCTGGTGTGCAAGCATACATACAGGCAGAACACTATACATAATACATAAATAAATCCTTTTAAGGCTTTGCATTGTACAATTCAAGATGCCACTTTCTGCAATGACTGTAACTAGGATGAGATGTAAATGATGTCACCAAGTACTGCACAGGCCATTTAAGAGAGTCCACCTAGAATGCCAACTTGTACAGCCACTTTGGAAATCAGTATGGTGGTTTCTCAGAAAACTGGGAATCAATCTACCTACAATATACAGTCTACAGCAATATCACTCTTAGGCATATAGCCAAAGGATGAAAATTCTTTCCACAAGGACATTAGCTCAGTTATGTTCATAGCAGCAATATTTGTAATAGCCAGAACCCGGAAACAACCTAGATGCCCCTCAACTGAAGAACAGATTCAAAAACTATGGTACATTTACACAATGGAGTACTACTCAGTAGTAATTAAAAAAAAAAAATTGCATCTTGAAATTTTCAGGCAAATGGATGGAACTAGAAAATATCATCCTGAGTGAACTAACACAAACCACGAAGATAAATATCACTCATAAGTGGATTTTAAAGATAAAACAAAGGATAGCCAGGCCACAATCCACAACATCAGAGTAGGTAGGTAACAAGGAGGAACCTAAGAGAGACATCATGGCTCTCCCTGGGAAGGGGACATAGATAAGATCTCCTGAGTAAATTGGGACCATGGGGGTGGGGGTGGGAAGAGAACCTGAAGGGAATGGCTGGTTGAGGTGGGGGAGGGACAGGGGGGGAGAAAAACAACACGGATATCCTCATAGAGGGAGCCGTTGTGGGGTTAGAGAGAAATACCCAAGAACTCACAAAGATGACCGCAGCCAAGACTCTAAGCAATAGTGGAGAGGGTGCCTAAACTGGCCATTCCTGTAATCAAACTGACGGTCACCCTAATTGTCATTATAGGACCTTCATCCAGCAACGGATGGAGGCAGATGCAGAGATCCACAGCTAAGCACCGGGTCGAGCTCCCAGCCCAGCTGAAGAGAGGGAGGAGAGATTATATGAGCAAAGGGTCAGGATCATAAATGAGGAAACCCACAGAGAGCTGACCCAAGATACTGGGAGCTTGCTAACTCTGAAATGTTAGGGAACCTGCATGAGACCGAACTATTGAATGGTGCAGGCAGTTTATGGGGCCTCTGGCAATGGTACCAGATTTTATTCCTGGTGCTTTTTGGAGCCCATTCCCCGCAGAGAAACACCTTGCTCAGCCTTGATACTGGGGAGAGGAGCTTGTTCCTACCTCAACTAGGTATGCCAGACTGCATTAAGACTCACCCTGGGGGTCCTTAACCTCTCTGAGGAACAGATGGGGGGAGGGAAGCTAGGGGAGGACTGGGAAGAGGGGAGGGAGGAGGATCAGTGGTGGCTATGTTTAAAATCTTTTTAATTAAAAAACTGAGGGGGAAAAAAAAACAAAACAGTGTCCACGTAACCATGCAGGACTTCATTTTGCCAGCCCACCCACAATCCGAAAGGTTCCCCAAATACACACTGTTCTACCTCCTCCTGGCCTTTCATTAACTTGCTGATCAAGTGTCTCAGGCTCCAAGAGATGGCTCAGGGTTGAAGAGTTGGAGATATGGCTCAGTGGCTAAGGATACTTATTGGTGGCTTTTGCAGAGGACCTAGGTTTGGTTCTCAGCATCCACATGGCCGCTCAAAACCATCTGTAGTTCCAGGGAAACTGACACTTATTTCTGACCTTCCTGGGTACCAGGCATTCATTCACAGGATGCACATACGTGTGAGCAAAACATTCATACACATGAGGAAGAAGAAGGAGGAGGAGAATTGCAAGTTATATCAAAAGGCAAAAAATGACCCATGTCTAAAGCAATGCTGTTTAAGTGTGCAAAGCCCAGACTGTAAGGGAAACAGAGTAAAGTCACACCCTGAGTATCAAGACAAGAGAGCAACCCAGAGCCTGGAGAGGACAGTCAGAGTTCCCTCCTTTCTGAAGGAGAATCAAGACCTTCCCCTTTTCTCTGCTCAGAGAGAGGGCTAAGGAGGGTAATTATTTCTTGGATCCAGTGGCTGTGTGCCTTCAGAGGAAGCAGGAGGCTGCAGAAGGGGGGGGTGGGGGTGGACTGGAGCTATTAATAGCTTTGGCTGTGTCTGAAGAATGACACAGGCAGGGATCTACAGAACTGGAGGGTAGGGAGCCTGGGCAGGCGTCCACTTCCTTTGCTGTGCCCTGGTGCCAAGGCTTTAACATGGAAAAAGAAGGAATTGAAAGAGCAGCTTGGAAAAGAGGAAGGGACCCCCCCCCCCCGAAGCTTGGGGAAGTGAGGTTCACTTGGGAAAGGCTGACCACTCAGGGACACCCACATGGCTACAATCCCTGAGTAGTATTTTTCACTAAGGCCAGTTAGAAGCAGTGAGGAGATTAGCTATTAGAATTTAAACAATACTAAGCCAGGTGTTGTGTTTCAAAGCAGTAATGCTAACATTTAGGAGCCTGAAGCAGGAGGCAGGAGGATAGTCACCAGTGTTAGATGCATAGTGACTTCAGCTTCAGGACAGCTTGGGTGACAGAATGAGACCCTGTCTCAAAAAAAAAAAAAAAAAAAAAAAAAAAAAAAAAAAAAAAAAAGACTGACCATGGTAATGCAGGCCTGGGGGGAGGGGGGACAAACTTCCAGAATTTCAGACTTTGTTCCCAGCACCCACTTTGGGCAGCTCACAACCATTGGCAACTCCATCCCCAGAGCATCCAAACACTCTCTTCCGGCCTCTGTAGTCACTCAGGAATGTGTTTTATACACACAGAGAAACACACACACACACATACATACATAAAAATTAAAATTTTGAAAACTTAAAAAAGTTTTGTGGCCAGTTTCAGCTACATAAGGAATTTGAGGCCAGCCTGGGCTACTTAAGAGCCTGTCTCAAAAACCTAAAATGAGATGGTCATGGCTAAGGAGAGGGATGGGGAAGTCACTTAGACCGAAATTAAACCTTCATGAAAATGATTTATTTTGTTTATTGAATAGATTTTTTCATATATTATTATTACAGTTTTCCTTCCCTGAACTCCTCCCAGAACCCCCCAATCCGTACCCCTTCTTTCTCTTGTTAAAAAACAATCAGGCATCTTAAAATAAATAAATAAATAATATTTAAAATACATTAAACAATCCTGAATAGGACAAAACAAATGAACAGGGGAAAAAGAAAGATAAGCACCAGGGACGCGTATAGATGTGGAGACACACACTCATTTACACATGTAGACGTCTATACAGAGGCTAGAGAGATGGCTCAGTGGTTGAGAGCACTGGTTGCTCTTCCAGAGGTCTGGGGTTCAATCCGCGGCAGATTCCAGGGGACCTGTCATCTTCACAGGCATACAAGCAGGCAAAACACCAATAGTCATAAAATAAATATAAATAAATCTTTTTTAAGAAGTAAAGAAATTCCCTAAAGACACAAAGCCAGATACCATAATAAAGCAAAACCCCATAAGGTTTTTTTTAAAAATGCTCAAAGCACTGAGTGTAAGGATTCCTGGCATGTAGCAGCTACGAGGTAAACATGCCAGTCTGATAACCCAATGAGGCGGTGGGTAAAATAAGAATTCCGGGCAGCTAGCGGCCACATGGTAAACCCAACATGGCCCTTATGGAGGACACGCCCCTAGGCGTGGCTATGTAAATCTGTGCCCACCCACCCTCTTAAAAGTGGGTGGAAGGTAGTCTGTTTTCTGCTTCACTACCTTGTACCTGCTTGGCAACTCCCCTGAATAAACTCTAGTGTGGCATCTGGTATTGTGTCTGATCTCACATGCAAAACCAACAATGGGACAAAAACCCTTCCCAAAACACCATGGAGTTTGTTTTTTGTTGGCTATCAACTGCCAGACATCAGGCCTGCCCTTAAGTGTGGAAATTAATTACATTATAGTCTAATTTAAAAATATATTTTTTAGTTTAGTGGAGAGCCAAGGCTTAAGTGAATGTGTGTGGATACAGCCGTTTCAAGGACAAAGTTCTCAGACCCATGGGCAAGTGACAAACTCTTCCCACTTGGTCAGACTGGGAACAGTGAAGCCTTCTGGTCCATAGCAGATGTAGTAGAGTTTAAACACAGGTACCCTGTATGGGTAGTCAAGAAAATTTCTCTATGCATGAGGTATACAAAAAACTCATTCAGGCTCCCACACACAAATACATAAATATTAGAGAGAGAGAGGGAGAGAGAGAGAGAGAGAGAGAGAGAGAGAGAGAGAGAGAGAGAGAGAGAGAGAGAAGAGAGAGAGAGAGAGAGAGAGAGAGAGAGAGAGAGAGAGAGAGAGAGAGAGAGAGAGAATAGAGAGTATATTCTAGTTCCAGGCAAGGGATACTTCTCTACCAGTTATTGGCCCTGGAGACCACAGAGACCCTCAAAATAACACGGGCTATTGCCGTTGCCCACTGTAACTAGATGCTCGGATCCTATTGCCAAAGACACAACACACTTTTACTGTAGGACACAGAGAAATCAAATGAGAACTCCAGAAAACTTCCTCCCTGCTGGCTAGTTTTTATAGTGCTAGGAGGTGCTATATAGGCCACAGAGGAGAAAGGCCATCAAAGACGTTACACAGGTGGATGCTGAATGCTCTAAAACTGACCTGCTAACAAAAGGTGCCCGCTGGTGTAATAGTGGCATAAACAATGGGGTGGGGGGAATCGTCTGCTTTCTGATTGATTTGAGGTCTGATGCACAGGAGGGACCGCATGCCTTGTTCTGTAAGCCTAATGAAAAGTCCATGGTTTTGGAAATCATAGTCCCCCTAAGGAGGAAGCTACCTCCATTGTTTTACTAAATGGACAGGCTATCAAATCGAAATATCTGTCTTACCTATAGATTAGGGATGCTCTCAATCTTACCCAGAGAAGCTTATTTTTGCTAACAATTAATGGAGAGACTGATACCTGGTCAGAGTACTAAGCACAAGTGACTATTGAGTCCTCAGCCTAAAATAGAGTATCTATATCACCCCACCCCTCAAGACTCAGGGAACACTGAGGAATGGGGGTGGTGAGAGAATGTAAGAGCCAGAGATGTGGAGGAGGACTATAAAATGCCGTCTCCTGTACAGGACACTATCATTGCACTTACAAACTCATTGCACAGCATCAAGCCAACAAGACCAGTCAGCGTTTCGGCAATGACTGACTGAACTCAGTGGGACTAAAAGAGAGAGACAGAGACAGAGACAGAGACAGAGACAAGGACAGAGACACAGAGACAGAGAGACAGAAACAGAGAGACAGAGACACAGAGACACAGCGACAGAAAGACAGAAACAGAGACAGTGTGCCACTGAGAATGGGAGAGATACATGGTGGCGGTATGTGGAGTATGTGGGAGGGGTAATTGAGGGTGGATATGATCAAGGTACATTATATGCCTGTATGAAGTTGTTAAAGGATAAATGAAAGCTATTTTTAAAACAATTAAAAATAATTAGTAATATTAATGATGTGGACATAAGTAGTGTTGAAATTTTTTAGAATGCTTTTCCAAGTTGCTTAAAGCCTAGAGGAGGAAAATGACTGTGTTTAGTAGACATAAATTATAGGATTAGTACAAGTAGCTATTGAGATGATGAGTCAGAACTTGTAAATTGATTTTGTTTGGGTCTTCCCAAGTAGGGGTGTGTGTGTGTGTGTGTGTGTGTGTGTGTGTGTGTGTGTGTGTGTGTGTGTGTGTGTGTGTGTGTTTAATGGAACGATTCTCAATTCTTTAAATTTCTAGTCTCTAATCATTTTAAAAAATAAACTGCAAAATGGCAAGATGTAGCTAATACACACATGTCGAAACTGTGTTTATGTTAAAGAAGAGGCACCAGGCAGTGGTGGCACATACTTTTATTTCCAGAACTTGAGAGGCAGAGGCAAACAGATCTCTGTGAGTTTGAGGCCAGCCTGGTCTACAGAGCGAGTTCCATAACACTCAGGGCTACACAGAAAAATCCTGTCTCAAAAAACAAACAAAACAAAATAAAAATTGCTTTGGTGTGTGATGTTACATGCTCGCAGCCCCTGTACTTGGGAAGCTAAGGCAGATTTGGGAGTTCCAGCCAGCCTGAGCTTTAAGGAAAAGCCTTGTCTCCAAAAGAGAAAAACAAGCTCACAAAATTACTGCCTTAGTAAATTTAATCAAGATGTTAAGCACTATATGTTTGCCTTTATTTAGTATTCCATTCATTCAACTGACCTTTTAAAAAAAATTAATATAACTTAAGTTCATTGTCATCAAAGGCCCTGGAACTGGAGAGTTACAGACAGTTGTGAGCTGTCATGTGAGTGCTGGGAATTGAACCCTGGTCCTCTGGAAGAGCAGTCAGTTCTCTTAATCACTGAGCCATCTCTCCACCCCCCCATTCAATTGACTTTTATCAATTATTCTTTTTTGGAAGTGGAAGATGCTAAGATCAACTTCAGGTCTTGCGTTCACACTGGTCAAGTACTCCAGCAGTGAGCTATACCCCAGGTTCCTAACTGTATGTTTTGCTTTATTTTTATTTACTATGTGGGTGTATGTCTCTAAGTTGGAAGTGGCACACATACCTTGGAGTGCATGGGGTGGTTAGAGGGCAATTTTGTGAAGACAGTTGTCTCCTTCCATATTTATACACATCCTAGGAATCAAATGCAGGTTGCATCAGGATTTTTCAGGATGCTTTATTCATGGAAGCAACCAAAGATTATATGTAGTATGTGTGAGGTAGGTGGTGGTGGTGGGGTGTGTGTGTGTGTGTGTGTGTGTGTGTGTGTGTGTGTGTGTGTTCAGACATCTGTGGATCCAAATGACTGGATCCCCTGGAGCTGAAGTTACAGATTCCAAGAACCACCCATTGTTGGTAAAGGTGATTAAACTCTGGAAGCCTATAATTGCATAGTCTGATCCAAGCTACAAAGAGTGAAGAAGCCTTCCATGCAAGGAACCCAGCTCTAGTGGAAGAAATAGAAAGACTAGTAATGGCATGGACTGTGGAAAGAGTTATGATCTGGTGACCAGAGTTTTATAGCAGAAGCCCTGGCTCCCGGACCCCCGCCAAGCTTGGCTCGGCCATCTGTCTGGATGTGCCAATTAAAAAGATGAGTAAAGTGAAGAGCAGAGAGATGTAATCAGCACACACTGAGAAGAGGAATAAAGAAAGGGGTTAATGACCCTAAGTTCATCTGCCAGGTATTGACATGAACTTTAAGTTCAAATAGAGAAAGAATTGAATGTGGGGAGGTTAAAAAAAAAAAGTCTTCATAATTAAGCAGTTCTGGTCAAGGTCTGGTCCATCTGTTGATCTTGGTCTCCGCTTTGATTTTGCTTAAGGAGACCAATGTAGTCCCTAGGAGATGGCCCTAGGGTTGTAAACCTGCCATCATAAAAGAAATGACCCCACTAGGGTGGGACAGTGACTGTTGTGTGAAGCTTTGATAGTCCTGGAATTAAGGCAAATGAAGAACATTTGGTGTCTCTTGAGGGTCTGAGACAGGACACTGTAAACAGTTACAGTAAGTCACCTCGGTTTTTCTGATCTTTGTGTCTTTGGCTTAAAGAGAGAACAGTGGGTTAGTTTCTACACATGTATACCTCTGAGTCTTTCTGCTGTCTGTGTGCAAACAGCCAAGCACAGGAGACAGACACAAGATGAGGGCAGAGATGCCAGGCTTGTGGGCCCCAGTGAGGTGCCAGTGCTTGTTACCAGCTCCGAGTGCTTGACATAATCAGTGTATGCTCAAACATGCAGCAACAGTCTCTGGACAGGTTATGTGTGGGCTTTGTGGGAGATTATGTTGTTCCATTGTAAATAATTGTCCCACCCACTGGTTTAATAGAAAGCGCTGATTGGCCAAAGGCAGACAGGAAGTGTAGGTGGGGCTACCAGACTAAGAAAACTCTGAGAACAGGAAGCACAGAGCAGAATGCCAGAGAGAATCCAGAAGAAGCAGAGGACAATGTGGGAGATTGTGTTGTTTCATTGTAAATAATTATCCCACCCACTGGTGTAATAAAAAGCACTGATTGGTCAAAGGCAGGCAGGAAGTTTCATGGGCGGGGCTGCCAGACTAAGAGAACTCTGAGAACAGGAAGCACAGAGCAGAATGCCAGAGAGAAGCCAGAAGAAGCAGAGGAGAACTATGCTGCTCTAAGAAAAGGTACCGAGCCGCATGGCTGAACAAAAGACGTGGATTAGATGAAGGGTAGAGAGCTAGCAAGTTATATGCCTGGGCCTTAGACCAATCAGCCTCAAATTAATGAAAGCATCTGTGTGTCTCTGCTGGTCTGTGGGTCTGTGGGTCTAAACCTTGAGGTTAGGCTTGAAAGTCAGGGCCAGAAACCTCCTACTACAGGACAACCATGCTGCTATGAGAAAAGGTACTGAGCCCCATGGCTGAACAGGATAAGAGTCATGGGTTAGAGGGCTTTTCATGTTTTTGGTTTTTGTCTGGCTGCATTTGGGGTTTGATTACTGTTCAGTATATTCTTGAAGGTTAGTTGAGCCACCTAGTACCTGAACTTCTTTTGAGACAAGGTCTCACCATGTAGCCCAGGTTGATTTTAACACATGACAATTCTCCTATCTCAGCCTCCCAAGTAAGGGGAGATTATAAGCATGTTTTATACTGTTCCCAGCTGTAATTGAAATAATAAATAGACCCTCTGGCTACAGGTAAGCAGAGGGCAGGAAAGGCAAGAAAGGGAATGTAAATTAGGGAGACGAGGTAGACAGAGAAGTCCCATTGGAGCAGGTTTCTAGTGTTTGCTGAAGTTTTAAAGCTAGAGACCAAGTTCTATAGTCCTAATAGCTTGGGCTGGCCAGCAGTTCTTTCCTGGTAATGAAGAAGAGCAGAGGTGAAGGGTGGAGAGAGGGTCTTTAGCCAGTGTGATCACATGATGCATGTGTAGTTTTGTGACCTCCTGTCTTTTCAAGGGGCTGACAGGAATGTTGAGGTCTCATGGGGGGAGGAAGCAAAGGAGGAAGTGGGCACCTCCTAAGCAAGTGATCTCAGTCTGTTGTTCTGAGCCATCATATCTTAGTCACGGTTCTGTGAGAGTTCTGGAGAAGTTGTCATCCTGTGATCTCTCGAGGGAAGCAGTCTGGTTCCCTTCAGATGATTGCTTGACATCCCAAGACGCCTCACTTCACGGAGAATGGGCCTCTGCTTGGTAGCAGACTCATAGAGGGTGATCACTCTGTGAGGTTCACTGTTGCTAGGAGTACTTACATTCTTTATCAAATAAATAGTTATCACTTGGTCCCCCTCCCTCACTTCTGGAATTAAAGGTAGCCTCAGAGCTGAGTAGCTCAAGAGGAAGAAAGAAAAAGTTCAAGAGACACAATGGCCAGAGAAGAACAGTATAGACTCAGAGGTAGGTCAGTGACAGAACAATGCAGTCTTCTTTAGAGGCCTGATGCTGGCGGAAGAGGAAGTCACCCAGGTAGGCCTGGTCTAAAGGTCCCTTCACTCTTCCCCACTGCTCCTGCTTCCCAGACATAAGAGAAAGGATGTGTCACTGGGATTAGGACTATACTCACCTGGGGAACTGCTCTATTTCTACCTGAGACAGCAGGTTGAATACTCATTGCTGGTCTCCACAGCCGCTGAAGCAAATCCAGCTCTTGACAAGGCTCATATCTAGATATATAAGTCCATAGAAGGGTGTTAGACACCTGTGCTTGAGATGTAGCCCTCAGGAACAAGAATGTGAAGACTGTAAACATGGCCACTTTCAGGCTAGGTGTGTGCATGTCTGTTATTCTGGCACACAGAGACAGCAGGCTTGCCTCAAGTCCAAGGCCAACTCTGTTCACATAGCAAGTTTCATGCTATCAAGGACCATATAACAAGACCCTGACTTGATGATAATAATAAAATAATAATAATATCTGCTTCCAGCGTTTTGTAATGAGTTCAACTCTAAGATTTTATAATCTTACTTATCCATTGAGAATAACTTTGATTTTGGTAGTGATAAATAAACTATCAGTTCGGAAGAGAATGTAAAGTCTTTGGAGAGGATACATCTCACCCCAACACCTGATCTGTTTAACAGATGAGGAGAAGAGAGAGAAAGAGAGAGGGGGCAGGACAATAAGATGATGATGATGATTAGGAATTACGTCATCCAGGCCATGAACTGGAGGTGTGTGTGTGTGTGGGGGGATTATATATCATATGAATTGTATTTGTTATATAATAAAAACGCCAAACCCAGGGCCAGGTATTGGGGAAAAGCTGAAGTAGATATAGGGAACAAACCACAGCCAATTCTCACCCAGTCAGCTCTCCACCCCTCTCTCCACAAATCATCTGACTAGAGAAATTATGTTAGTACGTATTTTTATTTCTATTTTGAAAAACAGAATTTACAAGTTTTTTGGTTTTTTTTTTCCCTGAACATGTCAAAATCATCTGACTCGGTCCTCAGCAGACAAGGCAAAGTCAGGGGAAGCAGAACTCCGCCTCTCTCTCCCTCCTCCCATCTACCTCACTTCCTGCATCAGCTTTCCTAGAGCTAGGATTAAGGTGTGTGCCTTTAGGCCTAGAATTTTCAGCCCAGACTAGACTGATTTCTGCCTTCCAAGTGATGGGATTAAAGGTTTAGGTCACAATCCCCTGACCTTCCTGGCTTGACTCTGTCCTCTGTTATTCCAGATTATGTTTATTAAATATGTATCACAGCAATTATATCCCTCTATCCCTTCTCCTTGTAGGCATATGGGAATATGCCTGTCAGTTCCATAATCTTGTTAACTACTGTATGAGACTCTTACGTTGAAAGAAACAAGGACATTAAGCTGGCTGCTAAATTTGGATTTTTACCATGATAACATGTCACAGCTAGTTTGGAGGATTTTTAAATTATTATTATTTATGATGTCATTTTCATTATGACAAAACATGCTTATTATTACTTCTTATGTTAGACTCCGGGAGCTAGAGAAATTATATTAGTACGCATTTTTATTTCTATTTTGAAAAACAGCATTTACAAGTTTTTTTTTCCTGAACATGTCAAAATTTAGGGCCTGAGACCAATAATAAAAGCAAGTCTGTGTTTTTAGAAAATAACCTTCTGATAACCTTGGGGTCAGTGTTCTGGATGGACTGCATTAGTCAGGGAGACCATAGACATAGAGAAATTAAATATAGACCTAGCCTTTTTCATTCATTCATTCATTTAAACATTCTTTAGGCATGTCTTTAATATGCCAGGTACAGTTGTGGATACCACGATATGATGAACAAAGCATTCGCCATTTTGGAACTCACTTTTCACTGTGGAGATACCTTCAGCAGTTCGGAATGTTATCAATCACTTGTCAATATACAACATTGGTATTGATAAGTGATGGGGAGAAAAAAATAAGTGAGATGGAGCATGCTGGGTACATTGCAGTAAAATGTAATGTAAACACGAGCTTTACCATACTAACCACATTTTAGTGTACAATTCAGTAGCGTTGAGTTGGCTCACATTGTCATATGACGGTCACATGGCTTACTCAGCCTGCTTTCTTACAAACTCAGGACCACCTGCCCAGAATGGCATCATTCAAAGTGAGCTGGGCCCTCCCACACCAGTCATTATCCAAGAAAATGCCCCCACAGACTAGAGGCCAATCTGATGGAGACAATGGGACATTCCATCTTCCCAGATATGTCTAGGGCAGTGGCGAGTTGACAGAAACCAGTCAGCACAATCGCTAAGCGCAAGAATGATGCTTTAAGCATTCTGAGGATTTTCCTGTTTGTCCCAGGATTTAATACCAAAGAGCGCATGGTGACAAATGAAAATTTATAAGATGGCAAATCAATTGTATTTATTCCCTTTCTGCCTTTCTTCCATCAGACGTAAGCCAAGACTCAAGAGTTTGTTTGGAATATGTCCTTTAGCCTGCTCACACATTTTATTTCTGATAGGAGCAGTTACTCATACATTATTAAGCCCATTCCATGTTTCTGGTACAGAGAGCAAGTGGGAAATTGGCACACCTGTACTTGGTAAATAGAAAGTCAAAAAGTCACAAAGTGTTGTCATTTCATGAAGCCTTCAGGTGTGAACTGTATCTAGCGCCAAGTTCCACTTGGAAAAAGAATTAAATCCTGGTTTCTGACCTGCCTGACATTTGAAAGATTAACTTACTTTGGTAATGACATGCAGGAGTCACAGAATCAACTTCTTATCTCAAATCCCCAAGGAAAATAGGGGATTCAAAGCAGAAGTTTCGATCCTGTCTGACTTTACAGTGACTCTTTTGCTTGTCTTTCTCTGGAAACTTGCAGAGAAACTTGAGCATGTTTGCTTTGGGTGGATGCTCATTTTCTTACTGATATGAAAACCAGTAAGAGGAAATGGCATTGCTTTGCCCTCAGAGAGGGACAGCCTCTGTAAATATAGGCAGATCAGTGTACATCCGCAGTGTTAGCATTTTCTTCTGGGCACAACAAATTTGAATGTTTTCTACAAGACTGATAAGGTATTACAGTCAGGGTTAATGTGCTGTGAAATGTTTGGAATGGGAGACAAGATGTTCTTCTTAAAAGGGGGCTCCCTGTGCCATTTTGTGTGTGAACAACACACTTTTTAACTTTTCATTTTCTGGAGGTCTTGATTTACAGGCCCACCATCTTTTACATGTTGTTACTGTTTTGTTTTGTTTGAAACAAACAGAGTCTCATATATTCCAGTCTGGTCTTGAACTTACTATAAACCCGAGCATGACCTTGAACTTCTGATTCTCCTGCCACTACTTCCCAAGTGCTGAGATTGCAGGAGTTATACACTGTTTATGTGGTGCTGAGATCGAGCCCCAGATTTTACACATGCTGATTGAGCTCTTAACCAACCCAACTTCATCCCTAGTCCTTCATCTGAAATCCTTGAACTAAGAATTGTAGAATTGCTAATTTTTTTTACAAGTATGGTAATGCATATTGTTATGGAACACCTTCAGGGAAAAGTGAGCTGGTGCTCGGTAATTCAGAGGTTCTCAATTCAGAGGGGTCAAGCAATCTTTTCACAGGGGTTGCCCGAGACCATCAGAAAATACAGATACTCACATTATGATTCATAACAGAGGCAAAATTACAGTTAGGAGGTATCAACAAAAATAATTTTATAGTTGGGAGGTCACCACAACGTGAAAAACTGTACTAAAGGGTCACAGCATTAGGAAGATTGAGAACCACTGCTATAATTAAATGCACAGATAGGTCCTCAACAAAGTGAACAATTATTTACAATAATAGAATAAGGATCACAATGAATTTACATCAGTTTGAATAACATTTTGCTATCAAATTTACTTAGACATCAGACTTTTGTTTTCAGGAATAAAACACTAAAATTTCAGAATTATAGTGATGATATCCTGGACTTGTATAAACCATTAACTAGGGAAGCAAAGGCAGGAAGCTCACTGCAAGTGTGAGGCCACCCTGGTCTACATAGTGAATTCCAGGCCAGCCGGAACCCTGTCTTAACAAAAGCAAACCTTTCTCTAAGAGCTGGGGAGGCAGCTCCAAGGTAGAGTGATTACCTTACATTCATCAGGCCATGGGTTTGATCCACAGCACTACAACAGAATAAATTTTAAAAAATTTAAAAAGCAATCTCTAAGTAACTCCAAAAAGCAAACAACTATGTGAGCCAATCCCATGAGTAGTTGTGATTCGGTAAACCTAGACAGGGTGAATTACTGCCAGGACATGGGTAGACTAGGGGCCTTTAACTGCATGTCATGAACCTGAGTAATAAATAGCCTCCAGGAGCAGGTGAAAGTACAGACACATCGTTAGCATTCACCTTCTGCCCCTAGTCTCTGCCCATGCCTGGGTCTTGCCTATCTGAATGAAGTGGTCTCTGTTGGAACACAGGGATGTAAATGTGCACGTTGAACCTCCTTAGTCTAAATATCTGAAATTCAAACTGCTTCACAATGCCAAACTTTGTGAGTGCTCATGTGGAGAACCCCACATTCAAGTGTCATGTGGAGGCTGGAGAGATAGCTCAGCAGTTTAGACCATATGCTGCTCTTAGAGAGGACCTGCTCTGATTCCCAGCATCCCTTTGGTGACTTACAACCACCAGAGGCTCTGGCTTTCTCTTCTGACTAGACGTGCATATGGTTCATATGCACGTAAGCAAGATAAGCAAGATATTCTTAAAAAATAAAATACATATGTAAGAAAGCAATGGAACCAAATGATTTGAGAATGGGTCCTACTTAAAATGAAGATGTACTAGAAATGTATAAAATTACTCTCAGCTATGTAGAAGGTGTGTGGGGAGTAAACCAAATTTGTTTTTTACATCCTGACTGTTATCTCATGATATATATGCAAATATTCAAAATTAGGCAAAAATGGATCCTCACACTGTGCTTTCCAGCTATTTCCTCTCAGGCTGGGCCTCTTTGGCATTAACATTCTTCCACATATAGTGGACGCACGGGAAGCCGGAGATCCTTATGGGGAGCCTTAGGGTACCCTAGTGGAACTTGCAGGGACCCAAGAAGTGATCAGTATGCTTTGCTGACTGCCTGTGTACTTCACAGGAGTAAAGCCCTATATGACTCGTATCCAGTGAGGCAGTTACAGGCAACTGATACCTCCCAAGTGAGTTGGAAGGGATCTTGTTACGAAGGATCCTCGGGGAGTTGTTGCTTTGGGAACCATTAGGTGAGGATAACTAACTCAGCTACTTGTTTTGGCAACTCCAGTTTTCCACACACCCTTTTACAGATATGGTACCCTAACAGTTGCCAGACCCATAAGGGACACATTCCTTCTTTTAGAAGACTGGGAGTGTGCTTTGGGTCTCTCTACTGAGGACAGAGTAAGGACCATGCTCTCTAAACAGGCCACACACTAAGCGACCTCTGCACTCTCTTCTGGGACTCCAATTGGCCGGTATCATGTACAACTACCTGGACAGTGAGATTTGGAAGATGGCATGGAGACCAGGTGAGTTTGTAGGTTTTTTTTTTCTCACTGGGGGATTTAAATACTGAAGGAACAAAAGAATATAAACAGAAATATTGTATCATACATTATCAAGTCAAGAGACTGATACTTAATTCTGACTTATTTATCTAGGAAGTTATTCTATCCACGGGGCCTGTGCTATGTGCCAGATGTGAGGTCAATCTGTAAAGAGTTTAGGCTTGAATCCCATGTTTGGGGAATGTACGTGGGCATGTGCCTATGTAACAAAGGGAACTTCTGGAGCACAAGACAAAGGACAAGCCAGCAGAAAAGCAGACAGCCAGCGTGATGGAGAGAATGCAAAGGATGAAGTGGGTGTGAGCCAACACACATGGTGGGATCATGGGAAGCAATGAACTGAGTGGATTTAGAGATGGACCGTCATGGCTACTTAAGATTTCTATTGGTAGATTAGGGGGCAGGAACGTACCTTAGGAGCATCCTTCTAAACAAAATAAAACAAATAAACAACAACAACAAAACTAACCAAGAATCCAGGCTAGCAGGAAAAAAGAGAGAGAGAGAGAGAGAGAGAGAGAGAGAGAGAGAGAGAGAGAGAGAGAGAGAGAGAGAGAGCACTGAGTTGTTTTGTACCCTGAGCACCAGACTAGAAGCGTCTCCTTTCAGGGCATCAAAAAAAGAGGTCTAGTCTGAACTCTTTCAAAGGAATTCAAGCTGAGTATTGTATCACTGTGGAAAGAGCCCTGTGTGGAAGCCTGTATCCAACAGGTTACATTAGGAGAAGATGGAGAATGAGAGACGTCAATGGGAGGGAGGTTCCAATGGAAGCTTTAGACTTAGCCGTTGACTGGGTAGGGTCACAAGCGGGTCAGCAGGATGCCTCTGCCTGTAAGGATGGGTTCATCGTGAAGGGTGTGTGCCGGTTTATGAAAGTCAAGGTACAAAAGGAAGTCAGGCTCAGTCTCGGCATTGCCCAGGAGTTCTGGACCTTTCCCCTGAATTTCCCTCTTAGGGGCAGACAGGTCAGATGGTTGTAGATGACCATGCGCCAGCTAATGCAAGAAAGAATGTTCTCTCATGGCTTGTTCTCTGTTTACAGTTTATCTTGTATTATTTTTAGCTTTTTAAATTGTGAGATGTGACACATGGAAAAATATATAAAATAACAAAAATATTTTTTTGCACAGTTGGGATGGGGGATTGAGTCTTTACTTATGCTAGGCAAGTACTCTATCTTTACCATGAGTGCAGCCTTGGCTGGTCTGGAGCTCACTGTGTTTGTAGATCAGGCTGGCCTCAAAACCTGACAGATGTGTTGCTTCCACCTCTCCAGTGCTGGGATTAAAGGCAAACACCACAAATCTATGACTGTATATGTAGATTTAATCTGAGCTCTGAGAGAGGGCATCAGATTCCTGGAGCTTGGCATTAATGGCAATTATGAGTTTCCATGTAGGTGCTGGGAACTGAACTGGGTTCTTTGCAAGAGCACCAAGTACTCTTCACCACTGAGCCAGCTCTCCAGCCTACAGGTGCAATTAACTTTTGTAAAGTCACCTCCCAAGTACAGGAATAGGACAATTGCAGCCTCTCTCAAGGCCTGTTGTGCAAGTGACCCTTTCTCAAGAGGAAGAACTTTCCAAACACCATTTGGATCATTTTTCAAATTCAGCTGGGAACCAGTTCTAACCTGAGGAAGGTCACTTGCTGAAGTGGTTGAGCCAGTTCATAGTCTCAGGGATAGGGGAAAAGGATGGAGAAAATTCAGAGCTGTTTAAAGCAAAAAAAAGTGATGTGGAGGGCCAGGCATGGTTATTTACCTTTAATTCCAGCAGAGGCAGGTGGAACTCTGTGAGTTCGAGGCCAGCTGATCTACAGAGTGAGTTCTAGGACACTACTCCACCACTGGGAGAGGTCAGGAGAGGGGTACCAAACCCAGGCTACTGAACAAAGTCAATAATGGCTTAACATAATAGGTGATCAAGGTGGTTTTCAAAGAGGGAAGGAATGGTTTCAGAAACTCCCAGGCAACTTGTAAGACTTGGGCAGGGCTTTCCCTCACTCAGGGGCCTGATTCAGGTATATTAACAATGAATGGGGGCTGGGCCCACTAGCCTAGTATATACAAGACCCTATGATGGATCTCCAATACAACAAAACCTAAACAATTTTTTCCCCCAGAATTCCTTGAAATGGGGATCAGCCTTAGGTTCAAAATGTAATGACTATCAGGTAAGCCGAGCAGTTGCATGCTGACTCAGCCTGGGGTAGGGACATGATCTTCGTGGGTTTCAAAGTCACTGGGAAAACCTAGCGTCCCCTCATTCATGGTTTCAGTAAGATGTAATGAATCTCCGTACATAGCAGCCACGGGGCAAACCCAACAGGGCGCTGACAGAACACCCATATGGAGGGTACACCCCTAGGCGTGGCTACGTAAATCTGCACCCACCAGCTCTCTTAAAAGGAGCTGCCCATCACGTGAAACTCTCTCCTCCTCTCTCTTCCCCTCCCCACCTCAGCAACTTCCCTGAATAAACTCTTGCGTGGCATCTGGTAGAGTGTGCATCTATCTCTCAGGTGCAAAACCAACATTATGGTGCCGTGACTCGGACAAGCTCTCTCCTGGGCTCAGGTGCACATAGGTCAGGAGATCCTGATCCGGGGCCACTGCCAGGCCACCTTCCATCTGCCCGCCACAGGGCACCATAATGTTAGTTTCACACATGAGAGATAAACGAGTTTATTGGGGGGGAGGGAAGGAGGAGGAGGAGAGACAGGCATAGAGGGGGGAGAGGAGAGAGAGAGTTTCATGTGGTGGGCAGCTCCTTTTAAGAGAGTGGGTGGGCACAAATTTGCGTAACCACGCCCAGGGGCATGCCCTCCATATGGGGTGTTCTGCCAGTGCTATATTGGGTTTACCATGTGGCTGCTATGTGCCGTGAATCAAAAATCAGAAAGTTGCTATACCAACATGGGGCAGTCTGCCTTCATATATTTTATAATACAGAACGGAAAAGAGGAAGGAAGGAGGCTGCAGCTGATCATAATCCCAATACAGTACCTTTCTAGAGTTCTCTCTATGAACACATTCATATGGGGTTTTCAGCACTAAGAAACTTACAAGGTAGGTCATACTACCCTCTTTCTGTAGCTGTTGTTTTGAGATAGGATCTTGCCATGCAGGTCTCCTATGAATTTGCTATGAGGGTCAGGTTGACTTTGAACTTACAGTGATTCTCTTGCCTCTGCATACTGACATTGCAAGTGTGCATCACCATACCTGCCTTCAATCTCTTTTTCAGTTTCCTGAGAGGGTTTCTCAGTGTAGTCTTGGCTTTCCTGGAATTCACTCAGTAAACCAGCCTGGCTTCCAACTCACAGATATCCACCTGCTTCTGCTTCCCAAGTGCTGGAATTAAAGACGTGCACCGTCACCAGGCTTCAGTGCCATTTATAAGAAAAAGCAGGCTCATGTAGGTCCATGTGAGTCTAGTTCACATGACTAGAAAGTGACAGTGAAGTGACTTATGCCCAGATCTCTGGGATTTTAAAACCAAGCCTTTCTTCCTGAACAACATGGCCTCTTCTAAGCTTCTTTAGCTAGCAAGAAGAAGTCTGCATTACTGTAAGAACCTGAACCAAAGCATTCGCGTAACTCTGTAGAAGTAAGAGGGGTTAGCTTACACTCTACTGCCTTTTCAATCTGTTGCTCTTAATGCAGGGTTGCAGACATGCCGTATACATTGCTTACTGTTGGCTTTTAATCAGTAGATTCTTGTGTACACACACATGTATTTCTGTGTACACACACACACTCTTACATACGTTTGTGTGTATGCTCATGTATCTGTAAGTGTATGTATGTGTGCCTGTGCACATGTGAGCACAGGGCCAGAGGACAGCCCTGGGCTTCATTGGTTTGTTTTTTGTTTGTTTATTTGTTTTTTCAAGACAGGGTTTCTCTGTGTAGGTCTGGCTGTCCTGGAACTTGCTTTCTAGACCAGGCTGGCCTTGAACTCACAGAGATCTGCTTGCCTCCTCCTCCCAAATGCTGGAATTAAAGGCATGAGCCACCAGAGGTGGGCAAATGTATATAGCTCAGGCTGGTCTTGAACTTGTGATCTTCCTGCTTCTACCTCCTTCAGCAAACCCTATCAGTGCGCACCATGGCAACCAGCTTCATTGTATTTTAATGAATGAGTGAATGAATGAATGAAGCAATCAGTCAATTAAATTTGTGTGTTCATGTGCTTAGGCATACATATGTATGTGTGTACTGTGATGTGAGTGCCTCATTGTCAGTGTGGAAGTCAGAAGACACCCTTGGGAGTCAATTCTTTCCTTCTACCATGTAGACTCTGCAGATAAACTTAGGTCGCCAGGATTATGTGGCAAGCATCTTTCCCCACTGAGCCTCTGACTGGCCCACTTCCCTTTGTTTTTGAGGCAGGGTCTCTTCATTGCCCTGGGACTCACTGTTTAGGCTGGCTGGTGCAGGAACCCCAAGGATCTGCCTGGATCTGCTTCCCAGAATTACAAGTGCACACTACCAGGCATGGCTTTTTTTTTTTTTTTTTTTTTTTAACATGGTCCCCAGGTTTCAACTTCAGGTCTTTATGATCCTTCAGCAAGCATTTTAGTAATGGAACCATCTTCTCAACCTATCATTCTACATTTTTAAAAAACCTACCAACTCCAGGATGTAAGTGTTGCAAAAGGGAATAGTCATGAACATTTGCGCTTGGACTTTGTGTGTGTGTGTGTGTGTGTGTGTGTGTGTGTGTGTGTGTGTCTTTCTTTGTGTATAGTTAAAAAGCCCAAGTTTAGGACTTGAAAACTACCAGTCCCTGAGCTCAAAACCCTACCAGTCTCCACCCTAGAAAACTCCACCCCCATGAAATCCTATTTAAATCTGCTTCCCACACAATTCTCTGACCCCTTTTAACACATACACACACAAAGGCAGTGTGACTTTGTGGTATTTCTTGGCTCCCATTTGCCAGGATACTGTTCTCTTCAGAACTGCAACACTTCTACTGGGGGAGCCTTTCCCCTCAGGTCTGTAACACTAACACTTTGGCCAGTGGAGTTCATTCTACACAGGGATGATTTTAATTTGTGAACTTTGCATACTCTCCCTTCTGCTGGACATTAATGACAGTTACTCAGAAGCTCCACAAAAGCAAAACTTTCTGTCTTATTCATCAATGTGTTGAGCATATATAAAGCTGCCTCAATAAGCAGAGTAATGTTACTGTGTACACTTCCTGAATAATATATGTCCTTTTAATGAGTATACATTAATCTACTTTAAAATTATTAGACACTTAATTGTTTCTATATGTGACTGTTATGAACAGCGTAATGAACTGGTAAAAAGTTCACATAATTTCAACATTAAAATTTTATTGACCCAAGCAAGGAATCCAGTAAAATTATGAAGGCAACTGATTTAAGCAGTATAAATACATGCATTTTATAAATTTTTTGTTTTATTTTCTTTTTCGAGACAAGGTTTCTATTTGTAGCCCTGGCTGTCCTAGAACTCACCCCATAGACTAGGCAGGCTCAGACATCCTTATCCCTCTCCCTCCTGAGTGCTGGGATTAAAGATGTTCATCATTACCACCTGTCTCACCCCTCCCCCAAAATTAATGGTTCTGGGCCTTGAATGTAGAGTCTCATTCATGCAAAGCATCTGTGTGCCCCTGAGCTACGAACCAGTCCTGGTGATATTTGTAAATGGCTGGAGCAGTTTGAGCTATAGCTTGGTTCTTCAGTTCCCAATACTGAACTCAGACAACAGAGCAGGCTGGAACAGTTTATAAAGGCAATGACAAGATACCTGTTTTCACACACTTTGATTTCTCCTGGGTTTTCTATTTTTAAATTGTTGCTACTGAATAGTTTTTGGGTTTCTCCTCATTTATTAGTTTGCCTGTTTTGGCTTAGTAGCTCACTGTCACCTACACTGGTTCTGAACCTGAATCCTCCTACATCAGTTTCGTTAGTGGTTAGGATTGCAGGTACTACAAGTGTGTGCCACTGCGCATGACCTGCTATTAAACATGAGAACTTTGCAATCAGCTAACATGCTTTTTTTTTTTTTTTTTTTTTTTTTTTTATCCTCAGTTTCATGTTTCAGGAATAGTGTACCAATTAAATACTCATTAAATAGAAGCTCTTGTTTTGGTTACATCCCTAACAGCTCCACTATCATAATGCATGAGTGTGATTCAGTTGCGACTCTGCCTCTAATTTTGGACTACAGTAGAGACTTCCACTTGTAATTAATATCATGTAATTGTAGTATTGTTTATCAGTTTTTGAGCACAATAATGAATGAGATGGTTTTTAAATTAGACCTTACCAGAAACAACATCTTCCTTTTCTCCAAAGGCACCCAATCACTTATTCATAATGTTGTGTGACAAAACTTTTCATGAGGAGACACAGCACGCTTGTCTATTTACCCCAGATAGAAGCCTGTGACAGACAAAAATACAGATAGCCACCAAAGTCAAACCTGGTGAACCAGTGAGTTTTATTGGGGTTATTTACAGGATTAGAAACAACTCCAAGACAGCTGCACCCCCAAGACTCACCCTAGCATGGGTGACAGCTCACTAAAACTGGGAAACCTGGAGCACATGACACGGCCTGAAGGCAGCTCAAGAACAAGAAGTTGGAGAGTGTTCTTTCTAAGCAGCTCAGTTGGTCTAAACCTCATTCAGGCAGCTCAGCTAGTTCCTGCTTCTTCTAAGTTGATGGTCTGGTCTGAGTCTTTTTTGCAGCTTGGCTTGTCTGAGAGTCTTTGCAGATTTATAGCTTATGCTGGGAGGGAGGGGCCTAGTGAATCTGGTTGATTTTAGGGACTTCCTGAAGCTGTTTTGAGTTGTTTACTTTTCCTGCTTAAGAAGTTTCCCTCAGGAGAGAATGTTTCATTCTATAGGAAACTGCTTTACAGCACATATCGACATTTTTGTTTGCTTTCCTATATTTTCATCTTCCTCACTGCAAATTCATAGTCAATCCAGGCTCTAGAAAAAAACATGAATTTTTATCTGAACTTAAAATTAGTATCGACCAGAGGCTTAATTAAAATTATGGTGACCTTTGGACTGTTAACAAATGATTAAACTCAGGACTGGTAAGTAGTTCAAGTCAGTTAATAAAATACTCACCTTGCAAGTACTTTATTATAAAATCCTGAGTTCAATTCCCAGAACTCACATTTTAAAAAAAATTTAAAAAGCTGCCTATAATGAGGTGCATATACTACCAGCCCTGGAAAGGCAGAGATCCTTTGGACTTATAGGGATATTGTGTTGCTTCATTGTAAATAATTGTCCCACCCACTGGTTTAATAAAAAGTGCTGATTGGTCAAAGGCAGGCAGGAAGTGTAGGCGGGGCTACAAGACTAAGAAAAACTCTGAGAAAAGGAAGCACAGAGCAGAATGCCAGAGAGAAGCCAGAAGAAGCAGAGGACAACTATGCTGCTCTAAGGAAAGGTACCGAGCCGCATGGCTGAACAGGAAGAATCATGGGTTAGATGAAGGGTAGAGAGCTAGCAAGTGATATGCCTGGGCCTTAGACCGATCAGCCTAAAACTATCTTATGCATCTGTGTGTCTCTGTCTCTGTGGGTCTGCGGGTCTAAACCTTAAGGCTAGGCCCAAAAGTCAGGGCCCAGAAACCTCTTACTACAGGGCTTGCTGGACAGCCATCCTAGCCTGCTTGGTACATTCTAGACCAGTGAGAGACCTGTGTCAAAAAATGTATACTGTACAAAAGGAGTAGGACTTGAGGTTTCTCACTGGTTTACACACACACACACACACATACACACACACACACATACACACACAAACACACACATACAGGGAAAACATGTCCATATACCAAATGACTAACCCACAGGGCTGGAGAAAGATGTCAGCAGTTAAGAGTGCTTGCTTGTTGCCCTTGTAGAGGATTCAGTACGGTCCCCACATGGTAAATGCCATCTCAGAGGATCTGTTACCCTCCTTTGGCCTCTGTGTACACTACACACATGTAGTACATAGACGTACATGTGGGCAAAACACTCACATACATTAATTAAAAAAAAAGTAAATCCTGAAGAATTGCAAGGTCCAAGGAAACACTGAAAGAAGACCCCAGAATCAAATAGTGTGCAAGAACAAAGAGCATTTATTATACCAGCATGTCTGTGGGGTCGTTCACCTGTATAAAGTGGCAATGACCCTGACCCTGAGAGAGATGTACAGGCTCCTTTTAAACATAGCTCAGAGGAGTTTCAGGGTCGTCTACATAATTGGTAAGCAAACAGCAGTTACATTAGAATATTTCTAATTGGCTGAGGTTTAATCTTATCATTTTTGGACACATCTGCACAAGCTTGGATGTGACTCAGAAGGGGGCTGCTGGGTTTATCCTTGAGATACTGTGAGGCTGATTTAGAGCCTCTGTGTTTGTTCTCTCCCTCGAGAGATGCAAGGGCCTTGTAGATAAATGGGCCTTTGTTGGAAAAGACACCTGTTTGCCTTTCTCCAGAACTGTAACCTCAATTCACCTGTAAAAGTGGGAGAGCTTAACCCCTTCAGGATGACCAACACAGAATATTTATGAGCTGTTTATTAAAGTCCGTACAACCAACATCACTGAATACTGTAAGACAGGCCGTGCCCACCATTTTGAACTGATATATTTAACAAAGTTTGGCCAAAGAAATGATGAATTGCTCACAGTTTGGACTCGCCTGCTGCCCGGCTGTCTGTTAGCCTCCCAAAATGACTCAGATACTTATATTAATTATATATTGTTTGGCTTATGATTTAGGCACATTGTTATTTAGCCTTTGTGTTTTAATTTAATTTATTGTTATTAATCTGTCTTGCCACATGGCCTGTGGCTTATCTTTATTTTTACATGTTATTATTATTATTATTTTTGCAGCATCCCTTGACTCTGCCCTCTTTCCCCTTCTTTAAGAATGCTCCAATTTCCTGCCCACTTCTAAAAAGCCTTTGGCATAGGCCCAAACAGTTTCTTTATTATCTAATGATATTTTACAGCATACACAAAGACATCCTGCATCACCTTGGCTCTGAACTACTGCATAGAAGGTTTAAATTGAGGGCTTGCTGCACATAGTATACAGTTGTCCTTAAGTACCACGGAGGTTGAGGCAGGAAGACTGACTAGCTGAGTTTTATAGCAAGACCCTCTCCTGGAAAAAAAAAAGAATCAATTGAATAAGCAACACAACATAATAGAGAAGACGAGAAGGTGTGTTAACAGGGGTCAGAGTCACCTTTAACCCAGTGGCTGCTGAGTATGTAAAAGGCAGAGTCCCTGGCTGTGAGTCCTGACTTTCTTCCCAGTACTGACTGGTGCTGCAGGTCAGTGTTCTACTGGAACAGCTGATTCCCACCTCTCCAAACCTGCCCTCTCAGAAAAACTGCCGAAGTCCAGGTCTGCATTCCTGGCAGTTGCAGAGGCTCCTCCCCCGAAGTTGCCACCCCTCCCACGCCCCAAGTCTACACCCAAAGCATTATAAATGGACACAAACCCAGTGTGTAGAGGACCAGTAATCTCCCATGCTACCCCTTACCCCTCCTCAGCCTATAGGGTATTTAAGTCTGTCCTTTAGATCAGCCATGTGACTTTTTTCCTCTCCCTTCCCCTGCCTTGATCTCTGGGGGCCCGAGAGAGTCACTTTGCTCAAATAAACCTGTTCTTTTGCTATTTCAACTTGGCTTGATCTGGCTTACTGCATCAGCAGAGAAACCCATTATTGGGGTACACAAAACCCATTAGTCATCTGTCCACAGGCCCCATTTTGCTGCTGCTCAGATAAAGCAAAGGTAGGCTTCTGCCTGCTGAGCTTCCTTCATGAAAGATCCCAAGTTATTCCAGATCCTACAGCCCCACTCTAAAGCCAGAGAAGTATGGCTGGGGATGAGGGCAGTGTAAGAACATGGAAAGGGTTCTCAGCAGCAATCACACGACCTTCACACACTTGGCTGAACTATCTCTCAGAGCCATAGCTGGCTCCATTCCATCGTTAAGAAGTACCAGGATTTCATAGGTACAGCCTCTCACTGGGTCTCCTTTGAGATCTCTTTCACTTCACTAAAATAATAGCACTTACTAGACAGACCCCTAGTCAATTCCATGTGTTAATTTCTTTCTATTTTAAATTTTGTTTATTCATGCACTGATTTCTGCCATGCTGAAGGTTAAACCTAGAGACCACCCCAAGCCCTACTTTGGTTTTCAATTAATTTTAAAGTTGTTCTTGAAATGGGCAGGCTAGTCTTTACCACCCATCTCCTCACCTTATCCAGATAGATAGCCACCTATCCACCTAACCACTGTTGCCAAACTGCAGAACCTCCTCCCTAGCTCTTTTCTGCTAATTTAAATATATGTGTTATTATGGTTTGAATGTAAAGTGTCTGCCCTTGCTTATGTGGGTACCTGGAATAGAACCTAGGTCTTCTGGAAAAACAGCTAGTGCTCTTAACCATGAGCCATTTCTCCAAGCCTTCATCTGTCTATTTTACTCTATCCTCCCAAGCCTACGGAGAGGTTATGGGTATGCGTTTTATATCTATCATGTATTGTATAACACTTTTGGGGATGATTGAGGCAGAGTCTCACATAACCCCTGATTCTCTGCTTCTGCCTCTGCTGCCTGCCCAGTACTGGGATTATAGGCATGTACCATCATGCCTAGTAACATTTTATATGTTAAAATGCTAGCTTTTAGAATGGAATGAGAAAACACGTAAAGTTAAGGCCTAAAGGAAACAAAAGTGTTAGTCTTGTAACTGCTGTGAACCAAATACTCATTTTGGAAGCAAAGCAAACCTCTGAATATTCCATATAGAAACTATCCTGAGGCTCAGAGGAAGTTCATTTGGTGTTTGATGCCAGGTGATGTTGACCTGGAGTTTGATCTCCAAGACCCATGTGGTGGAAGGGATAGAGATTGACATCTGTCATAACCACACACAGACACATACTCTCTAAATAAATAAGACCCAAGCATAGCAGTGCACACTTATATCTCAGTAGTCAGGCCTCAAACTCACAAATATCTGCTTGCCTATATCGCTTCAACGAGAAGTTAACATTTTTTTTCAATTATAGAAATGAGATAACTTGAATTTTGTTTGTTTGATTTAGAGACAGGTTTTCTCAGTGTAACAGCCCTGGCTGACTTAGAACCTGATTTGTAAACTAGGCTGGCCTTGAACTCACAGTGATCCCCCTGCCTCTGCCTCTTGAGTGCCCAGGTATGCACCACCAGGACAGTGAACTTAGATTTTTGTTATTGTTTTTCTTCCTCTTTTGAGTTATATTACAAAAGATGAATTTCCTGGTCAGAGGGTGAGGAGATAGAATAGTTTAGGACCACAGAGGCATCAAGTAGCTAAGTCATAAGGATGAATAAGGGTCTCTCTGGACCTACACTGTACCCACTGCCTACTAGGGAAACAGTTCTGTCAGGGTTAATGCTCTTTCCCCTTCTCATCTATCCGACTTGTCTGTGAAGCACAGCCTGGAGTCTAGTACCTCAGGGAACAGGGCATAAGAGCTCTCTGTCACCAGAGGCAACAGACAGGGCTTTGTCCCCAGATGGGCTCCCTGGCTTGCTCAGAACTGTCTCAGTGTCATGACAAGGAGGGAGGCACTGCTGTGGCACAATCAGACTCAGAGTTCATGACCCCTGTTCACAGCATTGTCCTTGTGACCCATAGAAGGGGCTCCTTTTATTTATTTATTTATTTATCTATTTCTGATTTAAAATTTCGAATTTAAAAATGTCTGGTGTCAGAGTTGAAGTGTTTATTAGCCATTGAGAACACAGTTGGGCTGCTGACGGATCACAGAGACAAAGGAGCTCATACAGTATGTACCCAGCAGAGAGAGTGGGCGAGGAAACTGTATTACTGCCAGCCACCATGTATGTCGGCCAGTATCCCTTCCATCCTACCCAAATACCTTCACAGTAAAACCCAAACTCTGTTGGAAAAATCCTCTTCATTGCTGATACAAAAAGAAATTCATCAGATTTTCCATTTTGTGTTGCATGTGTGAATAAATACATTTAAGTATACCACTCACATACAGTAGCAACAGCAGCCCTACCTATGAAAAATAAACTATACAAATAAGTCATTCAAAGCACTTTTGGTGTTTCTCTGGGTATGACATATATATTTGTGTGTATGTGTGTGTATATATGTGCACTCTGTGCACATGGAAGCCAGAGGTCAAAGGTTGGGTGTCTTACTCTATCACTGTCCACATTATTTTTGGAGACAAAGTCTCTCACTGCACCTGGAGCTTTCCAACTGGCTAAACTGGTGGGCCATCTGCCTCCCCCGCCCCCAGCACTGGGGTTTTCCAGGGTATTGGGGATCCAAACTCAGATTCTCATGTTTGCCAGCTGGCACTTTATAGATTGAAGTATCCCTCAGCATTTCATCTTATTGTTTTAGCAGGGCCTGGTGGTGTAGGCCTTTGATCTTAGCTAGCATTTGGGAGGCAGAGGCAGGGGGATCTCTGTGAGTTGGGGCCAGCATGGTCTACATAGTGAGCCCCAGGATATCCAGGACTGCAATAGAGAGACCATGTCTCAAAAAACAACAAATTTTCGTTATTTTATTTTTAATTCATGTACATATCTGTGAACATATATGCCATGCATATGGCCTAGTGGAGGGCAAAATGGGGTGCCAGACTCCCTGGAACTGGAGTTACAAACATCTACCTGATATGGTGATGGGAACTTAGATCATGTCCTCTGTAAGAACAGTACATACTCTTTGCCACTGAACTATCTTTCCAGGTCTGAGTTTGAATGGTTTAATCCATGGGCTTCTCCTCTGTTTTTAAATATTTTACTATTTGTTGAGGAAATTGGGTGTTTTGTCTTTTAGCCCCAATACAGCAGTGGGAATACAGGTATGTTGTGGTGGTTTGAAAGAAAATGGCCCCTAAAGGGAGTGGCACTATTAGGAGGTGTGGTCTTGTTGGAGGAAGTGTGTCATTAAGAGGGTGGGCTTTGTACTCCCTATGCTCAGGATACCACCAGCCCAGTGTCTCAGCCTACTTCCTGTCCCCTTCAAGCCAAGATATAGCCAGCACTATGTCTACCTGCAATGCCTCCATGCTTCCCGCCATGATGATAATAGACTGAAACACTGTAAGTGAGCACCCCAATTAAATGTTTTACTTTATAAGAGTTACTGTGGTCAAAGTGTCTGTCACAGAAATAAAATCTTAATTAAGATATATGGCAAACTTTTCTAGGTATGGCTGAAGATCTAAACTTAGGTCTAAATGCTTGCATAGCAAGTGTTCTTGCCTGCTGAATCTCAGGCCATGCTTTATTTGTTGGTTTATTTAAACTATTATTATTGCTTTGTGCATGAGTGTGTATGTTCTTGGCAGGTTGCAGATATGGAGAGAAGACTGTAGTACCTAGTTTTCTTCTACAGTGGGGACCCTGGGATAGAATACAGATCATCAATCTGAGCAGCAAGTGGCTTTTACCTGCTGAGAGCCACCTCACCAATCCCGGTTTCGTTTGCTTTGAGAAACATATGACCTAGGCAGGCCTTGAACTTGCTATGTAGCCCTGACCATGGGCTTCTGAGTCTATGTCTGTATCTTCCCAGTTCTGGGACCGTAGCAGTGTGTATCACAATGGACTTATTATTATTTTTTTTTTAAAGTTACCTTTACCCTTTGGTATATTCCTAAAGAAAGTAAAGGCAAATAATTATGTTTAAAATCACCAGAAATAATTTCATTTTTATGACTGAACTAACGTGGTAGCTGTATTAATTTGTTTCACTTTACTCTTTTTTTGGGGGGGGGTGGTAGTAGGACAGAATTGAGATAGGCTTTTTTTTTTTTTTTTTTTTTTAAGATTTATTTATTTATCATGTATACAGCAGAAGAGGGGCCATGTCTCATTACAGATGGTTGTGAGCTACCATGTGGTTGCTGGGAATTGAACTCAGTACCTTTGGAAGAACAGCCAGTGCTCTTAGCCACTGAGCCATCTCTCCAGTCCTGAGATAGGGTTTTTCTTTGGCGGGGGTGGGGTGGGTGAGGGGGTGGGGGTGTGCCTTGGCAGGTGTTCAGGCAGGGAAATGAACTGTGAAGAGATGAGAATTAAAACTTGATTTAGACTGATTTCATCAACCTGGATCTTTTAAGACTTTTAAGGAGTTTGATGCCAGGCAGTTCCTTGCAGCATATTTAAAACGCAGTACAATTTGGGGAAAAAGTCACCCAGTAATACGATCCCATTGCACAAGGAAGTGTAATTACATTGAAACTCAGGGTCCATGTCATTTCTTCCAAGAAGGTGTGTTTTGAAAATAGGCTACTTGTGTTAGCTTAAGGGCCAAAGAAAGTATCTGGCCTGATTTTGGTCATACTGATAGAGCAGAGGTCATTTGGGCTATTAGTCATCTCTGGTCCTGGTTTGGGGGTGGGGGGGGGCTCCTGGCTATAACAGATCATTTGGATGATTAGGTATCTCCTGTCCTGATGTGGGTGGGGGCTTGGGGAGCAGCTGGCTGTTAAGGGTCATTTAAGTTACTAGCCACCTCTGATCCTGGTTGTAGGAGTATGATATGCCCTGGAGCATCAGAGGATGTAGACAGCCAGTTTATTAATCATTTCCAAGTCTCAGCTTTCTGGATGGATGAATAGGCTTTGCTTGTTTTCTATCTTTCTCATTAGAAAGACAATCCTGTGTCCTTAACATTCCTGTTTCTCTGCAGATCTGTGGGTGCAAGGCACACACACACACACACACACACACACACACACACACACACAGAGAGAGAGAGAGAGAGAGAGAGAGAGAGAGAGAGAGAGAGAGAGAGAGAGAGTTGGACATGGCACTGCTCACTCATTAATTCAGTACTAGGACTTGAAACCAGCCAGAATTGTATGAGAAGTACTGGGCCTATTAAAGGAGTAAATTCAGATATAGATGTTTTCCCTTAGCAAATAGTGGCACAGTAGGTATGCTTTTATTTGCCTATCAGTTCCCTTGGGTTCATTTTTCTTAAAATGTTACTGTCCTTCAGGCTCGATTTTCCTTTGTCTATGTGTATGTGTTTGTACAGGCCAGATACAAACCTACAGGGCTGGCCTGTTCCTCAGGTGCTGGCCATGTCGGTTGCTGAGACAGGGTCATTTCCAGGGGCTGGTAAATCCAGGGGATCTGTTCCCCAGGTTCTTTGTTTTCTCTCTCAATCTCTCTCTCTGTCTCTCTGTCTCTCTCTCTCTCTCCGCTTTCTTGAGATAGAGGGTCTCAATTGATCCACTTCTAGAAAAGGTTTTTGTGGGGAGGAGAGAATGCATCCTCACAGGAAGATGCCTGAAGTGAACCGCAGCATCCTTCACAGGATTATTAAAAAGCAAATATAGCACTGGCCGCCCTGGACTTCGCTGTGGACCAGGCTGATTCAAACTCATGGATTCTACCGCTGCCCTGGACTTTTTGGTGGATTTTTTTTTGGAGTGAACCTCAGTTTTCAATCTATCTTTCTTGAAATAATTTGTTAAGTATCCCGGAAATCTAACCTAAATAGACTTGAGTTTTTAAAAAAAGTACGGTTAATTGATTCCATTACTTCTGGTGAAGGTTTTTATGGGGAGAAGAGAGTGCTTTCTCACGCTGAATTGCCTGAAATGAACCGCAGCATCCTGCACAGGATTTTTAAAAAGCATACTAAAAATACTTAAAAGTCGAAACCCAGTGGACAGGTCGGTATCATTGCGTATCACACCCGGACTACCGTCACCACTACCCATCTCCTCATCTCCAGAATTTTACAGTTCCAGACTGAAGCTCTATATCCCGAAATCTTCCAAAGACTTTTAACAGGATTAGGTTAAATGGAAGGCACACTTGCGCCCCAGGTGCAGCCTTGGGCAGCGGGTACATTCCTCCTTCCCAGCAGATTCACCACGTGACCGAGCAGGCTCTGGGGTTTAGTGCTCCGCCCTCACCTATTGTCCCAGGAGAGGAACCGGTATTTCCGGATTGGAGCCTCAGACTCAGTGATCCAGGGTGAGGGGGGCGAGGATGAAGGGGGAGGGAGTGGAAATTGTTCTTCAAACTTATCTTTCACCTGTTTCTCTTCTCCCCCAAACAAAAATCCTCCCTTCTCCCTTCCCTGCCAAAAATTCACAATGGCCCACAAACAGCCATCCCGTGGTTTTAGAAAGGGGCTGGGCGATCCTCGCCCACACCCGGGAAAGGATCGAAGGCAGATCTGGACCCGAGTAAATAAACCCTGTGCATGGCCCTCGAGCCGGAAGCTCAGGGGGGTTTGCTGGAAGGAAGGAGGCCCAAGCATCACTTAGTCCCTGCCCCACCGCTGGGTGGCGCCGGCGAGGCCTTCCCCTCCGCCCATCCAGACGCCCCAAAGTGGCGCGAGCCGAAGTAGCGTCTTTTTCTTTTTTTCCGGGTCTGGAGGAAGCAGGTGACGGCCGCCGCCCACCTACCCTCCCCCGCAGGCACACACACTTTCGATAGGCACTTTTTTCTTTCTCCTAAACCTCCAAACAGGAAATAGGTTGAGTCACGACAATACCCAGGAGCGGCCGGTGGCCGAGGTCACTGGCTCCCGCCTGCTGGGGCAGCCCGTGGCACTCCGCCTCCGGACAGGCGCTGCCCGCGCCGTGCTACCCAGCGCCGGGGACCGTCGCCTCGCTGTGCGCTGACTCTGCTGCCTGCCGCCGCCCCCCTTCTCCAGGCGAGTACTCTCCGCCCTGGCCTTCCCGGGGTGCAAAATTGCCCTAGAGCCCCGATGGGCCGTAGGGCAGCCAGGGACGCTGGCTCTTCCCCGTGGGGCTTAGGGTGTGAATTACTGAACCTTGCTTTCTGCTTGCTTCTATCTCCCACCCCTGGGCAGACTCGCATCATGGGGGTGACTTAGGACACCGGGGATTCGAGTATACGCCTCTGCTACAGGTGCCTGGTTCCTCCTTGTCCTTCCAGGCGGGGACATTGTTTAACTCCTGCAGAGAGTCTCTTCTCCTAGATACAGGGGGCCTTTGGGTTTCTCTTGGCAGCGAGGGTATCTAAGGGGTGGGTGGCCTGGACGGACGCGGCCGAAGAAGGCTGATGTCTGGGTGCAGGTGGGGGCGATCCGGACGGCCATGGGTCTCACCATGCCGTGCACTGGAAAACTTGTGGGACATTTATATGTGTGTGTACATGGGGTCGTTGGACCCATTTCTAAGGGAGGGCCAGAGTTGTCAACACGCAGGGCGTTGTCAGCTCTCCAGGGCTGCTTTCCACGGCTCTTGTACCGGACTCTCAGTCAAAGCTGAGTTGGAGATCTTGTTGGAAAAAGGCCACTGAATGCCAAGCATTCCCTGAGCTTGAGAAGGGTGTTTTCCAGACTGCTGCAGTTTGCGAGAGTTTCTGAGCTACTGTCTCTTGGTTGTCGGTGGCCCAGTCCCAGGCCCACAGGTGTGCACGTTCTGCTGCGAGGCTCCTCCGGCCTCACAAAAGTTTTCCAACTGGTCTAATTCATTTGAAAGACCAGTTTCCTGGTAGGGAGAGATGGATTCTGGGACATTGCCCGGAGGCCTCTTGAAAACCCAGGTCTCAGGCCGCACCCTAGACCTGTTACCCCGAGATCTATTTGCACTTTGACCTTTGGGAACCTTTGGCTCACAGTGTCTCCAAGAACAGTTGTGGGTGCCGAGCAAAGGAATGAATCACACCACATTCCCGCCCAGTCTTAAATTTGAATGCTATTTTAAAAGTGGGGACAGACAGTACAGCCACTTTGGACCTACCCACTCACTCCACCCCAGAGCGATTGGCTCTTTCGGAAATATTTGGCTAACATATAAGCTTGCAGGCGATTATTTTTGTTTGCTTGCTTCTGGACTTAATTTTTTTTTTTTCTAGCAAATATACAGAACGTGAAATTGAGCACCTTAACCTTAAATGCACAATTAAGCAGCATTCAATACATTCAGTTTTCCTCAGAGAATTGAGAATAATGACTAGAAATGTAAGGTAAAAGTAAAGTCAGGTGGCTGAAGAGAAACAAACGCCCCAGTATTCCTGAGTGGACAAAGCAGGATAGTAGCAGGATTCCGATGTGTGCTTTCTATTTGTGAAGATAAAGAGCCAGAGGATTTTCTTTTGCTTAGGTTGCCATAGAATAGAGTGAGTCATCTGGGGGCTTCAACCTGCACCAGTTAACTAAGTATAAATGTAGGTCATCTCTAATTCCTCACCCCCTTGGTACTGGGAAATGAGTTTCTTAAATAAAAATACTTATAGCAGAGCTTGATGATGCTTGCCTTTAATCCCAGAATTTAGAAGGCAGAGGCAGGAAGGATGGTTGATCTCTGAGGGCAAGCCCGGCCTGGTCTATGTAGCAAACTCCAGTCTAGCCAAGGCTACACAGTGAGACATGTTCTCAAAACAAAAACATACCCTTTTAGGTGTGTGAGAGAGTGTGAGAGTATATTTGCCGGCTTACATCCAGGGTGCTCCCCTGGAAATCAGGGGGCAGCTTTGTGGAGGTCCGTTTTCTCCTACCTTGTGAATCCTGGGGATAGAACTCTGGTGTCGACTTCATTGCAAGTACCTTTATCCCACAAGCCTTCAGGCCAGTCCCTGACACCTTTTATGGGTGTGTGTGTGTGTGTGTGTGTGTGTGTGTTTGAATGTGTGTTGGCACATGTGTATGCTGTGTGTACCTGCATGCAGAAGCTAGAGATGGACATCAGATGGCTTCCTCAGTTGCTTTCCACCTTATAAATCAAGACACTGTCCTTCACTTAAACCTACAGCTTGATGATTTGCTTTTCTGGCTAGCCTGCTTGCGCTGAGGATCTCAGTTTTAGTGTCCCAGCTGAGATTATAGGCTGGCCTCCACACCAGCCCAGCATTCACTGTCACCCACAGGTAAAGTCTGAGTGGAAAGGGCTTACACACTGAACTGTCTCCCTGTTCCCGCTCCCCTTCCTTTTTTTCTTTTATGTGAATAGGTCCAGTTGCCTGTATAGAAGTCTGTGTACCATGCTCTGTGCAGTCCTCTTGGTGGCCCGAAGAGGGCATTGTAGTCATTGGAATTGGGTTTGGGGACTCAAACCTGGGTCTTCTGGAAAAACAGCCCCAGGGTTCGTAAGCTCTGGGACATCGCTCCAACACCTCATTCTTCTTTTATCACTGACTCCAACTAAGTTTTGAAAGTATGTCAAATGGACTTTAAGAAGAAGGTTGTTTCCACAAATACTGGAGCTCTGCAAATATTGGAGCCACAGCAAGACTTGAGAGGGGATAAAAAAGACTTGATATAAATTTTCAAAATACTTTCAAACTTCTACCTGTTTTATTAAAAATACACAACACACACCCACATGGTTTTTCAAAACAGGGTTTCTCTGTGTAGCTCTGGCTCTCCTGGAACCTGCTTTATAGACTAGGTTGGCCTCGAACTCAGAGGTCTGCTTACCTCTGTCTCACAAGTGCTGGGATTAAAGGTGTGCACCACCACCACTTGGCTAAAATATATTTTTAGAAGATTTATTTATATTTGAGTTTGTGTCTCTGTGTGGGTATGTATCTGAGGGGACCAGAAGAGGGTATTAACTCCCCTGGAGTTTTAGGTGTTTGTGAGCTGACTGATTGGGTGCTTGGAACAGACTGAAGTCCTCTGCAGGGGCAATATAAACACCTAACCTCTGAGCCCCAGTTCCTTACTTTTGTTTTAATGTTCTGTGTCATGTTTCAATAGCATCATCCATAGTTGTAAGAATGTTTCTATGGCTTAAAAAAAAACTTTGCAACGATAAATTGTCTTTAGTTGTTAAAATGTTAGGTTTGTAGTTTGAAGGCACACTTTTCAGTGAGTAGGTGAGTAGGTCTCAGACATTATTGTGATAGTTCAAGAACATGACTCAGAACACAGCAGACAGGCGACTGGGCTATTGGGTAGTTTAATAAATAACTACAGAGTGGCAGGTCCTTCATACAGGCTCTTTCTTTTCTTTTTTAAGACTCAGGACTGATTGTGTTGAGCTTGTCAACTGAAGGAGGTGATCACAGGGAGGAAGGAATTTACAGTTTCCTTTGATTGAAAAGCTCCTTTGAAATTGTTGATGATAACTCAGCCAAGATCTAGCAAGAGAGCTCCTTCTGTAGAAGATTCCTGCATTCACAGAGTTCCAAACTGTTAATTCTTTTAACTTCAAGCGAGGCGAAGTGGAACGGATTTTTCCTCCTTTTCTAGAATGTCTAGATGAAATATACTGTAGTTTCATGTTTCATCTTGTGACAAATACTATTTTGCAGTCCACAGAGAGGGGAAAAAAACCTTATGAAACATGCAAATAATAATATTATTTAGAATGAAAACCTGTTGAGTGGTGGTAGCACACGTCTTTGATCCCAGCACTCAGTGGCAGGTAAATCTGTGAGTCGGAGGAGGCCAGCCTTCTCTACAGAGTGAGTTCAAGGACACCAGGGCCGTTACACAGAGAAACCCTGTGTTAGAGAATAGATAAATAAATAAATAAATAAATAAATAAATAAATAAATAAATACATACATACATACATACATACATACATACATACATATATATAAACTTGCCACCTATTCAACCATTGAATGATGAAGTATGTAGGTTTAGGTATCTGTAGTGGTTTTGTTACATAAAGTCTTGGGAGTCATTTGGATAAATGCACATACACACACTTTAATTGACAAAAAACTGGTACTGTTTTCTTTTTAAATATCAAAACATTTTTGTTACTTATTTTGTAGGGTCTTTTGCCAGCATATATGTCTGTGTATCACCCTCAGAGGCCAGAAGAGGGCATCTGGTGCATAGACATATATTCGGGCAAAACACCGATACCAAAAATACACAGTAATCAAAATAAAGATTCAAAAAATCAATATGAGTTTACCAGTTGTAATCAGCACCTCTCTCCTCCTCTTTCTACTCTTCTGTTCTTTTACTTTTCCTTCTATTTTTGAGACAAGGTCTCTCTCTCTCTATAGACCTGGCTGTCCTGGAACTCACTATATAGACCAGGTTGGTGCCAAAGTCACAGATATTCTTTGCCTCTGGCGCCCCAGCCCCACCCCAGTGCTGGGATTAAAGGCATCCACCACTGTTGCATGAATCCTAATTGGTTTTATAATAAAAACTCACAGCCAGATAGTGCGGTAAAGCTGAAAAATCCGAGAGATAGAGGAATAAGCCATAGCCACTTCTCACTCAGCCACTCCTCAGCCTAAAGGGGGAAGATCCTGTCTCCAGGAATCCTCAGACTGGAGTCTCTGAGTCCTTAGGAAGAGGAGGGAAGGGTAGATGTCTCTGCCTCATCCTTTCTCTGCCCAGCCATATCACTTCCTGTCTTAACCTTCCTAGTGCCGGGATTAAAGGTGTGTGTCACCACTGCCTGACCTCTGTGGCTAACTCTGTGGCTGGCCCTGCCCTCTGATCTTTAGGCAAGCTTTATTTCTTAGATTACAAACAATATAGCACCATATTTCCCCTTTTCCCTATAGAATATATGCAAGCAATTATTACATCAATGATGTCTAGCTTATTAACAATTGACAAATTCAGAGAAATTACTCCTTATATAGCCTATCTTGGTGAGTCCAAAGGATTGTACCTAATTCACTTTCTATCTGACTTGTATTATTAACTGAAAACTATCTTTTGATGTCTCTCAAGCTTAGACACTTTACACTTCTTAGTGATTTTCTTTTCTGAATTTGTAGCTAGGAAAACTATAACTATACCACATGCCGCCATACCAGGCCCCTCTCTTTTTCTAAATGAATACCTTTTAATGCTGGCCTTCATGGAGATTTGGAGTACTGGTTTCTCCATAGGAAAGATAAGGTACTTAGGGTTAAGTGTCTGTAAAACGTTTGGTGTATGACCCATCGTAAGCCAGAGGTTTCTGAATATATTGTGATCTGGTCTTCATACCCACCCCAGAGCGCTTTTCAATCCTCCCTAGACTCCCTCCCACCTCTCATTTGACAGAACAGAAACTGAGGTCATCCTGGTCTTCTTGCTTAAAACCATGGCTCTTTTCATCATCTACCCTTAGAATTAGAAGCAGTTCTTGGTTGCTTGTTTCACCGCCAGGAAGCTAGACATCCATTCATTCTTCATTTCAATCTTCTGGAATATTAAGTTCTGCACTAGGCATTGAAGTCAATGGGGGAAAAATGGACCAAAACAGAAGCAAATTTCCCAGCTGAATCAACAGGAGCATATATCACAAACTTAGGGCTGCTGCATGCCTCTGTGTAAAACTAGAGGAATAATTATCTCCTTCCAGGATTGTAGTGAGGCCTCAAAAGACTCTTATGTGTAAACATGCTTGTAAAGTGTAAAGTGCTAACAAAAGCTGCCTCTTATCTCCATTTGGGTTGGATTTATAATGAAGAGGAGATGGAAAAAGCCACATAGCTGCCTCACACTCATTAATTTATCTAGCGCTTTTCAGTTAACAAGTCTGTGATTCTCTCAGTAGTTTTACGCCAATTAAAAAAAGCATTTTTTTTTTTTTTTTTTTTTTTTTTTTTTTTTTTAAGAGCTAGGCATGGTGGCACATGCCTTTGATCCCAGAAAAAGGCAGGCAGATCTCTGAGCTTGAGTCTAGCTCAGTCTGCACAGAACTACCAGACCTACATAGTGAGACCTTGTCAAGGAAAAAAAAAAAGGCAATTTTATTGAGGTTATTCACGTACCACCCAACTCACTCATTGCAATATAAAATTTAGTGTATACTCATTGTATAACTATCATCATGTTCAATTTTAGAAGCGTTTGTCTGCCTAAAAAGACCACCTTCTTCTACTTGTTGGCTGGCATGACACAGTTTCCCTCTCCAGATGTCCCCAAAATAACCATTGCTCTGTTTCAGTTAGGGTTTCTATTACTGAGGTGGAAAACCATTACCAAAAGCAAGTTGGGGTGTATTTATTTGGCTTACACTTCTATACTGTTCATCATCAAAACCAGTGAGTGAGGAACTCAAGCAGGGCAGGAACCTGGAGGTGGGAGCTGATGCAGAGGCCATGGAGGGGTGCTGCTTACTGGATCGCTCATTATGGCTTGCTCATCCTACTTTCTTACCCAGGACCACCAGCCCAGGGATGGCACCACCCACAATGGGCCAGGTCCTCCCTATCAGTCATTAATTAATACCCTACAGGCTTACCTCTAGACTGATCTCATTGAGGCATTTTCTCAACTGAGGCTCTCTCCTCTCCAGTGTCTTTTATTTTGGGTCAAGCTGACTTAAAACTAGCCAGGATAGTCTTTCTGTTCAGAGATTCACCTATCCTCAGGCATTTCCTAATCTTTATTATTTTATTTATTTATGGACAGAGTTTCTTTGTGTAACAGCCCTGGCTATCCTGAGTTCTGGGATTAAAGGCAAGGGCCATCGCTGCCTAGCTTTGTTTTTTGAGACAGGGTCTCACTATGTAGACCAGTCTGGCACTGATCTCTTAGTAATCTTCCTTCTGTTGCCTCTAAAGTACTGGGATTGTAGTCAGGAGCCACCACACTTGGCTGCCAGACATTTTTATGAATGGAATTATACAACATGTAGCCTCTAATATTGGATTCTTTAATTTAGCCTATGGTTTTCAATGTTTATTCTGTCCTTACCTTTTGGTAGAGTTGGAGATTGAATTGAGAGCTTCACCCACGCTAATCAGTGTTCTACCACTGAGTTATATACCTGGCCCCCACCTGCTTTCTTTTTATTTATGATTAATGATGATGATAATTATGTAGGTATACATCCATTCATCTACATTTGGCTAGAATGAATAATGGTACTGTGAACATTCATATAGAAGTTTTCATATGAACATCTCATTTTTCTTGAGTGTATTCTTAGAAGTAGAAAATATGTGGCAAGTCTATTGAATATCAAAATTTTTTGAGCTAGTTTCCACAGTAGCTGCATCATTCTATAGGTACCGGTCATGTAAGCTGCTATAATTTTCTGTTGTGTGTGTGGATGTATGTGTTCTCTCTGTGTGTGTATGTGCATGTTCCTGTGGATGTGTGAGTTTGTATGTAGGCCCTAAGCTTGGTTTTAGCTTTCTTCTTCTGCTACTCTCTATCTTATTTTGAAATAATTTATATACTTCTATTTTATGTATATGAATGTCTTGCCTGTAATGTAAGGACTCTACTACATGCAGTGCCATTGGAGGCCAGAAGAGCACATTGTATCCCTGGTAACTGCAGTTATATAGGATTGTGAGCTACTGTATGGGTGCTGGAAACTGGCTTGGATTCTCTGAAAGAACAGCTAGTGCTTTTAACCTCAGGCCTCCATGTATGTATGTATGTATGTATGTATGTATGTATGTATGTATGTATGTATGTATGTATGTATGTTTTGAGACAGAGTCTTTCTCTATACCTGGAACTCATAGATTCAGTTAAATTTGCTGGCGAATGAGGGATCTGCCTGTCTTTGCATCACCCAGTCCTGAGGTTACAGATACTTCACTGCCTGAATTGTTTATGGATAATGGAGATTCAGGCTCAGGCTCTTATTTCTGCATGGCAAGCTTGCCATCTCTTAAACCACCATCTTCTGTGTCTTTTATTTTGAGTTCTATAACTTGGCATGGAGTGGTTTTGACTTATATTTCTCTGATAGCTGATGATGCTTATTATCTTTTTAAATATTTACTTGTTTTGGAGGGGAAGGTTAGAGCAACTCTATTATGTAGCTCTGGCTGTCCTGGAACATTGCTATGCAGACTGGTCTAACCTTGAACTCACAAAGTTTGTCCCTTCTCCCCCTCAAGTGCCCAATTTATTAATTTGTTTTTAACACAAAGACTTCTGTAGCTAAGGCTGAACTCCAATTCATATGTAGCTGAGACCGACTTTGATCTTCTAACCCTTCTGCATCCATCCCCAAGTGCTGGAATTACAGACATATTTTATGGAATGCACGCCTGGTTCTGCTGGAGACTGAACCCCAGGCTTTGTGTGTGATCTACCCCCAGTCACTCATGTGTTTCTGAGACTGTTTTTTCTTGGCATTTTTTTTTTCCCTTTGAAAATTAGATGAAGAAGAAAATCCATTTTGGATAGATTCACTGTTGAAGTTAAGTTAACCATTTGTTCTTTTGAAATTTATTTTGTTTTAACTTTTTATTTGCTTTTAGACTTGATGTAGTACCTGATTTTCCAAAAGATTTGACTAAAGATTAATACACAGAGGATCTTTGCAGTGTGTATTTGCATACATACGCAAGGGCTTATTCTATGGGTTGACTTAATGTCGAAAAAAAGTATTGTACATCTGTCTTAGGGTTACTGTTGCTGAAACATAATGGCAAAAACAAGTTGGAGAGAAAAGGGTTTATTCAGTTTAAACTTCCACATCACAGTTCTCCATCAGAGGAAGTCAGGCTAGGAACGCAGGCCGGGCAGGAGCCTGGAGGCAGCAGCTGATGCCCAGGCCATGGAGGGATACTGCTTATTGACTTGCCCCCCATGGCTCGCTCAGACTACTTTCTTATAGAACTCAGGACCACCAACCCAGGGATAGCACTATCCACAATGGGCTGGACCCTTCCCGTCTACCACCAATTAAACAAGTGTCCCATGGGCTTGCCCATAGCCCAATCTTATGGAGGCATTTTTTTTCTATTGAGGTTCCCTCCTCTCAAAAGACTTTAGGTTGTGTAAAGTTGGCATCAAACTACCTAGCATAATACCATTTAAATGTTAATGACATTACAGGTGGTGACCATTTAAAACATTGTAACGGGAATGAGGTGGGCAATTGAAAATTTAGAAAGAGTAAAGTTTAATAAAAGAGCTTATTGATTATCACCTGTCAATATACAGTGTGGCTGCGGTTGCAACTCAGTGGGAGGATGTGTGTTTAGCATGCTCAAGGCCTTGAGTCTTTTCCCAGCACAAAGCTGGGCTTGTTGGTACACAGCTCCATCCCAGCACTTGGGGCTGGAGGCCGGAGAATGAAGAGTTCAAGTGCCAGCCTGGATTTCAGAGTGAGATCGTATCACAAGCAAAACAAAACAAAGACCCAAGAATAAATAAACAACCCACACACTGTTGTATTTTAAAATCCTGTTGATACAATTTATTGAAGGGTAATCTAGAATCAAGTAGTTAGTGTATTTGTTATTTTCCAAGCTTCCTGGCAGGTTCCCCCCTCCCCCAATGCTCCGTGGAAGATTCATTATCTTCAAGTTGTATTATCAAAAATCAGTATTGAATTTTCTAGTTGTCTGTTGTGTTTTATGAAGACTTAGTTTATCAAACTCAGGTTTTGATTTCCTTCTAGGGGAAAATGTTGATAACCTCAAGAGAAATCGAGAAATGAGCTGGATTTGGTAGGAGAAAATTATTTCCTATTGAGAACTGAGACAATGGGGGTGGGCTGACTTGTAAGGAATTCCCAAACATTAATGTGCATCTGCATCATGGGAGAGTTGGGTGAAACAAGGGCCTCCTGCTAGCCTTCTCATTGAGCAAGTCTGAGAATCAGCATCTCTAACAGGTCCCTACCCTGGACAGATGGTGCTACTGACAAGGCAGGGGACCATTCTAGGCCGAGAGCCAATGGTTTGTGGGCATTTGGCAGTAGACTGGAGTGTGTGAGGTGGTAAGGCTGGGGGATGGTTGGACTCCTGGCATGCAGGTGTTTGGTAGCATCAATGTGATGGGGTGGAGCACAAACAGATGCCAACAGCTGGGTCCAGGGATGCCATAGGGAGGGGGCTGGAAGGAAGAGCAGGAGCCTCCAGGGTATTGGAGGTAACAGGCAGAGAGTGATGACAGGGCCAAAGCAGCCAGGGTCTACTAGATTTTCTAAGTTCAGGAGAGTGAAAACCTGGGTGGTACTGATTTCCGGGGAGGGTGTGACTGCCATCAGGTGGCAGGTTTGAGGGTATGTAGAGCCTATTTTCAGGAAGGCACACATTACCAAGGGTCTAGTTATGCAACTTACAATCACAGGTGTAGTGTGGACTTGCCTTCCTGATATAAAAGGCCACAGTCCCAGGATTCACTGTGGATTCTTCCCTTTTCTATCATTGCTGGTTAACCTAGCACCAAGGTGAACTCTTGGATTCCTTTTGCACATGGGGCCCTCATCCCTAAAACTCACTCCCCTCCCTGCCTGTCCAGCTTAATAGATTTAAAGATTTGTGCAGCCCTGGGCCCAGTGCTCTTAGCATACATAACTGGATATAAGCCGATTCTGATAGTGGGTGCTGACATACGCGAGTGTTTGTGACAGCCTACGTCATGAAGGTCAGAAGGTTTGCTACAGGAAAGAATTCCCAGCAGGGTGGTGGCCCATTGCTCACAGGGCACCCCTACCCTTCCTGCCAGATTCATAATGTCCAGGCCAATATCCCCTCGTTAGCTTGTATATTCCAATTTGAAGGAATGCTTAGTGTGTCTGAAAATGTAAGAGAGTCTCTTGGGCTTGGGAAAGAGGCCCTAGTCTGTCCTAAGCACTCTTCTGTCTGAGCCAGCAGAGAGTTATTTTGTATCTGTGTTTTATAACTGCCTGTGGTGGCTGAGCAGGGGCTGAATAGCTGAGGCATACTTTAGACATTCTGGTTGGTTCTTCCTCCCACTCGGGCCTTTGTACACACAATAATATTCCCATGTTCCCCATAGGGTGTATGAAGCTCCTGCTTAATGGACAAAACTGGACAAGGAGGATTTCCCAAGCCTGATTCTGTGGAGTGGTCCCTAAGACTGTACTCAGGTTTGGAAGGTTCAGAGTTCACCAGATTGAGCAGGTGGCGGCCGTACTTGGGACCGACTTATTACATTATGAAGACACATATCAAAACCATCAAAGGGAAAGTGAATGGAGCAAAGTTTAGGGAAATGAGGAACTGGCCACAGTGCCACCGCTCCCCTATGGCAGACAGTAGTGTTTTTAACTGCTGAGCCCTCTCTCCAGCTCCCCATTCATTCTTAAGGTACTTATTCTTATTGCTGCCCATATACTTGCTAGGCACGAGGCCCAGTAATGGGTATGCAGTGCTGAGCAGAGCAGTTTTTGACCTCATGAGACCCATGTTATTAGTAAGTATAGTGCCAATTAAATCACCATGAGAGATCTATTCAGAGGTCCCCAGGGCACCCAGGCTTCTGTCAGGAGGACTCAAGGCTTTAATCAGACTAACCGAGGAAGGAATCACATCTCCCTTGTTACCTGTGAGGCCTCTTTCAATTCACTTATTCACACAGTGACTTTCTCCCTTTAAAGACAAGGGAAGTTTATAGCCACCACTGGAGGCTATTTGGAGAAGTAAACAGGAGAGTGTAACTAGAACATTTATCTTAGTGACTGACACACTGGAAATGTTCCCTAAATGATGGTTTAGTGACAGCTAGACAAGGGGAAGCTGTGTCTGTCACAGAGATTGTCATTTGCTGAGCCCTTGCTCTGTGTAGCCCAGCCAGGAGCACCTTCCCCCCCAAATACCCCAGCCCTAGCTCTGAGTTCACGGCCTCACGGTATATCTGTGTTCTGAATTAGAACTTATTAAAAAAATTCTCTCCTTAGTTCTAGCTATCCTGAAACTTGCTACATAGACCAGGCTGCCCTTGAATTCTAAGAGAATCTAACTACTCTGCCTTCTGAGTGCATCCACATTGTTAAAGTTTCCAGGGATGGTTACCTGGGAAGCTGGATTCAAACCCAGGCATCTCATTTTAGATTGCAGGGTCTTAATGTCTCTGCTGTCTTAATCAGAAGCTTTAATACTGGTCTCTGTCATATCAAATGCTGGTCTCTGAGCAAGGAGAGGTTTGAAGATTCAAGGATGCATATCATATCACAACCCTTTACAGGCCATTTCAGAATACTCAAGGAGACAAACTTATAAGAACACCTTTCTTTCTTTCTTTCTTTCTTTCTTTCTTTCTTTCTTTCTTTCTTTCTTTCTTTCTTTCTTTCTTTCTTTCTTTTTTTCTTCCTTCCTTCCTTCCTTCCTTCCTTCTTTCTCTCTCTCTCCTTCCTTCCTTCCTTCCTTCTTTCTCTCTCTCTCTCCTTCCTTCCTTCCTTCCTTCCTTCCTTCCTTCCTTCCTTCCTTCCTTCCTTCCTTCCTTCCTTCTTTCTCTCTCTCTCTCTTTCTTTCTTTCTTTCTTCTCTCACATATCCTAGGCTGGTCTCGAACCTGTGATGTAGCAGACTTTGACATTTACCTTCTGACACTCCTGCTCCTACCTCCCAAGTACTTTGGTTTATGCAGTGTTGGGGCTTGAATCCAAAGGCATTCAAGCTTGGTTGTCAAGCACTATGCCAACTGAACTTTCTCAGCAGCCAGAAACACCCACCCACCTACCCGCACACCATTTCTTTTTCCTCTGTCGATTGTTTGTGTATGTGTGGCACAGCCCTCATGAGGAGGGAGGTCAGAGGAAAACTTAGAGATAGTTCTCTCTTATGTGTGTACTCTGGAAGTAGACTCCAGGTTGTTAGGTGGAGAGGACAGTAGAGCATCTGTGCAGTGGAGGCTCTGGCCCCGGGTGGCGGTGTCTCAATGCTTTGGTGCCTTCTCCATTGTGACTTGGGGTCTTTGTTCTTCAACTCAGAGAGAACAGGCTTCTGATCCACTTTCCCAGTGAAAATGGCTAAACACTCTTGCCTTAAATTAGCTATTGTGGTGTCCTGACTCTGGGGTCAGGCTTAGTCACTGGAGAGACAACCTTGAATCCGATTCTAGCTTCACAGGTGAGGATAAGCACATTATGCCTGCCATTTGACATGACTTCCTCAAGGTGTTGGAAGTTTTCCAGTTCCTACAAATGAGAGTATTTGAGTGACCCACAACTTAACTTTGAATTTAAAATATTTAGTATAGAGGTTCAGCATCAGAATGGTCGCAAGGCCGGACCTCCTTTCAGCTGGGACACACAGATGACTACATTCCTCCACTTTCCATGGCAGACACAGGACATTCTCCTTGGTAGACTCTGTTATCACTCCAGCTCCAGGAGTCCCAGACAACCTAGTTTTCAATTTCCCTGAATCTCACACTAAAACTACTCTGCCTTGGGCTTTCTGGATCCCTGACGTGATGTTAGAGGAAGTTGTAGCAGTAGGTGATAGAAGTGTGTAAGAGGATCCTGTCCTTAACGCCGGAAAAATGAAAATTGAGGACATTTTCTCATGTATTCCAGGCTGTGTAGCCAGGATGTTCCCACCTCCTAAGTGCTGGGATTGTAGGTATGTGCCCAAAACCAGTTTATGCCACATGGGGAATCGAACCCAAGCTTCGTGCAGGCTTGGCAAGTACTGTACTAACTGAGCTACATTCCTCCCAGCTACTTCCTCTCTCCCTCTCTTTTAAATGGGGTCTTTGTAGCCCAGGCTGGCCTGGTCCCTGAGTATTGATAAAGGTTTGTTTTTTTGAGTTGCTGCATTGCTGTAATAATAATAACAACAACAACAATAATAAAAATAATGATAATGATAAATTCTAGTTCTTGTTCCAAAGGGACTAAAGGATAGTTTATTTGGAATCAGTCTGAACAACCAGGGCCCAGGAACATAGATTTGGGTTGTTCTGAATAATGTAGTCACTGTAAGAGAGGTTCCAAAGACTTTTATAGTCCCCAGACAAATGAAAGTCATAAACCAAACACTGGGGGCCTGATATAGTTTGTTTCAGCAGATGGAAGCTGGAGGTCTGCTAAATTTAACAGCACATTCCAAAAATTACTTCTAGCAGTTAAAAAGACAGAGGTCGGGAGTATTTGTCTATTATAATTCTGGCTTTTACCTTGACACATTCTGTCTCACCAATATGCTAGTCTTCAGGGTCTTCAGCACGTGTAGTTTCAGATCACATGCTCAAGCTGTTTCCAACTCCTAGACTCAAGTGATCCTTCAGCCTCAGCCTCCTGAGTAGCTGGAACCACAAGGAACAGCTGGGTCTACAGTAGGCGTCTCCACGCCAAGCTTAGAGGAAAGTCTCTTAAATCAGAGCTTTGCCTGAGAAAAGATGGACAGAGGGAAGAAGTGGGAGGAAGCGGGAAAGGCCCTTGGGTGAGCCTCTGGGGCGAATGTGTTCTAAGGACCCCTCTGGAAAAGGAGGCAGAGATGAGCAGAGCCGGTGAGTTTAGAGAGCAGCTACGCCATAGCTTACCTTTAAAACAAACAGCAAACAAAATTCTCTGACTCTTCTACTTTGAGTAGAGGCTTTTCCCAGCTCCCTGAAAGCAGCCCACGGCCAGAGAAATGGGCCGTTTGGGGGAATTACTATGAAAGCATGGAGATCGTTAAAGTACCCACTGGGGAAGGATGTCCACTCTTTTCCTCTAGAAAGAAAAGAAAATAAATATAGTTCAAAGGAAACCAGGCTGATCTGGGATCCCCCGACCCCACCCCTCTTGAGACAAGGTCATGACATGTGTCGACCTGGCCTGGCCAGACCAGGAACTTACAGTCAGTTTTCTGCTTCCCAGCTAGCTGCTGGGATACAGGCGTGCACCACTGTGTCTGGCTGGCTGATGGATGAATTTTTTTATATTCAGGTTTTGTTGTTTGCGTTTGGTTTTTCTTTGTGTAAGTGCAGGACACAGGTGTACAGGTGCCCTTGGAGGCCAGGAGAGGGCGTTGGATCTACTGGTCTTGCAGTGCTGAGAGCCTAACTCATCCTTTAAAAGAACACCAAGGGCTTGTAATTGCTGAGCCACCCCTCCAGCCTCCACATTCAGCTTTAATCTTCTGGAAAAAGAACTTGAACTTCTTGATCCTAAAGCTTATTTGGGATCAGATATATTTTAAATTTTGCTGACAAATGCCTGTAACCCCAGCACTTGGGAAGCAAGGGCAGGAGGAGGATCATCTGGAGTTGTAAGTAGTCCGGGTTACACAGTGAGTTCTAGATCAGCCAGGGCTATATAACATGATCCTATCTCAATAAACAGAGGAACATACAAGCTACAAAGATAAGCAAATAAACAAAATAAAACACTCTGTGATAATGAATTCACAAAAAAACCATCACACAGCTAAATAAAGTTAATCACTCACAAACTTGCCTAGTCCCAAACTCTATAATTCAGTGACCTTCTGTACAGTTAGGATGGCCATTCTGAAGCAATGGAGCTTCCTGGAAGACTTTTGTTTGCTTTAGGTTACTTTAAAATAGTGGTTGTAGGTGTAAAGAATTTCTAGAATTTAAACCTGTCTGGCTGCCCATGCATTTAATCCCAGCACTTGAGAGGCAGAGGCAGGTGGATCTCTGTGCGTTCAAGGCCAGCCTGGTCTACAAAGTGAGTTCCAGGACAGTCAGGACTGTTTCATAAAGAATCCTTTTCTCAAAACAGAGAATCCTTTTCTCAAAACCAAACAAACAAACCCAAACCAAACCAAAACAAAACAAAAAACACACCACATCACGTATATGGAAGGGGTATTTTGTCCAGAATAGGTTTTTCTATGTTATCATCCATATTATTCACACAAAGATAATAGTAAAGGAAATGAATAAATAATTAGAAAGCTGGATAATCTCGCCTGTAAAAGGAGCACCCACTCATTACCATATTTCCTCATGCATAACTATTTTCCTAAAGAAAGAGCCTATTTTGGTTCTGTGTGTGAGGTCATCATAGATGAGAATCATCTTGTAAGAGCTCTGTGTTAAATGTCTGGATAAGAAAATTCCAGTAGCAAACGACACTCAACAGCACGCCATTTACAAACTGCTGGGCCACCTTCCCTGTAGTAAAGCAGCTTCCATGGGTAGCAAGTTCAACTTGATTTTTTTTTTTTTTTTTTTTTTTTTGCTGTGGTTAGCTCAGGCCTCTTATTTGGGAGGGCTACATAGTAATTTTTATCACACTCATTAGAAACACAATTTGTTAGAACAAAGTCTGATGCACAAGTATAATTACATCTTCCTGTGTGATTAAATGGCTGTATGGATGGAACTTTCCTCAGGGGCGGCAGCTGTAGGCAGCCAAATTCAAATCCACCCTACAGTAGAATTCTTGTGACTTAACTGGCTCGAATTGTTTGCAAAACAGCCAGTGGAGTAACATTCAGGAACACGTGTGGAGATGAAGGATTTCAGTGTGATTTGCCTCTCCTTTTTCTGCACTATACTGTGGTTAGACCGTGTTGATTGCTTAGTCGCATAGAGTTAAATGAGGGCTTGGTCCTGTTAAGCTGTTAGTAGAAATCATTATCTTGTGTCTCCTCAATCTTCTCATCTTAAAAATGGGAGAATGGGCCAACCGCAGTGGCGCACACCTTTAATCCCGGCACTCGGGAGGCGGAGACAGGCAGATCTCTGTGAGTTCGAGGTCAGCCTGGTCTACAAAATGCGTCTCAGGACAGCCAGAGCTACACAGAGAAACCTTGTCTTGAAAAAAACAAGCAAAACAAACAAAAAAAGAAACAACTTCATATTTCTCAGGGTAAATATTGTGAATATATAGTCACAAACACTCAAGTTTTGACTATCTTTTATTTATTCTTCAACAATTTTATGTAACCTACAGGGTCAGATTAGTGCTGTCTCCTGGAATGTTGAGAATATTGTTGGTCTGTCTTCTGTGGATAATCATAGCTGTTGTAAGTCATGAGTACAGCGGTTATGTCATCCAGAGGACAGCATTTCACAGCATCTTCCCCAGCCTCTGGCTCTAATGTTCTTTCCATACTCTGTTCTTGTTTCCTGAGCCCTAGTGGGTAGGGGTTTGATGTAGTTGGCCAATTTAAGACTGAGTACTCAACAGTCACTCTCAACTCTTTGACCAGGCATGAGTGTTTGTATTGACTTCTACTCAATGCAAAAGCAAGTGTCTCTGACCAGAGACTAGGACTAGTTTACAGTTATGAACATATTTGAACCCTAGAGCTTATCACCTCTTGGGCCAGGAGCTCTCGACCAGGTTTATAGGACCAGGCATGGATTTTCTCCTGTGGATTAGGCCTCAAATCAATCAGAAGGCCGTTGGGTTCTCCCATAACCTTCATGCTGCTATTGCACCAGTGGACACATCCTACCTGACAGGTTAGTTTTGTAGTGCTGAGGGTTCACCGCTGGGTAATTCTACAGATACCCTGCCTACCCAGCAGCCTGCACATCACTTTCTAGCACTATGAAACCTAGCTAGTAAAGTCAGTGTTAGCTTGATTTCTCTGGGTCCTGCAACAGGATGTGTTGGGTTGTTGTAATGAGGTTTCTTGGTCCCAGGTGCCAGAGGTCCTGACCCATAGACCTGCAGTCAGCCCCAGACCCCTTAGCTACCCGCCGCTGCTCAGGCCCCAAAAATGATTCAGACACATATATTAAGTTCATGCTGTTTGGCCTATGGCTCAGGCACATTGCTAGCTAGCTCTTACATCTTAAATCAACCCATTTCCATTAATCTGTCCTGCCACGTGGCCCGTGGCTCACCTGTGTTCCTTACATGTTGCTCCTTTGGGCTTCTGGCTCAGTCTGTCTTTGACTCCACCCTGCTTCTTCTGCCAATGCTGATTTCCCTCCTACTTTTTCTATGGTGCCTGTCATGGGCCAAAACAGCTCCTTTATTTAAAGATTGAGATTCACAGCATACAGAAAGACATTTCCACATCATTGTGTCTTCGTCAGCAGTCAGGTCTTTCCATCTAGCTATGGTAGGTAACCAACAGAAATGGCTGCAGCATATGCTGTTTTGAATGACTTCTGGGCCCTCTCTGATCAATAATTCATAAGGAGGTATCCCATATCTGGCATTGAGCTTTTCACTTAATAATCCATACACATTCAGTTGTAAGGAAATATGTGAGGAAGTGGTGAATATCAGTTGTCAAGGAGGCAGCCTTTGGATGTGCTGCTGATGTGTTTTCAGAGAGGTTTAACTAAGGAGACAAGGCTCACCCTGAGTGTGGGCAGCATCTTTCCGTGGACTGGGGTCCTGGATTGAAGCACAAAGGCAGAAGAGAGGAAAGACAGCTAAGTACTGGTGTTCCCTCTGTCTGTTTCCTGTAAGCTGCCGCCATGTCTGCCTTGCCATGATGGCCTCCAGCCTCTGAACCGTGAACCACCATTAACCCTTCTTTCAGGTTGGTTCTCGTTAGGTGATAGGTCATACACTCAAGAAAAGTAGTAAGAAATACACAGCTTACTGTGTATCTTACTGAATCCCAAAGAATTTGAGAGGCTACTAATTTAAGCCATTCAGGAGAGAGAGAGAGAGAGAGAGAGAGAGAGAGAGAGAGAGAGAGAGAGAGAGAGAGAGAGAGAGAGAGAGAGAGACTGATTCAAGGACTGGTTGTCGAGCAGAGAACATTTATAAAAGTAGAGTTCAGGAGTGGAGACTGGGAGTCTGGGACTTGTTCTGTATGACCGTGCTGATCAGAACTGCTATGAACTGTCTCCTCCTCTGGTTTTCCCTTTGTATAATTTACTTAGACAAGGACAGCATACATGTTGCTATAGGACATTAAATGGGGGTGGCCTCCACACATACACAACTTGAAGAATTTGGTCAGGGAACAGTGGGTGAGTCAGCCTTTTCAGAGGAACAGGACACAATTAAAATTAAAGTTAATGAGAGTCGGCTGCTAGCTGAACATAGCTGAATCAAGAAGCCCCAATGATGACGTTTCTTTTGGTTCTGTTTTTCTCGGCATCTCGTGAGGAGCTGACATTAGGAGCTGAGGCATGTGGGTTGCTAACAGTCTATCTAGCTGCCAGCCTTGGTACTGACTCCAATGCAGGAAGGTATTCTCCTTTTTAAAAAAATTCATTTTAATTTTCTTTTTTTAAAAAAAGGTTGTTTTTTTTTTTGTTTTTTGTTTTTTTTATGTGTATGAGTCTTTTGCTTACATGTGTATATGTGGAGCACATGCATGCTTGGTGCTTCTGGAGATTACAAGAAGGCATCGGGTCCCCTGAAACAGGAGTTGTGGGTGCTTGTGAGCCACCATGTGGGTACTGAGACCCAATCCCAGGTTCTCTGCAAGAGCACTGAGATCTCTTAACCCCTGAGCCATTTCCTCCTTTAAAGTCCTATTCATCTCAGAAAAATCATCTAGTCTGTATCGTGTGTACCGTGCTTCACAAGGGTGCGTCCATGGACTGCCAGGTTGGATGTGAGCAGAGAGTGAGAAAGGTCCTTAAAAGAGTAGGTGGAGGGTAGTGGATTCTAAGTCTCTCTGGTCTAGATATTGTCATACTATCAGAGCTCAACTGTCATAAGAGGTTTCTGGCCCAGACTTTCCAGCCTAGCCTCAAGGTTTAGACCCACAGACCCACAGACCTGCAGAGACACACAGATGCATATGATAGTTTTAGGCTGATCAGTCTAAGGCCCAGCCATATAACTTGCTAACTCTCTACCCTTCATCTAACCCATGAATCATCCTGTTCAACCATGGGGCTTGGTACCTTTCCTTAGAGCAGCATGGTTGTTCTCTGCTTCTTCTGGCTTCTCTCTGGCATTCTGCTCTGTTCTTCCTGTTCTCAGAGATTTTCTTAGTCTGGTAGCCCCGCCCACACTTCCTGCCTGCCTTTGGCCAATCAGCGCTTTTTATTAAACCAGTGGGTGGGATAATTATTTACAATGAAACAACACAATCTTCCACATATCCCCTTTTCTCTTCTTAAAACAAAAAGAACTCCAAATTTAATATTTTCCCCCCATTATCGATTACAACTTATAAACAACACTGTAAATAAACACAAACATCCATAATCCATGTTTTGGGAATGTGGGAGTTGTTCTCTAGGCTATTTCCTGCTGAATGGGGACGCTTGCAATCTCATGGGAATCCAAAGAAAAATGTAGGATTATGCACAAGTCTTTAGTGGAGTAGTCTGTCAGACTGGGTCATCTCAGCCAGTCTCTTTGGAATTGTTCTGGATACAGAGCTCAGGAAACTTCAACAGAGATGCTCTGAAATGCTGAATCATCTGGTCCATCCATTTCCATTGGAGATTTTTCAGGGGGTCTTCCTCTATCAAACTTTATGTTCTTTATCCAAGAAAAAATCCACTGCTTCTCATTTTCTGTGAAAATAAAAAGAAAACTTCTTCTCCAAAGTAGCATATCTTTGGATCTCAGTTTTAAAGTCAACTCATTTACAAGATATATAGGTTGAATTAAACCAACAGCACTTATAATCAAATATCTTTTAGCAGTTTTTACTAAGTCATTTTCAGTCAAGATGCTTAAAGATAAGACAATAACATACAGTATCCAGACACTCTTTGTATTTTCCATCTTTACATGGCCTATTTTTATTTATTTATTTTACTTTATTTCTTTTTTAAAGGATTTCTCTAACCTTTCTTTTCTTTCTCTAAGCCTATGTATCTATATTTTCAACACACTCTAAACCACTTAGACTTTTTAAAAAAACTGTCTTTACTGTATATTTATTTCTTAACTTTTTCTGTCTCTGACCACACCTTTGCTTGGTTAGGGTGATTGACTCCACCCAGATTCTTCTATTTCTTTCTGTTTCTGAACACACCTTTAATCTGCCAGGATTCAAGATTGGTAGGGTGGATGGATGGCTCCACCCAGCTCCTACTCTAATTTCATAGAATTTATCTTTTTAACCCAGGTTCTCTGGGAATTTTAGGGTCCATATAATTACCAAGTCAAGCTCTGTCGTCTGCTGCTCATTAACTCCATTTAAGTATTAGGCAGCAGGGCCTCTTAAAAAACTCAAAAGTGTTTTGCCTCTAAGGCTGTATCAGGAAGCTTTTCTTAAAAAAGCCAAGCTCAGTTTGCCTCAGGCAAACAGAGCTGATCCAAGAAAACATCACCACTAGAAAGTCATCTTTGATTCTGTTCCCTTTTTGTCCTTATGAACAGAAACCTTAAATACATCATTTACAAGTTTTTGCTTATACTGAGAGTCCTGTGAGACTTCAGGAACTAGCCATTTTACACCTTAAGCTGCACTCCAAAAGCCCGTCATTGTAGCTCAAGCCCATGTGCCTCACCAGGGCGTCTCTGTACCATGGCTCACGTGGGAGACACAATTCAGAGGCTGCTTTGGGCTCTAGACCATTTTTAAGCTTTCTATGACTTTATGTGGGTATATTTGACCCACGTTGGGCTGCCATTTGTAGCACGAGGTTTCTGGCCTGGACTTTCGGGCCTAGCCTCAAGGTTTAGGCCCACAGACCCACAGACCCGCAGAGACACACAGATGCATATGATAGTTTTAGGCTGATCAGTCTAAGGCCCAGCCATATAACTTGCTAACTCTCTACCCTTCATCTAACCCATGACTCATCCTGTTCAGCCATTCGGCTCAGTACCTTTCCTTAGAGCAGCATGGTTGTTCTCTGCTTCTTCTGGCTTCTCTCTGGCATTCTGCTCTGTTCTTCCTGTTCTCAGAGATTTTCTTAGTCTGGTAGCCCCGCCCACACTTCCTGCCTGCCTTTGGCCAATCAGCGCTTTTTATTAAACCCGTGGGTGGGATAATTATTTACAATGGAACAACACAATCTCCCACACTCACCTATCTTGGGCTTTATGATACTTGAAAAGATACCAAAAAGGAATAGAGCAAAATGTGGTACACAGGCCCATAATTCCATCACTTAGGAAACAGAGGAGAGAGAATCACTGTGAACCTGAGGCCAGCTTGGGTTACCTAGTGAGACCCTGTCTCAAACAAAACAGTAAACATAAAAGAAACAAAAAATACCGTGATGAAACACATTTTATACAATTAATATACATTAGCTTTTTTTTTTTTTTTAAAGAAAAAAGATTAAAATAGTCATTCAATTAAGAAAAACACAAGCCAACCAACCAGAATTTAATTAATTAGACTTTGCTGTTGGCCCAAGCAAGTAGTTCACAGCAGAGGTGCACTGCTGTAAAATGGCAGCTGAATTCCTTCTTCATTTACCAAAGTACAGCTTTCCATGAGGGATTTGCAGAAAGAGCAAATCTGTTTTCGATTTTAATACATTCAAAGACAAGTAGGCTTTTGACCAATTACTACCAGGTCCTGAGATCAATCACCTCCTGTGCCATTAGTGCATGAAGGATTAGTGGCCTCAAAGATTTATGTGTGGATTAATCGGGGAGTGTACATCAGATGCTGTGTTTAATACCACCCTCATCCCTGCAGATCATTTCTGTTAGTGCTTTATGCAGAGTTCTTTAGCCTTGCCTCATACGGGAATTGTGAGATCTGAAAGACCTCTTTTTAGCTTCCCTGGCTTGCATGCCCCCCACCCCCCACCCCGACTGGACAGGTCCAGCTAAAGAGCCACAGAGCACTGCAAAGAAGGGAGAAATAGCATCGAGTAGAGCAAATGTTAATTGAGTTATTCTAGCTCAATAGTGACCAAAATTTACGGGACTGTGTACCGAGGAGAGACAAGATGAAGTATAAGAAATACATGGCTATTCTGGAAGCAGCGGTGGGTATTACCCCACTTAACAAACGAGAGCTTCTACCTGAGAGCCGGAGACACGTAAACCTTTGGCAGCATCCTGGGTAAGCAGAGGAGGCCCGAGCTTCCCTCCTAATGATGGAAACAAGTTTTGGCTGTTTGGAGCACCAGGGAGAGTAAGGCCTCCCGAGTTCATCATTGGGGATGTTTTTCCTTCCTTTCTTGGTGTATATAGTGCTCTCAAACAGATTTAAAAATATTGCTGCACATCTGAGAAGATGAAGTAATGGCATGTTAAAAACATACTTTCACAATTTAGATTTTCAGTGTCGTGCCCCCCCCCCCCCCCCCCCCCGGTGTGTTGGTGGCATCCATGCCATATCACTGCACATCTGTGGAGGTCAGAAGACAACACTCAAGAATATGTTCTCCCCTTTCACCTTTACACGGGTTCAGGGGATTTGAACTCAAGTTGTCTGGCTTGTCATATAGAGCTCCTTTTACTTTTTTGTGCAGTGCAAATGTTTTTTATTATGGTGCTTGTCAGCAGTTGTGGGCTGTAGCTCTGTATTATAGTGCTTGGCCAGTGGTGAGGGTGTGTGAGAGAGAGAGAGAGAGAGAGAGAGAGAGAGAGAATGACTATATTTCAGGGACATTGAAACAGTTTTCCTGTCACGTTCTTTGTGAAGCCCTCTGATTTACCACACTGTAGAAAGTTTGGCCCTTTTTTTTGCAGGGGCGTGGGTCTCAGTGTAAACATGTCTAAGGTCCTTCTTTGCATCTTTGCACAGGGAACAACTGCTGCTTGAGGTGCCTACAGGGCAGACCATATTTTCAGGGCCTGAATTTTATTTTTAAGCTGCATGAGTTACGTAGCAGCAGTCGCCAGCCAACGTGAGACACCTTTCTTTTTAAAAATTAAAAATACTGGCTTCATTATATATTTATTATGGAAGACGTAGAAAATATAAAAAAATGAGTGGATTATTTATAGTTCAGTTTTTCTGAGAGAATCACTAGCATCATGAGAGACAGTGCTTTTTCAGTGTAGGAAGAGGAAGAGAATTTTTATTCTGCACCCCCAGGGGACGTTTTATAATGTCTTGGGGGCGTTTTTTTTGTTGTTGCTGGTTGGTGTTGGCATTGAGTAGAAAAGGCCAGGGCATCACCGCATCCTGCCAGGCACAGGACAGCCCCTCCACACCACAGTGACAGCTACAAAATGCCATCTCACTGCTCTCTAGACATTTGGTTGAGGTGGATTTTTTTTTTTTTTTTTTTCCTGTCTGTAATAGGTGTTTTTTTAGAATTAGATCAGTTTTTTCCCTTTGGTAAATCTTAGGTCTGGGATGGAATTTGGAGACATTGCTATTTATTATTACATCGTTTACTGCTTTTCTCCTCAAAGTGTGAAGAGGTCATGCTGTAATGACGAAGGGATTTCAGTTGCTGTTGTTCTTGGCTTTTTGCTTTTAAGACAGGGTCCCTCTGTGTAGGCTGGCTGTCCAAGAACAAATTATGTAGTTGAGGCTAGCCTCAAACTCATAGGCTCTGTCTGCCTTGGCCTATTGAGTCCTGGATTACATCTGGCATCTTTTAAAAAAAGATTTATTTTTACGATTGCTGTTTTCTTTGTAATCAAATATAGTTTATTGGAATGTTATCAAATTTACTTCCTTCCTTTTCCCTCCCTCCCTCCTTCCCTCCCTCCCTTCTCCCTCCCTCCTTCCCTCCCTCCCTTCTCCCTCCCTCCCTCCCTCCCTCCCTCCCTCCCTCCCTCCCTCCCTCCCTCCCTCCCTCCCTCCCTTCTTTCTTGACAGGGCTTTTCTGTGTAGATCTGGCTGTCCTGGAACTCTCTCTGTAGAATAGGCTGGCCTCGAACTCATAGAGACTTGCCTGCCTCTACTTCCCAAGTGCTGGGATTACAGGCATGTGCCATCACTGCCCAGATTGCTATCTGAAAAATTTAAAAGTTATTTTTATGTGTATGGGTGTTTTGCCTGTGTGTATATCTGAATATCACATGCATGCCTGATGCTCACAGAGCCTAGAAGAGGATCTTGTTGTATTTATTCCCTGGAGCTGGAGTTAAAGCGGGTTGTGAGCATCCCTCTTTAGCTGGGTGCTGGGAATCGAACTTGGATCCTCTGGAAGAGCAGCCAGTGCTCTTAACCACTAGAGCCATCTCTGCAGTCCAGAAGTTATTTTTTCTTTTTCAAAATTAAAATATAACCACATCGCTACCTCCATCCCCTTGAACTTTTGGCAGTGGCTCCTGAGCCTGTTATTCTGCATTTCCAGACATTCACAGGTGATGCTGAGCCGCCAGATGAGGCTGTGGGTTTGGAGCATGGACCACACAGGAAGCAGCCTCTAGAGACACACTTCCCATTGCACTTGCTGTCTGTCTTGAGACCTGGCACATGCCAGATTATCTTGATGGCTTTTTATCTCAATTTTTCCTCTTCCAGAAGCTGTTCAAGATTTCAGTGGTAGGAAGGTCGATTGTCGACTGTACTTCTGTGGGGGAAATTTTTCCTTGAGCATTCCCCATGAACTGGGCATACTGGTTCAAAACTGTATTCTCAGCACTGGGGAAGTGGAGGCAGGCGAATCATTTATTCTAAAAGCTACAGAGTAATTTTGAGGCCAGCTTGAACTACATGAGATTGCTCATCCCCTCACCTCCTAATATGTAAGAAAATTAAATCCAGGATGTTATAGACACACAGAAAGCTATGTTAAAAAGCAAACTGTTTCAATAAAAGAAACTGGTTAGAGCTGATACCTGCAGAAAAGTCCCACATTCGGGCCAAAGGCGTAACCAAGCACATCTTGATTTGCTTGCCGTTTATTTATGTTTGGAAGTAATAATAGAAACTACCAATGGGCTGGGCTCGATCTGTTGCTTGCTTTGTAGGAAGTCCAGATGACCTTGGGTTAGCCTGGGCCTACATTTCCTGCTGATCCTTGGAGAGGGGAAATGGGCCTCTTGCCTGAACAAATAAAATCGACACCGTCCCTTACTTCTGGTTTGGTGGTGTGGGAAGGAGAGGGTTTAACGCAGAGAGCTGGTGTCACAAACATAAGAGGAGCAGTCCCCAAGTGGCATGAGGGCACGTTCTTCCTCCCTCTACTGATTCTCGGGGACCGCGGGGCCGCACAGCCCAGGCTCGAGTCTGCCCCCTTGTGGCAGTGGGCGGGAGTGTGTAGGGTTAAATGCTGTCTCCCGTGTTGATGGTCGTCCGTAGCACGGAGCTGTAAGCCAGTTTTTCCTGATACCACAGAAAGAAAATACCTTTGTAAGTTTGAAGTGTTTTTCTCTTTGTGCACTTCAATATACTAAATTTTATGTACATTTTACCATATTAAACATTTCTTACCAGGCCTGGGAGACACATCTGTAATCCCTGCACTTGATGAGAAGAAATAGGGTTATGAGCTTGAGGCTAGGCTAGGCTGTATATCCAGACCCTGTGTTAGAGCGGGGGAGAGTTTTTTCTATTTCTCAGTTGTTTTTCTCATCTGCTAAGTTTTCTCCCCCTACACACAAGGTAAATTCTCTGAAATTCTTGTGCCTGGGGATCATCCTCGGGTGGGCTGAGCCTAGCCCACTGTCTTTCATTTGATAAGTAGATTTATAGGTTGTGGCATGTCCGTACAGTGGAATATTATTTCATTAATGGCTGTTGGAAGTAATTGAGTATTGAGGGCTGGAGAAATAGCGCAGTGGTTAAGAGCGCACACTGCACCAGGCGCTCGCCTTCAATCCAGCATTCAGCCAGCAGAGGCTGGTGCATCTCTGAGTTTGAGGACAGCCTGGTTTATAGAGCGGGTTCCAGAACAGACAGGGAGGGATACACAGAGAAAAACCAAACCTCCAAACAAACCCTCTTTGGAAAAGTCAAATAGATGATAGATAGATAGATAGATAGATAGATAGATAGATAGATAGATAGATAGATGGTAGATAGATATAGACGGATGATGGATGGATGGATAGACAAATAAGTAAATAAATAAGGATCTTGCAGAGGACTGGAGCTCAGTTACTAGCGCTCATATCGGGACCTTTGCAACCTCCTGTAACCTAGTTCCAGGAGATCCAATACTCCTTTCTGGCCTCCCTGGACTTTCATGCACAGGCACACATACATACATGTAAATAATTTTTAAAAGATACCGCATCGCCTGGAAATGGAGTTACAGTGGATTGTGAACAGTTATATGGATTGAAAACCAAACCTGGGTCCTCTGCAAGACACTTTTAACCACAGAGGCGATTCACATATGCATACATGAAATGGGTTTTTGATACATGCTAAGGATGAACCACAAATATAAAATGCTAAATAAAAGAGAAGCTGCCACATAGCTGTCACACTGTAATGAACATTTACGTGAAATACACAAAATAGGTAATTCTAGGAGGCTGGAGAGACAGCTCAGCAATTAAAAGCACTTGTTGCTCTTACAGAGGACTTGGGTTTAATTCCCGGCACTTGCGTGGTGGCTAACAACTGCTCACAATTCTTGTTCCAGGGGTTCCAATCTACTTCTCTATTTCCTGCACATACTGCATATGCACAGCTCCCAGACATACATGCAAGCAAGAAACTCATACCCGTAAAATAAAAACAAATACATTAAAAAATGACTTACAAAAAAATAGGTAAAGCTCTAGAAACAAAAGAGATTAGTAATTGCCTAGGCTGTGTGTGGTTGCTAAAAGACGCTGGATTTCTTTGGGGGATGATAGGTGATGTGGAATGGATTACTTATGCAGCCTGCTGTATAAGTCTGTGTATTTAAAAGCCATACCACGGGTAATCAGTGATATTTGAACTTCACTGTATTGCCGGAATCTCATCAAGCTGAGGGTGAGCACTTAGATCTAACCATACTGTCTCCTGCAGGGTGCGGAGTACTGCCTTACTATCCTCTCCCTGTGAGTGGGACTGGCACCCAGGCTACAGCACCAGGCCCAGGTACTCAGCGGATCCCAGACGGGTGTCCACCTACAGCCTCTTCTCCCAGGTACTTGCTTACTTCTCTCTTATTCACCTAGTCACTGGCTTATGTCAAAAAATTGATATATTATTTCACATCATCAATGAACATATTTTCTAGTTTGCCATTATGTTTCTCTGTGTTTTTTAGAGAAATTTGATGGCTATATCTTATTCACTCAGTGAAGAGCTGAAGTATGGTATCTGGACTGTAGACATAGCTCAGGCCGTAGATTCAATCTCCATTCTTGTATAAAAATCAAAAGAGAAGCTATGGCTTAGCAGTGAAAGTGCTGGCTGATCTTGCCAAGGTTGGGGGCTGTATTTCCGTGGTCAAGCATACGTGCAGATCTCTTATGCTTCAAAATAAATTCATAGCTGGTGGAAGTAGCCCTTGGTGTGTGGGGTGTCTGAAGTTGGAGGTTATTTCGGTAGGTCACAAATGTAGTTCATTGTCTTTGATATGGCAAAATTATGTAATGGTGGGACTTGGGAGACTATTATAAAAGAGCAATGGCTTCCAAAGATTGATTTTGTACTCAGCTGTAGTGAGGAGCTCAGAGAATTGCAGTTTACCGACGACTCACTTTTAAGAATGAGTTATACAAGACTTATAAGGCATTAGGTTTTATTTCAACAGATGCTTGGGTATATTTATCCTTAGTTAGGGTTTGGCCTCTGATGTGTCTGGCCCTAATGGGGTTGGACTTTTCTTTATGTACTTGGTTCATAGTTTCATCTGCATCAGCTGGCATCTCCTGCCTGTTTGGAGAATTCGAGTCAAGTAGTGTGTGGACTGCATACTCCCTAATGACAGGTTCAGGGCCCAGGCTGTGACTTTCTTATTGTATGGTCTTAGGTAACAGGTCAGATTCAAGGCAAAGTCAGCTTGACGCTAGCGACTTAGCCATCAGCAAGGTCTGGGCACATACCAAGGCCTTCCCTGGAGCTCGGTTACCTGAGATTGTTGTTTTACTTCGAGTTTTGATTCTATGACAAAAGGTCAGACGTAAACAGCTAAAGAAGAGAAACTGATTTTGGTCATCCTGCTCCATGCCGCTCGGTCAGTGGGGAAGGAGCATCACGGCACAGAGGCTGTTCACATCACAGCAGCCAGGAAGGGGAAGGGGGGGAGGGAGGGAGGGGTGGAGGGAGGGGAGGAAGGACACAAGACAAGATACAGTCATAAGGACATGTCCCATGTCCCATCACCAACTTCCTACCTCAACCTTTTGGCATCTCTCAACTTTAGAGACCTGGTCTTTACTACATGAAACTGTGGTGGACATTTTATATTTAGACCCAACGAGCACACTTGAATGGGGGTACGTCCCTTCCACCGGATACAGGGGGTTATGAGTAGATTTTGTTTGTTGGAATGTTCTGTATAGAGTTCTGAAAAATCTCAGTATGCGAGGAAATTTGCTTATCCAGACTACAGAAGTGCTTTTTCTGAAACTAGGGTTTTAGGTGGGTCTGGTAATTTAGTCCAATCAGTTGGAAAGACAGCGTAGAATATGGCAGAGTGTCTCACTCGTCTGGGATGCTGTAACAAAAGACCTTGAGCTGTGTAACTTTAAAACATCAAAACTCATGTGTGTGTATGTGTGTGTGTGTTTTATGACTGTTAGGCAGGCACTCCAGTTCACAGAACCAATGTCAACCAGGACAGCTTGGGCTACACAGAGAAAACCTGTCTGGAAAAAACCCAAACAACACCCACAAACACAAGATCAAGGACTCTCCCGTGATTGGCTGGACCCACACTTGGGTTGGTCCTCTCATCTCAACTCTCCTAGAGATACTCTTGGGTGTCTGACTCCCGAATGTGTTTCTCCATTCTTATGCTGCAGCCTATGCAAGACATCCTTATTGAGTCCCAAACCGCTCTACAAAGAACTAGCTCATAACTTGAGAGGCAGGAAAAGGTCATACACGTTCTGGAACTTGGATAAGATTTTCATTACTGAGATTGATTCCTGCAAACTCATCATGCAGGAAGAGGATCGATGAGCGTCTGTGGCCAGCCTGGGTACATAATGAGACCTGGTCTGTTTGGTTTATTGTATGTTTTACCCTAGTCCACGCATCCCGGGTTAGGGAAGACTTTGCTTTGCCTTCTTGCATGCATTTCTTAGGGTTCCCACCGTGCTTACTCCAGGAGTGTGGGAGTAGTTTGGTGCAATCAGCCTCTGAGAACATGAGAACACTGCCAAGCAAGTTCTCCCAGATGTCCTGGGGCAGAGGCACCCAAACCAAGCCTCCCAATCACCATTTATTCCACCTAAACACAGGAAGAGAGATGGTACCTACGATAAAATTAGGATGCAAATGGGATGCACTTCTTTTTACAAAAGGGTCAGCTTCCCCAGCTAGCACGTGGTCATGAAAGCAGATCAGAGGGTTGAGAGGGTCCAGCAGAGGGTAGTTTGTCCAAGGCCAGCTTTGCTTACTCTGCAGTGAGGACACAGGCAGCCTTATCAGTAGCTGTAACTTAGCAAGAACCAGTGCTTGCTTGATGCTCAAGGAAGCCTAGTGGGACCAGGATATGATGTGTGCCTTCACTGGTGACCACTGTAAGGATGGCAGCTCTGGAGGTAGTTTGGTTTTATTATAATACTATTTATGAAATATATTAACAATTTAGGTAGAGAATTTTATGAGATTTTATAATTATGTGAAAATACAGTTATGGGCTGGAGAGATGATTCACCACTTAAGAGCATTGACTGCTCTTCTAGAGGACCCATCACCCACAAGGTGGCTTATTGCCATCTGTAACCTTTGTTCCAGGGCATACGATACCATCTGCTACCCTCCACTGGCAGCAGGCAAATATATAATATACAGATATACATACTGATAAAGCACCCATACACATAAAATTAAAAAGTAATTGTAAGTAAAGTATCTAGTAAATTATTTAATCTTATTAAATAATTATTACAAGATTTGAGATTTATTTTCTTATTTCATCTTTTCTGTTTTGTTTGGGTTTTAAAAAATTGTTTGTTTTTTTGAGACACGGTGTCTCTGTGTAACATGGCTGGCTGTCCTGGAAATTGCTTTATAGATCAGGCTGGAACTCACAGAGATCTTCCTGCCTCTGCCTCCTTTGATTCCAATCAAAGGTGTGTACCACCATGCCCGGCTGATGCTTGATTCTTAAACCTGTTTGCTCTATACCATCTGTGCTTAAATAAACCTGAGGAGTTTCATCTATCTTTTTTTCTAGGTCTTTATGCCAGATTTATTTTTCTAAATTTATTTTTATTCATTTATTATTATTAATGAGTGTTCGCATGTAGGGGCCACACTAACTCAGTGGGATCATTTGGCTTTTTCCTTCCACTTTTACAGAGGGGATCAAACTCAGCTCATCAGGCTTGTGGAGCCTTTGTTTCCTAGTCTACCTGCTGACCATCTCCATGGTCCCTAAACCAGTTCAAAAGACAACATTAAGGAATGATGTGTTGGGGTGTCTTCTTACAGATGTTTTCAGCTCTCTGAAAAGATAGTCAAGCAAAATTCTTGGTGGTTTTTGTTTGTTTGTTTGTTTAGCTTTTTTTCTGCTTCTTCAAGACAAGGTTTCTTTATGTAGCCTTGGTTGACCCGGAACCGAACTCATAGAGATCTGCCTGCCTCTGCCTCCTGAGTGTTGGGAGTAAAGCCACCATGTCCAGCCCTCTAAGATTCTTAAATGCAGCACAAGAGTTCACAGAAGGCCTTCTATACACCTGGGTGTGTGGAGTGAGACTCAGTATCATGCTGCTCTATTCAGAGATACCTGGGCAGAGTAACTAAACAGTGACCATGTACATACAAATAGTAATTAATTGATAGCCAAGTGTATGTGTACACAAATTTTAGTTACTTTTCTATTGCTGTTGAAAGACAATATTAGCAAGGCAGCTTATAAAGAGGAAACAGCACTCAAGAGGCAGAGGCAGGTGGCTTTCTGTGAGTTTGAGGTCAGCCTGGACTGTAAGAGAAACCCTGTCTCAGATAAGCAAACAAGTGCTGCTTGCTTTTTACTCTTTGGGGGAGGGGGCTGCCACCCAGCTCCCAAATAAGTCAAACATGGAGGCTATTCTTAATTATAAATGCCCAGCCTTAGCTTGGCTTGTATCTTGTCAGCTTTCCTTAAATTATTCCATCTGTCTTTTGCCTCTGGGCTTTTCCTTTTCCTGCATACTTCTTTGTTTATTAGTCTGTGGCTTTCTGTGTAGCTAGGTGGCTGGCTCCTAGAGTTCTCCTTTTTCTCTGGTTACTTCTTCTTCCATCTAAGATTTCTCCTTCTAAATATTCTCTCTGCCTATCAGCCCCACCTATCCTTTTTCCTGCCTTTCTATGGGCCGTTCAGCTCTTTAGAGTATCAGGTGTTTTAGACAGACACAGTACCACAGCTTCATGGAGTTAAACAAATGCAATATAAACAAAAGTGACACACCTTAAAATAATATTCTACAACAAATAAGAAAGAAAGAGAGAAAAATAAAAAAATTGAAAAGAAAATGTTAGCTGGGCATGGTGATGCACACCATTAATTCCAGCACTCAGAAGACAAAGGCAAGTGAATCTCTTGAGTTCGAAGCCAAGCTCACTCTACAGAGTGAATTCCAAGATAGCCAGGGCTTAACAGAGAAACTCAGTCTAAAAAACAAAAGGCAAAAATATTTCTGGGAGGGTGGCTTCCTTATAGTTACAGAGTGTGAGTTCTTGGCCATCAGGGTGGGAAGCATGGTGACAGGCAGGCAGGCATGATATGGCGCTGGAGCAGTAGCTGAATGCTACTTATATCTGATCTGCAAGTTAGAAGCAGTGTAGTGGGGGAGCTGGCATGGGCTTTTGAAACCTTACAGCTTACCCCTCAGTGACACACCTACTCCAACAAGGCCACACCTCCTAATCCTCCTGAAACAGGTCCATCAACTAGGAACCAGGTTTAAATGTATTCTCTTTCAAACCACCATAGTACTAGGGTACTTTCTTTTGTAGACCAAATACAACGTTTTGCAGATAATTTCTAAATTCTGTAACACTTGCAGGGGTGGGAACAATGGGACAAATAAGTGATCCTTTGGAAAGCTGAGGTTGGGGAGGATCTTTTAAGGCCAGGACTTTAAGGCTGTCCTGGGCAAAAAAGCCAGACTGTCTTAAAATATCAATTGTGTCTGAGAATTCTAACAATGTCTCTTTAGTAGAATTCCCCAAGCCACAGTGATGATAGAATATAAGCTTAGAAATATTAGTTTTTTAACTGAAAACATGGCTCAGTGGTTAAGAGCACTGACTGCTCTTCCAGAGGTCCTGAGTACAATTCCCAGGACCCACATGGCAGCTCACAGCTGTCTGTAACTCCAGTTCCAATGGACCTGACACCTTCACACATATATGCAGGTAAAACATCAATATACAGGAAATTAAAATAAGTTAAAAAAAATAATCAGTTCTCTGGACTCTTCCCAGACCCACTTACTTAGTCTTTGTAGGTCTAGGATCTTGTCATTTTGTGTGGTGATGCGTGGGGGTACTGTTTTAACCAGTGTCTGTGCCATTGTCATGTTTTGAGAGCCCACTCTCTCTGTGCGTGTCTGTTTGTGTGTCTGTCTCTGACTTACAGATTAGATATCAGCTCTTAGCAAGCATTGCAGCACCATGCCTGCCTGCTGCCATGTTCCCTCCCATCATGGTCATGGACTAATCCTCTGCAAGCAAGTCCCCCAGTGAGAAGTTTTCTTTTTTCAAGCTACCTTCGTCACGGTGTCTCTTCACAACAAACTAAGACACAGGGCCTCTCTCTATAATTCTGACTGTTGTGGAACTTGGTACATAGACCAGTTTGGTCATGAACTTATAGAGATCCTCCTGTCTTATAGTGGGATTCAGGCATTATTTAGGGAAGCTTTAGTAGCTCCTGAGAATCCCACTACACTGCCTCTGCTTCTTGAACTCAGGGATTAAAGTCATGCTTCTTTACAAGCAACGTAGAGGCACTGATGCCCAATGTCCAGAGTTGCTCTAAGATTTATGCTAACTGACTATATATAATGCATGGGAAGTTCTTGGTACAGACTATACATTTAATTAAATGTTGATTGGGTTTTCTGCTTTTTTTTCTGCAGGATGAAGCTAACAGGTAACATTTGTCCCTGAAAAGAGACATAGTAAACACTGGCAAGAGTGCAGTGCAGTGTACCAGGGATACGGAATACAGTGTACAGGATAAAGAGTATCTCCCAACAGGTCCTATCAACAAAGGCCACACCTCTTGGTCCTTGTGTTAGTCACTTCTCTATTGCTGTGAAGAGACACTATGACCAAGGCATCTTAGAGAAGATTTTTGTGTGTGTGACTTACAGTTTTAGAGGCTTAGCATCTGTGACTATCTTGGTGGGGAGTGTGGCAGCAGGCAGGTATGGTGCTGGAATAGTAGTTAAGAATTTACATTCTTATTCACAGGCTAACTAGGAATGATGTCAGTCTTTTGAAACCTCACAGCCCACCCCAGGGGCACACTTCCTCCAACAAGGCTACACCTCTTAATCCTTCCCTAACAGTTCCACTAGAGGGAGACTAAATCTTCAAATACATATAAGTCTTTGCAGTGGGGGAAGGGTGTTGCAGTGGGGTTTCTTTGTCCCTGGCGGCCAGAGGCCCAGACCTATAGACCTGCCATGCCAGACCCCTTAGCCACCCAGCCGCCTGTCGCTCAGGCCCCCAGAAATGACTCAGATGCTTATATTAACTTTATGCTGTTTGGTTTATGGCTCAGGCACATTGCTAGCTAGCTCTTACATCTTAAATCAACCCATTTCTATTAATCTGTCTGCCATGTGGCCTGTGGCTCACCTGTGTTCCTTACATGTTGCTCCTTTGGGCTTCAGGCTTGGTCTGCCTGACTCCGCCCTGCTTCTCCTACCTATGCTCTGATTTCTCCTCCTACTTCTTCTATGGTGCCGGTCATGGCCCAAAACAGCTCCTTTATTTAAAGATTGATATTCACAGCATACAGAAAGGCATTCCTGCATTAGGGGGGGCACATTCTCATTTAAACCACCAAAGCTACTCATGGCTGGAGTTGGATCAAGCTCCGTTCATCACCTTATTGACAAGGCTGAGTACTTACTCCCTTGGCCTCTGCCTATGGCCTAGACAAACTTGACACTTCCTCCTGGAAGTCTTCTGAAAGCCAGGGCACACATAGAATTATAGTTGCCTCTTTTCCAACTTTCTTTCCAAGTAGCACTGCAGGCCTCCCAAGTGTGTGTGTGTGTGTATGTATGTATGTATGTATGTATGTATGTATGCATGAAAGAGGACACATGTGCCACATAAGTGTGTGGTTAGAGGACAACGTTTGGGAGTCTGTCCCCTCCTATCATGTAGGTCCTGGGGATGGAACTCGGGTTGTCAGGCTTGGCAGTGGGGCAGGCCTTGCCCACTGAGCAGTCTTGCTGGCCTCCTTCCCAGACTCTTAAACCATTCGGGCCAAAGCTGAGTCTGGACTGCAGAGCCAATTCTTTGGTCACTTGTGAGGTCAAGTAAACTCATCATACTCAGAAGTATTACCCATCCTTAGCACCAAGCAGAGGATGCTGTGGCTGGGGTTGTTTACTCTGGGCAGGCAGAGGGAAAGTATGGTCTGCCAAGAAGTTATCCCCGAGTCTGACTCCTCTGGACCAACGGTAACATCTTTCATCACGGCTAGAACATTCACGGGACTGTATTGCCAGCGATAACAATGAAGTTCAACTGAGGGCAATCAGTTCCTTTGCTTTCTTTGGCCCCAGCCTTCCTATTGTATTCCTTAGACTGAGATTTCCCTGGTCAGACCACCCAGGGCTTTTTCACTCCAGTCCTATGTTCCTGAAAGGCTTGTTTCCTGGATTCCATTTCCTTGCTGTATCTGTAAGTTAGGTCTTTTCTCTGGGCATCACTTTCGTGTATCCACTCCAGTGGGTGCTTCCTGCTTCAAGCATAGGAAGGAATCTAAGCAGGAAGCCCAGGCCCATCTGTAAATGTGAGACGGAGGAAGGAAGATCACAAGTTGTAAGCTAGTCTGGGTTACAAAGATCTTATTCTCTAAACACAGATCAAAAGAACAACAAAACCCTAAGCAGAAGGGGTCAGTGAGACACGGGAGATGGAGACTGGGTCTCAGAAGCCACAGCCACCAAGAAAGCCAATGTGGCTGCAGCAGTGAGCTTGTGAGACTGCATAGCCTGTGAGGTTGGAAAAGGTGGGGCCACCTCAGCAGACCCTGGAGGCTTCTGAGGTTTAGCTGCTGTTGCAAAATCCTATACACCGCGGGTGGAAAATTCAAAGCACAGATGTTCATTTCTCACAGTTCTGGAGACTAGGCAGTCCAAGATCAACAAGCTGGACCAATCAGTTCTTTTTTTTTTTTTCTTAATTTACTTAATTTTATTAGTTCATGTGTATGAATATGTGTATGTATACTTGTACGAGTATGCATGCAAGTGTATATCTGTATGCATGCAGGTATGTATGGGTATGTATGCAGGTATGTATGTGCATATACGCATGTGTGTATGTGCATTTGCATGTATATGTATGTAGGTGCGTGTGTAGGGACAACAGTTGATGTCAGGTATCATCTGTGACTATTTTCTACTTTACTTACTGAGATGTTTCATGTTGGCCTTAGAGCTTGCTGATTCAGCCTGGTTATCCAGTTTGCCCAGGGGATCTCTGCTCCACCTCTTGCCACTACACTTGATGACATTTATATGGGTACTAGTGAGATGAAATCCTGTCTTCATGCTTGTGTGGCAAGCACTTTATCCATCAAGTCATCTCCCTCTCTCCCAAGAGTACTGCTTTTACATCTAAGTTTAGATTGGTGACCTTTTGATTGCTTGGTGGCCTCTCAAGAGTTTGAACACAAAAAGCAACAGGATCTCATTTTCCTGATAAAAATGATTATCTTAGCTGCTGGGAGACTTGGATGGGAGGGAGACAGTGAGGCTGGATTCAGGGAGACAGTGAGGCCAGGGAGGCAGTAAAGAGGCAGGTTTTGAGAAGAAAGACTTTCTAGAATAAAAATATGTAATCTTAAAAAAAAAGATGCTATCATTTTGATTTTTATTAATTTCCAAAGTATCTTTGAAAGTCTACCACTGCAAAACTTTGCGTGTAGGGGGTCCCTTTCTTTCCTCTTTTGATATTTTTGGGTATTCTTCATCATGTAGGAGAAACATTTATTGTTGCTGTTTTGTTCAAATTTAGTGGTGGTGGTGGGTTATGGTTGCAACTATTACACAGTGTAATGATCTTAATTGATCAATCAGAAAAAATGTTCCTGGGTAAAAACATCAATGTTCCCTGAGACTCCAAACTCTCTGGACAGCTTTCTGCTCTTTCCCTGTATAACGTCATGAGAACAATCTGGAAGGCAGGCAGCTGCACATTGCTTTCAAGTCAACCAGAAACACTGTTTGCAGAGGTAAACCAATGGTTGGTCAAAAGATGGCAGCCTGAGAACTGTCTGGTATTTATAATGTGCTCATATTTAGCTTATGTGCTTCTAAGTGCTGCTGTGAGAGCCTGCAAATAAACTGCTCTCTGCCGGCTTTATAACCCCATGACTCAGAATTAAAGTAAGCTTTGCCACACTGTCATATTTCTAGGGCCATTTTTTTTTAAATTGACATATTTATAGTCATCTTAGATGACTTAATGACCATAAAATTGATTTTGTACAATGAAAGAGTGTGTGGGCACAAGAAACTCTAACCAACTTTGAAACCTTCAGTGAGTTGTGTAGATAGACACATGGGCTGTATTTTTCTTGTTTCTTTCTTCCCTGTGTAGCTGTTGCTGTCCTGGAATTCACCTGTAGACAAGGCTGGCCTCAATCTAACAGAGATCCAATCGTCTCTGCCTCCCAGAGTGCTGGGATTAAAGGCCTGTGCCACCATGCCTGGCTGCATCTTTCTTTTTTTAGATTTTAAAATTTTATGTTTTGTCTGCATGTATATATGGGTACTACATGCCCGCCTTTGGAGATCAGAAGAGGGCATTAAGTCCCTTTGGAACTGTAGTTATGCAGGGCTATGAGTCATGGTGCGGGGGCTGGGAGTTGAACCCTGGTTCTCTGCAAGAGCAGCAAGTGCTCTTAACCACTGAGCCATCTCTCCAGTCAATAGACAGTGTTTTTTTTTAAACCACTTTATAGATACTATGTTTTTAAATTCATTGAGTAATTATTTAAAACTGCAAGGCTTGGGGATCAGCAGTTAAGGAAATGTACTGCTCTTACAGAGGCTGTGTCAGGGGCTCACAGCTGCCTTGATATGATCCCTTTTCTGGCCTCCGAGGCCAGTGTATTCACATCACACTCAGGTAATTAAAAAGAAAATCTTAAAAATTTTGAGTTTTTTTGGTTCCAATCATATCATATAAGCTGAAATCCTACTGATCATATTTTCTAACACCCGTGAAATCACAACAGCCTATATCAATTAAAATATAAGCAATATCTATTTTCCAGCCATACACTTTGTAATTTTTGTTGAAGGTAAACCATTATGAGTGATATAATGGCATGACTTTGGGAATTAGACCATCTTCCAGGGACTATAATTTCTAAGATTCTTTTCTTGATTATCTACCTCTATCTTAAAATTTTTATTAAGGTTTTGGTAGCATGTGAGATAATGGCTGTCACTGATGCATATACTATATAATTGTATGTTGCTCATATTTTCAGGAGTATAGAATACTTTATGGTTCCTTGTGCTGGGTCTGGGTCTATCTCTATTCATCTCTGTTATAGATTTGAATGAGGACCACACAGTTCTAAAGTCTGCTATTAGGTCGCACTTTGTGGTGTGCTCCATGTTTGGTATGCATGTGCCTGTGAAGCTCCAGGCTCTGTCTCCATCCCAGAGGAGATGAGAAGAGAGAAATAAATCATTATTCTACCAGGGTGAACAGGTTGGGCAGGAATGTACAGCACTAGAAGTTCCACATTCAAGTAAACAGTTCTTAGGTAATGTAGGGTTTGGAAATCTAGACAGCCAGCCACCAGCCGCCCCCCCCACCCCCCAAAAAAGAAAAAGTGAGTCAAAGAAGAACAGTCGAACCGCCTTTGAGGGTGAAAGGACCGGTATGTGATAGCTAAATGTGAGTCAAGGATTGAACACAGGTTAAGGTGCCCACTTCTGAAGGAGCTTTGGGGTAATGGGGTGGGGAGCAGTGTTGTCCTGTAAAGCAAGAGGGTGGTTATCAAGAACTAATGTGAGGAAGTGCAGGGAGGGGCCACAGGAGAAGATGTGGTTACCAGGAAGGTAAGGGAGGCACCTCTTTCTTTTGAGAAGTGTCAAGGGTCACATGGGGTTTCTTTGGACTTGTCATTTGTCATCTTGTCTGTCTTTCTCTTCATCATACTGTTGGCTGCTCCCTGTAATATGCTGTCTTTATCGCTCTCTACCTACCCTAGGGAATAAGGTAGGTATTTAAGAAATGTTTGTGGAAGGGTGGGTCTGTATGATTCAAGTCGCCTTAGGTGTAGAAAGTAGCCTTAGACTCTTCAGTGTGAGTTTACATTTCTCCCAACCAAAGAAACTATGTAACCATGTTGCAAATATATACATACACAAATACTTACGTTTCTAAGTATATGGGAGGGTATAGGAAGATAATCTCTCTTTATATAGATCTTAAATCTTAACTTTTATTCTTTAACACTGGGATAGCCGCTCAAACATACTAGGGAAGCACTTAGTCCTGCCCCACCCACTTCTTTTTTTGTTGAGGCTCCTGGAACTGGCTTTGTAGTTGAATTGGAGACACTCCTACATCAGCTAGTATGTTCCTGCTTAAATTCCTCTCTCTGCCTGGTGAGCAAATCTTAGTATTCTGCAGGAAATCTGATGAAATGCATTTAGTTTTTCTAATTGCATGTGTTTGCGTTCTCTTATTATTTCTTTGAGACAGAGTCTTACTGTGTAGACCAGGCTGGCCTGGAGCTCAGAGAGATCCACCTGCTCTGCCTCCAGTGTGCAGAGACTGAGTTATTTCAACTAATCTATTTCAGAAACCTTATACATTATAATTTACAAACTTCAGAAGCATTGACTATAACTTTAAAAGGAAAATTTTATTCACAATGCTGTCATCAAAACATTTTTTCCCCACATCCTTTCTAATTTTTACATTTTTCATGCTTTATTAATTGTTATCACGGGTGAGATAAAATGTGTTCATTTTCATTGACAGTTAATATTGTCATTATTCTCCTGCTACCCAAGTTTGCTCATAATGTAGTTACCTTTTGTTGTTGTCTATACTGGAGATGGAACCTGGCCTCGCATATGCTAGGCAAGCATTCAACCACTAGACTACATCTTTGCTCCTTTCGTATTTTTTTATTTTGAGATAGGCTCTTGCTAAATTGCCCAAGCTAGCCTTGAAGTAATTCTGTTGTCCAGACAGGTCAGCCCCTCTCTCAAGTAGCTCCGTAGCTGGAATTATAGGCCTGATTTATTTATGTCTTGTTTATGTTTTTGTTTTGTTTTGCTCTTTTTCCCTTTGAGGCAGATCTTCCCAGGGACATTGAGGCTGGCCTGTAGCTCAAAATTCTCCTGCCTTAGAGCTGGGGTCACAGACATAGGTCACTAATGCTAGGCCTGCTTGCCATTAGGTAGGACTTTATAGCACTTTATCACTGAATGTAGATGGCGTCCATCTTCCCGACTGGAAACAGACACCTAACCAAGTAATGGAACTTCAGATCGGAACAGCTTTGGCTAATATTAGCATTGTGTCTCTGTGAAGCAATTAGATTCCGAATCAGTTTTGTTGTTGTTGTGTTTTTGTTTAGGTTTTTTGTTTGAAAGAAAAATGATGTCATATAGCCTAGGCTGGCCATCAACTCACTATTTAGCTGAGGGGACCTCTAATTCTCCTGCCCTCACCTGCCACATTGTTTATGTTGTGCTGGGGCTTGAACTCAGGACCTTGTGCATGTGGCTAAGCACTCCACCAACAGAGTTACTTCTCCAGTCCTAGTCAGTTCTTGATCGACTTCTTCACAGATCTGTGGTACTGGCTCTGTTCTCTTTCCTAAAACAACTCACTCTCCCCCTGACTTCTTGCCCCCCCCCCCCCCCCCCCCCCCGAAAGTCTCTTCAGCCCCTTCAGGCTTGCTCTGCTCTCTGTCCTGCAGAGTTCTTAATACTCCCTGCACACAGGCATTCCCATAGACAGCTCCTGTCTTTGGTCCATCCTTGCCTCTAACTACATCTTTGTCTGAATAGACTCATGCCTTCTCATGACATCAACTTCCACAAGCCATTGATGATTCCCAGACCTCTCTATCTAGGTACGCATTAATTCTTCCTGTAGTTGACACTTGGTCAGTCTTCAGTTACTGAACATCTCCACCTGAGTGACACAATCACTAAACTCCTTCATTATCCTTCCTCAGGCCCCTCCCAATCAAGTTCTCTCACCTGACTTCACTGTCAAAGGAATGTCTACATAAGTATGCCACAAACCTGAGAGTCATGCTGGGCTCACTTCCCTCTTGTCTCTCACAATTGCTCAGCTTTCTGAACCACTTCCTTAGTTTCTTTTGAGTCTGGCTTCCTTACATCTAATGCCATCTTGACTTTAGAACCTTGTCATATTTCCCATTTTCCACAATGGTAGGAGGTACAGATTAAATTCTTACCACCATTCTCCAGATCCCAACTGTCAAACCTATCATCCCCAAAGACAGAAATCTCTATAAAATGCTAACCTAATCCCACTTTTGTAAGGATGCTCAGCATCTGCTGTCCTGGGTCACTCCACATCATGATACCCTAGGGAAAGGTGGCTAGGGCCAGATTCTTTGTTTCTATATGTTATTATTCTTACCTAGAAGACTGTTTCCTTTAGTTTTGTCTTACAAATGCATCTATATTTCTTAGTTTGCATTAGCAAGCTATCTCTGGGAAGCTCTTCCTGAGCCCCATCCTCCCATATCAGAAGGGAAGAACTGTCTGACTGTCTGTTGTGAACTCCTTGAGGCAGGAGGAAGGCTAGCCTGATCTGCATATTGAGACCCTGCCACAAAATAAAATAACAGTAACAACAAAAAGCCCAAATACCAGGAGTGGGTTTGAAATATTGTATCACTCTGAAATACATTGCTTCTCAGAAGAGTGGAATTAATTTAGGGCTAGATATGGAGTTGGTATGCCATTTCAAGCTTCAGGTGGGCAAATCTCTAGGTTGAGGGTAGCCTGGGCTACATAGCAAGAGCTTGTTGCACATACCAGAGTTGTATGGTTTATATTGTCATCACAAAGCCCATTGTAATAGCTGGTAGGTAGTGGCGTGCCTTTAACCCCAGCACTCCAGAAGCAGGCAGATCTTGGAGTTCGAGGCCAGCCTGGTCTACAGAGTGAGTTCCAGGGGCCAGAGTTACACAGAAACCCCGTCTTGAAAAAGAAAAACAAACAAACAAAAAGTGTAGCAAATGAATCAAGTTTTCAACAGTCTATAAAATGCTTCCAGGAGGGTCAGAAGAATTGGTATTATGGTATATATGTCATCATTAGCTACATGGAAATACTCTATCTGTGCTGCCCAGTGCAGTCATTAGGCACATGGGACTTTCAGCCGTGGAAATGTAGGTAGTATGGCTGAGAAACTGAAATGTTCATTGCCTCTCATTTTAGTTAACTGCTAATGAAATGTAACTACAGGCAGGCAGCAAGGGCTGCTCAAATTTGACCGCCCCAGTCTAGGGAGAAAAAGGCAACCATTTAACAGGTGTAATTGCTACTTACTGGACCCTTTCTTCCTTTGTTGATGCTTTGTTGACGTAATAAACTCATGAAAGTAAGGTGTGACCGGTTCACAAGTGCCATCATTACCACTGTAAGCCAGCACCACCTAATTTGGGGAACCATTTTTAAATAGGCGCTTAGATCAGGACAGTGATACAACGCGCCGGTCAGGAAGAGCACTCACGTCCCAGTGGAGACTGGAGATAAAGTGGAAAAGGTTACTCACAACGCTTACTCAGAGGCGTGGACTTCCTACTGCGAAGGAGGCCAGCCGCGTAAGGCTTTGAGGGCAGCATCAGCAAGACTTGTTTTTCCACATATACTGCCAAACTTGTTCTGATTAGACCGGAAGTGAAGCCACTTTTCAGAGAGCCCGCTGGCTTCTGGTTCTCATCATGGGGCTCTCGCACCTTTCTACCTCTTACCTATCAATTGGTGGGCCTAGGCTAGGGTTTGCTCTCCAATTTAAGGAACAGCGGTAGGCAACGCTTCCTCTTCTAACTCCAAGTCACATGTTTAATCAATGTGTCAGTTTTTTTTTTTTTAACTCTAAATACTTATGTGCTCCTATCATAGGACAGTTTATTTCAATCGCACGATTCTTCTACAAGGGGGACTCTCAATAAATCCTGTCGGATCAGTCTTGTGACCTACTGTCTTTTATACGCCGGCGACCGAGAGGGATTTCAATCTCTTTATTGGAGTTGCTGGCAATGTGCCAATGAGGTAACTTGGCCAGCATTGCCTTAAAAAGCCCCGCTTTAGTATTTAATCCCAACACTTATGTACCCTTGGAATCTGGGTCAGCAGTGGAGCTGCAAAAATTTGGGGTGCAACCCTTGCCTGTGCCGGCTGGCCCCGCGAGCTCCTTCCGACGCAAAACTTCGGGGTTTCCCCAGTTGTTCTCTGGAAGAGAAGGAAAGCGCTGCCTGTGGGAAGCTCCACGATGCTCTCTGAAAGGTGTGTCCCTTAGGACCTCCGGGACCTTAGCGGACGCCGGGCCAGCCTCGCCAACGCGCGGCACTTCCCCGGGCGCGCGCTCGGCCGGACCTGCTGGCTCCTAAGCGCGCGGCGGAGCGAACCATCCGGCCAACGAGGCGGGGGTGCAGGCGGGACGCACGAACTCGGGGGCATCCTACCGCCCCAGGTCGTCCGTCGCCGGCCGGGAGTCGGGGCGCATGACGCTGCCCGCCGCGGGGTCTCGGGCGCGGCGCCGGCGAGCCATCCCCCGGCGGCGAGGGTGGTAGCGGCCGTTGGAGTTTCCCCGGCCCGGGCGGCCAGCGTGGGCGCAGCTAGGCGCTGGGCGGGCCGGCCGCGCCGCTGGAGGAGGGACAAAGGGGAGGCTCCCCGTGGTGGCGTACGGGCTGCCACTGCGGCTTGTAGTCGTGAGCCGCGGCGAGGAGGACGTGCGGGAAGAGCGCGCGAGATGCCGGTGCGGGGAGACCGCGGGTTCCCACCGCGGCGGGAGCTGTCTAGCTGGCTGCGGGTAAGTTTTCTCCCCGGCCGGGCGGCTGCATGGGAGCGGATGGGCTCCGCATGGTTCCCCTGCATGCCCCGGCTTGGTCTCTCCGGGCTGTAGGTAGCTAGGGTCCTCCTGGGGGGACCCGGGCGCAAGAAAGGAGAGGACTGCTATTTTGGCGCTGATGGCTTGTGTTCTCTCTGAAGCTACTTGGCTTGGAGATGAAATCGCAAGTAGGGGAAAGTGTGGAGCCCAGCACCCTGGTGTCGGCTCCCAAGACTTTCTGTGCCTGTGTATCTTCTATTTTCCAGCTTAATGCAGAGGCTCTAGCCATGTACTGAGAGAAACTGAGGAGGACTCCTTGAATACCCAAATTCTCACTTTCTTTTTCAGTCAGCTGCCTCTGCGGTACAACTTTTTGCAGTAGGGAATGGAGATGGGGTTTCGGAAGAAGCCCCAGAAAGGAGTGATGAATAGTCTGTATTCTGGTAGCATCTTAACCTGTCATAACCCCTTTTATTTTATGTCTCCATTTGTCAGCTTTCCGCTTTTACACAGTAGTTTATTTTAAGATATAAATAATCAAGGATTTCTACTGCAAGCTTTTTCACATTCTTGAAATGTGAAGAACTTGGGGGGGAACCTGCCAGGACTCAGTAATGGAATACAGTCTTCCCTTCTAAATAGCTTTAGTTCGGAGGCTGAGTTGCTTCCCTGGCGACTGTCTGACCTGCGTAATAATGGTTGTGGCTTTCCTGAGGTTCCCAGTGAAGAGTCATCCCCTCCCAGAAACTGCCCTGTACTGCACACTCCCTGCCTCCACTGCCAAATCCCAGCAGAGAGGGGGAGCCACCCCTACAGCTTCCTAGGTGGTCTGTTGGCTGTGCCCACACCCCTTACAAAAACCAGGTCCATCTATCTTGTACAGGAGAGCCGCCCTGCCAGGCACCTGAGAGGAAGATAGTTTTAACTGAGAAATTAATAATTGCATTTGTGGAAAAGTGCCTTTTAATACTCTGCTTAGGTTAAAGGTGTATTAGCTAATTCAGTGCATTTTCTTGAATAATGCCACGTCAATGTGGGAAATGCAAAGATAAGTAAGTCTGTTTCATGTAGAGTTTGGCTAGGGAAACACACTAGGAATAGAGACACATAGTGCCATTTACAAGCCTGAGCAGGGTGTTGTCATGGGGAGATGAAAGAAGGGGAGAGAGCTTTAGCCAAAGTAACAGTGTGTCCACCCCTCAGCTTGGTAAGACTGATAAAAGGGAGGGCTTTAGCTTTTGAACAACTCTCTCTCCGTGTCCTCTCCGTGTCTGTTTCTGTCTCTGTCTTTATGGGTGGGTGGGGCTGGGAATTGAATCCAAGCATATTTTTGAGTGATATCCCCAGAGGCAGCTTTCAGTACCACTGAGTTAACATTTGATGAGCACCTAGTTAGTGCTAGTCATTTTGAGGAGATACAGCATTGACTTCATCTGGATTTCTGCTTGTAGGAGTCCAGTGACTCCACATGGTAGACTGCTTTGGATGGATGTGGATTTACATGGTTCTTGGCACTGAGATGGGGGATGTTTGATACAGATGCACACTCTGCTATTCAGAAATGTAACAAAGAGTGGAATTGTCTTCTCTTCATCCCTCCAGGGATTCTTCAGGGAAGGAAGAACGTGTGAACAGACATGTACTGATGTCAGCCACTAAAGAGAATGGCTGGGAATGCATTTACCTCGTGGTGCACTGCCATAGACTGGGTGATAGGTACACAGTAGTCATTGATCCCCATATTTAAGTGTGAGCTTTTAAATGAAGGAATTGGGGTTGATACGGGAGGTACTGTCTAGAAGTGTAGGTAGGAGGTGCCAGGAAATTGCCATTGAGAAATCTGAGACATGGAAAGTGTTGGTACAAATCTCTTTGGAAGGCTGTGACTGTCAATAGTAGGACTTTGGGAAGGAGAATCACAGAAACTCCCAATGTACTAGTTGGAAGTTGCACTCTCCTAATGGGCTGGGAGCTGCTTTCATAGTAAACACTCCACTTTTTATATAGTAAATGGTACTATTTTTGAGGCTTGCTTAGAAATAAGACCAGATTCATCTTATTGCTCTCTGGGGAATTCATTTGTAGTGACTTCTGCCTAAATTTACTTAACCCTTGATCTAGTTTCATGCACATTGACAGGAGATTGCAGCTAACCAGCTATCTCCTGTGTTTTGAGCGAACTCTTCATGAATATATCTGAGTGCTTGGGAAACAAGAGTCCCACCATTAATGTTCTTTACACAAGGTTCTCCCTCCTTAGAAGGTTGTCTTTGAAGGAGAAAGGGTCTTGAAACTAGGTAGGGGTCAATTTTTTAAGTCACTGTAGCTCTGTGTACAGTGGAAGTTTAAAACGACATTCGGATTTGGTTGGGCAGTGGCTGGAGGTGTGAGTGCCATTGGGCAGCTGTGGAATTGGGAAGAACCAATAATCACCAGACCTTTCAACATCTCCCAAGATTATTAGCCATTAGGGAATTCCTTGTGTAATCCCTAAAACAAATCCCATTAAGCAGCCTGGCCATATTAAAGATTGCTCTCCATTGAGAGTTGACTCCCAATAAAACACTCCATTGATTATACCCTAAGCAACAATCAAGGATGCATAACTTCTGGGCATGGTGACCTTGGGACAGCAGTTTTGATGTTGAGGTGATTTTTTTTTTTTTTTTTGGTATGGTGCTATCCTGTGCGTGGTTCCCCAGTCTTTGGAAGGAAACAGGATTAGTATGTTAGCTGGTCCAGGCCACTATGTCTGGCTTAGAAAATTATTTTTAAAAATTAATTAATTAATCAATTAATTTTATGTGTAATGGTGCTATGTTTGCATGGGTGTATTGCTTATGGGTTTGGTGCCAGGAGGGGGCACTGGATTCCCTGGGACTGTAGTTACAGATGGTTGTGAGTGGCTATGAGGGAGCTGGGAATCAAACCTGGGTTCTCCTCAGGAGCAGCAAGGGCTCTAAACCTTTGGGCCACTTCTCCAGCCCCATTTTTTTGTTATTGTTTTTGAGTCAGGGTTTCCCATTAGCACTGGTCATCTTGGAATTTGATTTGTAGACAATGTTGACCTCAAATTTAGAGATCCATCTGCTTCTGCCTCCCAAGTGCTGAGATTAAGGGGGTTTGCCACTACCACCTGGCCATATATTTTTAAAGCATAAAACAACATCAATAACGGATTAACCCTGTCAGTTGTGATATTGCATGCCTTTGACCTTAGCCCTCTGGAGGCAGGAACAGGCAGGTCTCTGAGTTTTTCTAGGCTAGCCAGGGCAGCCAAACATGACCTTGTCTCATAATAAACAAAAATTATTACCACTAACAGAACCAACCTAATAATTCTCTTCCACGGGATTAAATTTTTTTTCTCTTTTTTTTTTTTTTAATTTTTTTTATTAGTTTGTTGGAAGGGACATAGTCTGCTTTTCAGTTCTTCTACGTTAATGTCATATGAGGGATGAAAAACAAAGCCAGCCACCAGTCCCACTTATTTCATGATTAGATGTCATGCTTAGGACAAAGCAAAAATAATTGTTAGGCAGAACTGAGTCTGTATTAAGATGTGTAAACCTGTCAGGATAAGTAGTATTAGAATATAAGAACTGTGAGTGTGATGGTCACTTTTTAATATCACATGCAATATCACAACTGACTTGGGACAGTTGTGTAAAACACCTGTGACTTGGCGCTGGAGAACTCTGAGTGTAGCCCCATCACACCTTCAGGAGCAGAGCACCATGGACTCTGTCTTTAGTATGTGAATATCCCCCAATTTTTGCTTAGCTCTTTCCTGTGTTTGCCTATGGTGTTCCTGTTAACGTCTGGCCCCTTTTCTCGTCTTTCTTTACTTTCTACAAGTAGGTGTTGCATCGCCAAATGTTGGAGCACCAAATGATGTTCATTCTTTTGTGATAAAGTGGAGTGACAGTGAGGAAGTACTTTGGCTCTTCTGGGGGAATATCACTTCATTTTTAAGTGAGGCTTGAAGAATTCAGATCACCAAATGGTTTGCACAGGAATGGGCTTCACTTCTCAATGTCTTCCAACAGTGTGTTGAATGGAGGAATTTTCTTTTCTTTTCTTTTCTTTTTTTTTTTTTTTTTTGGCTTAATCAATTCACTTTATGGTACTGGGGATGGAACACATTTGTATGTTTTTGGTGCATATACTGAGCTTTGAAACTCTAGGATGTTAAAGGAACTAGAAAGTTTGAGGCAGAAACAACCCTCTGCTTCGGCTCAACAGTGGAGTTGCATATTGATGGTTAGTGAATCAAGATGGAGAGAAGACACTTTGAATCACAAAGTTCTTTTGTAGTGTGGGGGTGCTATTTATGAGAGGTTCTAAGCCCTTGGCTAGTTAGTGATTTGTTAGTCATTTCATATCAGCACACGTATGTGTTGAGCACACCTGCCAGACGGTTAAAGTCAGGTCTTTAGCACGATTCAGGCTGGTATCATTCCATAGTAGGATAGATTTCGCAATAATGCTTATTTAAACTTTAGACTAGTGTTTAGCCTAGCTAGACTTTCTTGGGTGTGGCTTCTATTTATGTTTCTCCCCCTATTCTGTACAAGGGAGCAGTAAGTACAGTGAATGGTGAAAATGCAGTCTTGACAAATCTGTGAATGAATACCTCCATCCCTTTTGTTGTCCTGGAAGCTGAGGGTGGAACCCAGGGCCTGGAATATGCTAAGTACCTGCTGTGCCAGGTACTTATTAAAATGAAAAAATACTTTATTATTTATGCCTGCAAGTATATTGTGCAACCCATGGATACCTGCTACCTTTGGAGACAAGAAGAAGGTGTCAGATCCTCTGGGTCAGGACTTGGAGGTTGTGAGCTGAGAAGTAAGTGCTGGGAGCTGAACCCTGGTCCTCTGCAATAGCAACCAGGGCTCTTAACTGCTGAGACACCTGTCTCTACCAGAGTTGTGGTTTCTGTTGGTTGTAACATTTATTTATTTATTTAGACTGTAGTTGTTACTAATGATTAAAGTCCAGTTACATTTTTGCTATTATGGCAACAAAAGCTTTGATACTATAACACATACTTTAGTCCTGAGTTGAAGGTGATTTGGGTGTTATTTGACAAAACTTTTACTGGGGAGATGAAACATACTTGTCTACTCATCCTGGATAGGGAACCCATGACAGATAGACTTTTAGTGGTACAGATAACATCAATGTCCAATTTGGTGAACCAGTAAGCTTTATAGGAGTTTCTTACAGGAATATGGGTGAGGGGTTACTTATAGGAGCAGAAATGACTCCCAAGATAACTGTGCCATCAAAGCCCACCCCAGCCTGGGTTACAGCTTACAAAAGCTGGGAACCTGGACACACTGGCCAGTCTGCAGACAGCTCGGCAGGTTGAAGTGCCCTTTGCTTGTGCCTCAGCTGATTTAAATGTCTTCCAGGCAGCTCTTCTGAGTCCACTGTGCTGGGAGGGGCCTAGTAGATCTGTTCAGTTTTAGGGAGTTCTTGAAGGTTTTTGTTGTTGTTTGCCTCTCTGCTTAAGGTGCTCCCCTGAAGGATGGAATGTTGAGGAGACTTACACAACACCCAGAGATAATGCTTTCTAGTAGCAATTGGTACTTGTACACCCTTTGGTTTCCAGAATCTGAGAACAGTGCTAAACAGAGTCTGAAGGAACTAGTTTAGTTCTAGTTCAGTTCAACTGTAGGTCAATTTCTTCTTGTTGCCTTACAAGGATAGCAGCCAGTACCTGGGTGGGTGGAGTTTCACTGTGTAGGCGTCATAAATGTTTTTCTGAGAAGTCATCTGAAGTCTTTGGAGGATCCAGCTCAGTAGAATGAGGAGGTTATTGGAGAGAGAGTTTCTTAGCAAAACTAAAAGACTTCCTGATGAGCTCAGTTTCAGGAGCATACTTCCTCCTTAGCCCTCTTCAGTATGGAGTCAGCTGCTCCCACTGTTTGGGATTGGCTAGTGTGTACCTGGCCCTGTTTACTCCAGCTCTTATCACCTCGGATGCATACCGCCAGTCACTTCCCATCAGCCTTGAGCCCAGCCCTTGAGTGAGTCATAGTGGTGGCCTAGGGCATCAGTCAGAGTCACTGTGTACTTATCAAATTGACGTGATTTGGGAAAGCAGGAGCTAGCCTGATTCAGACTAGTAAATCCCTTATTTTATATGCAACACCGAGTAAATGACAGTTCCTGAACAAAAAGTCTCACCAAAAAAACCTGTAGAATCGTACCAGGTTTTCTTTTTGTTTGTTGAGACCGGGCTGTGTGTAGCTCAGCTGTCCTGGCACTTATTAGGCATTGCTTCAGCCTCCCCAGTCCTGGGATGAAAGGTGTGGGGCTCTTCTGATGCTACACTTTCAGCTTAGGCATGGAAGTTAGCTTCTACTGCAGTGCTAATTACCTGCTCCCTTTATGTAAGTCTCAGACTTAAGGTCTACTTAGTTTGGATGGCTAATAGTGTTCTGTGGTCCTTAACTTACTGAGGGAGGCCTCTCAGGGCTTGAGTGGAAAGCCTAGAGAATATTCTAAGTACTTGGGAGTTTCTTGTTCCAAATTACTTGCTTTTTCAGTTTTATATATATATATATATATATATATATATATATACACACACACACACATATATATAATATGTAATAAATATATATTATATAATAAATATATATTCTATATTAAATATTAAATACATTATATATTATATGTATTTATATATATATTTTTTTCCTGTGTGAGTTTATTTTTCTTTTTAAAGAGATCCATTGAATCTCTCCTTTTCTTCCTGAGGAAGGAACGTTTTTTAAAAATACTGTTTAAAGGCCAAGTGCCTGGTGGTTGGGTTAGCTCACAGATCGGTGGAAAGCACTGTTATTAAGTTGCAGCTTGAATAATGTACTAGGGCAGAGCCTGCAGGTTCTCTCCCTCTTTAAGCCAGCAGCAGCTGCTGACTCCTCCTTCCAGATTTTAATTTTTTTCTGAAATTAATTTTTGTTTTATATGTATGAACACTTGCTTTCTTGTATGTCTGTGTACTACATTTGTGCCTGGTACACTCAAAGGCCAGAAGAAAATGGAACTGGAGTTAGAGACTTTTTTTTTTTTGAGACAGGTTTTCTGTATGTCCTGGAGCTCACTACATAAACCAGGCTGCAGGCTGGCTTTGAACTGACAGACATCCTCCTGACTCCAATTCTGGAGTGCTGGAATTAAAGGTGTGTACCACCATGTATGCCTAGTTTACAAAGATAGTTGTGAGCTGCCTTGTGGGTGCTGGAAAGTGAACCCAGGTTCTCTGTAACAGCAGCAAGTGCTCTTAACCACCGAGCAGTCTTTCCAGCCCTTATTATATAGAACAAGTTGGCTTTATTTTATTTTTAATGTGTTTGTGGGTGCCTCTGGAGGCCTTGAGAGGTGTCAGATCCTCTGGAGCTGGAGTTACTGGCAATTGTGTTCCACCTGGTAGGGGTGCTGGGAACTGAACTTGGGGTCTCTGGGAAAGCAGACAGCATTCTTAGTCACTGGACCTTCTCTCCATTATGTGTCTGTGTAGGGGTACATGTGAGTTAAGTACTCATATGGAGCTGGAGTTATGAGATGCCTGATGTGAGTTCTGGGAATTGAACCTGGATTGTCTGCAAAAGCAGTTTACATTCCTCTCCAACCCCACTATCGCCTTTTTACAGGGCTTGTTGAGAATCCATTTTTTGCCCTTTCTCCATCCTTTCCAGGCAAAGCTGCCTACAGGTAGCCTCCTGCATCCTTGTCTTTTGAGGTAGACTTTTATCAGTGAATTTTTGCCAGAATGAGCTCAGAAGGGGCTGCAGTTGGGAGCTTTCTCTGGTCTGCTTCCTGCTAAGCCAAAGATCAGAGACCAGACTACTGGCTAGGGCTTGAGAAGGGGGATTTCCTCGTTCACAGACATCTGTGAAAGGGCAGGCACGTCAGAGTGTGTGAGCATGGCTTCAGGGGAAGCACTTCACCAGCCCTAGGCTGCTCTGGTTAGTGTCTGGGTGAGTTTTAAGAGGGGAGAGAAATTTGTGGCCTCTTAGACACTCTCTGAAATTTCCCAGGTATGGAACTGGAAACTTATTGCTACTCTCCTCCTCACGTTACCCTTTCCAGGGCAAAACAGGCAATTGGAGGCTCTGGGAGAGTAAAAGACCCCCAGAGTTGCATATAACCTCTATCAGGAATTGTGCCCCGCCCCCCTTTTTGTGCTGCTGGGAAAAACTCCAGAGCTCTGCTCCTGTAGGCAAGTGCTGTACCTCAGGGCTACACCCTCAGCCCTAAGTGAAGATTTTAATCTAAGAGAAATGCTAGTTGGATGCACTGCTCCCTCAAATGTCCAGTTTGGCAGATCACTCTGGGAGGGAGGGTTTGGAAGAGGAAAGGACAGGTACTCTCAGCCCCCACTTCTTCGCCCCTCCCATCCCAAAGACAGGGTTTCTCTGTGTAGCCCTGGCTGCCCTGGAACTCCCTCTGTAGACCAGGCTAGCCTCCAGCTCAGAGATCTGCCTGCCTCTGCCTCCCGAGTGTTGGGATTAAAGGTGTATGCCACCACCACCTGTCAACTCTATATTTATGCTTAAATTTCAAATGAAGGGCTTAATGGTTTTTTGTTTGTTTGTTTTGGGTTTTTTTTTTGTGCTAATATTGAGGTTTTTTTCTTTTTTAAATTTGGGGTAAAATATAATACTAAGTCACGCACATAAACTGTTTTAAAATATACTATTTAGTTAGTCCGGTACTGTGCCATCCTATCACAAGATCCCATGAAGTCACTGGTGTGGTTACCATTTTGTATGACTATAAAACTGGCTCCACCAAGGAAACCTTACTTGATTTCTGTCTCTGTACACTAGCTTTGCTTGACCTAAAGAAAGCTTTTTGTCAATGACGTCAGTCGTTATGTCTTATTTCTTTCCAGGGAATCTCTGGCATCCATTTGTTTCTGTGTTGTTGTATGAAACTTACTAGTTCTTTGGTTGCTCAGTAGCTTTTTATGTGTATGCACATTTAGCATGATTCCACATGTGTGCACATTCAGTATCAGCACATGTGTGTGCACACTCAGCATCATTCCATGTACATTCAACATTATTCCATGTGTGTGCACATTCAATGGTTAGTCTTCTGATGGATTTTTTTTTTTTTAATTTTGCTCTCATGAATAAAGATGCTTTGAAAATTCCATACACGTTGTGTTGGGCACATACACCTCTCTTGTGTGAATTCCAAGTTGTAGATGTCTCGTGTTGTGAATTTAGAGACAATTAAGTGTTAGTCTGTAACTCCGATGTTACCCAGACCTGCCTGTGAATTATTTTGTCTTGCATCTCAAGCAGTTTTTCTCTTTTGTGGTGTCCAGTCTTTGCATCCGTAAACCAGGCATGAGTGCACATCCTCTGAGTCAGGGTTTGGTCGGCAAACTTGTCCTTCCTGTGATTTCTAGGAGGAAGATTGGGCAGTGCAGACAATTGGATGTCCCTCCAGCAATGGGAGGCTGTCGGAATAAAAACAAAAGGACCATCAGCAGCGTTCAGATTTGCTGTTGTCACTAAACCAAAGGTTCCTGAGAACTTGCCTTTTATCAGCTTTTGCAGTACTGAGGCAGGTGATGGGCTAGGAGCTGGCAAATTGGCTGCTGGTGCAGGAAAGGGGGACCCTTTATGTTTTCATATAGCCCACGTGAGGACCTCATGCCAGAGGCTCCTCAGCCAGGGATCTGTGGGTTTCTGTGGATGTCTGGCCTCTGGTAGAACAGCTCCATGTCAGAGAGGCTTGGGTGCCTCCTAGGATTGCTGTGAGGTACTCGGTCAATGGAAGTGGCTGTCATTTTTTATTCCCATCATCATTTTGGGGGACTACTGTTTCCGCAATGCATGCTTCCAAGCTTTTCCTTTGACACTGTAGTCAGCCTTGGAGAAGTAACAGCTACCTCCCTCATAAGGTGTCCTACCTTTGGGAGGGCCCACATTCTGTGATTCTAGTTCTGCATCCTGCCTCCTATCGCACTATATCTATATCACTTGCCTAGGCTGGTCTCAGGTTCTGTATTTCAGACAACAGATACGTGTCACCTCTTACTTCCATGGGAGTAACTTTAAGGCTTGAGGGTGTAGCTCAGTGTTGGAACACATGCCTGGCATGTACTAGGCCCTGTGTTCATCCCCAGAACTAGGAAGAAAAAGAAAACCAGGTAGTTGTGGTATCGAGCCTACAATTCCAGCACTACAATCCCAGAAGCTGGGGCAGAATTGAGAGCTTGAGATTAGCCTGGGCTCCCTAGCAATTTCAAGCTATCAAGCAAGACCAAAGAAATAATGCTTTTCAAGTTTACAGGTTAAAGAAGAAGTAGAAGATGACTTAATTCTATTAACTCATTTCTTTGATGAATACCCTAAGAATCTCAGTGAGTACATTGTCTTTGAAGTCTCTTTAATTTGATAGTATAAAGTACAAGTTACTAAATCTGGTTTATTATAATGGGCTCTACCCATCTTTAAAACTCCTTTTGGATTCTGTTGGGTGAAATGGAGAGAGATTATATTTATCCCACTTTGTGCTTTGATCTCATACTGATAGAATAGTCTATCAAAAACTAGGCCAGTAGTAATCTAATCATTTGAGCCTGTCTATAAAATGTGAGTCGGCAATTTCCTCTTTCACTGCTGGAGAAAACCTCATTTCCTTTTTTTGTTGGAGTATTGGCAAGTTTTTCTCTATTAAAATGATCTTCTCTATCATTCTAGCCTACTTTATTTACCCTTAATGTTACTCATTTAAAATTGGCGGGAAACAGGGGTAACTTGATTCGCCACATAACATTTGAGGCTTCTGTCCACAGTACTGCTTCTTCAGAGAAGCTGGAAGTGATACACAGAGAATAGACATCTATATTCAGCGATAAACCAGGACCCCTAACGTTGCTCCAGCCCTGGCCTTAGCAGAGGGAGCTGGCTATTTGCAGAGCTTGTGTGCGTTTAAGAGTGCCAGAGCTATGTTGACAGAATCCCATTTTATCTCTTTCTCTCTCTCTTCTCCAGACTTTGAGTCAGCCAGAGCTCACAATGGATGTCCAAACAGTTTACAGTGTCTGAAACAATGAACAAAGGGTCTCAGTGTGTGGAGAGCAGAAAATGGAGCTGGAGGGAAGCTGCTGGGAAGTGACCTAATTCACTCCCCCCTGCACCCTTTCCCCATGCTGAAGCTTAAATATATATTTGTATTTTTTTTTTTTTTTTTTTTTTGCTGGACATGAGACTCAAGGCCACATTCGTGCTAGGGAAATATTCTACCACTGTGCTTACAGCTCTAGCTTGTGTGTGTGTGTGCTCACTCTTATCTCTGTTTGTTGACCTAGAAAGCTATAAATATTTAAGCTTAGTGTTATAACTTGAAGAGGGACTTGCCCTGTTGCTTTATATATATCTTTGTGTAATACAGTATTTATTTTTTTGTTTATTTCAAATCAAGCTCTGGGGTTGACTGGTATTCACTAGACAAGAGTCAGGAATGTAAGGAAGGAAGGCAGTTAAAACTCCAACCTCCTCAGTTCCTACAACTTGCTCTCTGTCGGAAACTAGACATCTGCTGCTCAAAGATAAATTTCTCACTGGGCTTCTCTGCTGAAAAATGTGGGCAAACAGAACTGAGTTAAAAATAAATTTAGCTTGGGCATTGCCAAGTTTCTAAGTGTCGTGTTTATGGTTCGCTTGTCCAGAAAACATACGGAGGCCATGCCTGGGTGCCACACTTGCAGCATGGAGGACGCTGTCATCTGCAAAGCACTCGGAAGACTCTCTGGCCTCTGAATAGGAAGGAGCCAAAGACCATTCACTGTGGCTTCAGACACTCACTACAAACCACTCAGCTCTGGGACTGGAACAGAGGGTTGGAGGGTTTACTGCGTTAGTTGAGAGGGTTGGCTGTGTGGAGAACTCTGCCAGCTCCAAGTCACCACTGCACTGTCACCTGCATCATCTGAAGTGTGATTTGAGGAATACATGTTAGGGCTTGTCCAACTGGATCGTGTCCCAGCAATGAACTGTCCTAAGAAAGCAACAGTAGCGCATCCCTTCCTGAACGTTCCCAGGCTTACGCTGTTGGCTTTATACCTAGGGTAGTGATTTACGGATTGACGTGTTGTAGACTGGGAAGCTGTCATCCCTGCCTGTCTCGTGGTCTTTATTGTTTCCACCTGGCCGTTCCATTCACAGTGTAAACAACAGAAGCCCTTTCCCTGGGGAGAAGCTGATTATAACTAGCTCTTTGAAATGGTAGATTACAAAAATGTCGTCAAAAGTATAAATGTTAAGTGTCCTTTGAAATGTGTGTATGTATCAAAAGATCAGAGAGGTTTTATAAATGTATTTTAGGGGTATACATGTGTATGCATGTATTGCATGTGTCTAGGAATCTGTGGAAGTGGAAGTTACAAGTGGGTGTTCGATCACCTGGAACTGAAGGTACAGGCGGTTGTGAGCTTCCATGTGGGTGTTGGGAATCTGTAAGAGCAGCCAATATTGTTAACTATGAGCCTTCTTTGCTGCTCACTTTTCCAGTTCCAGAGCTGAGTGTTTTAAGTGAGGGTCTTAGCCCACACTGGATCTACCTAATAATACTGGGGGCTTTTACTTTAGGAGGGACTTGAGGACAGATCCACACCTTTGCATTTCTAGGGCAGATGTAGCATAGTTACTGCTCAGGAAATGAAGAAAAATGAAAGGAAACCTAGGTCCTGAGGCCAGAGGCCTCTCCCTCCCCCCTCTCCCTCCCCCCTCCCCCCTCCTGTCCCTGCACCCTCCCTGCTCTCCTTTCCCACCGTCTCATCCCTTCTTCCTTTTAAATTGATAAATAAAACTGCATCTGTTTCTGGCATACAATGTGGTGGTGCTTGGACACAGTTCAACTCCACTCTCACCCCATAATCCTGCTCTCCCCAGTTCCAGAAGCATCTTCCAGGAGGCTTTGAACTTGCATCTCTGGGGTACCAAATCTAAAATGCGCAAGATTGAACCTTGCAAACAGGTCTGCGTCTGTGTCCTGGTTTTCACAAATGCTGCAGGGTTCACTGGGGACAGGTTCATGTCAGCTCAGTTTCCAAGCCTTGGACAGAGCTCTGCATAAGATGTTTCAGATACCTGCAGGACAGGGTGAGGCACTGCTGTTCTTACTGGGTGCCAGCACACTGCATTTGGTCCCGTGCTTTTATTGGTGAAGCTGGGGCTTAATAATGGTAAACCCCTGCTTTAGACCTCCCTGAATTCTCCCAGACAATTGAGGAGAGGTTATTTATGTTTTATAGGCTAGGAAACTGAGGCTCAGAAACAGCGAACACTTGGGGATGCGTGTTACAGGGAAGGAACATGAGCCGGGGTTCATTTGTAACCTGCAGGTCATTTTCATTCCATTAGTTTCTGCTTCTCACCCTCAGGCTGAAAGGAGGTAGGGAAGAAGCTTCAGCTCAGGATGCTATGAATGCAGCTCCTCTTACATTTGTATGTGTATTTAATATATTACACAATACCCTCCCCATGTCGGTGTCTCAGGAGGGCCTCTAACTCTGTGGCTGAGGATGACCTAGTATTTCGGTGTGCTGAGTTGACAGGCACAGGCTACACACCAGGCTGAGAGTGGAACCTAAGGCTTTGTGCATGCTCAACAGGTAACCTACCAGCTGAGCGTGTCCCTAGCTCACATTATGATATCACATTTTGATAACTCAGTTGTACAGTTTTCAGATATGCATTTTGTAAACGACAGTGATGTGAATCAGTGTCAAAAGGTTGCATATTCTCTGCTGATTTCTAGGACTGTAAGTGTTATGCCTGAATGTATATAGGAGCAATTTTTACCACCCCCCCAAAAAAAACACTTGTAAAAATGATATATCAGTAATCCCCCCGCCTCAGGCAGGGATTTGCTTTATAGTCCTGGTCACCCTGGAATTTGATTTGTAGACCAGGTTGCCTCTCAAGTGCTGGGATTAAAAGCATGCATCACCACCACCCAGCCAATATATAAATTTTTTTTTTTTTTTTTGGTTTATTTGTTTTGAGGCAAGTTTTACTGTATGACATCCTTGGCTGTCCTGGAACTAGCCGCAAACTCACAGAGATCTGCCTGCCTCTGCCTCTTGAGTGCTAGGTTGAAAGATGTGTGCCACCACCGCCCTGCCTCATCAATATTTCTAAGAGCTGTCTTCTTCCAGAGACTATATGTGTCCATAATTCTTTCTATGAGGCCCTAGAGACTCCAAGATGAGAAAGGCATAGACTGAGAGGAGACAGAGTCCACGGGCACCTAGTTAAAACCACACCTTTATTATAGAAATAGTGTTAGCCCAGTGTGCTGTCTTCATGGTTTCTGGTGGGAATAACTGTTAGCTCTCAACTCAGTGTGGAACTATTATTGATGTTAAGATAGCTTGTGGCTACAAAGTGCGGGCTATGAAATAGAAAAAAATAACTGTTTGGACCCTTACCTGTTGAGCATCATAATTCTGTAAGTTTTACTGGGGTTGGAATATAGCTCTTAAAACATCAGGTACCTCCAGGAGGTTTAGGTCCACCCGACACTAATAATGCTTTATAGCAGAGTAATCTGTTTTTTTCCCTCATCTAGCAGAATGCATATGTTTTGGTATAGTGGGAGGTTTTTGTTTTTTGAGACAATCTCACTATGTAGCCCTGGCTGGCCAGGCTACCTCCTCAGTGCTAGAGTTAAAGATGCGTGTCACCATGCCTGGCTGTAGTGGGAGTTTTGATTGGGAATAAGGATTAGTAAATTTTAGAGCCAGACTGTTTTGGTGATGGACAGAGAGTACTAGTTGCTGGCCTAGGGTCCGGGAAGGAGGCCTGAAAACTGGACTATAGCCAATTCTAAGGATAGAAAAAGTATGAAGACTTTCTTTAGAGCTCAGTAGAGGGTGTTTATTTCTTCTTGGTTGTCTCCACCACTTGGCCCTTTTCCAGAACTGATGGGTTAATTGTGTTTGCCTGGGTAACCTAAGGTTGTCACACTTTTTAAAGTTACGTCTTAGTTCTAAGCTCTGTGTGACCAGTAGTGGATATACGCTTATGACTGGATTCTTGGCTAATTGAGACCAGAGGCAATGGCCAGATTTTATGTTCTCTCTTTAAATGTGTCATCTGAGGCTGTTGGCTTTGGGTTGTAAATGTCACTTTTTTAGTGTCTGAGGCCATAGCAACCACAGTTGGGCTTATGACCAAGGAGCAAATATGTGGTGAGGTGGGTCAGAGGGTAAAATACTTGTGTTGTAAGACCAAGGACCCATCTCCAGGGCCTGTGTGAAGGTGGAGAGGAGAATGGACCCTAGAAAGTTGTCTTCTGAGACACATACACAAACACGCGCACGCACGCACGCACGCAGAGTCACACAATAATAGTCTAAAAGTGTTTTTGTTTTTTTAAATTCTTCCACAGCACAGTGTGTTTTGCCCAACCTCTGTGTAGTTACTGCTCCTGATGGGAGTTAATGATCTACTTGGAGGATTATCTAAAACAAGATTTTGATCCCAGCTAACCTTCTCTTGCAGTATGTGTTTAGAAGCTGTAAACAGTTTAGATTTTAGTTTCTGGGCAAAATAACCCAAAACTTGCATTATTATCCAAAAGAAGTGAGTTCATCTAGTTTTGGTAGATTACCCACTGAGACTTTATCTCTTGATAATTAAACAAAAATATAAGCAAATAAGACCATGGATGGCAGGATTATCACTTAACGGCTGCACCCTGAGGATAGACAGAGCTTGTTGAGGGTGGAAGTGAGACAGAAGGCAGCTGGAGATGTGGAGGCAGGGAGAGGGCCTGTGCTGTCCTCTTGTAGATAAGTACCGAGTCTTGGTGGGTGATACCTATAGGTCCATTAGCTGACCTCTTACTGAGTCTGCCAGGTCTACCAGGAACTCCCAAACCATAGGCCGCAACTTGTCTTTCTTTTTTGGTTTTTGGAGACAGGGTTTCTCTGTGTAACAGCTCTGACTGTCCTGGAACTCGCTTTATTGACCAGGCTGATTTGGATCTCAGATATCCAAGGTATGCATCATCACTGCCTGGCCGAATTAATTAAATCAAATCATTTTATTTTTATTTGATTGATGATTGAGATAGGCTTTTTCTGTGTAGCTCTGGCTTAACAATGAATTTGGCTCTTGAATTTTTTTCAAGACAAGAGTTTCTCTTTTTAGACTCGGCTGTCTTGGAACTCACTTTGTAGACCAGGCTGACCTCAAACTCAGAGATCCACCTGCTTCTGCCTCCTGAGTGCTGGGATCAAAGGCATACACCATGCCTGGCTCATATACCCCCCCCCCCCCCCCCCCCCCCCCCCCCCCGTCTACTTTGTAAGAAACATTCTCATGTTTTTGAATGGTTAAATCCTATTTATCTTAATTTTTAAAAATGTGTCTGCTTGCATGTGTGGTCTGATGTACAGGCCAAAGTGTGTTCCTAGAGAGCAGAGGGCAGTATGGCCATCAGTCCTCACCTTCTACCTTGCTTTTGAGATAGAGTCTCAGTTGCTTGATGCTACACACACCAGGTTATTGCATACCAAGTTAGCTGGCTCACGAGCTTCTGGGAATTCTCATGTTTCTGCCTCTTACCTAGGAGCTCTGGGATTGTAAACACGTGCTACCATATTGGGTTTTATGTGGGTTCTGGGGATCCAAACATAGGTCCGAGATTTACCCATGAGCTCGTCCCTTTCTCTAAATGGTTAAATTTGAAATGGTCATGTTTGAAACGGTTTGTATCTGGAGTGGCTTACCCTTTGTGTGTGACTTTCTGTGGTTTCCGTTACCTAAAGTCTGGTGTCTGGAAGTATGTAATGGAAAATTCAGGAAAGAAGTGAGTTTTGAATAATTTCAGTGTACTGTTTTGATAATTAGTGGATATTTTAAAAATGGTTCCATTTGATTATTAGTAATTATAATCTCTTACTGTTCTCTAATTTAGAAATTATGTTTTATTATGGACATTCACTGTGGATGGACAGGAAGAGACACATTTAGGTTTTGTGCTGTCCAGGGTTACAGGCATCCAGCTGGAGTCTTGGAATGTGTACCCTAAGGATGAGGAAGGTCAGCTGCCTCAAGGTCTTTCATGCCAGAAAAGCAAGATGGATGTGTCTCAATTACAAGCCATGGTGTAAAGGTAGAAGGAAGAATAATTTGAGGATTGGCTGCTGGAGTGATGGGTTTTGCAGATTCTACAACTTCCCGGTAGCCAGTTACACTCTTGTATCTCCTCCACACCAGGTCTGAATATCTTGACAAGCCCCATTCTGGCACCATATGCTAATTCTCACAGGCCATCACACAGTGGTTTGCCAGGGATGTGCTTGCTCACATGGTTCTCACAATAGCTGTGGTTCATCCATCTCATCTCTAGCGTGGCCATTTCCTGGGGGCCAGCTGCGTTTATGGGCATTTCCCATCATAGCATTGACTGTAGAGGCTCGACGGCCACTCTACACCAGGGAGTGCTTGATTACAGCCCTTGGCACAGTGTCAAGTCTGATCATCCCTCTCCAACCTGTCAATCTTGTGTTCACTTGTTTCCTCCCGTTTTGGAAGGTTGGGGGTTAACTCTGTGGATTGCACATCTGTACTCCTTCAGCAGCTGGATGGCTCACTTCTGCTCTACCATCTGATGTCCTCTTTAGCTTTGCAATGCACATCTGTTGCTGTTGTACCAAGGAGTGTAGGTACTTAATGCGACTGTGGTTTGGGCATCCCCAGGCTGTCCTGGCTCCTCTAAGACCCCACTGCAAATAGTGTAGATGAGGTTTCATCAGCACCCTCTCTTGGAAACAGGTTACATCATATCTGATGTCTCATCTCTGACACCCAAGTCCTTCTAAGTGAAGGGGGCAGGTTTCCTTTCACAAGGTTCCACTTCCCTGATGCCTCTACCCAGTGCCACTCAGGAGATGCTCCAACTATACCATCTCGTTGGCTATTCCCACCAAGTCATTCTTTTTAGTGATGAGTTTCATGGCCAAGGGATGGGTATGATGTCCCTAATCAGGAACATCTTCCCTGGATGAAGTCTGGCTTCTTTTGGTCAAGGGTCCTGGCTGGAGCTGAGACCAGGCAGCTGCAGGGTGGATGCTAGGTCTTAAGGTCTTTCCCTGTAGAGGAAGAGAAGGATGGGGTTGAAGATTCTGACCACTCCTGGTTGTCTTGGACGAAGCCTTGTCTTGTTATATTGGTATATATCTTGTGTTGATGTGTGTAAACAATTGTCAAGTGTAGTGTCATTTAACTTACTATTTCTGAATCTGACCCTTGGATCTTGTGAGATCTTTTAGTGTATGCATTAAAAGCCCATTTCTAATATTTTAAATTCTGTTCTAAATTTATTTTAAACTTTGTATTTGGTACTGCATTAATGCGCCCCCTAGTGGATTTTACATCAGTTACCAGGCAGTGGCCCTTGGCAGGTTTCTGATAAATATGAATCGCACAAAAAGGAGCGCTGTCTCCTTAGGCTCCAAGGTCATGTGCTCTTTCTGATTTTTGTTGCCAGCCCTCATTGGGCTCAGTAATTAAATGTAACTCAGAATTGTAAAAGAAAGTTGACCTGTCTGCAAAATCTTTTATGCAGAGACTACCGGTGTGATTCAGCTTATGAGATAATGCTGTCCAAGATGCTAGAATTACTTTATTCTCTGTATATGATTCTTTTTCCTGAATTATCTATGTGTACCACATATGTGCCTGATGCTGGAATTCAAGAGAGGGAAGCGGATTCCCTGGAACTTCAGTCACCATGTGGCAACAAGTGCTCTCAAGCACTGAGCCGTCTCGACAGCCTCATACAGGATGAGGGAACAGAGTGTCCAGGAACAGGCTGTTTCAGGCCCCTGGAGTTTTTGTTTAAATTTTGTCCTGAAAGCTCTGTTACCTGTCTTCTGAAGCCATGGTCATTAGCAAGACCGGCTAATATGCAAGCCCAGTTTCTTCTGTGGCTCCGATGGAGGGCTTCTCTATGGAGAAAGCCGCACTGTCCTTTTCCACACCTCTCTGCTGCCTCTTCCCTCATCCCTTAACCTGAAGCTCTTTACTGTTTTCCTGTTGATTTCCCAGTAAGTGCGCTAGGCACCCATCCTGGTGCAGTGTGCCCCAGACAACAATAATCCACTTATGAATCAAGTTATGGCTTTTTTCTTTTTTAAAAAGTGAGCCTACTCGTTGAGTATTTTACACACAAAGTATTCTGATAGATTCACCCCTCTCCCAACTTCTCCCTGTTTTTAAAGATGGGAATTTACTAGGAATCTTACTTAGGCTAGCCTCGGAGTTTCCTGGTAGTTCAGGGTAGCTTTAGATTTTCCTGGTATCTCAAGTTACCCTTAAACTCACAATAATCTTCCTGCCTCGGCATCAGGATTACAGATGTATACCATCATACTCAGCTAAAATAGGACATTTTAAGTACATCACAAATGCTTACACAGTTGAAACCACAAGCTTTAAGAAGTATCATAGGGTAATGGTTTAAAATAAAGTTAATTAGTAATTTTTTCTTTTGGTACTTGAACCGAGGGTGATATGTGCTAGAACAATGCTCTGCTAGTGACCTACATCCTCTGACCTCATTTAAACTTTAAAGTGATGTTTGCTAAAGTTTGTCAACATGTCTGAAAATGATGCTCAAAACATTTTTTGCCTTACAGGTGGAAAACAAACTGACAAACCAAAACCAAACCAAACACCTTAATATAACTGAAAGCAATCTTAAAATGTTAAGGTGTGTTAAAAAAATGTCCTCCCCCTCCTTGTGCAAAAAGCATAAAAAACGTAAGAAACATCACATTTGTTTCACAATGACCATGAATTTCCAGAATCTGACTTTCTCCTTGATTGATTGAGTTTTGAGATAGGGTCTCATTTATGTAGCCTGAGCTGGCCAGGATCTTGCTATGTAGATCAGGTTGGCCTCAATGCTTTTGGTAAGCCCCCTTCCTCTGCGCCCTACTGCTGAAATTACAGGTGCATGCCACCAAACCACCAAACCACCAAACCACCAAGCCTAGCTAATACTTGATGAGTGCTGCTTTTTGATTGTTACTTTTTTGGTGGAGTTGAGGATTGAACCCCGTGTCTTGGCCTGCTGGGTAAGCATCTGATGAATCCTTCGAGAGTCTTTTAAATACACAGCAACTTTAGAAATATCTGTGCTCTTTAATCCACACATCACAAAATGTGGAGCAGTGGTCAGAAGCTGTTTACACCATTATATGCTACATTTTTTTTTTTTTTTTTACAGATTGGTTTTTCCCATATAAGTTTTTGACTTACATGTATGTGTGTGTACTTTGTGTCTGCCTGGTGCCTCTGGAGGTCCGAAGACGTGTCTGATGCCCTGGAACTGGAATTATAGATACTTGTGAACTGCTGGCAACTGAAACTGAGTCTTCTAGAAGAGCAGTAAATGGAAAGCCATCTTTCTGGCCACTGTAGTATATACTTTTTAATAGTAAGCGTAAGGAACCACTTAAGCTAATATTGGGGTGTGGCTACCACTTTATAATAAGTATAACTCTCCAAAGTTTTTTTTTTTTTTTTAAAAGAGTTATTACGTATGCGGTGTTCTACCTGCATGCCAGAAGAGGGCGCCACATGGTTGTGGTTGCTGATAATTGACCTCAGGACCCTTAGAAGGGTAGCCAGTGCTCTTAACTGACAAGCCATCTCTCCAGCTCCGCTAGCCAAAGTTTTTTTTTAACTTAAAATTAAAATTAAACAAAATTAGACACTCAGTTCTCTGGTCACAGTTGTCCCATGAGGTTAGTGGTCTCCATGTTGGACAGTACAACTGTAGATCATTGAGAAGGCAGAAATTCTTGGGCGCAAAGGCTCTTAAGCATTGAGTTCTCCAGTGTCAACATGCTGTGCAGGGGCTTTGGTGGACTTCCTTCAGTTCAAGGCAGATAGGGTATTCTGCACTTCTGGCAGCTTTTAGCTATTGCCAGTCTACTGGGGGCTTCTGGAGGCTCCTGGGTATCTTCTCCAGAAGGAAAAGTATGTCTGCTGCAGGCAGTAGCTTTGCAGCCTCACCCAGGCTCACTGATAAAGGGTGGAAGCACAGGGTGTCTCTGCCATGTGAGCCATTCTCTGATGGTGCCGCAGGCCTGGGCGGATGGATCAGTTTACCTTGTGTGTATCATATGGAGCCAGCCCTGCAAGCAGTTCTCATGGGTGTTTGAACCTGCCTCTAGACAAAGCAGTTTATAATTTTCTTTATCTTAGGATCTATTATGGGGTGGAAGTTTGTTTGTGTGTTTGCTATTTTTAAAGGGAAGCTGTGCTTTAATGACAAACGGGCTGAGTCAGGTTGGAATCACAGGTTAGACAGAGCTGTGTCTTTGTTGCCAAATTAGCACTTTCCTTTTGGGCTTATTAATGGCTTCTTTGTAATTACAAATAAGGGTGGTCTGTTTAAATTATGCCTTACAGCTTAATGTAGGAGAGCTGTGAACATAGAGGTCTTAAATGTAATTATCTGCTGGTGTGTGTGTGTTATTAAAATGGGATATTTGCTGATTTAGATTCAAATTGTCACCAGTTCCCTATTATGGGGCTTTACCATGAACATCATGAGACTGCTGGGTCTGGAATGGTCACTAGTAGATTTTTTAGGCCATGGTGGGTATTTGGTAGAGGTGGTAGTAGCTTCTTCAGTGGAAAAGAGACACAGGCTGTGTGGCCCCACGGACCTGGGTCCACCAGTTCATTCCACCTGTTACTTACATGACTGCCACCAAGTTTCTTTGTGTGTGTGTGTGAGTATGTGTATGTTAGGATAACTATGGATATGGTCCACGAGGAGCTCTATCCCTAGTTTCTTGAGACAGGGTCTCACCTGGAGCTCACTGAGTAGGGCTGAGTTAACTGGCTTGCTGAGCCCTTCCCGTCTCTACCTCCCTGATCCTGGGATACAGACTGCACCGCCACACCTGGCTTTCTTACATGGGCTCCGAGGATAGAACCTGGGTTCTTGGGGTTCCATGGCAAGCATTTTAGTGACTGAGCTCAGGATTTCTGTCTCCTTTCTGTACAGCCCATTTGACCTTGAATTCAGGTCATGCACTGTCTGATGAGTCTCACAGCAGTCCCAGAGACCTGAGTGGGATGATGCAAAAACAGTCTAAGGGAAGGGTGAGTGACTGGCTCACGGCACATGGTAGGGCCTATGCTTGAGACCCAGCGTTCAGATGTATAATCTAGGAGACATACTTGTTTCCTTTGAGACAGTCTCATGTAATTAAAACTGCCCTCAAAAATCTGCTATGTAGCAGAGGCTGACTTTGAACTCCTGACCTCTTGCCTCTGTTTTCCAAGTGCTAGAATTACAAGTGTGAACAACCATACCTTGTGACGTGTTATTTAATAAGCCCGTTTTTTGAGATGTAGTAATTCTTTCACCATATAATCCCAGTTGTTCAGCCAGCAGTTTCAGCCATTCCAGGTTGCACTGCCGTCCTCACATACACGAAAAGTCCCATTAATAGTCACTCTCTAGGCAGCTACTGTTCTTCACTTCCTGTGCAGATAGAATCATATGGCTCCTCCTTCTGCGTGAGGTTACTTAGTATTGGAAGTCCCTCTGTGTTGTAGTGTAGTTATTTCCTTCTTATGTAGCAATGAGGGCTAAGAGTAGAGTACTTGTGTGTCTGGTCATCACACACTACGTTGGAAACTACACATTTGGTTTTCATTAGCAATTTATTCCTAGATAGAATGTTTTTAGAAACATCATTTCTCTCTCTTTCTCTTTCTACACACACACACACACAGGTGTGCGCTGGGATGGATATATATATATATGTGTGTGTGTGTGTGTGTTTTAGTCCATTTGGATTCCAGGCTAATCTTAGTGATTTTATCCTAAGAATCAGGCAGACCATTCTTGTCTGGTTGTAGTTGCCACCCACAGCTGTGCAGTGTCACAACAGGGTTGTTATGGAGGTCACTTTATTGGCAGGGGGCATTGAGCCAACTTTGTACAAACACCATTACATCCAATCCTCACCATTCTGCAAGGGTCAGGATCTGAAAGAGGAGACAACTGCCCCACTATGTGTGTGTTCCAAGTCACAGCTTGGAGACTGTGGATGCCTGCGGAGTGCACAGCACTGTAGTGAGTGGGCCCTGAGTTTACAGGTGTTTGGAGAAGTCTTGGCTGGAAGTCTGGCAGGGGGATTGTTTGCTTTTGGCATTGTTTAACTTGTTGCACTAATAAAGGAAACTCAGGGCCAGATCTCTGGGAAAGGCGGAGATATCAGAGAGTAAACACCACACTCTCACCCAGCTGTCTTCCAGCTTCCTCAGCCTCGATCCTCCTGGCTTCTTCTGCCCGCTCTGTCTTTCTATGCCTGCCTTAAATACTTTCTTCCCTCAGTTAAGATGTGGCACCACCACTGCCTGCCTGGGAGTCTGGAACTTCTGTAAACTAAGATGACCTCAAACTCAGATTGGATTAAGGGCATGGGTCACCACTCCCAGGATATTCCCTGTGCTGGGATTAAAGGTGTGAGTTACCACTGTCTGACCCTCCTAGACTGGCTGTGGGTAGATCCCTCTGATAGTTCTGAATGTTTTTATTCTATTTGAAAATGTACCCACATTAGCTTTTTGGGGACAAAGTCTCATGGGACACAGCTGACCTTAAACTTAACACACATCCCAGTTTAGTCTTAGACTTCTGATCCTCTTGCCCTAGTCTGCCAAGTCTTGGGATTACAAACCTGAACTATCATGGCTGGCTTTAAAGGTCTGGTTTTGGAATCTAAATTAATAGCATTTTCTCCTCAGTATATATAATTTTATTTTTAATGTGTGTGTGTGTGTGTGTGTGTGTGTGTGCGCGCGCACAGGTGCTCAGTGACTAAAAGAGTGATGTGCGAATGCCTTTCTATATGTTGTGAATAAAGGACTGTTTTGGCCATGGTAGACACTGTAGAGGTAGGCAGAGGAATCAGAGCATGGGTGAGAGAAAGAGGGCGGAGTCAGACCCAAATGGAGCCAGCCGCCCAAGAAGAAACATGTAAGGAACACAGGTGAGCCATGGGTCACGTGGCAGACAGATGAATAGAAATGGGTTGAATTAAGATAAAAAAAAAAAAAAACAAACAAAAACTAGCAATATAATATGTCTAAGCCATAGGCCAAACAGCATCATAATGTTAATGAAAACATCTATGTTATTTTTAAGGGCCTAAGTAGCAGACGGGGTTAAAAAACCTATTATAACAAAAGGGGGTCATTGGGTCCCCTGTAGCTGAAGCAGCAGGAGTTGTGAACTCTTCATGAGGATTCTGGGAACTGAACTTGGCTCCTTTGAAGGATCAGAAATATTCTTTTAACTGCTGAGCCCCTAACGGTTTTTTTTTTTTTTTTTTTTTAAATAAAAAGGCATGGCCATGTTAAAACTTAGTGATTGTGACTCCAGTGTGTCCTTACATCTCCTGTCATCTTGTCCCAATTCTTTATTACTTAAGTGTACCCCAAAATGTTTACCAGAGGTAAATATGGGTTGGGTTAAAAACCTTTAGCCAGGTGGTGGTGGTGTATGACTTTAATCTCAGCAGTTGGAGACAGAAAAAACAGGCAGATCTCTGAGTTCAAAGCCATTCTAATTTACAGAGTGAGTTTGAGGACAGCCAGGGCTACAGAGGGAAACCCTGTCTCCAAAATCAATCAATCAATCAATCAATCAAAAACTTCATAACTGGTGTGATCAAGCAGTTGGTCAGAAATGCCCATTATTCATGTTGGAAACCTGTCAGAAATCTTTCTCTAACATTATAATAGGTCTTTGTTGTCTTGTTCAGTTTGGCTTTGAAGACTTAGCCTCACTTGGCCAGCGGTTGTCTTTCGTGTGTTACTTTATATATTCTCTGCTCCTTTAAGAAGACATGGAGTTGGTCCTTTGGCCACACATGCAGTTTTACAAGAAGGATATTACTGTGGATATCGAGGGAGTGGGCACTGTTGAGAAAGGAACACCCCACAAAGGTTACCATGGCAAAATTGGAAGAGTCTGCAATGTCATCCAGTATGCTGTTGACATGTTGTAAACAAACCGAGTTAAGAGCAAGATTGTGGCCAAGAAAATTAATATGCAAATTGAGCAATGAAGCACTCAGGGTTTCCATAGCTTCCAGAAATGGGTGAGGGAAAGTGACAAGAGGAGGAGGGAGGGGGAGGGGAGGAGGGAGGAGAGGGGGAGGGAGGGGAGGGGGAGGGAGGAGGGAGGGGGAAGGGGGGAGGGAGGGGGAGGGGAGGAGGGGGGGAGGAGGGAGGGGGGGAGGGAGGGGGAGGGGAGGTGCCTGGTGTGGTGCTCTGCTCAGTGCTGGTGTCTCCGTCCCTCCCAGGTTTTGCAACCACTTTATGGCCTAGTCCCATGGCTGGGTATGTATTTTCAAGGCTCCCAAGCACTGGACTAATTTCAGCATGCTCATGTAGAGAACATGTTATTAAACAGTGGACTCCCCTGTGTCTCGAACACACCTCACAAGTTCATGCCTTGGACCAGAACGTGCTGTTCCCTCCACATAGAGCGCCTGTCTACTGGTCTTGTTTGTCCTCCTTCAGCCAGGAGCTCCTGTAAACTTGTGGAGAAGGTGACTGGTACATGCTCCCTCCCTCCCGTTAACGCTCCAGCCTGCTCTCTCAGTTCACTTTACGATCTTGCTCATATGCTGTCAGTCTGCCTACCATAGCCAACCACTGAGCTGATTTCTACCTGAGAGTCTTTGGACTTAACTGCAGGTCCTTTCCCTGGACAGCTCTTCAGACTTCTTTATGATTAATTTTTTCTACTTTCGTGTCTATAGCAGGCATGGTACTGGTTGGCCAGGCATATCATCACAGCTCTCAGGAAGAAGGCGAAAGCAGGAATGTAGTTCAAGGTCGGCCTGGGATACATATTCAAATCCTGCCTCTGAGTGAAATACAGATGCTAGTAGAGAGCAAGAGAGGGTTGGTTCCTTTGCTTCCTCCATTAAGCCCTTCCTGCCCTCTGAGGGAAGAACATTTGGTGCATATCTCTTAGTGTTTGCGCAGGCTCTGCCATCTGGTGGGTACTGGGAGGGTATATGTCAAATGAATGGGCTGTGTGTTTTCCTCTGCTATTGCACTTACGCTGGGTTAGAATAATTTGCTTGCACGTCCCACCTCCCCACTGGCTGAGACTGGCTTAGGGGAATGGCTGAGTTGTTAATCTTGCAGTGTATGACTTCTGTGTAGCAAATGTTTCTTGATTATAAATATGGACGTTAGGAATCTATGGAAGGTGCATTTGAAACTCCTGATATTCGCATGGAGGCAGCCCTCCTGCTTATGCCCTTTTGATGTCACCAGTAGAAGCGTCAGAGGGAACAGGCTATGGTTGTTCTGATGTCTCCAAGGCTGGTCTCTGTAGTTCTGTGCAGCTTGGGGTGGGGGTTGGGGTGGAGTAAGGCTTGCTTTATATGTGATGGCTGCTGGCCCTCTGAGGAGTAGGTGGGAAAGGGCATACATACATAACGCATCCAATGCTTAAGGTACTCAGGTACATGGCTTTAAAGCTTACCTCTTGGAGCCTGGAGAGATGACTCAGTCATTCAGAACACAGGCTGCTTCCATAGGACCTGGCCTCAGTTTTCAGCACCCACACAGTGGCTGTCAAAGGTCGGGAATCTTATGCCCTCTTCTAGCCTCCATGGGCATGCCCAAGCACACATTTAGTGCACAGATAGCCACGTAGACAAAACACTCCTCTATGCATAAAAACAAGATAAATAAATCCCTAAAAAATTTTTAAAAAGAAAAGAAAAGCCAAAATCTCAAACTAACTTTTTGACATTCCAGTTGTCTCCTGTATTGTAACCATGATGCGGTCCAAATTTAGATCTGTGTTCAAACAAACCAGGTGCCACATTATTCTTTTGCGAACAGCTCAGTCTGTTGACAAGACAGTCAGTGATGACAGCAGACTTCTGCAAACCTGACCCGGGTTGCAAGCCCAGGCATCCTTATGTCCAGAATCCAGACTACACAAAGAAGCTCTTTCTTTATCTAAGTTGATGATAAATTTGGCAGAGAGAGAGAGAGAGAGAGAGAGAGAGAGAGAGAGAGAGAGAGAGAGAGAGAGAGAGAGAGAGAGAGAGAGAAGAGAGGGGAGAGGGAGAGAGAGGAATTTTGTTGAGCAAGTGGTCTGTCCCTGAGGCTTAAGTGGACCTGTCCAAGCTCCGCTGTCATCCCCAAGAGTGCATAGCATTTCTCTGGGTGCCTTTTGATTGGTTACCACTGGCAGGTCAGTTTAGCTGTTAGTTTCCTGCTGTTTTACTTACGGTTCCCATGGAGTGCTCCTGTGAACAAGTTACTCTGTTTCTTTCCATAGCCCTGTTCTTGCTTACAGTCATTCTTGGTTCCCCGATTCCAGGAGTCCTTCACACAAGAAAACATGCAGAATCTCAAAATCCCTTTATTTTAAGTGGTGTAATGCTCATGGAACTTGGGTAGATCTTCATGTGCTTCCAGCTGTCTTCAGGTTCCTTAGTGTAATAGAAATGCTATTTAAGTAGTTATATTATGTAGGGAATAGTTGTCAAAAAGAGGCTGTACACGTTTAGTGCAGACAGATTGGTTTTGTCTTGCATTTTTGTGCCGAGACAGTATCTTGCCATAGAGTACAAACTAGCCTTGAAATGGTGATCTCGGGGTTCCAGCTGTCTCATTCTCCCCAGGAACCAGGAGGCAGAGTTTTGTTGTTGGTTTTTCTGATTCTGGTTTTTTGTTTGCTTGTTTGTTTGTTTTGGTGTGCATGTCTTAAATTTTTAAAGGTTATTTATATTTTTATTCATGCGTATGCCAGTGAGTGTGTATGCGTGTATATGCCATTTGTGTGCAGGAACTTCCTAAGGCCCTGATTCCCTAAACAGTAAGAGTTAATAGGCAGTTGTGAGCCACTTTATGTGAGTTCTAGAAATCAGACTGTCTTAACCACTGAACCAAATTTCTAGCATCTGAAACTATTTCTGGATCACACTCATAGGTTCTGTGTGGACGAGGAAGGCTAGCAGTGCTTGATAAGTTATAACTAAATACGGAATGATTTTCTGTGGCTGGAAGAGTACGCCTCCAAGCTGTCCTCCTTGTGAGAGAAGGGAAAGAAGGCTGTTAAAGGGGTGTGAGTCCAGACTGCTTTCTTTGTGCCCCACAAGCAGTCCCCGGCTGTATGGATGTGTCACCGTGAGATGACAACAGGATTTGCTGGGAATGTGGGCCACTATTGTATCCGCCTTACGTAACCACGTGGAGTGGTGGAAATGGGTGAGCAGCCTGGGAAGTAGGCAGTGGCCAGCCCTGACACTGCGGAGCCATGCACGCTACTCAGGTATTCCAGAGGATGTGGATCCAGGCAGTTAAAAAGTTGAAGAGATGGACAGACCATGTGAGTTCTTCAGCTTTTGCCTGTTTTTCCCATGCTTTTGCGGCTGGAGGGGAGGGGGACAAGCCCTTCACACAGTGGCACAGTGACTCCTTTATCCTCGGATTTATTTGGGTCTTGGCAGCTTTCAGGAACAAATTGTGAGATTGCATGCAGAATGTGGCTTGTAGTCAATGGTACCATTTTAAAGACTTGCCTTGTTTTGAGCAGACCTAGGTGAAATTGATAGCCGCTCACTGGATTTGTGAGCAGACTGCTGATTCCCATGTGTGGACAAGCTCAGAGAGCTTGGCTTCTTGGGTACAGATTAACATACAGCTTTGTGTGTCTTAGAGAATTCTGTGTTTGGGATCAAACATTTAACCTTCTAATTCTGTAGAAGCCTATATCCCAGTGACGGGGCTTCCACATTACAGGAGTGATTTCTGACATTAGTTTTATTATACAGGGCACTGTAATATGGATATTTGCTATGGACTGCGATTAAGTGTGTCTTTAAAGCAGCTTGGTGATTTTTTTTTGTTCTTAGTGGTCTCTCTCACTGGGAAGCAGCAATATATGAACTCAGAGCTTAAAAGTTGGCTGTTCAGGGTCACTACAGGCAGTCAAGACTTTGTTATCTGCCTGTGGCTGATTTTAAATGTTTCCTTTTGTGTGTGTTGGGAGATGAGGTGCACATGTGTATAAAAGTGACTTGTATGTGGAGTTCAGGGGTCAGTTTCAACTGTCTTTCTAAAGGAGCTGGTTTTGAGGCGGGGTCTCAAAGAGCCTGATGCTTGCCAAATGTGCTAGACAAGCCTGCCCTCAGGTCCCCTCCGGTCTTCATTTCTCCGGCGCTGGGATTGTGGGGTGTTTTTGCCCAGGTTCTAAGGACTGAACTCAGGCCCTTATTCTAATTCAGCAAGCACTTTTTACCAGCAGACCTACCTTCCCAGCCTTAAAGGATCTGTGAGATCAAGCTTTTCACAAGAAAATGAGCCCTATAAAAGCCCTAAAAGTAACAGCTTGAATAACTATTTGCCTAAGTCTCATTCTTTAAATAACTTATATACAGAGCTTCCTACATGCAATAGGCCATGTAGCTCCCAACTATCCATGGAATAACTTCTAGGAATGAATTGTTCTAATATGAGGGATATTACCATTAATGTCCCTTTTATGGAAAATAAAGTGACCAGAGAAAATCATGGAAAGCCTGTGGAAGCTGCTTCTGGTGCCTGACATCTCATTCCATAGGTTGAACAGGTATCCTGTGCCCACAGGTGGAGCCCCGATCTCTGAGATTGGACTTACAGCTCCTTCTATGGCTTTACCAGTTGAAGATTCTATGCCACCTTCATTTTCCTTTACTAAGTTGCTTTTTAACCTTTTTAAGACAAAGACACCGAGAGTCTGGAGCACCTGGGCTCTCGCACACAATTGCGGTCTCCGTCTGTACCCATTGCCCTTGTTCTGCCTTTTGTCTTTGGACCCCTCACGCCGTGGACACTGCTCCTACCTGCCTTCTCCCAGCAGAGGTTGTCATGCTTTCCCTCTCTCCCTTCCCCTTACAAAATCGAAATTATATCAAGACTTTCTGGAGCTAGATACTACGCTAGATGTTAGAACCTCATCCGAAGTCGAGCACCCTCTGATGACCCCCCTCCCTTGCCTGGCTACTTTTGAACTTTTGAAATGATTGGTACCTACAAACTGCTTAAACATTGAAAGTGTGGGGCATAACAAATGCCACCTTCTCTCATCCCCACCGAGGTGTAAGGCCCAGTTCCCGAGCCCCACCCACCGCTGCCTCTTTCCTAGGCTGCTTTACCTTCTGTTTTATAGGCTGTTTCCTTGTACTTTTACCGTATATGTCATAAATGTGCATGCACGCATACCACTAAACAAAACACGAGTGTTGTTAGCATTTTAAATAAGTTACTATTTGTCGGTGTATGTGTGTGGGCATGAAGGCCAAAGGATGACTTTGTGGAGCCTGTGCTCTCCTCCAGCCTTTATGTGGGTCCAGGGATTGAACTTAGGACCCTAGACTAAGCTGTCTGAATAGTTCTTGCGGCTTTGGCTTTCTTCAGAGATGTAGCCCCTGAGAGGCTGTGCACGCGCTAGACCTGTATCTGTGTGCACACTGGTCACTAAATGGATTGTTTTTGTTGTTGGTTTTAGAAACACAGGAAAAGTCGGATGGGATATAAGAGGCAAGAAGGAGGAGGATTGGATCAAAATGCATGCCTTGTATGCATGTAGGAAATTCTAAATAAAATTTAAACACATGTTTAATGTTACACTCGCTCCTATCATTCATCATTTTAACCATTTCTAAGTTCAGTAGTGTTAAGTATGTTCACAGTGTGATGAAACATTGTTTTCAAACTATGTGAAAAAGATGTCACACTCTCCAAATTCTCCTGGAGTGCTTCCCCCCTGAATTGTGTTTGAAGTGTCTGTGTTGTGCGGTGTGTTTGGGGCCTGTTCATTCCCATTGTGTATCCTTTGTTTGTACCATTTGCAGGTGGCAGTGGGTTAGTTTTACCAAAGGCCATAGCCAGAACTGAGGTGGTCCATGGGGAGGGGGTGTCTCATTTCTCTTAGGAAAACTTACTATGAGATCGTGTTAAAATAGGAAGATATACCAGCAGCTGCTGAAAGATGGTCTGAGACATATTAAACTTCAGAGAGGAAGGGCAGTAAAGCATGTCTAGAGAGCCGGACCACTGATATCTCAGGCGCAAGCTTGCCTACCCATCTCAGGTGTTGAGGTAGAACTGGTAGTGTGGTTCAGTGAGAGAGCATTTGCTGATTAGATTCCCCAGAACCTATAAACAGCAACTGTATTTGTGACTTCGCTGTTACTGTGATGAGGCACCATGAGGAGAGCAGTTTGGAGAAGAGTTTATTTAGGCTTACGCTTCCAGAGGGATGAGTCCATCATGTCAGCAGAGTGGCAGGCCTGGCAGCTGGAGGAGCTGGCTGAGAGCTCACATCTTGTCTCTCAAACACCAAGTAGAGAGTGACCAGAAATGGCACTAATTTGAAACGATGAGTCTTCAAACTTTCAAAACTCACCTCCAGTGGTATTCAGTTCCTAGATTTCCCCAAACAATGCCACCAGCTAGGAACCAATTGTCCAAATACCAGAGTCTATGGGGGCAGTTCTCATTCAGACCACCGGGACAGCAAACAACCAGAGAACTGTTGCATTTAATAGAAATTTTCTTTAAGAACGTTTACAAGTAATAGAAATTGTTGTCTTAGTCATAGAATGGAGAATAGATAGTGCATCTATCTCTTGGTTTGTTGGAAAGAAAAAAGCAACCTCTTAATGATATTGTGTTCTAGAAAACTGTGGGACAAAGATGAGTCAGACATCAAAATCTCACTTGAAAATCTTTCATAATCATCATCATAGAGAGAGAGAGAGAGAGAGAGAGAGAGAGAGAGAGAGAGAGAGAGGAGAGAGAGAGAGAATCTCACTGTACAGTCCTATTTGGCCTGGGGCTCACTATCTACACTAGGCTGGTCTTGAACTGTACCTGCCTCTGTCTCTCAAGTGCTGGGATTTCAACTGTGCTCTTCATGCATGGATTAAAAAAAAAATTAAAAAGATAATATCAATTAATATATTTATAGAGATCCTCCCTCCCTCTCTCCCTTCTTTTCTTTTTGTGACAGGTTCTCAAATATCTTGACAGGGTCTCACTCTGTAGATCTGACTGGTTCTGAAACTCACAGAGATCTGCCTGTCCCTGCTTCATGAGTGCTGTCATTAAAGACATACGCCTTCATGGCTGGCCAGCAGCCATTTATTACAATAGAAAAACTAGGCTGAGAATGTACCTCAGTGATAGAACACGTGCCTCGTGCATACAAGACTCTGGGTTTGATCCCAGCACAGCAGAAGAATAGAAGACCCAGACAAAAACAGACAAATACTGCTCATGGTAAACCAACAGTTTTTGGGGAGGTTGCATAATTTCTTCATCTTCATCATTTCAGAATGTTTGTGTGGATGTGTACACCTCTTAACTTCTTAACCCTGCTGGCCCCTCCACATCCCACACACTGATAGCCAAGACTTTGCCTGCTCCGCCTACAGTCTGTAACATTTTGACTCTAGATAAAATATGAATTATAGTTTTTTTAATCTTTGAGAATTCTGATCTCTTGGAGCCAGATGGCGTTTGCTGTGGGAATGTCCCAGAATTAAGCGCACAGGGAGGGAGAGCAAGAGTCACAAATGTCCCTCAGTCTCTGTGATCAGTTAAGTCACAACAGTAGGCTGCTTCTTGCTTCTTCTGTGTGAATAGAACTGTGGTTTCCTAACCCTCTGCTTCCAGAGGGAGTGGGTTATCAGGTCTAGTTATCAGCTGGCATCATGGTTTCTAGCTCCCTGTGTCCTCTCTCCCAATCTTAGGAGTTTGTAAACAGGGAGAAAATCCCACACTGTCTGAATACTTTTCAGTACCTCTTTGTCTATGATTCTCAGTGCGGTATTAGCCACCGAAGCTTCTTCCTCCTAACCCTCTGTGTCACCGCCTGCCTGTCAGGCCTTGTGCTGTGTTCTGAGTTAGCCTTTAGCGTCTGCTTTGTCTCTTTCTTTTTCAGCTGCGTGTAGTATGAGGTGCTGATCTGTTGATGTCACTTCTGCTCTTATCATTTCTAAAAATCATATTTCAGATTTGTTTGCTTGGTTCTTTTAATGATCTCTTGTTCATTGGTATCTATACTTTCAATGAGGTGTTCTAATTTCTTAAAACATGAACCATGTTTTGTATACTTTTTTTGGTTTTGTTGTTGATGTTTCTAATAAGCCATTGACCCTCAGCTTGTTTCCTGTAACTTTCACTTTGTGTGTGTGTGTGTGTGTGTGTGTGTGTGTGTGTGTGTGTGTGCATGTGAACTATAAACCTAGGATTTTGACATATCTGGGGATTTTGACATATCTGGGGAATTCTGTGACGCCTTCATTTAAAAGTGCCCCCTGGAGAGAGGATCCTTGCATTTCCTGTGTGATGGCATTACCAGAGACACTTTGGCATGCTTTGGGAGGATGCACAGTCACTTTCCATGATAGGGCTCATTTCCAAATCTGAATGCAGGCCCCTGGGTAGGAATTCTCCAGAGTGGTAATTTCTAGCTATTTGCACAGTATGCACGAGGCAGGCAAGAGTCTCTGAGGTACTTCTGAGGAAGTAGTTTTTCCCTCTACTCTGATCTCCCATTCTTTTAGATCTTGAACTTTTCTCTGTGTACTGTCCTATTTCAGTGCTTGCTTAGGCTGGCCTGACTGTAGCTTTGTGCTTTCTTCACATTTCTAGCCTTTTAAAAGGCTTCCTTCGTTTAACTGATCATAGTCTTAAAGTAACACCACTGTATCAAAGGTTCCCTGGACGTCTCTTAGAATTGTGTTAGCACACAAAGTTCCAGGAGAAGCCAGAAGATCCTAGACTCAGTTTGATATGTTCAGTTGATTATATACATTTTTGAGAGAGAGAATGTGTATGTGTGTGTGGTGTGTTCATGAGTTGTATGGAGGTCAGAGGCCAACTGTTAGGACTTGGTTCTCTGTTTTTGACTATATGGGTTCCCGGGATTGAACCTGGGTTGTCATGTATGACAGCACCTTTACTGTTGAGCCATCCTCCATATACCACATTAAAGAAGTTAACAATTGTCAAAAGGCTCCAGCACTGAACGCTTATTCTGTTTTCAGGCCCTCTCACTCTGTCTTTCATGTAATGCCTTAGGAGTGAGACTGCCATTTCCTAGGTTTTTTATGGATATAAGCAGCATAACATTTTGAGCAAAGATCTGCTTTTGTGCATGGGGGGGGGGCAGGGAGTGTGAGCTGAATTCACGTCAAAAGGTGTAGAGTTACAGTTTTATTTCTGGCATTGGGGTATTTGGTGCATACTCAGGCTGACTTTGTTTGTTGCTCTACAGGGCCCAGGCATGGAGGAGCTGATATGGGAACAGTACACGGTGACCCTGCAGAAGGTGAGTTCTGCACGTCCGTGCATCCTCCTCTGGAGCCTGCTGTTTTTCAGTTCATGGGTCTTACTCTCTTTTGCCCATGCAGTTTTGTCTTTAACCTCGCTGAGGTGGGCAGAGATTCATTGGAACTAGCCGGCAGTAATTAACTTGTTGGCAGAAGCTGCATGTTCTCAATTTGAATCTGTTTACTGTACGGCATTTTAGGGGATATTTAGCCTGCTTTCTACTCTCCAGGCAGAACAGAATGTAAAGCGAAGATGGAGTGAAAGAAGCCTGTGTTTGTTTGAAGATGTTGAAGTAACATTTCCCAACATACACAGCCCAGCTACCCTCTCTATCCCACTTTCTCTTCTGAGTTTTGAGCTGGGAATTGAGTTTCTACCTTCTTACCCACCAAGAATGCAAGAGGCCCTTGGTTCAGCCCACTGAGCTGTATCCTCCTCCTACCTCCTCTATAATTATCTACCTTGTAAGTCCAAAGTAAATCTGAAATGACTGGCTTAGAAATCAAGAGATTCAGTTCTCTGTGTGTGTGTGTGTCTGCTTATGGAGATCAGAAGTCCACCTTGGGTGTTTTTCCCAAGGTATCTTTTAATTTTACTTTTTGAGATGGGATTTCAAAATCCTGAGGGCCTGAGTTTGATCCCTGGCACCCTTGTAAAAAGCTGGCCCCAGTGGTACATGCTTCCAGTTCCAGAACTGAGACGGCAGAGAACAGGCAGATCCCTGGGGCTTGCTGACCAACCAGCCAAGTCCACTTAGCAAGCTCCAGACCAATGAGAGACATTGTCTCAAAAACCAAGGTGGAGAGTGCCTGAAGAATGACACCTAAGATTCTTCTCTGGCTTCCACGTGCACGCACCCCGGCTATAGTGTACATACATCACTATTCCTTCACACAAAAAGTGTCTGTTTACCCCTTCCTTGGGGTTCAAAATAGAACATTACATATCCTTTGTTTTTGAAAGTTACTTCACAGATATTATTCTTTTTGATTAACTGAGGAATGCATGGCAGGCCTGCTCATCCCATAGAGGCTGACAATAATTGATGCTTAATAAATACATGTTATTTCCAGTTCTTTCTATCCTGACAATAAGGGTGTGATGATTTAGCCTACTGTATCTACTCTGGAAATGCATTTACTCATTCTCCAGTTCTCCCCCACCCCCATCTTCCTTCTCCAGGCAAACCTGCTGCCCCTCACCTCATCTACAGTCGTGCAGTCCTTATCCCATGTGCTGCCAGGAGCTGTCAGCATCAGTGCGCATTTTCTGGGCTCTACAGAGCTCATCCTGCTCTGATTCTCTTTGGGTTCTGCCACTTTCCAGAAAGACTGTCAGTTTCCCAAATGGGAAAATTTCCCTTGACCCTTAGAATTTTGTCACTGGGGTGTCCTGAGGTGTCCTGACTTCTGTATCAGTCATCACACATTCTTCAGTTGAGGCTTGCCCATTTAACTTCAGATGTCTTCCTAGTTCTTGTCTTTGCCTCTTTCACCAGCATATCATATAATCCTTGAGTTGTGGCCCTCAGATTGCAAAGTAAAGCCAGGTTCTGGTGATGGTGCTGGCAAATCCAAAGCCATGGAGATAACCCAGGCTGTTTCTGTTTGTAAGCAGTCTGAACATTGCCGCCCCCCCCCCCCCCCCCCCCCCCCGCCATAAACTTGGCCTTGGATAAAGATTTTCTCTTATTCTGAATTTAGTTTTGTATCATTAACCCTGATTTGGGATTATGGGATTATAATGTCAGTGTCTCTATTGTGTGGTTTAGCCTTTTAAACACTGAAGTAAGAGTATGTGTTAACTAGGTTCACTGGTATGTATTCATTGCTAAATCAATGGTAACAAACTCTTATTTTTCATCTTGTATGCACATTGGTAAAGTTTTTAATGCTTAATCTTTTTCAAAATCACATTAGCTTTTTATTTATTTATTTTACTATTTTTTTTATTCATGTATGTACACATGGCTACACTCTTGTATCTGCATGCCACAGCACTGTGTGAGGTCAGGGGACGTGTAGGGATGATCTGTTTTCACCATGGCTGCACGCTTTCCCTTGGCTCTTCCCCACTGAGCCATCTTCCCAGTCCCATAATGCCAAATTTCTGTTTAGAGTCTACTTTCAAAGGCCATGTAGTTCTTCTTACCCTAAGTTAAAATGCATGTCCCATCTCTTTTAAGTTGCATTTAAAGATATATATGTATATATATAGTCTGTTGTTTGTTTTTTGAGTAAGGGTCTCATGTAGTCCAGGCTAGTCCCCAGTTTGCCATCTAATCACGGCTAGCCTTGGATTCCTGACTCTGTTGCCTCCACTTCCCAAGTGCTGGAATTACAGGCATGTGCCACATTCACCTAAAGATTCTCTTTAAGATACATTTCCCACACAGAATCGATTTTTACTGATGTTCCCCCTTGGGTCAAATGGTCCTGTGAACGGTCTACCTGGCATCAGGACAGCGCATTCCTGTTTAGACAGAAGACAGCCTTCCTTCTCCTGCCTCTTGGGATAATGTCAGACTGGCTGTTAATTTTTTCCACCTCCCACAAGGCTGCTCCCTGTAGATAAGCAGGTTCCCTGTAGAAACCTGCCAGCTGACCATAATGTAGCTTTATTTTGTTTTTCATTTGTTTCTGAGAGCCCATCTGTCCCTCAGCTGTCTCTGGTTATTGATTTGACCTTTATTTTATTGAGTGCTTGTAATAAATCCTGAAAGCCACTTATGGGAGGATTTTTTTTTTCATTTTTTTTTTCTCTCCTAATTCTAATGAACAGGATTCCAAAAGAGGATTTGGAATTGCAGTGTCGGGAGGTAGGGACAACCCACACTTTGAAAATGGGGAAACGTCAATTGTCATTTCTGATGTCCTTCCCGGTGGACCCGCTGATGGCTTGCTTCAGTAAGTGTCCTTACTCCCCTCCCCAGCCCCTGCCAGCCCTGCAGGGTGGCACTCGACAGAGTGTTGATGGTTGTGTGCCTTTTACTGTACTTTATATTATATCAGAATCTTTAAGAGAGAGTTAGGATCACAGATAATACATTGTTTCAATAGTCACCAAACTCTGGGGACCATCCAAACTTGAAGAGGGAAATCCTGTGTGTGAGCCCTCCCACCTCCATAAGAAGCTCACTTTAGCTTTTTTGTGCTCTCCCTCCTGTCCTGTGGGGACAGTGACTGTAGCCTAGGTTGGCCTCCAGTTTCCCACACAGACGAAGGTGGCTTTGAATTCTAATTCTCTACTTCTCATGTGCTGGGTTTACACACCCAGTTTATGCAGTTCTGGGGATTGGACCCAGGTCTTCAAGCATGCTAGAGAAGCATACCAGCTGAGCTGCATCAGAAGTCCTTGGGAACGGTTTCTGAACATGCAGCTTACATCACAGCAACAAAATAGTTGATAAAATAACTCAAGGGAAGCACCTATTTATTTTGGCTCACATTTTCAGAGGTTTTTATCTATCATGGTAGGGAGAATGTGCTAGAACAGGGCAGCTAACAATGTGGCTGCTGGGAAACAGAAAGAGGGGAAGATGGAGACAATGCCTGCCTTTCCTGTCTTTCTCCTTTATTTCCTAAAGCACATGGGATGGGGACACCCACATTCAGGATGAGTCAACCCCCCTTAATTCTCTTGAAAACATTCCCACAGGCACACCTAAGAGTAAGTAAGCTTTATTAATCTCAGTGTTTTTCAGCCCAACCAATTCAACAGAACTAGCCACCTCAGTTTCCAGTGTACCTATTCCAGGGGAGAACGTATGGGCCTTTTTGCAGGTCACTGCATACCTTAGCACATGGGACTATCACTGAATTCAGACCAAGTTGGCTTGACTTGAGAGCTGCCACACATTGAGGCCCTAAATAAGCTTTGGGGTTGATGTACTGTTTTCTCTCAAGGGTTCAAAATGACTCACCATGAGTTTTTATGACTGATGTTTATTTCTTGTTTACAGAGAAAATGACAGGGTGGTCATGGTCAATGGCACCCCCATGGAGGATGTGCTCCATTCCTTTGCAGTCCAGCAGCTTAGGAAAAGTGGCAAGATCGCAGCCATTGTAAGTCCTGTGAGGGCACTTGGTACACACATATATATATACACGTAAGCCCAACATTGTTAGGGAAGAGAGAAGCCATTGTAAGTCCCGTAATGGCATGTGATGCATACATATTCACGCAAGCCAAACTCACGTAAACTCTAAATAATTTTAAGAGTCCTTTAAAAATTAAGAATATTTTTGTTTTTTGGAACGTAAAGAAGGGCTGGAAAGATGGCTCTGTGGTGAAGAGCCCATATTGATTTTGCAAAGGACATGATTTTAGTTCAAGAACATTTGTTTTCTATGCCCAAAGGAAATGACTATTTGACAGTTACATGATCTAGGGCCAGCTTATTTTTTGGAGCTTTGATATTTTTCTAGGTTGATGTTACAGGTGTGGTGAAGCTGTGTCCAAGGTGCCCTCCTGAGGAAGGTACTGCTGAAATGCATCTCCTAAGAATAGGGCTGTCCTGTTAACAAATCTAAGTAACTGCAGAGCTCTCCAATGTCCATGTCTCAAGATGGCTTGGGATAAGTGCACCTGTAACTGGTTATCTCTTTAGACTTTTTTTCTTACTGTAACATGCACAAGAGTGTCAGCAATTATATACAAAGAATCTTATGTCCTGGGTTTTCATTTGTCTTTGCTAATTGACTGAAGCCTTTGGGACTTTACTACTTGGTTAGAAGTATTCAAAAGCTCTATACGCACAGCTGCAGTCATTTTTCTATCTCATTCTAACTTTGTGAGGTGGTTTTTTTTGTTTGTTTGTTTTTGTTTTTGTTTTTGTTTTTTTAATTGTCTGCAATTCTGGAGAGTAACCTTGGGCCTGGGAGGGTTGGCAGGGATACAGATGTTTAATAGATGTAGGGCTTCTTTCTTTCTTTCTTTCTTTCTTTCTTTCTTTCTTTCTTTCTTTCTTTCTTTCTTTCTTTCTTTCTTTCTTTCTTTCTTTCTTTCTTTCTTTCTTTTCTTTCTTCTTCTTCCTTCTTCTTCCTTTCTTTCTTTCTTTCTTTCTTTCTTTCTTTCTTTCTTCTTTCTTTCTTTCTTTCTTTCTTTCTTTCTTTCTTTCTTTCTTTCTTCCTTCCTTCCTTCCTTCCTTCCTTCCTTCCTTTCTTTCTTTCTTTCTTTCTTTCTTTCTCTCTCTCTCTTTTTCTTTCTTTTTTTTGTATGTGTAAATATATTTATATAAACACCCCCTCCCCCCAACCCCATACACTGAGTCTAGAGAGGGATAGTTTCTTTGAAGCTGAAACCAGGGCCATTGTTCTCCCATTTCGCTGTTTGCACTGTCCTGCATCTACTCTGTTTGTCCGGACAGGTGGTCAAGAGGCCCCGGAAGGTTCAGTTGGCCCCGCTGCAGGGCAGCCCTCCTCTCAGTCATGATGACCGGGGTTTTGAGGTGATAGATGAATTTGATGGCAGAAGTTTCCGCAGCGGCTACAGTGAGAGGAGCCGGCACAGCAGCCATGATATGCTCAGCCACAGCTGGGAGGACAGTAGGGAGCGAGGGCGTCCCCAGCAGCGCACCCAGAGCCGGGAGCGGGAGCGCAGCCGTGGCCGGAGCCTGGAACGTGGCCTGGACCACGAAGACTATGGGCGTAGCCGGGAGCGCAGTCGTGGCCGGAGTCTGGAGCGCGGTCTGGACTGTGATTTTGTGCCCCGCGACCACAGCCGTGGCCGCAGCATCGACAGGGACTATGACCGAGACTATGAGCGCACCTATCACCAGTCCTATGAACCTGACTATGAGGGAGGCTACAACCGCAGAGCTCAGCTCGAGCCCCGCTATGAGCGCAGCCACAGCCGTGAACACCTACACTCCCGGAGCCCCAGCCCTGAGCCTAGGTCCCGGAAGGAGCACAAGCATGATCCTGACAGGCCCATCGGGGTCCTTCTGACCAAAAGCAAAGCAAATGAAGGTAGGCACACATGATGTGGGGATGCAGTGGTGCCAGCATCACCTGGTGCTCACCCGGCACCTCCCGGTGTTCAGCGTTTAGAGCCACATTATGGGGGCATTACTCTTGGGTCCTTCTTGGGTTTTGGTAAGATGAGACCCAGAAAGGTCCACTGATCACCTGGACTCCGGTGTCTCAATGGCTTTGCTTCAGAGAAGAACCTCAATCGCACACTTATTACAAAGATTCTCAGTCTCACCTATCCTGGAAACCAGAAACTATTAGATCTCTGTGTGAACAGGCTCTGCTGGTGAGCCTGGCGCTTCTCTGTGGGGAAACAAAGTGGTAGGCAGTACCCCAGCTCATCTTGATGGAGTTCTGTTCTAGGCTGGGGTGGTGTGGAGTAAATAGTTAATCTCCTTCTCCCCAGGACCTTAGTGTGAGACCTCATTCCTGAGATACAGTCTTGGAGTTCAGTATTTAGGTGGAGGCTGGCTTTGGCTCAGTCTCCTTGCCCCACATTGCATTCCTGGAGACATGGGCACACTTAATCCCATCCAGGATCCATTCAGTTCTGTGCAGTGAAGCTGTTAGTACTGTTCACAGAGGAAGTGGGGAGGCTGGAGCTCACATTTAGTTGATCTGAAGTGAGGAGACGAACAAGGAGATGAGCCATTTCCAATCCTGGGTCTTATCTTTCTACTTTTAAATTTTCTTGTAACATAACTTTCGTCTTATGGTTTTTCTTCCTCTTCTAAGAAGAGAATGGTGATTGCAAGGCGAAAGGGTCTTTCGTAGCTTGGGGATTTGCATTATTGAGGGGATTTTAAATGAAAGAGTAAGTTTCCTAAGTTTTTCGTACTTACAGAATTGGAGTAATACAAGGTCGTGAGTGGGATGCCTGAAGCATGGGGGCTATGTGAGCTGAGGTTGGACCATTGCTGACATCCTTGTCAGCAACTTTGGAAGCATGAAGATTTTGTGGAATCCTTATAGTTATATGTGAAGATGGCCCTTCACTGGTCCCCAAGCCAGATCCATTGAAAGGTGTAGGTCAGAAATGTTTTGAGAGGGAGCACCAGGCAGGGACTGTCCTTCCAAGAGGTCTGAGGACACTGCGTTTCAGTCCTTTCCTCCCCTGTCCCTGTTTTCATCCTTGACACATCTATGTCCCCTTGCTGCAGGAACAACCATGTATGTCATGCAATCATGGAGATACCTTGTATTAGTCAGGCTCTCAGAAGGAACAGAACTGAGAGAGAGAGAGAGAGAGAGAGAGAGAGAGAGAGAGAGAGAGAGAGAGAGGGAATGTTTGCTTGCTGCATGTCAGTGTACACACACACAAATCTTAAAAAGCAAATCTTTAAATAAAATAAAGGCATTTCTCTGTGTCTTAATTAAGTGCAGAAATAAAGGGATTGTGTTTCCATATGGGGTGCTTTCCTTTTAACCATTTTGTTTCCCAAACTTGGAAATTATTTAAACAATTTTGGCTGGTGATGAAGATCAAATTCAGGGCACAATGTATATACCAGACAAGTGCTCTCACCTGATTCCACTTTAAAAACAAGAATAAACCCCACTTTGAAAAATTATTTTGTGTTTTATGTGTATAAATGTTTTGTTTGGATGAATAAAAATAGAACTGGAGTGATGGATAGCTGTGAGCCGCCACATAGGTGCTGGTAATTGAACTTGGGTCCTCTGAAAGAGCAGCTTTAAAACTGATTGAAAACAACTTCTTTTGCAGACACAAGAAGGTACTTTTTCTATATAGTATATTTTTTGAAGAAAGCTACTGTTTTGTTAGCATCCAGTTTTCCATCAGAACACTAGTAGTAACTTACAAATTGAATGTGTTTTCTCTCAGGCTTGCTTGTGATGGCTTTCAACATCACTACAGTTCACCTTTAAAAAGTGTCTTTTTTATAGGCTTAGCACATGATATCAAAATAGTCTGTAGAACACTTAACATTGAAAAATGTGCATCCCCTAGATGTGGTGTTTCTTTTGAGAGCAGTTCAAAGTGATGCTGACTGTTAATACAGTGCTTCAGGATGGCTCTGCCTCAGCTCACAAACCCTGGGCAGTGTGCATTGTTACAGGTGACATACAGCTGTGTCCACAGCTTCCTGTGGGCAACCTTAGGGTCAGCACAATTCCCTATTAAGGTGGATAGAGCAGGTTGTTGTCACCAACCTTTTACTTGGACAATGTTCCATTTTACATCAGACATCCACATAGCCTTCACCCAGTTTGACTAGTTATTAACATTTTGCAACATTGTCTTCTGTTTTTTTTTTTTTTCTCCTCTTTACCCACTTCATCCTCTGCGTACAATCCCTTCTCACTCTCCCCTCCCCCTCCCTCTTAAAGATTCCAGGTCGGTTTAGCAGAATATCCCATACAAATTTTCATAACTGTTTGAAGTGGTCTTCAAAGCCAGCCTTAAATTTTCTGAACAAGTGTGTTCCCTTGTTTGTCCTTTAGAGTATGGTCTCCGGCTGGGCAGTCAAATCTTCATCAAGGAAATGACCAGAACAGGACTAGCAACCAAAGATGGCAACCTCCACGAGGGGGATATAATTCTCAAGGTGAGAAGACAAGGGTAGGGAGGGATGTGTGCCTGCATGCATCTGCAGTCTGCCCTTCCACGTCCACACACAGTGGAGTATGAGTCCCAGCAGCCGGGCGGAAAGTAGAGACAGGAAGAACAGTGCCATGAGGTGGTCTTTGTCCAAAGAACGAAACAACAACAAGATACTAGGGATGTAGTTTGGGAGCAAGGCTCTCCCCCAGCATGTGTGAGCCCTGCTCCCTTTCTAGCCCACCCCCCAAAAAAATTTAAAAAGAAAAAGCAAAGACAAGCCTTCGAGGCTGTACTGAGTTTATAACAAAGGAAAAGCCTCAAGGAGTATCTTATTTTCCCAGATTAGGTTCCTATTTCTGTATGGGGGAAGGTGAGCCTGAGAACCATTGATCTGTGATTGCTGAGTGCTTGATAGTTTTAAAAACCCTATTATTTCTCCCTGTTCCTGCTTGTTATTACTATTTGTTTTGTTTTAACTTGGATAAATGCATTTATTGTTTACATTCAGTCATCCTGAAGTCTAGTCTAAGATAAGTATCTCAGCAAATTCTTTCCAATTCTATAAAGCAGAATAGGTGGTTTTTTGTTTTTTGTTTTCCATAGGTATGAATAGTTGTCATGTGAATAACATCGCTGTTCTTCATATACACAGATCAATGGGACAGTTACAGAGAACATGTCTTTAACGGATGCTCGAAAGCTAATAGAAAAGTCTAGGGGGAAACTGCAGCTTGTGGTGCTAAGGGACAGCCGTCAGACCCTTATCAACGTCCCCTCCCTCAATGACAGTGACTCTGAAGTAGAAGGTAAGAAGGGGGCCTGCGAGCTTTCTGGGATGTACCTGAAGGCAGCCCTCGGCTGGAGGGGCAAAGAGGCCTTTGTTTAAGCTTTGATTTAAAAAGAGAAGTATTCCTGATTTTGTTTGTTTGTTAAAATGTCTTTTGAAAGTAGATTTCTAGTAGGGATTCTGACCCGCTTGTGAAGGACTCTTAATTAGGCCACTGAGAACAGAACGTACTACTAACGTTTCACAATTTGCTAAATGCTCGTGCAGAAACTAATAAAGTGTAGACTTTTGTGTTTTAAAAATGACAGAAGCCAGGCACGCTTCCTCTCTCAGGAGGCAGAGCCAAGGCCAGACTGGTAGGAAGTTCCAGACCAGCCCCAAGGAAAAAAAAGAAACCAGTCAGCAAGTAGAGCCTGTGCTCCTAGATGTGTCTTCCTTTCTTCCTGAGATTTTCTCTATCTTAACTCTAGTGCTTAAAATCCCTTCATAAATTCCAACTCTGCTTAAGGGAAAGAGGCTGTTAGTATTTCCATCTTTAGAAGATGAATTGAAATGCATAGAGCCCCTTAAACGATCGCTTCAATATTGTGTTTGCTTTCTAATATTTCTCCCTGTTCCTGCTTGTTATTACTGTTTGTTTTGTTTTAACTTGGATAAATGCATTTATTCCAGCTTCACGTGTTACTTGCCAGGGAAGGAATCAAACACACGAACTGCCCCTTTAATACTAACAAACACGCCGAACTACAGGGACTAAGTTGCTCTAAGTGTTTCTTCCTTGTCAGGCTGGGTGTGGAGTCTTTGCAGGGTGAAGCTGGCTGCCTTACCTCCCCAGGATGTGTCAGAAAAGTGACACCATCCAGAGTGAAGTAAAAGGGTTGCTAATGCTCCCTCCCATGCATATCCTGAAGCAGTGTCAACTAGAAGATGGCCTCTTGTGATAGTTTCAGACTAGGGATGTAGTTCAGAAGGCTTCTATCACATCCACATGCTCCCTAAAGTGTGATTCCATTCCAGACCCACAGTTGGCTTTTCCACTGGCCTCTTGTTCAGACTACTGGGTGGAAATAGCATTGTGGGCTGGCAAGATGACTCAGCAGGCTTCCCTGAGATTGCTAGTGGGAACCAACATGCCTGGTTTTGAAAGTTAATTTCATTTCCAGAATATTAGAAGTCTGATCAATTCACCAGGACTGTGAGTACAGAAAAGCAAAGAGATCATGGCAACCAGCTTGTTTACAGTTTATTTCCTTACTTCATCATGGGCTCCTCTGTACAGTGTTAGTGTCAAGTAGCTTGATTCCAATGAGATAACTAAATGGGTGAATATGCATTAAAATTTAATGTGCACTGCTCTGTTTAGCAAGAGTGCTTTAGCTTTGGATTCAGGCAATCATGGGCTGAAAATATGCGAGGAGAAGATTCTAGAAAGTTAAGGTTTCTTTTTCTTGTTATTCTATCAACAATACAGTGCACTGTTGATATGGCATTTGCAGATAAAATATGCAGAAGAATATGAATAGACCACGCGCTAACATTTAGCATCTTTCGCAAGGTACCTAATCATTTTAGGGTTAGGGTTAGGGTTGGGGAAATGATTCTGGAACCAATTTCTACAGTAGATGCAGAGGAACTCTACACTGTAGCTGGCTCATGGCCTTCTTAAAACAGCTTTGAAAGCAAGTGGATGAGAGAAGTGTACCGTCTAATGACCTCTTCATTAAATAATGTCTTTCTCTGAAAATTAGCAAGTTTTTCCTCCTCTCTTAGTAAAAACAAAACCCTGCTAACTGATGGCCTTCCCTCATGCTTTCTGCTCAGAGAGTAGTGTAACTTTGGGTACATATGAATTTTACTGAAAGGGACTTTTCTTATTTTGAAACCAGATATTTCAGAAATAGAGTCCAATCGATCTTTTTCTCCAGAGGAGAAGTGCCAACAGTATTCTGACCAGGATTACCATTCCTCCACCGAAAAGCTGAAGGAGAGGCCGAGGTAAGGCAGCGTGGGCTTTCGTTTCTCTTAGTCACCTGCCAATTATCCGCTGAGACATGATCATGGTGTGTGTTTCAGTTCAAGAGAGGAAACCTCAGGCAGACTGTCCAGGATGGGTGCCACACCCACTCCATTCAAGTCCTTGGGTGACATCACAGCTCCAGGTGTTGGAGAGGCCAGCAAGGAGCCCAAGTACCAGGAAGAGTCCCCAGGTAAGGCTTTAAGGTCATTGTGTGTGTGTGTGTGCTATATACAAGCTGGTTCATGCTAAGCATATGCTCCCAGCCCAGTACCAATTGAGTTCAGAAATACATGCATGATATTTCCAGAATGTGGTTGAAAAGAAAAGCAAAATAAATTTTAAAATGTGTAAAGCCAAAGAGGCCCTCCTTCTCTCTCTCTGACTGTGGGAGGAAGCCTTTTTAATATCATCAGAATTGGTCACGTTTTGACATATTTGAGTTATAACTCTGTTGTCCTCTGTCCTCAAACCCAACATCACCACCCTGATCTATCCACCACTTTGACGTCATCATCATGATGACTCTAGGTCCTTCAATATTTACATGTGGGCAAGCATTGTTCTCAGGCTGTGAAGAGCGCTGCCCTGTGCATGTGTTCCCTGTGTTTGGGGTGGGTTTTTTTTTTTCTTTCTTTCTCTGACTTTGAGAAACCATGATTGCTTCTAGTGCCATAACGTTAAGCTTCATCTTTAAGTCTTCCTTTTTTTTTCTTTTAAATAAATAAAAGTGAAGGCAGCTTGAGAAGGGGGATGCTCTTGGAATGGGAGTGGCCTAGTGAGCAGGGAAAGATGTGTGCTGTTATTTAATGGGATGGTGCAAGCGTGGCCTAAGACACACTGAAGCCTGTGGATTTGCTCTTTATATTAAGAAACAAGCTCCTGCAAGTCTGCATAAGGAAGATGGTTTTTTGTCTTGTTTTGTTATGATTTATTTTCATGGTATGGGGCTTGAATCAACAACCTCCTGCTACACACTTAGGCCACACACCTTCAATCCACAGTGCCCGGGGACTAGAGAGATGGTTCAAAGGTTAAGACTTTCCCATCATCCTATGGTAGCTCACAACCCTCTGTAACTCTAGTTCTGAGGAATCTGATGCCCTCTTCTGGCCTCCACAAGCACTAGGCATTCATGTGGTATGGTACATATATGTATGTGAAGAAAAATCTCATATACATAAAATAAAACCAAACAAAATCTTTAAATTCACAGTTCCTCAACCAAGAACAGCCCCAAGAACTTTTCTGCGCCCCAGTCCTGAAGATGAAGCAATATATGGGTATGTACTTACATTACTCATCCCCTACACACACACAGACAGACAGACACACACACACACAGACAGACACACACACACACACACACACACACAGACACACACACACAGACACACACACACATACACACACACACAGACACACACAGACACACACACACATACACACACATACACACAGACACACACACAGACACACACACACATACACACACACATACACACACACACAGACACACACACACACACACACACACACACACACACACACACACACACACACAGACAGACACACACTCTTCATCCTCTTAGCAGACCTGCAGACCTGCTTAGCTGAAATCCACACCTAAGGAGCTTCTTCCTGCCCACCCTAGATGGAACATTTGCATTCTCAGCCTACCTTTTGTCAATTATTCCTAACATTTGTAAGAAAGAGGAATCATTTATGAAAAGCAAACTCTGGGATTGGGTAAACTCTGTCACTTAGATATCTATTTACCTACCTGTCTGCTTCTCTTGAATGTTTTTCTGAATATTAGCTTGGCCAGATGCTTAACTCCCAAACAGGAGAAGCATTTACAGATTGCTGTGCTTTCTTAGAGACTGTGTAGAGGTGTGATGGGTACCTGTCCTGAGTGCTGGGGACGGAGAACCAGTGATATTGAGTGGTGTCTCAACAGCAGCTGTTGAGTTAGGACCAGTTTCCTGGGATCTGAACTGTCTATGTTTAGCTCAGTTTTTGGTGGCATAGACTCAGGAAGACGTCCACCTATCAGATAGCTAGAGTCAACCCCTAATTCCAGCCTCTCATCTTAGATATTTACCATCTTAATATGGTAAATTCTGTCATTTTTGCTCCTTTGTAGGTTGATAGACGTTCCTTTCACTGTGCCAGGGATATAACATTATGGGACAGATGAGAAAATTGAAAGAGAACTTTTGTAAACTCTGACATCCCTAATAGCTAAATCTTTAATGCCTCGATGTGAATCCTTCGTTTTAAACAGTATGTTTCATCTTTCCTTTCTGAAATCAAATCTGCAATAGCCCTAACACCAAAATGGTGAGGTTCAAGAAGGGAGACAGCGTGGGCCTCCGGCTGGCTGGTGGAAATGACGTTGGGATATTTGTCGCTGGCATTCAGGAAGGTACCTCTGCAGAGCAGGAGGGTCTACAAGAAGGTGACCAGATTCTGAAGGTAAGGAATGCTGCCTTCTAACAGTCCCTTGGGAAGCTGCTTTTCTTGATGTTTTGCAGTGATGAAGGAGTTCTAAGAATGGGTTCCCGGTTGCTGTAATAGATTGGGGAGCTTCTTTCTTCTCTCTCTTTCTCTCTCTCTCTCCCTCCCTCCCCCCTCCTACCCCCTTCTGTTGTTTGTTTTGTTTGTTGAGACAGAGTTTCTCTGTGTAGCCCTGACTATCCTGGAACTGGCTCGTAGACCAAGCTGGCCTCCAGCTCACATTTCTTTCTATTTCTATGTGCACACACAAAGGAGAGGGAGACGTGGCAGAATCACTCAGAGAGTCAGGCTTCAGGGCACAAGGGCATACCCTCCCTCTGCTCTCAGCTGCAGCGATTCAGATTGCACCTCTAGCGTGAGAGTTGACAGACATTGCTTATGAACAAGCTTCCCAGTGAAATCCTAGGACTTGCTTTGGCTCCAGGAAGGGTCCCAGAAGACAACCTGACTGAACCTCAGGGCAATTTATGGTCCTAGGACATCTTTTCACCCAGCTTCTCATGCTACTGATGACACTCTTTTCAATGCCGCAATGCTAATTTGTATTTAGTAAATTTGCTACTGAAGAGAAAACTTATTTTCTGCTCCTGGGAAGCTAGAGGTTTAGAACTTTGCTTATTAAACTGGAAGAATTAAGTAGATTTATTTGTCTTGTGGTTAAATGAGTCAATTTTTAGAGAATTCAACCAGGGCTTCAACCCCCAATTTCTGTATAAAGCATTGTTAAAGACAGGAGAATTGCTTCCATACTCAGAACTTTTCCGGGAAGCTTTTGGTTTCCGGGCATCACCATAGTGACCAGGGAGATAATGGCGGGTACTGGCTTCTCTTGAAGACGGCAGGGGCCCTTGATCATCACTCTAGCTTAGCTGCAAAAAAATCTCCTTTTTTGTAAAAGGCTGAGAGGCCACTCCAACACAGTGAGCTGGGGCTGACACTCAACCCTTCCCAGGCTGCCAGCATACCCAGCCCAGCCGGGCCCTGCACACTGCTCTCAGATAATGAAAGATGATATTTGCCGATTTGTCTTTTGGAAAGGATCGCGTAGTCTGACCTTGAGGTACAGAAGCGCTGGTCTAACCTTTTCACTTCAGCGTGTTCCACCCGCCTTGGTTAGCCTGAAGATCCAAAGGAAACTACATCATGCCTAGCCTGGTCAGGTTTTTATTGTCAGTGGTAGGTTTTTAAGAATGACTCTGCCTTTGGTAGGTAAGGCCTGACATGTGCAGTGTGCTGTGCTGCGGCTGAACACAGGTCTTAGAGACAACAGAAATATGACTGTTTTTATTTCTTTCTGTTCCTGCTTAGTTTAACTGCCTCTTTATTATTTATGTGGTGTGGCTGGTATTTCACTTTCAAAAATTATTATGGAATGGAGAAGACGAAAAGAAAACCAAGCATATTTGTGTGGGGGGGTGGTGGTGGTTATGCTTGTTAAATCACATGGTGTTTAAAAACTACATCTTATTTGTGTGTGTTACCTGTCATGCGTGTGGAGGTCGGAGGACACCTTTTGGGAATCTTTTCGCTCCTTCCTTGGGCACCAGGCACACTGACAATGCAGAGAGATAGATACAGACGAAGCACTCTTACAGTATAAAATAAATGCATTTTTATACATTGGGACATGGAACTAGATAGAATCTTCAGATGAAGAAATACAAATGGACAATAAATTTTGTTTTAAAGCGTTCCACATCCATAGCCATCCAGGGAAATGCAAATTAAAACTACTCATTGGCTTTCTATGTTATCTTATAGCATCTTTCTGAAGTGTCCCCTTCAGTCATGTGTTTATTAATGCTGTGGACTGCTTGCCATCAAGGTGTATAGGCCAGCAGCTTAATGATACAGGGGCCAGTGGTCTTCCATGTAAGAGTACTGCATCGTGTTTCATGAACACATGTGAAACATGTTTCTTTTGCTTTGCTTTTGAGACAAAGTTCCATTGACCTTCAACTCATGATCATCCTGCCTCTGCTGGAAGCACTGGGATTACAGTGGTGTCTTCACCATCCCTAGGGTTAGTTTTTTGGTGACTGAAGTTATAGGAGAAAGGTTGAATTGATCTGTGCATGTGTATTCAAGATTTTGGTTGAGTTAATTTTTAAAAAGTGTGGTGCTAGATACATCACATGCTCCACCATTCAGTATTGATTACAGTTATCTGTTTATTACATTAACATTGTGCCTTTCCGCTCACCGCTTTGGGATACTTGAAGAAGGGGAGATAGACACACAGGAACTTTCCATCACTTCAGTGCCTTTTTTTTTGTAGCCCTGGAACTAGCTGTGCAGACCAGGCTGGCCTCAAACTCGCAGAAATGTGCTTGCCTCTGTCTCCCAGGTGCTGAGATTAAAGGTGTGTGCCGCCACTGTCCAGCTTAGTGGCAGATTCTTATTTATAGCTTGGCAGATGTGATGGGATGCAGAACACAAGGAAGGAAGGAAAAGAAGAGAACTCATGTAGTCCAGGCCAATAGCAAGGTGCTGGCTGGGCAGGTGGATGTGGGAGCAAGAGTATAGATTTGTGCACATCCTGCTTTTTTCCTGGGTGAGTCCTAGTGGAACAAACAGACACTCAGGAGTTACTATTTTAAATGTTTGGTACTACTAGGAATGAATCCTAGAGCCTTGTACTTGCTAAGTAAGTACTTGACCCTTGAGGTATCCCCAGCTCCATCAAAGCCTTACTATAATTGCCCTCCCGTTTCTTATTTCTGTTTTTTGCTTCTTTCCAGGTGAACACCCAGGACTTCAGAGGGTTAGTTCGGGAAGATGCGGTTCTCTACCTGTTAGAGATCCCCAAAGGTGAAACTGTGACCATTTTGGCTCAGAGCCGAGCAGACGGTGAGCAAGTTTGACTATCTGTTTTATTTGAGGAAAGTGGGAGGGAGGAACGAGGTGTCCTGGGACCAGAATAAGCCACATTGGGTCACAGGTGTATGGAGAAAATTTGGGTGCTGTTAGTTTTGTATGAAAAATGTTTTTTCTCCATCTACTGAAATGATTCTGCCAGTTGTGTATCATTTGGAGTTTGTAGGGGGATTATGTTACTTTGTAAATAATTGTCCCACACTACAGGAGTTACCATCAGTTATGATGGGATTGTTATAGTCTCCATATGGTGGGTGACAATGACTTCCCTTAACTCTTGCCAGCCTCCGAAGTTGCTTCACTTTTCCAGGTCCTCTTCTGTAAAGTGAGGGGCAAGAATAGTCCCTTCCTGTTTGTGTCAAAAGATTAGTGAGCATCCGTATTAATAAGGGGTCTTCAGGTTGATGTGAATGTGCTGGTGAGCGAGTTCCATGTTGGGCAGGGTGAGCTAGGAAGTTGCAAACCTAGCAGAATCAAAGATGCATTTTTTTTGGTTTTAGCCTGAAGGCCTAACTAATGTCTAGGAGAACTGTGGATATAGACACAGTAGAAAAGTAGGAGAAAATCAGATGTCTCAGTGGAAAGAGTAACTTTCTTTGACTTGACAGAATATTCTACTTAGACTTTACCTGGGTGAGGCCCCATCTTATTAGGAAGCACAATTACTCAAGCACAGTTATGTACAATTACTCAGTCTACGTATTTGAACAGCAGTTTTCAACCTTCCTAATGCTGTGACCCTTTAACACAGTTCTTCATGTTGTGGTGACCTCACCCCCAACCATAAAATTATTTCATTGCTACTTTGTAACTGTAGTTTTGCTAATGTTATAAATCATAATGTAAATATCGGGTGTGTATATATATATATATATCCCACATGTTGAGACCTGCATTTGAGTGTTAATTTTGGTCCCCCCATGACCCACCATCTCCTCAGAAAGGCCTAGGATAACATTTTATCAATTGTCTTGGCACCCTCGTACACTGTCAGGTTGACTTATAAAACCCTCCATCACAGCACTTGAGGTTAATGATTCTTGTTTCCTCCTGTTGGAGCCTCATTCCCACAGGCCCGTGTGCTAGGATAGGAGGGACTGGGTTGAGGATGATTCAGGAAAGATCTTCCCTCAGTTAAGCCCAGCTTAGCTAACAGTGCTTTTGCTTCCAGTGTATAGAGACATCCTGGCTTGTGGCAGAGGAGATTCATTTTTCATAAGAAGCCACTTTGAATGTGAGAAGGAGACTCCACAGAGCCTGGCCTTCACCAGGGGCGAGGTCTTCCGAGTGGTGGACACACTGTATGACGGCAAACTGGGCCATTGGCTGGCTGTGAGGATCGGAAATGAACTGGAGAAAGGGTTAATTCCTAACAAGAGCAGGTGATGGAGACTGTTTACTTTCCTAAATGCACCTTTTAATTCCTTTCTCATCAAAAGGCAACAGAACTGCCCTTAAGGAAATCCCATGTGATGAGGGAGAGAGAGAGATAGATATGCATGCTGGTTCTCAACTTGCTTTCTCTCTTGTATTCAGCCTGGACCCCAGCCCATGGGAAGGTGATATCTATTCAGGGCGGTTTTTCCCTTTCTAGAAATGCCCTCATAGACTGACCCACAGGTGTGTTTCCAGAGCGATTCTAAATCTAGTCAGGTTGACGGTGAAGCTTACCCACTGCCTTTTCTGCCTGCACGGCCTCTCTCATTGCCTCCATTGTCAGTCTGAGTCAGCCCTGGGTTCCTACACGAGACTGTTCACATGCTGTGGAGAATGACTTCTGGCTTCTCCTCTCAGAGCCGAGCAAATGGCCAGTGTCCAGAATGCCCAGAGAGAGACCGCTGGGGACAGAGCAGACTTCTGGAGGACCCGAGGCCAGAGATCCGGGGTCAAGAAGAATATCCGAAAGAGCCGGGAGGACCTGACGGCTGCTGTATCGGTTAGCACCAAGTTCCCAGCCTACGAGAAGGTTCTGCTGCGGGAAGGTGAGGCAGCTACATGGACCTGAAAGAGATCTATCTGCTGAGCTCTGAGCCACCTCATCCATGGCAGCTGTAACCATCGAGTTCCAGCCTTACTCATGTCACATAACACCAAGAGTGTAGTGAGGGGATCATAGTCATCCAAGTTTCCTGAGTGCCTTCAGTTCCTCGATGGAGGCAGGTTCTCGAAATATGGACAATAATTTTAATCCTGGCCCTCAAACATTTGTATATTATCTACTGAGTGGGGGTGCCAAGCAACAGAGCATGAGAGAATGACAAGGGACATTTCTATTAAACTCTCCTTTGTGGGGAGGTGGTGAGGGCTTCTATTTCAGGAAAGAACTGGAGTCTGGGTGGAGGTGGGAGGGTTCGCTTTCTTGTGCCGAGTGAGTTTGCAGAAGCGTAGACAGTACATTTGCCTGCCTGTGGACATTCTAATCAGGGTCACGTGCCTTTCTGTTTTCCTCTTAGCTGGCTTCAAGAGGCCTGTCGTCTTATTTGGCCCCATAGCAGATATAGCAATGGAAAGGCTGGCAACCGAGTTACCCGACTTCTTTCAAGCTGCAAGTAAGCCAGTTGGTGGAGGTTTGCTCCCAGACTGTTTATTTTGAAGGTTTTCTGGTACACAACAGACAGAAGAATAATGAATGTCCACACACTCTGCCTGGAGTCGCTGTGCCATGTTGTCAGATGCACCTTCTCTCCACCTCCTGCCCAAATGTCGCCTGAGCCAGTTCAGTGTTTAAATTGTAGATTTATGAGGCTTTATCCTTGAGTATACAGATGAGTCTCCTCATAACAGGGGCATTTTACATAATGACAATGCCATCATCCCCTCAGTAACAAAGAGATTTAACATTAATGTTATAGTTCAGACATTGTGTGAAGTAGGGGAGCATCAGCTTGACCGCACATGTGGGCCACACTTGCTTTCATGAATTATCTTCAGTCTGTGTATATGAGATAGGGATGACAGAAATTAATTTTGTTTTTTTTTAAACACAATCCCTCAGATAGCCCAGGCTGGTCCTAAAATGACTGTGTAGCTGAAGATGACCGGGCATTTCTGATCTTTCTGCCTCTATCTCCCAAGAGCTGCTCTAACAAGAATATACTACTGCGCTTGGCTAAACAGGAATGGGTCTAATAATTAAGTGAGGGTGTCCTTTTTTTCAGATGTTTTAATTGTGCATCTGTAAATATTAAAAAAAATATTTTTTTTTAGGTTCAGCATTTCTGATCCTAAACATTTTCTTCTTGTTAAGTTCAGGCTCTTCCCTTAAGTTCATATTTAGGACTTCTCTTTTATATTTCTAGACACTTTTAAAAAGTGTCTTGGGATATTGATACTTGGAGAATACACGCTAATCAGAGCATAAGAACTCCCTGTGAAACTGGTTAGATTCCCATTGAATAGTGCTGGGGTTGTAGCTCAGTGGTATGGCACTTGCCTCATATGAGTGGAACCCTGGTGTTTGATGTATAAAACACACTCACACAAGCACTTGCACACACGTGTACACTTAGGCATGTACACACATACACACGAATACACAGTTTCAGTTCGGTGAGTGGTATGATCCCCATCTCACTGCTTGCCCTGAGGCGATGGCTTGTGTCACCGTGCTGTCAGGTGTCCCACCGCGCTTGTCACTATCCATAGCATCACTTAGCATCCCTTAGCATCACTTAACCCTCCTTTTCTTTTGCAGAAACTGAACCCAAAGATGCAGGATCTGAGAAATCCAGTGGAGTAGTTCGGTTGAACACTGTGAGACAAATTATTGAGCAGGTGAGAAAACTCACCAGGAGCCCATTGTCAGAAAACGGGATCATGGTTTGGAATAGAATGTATCTTTTAATAAAACACCAATGAAGGGCTGGAGAGATGGCTCAGAGGCTAAGAGCACTGGGTGCTCTTCCACAGGACTTGGGTCCATGTTCCAGCAACCACATGGTGGCTCACGACTCTCTGTAACTGCAGTTCCAGGGGATCCGACACCTTCACACAGACATCCATGCAACTGAAACGTCAGTGCACATAAAAATAAAAATGAACCATTTAAAAAATACTAATGATAAAAGCTTATGTGAATTGGATCCTTTTCACTATGTAAGCCAGATGCTTCTCAGAGTTCCTATTATTGAAGCACGTCAGACTTATTAGTGCCCCCTCTTTATTAGAGGGGATTATATCTCAGGACTCTTGTTATGTGTCTTAAACCGTGGAGAATACCAGCACTGTGTGTGTGTGGACATAGGTACTTTTTCCTTCACATGTGATGATTTAATTTATAAATTGGCATGGTGGAAGATAAACAGTAATAACCAAAAACCAAAATAGGCCAATCATAAAAATAAAACTACAAATGTGGCCTGTCCTCTCGTTCCCACTTAGAACCTTATTCTCACCTTTTCTTACTCGGTGTTGACCCCAGGAGAAACTGGAAAAGGAAGCCATGGACTAGGAGGATTCTACAGTCATCCTATACAATTTCTTATCTCAGCCAGGAAGTGGTGGTTCAGCTTTAATCCCAGCGCTCAGGAGGCAGAGGCAGGGGGATCTCTGAGTTGAGGCAGTCCTCATCTTCAGAGAGAGTTCCAGGACAGCCAGGGCCTTACAGGGAAACCCTGTCTTAAATAAACAGGGGAGAGGGAGTTTTATCTGACAATATGGAAGTAGGTGTAATATGGAAAGAGATATTTTTGGGTTTTTAATCTAACTATACAGGGCATGGTAGTGCATGCCTTTAATCCTAGTACAGGAGGCCGAATTCTGAGTTCAAGGTCAGGATGGTCTACATAGTGACTTCTAGCCAGAGCTACACGTTGAGACTCCGCCCTTGTTTCCCAACATTTTAAATATGTACATTTTATCTGGTAGTATTTACCTAGGGAAACAAGTCCTTTGATGATGCTGTTTATACTGCCCCCACTTTTTTTTACTCGGTGCTGACCCCAGGAGAACTGGAAAAAGAAGCCATTCTGCAGTCATCCTATAAAATTTTTTTTTTCTCAGCCAGGAAGTAGTGGTTGAGCCTTTAATCCCAGCAGCCACCATGACTGCCCTTTCTCCCCTGTAACAGGACAAGCATGCCCTCCTGGATGTGACTCCCAAAGCTGTGGATCTGCTCAATTATACTCAGTGGTTCCCAATTGTGATTTTTTTCAACCTGGATTCCAGACAAGGTGTTAAAACCATCAGACAGAGGTTGAGTCCAACATCTAATAAAAGTTCTCGGAAGTTATTTGATCAAGCCAACAAGCTCAAAAAATCCTGTTCTCATCTTTTTACAGGTAAGTGATGTTTAAAGGGTGGTCTGTGCTCAAAATGAGAAATAAGGAAATAATCTGAGTGTAAGGTATGGAATCATTGAGTTCATGACTCATTAAAGAATAGTTAATACAAAGGGATGGATATTTAGATCTATAGCATTTGTATGTTAAACTTTGTGATTTTGATAGCCAGAAATTATTATAAAGATCCAAGACATGCTACTATCCTGGTCATCTTAATGACATTAGATTTTTGTGGTGGACTCAAGGCTAATGGTTGAACCTAGCTTATCACCAAGTCTGTGATGACTCTTCCCATGTCTGTGGTAACTGCGCGTTACTGTTCTCCACTTATAGTCAGTGATGCACTAACTGACTGTGTGGCAGAAACTTACTGTCATGACTGACAGTGTCTCCCAAATAGAAACCTGAACACTTTGAATATGAGAATTTTAAACATTTGTTACTTTTTTTTGCCATAATAATACTATGAATGCATTCTTAAAGATTACTCTTATGTTTTAGAGATACATACTAAATAAAATATAAATGATCTACTAGGCACACTAGAATTTGCCTAGGTGATCTGCATGAGAGGAGAAGATAGAGTGTAGATAGATTGGCCAAACGTGACACAGCTGTGGGTGCTGTGTACATCGGGGTTTATAGACTGGCCTTTACTTTATCTATATGTAAAACCTTCCATAATTATTTTTCAAATGCCAAAAATAGACACATTGCAGCTGTTACTCATAATGGTAAGATGGTCTAAAAATATGACATTTAGTGTACTGTTTTCATAAATAAGTGGTGTGAAAATGTTGTAATCGAGAGTTTAAAAGTTACAGTGTTTGTTTGTTGTGCGATGCTTTTATTTTGTGGGAACACCGTAAGGGTACTACACAGACACCACCGTGTAAGTCCAGTGACCAGAGAGGTCAGTGACAGCCGTCATGCACTACTGATATTTTGGGAAGCAGATCAAGGTGAATGGTTATATAGCCACATTCAACCACTGTTTATTGTAGTTTACCTTTTCTTGTTAGAAATGGAGGTCTTAACACTGGTGAAAGTGGTAGCTAAGAGACAATGTAACCAAATGCGCAGGAGAAAGTGTTCTGTGGTTGCCTAGCCCTATCTACTGGGCTGCTTGTGTTCTCAGTGAGCCTCTAAGCTGAATGTTGTGAGTCTGTCTTTACAGCGTGTGTGTGTGTGTGTGTGTGTGTGTGTATGTGTACGTGTACGTGTGTACGTACGCACGCACATGCCTACTCTTAAAAATAAAAGGTTTTAACTTTAATAGTAAAACTACACAAAACATAAACAATTATCCAGAAAGAATCACATTCACAATTTTAATCCTTTTGTATTAGCAAATTCAGTGTTTTCTCTTACATGGCTTTTTTCTTTTATATTATTAAATTTTCTAAATTATTGATATTTTTTTCTATGACTATACTTTTTCTTTCTTAGCCTGCACACATTGTAGAACAACTAGAACCTGTTTAGCGGTTTCTTTGTCTCTTTTACTGTGTACTTCTAGTCTTTTTTGACTGTGTGAGCAAACGTTAAGCTAAGCTGGGCTGGCTCTGACCAATTTCCAGGTCGTGAAAGCCAAGCCCAAGTCCACAGCCCACAGCCAGGTTGGAGGTGCATCAGTGGAAACTACATTCAGTCTTCCTAGCTGTAGGAAGCTGGTTCCTGTGCTGCCGTAAGTGGGTGGCTGGTAATTTTTATTTAGTGTTGTGCCAGCTGAACAGCAGTGCCTCTTAAAGGAGCTGTGCCTTTTTTTTTTTTTTTTTTTTTTTTTAAGGTCCTATGGAAATTTGAGCCTCATGGTGGGTGCCAAAATGTAGGTGGCTAATTTTTTTGTTTTGCTGGTGGTTTTGTTTTGTGTTTTTTTTTTCTTTTTACTATTTTATTCTTTGCTCTTTGATTCTTGGAGATTCCCCACTACCCTCCTCCCAGATAAATACGCATGGAGACACATTCTTACTTATAAATATCCAATCTTAACTTGGCTTATTTTTACCCAGCTTTTAACTAAAATTATCTCCTCTACCTTCTACCTCGGGGCTTTTACCTTTCTCTCTTTCTGTATATATTTTCTTTCCGTATTTCGTGTCTGGCTGTGTGGCCGTGTGTCTGGCCCCTTCTTTTCTCATCCCTTAATTTCACCTCCAAGATTTGTGCTTATATTTCTCCTCTCTGCCTGCAAGCCCTGCCCGTCCTTTCTCCTGCCTTGCTCCTGACCATTCATTTCTTTATTAGACCGACCAGGTGTTTTAGGCAGGCAAAGTCACACAGCTTCACAGAGTTGCACAAAAGCAACAAAGAAGAATACAACACAGCTTTACATAATTAGACCAATGTTCCACAGCATAAACAAATGTAACACACCTTAAAATAATATTCCACAACATCCCCTATATCTTCCATCGTTTTTAACACTAGCAGTAGTAATTTGCTTTGTAGTGGCCATGACAGTAATGAACAGACTGACCCCTGTGCTGCCTAATTAGTTCAGCAGGAACTTGTACAAGGTCACAGATTATAGTGTGGCTAATTCAGAATAAAACTTTTTTTCTGTCTATATCTCATGTATCTTACAACAGAGCTAGATGATTCAGATGCCAGAAAGGGTTATATGTTGTTTGGTTGGTTATTTCATGACCAGAAATGTTCTGTATTTTAGATTTTTGGAGTGCTTTTATAAACACAAACATTTTAGAGATGAGACCAAGTCTGAATGTCAGATTCATTTCTTTTCATGTTTCAGCCACAGAACCTGCAGGTGCTTTGCTATAATCATTTTAATAATAGTTCACAATATAAGTTATTTTTTCCTTTTTGCATTATGTACATTCTTAAACCCTTTCAGACCTTGAATTTTTTTATTTGAGATTTTGAATTATCCAATATTATATTAATAATTCTTCATTTTTAACAGAGGAGAAATGGAACTAAGTATGGAAACCAAGAGACTCATCTAATCTCCCCCACGCCCCATACTTGTATTCAAATCCACTGAATGGCTGGGAGCTTCCTTTAGAGAGTAAGGTTTTGAGTCTTATGCAGGAACGTGAGAAATCAGGAAGGGGAATCTAGGGTTATGGAAGAAGAATCAAGCGTCTAGAGAGTGGACAGGAAGAGAGCTGGCAGAAGGCAGCTGATACCTGTGGGTACTCCACATCCTGGCTGGGAGTCAGTATTGCTGGTCCTGGAGCACAGGCCACAGTCACTGGAGGCATCATATATGCAGAAGGGTCTGTCTTGCATCACAAGGTGCTTGGAGGCAGAAACATGAGTGAGGTCAACATCAGGTCTCAGGAACAGGCCACCTAGATGGGCTCTGGTACAACACAGCCCTTCATTCCTTAGACATTTCCCCATTTTTAATATGGTATTTTGTCTACTGGTGTATATATGTACACGTTTGAGCACCACCTGAGTAGGCCAGACGAAGTTACTGGATCCTCTAGAACTGGAGTTACAGTTCCCTACTGTTTGGGTGCTGGGAATCTAACCTGGGTCCTCTGAAAGAATATCCAGTGCTCTTAAGTTCTGAGCCATGTCTTTGGCTCCAAGCACATCCTTTCCCATGTAAGATGCTGAGGAACAGGAAATACAGAACTAAAGCTAGATGTGGGGGTAGATGTCCTCTGACTGTCAAAGTTCATCTAGAAAAGTAGTTCTCAGTGTTCCTAACACTGGGACCCGTTAATAAAGTTCGCATGCCATGGTGACCCCAGCCATAGAATTTACTTTCGTTGCTATGTCATACTAATTTACTGTTAGGAGCTGTAAAAATCTGACATGTGGGACGCCTGATGAGTGACCCCTGTGAAAAGGTCATTCAGCCCCTAGTGGTTTGTGACCCATAGCTTGAGGACGATTGGTCTAGATCTCTTAGTACATTGCCTGTCTCAGTAAGCCATGTAGTCTTCAGGACAAAGGACACAGGGTTCTAGATAGTTCGGACCAAGAAGCCCGTTTTCATTTGGTTATCTTTTATACAGTTCTTCTAGGCTTCTAAGCTTGGCTCCTGAAAGCTGCGTAGAGGCTGCACCACACCTTTTTATTACCCTTTTCACCCCGTGTCTGTCCACAGGCTGAGATTGGTGGTGTGAGCTGTGCCTGAAACACTGGTTTATTTGGTTTTGGTTTCTTTTTTGTAAAGAATGTTTTGTCGTTTTATTTATTTATTTGTTTTATGTATATGAGTGCCCTGTCCACACTTATGCCTTTATGCTAAAAGAGGGCATCAGATCCCACTCTAGATGGTTGTGAGCCACCATGTGGTTGCTGGGAATTGAACTCAGGACCCCTGGGAGAGCAGCTGGGCCATTCTCTATATCCCTGAAACACTGGTTTTTAAGCATGATCAGCAGAACCATGAGCAGATTTTATGTTTTTTTTTTTTTATGATTTTAATGCACAGAATCTTTATGAGTTAGTAAATGGGAATATTAATCTTGCATTGGTGAGCATAATTAAAAGTTATATTCCATGTCTTATGTCATCTCATTAGCTCAATGTCCTAATTCCCTCTTCCTTTTTGTATAGTAATAAGAAAACTTTCTCACAGAAGGGATTTTAATTATGATAATATTAAAATATTTTTCATTATGAGTTTGATATACTCATTAAGATACTTTATTCATAGACTTGCTAAAAAGCAAGTTGGGTTGTCAAAATAATTTAAAATTTTATACCTGCATACCCCTTTCTCAGTGAAAATATTTAGTATAAAATGCATTTATGCACATACATCCTAAAAATGAAATTTGAATTGCATGTGTTTTTAGGACCTTCAAAGTACTTGGTTCATGGTTTAAAGGCTGCTGTGGTGGCCTTATGGACTTAGAGACCCAAACTAGGCCACCTTTGTGATAACTTGTGGCTTATTAAAGGCTATTTCATCTGCTTCCCAGACGTCACTAAAATGAAGTTTTTGTGGTTCAACCCTGGAAGTGTGGAGGTGCTTACAAGTACTATTACTGTAATTATTACTGGTCAATGTTACTTTACAGAGAAATATTTTGCTCTGTGTGGTTGTGTGGTGTTTCCTTTTGTTGTTGTTGATTTGTCTGTTTGTTTTGGGTCATTATTTAGTCTTTGAAAAAGCACAAAGGAGAAATGAATCTTGTGCCAGCTGAAAAAAACTCAAATTGCAGTTGGTAATACTTGGATTAGGGGACTGTAGGGAATATTGGCCATAGAAAGAAATGGACTGAAGGGTAGCTTGTCTCTTTAGCTGGTGTCTGGCACTTGAGAGTTAAGGTGTTCACAGGATGGCCTTCCTGAGATGTAATTTGTATACTATACCATTGACCCCTTTGAAGGTCGTGTTTCAGTGGGTTTTAGTTTCTTCAAAGTTGTGGAACGTGTAGATGGATTTTTTTCTGTGCCTGTAGCTGCTCCCAAATAATCACTTAGAAACTTATTATTAATTGTAAATGCTTGACCAATAGCTTAGGCTTGTTACTAGCTAACTCTTACATTTAAATGAACTCATATTTTTACCTATGCTTTGCCACGTTTTCTTCCATCTTGCTTCTCCCTGCATCTGCAGGTGGCTCCTGACTCTGTCCTTCATTCTCTCTCAGAATTCTTAGTTTGGCTCTCCCTTTCACCCTATCTTGTTCAGCTATTGGTCAGTCAACTTCTTTATTAACCAATAGAATAATACATATTCGTAGTGTACAGAAGGATCGTTCCACAGCAGTAACCATTGTTACAGTAACTTTTAGACAGAAACCTCATCCATTAGTGATCACTTCCAATTTCCTCCTAACCGTTTGGTGCCTTTGTCATTAGAAATGGGAAGGCATTGCCCTCTTATGCCAAGGCTGGGCATGGATGCCCTGAGGATATGAGAATGCCAGCAAACTTCAGTACCCCACCTTCACCCTTGGATAGGTCAACCAGACAAAAACTCAATAGAGAAATAAGGGATCTAACAGACCCTATGACACAAATGGACTTAATAGATATGTACAGAACCTTCCACCCCAAAACAAAGGAATATACATATTTCTCAGCACCTCATGGAACTTTCTCTAAAATTGACCACATACTCGGTCATAAAGCAAATATCAATAGATAGGAAAAAATGGGAATAACTCTTGGTATCATATCAATCCACCATGGTCTAAAGCTAGAGTTCAACAACAACAAAAATCACAGAGAATGTCAGCAGAGATGTTGGCAACAGGAGGATCCTCTCAGAATTTCTCTTCCTTCAGTTTGAAAGTCATAGAAGCCTCTTTAAAAGGAGGCAGAGTGCATGAATTGGACTCTGAGTGGGGCCTAGGAAATTAGCTTCTATGGAACTTTTATATCAGTATTCTAGCGCTTGATTCTCATTGAAACTCGGGTTTTGCCAGGGGGCACAAATGTGTTTTCTACATCTCTTAGAGCACACCCTTAAGTTTAAGTTTTCTTTGTGATGAATTCATACTGTGTCAGACAGCTCCTAATAGAAACCTGTAAAGGGCCACTTAACATTCTTTGTACATCTATTACGTTTGTTTTGTCCCTAGGGTGTACAGTCTCACTTCTATATTTACATCTTGGATCATATTTTAGCTATGATTACAATAATCTTTGTGAAGTACCATGATAAGGACTGCAAAAACCCATGGCACCAAGGTTCATTTCCTTCACCTGCCCAGTGTTTGAGCCGGGGTCTCATGTATCCATTCCTAGGCTTGCCTCAAACTTACTTTGTAGCCAGTGATTATTTTGACCTTCGGATTACCCCACCTCTACCTCCATAAAAGGTGCAGATGTCCCTTTTACTACAAATTACATCACCATACCTGCTTTCAAGATTAGAATTTCTTAAATGAAAGGGAGTCAAATTTAATGAAAAGAAAACTTGAAGCATAGTTACTCAGAAATTTTGTGTAACCGTCAATGGTTTGTTTGGCTTTGGAAATTATATATACCACCATGCCTCCTAATAAAGAACCGTGAAAGCATAATTTAAAAGGCAATTGTAGTGGGGTAATGGTGGCATACGCCTTTAATTCTAGCACCCAGGAAGCAGAGACAGGTAGATCTCTCTGATTTTAGGCCAGGGTCTGTTTTAGGACAGCCAAGACTATGAAGAGAAACCCTGTCTCAACCCCCTGCCCCCCCCCCCAAGAACATCAATTGTAGTTTATCTGAAACCTGATCATTTGCATTTTAGATCATTTTTAGATTAATATGTTTGTATGTATATATGCGTTATGTCTATCAGGCTAGTTGGCCATTGAGTGCCCAGGATTCAAATGTATCCACTTACAGTGCTGGGCACACACAGCCATGCCCAGCTTTTTATACAGGGGATTTGAACCCGTGCTCTCCTTACCCAGTGCCCTAATGCTCTAGCCCTCTTTAGACCATTTAGATCCAACATACTGTCTTGGAGTAGTTTTGCTTGCCTAGTGTATCTTCACTACATCTGAAAATGCAGACTGTGAAGAACAGATGGGTGTCGTGTGTCTGTGAGCATCCTATGTCTGTGCTGCAAGTTGGTGCCTTTGCATGGGCTGGGTAGGGCAATGGCCCAGGCTGCAGACTCAGAAAATAATTTTCCACGTTTGCACTCAGGTTTCTTTACTTGCTTGGTGTGGTGTAAGGGCTCATTCATTTCACCACTGCCTTTGGTTTTTTGGTTTATTCCTTTTCTCTGATAATAATACCCTGATAAAAGCAGCTCCAGCAAAGAATAGGTTTATTTTAGCTCACAGTTCAAAGCACAGTCCATTCTACCTGTGCTCCTGAAAGAAAGAGAGAGAGAGAGAGAGAGAGAGAGAGAGAGAGAGAGAGAGAGAGTGTGTGTATGTGTGTGTGTGTGTGTGTGTGTGTGTTGCGTGGGCTATGATTCAGTGGTAGAATGCATATGTGACATTTGGGATAACGTGAATTCTGTTCCTAGCATTGACAAAAGAAAAGAAGCACACAAACTGAGTAGCTCTTCTGAAGATATATCTATCTCGCACAAACTTTACAACATCTGTCTGTGATGTAAACTAAAACAGATCTAGTTGTATCCAAATAAAAGGATTTTTTATTTAAATAACATACAGACTTCTGAATTTGGCAAGTCTCTTCAAGTATGGTACAAATAGAAATAATGCGAATAGGTGCTAGAATAAAGGTTGTGCTGGGAATCAATGCTGACCCTTTTTTTACACTACTGTAGCTACAATCAACGTGAATTCAGCCAATGATAGCTGGTTTGGCAGCCTGAAGGACAGTATTCAGCAGCAGCAAGGTGAAGCAGTCTGGGTCTCTGAAGGAAAGGTATGTGGTCTAGATTTGCTGCTGTGAGGTGAGAGTCTGTGTGCCTGATACTTCCTCCAGAGGGCAGTGAATGTAGTGAATCATGAAACAAAAGGGATTCAATGTGTTCCTTAAGTCAGAAGCTTTCTAATGCTCCAAGAAAGTAATAAAATGCAGGGACTTGGCAAAGCCGACCTACATTCACTTTCCCTCTACTTTTAATGTAGCAACTAGAATTGCATTCCAAGTACTCTAATCAGAGCTTACAAGTTCTCATTCCTAATGCCACATTGTACTAAGGACATGGGAAACTCGGAGTGGAGATGAGAGGCAAGGTTGAGAACCCTGAGGAATATAGTTTATAGTGATACCAAGAGAAGTGTTAAGAGCTGGAATTATGGGCTTAGTAAATTGTCAGTGGAGAACACCTCCTGACCCTGAGTTTGAAGACAGTAGTGGTCTTTTCTCTCTCTTAGGCTGGATAGCATCTAAATCTGTAGAGATACTGAACATATAGGTGTGTTATGAGAAGGAGAGAGTTGACATCCTGAGGTCCCTTCATTCTAAGGATCTTTACTCCAGATAAACTGAGCTAGCTGGTGATCCTTAAAGTGACTTTTTGATGGAGTGGACTGTCTTATTTCTTGGGACCTAGATGTTTAGTTAATGAATATAGTATCTGCCAAATACTTGTAGTCTCTACAGCTCCCTGGAAAGGACAAGTTGAGCAGGATGTAGCTTTTGTCCTCAAGGTTCTGAGAATATTTTTTTCTGGTCCTGGGGACTGAACCCAGCTACCTCTGAGAAACACCCGAACCTGGGTCTAAGAAGCTTAGGAATGAGTAGAAACGTGCATAGCACGAGGTGGAAACAGGGACCAAGAGAAAAGCTGGAGAGAAGCTGATCCTGGAAGGCCAGTGAAACAAGGAAGCCTGGCTGAGCTGACCTAGAGGATGAACTATAGCAAAGTTAGACTGGAGGGCCAGCATCTCAAAGCCAAATGATAGCAGGAAACTAAGGGTCCCTTCCTCGGCTAGCACACACCAAGGTTTCCAACACTTGGCTCAGCCCTTGGGAGTTTTCCCGAGTCCACTCCCAGGAGCCATGCCAGATCCCACTCACCCTTCCAAACAAATTCCTCTAGATGGAAGGGATGGATGATGACCCTGAAGACCGCATGTCCTACTTAACTGCCATGGGCGCGGACTATCTGAGTTGTGACAGCCGTCTCATCAGTGACTTTGAAGATACCGACGGCGAGGGAGGCGCCTACACTGACAATGAGCTGGATGAGCCAGCCGAGGAGCCGCTGGTGTCTTCTATCACCCGCTCCTCGGAGCCGGTGCAGCATGAGGAGGTGAGGCGAGGCACAGCTTGCTGTAGGCTGTGACGCCACGAGCAGGAACAGTGTTAACGGAGGGTACTGGAGAAAGTGCCCTCAAGGATCGCAGCAGAGATCGCTAGGAAGGCCTACTGTGAGTCAGTGCCTACATGGTTGTAGCTGTGGCCCATGGAAAGTGGAGCCAGCACGGAGCATTGGAAAAGGTTGAGTAGTACCATGCACCACGTCCTTGGGAGGGATGCATAAATGTCGGCTTTACGTGCCAACTGTCCAAATTACCAATGGAACTTCATGAATCCGTTATTGCTGTATTTGCTTGTAACCTTTGATTAGGCCTCTCTCTGTACTCTTAGGAGCCCTGCTTCTCTCCTCCCCTCGGCCTTTAACCTTCTAATGCTATCAGAGTTCCTGAGTGTTTCCCCATCAGTTTCCTTCTCTCTGTATTTCACTTTTTAAATGGACTTTATACATCTGATCAGATGCACTGTGTATCCACTAGTTTACAGAGTCCTACAAACTGTCTCAGTGGGCACTAACTTAGGGTGGAGTGATTATTTATTGCACCTTGGAGAACATTGGAATGATGATCTATGTGGACAAGATTATCTAAGCACATTTGGATTATAATTGTTATGGACGACCCTTTAGCAGATTGACTCATCCCAGTAAATGATAAACACGATAGAAGTACCCACCAAAATAAATAAACAACATAAACAGCCCCCACACACACACACAGAGGGGTGAGGGAGAGACTATTAATATACAATAGACAAGTAGTAAAGATTAAGTGAATGTCTACAGATATAGGAAGAGCTAATGCTTAGAAATATTGCTGCTAGCAGCACAGACCTTTAGATTTTAGGAGCTTTTTTTGGTTTTGCTGCTTTCTTCCTTTAAGGGTAGAGCTTGCTGCCTTGTTCAGCCAGTTTAGTGAGGTGTGAACTGAGCTTCCTCTAGTGAAGAATGGTCGCTATCTCTCTTTGTGGTAGGAGAGCACTGCCTCAGTTAGGTAGCTTCTCCGTTTCCTTTATTTTGAGAAATCTAGCAGAGTAGAGCGCTGTCTTCTCTCTGCTTGGATGCTCTTGGTGTGAATGAACCTTTATGTTTTGTAGAGCATAAGGAAACCCAGCCCAGAGCCACGGGCTCAGATGAGGAGGGCTGCTAGCAGAGATCAACTTAGGGATGGTAGCCCGCCCCCAGCATTCAAGCCAGAGCCGCCTAAGGTATGTGGCTGGGAAGCCCAGGATGGGAAGGAGGAGGATACAGGTGCCCTGGAGCCCCCCAGACAGCCATGGGGACACACACAATGAGACAATGGTCAACATACCTTGTACTCTGTGAGAGCTTGCCCTTCAGGCCATTGAGTGAGCCTGAAAAACCAGGAGTGTGTGAGAAATAGGCAGGAAAAAAACCAACATTAGGAAAGTGTATGATTTTAGGATTCATAGAAAATAAGAGTTATTTTATTTATTTATTTATTTATCTATCTGTCTATCTATTTATTTTTGATAGAAAAGGTGAAACGTGGTCAAAGGCTACAATTACCAATCGCAGAGTGTTTTTCTTTTTCTAGTCTGTTAATGTTTTCTGCCCACAATCTAATTTGGATGCACCAGAGGATCCTCACTGGTGATCTGCTGAAGAAAACAGGCCTTGCTGTCGTGTAGAATGCCTCTCACCATAAAAACATCTTAATTTATTGAATTAATAAAGCATCATCTAGAACACAATCAATATAAGGGCTCTGGGGTGTGTGTCATGTGATTTCTTGCCCCAGATCACAGTCAGCCTGCAATGGTGGGCTTTTCCTTATAGCTCAGTTAAAGTTTTTGTAACTCCATAATTTAGACGAGAAGAAAACAGTGACTGTGTAAGCTGTTAGCATTAATTAGTGACTTTATGGAGGAGCCATGGCGGTTGGCATGGTTTTCTGCAGCCTCATACTCCCCCCCCCCCCCCCCCCACTCCAGCTGAGGTCACTACCACACAGCCAAACACAGGTCTCACTTTTTGGCCCAGTCTCATACCCTTCATGTAGCTTTACTTCAGAAAAATCGACTTTTTCATTTCCAAAATTGATTTCTTCTGAGGTCATCTGTGAGATTCCAATCTTCTCCCTTATGGAATTACGTGGGTCTGTTCTACCTCTGGCTATTGCTGGAGACCCCATCTCTGCCAGCACTCTGTCATCCTCAGCTAGGACTCAAGATGCGTGACTGCTGGCTGATGGCCTTGTCATATTTGCTTCTTTGTAACGATGGTTACACAGCCCACCTTTGGAAACTGATCAGGAAACACAGTGTATTAAATCACTAATAATGTTCTGAAAAGAAACTAAAAAACCCAAGGACATTAAGCATGTATTGCTCTTTGCAGGCCAGACACCACAGCAGAGAAGAAGCCTATGACTACTCCAAGTCAAACCCCTCTGCCATGGCTGGCAGTGAAATCTCAGGGGGATCTACCAAAGGGTGTCCTCCCCCTGTTGCGGTGAAACCTGCTTTTGGGCGATCCATCCTGAAGCCTTCTACTCCTGTTCCTGTGCCTGAGAGTGAGGAGGTGGGAGAGAGCACGGAGGAGCAGGAAGATGCTCCCAAATCAGTCCTGGGCAGAGTGAAAATATTTGAGAAGATGGACCACAAGGCCAAATTACAGAGGATGCAGGAGCTCCAAGAAGCACAGAATGCAAGGGTAATTATCTTAAACTACCAGCGCATCTTAGTGTAGTAATAAGTTTCTGACCCAGACTTTTCTTCCCAGTCTCCTGGCCCGGAACTTTCTCGCCTAGCCTTGTGGGCCAGACTTTCAGACTCACTGTCCCATAGTTCCACTGAAATACACAGACACTTATATTTATTGTCCACTGATTGACCTGGGGCCCAGGCATATAACTTGCTAGCTCTTGCTCTTAAACTAACCCATGATTCTTATCCTATTCAGCCATGTGGCTTGGTACCTTTTCTCAGAGAAGTATAGGTTTCTGCATCTCTGGCATCTCTGTGGCATCTCTGCTCTGTTCTTCCTATTCCCAGAGTTTTCTTAGTCTGGTAGCCCCACCCACACTTCCTATCTGCCATCAGCCAATCAGCACTTTTATTAAGCTAGTAGGCGGGACAATTGTTTACATTGTAACATAATCCCCCTACCTCTCAGCTTCCCCCAGTGACCGTTTCCAAGATGGTTGCTTTCCATGTGGCAGCACATACCCCTTGCCAGACACAGTTCTGTGTGCCACTTCCAGAGTGCCTGCTGTCAGCACATCCCTTTTGTTTCCAATCAAGAAAGCCTAACAGAGCTGGGTGTGTTAAAAGTCCTTTAATTCCAGGACTTGGGAGGCAGAGGCAAGCGGATCTCTGTGAGTTTGAGGCCAATGAAGTTAGTTTCAGGACAGCGAGGGTTATACGAGAAATCCTGCCTTAGAGAAAGCAAAAATAAATAAGAAAAACCCAGACAAGAAAGAAAGAAACAAAACAAAACAAAACAAAACCAAAAACCCCTAACAGTCCAAATGAAAAAGCTTTAGTTCTTCATTCTTCAGATCTGTGTGTCCTGGTCTGGGATAGAGTGAGAGTTGTTAGCCCTCAGAAGTTATTTTAGCTGGAACATGGGAGGTGGTTATATGGAGAGTCCACAATTTCGTATTTGTTCTCAGGTTTGGCCTAGGATATTAGTGGCCACTGGGCCTGTAGGCTGTAGTTTTTAGATGTTTGAATTTTTGAAATGCACATGAAACATTTCAGTATCAAAGAACTTGAGGAATGCCAGACATGGGAGCCTCACTGTAGTCTCAGCAGCTTGGAGCTTGGGGCAGGGGAATCATTGGAGCCTGGAGAGTTGGGTGATTAGTCTGGGTGACACAGTAACACCTTCCCTCAAAAGGAGGGGACAGAGGCAAGGCTTTTCCCCAGCCACCCTGCCCCTCCATCTCTTGAGACCTTGGTGATGTTGCCCAGGGTGACCTAGGACATGATCCAGCTTCAGTCTCCTGAGTAGTTGGTACTACAAATCCTACTTAACATAAAAGTTATCATTTCAGTCATTTTTTTAGCAGGCAGCTCAGGTCATAAAGTACAGTGGTATCACTGTGTAGCTATCACCACCATGTATTCTCAGGAACTTCGTCAGTTCCCCAGTGGCGGTGGCCCCATTCCATTCTCTGTCTGCTGCCACACCAGTTCTATGGTCTGCCTCTGAATATGAAGGTTTAGGGGCCTCACATACATGGAGTCAGACAATATTTGTTCCTTCTCTCAAATTACTTTCTTTAGTGTAGTGTCCCAGAGCTCCTTCCCGATTTGACACATTCCATGAGACCCCAGCCAACCATGGAAACAGATTGCCTATCTATTTTTCTTTGTCTGGAAATGAACTGGAAGTCAAAGGTGGTAGGATGTGGGGATAGGGTAGGACCTGCTGGTGATAAGCAAGACGACTGTGCGGTCACTCATTTTCTCCTTCTGTTTCCTAACTGCCACAGATTGAAATTGCACAGAAGCACCCTGACATCTATGCGGTTCCTATCAAAGCCCCCAAGCCAGATGCCGGCGTGCCTCCGCACATGAGGTAAGGGCTGTTTGGTGGGTGAGGGACAGAGGAGGAAGCTTCTCCAGCATTTGGATCCAAAGAGCTTACTCTACCCAAATGGCAGAGTAATGAGAGAATTTCCTTCCCAGGCTGATTATGCACCTCATCCAGTTGGCTTAACTATTAAGGTTACAGAACCAAAAGGTGGGCAGAGGCAGCTGGGTCTCCGTGAGTTCCAGGACCGCCAGGGCTATGTATCGAGGCCCTATCTCAAAAAGATTACAGAATCAGAAGTTTCTGGTCACTTGCCTTGTGTGCCCAATACCCTCTGGCATATTGGAGCCTTATATTGTGTTAGGAGGGCACATGAGCAGCATTTTTACTTTGGGATTAGGCTTCTTTTGTCACTGGTTACTGGCTTTTAGCCAAAGCCTTAATTCCCTTGTATCACCATGCACACTTGGGCCACTTGTGCCAAATTAGGTCTGGAGGACTGTGACAGGCATGATCGTCCTGTAGAGATCCCACATTGACTGGTTTCCTGTGTCTGGAAGCCGGAGTCTTATTTTAAAGTGTTGAACAGCTAGAGGCATAATGCTTCCTATTTGGATGTCAACACAGTTGACCGAGTTGACCCTGACAGAAGAAACTTGGTAGAATTGTTTGACATTGGTGAGAACTATATACTGAGTGGGGCTATAGTAGAGAGCATAGGAGTGCAACCAGTACAGCCTTCCCACGTTAGTTCAGACTGTCCCAATAGGCCTTGGCCTTGACCTAGACCTAACTCTTCCCTTCTCACCCCGTGAACCCGAAGAGAGACCAGCAGTACCCTGGTTGGTGGTAGAATGTGTTCAGGGGTCAGGAAATGATCAGCCTGCTGGGTTCATAGCTTCAGTCACCAGTGGGCATCTGGAAGATTCAGGCTGTGTGATACTCTCATTTTGTTAGTTCTAGACCTCCAGAGCCACAGAAAGCTCCATCCAGACTTTACCAGGACACCAGCTACGCCAGCGATCCGGAGGAGGAGGAATACCGACAGCAGTTGGCGGCACACTCAAAGCGTGGTTACTACAGCCAGCCCTCCCGGTACCGAGACACAGAGTTGTAGACGGCTTGGCATGAACTCCCGGGAGGACCAGCCTGAAGATCTTCTCCAGCTAAAGTGCACTGCAGAGATAGGGTGGGGACTCAGGTGACAGACAGCGTGAATTACCAACTGAAGACTGGCATAATGCTCATGATGACTTTTTGCTCAGAATGAAGAAAAACACTACAGTCTGACACTGTTCCTTGCTTTGGTGTGGACCAAAATCTGTGTTAATCTCTCTGTATTTTTAATGTGTATATTAAGGAGCAATAACTATTTTTCCTCATTCATAGCTGCCTTCCAACACTGCTTCAGTGTGAAGCAAATGAGAAAAAAGAGGTAAAAAAAAAATACTCTTTCAAACTAAATCTCGAAGTATTTTATTACAACTCTGTAAGTGCCTTTGACAAGATGTCTTAAGTTTTCTTTCCTGAAGCGTATGCAAAGCTATAATGCCTAAACCTTTATTTTGACTAAATTTTTATACCAGTTTAGCAGCTGTAACTGCCCCCTGCATCATGCCATTTTTTCAGGACATCATCTTTATAGCATTTTCTACCCATTCTGACTGTACATAGGACCACTACACTTGGTAGTTAGCTCATCAGTGCCCAATACCTCGGAGGCCAGGACGGTAGAGTTTTTGGTGTTTGTTTAAAACCATGGGCTCCGGAAGCAGAGATCTGAGAAAAGGATATTTTATTTCCTTCATATCAGTGTATGTTCTGACGTCAAACAATTTTATAATTTAATAAAAAGGAGTACATCATAGAATGAGCTTTGTGGTGAATGTCTGCTTTTGGGGTAGTGTTCGGATGAAATCCAAGGTCCTTGTGCATGCAGAGTGCTCATCCATGCTGAACTATAGCCCAGCCTTCTTGATTTATTTTAATTGAAAATTAAAAAAAGATTTAAAAAGTTGTGCGTGAACGTTTTTCCTGTGTACATCTATGTGTGCTACGTGTGTGCCAGGTGTCTGCGGAGGTCAGAGAGGGCATCAGATCCCCTTAGAACTGAGTTAGGAATTATTGTGAGCTACCATGTGGGTTCATTGACAGAACAAGTGCTCTAAAGCACCAAGCCAACTGTCTCCTGTTTTTAAGACCTTTATTTAGTTTATCACACAGGTGAGAACTTGTTCATCCTTGAACTATGGGAAATGGAGACACATGAAGAATAAAATAAGTTACCCCATCGCAGCCCTGATCGTTTGGGGGCATTTCCTCCCATTACTTACTCATGCATGTCTGTTTCCTGTCTGCGAGAGATCCCTGAGGTTGTGCTGGCTATGAACTTCTGTCCCCTGTCCTTCCTGCTTCACATTTTATCAAGAGTGGTCCTCACACAGTGAAGAACTCCTCATGCCCAACATGACTAATCACCGTGAACTAATCTTCCCGTGCTTCCTAAGTGCATAGTCCCCAGTGGCTGTTTTGATTATGCCATTTCCACTCTATTACATTAGATGTACCTCTTTTATCTACGCTGTATTTTGTGCACCAGCCAGCATCCAATCAGCCCTTTCCTGCAGGTAATTTCTCAGCAGTGGGATTGGCAAGAGGAAGCAGTGGAACTTATTTAGGGCTTATGTTTACTACTAAATTGCTTTCTAGAGAAAACTTCATCTGTTTTCACATTCACTCTTAAAACAATAAAATAGGTGTAAAATATAAACGTGACAGTTTAGGAACCGAAGCACGTATGAATCAAAGGCACGCTGAATTGGGGTTGTGTCCTTTATATTGTGATAGACATGTCTATGGTAAGCTTAAGCTTTGGTAGAGTTAGAACTGATTAGTGAATTATGCTCTAAACATGTCCTTTGTCATGCCTGTCAGTCCGGGTACTGTGACTCCAGGCTGCTGATTGATGCAGCTTGAATTTCTGAGCAGCCCTTAAGACCTCAGCAGGCACTGACTAAAAGCTGCTTGTTCCATTAATAAAAGCCACTGTCTGTGAACAGACAAAAATTCTTAAATCTGGGGTGACTTACTAGTCTTTCCTCCTTAAAATACAGAAACAAGCCATTTGGGAAACCCATTTTGTGGTGATGAGGAGGCTTCCCGGCAGGCACTGGCACAGGCCAGCATCAGATGCAGTAAGTGGTGTAGACAGGCAGTGTGTCTGGTCCCTGGAATGGCCAATGTTCCTCCACCACTTCCTATTAGTATCCTGCTTTGTTCTAGCGACGATTCAAAGCTCCCTAAATTCTACTGGAGACATGAAGACAGAGTGATATTAGGCAGATAAAGGAAAGAAGAATGTGAGACCAGGGAAGTGAGCTCTGAGGGAGGGTGGCATTCACTCTATTGTAGCTCTATACATCTTCAGAGGCAGAGGGGACAGGTGAGGAATTGTATCCATTGTTTTTATTCTGTGAATTTCCAGATGGCCACTATATATAAGGATGATTGGCTGGCTGGCTAGGGCTTTTTCTTTTTTATTTATTTATTTTTCATTTTGTCTTTTGAGATTGATTTAACCATGTAGTCCAAGCTGTTCTAAAATGCCAATCCTCGTCCCTCAGCCTCCCGGGTGCTGGGGTTCTAGGCTTGTACCACCACGGCTAGCTTGGGATGTCTGTTTCTCACTGTTCTCTAATGGAGGGCAGTAGGAGCCCAGTTCCCAAAGCCCACTCAGAAGTTCTTGGAGAAGAGACCAGAAATGTGTGAATTCTTGTAGTCTGGCTCTACCCTAAAATCTGTCCTGAGAGTACATCTGTCTAGGATGCATGGCCAGGGAGGAAGATCTCTATCCTAGGAGATGTGGGTTGAGTTCCGAGAACAGATGTCTCTCTGAGAGGAGTGGAGTAGAGTGGTTGTGTCCTGGAAGGAAGTTGGTGAGGCTGACTCTGGGCAGGCAGTTCATACAACCCTTCCTTCATAAGTTGTTCTTTCCTGCCTTATTGCTTGCTCTCTGTGTCCTTGCCACAGTTCCATTAGGGACCTCAAGGAGGGCCAGGATCTGCAGGAAACACACATTAGAAGCCCAGGAAATAGGAATAACTGCAGGTCAATTTGGTGGGTTTTAAATGGGAGATGCTGGGTTCAAAGTGCTTTCCAGAGGGCAGCAGCGTCTCTGAGTCCAAGTGAAGCGTATGATTCTCTGAGCAAATCTAGCTTGTAGGTGATTCAACCTAAGGGTGTTTAAAAATAGCAGTGAGATGGGTACAGTGACTGTGGCACTTAGTGTTGGTAACTTGACAGACTCTAGAGTCACTGGGAAGATGGGCTACTGTGTGTTCCAGTGGGGGGCACATCTTGATTGTGTTCATTGAGGTAGGAATATATGCCCGCTGTAGTGCCATTACCTGGCTTGGATCCTGGCCTGAATTTAGTAACTATATTAAATTTGTCCCTCTGTCCCTTTTTCCACAGCCACCACTCTATTTCATTTGATATGAATTCTCTGATTCTTCACCCAGGTAGCAGACAGAGTCATCCAACATGGACAGAGATCATCTTTTGCTGGGAAGATACTAATGCCATGGCAGCCAGGTGTCTGTTGTCCCATGCTAGAGTGAACCATTGTCCCTAACTCAGAACCTCTTCTTATATCTGTGTCCTTGGTCACAGCACCTTAGTTTTAGTAAAAGGTCAGAATAAGTTCTCCACACCTTAGCTTTGGGTTTGGGTGGGTGTTAATTTCTTTTTACTGTCACAAATACCTGCGGAAAAAGAGAAAAGAAGAAAGATCAGAAAGATCTGTTTGGGCCCATAGTTTTGAAAGTTTCATTTATGATCAGCGAGACCTATTGCTCTTGGGTCAGTGGTTAGGCTTCACATATGCAGGGAACACAAAGGCAGCACCTCAAGTTCAGGGAGCCAGACCGAGATGGGGCAGGAGTTACGTAGTTTCCTAAGGTCATGACACTTGTGATGTGAAGACATCCCAGTAGGACTCACCTCTTTAAGGATCCACCAGTTCCCAACAGTTCCACCCTGGACAGCAAATCCTACAGCACTTGAGCCAAGTCTAAACTGTGCACAGTGACTTCCTCTTTAGGGTTTCTGTCACCCCATGAGTGGGACTGTCTCGGGTGAGCCTGTGGTGATACAATTTCATAAGAGAGAGATGGAGCAAAACTACTCTAGCTGACTCAACCCAGATTGGCCCACTTGTGTGTATGGAAAATAACAAGCTGGCTTTAAGCACTGAGTTGCGTGTTTTATGCAACCATAGCCCACAAGATTCCCCAGGTCCTTTTCTCCACAAAACTTATGTTTCAGATGCATGGGAATGCTCAAGCCCAACACACTCCTTGATTTTATTTTTTTACCTTCTGGGGAAATCTTTTTTTGCCATTTTAAAAAGCTCCATGTGATGGCTAATCTCAGTCATCATCTTGACACTCTTGGGAAGAGAGAACCTCAATGAAATAATTGCCTTTACCAGATTTGCTTGTGTGCATGGTCTTGATTGATGAGTCATGGGGGAGGGTCCAGCCTGATGTGGGTGGTGCTACTCCTGAGCAGGTGGTCCTGGGTTGTTTAAGAAAGTTGGCTGAGCAGGCACAAAGAAGCAGAAGTTCCTTCGTGGTCTCTGCCTCACTTCCTGCCTTTAGGATCCTGCCTTGAGCTCCTGACCTGGCGTCCTGCAGTGGTTTTAACCAAGTTGCTTTGGTCAGTGTGTTTATCACAAGCAAAGCGGAGCATCCCTCTTTCCATTCTAGGTCTGCCTAATGCACATCCCAGCCCAGCTCCTTTGATTTCACCAATCAAACTTACCATCAGCGCTTTCAGTGATCTCCACAGCTCTTCATCTATGCCCATCTATGTATTCTTGAGAGTATTCTAGAGTACCAGAATACTGCATCTATGCAGCGTACACTCAAACAGATATATGATATACATAAATAAAAATATGAATAAAAATTTTAAGAAGAGAGACAGATCAACAATTAAGAGTGTGTATTGCCTTCAGAAGACCTGAATTTAGTTCCCAGTTGGGTGGCTCACAACTAACTATAACTCCAGCTCCAATGGTTATGGACATCCATACACATTTAGCATTTACTCATACAGACACATATATTGCAGAATTATTTATTTGTAATTGATTATTAAAGGATTATTATTTATTAAGGGGTTAAAGAAACACTCACTGATACAAATTAAACCTTCAGGAAATTTTTGGAGAGTGGAACTGCCCCACCCTTTGATGGTGCTAGGCCTCTCACCAAGAATGCAAGAACAAACAGGAAGGAAGATCGGCGTGCAACAGGCTTCTCAATGGCGGCTGGCCACGCCCCATCCAGGGTCCTGAGACCCCAAAGTTACATCTCTAGGTCTCCCTCCATAACGCCTGAATCCCACTACATCTCTCTCTTTCGTCTAAGAAAGTTTTAAGACTAAGTATAAGAATATATATATAATAAAAATAATTATAAGGTAATGTCTGGGAGAGGAAAAGGCAATAACATAAAAAGTCAAATTATAACTAACAACAAACATCAGGTGTGCTTTAAATGTTTAGAATATTCGTAAGTGGCAATATATAGGGATTAGTTTAGAGCAGTTTATTTTGAATAATATGAATTTAATATTTGAATGTTTTTAGCTAAGATATGAGACAGTAGTAACTAACTATTTAGTCTTTAACTTTACTAAGACCCGAGAAAGAAAATCTATTACTTGAATAAGCTGGAAACACAAGTGAGTAGCATTTAGGACTTAGGAGAGGACAGCAACAGTCAACTGCCTCGACAGTCATTTATGGCTTTTTTTGTAAAGTTGGAGTTTTGGGTTGTTTTGTTTTGTTTTGTTTTTTTTGCTTTTAGGCTTAGGCTATTTGACAGGTTTTTTTAGAAGCAGGGTATTTTGAGACTGTTATATCTTGTTTTGGCAGATTTTAGTAGTTTTTATTTTTTCTTTTGTTTGTTTGGATTAGACAGCATGTTTATCATCAGAAGTTGAGGCAAGGGTAGGACATTGTTTGCCAAGGAAACCAAGTCTTTGTGGAGTGTCTTTGATGTCTAACACTATCCTGGGAAAGGAACAGTGATGTTAGGAGTTATGTTTTTTTATGGCTAAATTTTGAATAACAATATTAATTGTCATTTTTTTTAGGTTTATGAAGTGGTTGAAGACTTTTGTCTATTTGAGGTATTTTATTATATATCTGGGAAATTTAAACAACATGACTATTATATGGCAAAGTTAAGTAACTGTAATCTGTAATTTTTCTCATTTAAAGACTGAGATTTATATTGTAAAAATAGACAATCTATAAATGGGTGCATAGTTTTTGAATAATGTCTTTAAGAATGACAATCACATAAACATTAAACAATGGTAAATGTATAGAACAAAATGACAACAGTATCTTAAATATATATCATTATACAAAATATCTAAACAGGTATAAAAACATATTAAACAGAAATAGAACATAGGTGTATATTATGACTAGTATAATTAGAAGAGGTAGAAATTGTATGGTGGAAATAACAATAATATGTTTAATATGTATTAATGTGTAAAATATTTTAAACAAAAGTAGAAGCATGTGTAAAATATGGCAATTATAGATTTAATTTTATATTAATATATAAATTATTTTAGACATATAAAGTAATTTTAGATTTGAGTTTGTATTATAGAAATTATCTTAAGCAGACATACGTAATAATTTTATATTTGTATCAATATATAAGTATTTAAATTAGTGCAAATTGTCTATGTCTTATATTTGGCTAATAATTGCTTATAGGTAGATATAAAAATCTACCTATATTTGTCTTATAAAATTATTTATTTGTAATTGATTATATAAAAGATTAATATTTATTAAGGAACTATGTAAACACTCACTGATTCAAATTGAACCTTAGGCAATGTTTGGAGAGTGGAACTGTCCGGTGCCGAGATGGTGCCGATCCTCTCCCTGAGAACGCCGAAACAAAGAGGAAGAAAGGGCAACGTGCAACGGGATTCTTCCTACGTACATTCATAAATAAATAAAGATTAGTCAAAATAAAATTCTTTAATCATCAATCACAGATCTGTTCCCCATCTGTTCTATTTCCACTAAGGAAGGGGTGCCTGTCTTTGCTTTCATGATTGACGGTCTGGGGAACACATGCAGTGAATAATGTTTATCTTTTATCACTGTCATGGCTTGATAGGAATTGTCCCTTGTGTGTTTTGAACATGTGTTCCCTAGCTGGTGGCAGTATTTGAGGAGTGGTGGAAATTTTAGGAGGTAAGATCTAGTTAGAGAAAATAGGTCACTGAGGGTACATTCTTGGGAATTGTGTCCCCCCCACCCTCTCTTTCTGTATCCTGCCTTTGCTCTGCCTCCAACACACACAGTAGGTGTGGAGCCCTCTGAGATGGTGAGTCAAAATACTTAATTCTTCTGTTATGTTGTTACTACCAGGTCTTTAATCAGAACCATGAAAAGACAAAAAAAACTAAGGCAATCCAAATGAGAGTAAATACTGTAGCAGACTTACATTGTGTTCACGGTCACTTCAACAGTGAAACTGTAGTGATCCAAGCAGGATAGTTGTTGACAGCCACACTGATTAAACCAATTAAAGGTTTTAAGTCCTTTTACTTGATAGCAGGCCAAGAGTGGACTCATGCCTATGAAGTCTCTTGGTACCCAATCTCAGAGAGTCAAAGTTTTAAAAGGCAAAAGCTACAAAGACTACAATTTACATTAAAGTTAGATGAGGGGCAGAGTAATCCTGCAATGTCCATTCCTGGATAGTAATTATTTTAAACATAACATGCCAGTTATTTTTTAAATTTATTTTTCTAGTTATTTTAATTATTTAGGCTAATGCATCTAGACCAGGGTCAAGGCCATGAAAATCTCAAATGTATTGCCAAGGCAGATGTGCAGGGAGGTAAGAGGGCTGAGAACTGTCTGATTAAACACAAAATCGGTCATAACAGGACCCTATTACCTTAGTCATTTCAATACCAGCTTATGAACTGGGAACAATTAGACGACGTGGAGAACTCATATTTTGAGAGAGGTGGTGCGTGCTCACAATCCCAGCCCTGAGGAGGCTGGGTTAGGAGGATTCCTTGTTTAAGATCAGCGTGGTCTATAAAAAGACCTTATAAAAAAATAAACTGCCGTGAACTTAGTAAGATCAGGAAAAGACTGGTTAGTGTGTAGAGTTAAGATTCCTTTTTTTTCAATAAACTAGACGTGGCAAAGATTTTACTCAGTTTATTATGAGGAGAACCATGAGATGTTAAGCTATTAGAAAGAATATCAGAAGAACTAAATAATATAAGCCATTCAGTTAGGATTATTGGCATTTGGGTGTGAGAGAGATGGCTCAGCAGTTGCTGCTCTTGTGGAGGACCCAGGTCCAGTCCCAGCACCCAGGTGGCAGCTCACAAACACCTATAACTCCAGTTCCAGGAATCTTTTGACCCCTTCTGACCTCTGTCAGCATCAGGAACCCTTGAGTTAGTGCGTGTACTACATTTAGGCAAAACACTGATGCACAAGGTAAGTCTAGAAAAAAGAAGAAAATATTGGCACACAAATTCTGAGGAACATCCAAAATTGCTGAATGTCCTACAGAGCAGTGAATGAAACCTTTGTATCTTTTCCACCAGATAGAAATTATCTGTGTCTTTCAGACAGAAGTTGCACATTAGTGTGTAGGTGTAGGAACTAGAACCTAGGATCAATGGTTATAGCATCAGTCTCTCATGGGTGATTATACTGAATAATCTCACATACTCTTCTGTGGCCTATTTAAAAAAAATCACTTCTTTACATTTTGAGTATAGCAAGAAGGGATGTTAATTAAAAATATTTACTGTGTGCCTCTGTAGATAGACCCAGACATTGTGGACCGACTGTGTCTTATTCTCTGGTTTTTAGGCGTGTATGATGCGGATGCTTTTGTTCGTCCGATTCTTCAGAGTTTGAGACTTCCTGGGATGAACAACTGGCTTGTTCTCAGAGCAGACATGCATAGTAGGATTCAAAGCAGCTTCTGGCTTCTGAGTGCAATTTCCCCTCTCCCCATCTAGAGGTTTTTCCTAGAGGGTTTCTTGAGATGGTTTATTGAATGCATTGTATAGTTTCCTTTTAAAAAATTCTAAGACATCAATGGGTTAAAAAAAAAAAAAACCTAGTTTACAAAATGGCAAAAAGTAAGATTTGACAGCCATTGAGCAAATGTAGTTCATGAACGTGCGTTTCTTGGCCCTACATGGAACAATGAAAGACTGGTGAGATGTCTCAACAGGTAAGGACACTTGTTGCCAAATCTGATAACTCCTGGGTCCCGCATGGTGGAAGAAGAGAATTAACTCTCACAAATTATCTTCTGACCTCCACATATGCACTATAGCTCACATGCTATCTCACATATAAGCACAAAATAAATGCAAAAAAACCATTTAAAGATTTATTTTGATCTTAAGCATATGGGTGTTTTGCCTGCACATGTCTGTGCACCACATGTGTGCAGTGTCTGAAGAGGCTAGAAGAAGATGTCAAACCTTTGGAATTAGTTACAGAGAGTGAGCCACCGTGTATGTTCTGGGAATCAAACTTGGATCATCTGAAGGAGCAACAAGTGCTCTTAACCACAGAGTGTGGGGATTTAATAAAGTTTCAGAAGTTTTGGAGATATCAGAGGGAATCTACCCACAGTCAATGTGGGGGTTAGTAAAAGCTCCAGAAGTCCCAGAGCTCTAACCACAATCAGTCTAGGAGAATCAGAGAGTGGTGATTCAAACCTTTAATCCCAGCACAGGGAGTATCCTGGGAGTGGTGACCTACACCCTTAATCCCAACTGAGTCAAAGTCACTTCAGATTATTGAAGGAATTCCAGGCTCCCAAGTAGGCAGTGGTGGAGCCATGCCTTAATTTATGAAAGGGTACTTAAAACAGGATTGAAACACAGGGGGAAGCATTTCCAAGGGAAGCGAGGCTGAGGAAGTTGGAAGACAGCTGGGTAAGATATGACTGTGGTGTTTATTCCCTCTAGTATCTCCAACTTCTTCAGAGATCTATCCCTGAGTCTCATTCTTTCGTGCGACAACAGAGTCTTCTGTTCAGCACTTATAAAACTTTTTTAAACTTGAAAATCAGATTTTATATAATCGCTCAGACATTTTTATCTTTTAAAAATGGTAGATGAGCTGGTGCTGGACACATGTCTTTTATAGTAATAGCAGGCTAGAGCTGAGTGGGTACTGTTATAAACCAGGGGCCTGGCTGGCCTCCTTTACAAACCTGTGTAGATGGTTATGGCCACTTGCTCACCTCTTCCTGCTTCCTTCTATGGCCTTCCGGTGCCAGGCAGTGAATAGCATCCATACAGCCACAGGGAAGTCAACATTCTGAACACACACACAGAAACAACAGTATATCTCCCTGGGCAAGTTCCCAGCTTAGAAAATAAGCCAATATCTTTCAAGGTCCTAATTTCTATGAGTGTTGTAGTTCAGATGGGTTGGCATGAGAAACAGGTATGGTGGAAGTGCAGTTGATCCTTTGTCTCTATTTATCCTACGTCTTGGGATTCAACAAATCACAGCTTGAAAATGTTTCAATAATTGTTTTCAATTTTAGAAACTAGAGAGATGGCTCAGTGGTTAAGAGTACTTGCTGCTTTTGCAAGGGCCCCAGGTTCAGTTCCCAGCACCCACATGATGACTCACAACTGTCTGTAACTCTAGTCCCAGGGGATCTAACACCCTCTTCTGGCCTCCTCTGGTGTCAGGCGCACATGGTGCCCATACAAACATGCAGGCAAAATATATACTTAAAATAAAAGTAAATAACTATAAAATAATAATAATATATATTTTAAAACAAAGCAGGTTTACTGATGCTTGCCTGAGATACAAATACTTGGGAGACAGAAGCAGAGGATTACAAAGTTTCAGGCCAACCTGGGCTACACAGTGATATCTACTTTAAAAAGCTTAAACTAAAATAAAGCCACACAAATCAAAACAGCATACTAATGAGCAAATATTTACATAGTATTCACTGTGTAGGGATTGTAACTCCTCTAGAGACAGCTTAGAAAATAGAGGAAAAGCCACATAGGTCATGGCAAATATTGTATCCATTCCATGTAAGGAACTTGTGCATTTGCACCTTTGTGTACTGTGGGGAGTCATGAAACTGCTCTCCCAGAGAAATCAGGGGATACCAAGAACAATTGTGAACTGCTGTGGGTGTGTTAGTTCCTTTTCTCTGATAAAACCGTGACCAAAGATAACCTAAGGAAGAGAGAGAATTTATTTTGTCTTAAAAGCAGGCATGGCAGAAAGCATGGCAGCAAGACCTGGAAGCTGAGAGTTCACTTCCTTAAGGGCAAGCTCAAAGCAGCGGAAGCAGATTGGAGGTAAATCAAGGTTATTTTATGACTTACTTTTTTGATGCTCTGACAAGACTCCATGACTAAGGCAATGTGGGATTGTTTATTTGGGACTTACAGTTCCAGAAGGACATGAGCCCATTGACATGATGACAAACAAGAACGTGACAGCAGTCAGAGATCTGGAGCAGCAGATCAGAGCTCACATCCAGATCCACCAACAGGAAGGAGGGAGTGCACTAGGGATGTTAGGAGGCTTCCAAGCCTCAAAGCCCAGCTCTGGGTCTCCTCCCAAATTCTTCCCAAACAGCTCTGCCAACAGTGGCCCAAATATTTAAATGTATGAGCCTATGGGGGCCATCCTCATTTAAACCACAGCAGTTATGGAGTCTCAAAGCCTGTCTGCGGTGATATACTTCCCAGCAAGACTGTGTTTCCGAAACTCTCCTCCAACAGCGCTACCAACTGAAGACCAAGTGTTCAAATACCAGAGTCCATGGGGGGACATTTTACATTCAAGCCACCAGAGTTTTGACTAGACAGGCTTCCTGAAAGATTGTGGTCCATTCTCAGTAGCAGCTGCCCAGTCCCGAATAGGTACTTCAAAAAGAGCAGCCACTGCCCTACCCTTGAAATACATAGGCTTCCTTCACTCTCCACCAATGTTGAGGGAGTCGGACCCCTTAAACAGGAGCAAACGAACACACACAGTGATGGAGAGTGTGGGCCCCAGACATGCTGCATGTGTTTGAATCCCCCTCTGAAACGTGCTGCTGCTGGGACTCCATCCTAGATAGATAATTGTATTCCTCGCCTGTGAACTCAGTGTGACCATTGTACCTGTGTCAAACAGTTCCTTGTGAGAGCTGTGGCTTTAATGCAGGGCTTAGTGCAATGATGGGTACTCAGCAGATGTTAAAAAAAACAAAAGACCTGTTTTTGTTTGAGTTTGTTTTGTTTTTAATTAGATACACAATATCCATCTAGCATTCATGAGCATTTCAAACAGCTAAATTCTATATTTTCAGAACAATTTAGTATATTTGCAATTATCTATCACATTACCTATTTTCATGACATTTTTAATTTTCCAAAAATAAACTTGAAATATCACTTCCCTTAGCCCCTAGTAAACGGATTCACCTACTGTTTTAATAGTTGTCTGTAGTACGACGTTTCTGGCCAGACTCTTGGGTCTAACCTCAAGGTCTAGGCCCACAGACCCCCAGACCTGCAGACCCGCAGTCCCAAAGAGACACACAGATGCTTTCAATAGTTTTAGGCTGATCAGCCTCAGGCCCAAGCATATTATTTGCTAGCTCTCTACCTTTCATCTAACCCATGTCTCTTGTTCAGCCATGCGGCTCGGTACCTTTATTTAGAGCTGCATGGTTGTCCTCTGCTTCTTCAGGGCCTCTCTCTGGTGTTCTGCTCTCAGAGACTTTTCTTAGTCTGGTAGTCCCGCCTACACTTCCTGCCTGCCTTTGGCCAATCAGCTCTTTTTATTAAACCAGTGGGTGGGACAATTATTTAAAATGAAACAACACAACCTCCCACATATCCCCTTTTCTCTTCTTAAAACAAAAAGAACTCCAAATCTAATATTCTTTTCCCCCCTTATCTGTAACAACCTATAAACAACACTGTAAATAAATACAAACATCCATAATCCATGTTGTGGGAATGTGGGCATCGTTCTCTAGGCTACTTCCTGCTGAATGGGGCGCCGACAATCTCATGGGAATCCAAAGAAAAATGTAGGATTATGTAGAATTCTTTAGTGGAATAGTCTGTAAGGCTGGGTCATCTCAGCCAGTCTCCTTGAAATTGTTTTGGATTCAGAGCTCTGGAACTTCAACAGAGGTGCTCTGAAATGCTGAATCATCTGGTCCATCCATTTCCATTGGAGATTTTTCAGGGGGTCTTCCTCTATCAAACTTTATGTTCTTTATCCAGGAAGAAATCCACAGTCTTTCATTTTCTGTGAAAATAAAAGGAAAACCTCTTCTCCAAAGTAGTGTATCTTTGCATTTCAATTTTAAAGTAAACTCATTTACAAAATATATAGGTTGTATTACTCCAACAACATTTATAGTTAACTGTTTTTTAGCAGCTTTTACTAAGTCATTTTCAGTCAAGAGGCTTAAAGATAAGACAATAACATACAGTATCCAGACATTCTTTGTATTTTCCATCTTTACATGGCCTATTTTTTATTTATTTATTTTACTTTATTTCTTTTTTAAAGGATTTCTCTAACCTTTCTTTTCTTTCTCTAAGCCTATGTATATATATTTTCAACACACTCTAAACCACTTAGACATTTTACAAAAAACTGTCTTTACTGTTATATTTATTTCTTAACTTTTTCTGTTTCTGACCACACCTTTAATCTGCCACTATCTCTGACTGTCTCTGAACACACCTTTGCTTGGCTAGGATGATTGACTACCCAGATCCTTCTATTTCTTCTGTTTCTGAACACACCTTTAATCTGCCAGGATTAAAGGCTGGTATGATGGGTGGAGGCTCCACCCAGCTCCTAGTTTAATTTTATAGAATTTATCTTTTTAACCCAGGTAGTCCGGGAATTTTAGGGTCCATATAATTATCAAGTAAAGCTTTGCCATCTGCTACTCATTAACTCCATTTAAGTGTTAGGTAGCAGGGCCTCTTTAAAAACTCACAAGTGTTTTGCTTCTAATGCTGATTCAGGAAGCTTCTCTTAAAACCAAGCCACAGTTTGCCTCCGGCAAACAGAGCTGATCCAAGAAAACACTGCCACTAGAAAGCCATCTTTGATTCTGTTCCCTTTTTCTCCTTATGAACAGAAACCTTAAATAAATAATTTACAACCTTTTGCTTACATCTAGGCTCCCATGAGACTTCAGGAATGAGCCATTTTACACCTTAAGCTGCACTCCAAAAGCCCGCCATTGTAGCTCAAGCCGACAGGCCTCACCAGGGCGTCTCTGTACCATGGCTCATGTGGGAGACACAATTCAGAGGCTGCTTTTGGCTCTAGACCATTTTTAAGCTTTCTATGACTTTATGTGGGTATATTTGCCACATGTTGGGCTGCCATTTGTAGTACGAAGTTTCTGGCCCGGACTTTCGGGTCTAACCTCAAGGTCTAGGCCCACAGACCCCCAGACCCGCAGACCCGCAGACCCACAGAGACACACAGATGCTTTCAATAGTTTTAGGCTGATCAGTTTCAGGCCCAAGCATATTATTTGCTAGCTCTCTACCTTTCATCTAACCCATGTCTCTTGTTCAGCCATGCGGCTCGGTACCTTTCTTTAGAGCTGCATGGTTGTCCTCTGCTTCTTCAGGGCCTCTCTCTGGAATTCTCTCTGGTGTTCTGCTCTCAGAGATTTTTCTTAGTCTGGTAGTCCCGCCTACACTTCCTGCCTGCCTTTGGCCAATTAGCTCTTTTTATTAAACCAGTGGTTGGGACAATTTAAAATGAAACAACACAACCTCCTACCGTTGTCTGTTCTAGATATTTCCTCAAAATGCAAGAAGGCAAGGTAATTTTTAACAACTTAAAACAAGTGTCTATAAACTTAATTTATAAACAAGTGTCTATAACTTAATTTAACAATGTTCTACATAGTTCTAAAGCCACTATTATATTATTACTACTTTGTTAATTGCCTTGACTACCACTCTAGAGTTAGTAGATTACTTTGGACAAGATGACGATTCTTTTGTTAATTTTATGTGCGAGTGCACATGTGTGCAGGTGCCCTCAGAGGCCAGAAGAGGGCATCAGATCCTCTTGAGTTGGAGCCATCCATTGCGAGTGCTAAGAACTGAACTCTGGTCTTCTGGAAGAACAGCAAACACTCTTGACCCCTGAGCCTTCTCTCTAGTTACAAGATTTAAAAATGAAAAGAAAGGAATTTAAATCATTTTGAGGGGCAGATGGAGTCTCTTCCTCTGTGAGGCTGAGTGTTTGTTATTCTGGAGTGAGTAGGAAGCAACACCGTTCCCAGTTTGTTGGAGCCACAGTGGGGCAGAGGCAGGACTGACTATATGGCTTTGTGACCAAAAAGGAAGATCCAGAACTGGCTTTTTACCCAAGTTTCTGTTCGTGAGGCTGGGAGGAAACCCCAGCCCTTAAGAACTAGAATGTAGGCCATCCCAAAAAAGAATATGCACCCACACAGATCTCTTCCTCCATGCTGAGGACCCAGACAGGTGCTGAGCATTGGGCTAGGAAGCTAAGAAGGTCACAAGGTGTCTTGCACAGAAAGAAGGGGAACCCTGAAAAGGCAGACCAAAGCTCTCCTGTGGGAAGAGCCTTTCAAATGAGCATCATGTGTGATAAACCAGTTGTAGTTGTAGGTCTGTCTTGTAACATGCTTTTGCTGGGTATGTGGCTTCTTGAGACCACGGAAAAGATGGAAAGGGGGTTGCTAGGAGACCTCTGTCTTGAGGTGTGAGTGAATGAGTCCATCTGTAGGACTGGCCCAGAGAACACGATATAAACTGTTGACATTACTGCTGCTGCTGCTATAGAGCCTTGTTTGACTGTTGTTAGGTAACAGCATTAATAGTTGTTATAATAGATGGATAGCTGCATAGACAGGTCCCGGGGTGGGGGATAAGATGTAGGGATTACGTCAGTAATAATGTAATGGTAGCCTGTTCCAATTATGGATTCCCCAGTGATTCTCAACCTTCCTAATGCTGCAACCCTTTAATATCACATTGGGCACCATTTGTAACCTGAAGTTTTCTGACCCATCTGAGTCCCTTAGCCTGGACAAACGCTCTCCCACCTAAGGTCCTGCAGCTGCATATACAATAATTACTCAGAGGCTTATATTAATTACAAACTGTTTGATCTATGGCTCAGGCTCATTACCAACTAGGTCTTACAACTTAATCCGTTTTTATTAATCTATGTATTGCCATGTGGCTCCTTGTCTTTACCTGTGTCTCATTACATCTTGCTTTTTGGATGGCAGCCTGCAGCATCTCCCTGACTCTGCCCTCCATCCTCTTTATCTCTGCTTGGATTCCCACCTGACTATAAGCTGCCTTGCCATAGGCCAAAACAGCTTTTTTTTAATTAAAAAATGGTAATAAAGCACATTCATAGCATATAGAAAGACATCTCACATCAGCCATGTACATATCTGATTTGCAGAATATCTGATATGCAACCCTTATGAAAAACTCCTTCAACTCCCAAAGGGGTTGTGACCCCCAGGTTGAGAACCACTGCCCTATGAAGAAAATATCTTAAGTGGGTTAGAGACTTCCAGGTCCTCACTAATTGGCAGCAGCAAGGACTTTTGGGGCTTCCAGAAAGTATTGACAAGGCAAAGCCAATAAACAGCCTGAAACACTTTGTAAACGGTCTCAGTCCCTTGGGGGACGGTGGAAGGCCCAGATCTCAGGAGATGAGAGAGTTCTCTCCTCTAGAGGTCAAGCCTGGAATTCTATGAAGTCCGAACTGGCTCAAGTCTCAAAGGTACAGCATCTTTCCATTCTGAAGGTCAAAGTCACACGTCTCTCTGACACACCTAGGCCTTTCATCATGACATTGATGAAACAAGAACTAGATGACTTGTCACTTGTATCAGTTCTGGGGACAGCATACCCAAGTAGCCCGCAATGGAATCTATGCAGATCCCATCGCTGGTTTAGATCCAGTTTACTGTCCACATCCACCTTGTTCCTGGCCATTAATTATAACCACTCAGCCTCTGCTACCCTAGAACCCCACTGCTCTCTCGTGGAGTCCACCATCAAGAAAAGGATCCTAAATCACAGCTGGACTTTTAAGAGTCTGTAGTTTTTTTCTTTGGGCTGTCAGCTCACAAATAATGACGTGGAGACTTATTACCTGTAAAAGTTCAGTCTTAGCTTAGGCTTCTCTCATTAACTCATAACTTAAATTAACTCATATTTTCATTAATCTATATTCTACTGCATGGCTTTTACCTCTCTCCCATTCTGTGTGTCTGACCCATTCTGGGTCTCCCCCATGTCCTGTGTGCCTAGACTCATCTTCCTCTTCCCTCCCCCTCTCTGAAAAATCCCACCTATACTTCCTGCCTAGCTATTGGCTATTCAGCTTTTATTTCACCAAGAACAGCAGTACATTTTTACAGAGTATGCAAATATCTCACAAGAGTCAGATTTAGTTTTCTGGGTACTGTTATAAAAGTATGGCTAAACCCCTCAGTCTATTCTTGTGTGTGTTTGCATGCTGTGAGAAGGGCATGCGTGTCTGAGGAGGGGTGCATCAGTGTATCTATCCATGGGGAGGCCTGAGGACAATCTTGGCTGTCATTCCTAGAGGATCATGCCTTTCTTCCTCTCTTTTTTCTTTTTGTCTGGAACTCAGCACTTAGACCAACCTGGCTCAATCCACGATGCCCTAGGGAGACCACGGTTTCCTCTCGGTTTCTCTCATCTGCATCCTGCGAGCTGCTTTCTTGCTCATGATCTCAGTTTTCATCATGTTGAAAACTGTTCTTGGGACTATTTTCCTGTGTCACCGTCTCCTAAAAAAGGGAGGTAAACTTTACTCCGATTCTCTTGGCTGGGATCACATGACTACCTGCGTCAATAGCTTTAGCCCAGCAGGGAGCAGTGAGGCAGTGAGGGTTAGCACGTGCCACTGAGAGCCCAGTGGCCCCCTAACCCACTGGCTGAGAACTGGAGGGTTGGAGGGAACGTGGTGCTCAGGAAGTTTGGAGGAATTTCTCCTACTGGATGAGGAAAGTAGTGAATAATAAATACCTGTGCTGAGTTAGAAAACCAAAAGGCAGCTGGTGTCCCTGAACTTTGAGCGATGGAATTAGTGATTTCTTCTTGGAATTAGTGATTTCTTATTTTCTGTGCATTGCCAGATCTTCAATGTTTAGCACTGAGAAATATATTCACTTTACAATCATAAGACTACATAGCTGCCCCCGCTTGTTAAATTCAGTAAATAGGACATACAGTATATAGATCAATATTTTTTTTGGCTTTGAGCTTCCTATTCCCCTAAAGCACTTTCAATAGAGCTATTCTGGTATCTTCTTGGAGTAAAACGGAGGCCCCATTACAGGCAGGCTGAGGGGATTCTTAGTGCTGCGGACTCCCCGCTGCCCACCCTAGCTCAGCAGGGCTTGTCTGCCTTGCCCTTCTCTGTTTCAGATGTGCTATTCTGGGCCATGGTAATTATTCAGCCAGTGAGCATGTTCTTTGGTGACAACTGAGATACCTCAAACTAAGAATAGGATTCTGACTGGAGGAAGGTGACAACTGTAGGCTGGGAGACTGCTCTCTGCCAGGGCTTCCGTAAAAGAAATGAGACTCCAATTTCTTTACTGATGAACTGCTCTGTGCTTTATCTATTCCAATTTGTTGGTGAATACTTGTCAACTGTGTATTCATTAAGATACTGTCTTGGGCTCAAAGCTTCTCAGGGGTTCTAGGAAGTCTCCCTGGCAGCTTTAGCTGGATCATTTGGGCTAAGTGTTGTCTGACCTTGCTCAGTGATGTACTTGGGGCTCTTGCCTCAAAAGAGGCACTCTGCTTTGAAGCCAAATGGACTTTTTTTTTTTTTCCCCTAAAAGCTTTGCATTTTGTAAGAGAAATCAGTGAAACTCTATCCCCTTACATGCACAAAATGGCAAAAGATTTGAAAGTAGAGGGTTGGCACACCCTGGTGGCCAATGCTTTGTGGCCTGGCCCACTTAAATTTTTTGGGCCACTAATTTCTCATCCATCTAGCACGGAGGAAACCGAGGACAAAGTTCAGTGAAAGAACCTAGCACAGAAAAATAAAATTGGAGTGTATTAAAGCTCGGTTCTCTATGTAATGATAAACTATATTTAGAAAGTGCACAGCATACTAAGCACTTGACAGACGTCAGTCCTTATTTTTCTCAGAAAATTCCATGGAGTCAAGTTCCAAGACCCTAAATCGTGACAGAAAGTGTGCATTGACATTGGATTTCTTTCCTTCTTCTAGACCTCCTTTCCCAGTTATCTCACACAGAGATCACCTTGCATATAGTCATTGTGTTGACCTCCGCCTGAGGAACCCAAGATAAGATGGATTCAAATGAATAATAGCAGGAGTGTGGCCTTAAGCTGATTGTAATCATGCTTTTACGGTACTAGACATCCGATGCCTCTGTGAGATCGTGACCACAGGTTTGGTATTATTGGGGTGTGGGTTGGTGATGGTGTTGCTATTATGGGTATTCTGTTTGTTGGTTGCTACAGATTTTTTTTTTGTAGCAAATTAATCAGTAAAGATTGGATGTCTACAAACTGGAAAGAGAACTCAAAGAAAGCCAGCGAACTGGAGGTGACAAGCTAGAGGGGTATATGGACTGATTCAAGTCACCATTCCCTATACACCTGCTCTTTTAAGAAACAGGGAGGAAGCTGTAAAATGCCTGTGATAACAACATATCTGGAGAGATGCCTTAGCAAGCAATCATGAACACTTACTGTTCTTGGAAAAGACCCAAGTACAGTTCCCAGCACCCACATGGCAGCTCACATTGCCTGAAATGCAAGTTTCAGGGGATCTGATATCTTGTATGACCTTGTAGGACAAGCACGGAGTGCACATACATACACACATGCAGGCAAAACACTTATGCAGATAAAATAATAAATGAATTTTTGTAAAGGTTCTAGCAAATATATTTAGGGCTAGAGATGACAAGTGTTGGGCAGATTTATATTCCTACCATTGTACACGCAACACTCATCTTTTGCACACCAGTCCTCCTGTCTTTTTGGCTTTAGTCAGGATGACTATAGCAGCAGAGACACCCATGAGGAAGAAAGGCATGAAAAGCAGGCATGCACGCCTGTACAGTGGTGCCAATATAGCCTGACCAGTGTGTTTACTAAAATCCTGAAGGACAAGGCAGGCATTTGGAGAAAGGAGAAGAGTCAGGTGTCCAGGGCCTTTGTCCCTTACTGTGTTTATTAAATGGGTACAAAATTGCCTTCCTCTCAGAATGATTTAAGCATTGTGTGCAGAAGCAATACTCCTCTCTTTTAGGTCAGGCAAGGGGGAGCCTTGATATCACTTAGTCTAGTCTTGAGGTCGGCTAAGGGTTGGTCTGGGTGGCCTAGAATGTGGGATACACAGAAGATAAAGAGAAATCGTGAGTAATGCCTTTTGACTGTATTAGTCATGGTCCAGAAAGGAGAAAACAATTATGCTCCCTGTTGCTGGCTGACCACTTTAAAGCCCCTGTCATTGGCTCATTCTTTGCAATTTGTTACACGCAGGCATGGATCTTTATTATTTACTGAAAAGTGGGCACTTCCTAGCTTGCTTTTAATGTAGCATAGACCAGTGTGTGAAAACGACTTATAAGCAGTTTGGGTTTTTTTCTTCATGATAATGTTTAAATTTGCCTCTTTTAAATTACTATTAAATTGTTAATATCCTATAAAGACATGAATGTTTCCTGATCATCATTTGTTTCAGGGGAAATGAGATATTGATAGTCCTGCATCTCAAATGGTGCCCGGCAAAAGATGATTAGTCACATCCTGGTAGCCTCCCCCACCAGGTTCTCTGCAAAGGCTGGATTGGGAGGCTCGATACTTGAGCATTCAATAGAGGAGCCAGGAGAACACTCTCTCCTTTTGTGATCTGATGTGCTGGTTAGCTCTAGCTGTTCACTTTCAGAACCTAGAATTACCGGAGAAGGGAGCCTCAGTTGAGAAATTGTCTAGATGAGGTTGGCCCTGATGTCTTGATAACTAATTGCTGTAGAAAGGCCCAGCTCACTATACGTGGCACCATTTTTTAGGCAGATGTACCTGAACTGAATAAGAAGGCTAGCTGAGTATAGGTCGGTCTGCAAACCAGTTAGCAAGCATCCTCCTCTGTGGTTCCTGTTATACTTGGCCAGTGGTAATGCTATGTGGGGTAGCATCAGGTTTCTGTGTGAGTTCCTGCCGTCACTTCCCTTGACCTGGGATTTCAAGCAAAATATGCTCCAAAGTTATTTGTTTATTATGGCAGCAACAGAAATATCTGCCCTCACATAGGCTATGCAAATATTCCCACAGGAGTACGCACAAATCCTCTACCATATTCAAGAAAAGAATTATTCAACCCTGATTCTTGCTGGAAAGAGTGTAGGCCAGAAATGTTGCCGTAACCACTTTTGAAAAATCCTGTCTGCTCCATTTACATACAGCTCCCCAAGGGGATCTTGCCTCCACTATCTTTTGAAATAGACAATGGGTGATGGTGTTGGGAAGGAAAAAATGGCTGGTTCTGCAACAATAAACACAGACAAATGTTTGGGGCGGGGATGGAAAGAGCGCAAGTAAAAGGCCAATGGAAGAATCTTAGATTAAAAATATAAACCATCAATCTCAGGTGGATCAAACAAAGAAATAAAGGTCACTCATGGCAATACTGCTCATGACAGTCGTTATTATGTCTGTCTGATATTGGATCTCACTATGTTGACTAGGCTAGCCTTGAACTCCTAGACTCAAGTAATCTTCCCTCCTTAGCCTTTCAAGTAGCTGGAACTATAGGCATGCATAGCTACATCTACCTTTGAGTCTTTTTAATTTGTGAATCGTTTGGCAAACTTGAAGAATGCAGTCTTTTGAGGGATCAGCTCCAGTGTTATTTTTTCGCAAGCCTCACATATCCAGCCCCAGTAACGTGTGGGGACAAGAGCTTTGCAGACAGGGCTGGGTGTTGACCAGGATCTGAGAATGAAGATTGTATCTCTCGCTTGACTAGTCTGCATACATTCCTAATGCCTCCAGTAAGAGCTTGTGCTGTCAACATACAGACATCCTAGGAGTAGCTGAGGAGCTGAAGCCCTCTGTGGACCCTGGGGACTTGCACCCACTCATTGGCACAACCGTTAGCTCAAATGTACATGGTTATTGAGTGATTAGAGAGCACTTGGTGTCAATACAGACATGAGATTGTGTTGCGCTGACCCCACAGCTCAGGCAGCCCACCAGACCATATGAGAAATGCTAAGGAAGGAAATAATGCCTGGAGACAAGGCTTGGGGACAGGCACCCTATGGATAAAGTAGCCAAGGGTGCGGTGGAGGTTCGGGCTCCTGGGCTATCCTGAAATGCTGGTTTTCCTTTACCACAAAGAACTAAGACACACACAGAAGTGCTCCGCTCCTCAATCCAAAGCCTTACGCCTCCCCCTTACTCTTCCTTCAGGAGGCACACCTTCCTCCCGCTGCCACAAGCCCAAGAGGTTGGAGGCATACTATGGCTCAGCTGGGGAGGAGTCCCTGGTTGCCCAATACTCTTGGCACTGTTTGGTGTGCTTTCTAACTTCTTCCACGTATCCCCTTAGGTAGATGTTATCCTTGGCTCAGATCTTCTTGTTCATATCTGCTCTTTCCTGTTCAGCTCTTAACCGAATGGTCTTCCCACACATCTTACGATAATTCTTTCGGAATCTCATATTCAACTCAACAGTCAAAGAGTGGGAGCAATATGGGTATTATTCAGGCGTACACAAACCAAGCTTATCTAGATATGCTGGCACATGCTCATAACTTCTGTGCTTGGGAGACTGAGGCAGGAGGATTTCAAGTTTCAAATAGATGAGTTACATAGTAAGATCCTGTCTCAAACAAATCAATAGGGCTGGGGCAATGGCTCAGTACATAAATCACTCTGTGCAGTGGGCAAGCTTGAGGTCCAGAGTTCGAGTTATCAGAACCCACATAATCAGATGGGGATGGTGGTCCACCTGTGACTCCAGCAGTCAGAGGCAGAGAGATCCCTATAGCAAGTTGGCTGCCTAGAATAGCTTTATTGGCAAATTCTGGGTTCATTGAACAGATGTTGCCTTGATAGATGAGGTGGACAGGATTGAGGGAGTCTTTTGATGTGCACTTCTGCCCCTCACCAATTAGACAAAAAAGTACCCTAAATTTAATACTCTCGGATTTCAAAAGAATTGTTATGTGTCTTCTTGAGAGTAAAATTAATTTTAAAATGCCAAAGAAGATAAAACTATGAACACAGACACGTCATCAAATATACTACCCATCTATAAAAACTGGGAGGCCTTTTATCCCTTCTTTAAGGCAGCTTTATTGAGGTATTATTTACATATCATGATGCTCATCCCAGCTCAGGGAGTTTCAGGAAACTGGATGAGATTCACAACCCTGCTGGTTTAAAATGCTCTCATCACCTACCAGTCTCTCTGTTACTGCTGTTTGCAGTGATCTTGGCTCTTACTCTGGGCCACAGAGAAGCATCAGTCTGCTTGCTGTTTCTATCATTTTTCCTTTTCTAGAAACTTCATGCAAATGGAATTGAGTAATAGGCAATCATTCCTGTTAGGCTCCTCTCACTAGACACAATATTTTTAAAGTGCCCATGTGGTGTTGCATTAAACAGATTTTTTTTTAGCATAGAATTTAAATTCCTGTGTTGAATTGTAACAGCTTTATTGGGAAATAACTACCATTGCACATGGTTCACTCATTTAAAGTATATTTTATTAATTTTGTGGCTGAATTATATTCCACTATTGTAGTGGGATTGTGTTCTGTTCCATTGTAAATAATTGTCTTGCCTATTGGTTTAATAAAAACGCTGATTGGCTGAAGGCCGACAGGAAGTATGGGTGTGTGGGTGGGACTACCTGATGTGGGAATGTCTTTCTGTATGCTGTGAATATCAATCTTTAAATAAAGGAGCTGTTTTGGCCCATGACAGGCACCATAGAAAAAGTAGGAGGAGAAATCAGAGTTTAGATAGAAGGGCGGAGTCACAGATAGACCGAGCCAGCTGCCCAAGAAGAAACATGTAAGTAACACAGGTGAGCCACGGGCCATGTGGCAGACAGATTAATGGAAATGGGTTGAGTTAAGATGAAGGAACTAGCTAGCAATGTGCCTGAGCCATACGCCAAACAGCATGAAGTTAATACAAGCATCTGAATCATTTTTGGGGCCTGAGCAGCGGTGGGCGGCTAAGGGGTCTGGAGCAGCAGGACCTCTGGCCATCCGGGACCAAGAAACTTCATTGCTACAGCTACCAGACTAAGAAAACTCTGGAAACAGGAAGAACAGTGCAGAGATGCCGCAGAGATGCCAGAGATGCCAGAGATGCCGCAGATGTAGAGATGTACCTATGCTGCTCTGAGAAAAGGTACCGAGCCCCATGGCTGAACAGGATAAGAATCATGGGTTAGTTTAAGGGTAAAGAATTAGCAAGTTATATGCCTGGGCCCTAGGCCGATCAGTAAAAAATTAATATAAGTATCTGTGTGACTCTGTGGGTCTGTGGGTCTGCACCTCAAGGCTAGGCCTGAAAGTCTGAGCCAGAAACCTAATACAACACATTGTATGCCCATATAATTAAAAAAAAATCTATTCATCAGTTGGTGGCCATTTGGGCTGTTCCCATGTTTTAACTACTGCCAATCATGATTCTCTGAGCATCTCTACATAATGGGGAACTTCAGTTCTCTTGGGCTTGCATTTAGGGAAGGCTTACTTCATCAATACACTCTGTACTTAATCAAATGTGAGTGATGGGATTACAGGGTTGAGTATGACTGCACTCTACTGTGGAGTTATCTTTTTTAAAATTATACCCAGCCTAGTAGGTATAAAGTGGTAGCCGGTGTGTATTCCTAGTGACAATAACAATGAATCTTCCCTCAGGCTTGTCAACCATTTGTTTATCTTTGAAGGAATGTCTACTCATGTCTTTTTCTCATTTAAAACAGAATTTCTAGTTATAATTGAGTTATAACAGGTATTTTTATTCTCCATTGCCTTTTTTTTCTTCCTCTTCATTGGTTCCTTCCTTCTTTCCAAACAGTGCCTGTCATGACTTTTTTAAACTCCAGATTCCAAATATGTAATAAAATACATATTACTTGTCTTTCTGAGCCTAGTTTGTTTTAACTAAACTGATGATGTCTAGTTCTTTTTATTTTTTCTAAAAATCACATAGTTTCATTCCTTTTTAATGCATTAATAATATATATGTGTGTGTTATTTATATCATATTTTCCTTACCTGTTGTCTATCAACTGATATCTAAGCTGATTCTATCACCTGATGACTATGAGGGTGCCATGATAAATCAGGGGTGCTCCAATCCTCTGTCACACGCTGACTTTAATTACTTCACATACACACCCAGTGATGATATAGCTGAATCATATATCATATGTTAGTTCTAAGCTCAGGTTTCGAGAAACTCATACTGATTCCCACAGTTATTGTTCTAACTTATGTCCTACCAATAGTGTCTAAGTTTCTTTCTTTGCCTTCTTGCTGGCATTTTTTTTATTGTTTGTTTTTTTAATGGTGGCCACCCTCCCTGAGGTGGGATAAATCTGAATGTATAACTTAAACTTAAGTATGTATGTGTGTGTGTATGCATGCATGTATATACATATACATATATGTGTAATTTTTTTTCCAGGTGATCAAATTCTTTAATAATGCCAACCACTCACAGTGGGGAGAAGCCAGGACAGGAGATCCAACAGCAATACAGCTAAAGATGCTGAATATTTCCCACATATTTTGTAAATTCACACTTATTTTGTAAGTCATACATTTTGTTTATTTACCCATTAACTGATAGTTTTACTCTTTAGGTGTTTAACGTTTTGGAGCCAATTAGGATCATTTGCTTTCTGTTGCCGTGATAAATCACTGATCAAAACTAAGTTGGAGGGGAAGGAGTTTGTGTCATCTTCGGACTCCCAGGTTGCAGACCATGACTGAAGGAAGCCAGGGAAAGAACCCAACATAGGAAGCTGGACACAGGAATTGAAGCAGAGACCAGGGGAAACACTGCCTACTACCTTCTATCCTGGATTGCTCAGCTTGCTTTCCTATACAACCCAAGACCACTTACCCAGGGATGGGAATGTTCATAGTGGGTAGGCTCTCCTACATCAATTCTTAATAAAAAAAAAAAAAGCCTTGATTTAATGATCCTTAATCATTAAAATGATCTACATGCCTCTATGCCAGTGTGATGGAGGCAATTCATCAACTGAGATTCCCTCATCACAGGCAAAGCTAGTGGTGTCAATTTGTTAAAAGTCAATCAGGACACTAATATACATACATTCTGGATGTATGTTTATTAGGTAAATAGCCATAGAAAATTTTCTTTCATTCCATGGGCTGCCTGATCTTTCTGGTAATTGTTTCTTTTGCTATGAGAAAATTTTTAATTCTATACAATACTATTTGGTGATCCTTGCTATTAATTTCTAGACTCAGGGCACCATGGCCTTTGACACTATCTTGAAGTGTCCCCCCCCCCATCCATGTTTCAAAGTTTTACAACTTACATAAGGGTCTTTGATTCTCTCCGAGGTGACATTTTTTAGAGGCAGTGAAAGATGTGAGATAGTGATGCCATTTCAATCTTCTATACATAGATACCCAACTTGTAAAGCATCCTTTGTTAAAGAGGCTGCCTTTTCTTCAATCTATGTTTTTGAAACATTGGTTGAGTATCAGATACCTGCAGCTATGTGTGTTTATCTCTGGATCGTCCGTTCTTTTCCATTGACCTACATACATGTCAGAACCATGCTGGCTTTGTTGTTATGGCCCAGAGGTGAAATTTGAATCAAGCATTGTTACGCCCCCAGCATCACTGTGATTGTCAGAGTTGCCTTGGCTATTCAGGATCCTTTCTGATTGCACATGTGCTTTAGTTTTGCTCCCTCCCCCCAACCTTTGTGAAGAATGTCCCTGGGATTCTGATTAGACTGTATTGAGTCTGTAGGTTGCTTTTGTTAATAAGGCAACTTCCGCAGGATTATTGATTCTTTTAATACAGCAACATGGACAGTCTTCCATCTTCTTTGATTTCCTGTGTTTTGTAATTTTTATTGTAAAGATTTATACATCATCTGTCAAGTTTGTTACTAGTATTTTCATTTCATTATTTTTGAGGCTATTGCTTGCAGGATTATTTTCCTTCTCAGAGTGTTCATTATTGATACTGAACAGCTACTTCTTTGTAAGAATTTTGCATCCTGCCACTTTGGTGGAATTTATCAGATCTAGAAATTTTGTGATAAAATCTTTAGGATTTTTTTTAATACATGAGTATGTTTCATCTGAAAATAGAGAAAATTTGCCTCTCCAAACATTGTATCTTTTTTTCCTTATTGCTATTGGTAATTCAATCACTGTACTGCATAAGGATGGAGAAAATAGACACTCTTATGTTAGTCTTAATTTTAGAAAAAGTATCGTTAGCTTTTCCTCTTTTGGTATAATTTTGGCTATTTGTTTGCTACATACGGTCTTCATTATGCTCAAGTGTGATCCTTCTGAATTTCTTCGAGGTTTTTTTTTTTTTTTTTTTTTTTTATCATGAAGGACTGTTGAATTTTGTCAAAGTTGTTTCTTATTTTTTCTCTACAACTATCACCATCATTACATGATCTTTTTTTTCTTTTTCTTTTGACAGGGTTTCTCTGTGCAACACTGGCTGTCCTGGAGCTCACCCTGTAGACCAGGCTGGTCTCAAACTCATAAAAGTCTATTTATCTCTGCCTCCCAAGTGCTGGGATTAGAGGCATGTGCTATCACTGCCCAGTTATTATGTGTCTTTTGAATCTTATATTCTCTTCCATATATTATATATATGTATATATGCTGTTGTATTAATCTCCATTTTATTATTTTATAATCTGATTCTTATTTTTCTTTCTGTCTGTTAATTTAGGGGTTAATCTGTTATTGTCTTTACTAAACCTTGAGGTACATCATTAGGTTATTTACTTGAAATCTAATTTAAAAAATGACTGTAGGAGATTGTGTTGTTCCACTGTAAATAATTGTCCCACCCACTGGTTTAATAAAAAGCACTGATTGGCCAAAGGCAGGCAGGAAGTGTGGGTAGGGCTACCAGACTAGGAGAACTCTGGGAACAGGAAGAAACAGAGCAGAATGCCAGAGAGAAGCTGGAAGAAGCAGAGGACAACTATGCTGCTCTAAGAAAAGGTACCGAGCTGTATGGCTGAACAGGATAAGAGTCATGGGTTAGTTTAAGGGTAGAGAGCTAGCAAGTGATACGCCTGGGCCTTAGGTCAATCAGCCTAAAACTTGTATGCATCTGTGTGTCTCTGCAGGTCTGCAGGTCTGTGGGTCTGTGGGCTTGAACCTTGAGGTTAAGCCCGAAAGTCAGAGACAGAAACCTCATACTACAAATGACAATGAAAACCAAGACAAGATTTGGTTTCAAGATTCCAGAAGCAAACAAAATACTGAAAACAGGATAAACAGACAGATTAAACTGCTCTTAGGGATCCAAGAGCAAGAAAGCAGACAAATATAATCAAATATCTAGACCAAAATGCTCTCAAACAGCAAAACAGATATAAAGCAAATACTTTGAAAGCAGACAAAAGAGCTATCTGTCAAAGTTGGATCCTTCTTAACTGACTCAGGATAAACAAAACAGACTGTCAACCAGTGTCCAAGCACCAAGGAAGAGCTCACCAATTTCTTCTTAAGGAAGCGATGCTGTATAGTGGGCAGCAAGGAAGTCCGGTACTGTTACCTAGTGCCAATGCAGTGGATTCCTCCAGTGAAAAGTTGATTGTCCCTAGGCTCCCACATTGGGTACCATAACTGTTGACATACCAAAGAGCGTTAAAGATAGTTTATTCTTGAGCCATTTATGAGTGACCATGGCCCAGGAATACAGATTTATGCTATCCCCTTCCATGTTTCATCATGGAAGCTGTTTCATGAAATTTTTATAGTTTACAGGACAAAGAAAGTCATAAGTCAAGGCAAGGCTAAAGTATGTTTGTAGTGAGGATATAGTGTAGTTATTCACCTTGACCTAGCGGTGTGGTCTTTAGATCCTGAGGCCCCTGTACTGGGCATGGCCAGCCCTATCTAAGACCGGTTGCATGTTGCCTCTCAGCCTTGTTTGTTCTCCACATTCTCAGAAGAAGGAAGGATCGACACCATCACCTCACAGAGCAGCTCAGCTCTCCCAGAACTGCCCTAAGGTTCAACATTATATCAGAGAGTGTGTCATATAAACTCCTTAATAAATGTTAATCCTTTATATAATCAGTTGCCAGTAAGTAATTCCTACTATATTGGGGCTCCTACGTGGGTTTCTGGGCTGGCACCTGTGGTTTCAGTTCTGGGTTACTGGAGACCAAAGGCCATTCACGTGGTCCCGAGGGACTTTAGACAGATATAGGGAGATTATTATATCTACCTATAAACTAGTATTAGCCAAATAAAAGACATAGACAAGTTGCACTAATAAAATAATTCCTACTGCATACATTGGTGAGTACATCGGAGAAGTTGGCACAATGAGATGGGGGAGCTATTTTATAGACACAAGATACAATCTCATGGCATTCTTAGCCCTTGGATCTGTGGAAGTTAATGTTCTACTCAGTTAATAGCTTCTAAGAGGCTTTTATTTATCATGAGGTGTTAGTTCAGATACAGAGTGGGGTGGGTTAAAACAGTCTAAGATAAATTAGCTTTTGAACCCACAAAATTCTAATTTATCCACAGTACTGAAATTCTCATCAGTCTATTAGTTGTGCAGACACAAAAATTCATTTTAGGATGCTCATACCTTTAATCCCAGCACTTGGTAGGCAGAGGCAAACAGATCTCTGCCAGCCTAGAGGCAGAGTGAGTTCCAGGGCAATCAAGGCTACACAGAGAAACCCTGTTTCAAAAAAACAAACAAATAACTCATCCCAGGAGTTTTCAGCTCACATCCAGACAGTTTCATTTCAGGAATTTTTGTTCACTTTTTGTATTGTGTTTGTCCTCTTACATGAGCACCCCTGTCTGGAACTACATGTGACTGTCGCTCCAGTCCAGACCCCAAACCTTTCTGACAACAGCTTGGGAGCTGGATCTCTAGAAGTCCGTGGGGAAATAGGCTCTAACTACCACAACTTTCAGGGGATGAGAGGAAGGCATGTTTGTTAGGGAGCTCATCATACATTATCAGTCTTGGACACCATTGAGGATGACGTATCTCTCAGGGTCAGTTTTGGGCCCCAAGTTCTGTTACTTTAGTGACTGCAAAAAGGTAAGTATTACAATTAGCTCCTTAAGACTTTGTAATTCCAGGACCTGACACCTCACACAGACATACATGCAGGTAAGATACCAATGCACATACAATAATAAATGAATAATTTTTTTAAAAAAGACTTAAATTACCATATGGAAATGTGGTATGTGGCTGTATCTATATGGAAGCCCATTTAAGAGAAAGCTACTTCCTCCTCAGTTACCTATCAATCACTTAGCCAGGCATGCCTGCACCCCACCCCCTACCCCGGTTAAGATGAGGAAGGGCTAATTATCCCTCAGTGAGATAGTGTACTTAAGCTCCTCAGAATTTCTCTCAGGGAACTCACACTCATGTACCACTGCAGCTCCCGCCTCGTTTTTTCCAGTTTGCTTTCTTTGATCCTTCTCTCTTGGTGACCAGCATTTGCCTGACCATGTGTTCAGCTTCAATCCAGGCTTCTTCACTCATTCCCTGAAGCGCCTCCCTTCTCCATCCGCCCTGTGGCCACTATCGGACCTCCACTGCCGAATTTGCCTGCTTTTTTGGACCCTAACTCCAAAGGCACAGCTTTCTCTCTTCTCCATCCATCACCTTCCTACAACCACCAAGAAAGATAATGTTCTTGCCTGCCATTTTCCCTCAAAGTCTCATGAAATTGCTCACAAGCTTCCTTCTGAGTCTGTTATTTTTGAAATTTTATTCATTTTTATTTTATGTACATTGGTGTCTTACCTGCAGGTATGTCTGTATGAGGGCATCAGGTCCCCTGGACAAGGAGTTACAGAGAGTTGTGAGCTGCCATGTGGGTGCTGGGAACTGAACCCTGGATCTCTGAAAGAGCAGCCAGTGCTCTTAATTGCTGAGCCATCTCTCCAGCTTCTTGAGTCTGTTTTTTAAGAAACTCTTATATTTATGAGACTAAGAGCCCCCAAAGGGTACCCCAACTTTCTCTGCAACAGTACTGTCCATGATGGCCCACACTCTCCTAAAAAGACTCTTCTTTAGGCTGGAAGGCTTGATATCTTTCCTCAGGGCCCCATCATTGCTGTCTGTGGAAATAGCGCTCTCTGTAACTCTTCTGATAAAGCCTCCACGAAGGGTAAGTATTCTCAGCTTCCTTTCTGCCAAACCAGTGCAACATCTTTTATAATTTTATATTTATTTGGGGTTCTAAATGATCCCCAGTACTTGGATGTCTACCTTGCCCCTGAGGCTTTACAACAATCTTGCTATAATTCTATTTACTAATCTTTATATGCCTTCAGCCTATATCTCAGATCTGACACCTCTTCTAATTGCTTTCTCTTGCTGTGATAAAAACAAAAACTAAACAAACAAACAAACAAACAAACAAACAAAAAAACCCACCATGACCAAAAGCAACTTGGGAAGGAAATGGTTTATGTGGCTTATACATTTAGGTCTATCATTGAGAAGAGTCAGGCAAGAACTCAAGGTAGGAACCTTGGCCCAGCCTGAAGCAGAGATCATGGAAGAGTGTTGCTCATGGGCTTGCTCAGCTGTCTTTATTAAACAACCTCGGACTGCCTGCCCAAGATGGCGCCTCTACCTGCCACATCAATCAGTGACCAATAGAATGTTCCACAGACGTGGTGCCCATTGCATTCCTTCTTCTGTAGTAAGTGGTTGTGTCACAATGGCAGACACTCACCATCTGCACACTACAGATGCATGCATTTGGCTTCTCACTCATGACCATAACATCTTGGATGTGGTGGTCAAAGGTCATATGGCTGGGTTGGTTTCCCACTCTCTCCACTTGAAGTCTGGTCACAGAAGATGACCAGTTTAGGGTACATATCTGCTATTGCTAGGATTTTTAGCTGGGTCATCCTTATAGATTACTGGGATATTCCCTTGCACCAGGTTTCTACCTAACCTCTAAATGCCACCACCCCCCAGTCTCTTTCAGTACCCTTCCCATCTAGTCCCCCAACAACCCAGTCACTCATGTTCCCATCCACACCCACCCACATTCCGCTTACAAAATCTCTTCTATTTCCCTTCCCAGGGATATTTGGGCATCCTCTCTTAAACCTTCCTTGTTACCTAGTTTCTCTGGGTCTATGGATTGTAGTAGACTTATGTGTTTCAGCTAATATGCACTTAGGAGTGAATATATACTATGTTTGTCTTTCTGGGTCTGGGTTACCTCACTCAGGATAATTTTTTTCTAGTTCTATCCACTTGCCTTCAAATTTCCTGATGTCATTGTTTTTAACAGCTGAGTAATACTTGTGTAAATGTACCACATTTTCATTATATATTCCTCAGTTGAAGGACATGTAGGTTATTTATAGGTTCTGGCTATTAGAAAAATAAAGCTGTTATGAACATAATGTCCCTGTGGCATGATTGAGCATCCTTTGAGTATATGCCCAAGAGTGATATATCTGGGTCTTGTAATAGATTATTTCCTAGTTTCCTGAGAAATGGCCACATGGATTTCCGAAGTGGCTGTACAAGTGTGCACTCCCACAATTAGGTGAGATTTGTATTTCTAAGATTTATGCATCTTTTCTTTTCAAAGTTTATTTCTGTTAAATTTTTCATATAAGTTTAAACTGATTTTTTTAAAATTTACTTATGAGTTTACTTGAATCTTGGTTATGTGGGAGATTGTGTTGTTTCATTGTAAATAATTATCCCACCCACTAGTTTAATAAAAAGCACTGATTGGCTAAAGGCAAGCAGGAAGTGTGGGTGGGGCTACCAGACTAAGAAAACTCTGAGAACAGGAAGCACAAAGCAGAATGCCAGAGAGAAACCAGAAAAAGCAGAGGACAACTATGCTGCTCTAAGAAAAGGTACCGAGCCTAAAACTTGTAAGCATCTGTGTGTCTCTGTTGGTTTGTGGATCTGTGAGTCTAAACGTTGAGGTAAGGCCCGAAAGTTGGCCAGAAACCACATACTACATGGTTACTTAAAAAACTTAACTTTTGGCCAGGCATGGTGGTGCACACCTTTAATTCTAGCACTCAGGAGGCAGAGGCAGGTGGATCTCTGTGATTTCCTGGTCTACACAGTGAGAACCTGTCTCAACAAAACAATGCAAAACCAAACCAAACCAAACCAAACCAAACCAAACCAAACCAAACCAAACCAAACCAAACCAAACAAACCAAACCAAACCAAACCAAACCAAACCAAACCAAACCAAACCAAACCAAACCAAACCAAACCCTCAACTTTTGAAATGTTTTTCTGGCATTTCAATATGAACCTTTGGTGGCATAATTTTGCTTTTGTTTTGCATGTTTCAATGTTGTCTGTTCATTTGTTGAGATGAATGAGGTTTCATGTGGAGGGGGCTTCTTTGAGAGTGGTGGAGTGTTTGCCTAGCATGCACAAAGCTCTGAAGTCAGACACAGTCTCATAAATAAACGCTTAGGAAAAACAAGTTAGAAAAAAGAGGGGCTGGAGAGATGGCTCACTCGGCAAGGTGCTTTAGTTTGAAATCCAGGGACAATTTAAAAGCCCCCCAAAAGCTGGTTGTGTGGCCTGGACTTACAATCCCAGGGAGACAGAGACAAGAGGATCTGTGGGGCTTGGTGGACAGCCAGCCTCACCTATGCGACAAGTTCTGAGCCAGAGAACTTATTTCAAAAAATACCTGAGGGTGACCACTGACTATTGTGTATCAAATAAAGATTGCCCGAGGATTAGAGGACAGAATCAGCCATAGAATTAGCCATCGAGGTCAGAGGGTGGAGGCACATGCCTCCAATCCTAACTCGGGAGGCAGAGATCCATCTGAATCTCTGTTAGTTCAAAACGAAACTGAGTCAAGCAGTGGAGACACGCACCTTTAATCCCAGCACTAGGAAAGTTGAGACAGGAAGTGATATGGCTGGGCAGAGAAGGGAAGATAAGGTGGGACGAGACAGGAGTTCACCCCTTGTGCTTCACTTTGCTTCCCCTGTTCAGTCTGAAGAGACAGGATCTTCACTTTGGCTGAGTAGGCCAGGGAAGAAGTGGCTATGGCTTGTTCCTCTGTCTCTCTGATCTTTCTGATTTGTTTTGTTTTTGTTGTTATAAGATTTAGGATTCGAGCAACAATTGACTTCCATCCAGATCATGCGCATGTCTGCCTGTGGCACCCACATTCCCACAAATGTATGTGTGCACGTGCTTGCACATGCGTGTACACAAACAGGCACACACACAGAGGTAAAAAGCTTCTAACAGTTTAGAAATTTAAAAAAGCATTTCTAAGGGTGAAGAGGAACACTGTACAAACAATGTAACTACAAAATATGAAGGTGACAGAATTGTAACAACATATACATGGTGAAAAGCATAGCCTTTTTTCTCTTTCTTTAGAGAGAAGGCTTTGCTGCGGACCAGCAGCTGCCTGGAGCTTGCAGTTTAAACCAGGCTAGTCCCAAAGTCTCAGAGATACAATTGCTTCTGCCTCCCAAATGCTGAGCTTATAGGCATGCACCACATACTCACCTTTAAAGGCTTATTCTCAATAAGCAATAAAAGATAAAAACAGCGTAGCCATTCTTTTGAGGTGGCAGGATATTTATGAAGATTTCTTAGCTGCCATTTTCAAAGATGGTTTCAACACACTGATTTTTGTTTGTTTGCTTGTTTTTGACAGGGTGGCACTATGTAGACCAGGCTGGCCTTGAACTCAAAAAGGCTCTGCCCCCTAAATGCTAGGATTAAAGGTTTTTGTCACCATGCTTGGTTATATTGTTGTTTGAGATAGGAAAAAATAATCTTTGTCTGTTCTGCCACTCTAGATAACAGCATAGACTCCTCCTTCTTCTGTACAAATTTAATATTTATTCCACCTTTCTGTCATATTCCTGGATCATTTACTGATGTTATATGAGAAAAAAAATCAAAATAAATGAAAACCTGAAATTAGAACGTTATCAAGGAAGGGAGCAAAAAAATTAAATGTTAGCAGCTGTCAGCAAGGAGAGAATGCTGTTACAGAAACAAGGTTGCTAGAAAACAACTCAGCCTCTCACACCAGCCAAGTCCACTCCTGCACAGCACCGACTTCTTTACGTTTGCTCTTCCTAGTAAGTACCAAATATGCTGCACAAGGCTCAGTAGCCAGTTTCAGGGCTCAGTCCTACACACTGCCAACACCCAGAGTCAGTCAAGCGTTAAAGGAACTGCATATCTAACCAACTGGTGGTGAATTGAGGTTTCCCACGGTCTCCCACTTGGGTTTCATTAATTTGATTAGAGAAATACAGGCCTTACATTACCCATTTCCTGTAACGCCTATGACAAAGGCTAAAGATGACCAGGTAGGTTAAAGGTTTGCATGAGGCAAAGTGTGTACAGAGAGGTGAGGAGCACCCCTGCAGGGACTTCCATGTGTTCTGGACACCACTCACACAGGCATCCTTTTGTTGGCTTTAGGATATTGGCACGATAACAAGCCAGCTCTGTCCTCCATCTGCCCCTCTTCCTGGAGGATGATGAATATGGACAAGAGATCCAAGTCCCTCCTCATATATATATATATATATGTATATATCGGGACTATACCCAGACTCACCGCATCAGTACAAAAGCTACTTCTGTCCTCCAGGATATCACCTATCACCAATAGGTTAGGGGCTCAGTGCTGGGGGATGGGGCAGAGATGTACATTTCATCATGTTATCTGAACAGTAAAATTCATTATTCTTCTTGAAACCAGACCAAGTTAAAAACAAATGAGTTATGTTTAGAATCTACAAAGCTAGGAAAGGAACAATAATAGCCTACAGTAAGCAAATGACATGGAATAAGAAAGAAAATACATTAAGAAAACAAAAAAATCAACAAATATTAACATTATTATTTATTAATTATTACTACTATTTTTTTGAGACAGGGTTTCTCTGTATAGTCTTGGCTGTTATGGAATCTGCTTTGTATGTAGACCAGGCTGGCCTCAAACTCACAGAGATCTGCCTGCCTCTTCCTTCCAAGTACTGGGACTAAAAGCATACACCAGCACCACCTGGCATTAATAAAATATATTTTTTAATTTCTTACTTGATCAAGAAAAAATAACAGTAAAAACACAAAAATGAAATGTTAGGACCAATGTAGTAAAAAAAAAATAACTGAGAAAGTTTTATTATTACTATTATCCTGAGAATTGAATCCAGCATTTTACACATGCAAGACAAGTTCTACCATTGAACTATATTCCCAGCCTATTGTACAAATTCTACTTGGTATTAATAATAAAAACCTGGAGCTAGATATTGGAAAAAAGCTGAAAGATTAGAGATAAAGAGGTACAAACTCCAGTCACTTCTCACCTAGTCAATTTTGCAGGCCTGTTTCTGTCTTTCCTTGAGTCCTCAGCTGAAAGGAAATGAGGGCGCAGGCAAAGTGCTGAACGCCTGGTTCAACTTTCCTAGTGCTGGGATTAAAGGTGAGTCACCACTGCCTGACCTCTATGGCTAACTATATAGCTGGCTCTGTCTTCGGATCTTCAGGAAAACTTTATTAGATATACAATACATAACCACACCAGCCTTGCAATTGAGTTTTTAAAATAAGGAATCTGGGCTTGAGGGGATGATTCAGTAGTTAAGAGTATGTATTGCTCTTCCAGAGGACCCAGATTCAATTGTAACTCTAGCTCTCAGAGATCCATCACCCTCTCTGGCCTCTGTGGGTATGTGTACACATGTGGCATACATTCATACACACAAACACACATAAATAATACATCTTTTTAAAGCTTAAAAATTAGGTGATCTTGTAGACAGTTTCACAGTAAATTTGACAACTTTGATGTAGTCAAGACTGCCACTTCTCCCATTCAGTCTTCTGAGTGTTCTTAGTGGCTGATTTTTAGTTGACGTGGCTGCTTGAATAAAGAAGGCACTATCAGGGGCTTGGTAGTTAAAAGCACTGGCTGCTCTTCCAGAAGACCTGGATTTGATTCTCAGCACCCACATGGCAGTCTATATAAGTTTATAGCTCTGGTCCCTAGGGTATCTGATGCCCTTTTCTGTCCTCTGGAGGCATCTCACACACATAGTGCATAGACATACATGCAGGCAAAACACCCATAAACATAAATAAACTATGAAGAAAAGTTTTAAGAAGATATTAGTAAGGAGATAACAGCATTTCCTGCACATGGCAATGCCTCCATGACTATGCTGTAACCAATTGGTACCTACTCTGCTCCCCTCTTCCTTTCTTCAGTCAGATGTAGGCACGATGCCTGCATCTGAAGCATAGATATAATTGTGAGGTGGGAGTCATGTACAGAGCAACAAGAGGAGAAAAATCACATTCCTGACAGCTTTTGAAGCTATTGAGCAATTCTGCACAGACTGCCTCCAGATGTATTTTACATGTCAGGAGAAAAAATGGAAAGCTTTTAGGGCAATGCTATTTTGAGTTTCCTCAAGGGAGTACTCAGTGAGTGCTTACATGTTATTTAGCCATGCTTCTAACATTCACACTGAGAAATCTCTTTGCATATGATGGACAATTTTTTTGCATGCACCTAACATACAAACTACTGTCATTTAATTATTTCTTGGATACTTCTACAAGGGTATTTGTGGGAGATTTGTGTTGTTTCATTGTAAATAATTATCCCACCCACTGGTTTAATAAAAAGCGCTGATTGGCCAAAGGCAGGCAGGAAGTGTGGGCGGGGCTACCAGACTAAGAAAACTCTTGAGAACAGAATGCCAGAGAATGCCAGAGAGAAGCTGGAAGAAGCAGAGGACAACCATGCTGCTCTAAAGAAAGGTACCCAGCCACATGGCTGAACAAGAGACATGGGTTAGATGAAGGGTAGAGAGCTAGCAAGTGATATGCCTGGGCCTTAGGTCGATCAGCCTAAAACAACTGTAAACATCTATGTGTCTCTGTGGGACTGTGAGTCTGTGGGTCTGCGGGTCTGTAGGTCTATGGGCCTAGACCTTGAGGTTAGGCCCGAAAGTCGGGTCAGAAACCTCCTACTACAGGTATTTATCTAAATAAAGCTATTTTTCAACAGTTAAAATCGGTTTTTATTAACATTAATTTTCTACTTAACTAATCTGTTTTTAGTACCTTTTGAGATACCCCAATAACTTCTTTCCTAAGTATGGAGTAATCTCTTTGAGGATCACTCAAAATACACACCCATTCACACAACTCAACCAAAATACTAATATGAACACACATGGCCTAGTTCAATTTGTGAAGGCAGCAACAGCTATGTCATGACCACTGTTGAAAATATGAGACTGTTTGATACCTAATTTCAAAGATAATAAAATCCTAAGGCTCAATGACAGATAAACATTTCAAGCTACTGCATTTTGGGGAATGATCTGTAATACGAGTAGGGCCAAGTGATGTAATCATTTATAAAAATCAACTGGGAAATGCCCCTGTTGATAAGATTCTACCAATTCCTTATTAAGCAGCTGTTGGACCTCTGCATGAGATCACTCCATGACTGCATATTGTCTGTATTTATGGCAGAAGGAGAAACAGTGTCTGAGCCAGTGCCTTTAATATCATGTTGCCTGTCCCTTCTCTAAATAGCCACTTAGGCTGGGAGAGCTCAAAGTCACCTAGACTGTGGCCAGACATAGAAGACAAGGAAGTTCAGAAAAACCACAGTCACATTTGTGGCTGAGGTTTCAGGCTGGAGATTATGAACAGTAAGGATTCAGCCACCTGAAAAGATGGACCTTCAGTGATGAGTCAGAGCCTTTCCAGAAAGGACAGGCTTCCCCTTGTCCCACTTCACTGTCTGTCTTTCCTAGGGCATTGGGAGTACCAAAATGTCATTGGAGTCATCAGCTTCTTTGATTTTAATTTTCTTTGTATGTGTTGACCTTATATTCCTTTATCAATTGTTGTCCACTGTACTTTTTGAGACAGGATTTTTCAATGGGCCTGGAATCACCAATTTGTCTGGGCTGGCTGGCCAGTGAGCCTCCTGTTTTGTCTCCCTAGTGTTGGGATTACAGGTGTGCACCACCATGCTTGACTTTTTACTTTGGGTCTGGGGATTAATCTCAAGCCTTCATGCTTGCATAGCAAATACTTCACTAAATGATGGATCCCTTTTCCTACCCCCACTGCTCACATTTTATAAATACATACCATTTTAGTTACTCACAGTTAGTGAAGTTAGATGTAGGCACATGATCATTCTTTGCTTAATTTTCCCTAGTCTGTGGTGTGCTTCAAGTGTGGGTGTGTATATGTGTGTGCACCAGGTGGTGGTGGTGCACACCTTTAATCTCAGTACTCAGGAGGCAGAGGCAGGTAGATCTCTGTGAGTTTGGGGCCAGCCTGGTCTACAGGGTGAGTTCCAGGACAGGCTTCAAAGCTACACAGAGAAGCCCTCTTTTGAAAACCAAAAAAGATTTTTTTTTTTTTGGTAATGTAGCATGTTTTTTGAAAGGCTGCCACATTAACTATCAATGTGTAATATTCAGCAAGTGATAATCCACACCAGTATATGATAGTTAGACATTCACAGAGTATGTTACCCCCTAAAAGATCATCTCTAGAAGACTCTGAAATACAAAGGTGTTGCACGAATAAATGAGACTCAGGGATAGATCTCTGAGAAAGTCGGAGATATTAGAGAGAATAAACAGGACAGTCAGATGTTACCCAGCTGTCTTTCTGCTTCCTCAGCCTGGCTTTCCTTGGCTTCCTCTTTCTCTAAGCCTGCCTTAAGCCTAAAATACTCTCTTGGTAAATTAAGGCGTGGCCCCACCACAGCCTGCTTGGGAGCCTGGAATTCCTTCTATAATCTAAAATGACCTCGACTCAGTTGGGAATAAGGGCGTAGGTCACCACTCCCAGGATACTCCCTGTGCTGGGATTAAAAGTGTGAATCACCACTCTCTGATCCTCCTAGACTGACTGTGGTTAGAGCTCCAGAACTTCTGGAGCTTTTATTAAATCCCCACATAGACTGTGGGTAGATTCTCTCTGATATCTCTGAAACTTCTGAAGCTTTTATTGAATCCCCACACACAGGAATGAGGTGATGCTGTTCGTGGTTCATTTTAAAGTATGCCAGTGGTGGAGGAAGCAGAGTCTAGAAGGTAACAGGCTTGCCATGGCCAGTGACACATAGATCTAGATTCTTGTGTAACTATTCTCTCTACCTTTGTGGATGTAAAACAGTCTCATGGAAAAGATTTTTAAACATTTTGTTTAACATTTTTTTGAGTTATTGATGTAGATGCGTGTTTTTGCATATCTGTGTAGCATATGCATGCAGCGCCTGTGAAAGTCACAAGAGGGCGCTGGATCCCCTGGAACTGCAGTTACTGACAGCCGTGAGCCCCCATGTAGGTGCTCTGAATCAAACCAAGGGTCCTCTGCAAGAGCTGCTTATGCAGCTCTTTGATTTTTTAAAAAATTGTCTAAGGGAGCTGGGTGTGCACACCTTAATCCCAGCACCTGGGAGGCAGAGGCAGGTGGATTTCTGCGAGTTTGAGGTCAGTCTGGTCTACATAGTGACAGTAGCGCTGCATAGTGAGACCTTGTCTCAAGCAGAACATCTGGAAATTGAAACCAGGACTCTTTTCTTTTTTTAAAAGATTGATATGTTTGTATGAGTATGAGTGTTTTCCTGCCTACTTGTATGTGACCATGTGTGTGCCTGGTACCTACAGGGATCAGAAGACAGTTGGACCCCTGGCCTTTTCTACTTGCAGCAAGTGTTTTTAACTTCCGAACCGTCTCTCCAGGCCCCACATGCATCTTCTTAAATCCATAATTCATGGTGCCATAAAGATCAAAACAACCCAAATGTTCACCAACATATAAAGACATAAACTTTAAGATATTACTAGTTTACTACAATAATCTTGTTTTGTAGACTTAGCTTAAAAAAAATGACATGGGAGGAACAAGAAGACCAGAAATCAGCCTGTGGTGAAAGCCATAGTCATGGAAACCATAGTCTATATGCAGATTTCACATGTGACTGTCATTTCCCTAAACTGGGTCTCTGGCCCACTCTCCTGTCCACTCCTTACACAAAGGCCCTGGGTTTCTGCGATAGCAGCTGAGGCCACATAGCCTTTCAGACAGAACCAAGAAACAGGGTGCAGTAGTCCGCTTTTTGTCTTTGAGACAAATGCCCGAGAAGAAGAATTTAAAAAGGGGGAAAGGTTTATTGCGTCTCCTGGTTTCATAAGTTTCAATCCATAGTCCAATGGCTCCATTTGGCTTAGTGGCGAGAGCATGTGAGGAAGATGAGCAGAGCTTCCCTCAAGGGAGCCAGGAAGCAAAGAGACACGGAGTCTTCCATTCATGGGTCTTCAATTTTAGTGAATTCTCATTAGTTTTATTGTTACAGCTTTGACACAAACTAGAGTTACTCAAACTAGAAGCAGTAACCAGATTGACCTGTGGAGATGTCTGTGTGGGCATTTTCTTGATTGCTAATTAATGTAGGAGGGCTCAGCCCACTGTGGGCAGCACCATTCCCAGGCAAGTGGGCCTGGGACCTATAAGAAAGGCAGTTAAATGTGAGCCCAGGAGCAAGCAAACAAGCAGTATTTCTCTGTGGTTTCTGCTTCTGTTCTGGTCAAACTTTTGCCCTTGTTTCCATAGCCTATAAACTGGAATAAACCCTCTCTTCACCATGTTGCTTGTGGTCATGATGTTTATCACAACAATAGAGGGCAAATTAGAACAGAGGGTGACACTTCATTCTTAAAACATAACACACAAACTAGCCCTTCCTTGTCTCTGTATAGGGCCTGTGACTCCTCAGGGAGTCACCATGACTCTCGATATCTTTTGCCTCACCATTCTGAACATGAGGCCTTTGTGTTTCTCTGAGGAGAAACCTGAAGCCCAGAAGAAGAAGTGTCCCACTCCTCAGGACCATGTGAGGGAGAAAGGAAGAAGGGACAGATGACCCTTCACACACCTTCCTTCAGACCTCCGGCATCTTCCACTGGGTCACCCAGAACTACCCAGAAGTTCATTTTTCCCTGGGAAACTCTCTGAGCATGCTCTCATAGGGCTCAGGAGAAGCTCTTTATGACACATCATTTGGAAGAAGTCCAGGAGTGGGAATAAATCCATCAGAGGTTAAAAATATCACTGATCATTTAGAAACACATTCTTCACTCAACATAGCAGATGTTAGTTTGTAAACACAGCCATTTAAAGAGAAGGCGAGGCAAGATTACAAACAAAAATGTGGGATAAAAGCATCCTAAAACTAGCTGTTTCTGCTCTCCCCCCATCTGATTTGTTTATTAAGCGTTTTATCCCGTATGTTCAAAGGAGCAGAGGTGGAGTTTAAAAAATAAATATGGTGCCATCAGAGTAAAGAAAGTTTAAAGTAGGAAAATGTGATGCAATCAGGGGTGACTTGGGCACATACAACAAATGCCACGGGACCCTGTATTCTTTGCTGGTGACTCCTTCTGGGCTTCCAGGCAGTCAAAACAGAGTGGGTGACAGTGTTGATAGCAACCATTAAAATCTAAGGAAGTCCAGGGAAGCGGAAGTCCTGGAATTTCCTATTCTTCCAGGAGGTCTTTGTGTCACAGAAACAAAACCCTGCAAATCATTTAATTAAAAGTGGACAGTTTCCAGGCTCCTCCTCCATGGAGTGCTCAGTATGGACAAGGAGTAGCCCAGAAGCAAAAGTTTGCTGGAACTCTCTGGAAATGGCTGGAAAAAAGCAGTCCAGATTTGTAGCTTTTGAAGGACCAGGCCCAATTCTAGGACAGCATTTTAGACCATCCAGCAAGCTGTAAGGAGTGTGTGTGTACTTCCTTTTATTGAAAATAGGTTAATTTTTTTCTCACATAATATCTCGATTACAGTTTCCTTACCCTCTACCCCTCCCAGCCCCTCCTTATCTCCTCTCCTGCTTGGATCCGCTCCTTTTTTTGCCTCTTATTAGAAAACAAACAGGCTTTTAGGGAACTTTGGAGGCAGATAGGACAAACAGGAGGGGAAGGCCCAAGAAGAGGCATGAGAACCAGAGCCCCACTCATGGACACATACTCATTGTATGAACACCAAACTGGAAGCTGTAATATGCACACAGAGGACCTGGTGCAGACCCGTGCAGGCCCTATGCATGCTGCCTCAGTCTCTGTGAATTATGTGTGAGTAGATCATGTTGATTTAGACAACCTTGTTCTCTTGGTGCCCTCCGTCCCCTGTGCCTCTTACTGTTTCTGCCTCCTCTTTCTCAGGTTTCCGTGAGCTCTGAGGGGTAGGGTTTGATGGAGATATCCAGATTAGAGCTGTGTTTTCCAAGGTTCCTCACTCTGCGCTGTGTCTGGCTGTGGGCTTCTGTATTTGTTCCCATCTAGTACAAACAGAAGCATCTCTCATGACAGATGAGTGGTGATCTGTTTCCTTGGTCAGAGTGCTGTTTAAAAGTGAAACACTTTGGAAAAACTTAGACACCGGGGGTCCACCTGAGTTTATTTCAGAGGCTTGTCTGTGAGTTACAGAAGCCTTCAGCTCAGCTTTTGCGCCCCAGCTCACTTTCCTGAATCCGTAGGGAAGAGTTCCCATGAATCTCTCTGTTCTTGAACCAGTGGTTATAATAGAGCTGGCTGCTCCCACAATGCTACTGTCATACTGTGGATGAAATATCCCAAAGCCAGTGCCCAGAAAACACTCCACCTCTGGAGTTCTTGGCAAAAAAGACCCATGCCAAGCTCAAATCTCCTTCCTCTACTAGGCTCAAAATTCCCCTGTTGTCTTTTCTGCAGTGAAAATGGTAAAGGAAACCATTCTGATCAGGAACCCGGGTGGACAGGTCTATGGCTGTGAGACAATTTGGCCCTCTTGCAGGAGACACTGGCTCCTAACCAGCTCCAACAGGCCAGTGGCAACCAAACTGTTTGCTTTCTCCTGCTGTATCTGGCTGTACTTGCAGGTGGGAATCCACCCTGTGTACTTTGGCTGTCCAGTCAGGAGAGCTTTGTTCAAATGAGTCTATGGGTGATTTTATCCAACTCTACTCATGGACTCATTCTGTAGACATTTTACTGTGGTGACCTCTCTCACGAATCACTGATTAAAAAAAAATAAACAGACATTTGCTTAAGCAAATAAAAGTTTGGGACACTAAAAAAAAACCTAGCCAGGTCATGGTGGTATATGTCTTTAATCCTACCACTCAGGAAGAAGAGGCAGGTGGATCTCTATTGAGTTCAAGACCAACCTGGTCAACAGAGCAAGTTCCTGAACAGCCAAGGCTACACAGAGAAACCCTGTCTCAAAACAAAAACAAAAACAAAAAAAACCCTCTACTCATAGTTAAAATCTTCAACATATGTAAATTTTTACAAGGCTGATTAACTTAAAATTGACTTTTGCCAGGTGTGGCAGCACATACCTTCAATCCCATTGCTCAAGAGGCAGAGGCAGCCACATCTCTTTGAATTTAAGGTTAGCCTGGTCTGCATAGTGTGTTCATGCCAGTCCAGGCTATGTAGTGATATCCTATCTCAAAAATAAAAATAAATTGACTTATGATATTTAACTTCCGTTTCTTAAGGTATTTTGGTATTTGCTGTCCAATTAATGCTCCACAGCTATGACACCCCTCACCGCCTTGGGGGTGACTCTTTCGTGATTCATACTGTGGTTATTTCCTATGCTCTCTTTGATGCATTCCCTCCTCTCCCACCCTCCTTTCTTTTGAAGACAGGGTCTTACTGTATTGTTCTGGCTGAATATGGGTCAAGTTGGCCTCATACTCACATAGAGCTGCCTACCCCTGCCTCCTGAGTGCCATGAATGGTTTCCTCCCCCTCTTGAGCCTGGTATCACTCAAAACTAAGAGGGAAGGAGAGAGTGGGGGGGAGGGGAGGAGAGAGAGAGAGAGTGAGAGGGAGGGGGAGAGGGAGAGAGAGAGAGAGAGAGAGAGAGAGAGAGAGAGAACTTATGCATCCCATTCTCAGTGGGGAGAAAGTCTATGGTGAGAAATTGAATGAAAGATAAATATTCACATACTGTCCATTGAGTGAAGAGTAATGCTTGATTGCATTTCATTCTACTGGCCATGGAGGTCAAGCAGCAAAACAAGATGGTATTTAGGGGGTTGTACTCAGCTGACAATTAGAAGTTGAAGCTGGCTCAGATTCCTCCTAGACTTCCAAGGTGGCCACCTCTCCTGCAGGGCACACTAACTTTCTGGGATCTCACCATATTAGATTGCCTGTAACTTGTCATTTGGCTGGCTTGTGCCTCTTCGGCTGCCCATGGCATTGGAATGTAACAACTAAAATGCTCAAGAGCCTTCCACAAGAAACACAAGGGCTCTCTGCATTCCATTTCCTGGTTCCTTGCCATACAACTGTCTCAGACTGTGGTATTTTTGGAATGGAAAAAACAAACACAGGATGACTTCTTGAAAAGACAAGGTGGTTGCTCTCCAGATTCTTTTCAGAAGGTAGGCATTTGAAAGCTTCCCTTTGATAGACATTCCACATTCAAGAAGTATGAGGCCTCAGGAAAGATTCTATATGCACATCTTGTTACCAGGACAGGAAGTGGGACCAGAATATAACCAAGCACATGAACACATACACATAGGAGCCATCAGTGGGCTGAGCTGTGAGACTCACTTTCAGACCTGTGGTTTAAAAAGAAAAGTGCCCCTGCTTAACTCATTAGCTCTGAGATTTTTCCAGATGATCAATTAACATTACAGCTAGTGGTGGAAGACACTGTCTTCCTTATGTATCATATCAGTGGAACGTGTAACATATACCCAAGCCATGTGCTGCTTTTATAGGTTTTCTTAATGATTCTCACCAGTAATATACTGTGTTAAATGGTGGTTCCCCTAAATATGTGCCCTAGAACTGGGACTGTGACGTTATTGGTAAAGAGTCTTTGCAGGTTTAATTAGTTAAAGATGAGATAGATCAACACCAGGTTTCTGGGTAGACCAGAAATCTAACCACAAGTTTTTCTTCCTTCCTTCCTTCCTTCCTTCCTTCCTTCCTTCCTTCCTTCCTTCCTTCCTTCCTTCCTTCCTTCCTTCCTTCCTTCCTTCCTTCCTTCCCTCCCCCCCTCCCTTCCTTCCTTCCTTCCCCCCTCCCTCCCTCCCTCCCTCCCTCTCTCTCTTTCTTTCTTTCTTTTTTTTTTTTTTGAAGATCTCAAAGAGGAAACAACCACAGACCCATGGAGAACCCAAGGGGACCCAGAGGTAGAGGCCAAAGTGATATAACCACAGTAGAGGAACACTTAGAGCCACCAGAAGCTTGTGAGGCAAGAAAGGGTTCTTCCTTAGAGCCCTGGGAGGAGTCAGGTCCAGGTGATGTCTCCTCCATTTTGACACCTAATCCACAGAATTATGAATGAATATGCTTCTGTTATTTGAGGGCATCTAGATTGTAGTAATATGTTATAGAAACAAAAAAAATGAATACGACTGTTGAGAGACTCTGGGAGCAAGGACGACAGTGTTTACAATGAAGTCAGCATCAGATACTGTCCCCTGCAACTTCTAGAGAAGGAATATTTGTGTTGGGATATGAATAGGGTAGACAGCCTCAACTTCATAATTGATGGGATCCTTTGACCCCGGTACCTCATTTTACTGGGGACGAATTTGAAACATTATTCTACTGAAGTTCACATGGGCAGTTAGTGGCAGGGCCAGTCAACTCTTCTGATGTCACCAGTCTCCTCTACACTGCAGGCCACTCAAGGGAAGCTTGTTCAGTGTTGGTATGCGTCATTTCCACATTCTTTCAGTCTTAAGGGACGAAGGCCATTTAGAAGTTAGATGTAAAGTCACTGGCTTTCATACTGGAATGTAAGAGGTAGGTTTGATATCAGGGACTAAAGCTGGGTCCAAGCAGTGTCACTAGGACACTGTGCTCTCTTGGTCCTCTCTCTTTCTCTCTCTCAAGCCATGAACTCACTGTTCATTCTCATTGCCTTTGATGGTGGATATACTTTTATCAGGTTTTAAGGATGAAGCCTAATGAGAGGTCTAGACTTCAAAGCCAAGAAATAAATCCTATCTGATCCATAAAGAAGATGCAAGGAAGCACTCCGATTGGCTTAGTGTAAGTCATATGTCCAACTTGGGGCTGAATTGGAGGGGTAGGTTGTAGAGGCTGCTATTTGCTGCTGCTTCTTTTCCTGGTGCTCAGGTAGAGAACCTCTTCACAGATATGTATGGTCAGATGACAACACTCTAACCAATGGCTGAAAGCCATAGATGTGTGTTGTGAAACTTTTTTTTTTTTTTTTTTTTTTTCCACGGTGAAGATGTGTTGCTCTCATTGGCTTAGTAAAGAGCTAAATGGCCAATAGCTAGGCAGGAAGAGGTTAGGCAGGATTTGTGGACAGGTAGAGAGAGCTCTCTGGGATGAGGAAAGACAGAGATGCAATGAGAAGAAGATGCACATGCTGGGTTGAAAAAAGGTACTGAGCCACATGATAGAGCGTAAATAAAAAATATGGTTAGTTTAAGTTGTAAGAACTAGTAGTAACAAGCCTAAGCTATAGGACAAGGATTTATAATTAATAATAAGTCTCTGAGACTATTTAGGAGCTACAAATTATGCCTACAAATGTGATTCACTTCAAGCTTGGGCCATCAACTCTTCCCTTGCCTACTATTCTGGGCCCCCCTTTTTTCTAGTTGTCTGGAAGAGAGATCATTGACATCTACCATATGGATGAAGCCCAGCTATTAGACTGTATATCAGCACACTACTGTTGTCGGAAATAAGAGATAAACCTCTATTAAGCTTGTCTGAGTTTTGTGGGTGTCCTTGTAGTATGAGGTTTCTGGCCCAGACTTTTGGGCCTAACCTCAAAGTTTAGGTCCGCAGACCCGCAGACCCTCAGTCCCACAGTCCTACAAAGACACATAGACGCTTTCATTAGTTTTTGGCTGATCAGCCTCAGGCCCAGGCATATCACTTGCTAGCTCTCTACTCTTCATCTAACCCATGTCTCTTGTTCAGCCATGCATCTCGGTACCTTTCTTTAGAGCAGCATAGCTGTCCTCGGCTTCCTCTGGCTTCTCTCTGATGCTCTCTCTGGCATTCTGCTCTCAGAGATTTTCTTAGTCTGGTAGCCCCACCCATACTTCCTGCCTGCCTTTGGCCAATCAGCTCTTTTTATTAAACCAGTGGGTGGGACAATTACTTACCATGAAACAACACAATACCCCTACAGGTCCTCTTCCACAGATAGTCTACATTAACTCATATGATATATATGTAGCATGGATCTCCAGTCCTTCTTTTAATTTTTAAACCTTGTATTAATTGTATGAACTAATGTGGCTAAATGAGTTTCCACACATTCATATAGTGTGCACAGATGAAAGAATGTTCTCAGTTTTCAGAGATAAGTAACACTCTATTGTGGATAGACACAGGTTGAGTCATCCTTATCCGAAATGCTTAGAACTAGAGGTTTTTCAGATCTCATTTTTGTGTATGTGTGTGTATTTTGGAATATCTGCGTATGTAAAGTGAGATATCCTGTGAATGGGACCCAAGTCTAAACAGAAACTCATTGATGGTTTATGTATATACTCCATATAGCCTAATAGTAATTCTTACATCACGCTTTAAATAACTCTGTGGATGAAATAAATGTTCACTGTGCAGAAATATATTGTTTGTGGCATGTCAGTCACTCAGTTTTGAATTTTGGAAAATTTTGGATTTCTGATCTTTGGTTTCAAGATATCTACTCGTTCCCTAGTTTCTGGCCATTCACAAACACCAGGTGGCTTCTACCTCTGGGCCACTGTGAAAGGCTTCTGTCAGCATGGTGGCTGAGGATCCATTGGAGACCTGTGCTTCCAGTTCCTTGCGATATATGTCCAGTGGGATTGCCGAATCTCACAATAATTCTATTTTTAATCTCATGAGGGACTTTGAGTTTGGAGTTTTCCACAGAGAGAATGTTATCTGCCCAAAATAAGCACAAGAAGAATGTTAATGACCAGCTGAAATAGTGTGTCAGCAGGCAATACTGTCCAAAGAACTGTAGGTCTGGGGGACATTTTTTGGCCAGCAAGCTAGGTCATGACTGACCGTTTCATCAGTCTCTCTTCCTGCTGTATTGACTTTGCTGATCCCCTCTCCTACCTTGGTAGTGTTGCAGCCTCATAGTTGTGAAGACGCAGAGGCTGAGCTCTGGCCATCAGAAGACTGGAGGTTTTCCTAGGAGATTTTTTAGGTCTTTGTCAGCAGCTCCCGTTTGCATGCGCACTCCAAGCCATCAGGGAGAGATGAATTCCATTGGAAGCACTAGTTTGGTCGTGAAGAAGGCAGGCAGTTAGTCGCCACTCTGAAATAGTATTTGGGTCATTGTCTTGCTCGGCCATTGTGTCAGCCTTTCTCCACCATCCCCTCATTCTTAACCCTTGCAGTCCTTAAGGAGAAACAGCTATATTTGCTCCTCTCAGCTTCCAAAGCTTGGCTGGAGAGGCCTTGCTCTGGCACTTGTGCTATTCCAGAGTGTGGAATATAAATTCAAGGGGAAACGTGAGTCTCTTTGTTTTAAAACAGCCTTACTGAATTATAATTCTTATACTATATAATTCACCCACTTACAGTATGTATTCAGTGGTTTGCTGTGTATTCACAGGGTTTGGGGACTATTACAATAGTGTAATTTCAGGACATCATCACTACCCTCACAAAGAAACACAATACACATTTCTAGTAATACCCCATCCTCACCCCTCACTTCATGCCTACCTACCTCTTTAGCCTCAATCAACCATTAAAATTTCTGCCTCTAGATTTGCCTAGTCTTGAAATTTTGTTAAATAGAGAAATATAGGATGTGTTTTTTTTATGGCTGGCTTCTCTCAGTTGGCTTAATATTCTGGAGCTGCAGCTGGGTGGAAGCCTGTACTAATGTCTCATTCCTCTTATAGTTGACTAATACTCCTTTGTATGGATATATCCATCTGAGTTTCATCTGTGCTTGGGGGGATATCTGAGTTGTTTTGACTTTTTGGCTATTATAAATGGCACTCTTATGAATATTTGCACATAAGCTTCTGTGTAGGCGTAAAATTTTCACTTCTATTGGATATGGAACTAGCTGTGGGATTTTGGGGTCATAAAGGAACTCTGGGTGAGATGTTACTCCGTAACTGCTCTTTTCTAAAGCGGCCACTTCACTTTGCATCTCCACCCACAATATGTTCGAGTTCCACTTAGTCTCATCCTAACACTTGGTACTTCTACCGTATTTGTTTCTCCACCCTGCTGAGTGTGAAGTGATAACATGTCTTTCTCCTAATGGCTAATGATGTTGGTCATCTTTTCACGTGCTTGCTGCCCATGTAAATCTACTCGGAGAACTATTGAGATTGTTTGCCCATTTTTAAATTGGGTTACTTGCCTCCGAATGGTTAATTCACAGAGTTCTTTAAAGTCTCTTATCAGATACATGGTTTGTAAAATTTTCTTTCATTTAGAGGATTGCCTTTTTACAGTCCTGTCAGCGTTCTTTTGTTCTCCTTTCATTGAAAATAGATTTTTTTCTTCACACAATCTCTCCCGATTACAGTGTCCCCTGCTACTCCCCCCAGGTCCCCTCCCCCCCACCTGGACGCTCGCTCCCCCTTTCTGTCTCCCATTAGAAAACAAACAGGCTTCTAAGGGATAATAAGAAAAGGAAAGAAAACAAACTAACACACTGGAAAAGGACAAAACAAATAAGCAGAAGGAGAGAGTCCAAAAAAAGGCACAAGAAACACAGATCCACTCACGAGCCCCATAAAAATAAGAAGATAAAATTAAAAAACAGGAAAATAGAAAAAGCACTGATATGACATTATTAAAAAAGGAACTTTCAAAGAAGCTGTGAATTTGCTTTCTGTTGGCTGGGCATGCAGCCTACCCTCAAGAGTAGCTTGCTTCCCCAAGTGAGACTCCCTTGGAGGAAACTAAGTTTTATTTGCAAGTGGTTATCAACTGGAGATAGCGTCTGTGTTAGGGGTGGGGGCTCCTTTTCTTTTAGCTTGGACCCCATCTAGTGGAGACCCATGCAGGCCTGTGCATGCTGCCTTGGTCTCTAGGAATTCATAAGTATGTCAGTTGGGTTGATTTAGAAGGCCATGTTTGCTTGGTGTCCCCTACCCTCTCTGGCTCTTACATTCTTTCTTTCTGCCTCCTCCTCTACAGCATCCCTTGAACCCCAGGAGAAGAACTTGATGAAGACATTCCTTTTAGGGCTGAGTGTCCCAAGATTTCCACTCTCTACATAAAGTCTGGTTGTGGGTCTCTCTGTATTTGTTCCCACATGGTACAGGAGGAAGGAAGCTTCTCTGATGATGATGGCTGAGCAGGACACTGATCTGTGGTATAGCAGAAAGTCATTAGGAGTCTTTTTTTTTTTTTTTTTAGAACAGCATTTTGTTTAACCCAGGCCCCTGGGCTAGCTATCACAGACTCTGCGGCTGGGTTGGTGTTTATGTTTCTCCTTTGGTAGCATGTAGAGTACCTTTCTGTACCAATGTTGCCAGCATGTGGGGTGATTTCCATGACCTCCATTTACTTCTCCTTTGTTATTGTTGTTCCCATCTAATGCTTTGGCGTCATGGATGAGAAATTGTTGCCCAACCAAAGATTTTGAAGACTATGTTTATTACTTTTCTGTAGGGACTTTTGTAATTTAGCTGTAACATTTATATATATATATTTATATTTTAAGATTTATTTAATTTTCATTTTATGTGTGTAAGCACCTACGTGCTTGTTTGTGTGCTGATGTGTGTGGTACCTGTGTGCCTGGTAGCCATGAAGGCCAAAAGAGGGTATCCAATGCCTTGTAATGAGAGTTACAAGCTGTAAGCCACAAGATACAGACACAGGGCACTGAATTCCGATCCACTGCCGAACCAGCAAGCATTCTCTATCAGGAAGCTACCTCTCTAGAACTCCATTTAGGTTTGTGAATTAGTTCCTGACACAAGTCTTTTCTGTGTAGCCCAGGCCTTAAGCTCTCAATCAACCTCTCAGAGTTTCTTGAGTGCTGAGGTTGCAGGTGTGTACTACCACACACACGTTTTACAGTTTCTACCCTGAGGGTAACTCAGACACCCTTCAGTGAATTCCAGTGCCCCAATTCAGGAATGCTCTGCTCCATTTCCCTTTTGCATGTGGTGTGTAAGCGGGTTACTGTGCTGTTTGCTGAAGAAGGTATTCCCTATTTGGCATTATTGTTGAAAAGTAGTTGACTTTAACTGTGCTCATTTCTGGTCTCATAATTCTTTCCCACGCATCTATATGTCTGTCTGTAGGACGGTGCTATCTTGGACAGATTACTGTAGTTTTGTGGAAAGTTTTGGATCACAACCTCCTTGGCCATAATTGAGGCCCTTGCTTTAGCCATGCTCTTGAATGGTGAAATTTCCTGTACATCATTTACTTCTTACAACATGATGGGGTAGGAATTATTATTTCAGCTTTAATGATAAGGAATTTGGGGACTTAGGTGATTTAGTAATTTTCTAGATTTCCATTTTGTCTTTCTCACCAGACTAACATGAGTGGAGTTGATAATCTAAGGTGAGGATTCCTCTGTTCTAAATGCATTCATTGTCTCTTCTCTTGCTTTCTGTTACTAAATAAATCTTTCTAGATCCTGAATAGAGTTTACTAGATTTGCCATTCTTGCCAGAAAAATATTTCAGTTTTCTCTGCATGTAGAATTTATGTCAAAGGGGGAAGTATAGACCAACAGCAGGGTAGCTGGACCAGAATTGAAGACCCCACAGTTTCTCCCTGGTTCCCAAGTTTTACCTGTTCATCTCCCATCAGGCTCAATCTCCATGTAAGTCAATACCCTTCCAAGACAAGGCCAGAAGCAGATCACAAAACCTTTGACTTCAAACTCTCCCCACTTTCCCCTTTAGAGAATTTGAAAAATGCCAGGCAAATACTCTGATGGATGCTTGGGATCATGTGATACCCAGGCCTGTTAACAGGATCCTTTTGAGTACTTTGAGGAAGGGTTTTATTTATAGAAAAGACTATTCAGAACCCTCCTTTGGGTTAGGCATTTTTTCCCCCAGTTTACAATTGCTGTAACTATTGCCAAACTCTTATTTATAAACCTGGCGACTGTGAATCCCTTTTTAACAAACCATTAAATGTTTGGTCTGTTTAAAAACTCTGCCAATTAAACTGCCTCAACATTTCAAGCATAATCATTTAAATATGTTTGCTTTTCTTCTTAAATATTTTAATTGTTTGAGGCGTCAATCTTCTGAGCACGTAAATAACGCACAGGAATGCAGTAAATTAATCTCACAAGGAGAACCCTGTGTTCTCAGAGGAGTTTTGATACATGCATGAGCTTGGTAGGCTTCCAATAGGGCATTGTTTGTCTAACTTTATTTAGTTGTCTGTCTTAAAGCCAGATCACAGGAGTGCCACTGGTCAAGTTTAAAGTTTCTTTCCTCTTATAAGTGCAGAAAACACCAAACAAAGACAGGCCAGCTCTTCAGAGCACAAAGATATCAACAGCATGCTTTTGATGCCTCTGAACTGCTAATAGTTGCTTAAATCTTTCCCAGTTTAAAGCTTGTATTCAGTAAGAATCCCAGAGAATTCAGCTGGGTTATTTTGAGACCTTTCGAGATGTTCATGCACTAGTGAAATCTGACCTGTTCTAAGCTTTGCTTGGATGTGTTTCCTCTTGCTCAGTGACCACTGACAGTTAATTGACAGCATTTATCCTTTTTTAGTGAGGCATAAAATAACGATGCTTTAACTTAGCTGAGGTACAGTACCATCTAAGTTAACTGGGAACACACAAACACACACACACACACACACACACACACACACACACACACACACACGTTGTAGAATATTATTTTCAGATGTGTTACTTTTGTTTATGTGTATTTGTTTAACTGTGTGAAGCTATATTACTTTGCCTGTCTATAACACCTGATGGCCTAATAAAGAGCTGAAAGGCCAATATTGAGGCAGGAGAAAGGATAGGTGGGCAGGCAGGCAGAGAGAATAAATAAAAGGGGAAATCTGGAGGGAGGGAGAGAAGGAGGAGAAAAGAAGAGGCTAGCCACCCAGTTACATAGCCAGACATGGAATTAGAAGGAAAAAAAAAGATATACAGAAATAGAGAAAGATAAAAGCCCAGAGGCAAAAGATAAAAGGGATAATTTACAAAAAAACTGGCAAGAAACAAGCCAAGCTAAGGCTGGGCATTTATAATTAAGAATAAGCCTTCCTGTGTGATTTGTTTGGGAGTTGTTCGGTGGTCCCCCACTAGACCAAAAATAACCAACTACACACACACACACACATACACACAACCATCCCAAGTTAAGACTAAGTGTTAACTTAGAGCTGTAGACATGTGACATTTCCTCATCACTGTCCTGATGTTATTGTTTCTTTCTATGGCATGACATCAACTTTGAGCCTTTGCCAGCTCATGAAACTCTCCAGCGCTCCACCACTGCTTCACTTGATAAGATTTTCACTTGTGTGATTTTTCAGTGTATATACTTTTTTGGTAGCTACTTATAAACTGATATGACTCTATGGAATTTAAATATATTTTTAGCTGTAAAGATGTTCACATTTGATGGATTCCTCCGTGCTTTCATGCTCTTGCTGGCACATCCTACTTTTTTTTTTTTTAAATCAAGTTTATAAATTATTTATTTAAATTGTGATAATCATTTTCCTAAATAATTCTCATTACTTTGCTGAAGAGCTCAGGACAGCATTTAAAGTGAAGTACCTAACGTGTAAAACTTGTTCTAAATTTAATAAACATTGTTTTAAATTTTCTTGACAATATGAAGTTACCATACTTGAGAAATTATGATCTCAGCCCTCAGCTGTGGAGGGAAGAGGATCATGTGTTTGGGGCCAGCTACATGGCAATAAAAACAAAAGACAAAAAGAAAGAATTAAACCATGTGATTTAAGAGATTTAAAAACAAGGAACTTTTTGTAACAGGTTTATCCAAATATAATGCACACGTTACCAATTAACCCACTTAAAACCTACAGTTCAGTGGTTGTTAGTGCAGTCATAAACATATGCAATCATCATCATAGTAAGTTTTTTTATTCCCATCCCCGACACCTTAGTGCCACACCTGGCCTTGAGCAATCACTAGTTTACTTTCCGACACGACGTTTGCCTTCATTGGAATGATATAATAGAGTCATAAAGTTCATGGGATTTTTGTAATAGGCTGATTTACATTTTGTAATTGGCTTATATCTAATTTCACTTAGAAGACTGGATATTGAATGTGATAAAAATATTTTCAGGAAATATTAAGAAGGATATTCTATTTTTTAATTTTTTTATCTGAACATCTCACATGGAGTTCTCAGACTTGTCACATTGCAGAAGTCCCTCTGTTAGCATGAACCAACCAACAGTGGCATACAGGACAGATGGCTTCCCCAGACTCCATCTCTAGACCAGGAGTCTGGCCATTCAAAAATATGGCAGCTCTAGCTGAATATGCTTGAGTATCTAGTCGTTATTTTCTGTATGTCTGGGACAAAATACTCAATAAAAGTAATATAACGAGGTCTCATGTTGGCTCACAGTTTGAGGGTAGACTCTATCATGGAGGAAGGCTGCGTGGCATGAACATGAGGTAGCTGGTCACACCACAACCACAGTCAGGAAGCACAGAGAGATATGCTGGAGCTCAGCTCACTGTCTCAGTTTCTTTCTGTCCAGGACCCCAAACCATGGGATGGTGCCACCCACATTCACTATGAGTCATCCTTTCTCACTCAAACTTGTCAATAAAACTGTCCTCAGAGACATGCCCAGAGGTGCGTCTCCTTGGTGATTCTAAATTCAGTCACGTCGACAATGGAGATTACTTATCCCGGGCAGAGCAAGACAGTCACTGAAAATGGGACACACATAATTAAAACATCTTCCTTAACTAAGGTATTAGAAATCCTTTATCCCCAGCCTACGAGTTTCTGAATTATGAATGAAGCTGGACACAAGATAGCTCTGTGCTGCGTTCGAAAACTGAACTAGAAATTAGGATGGTTAGGTTTATTTTGTATCTTTGTATTTTTGAATTTAAAGAAAAATTTCTAAATCTCTGATTTTTTTTTTTAAATTGGTTTGTTCTTAGAAATGGGGTCTTACCTTGTTTCAGGCTGGCCTTGAACTCCTATGCTCAAATAGTCCTCATGCCTCAGACTTTTGAATAGCTGGGTCAAGAACACTGTCACACTTAGCTACCTTTGAACCTCAAATTCCAGCTTCCCTCCCTCCTTTCCACCCCGCCCTCTTTTTCCATTCTCTTGACAGAGTCTGTGTGGCCCAGCCAACTCTCAAACTCATGATCTTTGAGCCTTATTCACCTTATTACTAGAGTTAATTTGTAAATGGGTAAAAATAACTACTCAGTATGGCTGCTGGTGGTCTTAAATGAGGTATTATGTCTGAGGTTGTAGCTGGGAGATAGATGGCTCAGTGGTTAAGATAATTTGTTGTTCGTGCAGGGGTCCTGGGTTCAGTTCTCAGCACCCACATGGCAGCTCACAGTGGAATTCCCAGTTCTGGAGAATTGGACACCCACTTTGGGCCTCTGCAGACACCATACACAGTACACAAATATATATGCAAGCAGAACAATCATACCCATAAAATAAAAATAAACATATCTTTAAAAAGATGTGCCTCAGGTCTTCTGCAAAGGTTGGAAGCTGTTCAGCGTTTCTTTCCTTATTTTTTTGGGTTTCCCTACGTAGTGCCTACATAGGCCTCTGCTTTCGGAAATGGTTTCAGAATTTGCTCTCCAATGCACTTGGCATACCAGCCTTCTGTTTTGTGCTTACAAAATGCAATGATAGTAGTGGCTTTATTTCCTAAATCCCAACCTCAAGGCACTTAGGTGGTTTTGCCAAGACTGCACCCACCTGTCTCTTCTCCAAACACTGAAAGCCCACACCACTGTCTCCAATTTAGGTCTTCTCTTACGACCCAGACCCAGCCAAGATGGCATGGCTGGAATTCCATCATTACGGTTAGAGGTTGGCACAATCAGGCTCATCTCAGTCACTTCTTATACTGCAAAGCTCTTCAGTTCAGGAGGGGACATAGCTCTGTCCTTTGGGACTAGAGCCTGAGCCTGACAGAGCACACACTGCAGTGAATAGGACACCAGATATTCCAGCCTCCTGTAACCTGACACAAGGGCCTTTCTTCATTCTCTTTAAGCCTTTAAGCTTCATTAAAACTCTCACTCTCTCTTTCTCTCTCAACTCTTGCCTAGAATGATGTCTTGGTCCTCAAGGTGTTCTTGATAGTTCAACACCTAGATCTTCAAGAAAGTTTCTGTTAAACACATCTGCATATCCTTACTCAATCACAGACCTCCTACATCAGCACCGCTGAGTGTGTCTGACCTTAGAAAGTGTATGAAGTTTTTCACTTTCCCTGGTAAATCTGACCAGCCCTTCAGACAAAGGTGAGTTTCAGCTTTGACTTCTACAGAAACTTGAAACTTCAGGAAACTCTAATACCATAGATTTTACACACACACACACACACACACACACACACACACACACACACACACACACACACACGCGCACAGGCACACACACACTCATACTAGCTCATTCATTTGGATGTCCTTAAGCCTGTAATTCAGGCAGTTATCATCACTGTTTATTTGACTGCCAATGTGGGATATCTTTCTGGACACTGTGAAAATGCTGTATTACTATTTGCTAATAGCACAGTTTTTAAGGCAGTCTTGAGTTGCTCTCTATGAGATTTTTTTTTTTTTTTTACTGTCAGATGTATTTAATTTCAACCATGAGAAAAATATGGCTGAAACTTTCCTGTTTAACATACAAATCTGTGGCGGAGCCAATGTATTAGTAATTCTTCACAACGACTTTCTGCCATTATTTCAGAAAGATGCAGTGTCTAATTTGCCTGGCTATGCTCAGAGTTTCATTCATTCATTAATCCACATTTATTCCATTTTCTTACCACCACCAACAACCTACACAGCCCTTTGTGTTGTGTAGCCGTCTCTGGACCTCTCCACTCATTCATTTCTCCACATCCTCTCTTAAGTCACAGGCTCCTCTAGAAAAACTACCACCATGAGACTCAGACTCAAAGGGCGAGTTTGAGGTTTAGTCCTGGATATTTTGGATCCACACATCTCAGTGTCTCTCTCTCTCTCTCTCTCTCTCTCTCTCTCTCTCTCTCTCTCTCTCTCTTTGAGACAGAGTTTTCTGTGTAACAGCCTTGGCTGTCCTGGAACTCACTTTGTAGACCAGGCTGGCTCTGAGCTCATAGAGATCCACCTGCCTCTGGCTCCTGAGTGCTGGGATTAAAGTCACTCACCACCAGGCCTGACTGCCCTCCCTTTCTCAGGCCCTCTTGCATTCTGTAGCCTGAAGTTTTTCTGTCCCATCCAGGCCCGATATCAAGAGGAATCTCTCCCACCCACGGTCCCACAGCTGCTTATATGATAATTACTCAGAGGCTCATATTAATTATAAACTGTTTGGCCTATTGCTCAGGCTCGCTAACAACTAGCTCTGATAACTCAATCCATTTCTACTGATCTATCGTATTGCCATGTGTTCTGTGGCTTTTCCTGGGTTCCATCGTATCTTACTTTCTGGCAGCAGTTGGCAGCTTCTCTCTGACTCTGCCCATCCTTTGTCTTTATCTCAGCTTGGATTTCCTGCCTGACTTGTCATGGGCCAAGACAGCTTCTTTATTAGCAAATGGTAATACAGCATTTTCACAGTGTACCGTAAGATATCCCACACTGGCAGTCAAATAAACAGCGATGATAACCGCCTGAATTACAGGCTTACGGACATCCGAATGATTGTGCTGTCCAGTAGTAACTAAGGCCATAGAAACCCTTGACTCACTGGTGTGAGTCGCTGAGGGGTGGCAGGTACCATTTCCACCCATGTGTCTAACAGTCACCCATGTAGCAGGACTTGGCTAAGAACCATTAAAGCCCACCTCAACACGCTTTTAAACCAAATGCTCTACTTTTGCCTTCCAACAAAATGGCTGTTCCTAGACTTCTACTATGTGATCATACAGACACAAAAATTCTGAAGTCTGAATACTTTCAGATACCAATAGTTCTCTTAATTTAAAATACAGGACCCTAGACGTCCAGTAGAGACTCTGGATCCACTAGGCTAATGAAAGTCTGTCACTGCATTTCAACACACTATACTCCATCATGGCTCAGGAGTCTAAGGAACAGACTTTGAGAAGTTGCTTCAGAGCCTTTGGGAGCCCTTCTTTGGTTTTGTTAACTCAAAGAAGGTCTTGTCTTTTTGTGAAATTTAACAGCTAGAGGCAGGTTTCCAGAGAACATGCTTTGAGGGGAGTTTCTTCAGAAGCTTCCACTGTGACAGCAATAATTTCCTCTAATTAGCTTTGCTGAGTGGGTCTGCTGAGGCATGTGGAAGAAACCAACATGTGACTTGAACAGTGTCCAGAGAGGATTCCTCAGAGGAGAAGGCTTTAAGACCATGAGTGATGGGCAGGGAGAAGAAAGTGGGTGGGAATTAACTGACCCTTCTTGGAATTGACTTTGATCTCAAGAACAATTGGCTGCTGGATTCTATGAAGCAATACACTGCAACTATTGTTCACTTGAACTTTTACCTATATTAATAAGACATCTGGGTCAAGTTTTCCACAGCTTCTTCCTAATTTTATTATTTTTGTAACAACTTTACTGAGATATAATTGACATATCATATGTACAATTTAAACAAAGGATGTAATTCAGTGTTTTTCATATATTCAGAGAATTGTGCAGTAGTCACCACAGTCAACTGAAGAATACTTCAATCACCTTGGGAAAACAAACAAACACCAACTCCATATTCATTAGCTGTTGCTTAACCTCACAATACCTCTATTTCCCCAGTACTCAACCTCAAAGCAGCTTACATAGCTCTATGGATTTGTTTTCTATAGACATTTCATGGAGATGGGATTGTATAGCATGTGCCTTCTATGACTGGTCTTTCACCTCACATGTTTCCAGGGTCCATTTACCTTGTAGCATGAGTATGTCATTATACTGGGTGGGTACCCACACTTTAGATTTTCTGTTCATCTAGTTGAGTTACTCTTGGGTTGTTTCCATCTTCTGGTTATGGAGAATTGTAGTATAAAGTTTCTGGCCTTTAGTTCAGACTTGCAGACCCACAGTCCCACAGAAACACACAGATGCTTATATTAATTACACTCTGCTTGCTGATTGACCTGGGGCCCAGACATATAACGTGCTAACTTTTAATTCTTAAACTAACCTGCGATTCTTTTCTTGTTCAGCCATTGGCTTAGTACCTTTTCTCAGAGCAGCATCTGCTTGGTTCTCCGCTGATCTTTCTGACATCTCTGTCTCTACTCTTCCTGTTCCCAGAGTTTTCTTAGTCTGGTAGCCCCACCCACACTTCCTGTCTGCCTATGGCCAATCAGCATTTTTACGAAGGGCGGGACAATTATTTACAGTGGAACTGAACACAATCCCACTACAGAGAAGTATGAAATTATTTGTGTGTACATTTGATGTAGATTTGTGTTAGCTCTGAGTGTCACCTTTTGAGGAACTCTACCCAGTAAAGGAAGGTTCAGTTACACCTCCTCCCTTACCCTCCCACCCCCGCTGGTCAAATTCCATGCCCTACCTGTTCTGCTATTATCTTCTACACCAAGCTGGACTCAGTGGCTTTGAATCATTGTTGTATTGTAAGAGATCTGTTTCATACAGCTCAGTCAAGTATGACTGAATACTTACAGTAAGCAGGTGTTTGTGTGAAGTGTGAAGTAGCGAGCTCTGGTTATGGGAATCTCAAGTACAAATACTAGAGGGCATTAATTGGTATGACTTTAAGAGTTGGGACAATTTTATCTCGACTTGTGTTTATGGAAACAAGAAAAAGAAGTTCACAGCTATAACTGTTGACAACAAAGAGTGAGATGGGGAGACGAAGAGAACAAAGCTGCCTTAGGCAGGAGCCTTGAGGAAGGAGGTCCTGTGACCTTCTAATGAGTAGAGCTAGTAGATACCAACCATCTGTGAATTCCACTAATCTCTGTTACTGTGTGTTGCTGCTTAGAGAAAATACCTAGAAACTTCTGGAATGTGAAGTCCTTTATTTAGCTCCTTAAACATAAAACATGGAGAGTGGAGAGACCCCAATTGGATTTTCACAGTGACTCTTGCTGTGTAATTAGCATCGGCACTGAGAAATGAATTGTCACTAGGCCCTCCCCCTGCCCTGTCCTAGTCAGAGTATCCCCAGTGGAAGGAAGGAAGGCACCCTGACTTCTAATACCAACATTCTCAGACACAGGGAATGCATTTTTAATAGCATGGTTCAGGTGTCGGGAGCTGGCCAATAGAATAGTTTATCACAGAGAATGTCTGAACACTCAGCAGACACACTGTATTGCAGGGTGTCATCCAGCCTTAAAAATTAAATACTTTTAAGCTTGTGTTTAAAGATTACAGCCACAGCACCAAAGAAACTTAACTCATCTTCACCTGCAATTTAAGAGCATCTATTGTAGGTTTTTTTGTTTTTTGTTTTGTTTTTAAGTACACAAGACTTCAGACTTTTCAGTAAAAAGACATCTACTCTCCCCTCCAAACCCTGAGGTTTATTCCTGGGAGCAGTCTGACAGAAAGTCCAGGCACTATAAATCACAAGTGGTTTAATGATTTAAAGAGTGTGTATGTAAACATATGCACATTGGCAATACATCACTCGGTATGAAGTAATGACAACATAAATTCGGCCTTTGCAACCAGAGCACACAGACAAACCTGCATTTCTCTAGCTTTACTGAACAGGAGAGAATCAGATTCCCTCACCTTTCCAATAAGACAAGCTTTCTAAAGCTAGGACTGGCTGCAAACTGACACTGCTCTGCTCTTACCTGGGAAAGAAGTCCATTATCAGTATCTCACCTATGATACATTAGAAGTCTAGACATTCTATTAGGGGAAACTATTGTGCAAAGGCGACTAATTGCTTTTTAAAAGCTCAATAGACGTATCATAAATCTCCAAAATAGATAACGATTTCATTAGACTATTTCCTGGGAAGTTTGAGATTCAATTAGCTCCGGGTCAAAGCTTGGAGGATGGAGGAGCGTGTGATTCCTGCCAACTGCACAGGGCCGCCCTGGGCTCTTCCATTGTGAATGCTGGGTAGTGACTCCCAAGGTAACTTGGTCTTGGTACTCTTGTTCCCACTTTGGTGCTGGGAAATCACGCCGTTCTCTCCCGGCAGAGCTGCAGCGTCAGCACCGGGAATCCTCCCGAGGAGGTGGCAGATGCAGGTCGGGCTCCCAGGCTTACCGTCCAGGGAAGCATTGCCTTCCCCTGCCCGGCCCTTTTCCGTTGGATGGCTAGCAGCCCCTCCTCCCCGGTAGGGAGAAGGGGGAGAATCACATGGGACTTCCTTCCCATTTAAAGGTCGTCAGGGTCTCACTTTCAGGACGGCCCTCGCAGGGACCCGGTCCACGACGCTTTCCTTGGCGCTGCTGTTAGGGACAGATTCCGAACCGTGGGCCGCTAGCTGCGGGAGCCAGCCGTTCCCTGACGCCTTTGCCGAGTGACCCCAAGGCGGCGGTGTACTTGTCACCGTGGGTGACCGAGAAGGGACGGCGGGGGGAGGGCCCCGCGGGGCAGGTGGGCGCGGCCGGCGCGGGCAGCGGCAGCAAGTGGTTGGGCCGTGCGCAGTCCGTCCTGCGCGGCGCCGGCGCGGGTGCCCGGTGCGCCGCACCCTCCGCTCAGCTGCGCCACCCGTCCGCCGCGCGCCCATGTCTCTGCCCGTGGTGCTCCCGGGTTCCTGCTGCTCGGTGGCCGGGCTGTCGGGTGGACCTCAGGCCGGGGGTCCTGGCGCCGCGACCGCCGCCACCCAGGAGCCGCCACTGCCCCCCCTGCGGCCGCGCTGGCCCCGGGGCGCTCTGCAGCCTCCAGCCCGGCCCCGCTGCGCCCCCGCCGCTGTGCTGGCCCCGCCACCCGCGCTCGCGTCCCGCCGCCCCGCTGCTCCGGGCTCCGGCTCCGCGCTGCTGCCGGCGCGCCCGCTGCTGTCACTCGGGCTGCTGCAGCTGATCCTGGGCTGCTGCATGGTGGCGCTCAGCTTCGGGGCACTGTCGTTGAGCAGCTCTCCGCAGGTGAAGAACTCGTGCCCGTTCTGGGCCGGCTCCTCGGTGAGTACTGTGCGCCTCTCTGCGGGGCCCACCTTGGGGACAGTGAGTTGTAGAGGGTCCCTGTTTTTGTGACCTTAGTCGGGGAGCGGACCCTCAAGCCACCTAAAGTGTTTGGGCGACAGTGAGTCGGGGAAAAGTGTTGGGAGGCAGTCAAGTTCAGCGGAGAATTGGATTGCACCTGGGCAGCACCTGTTCCTTGCACGCCAAGAATTATGTTTTCAGTCAAGTTAACGTTAAGCATAATATTAAGCTCTTTAAGAGACTGGCATGGGGATGGGAGGAAAAAAAATCTAAAACTGTTTTGGCCACTGAATACTTGTACTACATTGGCAAAGTAAACTCTCACAGGTAGCTCAGGAGTTTTGATGTATTTTCCCTCACTGATACACCAACAATACTCGTACAGAGTTGGGTACTTCTGGAGTAGACAAAGTGACAGATTGAAGAGGGGGAGGCTATAGACTTGTTTTTATTCTTCATTAAAACACATATAACTGAGAGTGTATCTGGTGCCGGGTGACTGCACCCCAGGAGCTTAGAGGTAATAAGAGGTGTGTGTGACTGGTGGCTTGTACCTACTCATTAAACGAGAGCTCAAACCTGAGTGGGTTCCTGGAGCCACCAAGGCTGCTCTGCAGAAGTGAGTGCTCAAGAAACAGAGCCTGTCATTACAGATACACTCACCAGAACTCCAGAAGCGTGGGACAGCTAGCTGGAGATGTCTGTCTGCCCTGCCCTGGCACCTGGTCCTGTCTCCTTGGTCAGTGAGGCATAGGGAAGACTGGCCTTTGAGAAAAGCACCTGCCGGTGGACAAGCATCAGTGGACAGGATGGCTACTCATCCCTGCCTCCTAACTCTTGTCTCAGCTTTCAAGGCATCCACCCTCTTGAGGTTTGCCAGGGACCAAGAGACTAGGAAACAGGTCTTGTGCAATGATTGTGGCAGATGAGTAATTTTCTATGAACGAATGCACTCCGAAAATCTGACAGTGTGGATAGCTTTTTCTACAATCTGCAGTGAGTGTACATTTTGTGCTCTGCTGGTCAAAGCATAGCCAGGGTCAAGACCAAATTTAAATTAAAAAAAATATGGGAGAACCTATTGTACCTAGAGGAGTCATTTGAACAAGAACATTAAGAACCTAAGATTTCTCTGTTTCTCTGGCCTAACTTAGAATTTTGTATCACCCGGTGTCAATCTACTCTTTTGTTTGCTTATTTGTTTTTTGAGTCAGGGTTTCTCTGTATAATGGCGCTCAGCTTCGGGGCACTGGCTGCCCTGGAACTCATTTTGTAGACCAGGCTGGCCTCAGACTCACAGAGATCTGTCTGCCTCTGCCTCCGAAGAACTGGGATTAAAGGTGTGTGCCAGCACCGCCTGGCAATCTACTCTTCTTATAAAAACCATTGCTAAATGGTTCTATTGGGACTCTAGTCTTTTTATGCTATATAATGAGTGAAGTTCACAACTTCTGTATTAGCTTGATGAAATTATACCCTGTAGTCCTGTCCCTGGACTCTGCTACTGTCTTGTGAGTTTTCTGGAAAACCTTGAAATATGGGTACTCTAAATAGAGTAGGAACAAGAATAATAGAACGATAGCCTCCCCTCCCACTTCAGCCAGGTTAGCCATCCAAACGGTAACTGCCTCTCTCTCCTCTAAGTACCCTGAACCAGAATCTTATTAAGTATTTTATGGATTTACTCTTTGTAAAATAATAATCATTGTTCTATCAAGATAACTACTTTATTGAGAAGATTTGTAGTGGGCGCTAGGGAGTCGGTTCAGACAGTAAAACACCTGAGGTATAAGCATGGGCACCTGAGTTTGGATCCTGTGGGGAGAAGGGAGTCTGTAATCCCAGTGTCTGGGGTGGAGTTGGAAGAAGGTAGACACAAGAGGATTCCTGAAGGTTACTGGTCAGTCAGCCTAGCCAAACTGATGAGACACCCAGTCTCAACAAATGAAATAAGGTGGAAAGTGCACCTAGCACCATTCTCTGCCACCACACACATGCAGACATACTAATAACTACATAACCACACACATAACCGGCACACACACACACCATGTTTCCTAAAATTAAAGTCTGAAATCACTTTGCAATTGTAAATTATTTCAGAAGTAAATGCACTTAGATAGATGTCAAAGGAACCACAACAGGATTTGATGAAATGGAAAACAGAGCTCAGAAATCAGAACTGGCAGGTGGTACCTTGGGTTCACTATCCAGGCTTGTCCTCGCACATGAGCAAATTAGACCTAAGAAGGAATCAAGGACTTGGACCTGGAAGGTTCTCTTTTGTATATCACAGTGTACCTGTGCCCCTTGGTCAGTATTCAGACCTGTAACTGTCACTTACTCTTTCTTTGTGTGTATGTGAGACCTGTTCCTAAAGCCAGCTTCAGAGTTTGCTAGGTGGCAGTAAAATCAATGAATATTAACTATCTTTTCAGAACAAGTAAATGGATGTCATTAGATTTCCATGATTCTCTTGGTGTTTTGGGGAGAAAAATAACATTTGTATCATGTTTTAAACTCATATAGATGAGAGCACTTTTTAAAAAAAATCTGTATTAGGAGAAAATTTAGGTTTAGATAGACACTGTATAACAAAATCACAGCTACCCTCCCCAGCCATTAGAACAATGGTCTCATCTGTCCCCGTCCCAGGCTTTGCCACTGGTCCTGTGTGTCCTGATAGACGCCAGAGCAAGGAAATGTCAAGCAGGAATTAAGTTCTTTTTACTCCCTGTCCATTTAGCAGATTAAGATTCTTACATTATTTGAAAATTTCAGTATTATATCATTTTAATTTCATGTGTAAATGTCTCAATGTGTGTATTTTTAGACAGAGTGCACATACAAAGAGAGAGGGGGTGGGCTTAAGACCTCCTTTTCACTTTGAACATTTCAGTATGAAAAGAATTAAAGTTTTAATGCACATAGAAAGGAGAATGCAATGCAATGGTCACAGGAGCTAGCAACATCTGAATATCTCACACTTCCTCCTCTTGACACACTCAGGCACATCACAGAAGTGTGACGTCAGCCATTAAACACCAGTGTATGTTCTGTGACAGGTTACAACAAACTCAGATGGCTGAACAAAGGTTTTTATGGAGAATGATGAAAACTTATGGCTTGAGGACTTAACATGAAAACAAATAAAATAGCCCAGCTTTTCTGAGCTGTAGCCCACATGTAAAGAGAACTGCCTGATGGTTTCCAGGGAGTTCATTGTTACATAGCCATCATCAAAATGAGTTTTAGGAAGTTCTCAAAACTACCAGATCATCTTTCTCTCCCTCTCCACCCCTCTGTCCAGGTACCACTCATTTTCCTATTTTGTGGCCCTGAGGACTACTTTTATCTGGGACATTTCATATCTACATATCTATATATTCGTATATAGACATACCCATATACATTCATATATAAAAATACTCATATGTATGAGATCATACAATATATGGTCTTTTATGGATGAATAGCTTTAGGATATTTTCAAGGCTTATCCAGTTTAGCATCTCATCGTGTTAACTGAGACGCGACTGCGTGCACACCGTGATTATGTTCACTCAGTTTCTCCCTTGCTCAGTCCCTCCCCCTTTTCCTTCCTTCCTTTTTTCTTTTATTTCCTTCCTTCCTTCTTTCTTTCTTTTCTTTTCTTTTTTTTTTCTTTTTCTTTTTTTTTTTTTTTTTTTTTGAGATCTGGGGATTGCACACAGGGTCCGAGGCAAGAGCTACCTACCCCTGAGCTACATCCTGGCCCACTCAGCAGTTCTATTTGTATGTGGGCTGGTCTTAAGAGGAAGTGGCCAACAAGTGTAATGCTGCTTAAAATCCATGTGTGAGCGAGCACCGGAGTAAAATCGCCTCCTCTCAAACTGAATGGTCATGGGCACTTTACAGTTTGCCTCATCACTGAAACTGGCAAATCTTAGTTTGGTTTTTGTAAGAATATTTGTTTTTGTGTTTGATACAACAGCAGGTTCAAGGGACAAACTTTCATTTGAAAACAGCACATTTAAAAGACCTTCCTCCATGTTTACCTCTGGGAAGGGGGTCGCTGAGAACTGAGGTTTTTCCCACCTGTCTGAACTCTGAGGACCTGTTTCAGCTGCTTGAAAATACATTTACTAATGAAGTCCTGTAAGCCACTGCTCTGAAAATAATATTTCAGTAATGTGAAGGGACTATTATAATATAATCTTTATTTTTTAAAAGTACATATCTTCATTTAGAGAGTGGGAGGGAGAGAGAGTATGTATGTCAGAAACAGTTGGCGGCCATTGGTTCTCCGCTTCTACTCTGTGGGTCCCAGGAATCAAATTTAGTTTGTAAGACCTCGTGGGAAGTGTCTTTACCTCTCATGTAATCTTTTTTTTTTTGTTTTTTGTTTTGTTTTGTTTTGTTTTTTGACTGCTGCCGATGTGGTTCAGTGGATAGAGCACTAATCCAGTGCACTGGAAACCCTGGGTTCAATTCCAAGCACTCCTACACCGGGATGATGGAGGCACATGGATCCACCATGTTAACTCAAGCCACTTGTGAGGTGGAAGCTGGCAGATCAGGGGACTTCCAGTTCATCCTTGGCTTAGCCAGCTCAAAGCTCACTTGTGCTACATTGGCCCCTGTCTCAGAAAAAAAAAAATGCATTCAGATCTTCATTTGAGTTTTCTATGATCATTTCCTCCTTGCCAACCTTGGTTAGTAACTATTATGCCCGAAGCGTGTAGTGCCAAGAGAGTAGCCACCTTCTTGAACACAGCCTATAGTTGGAGGGAGGATCTTGATGTTTTGATCAGGTTGTGTTGTCCTGGCTCTCAGTTTAGGTGTGTGTTCAGTTAATATTTTGATCCCATTGGGATCGTAGCAGACAGCACCCATCACACTGAGCTACATTTAATTAAGAGTAGAGAGAGTTGCATTGGTTTATGCAATTGAAACAAACAAAATCCCCAGCTTTGATGCCATGTATGATCCCTGGGAGCAATTTCAGATGAAAGGCATGGAGTTGGCCTACCCAGGGAGCCTAATTTCCACATTGTTGTTTATTATACATTTATTATATGTTTATTTTCCTCTGCTCTAAGTCAGTAACTTGAACTCTCCTCATCCCCCTCTTTGAATCCATGATGCCATGGCAGGATTCCAATTTTATATAAAGAATCATTGAGGAAAACCTACTTAAAAATCATTATGACTAGGCAAAAAAAAAAAAAAATGGCCAGAGAAAACCTACATAAAATTCCCAAAGTAGTTACTACCAGTTAAACAGTAGTAAATATATATTTTCTGTCATGTTCATTAGATTCTACTTCTCTATCAGTTCAACAGTGTATGCACACACATATGTATATTTATATATGTATGTGTACATATATGTATATTTATATATACACACATATATTTTCTATCATGTAAATAAAATATTTAAGGGCAATTTTTGAAAATTGTATTTGGAGTGAAATTTATTAATTTTCTTCAGTCCTTAGTTTTACAGGACTGCAGAATCTCACTCACAGGTTCTTGTCTTGAATAAGTTACGCTTCTGTAAAATGGATGGGATGCTCTTGCCTCAGGACTGATATCAAAGATTAGAGGATACTGGGAAAAGGCTTGGCTTCTGGGGTGGGCATGCACTAGAAACTATGCATATTTGTCAAACATCAAGGCAATAAATATATCACCAAAGTAAAGTGAATTCTGTTTACTGCTCATTTAAGTGGTTTTTCAAACACTATAAAAAAGGAAGACCCCCCCTTTCTCTCTCTCTCACACACACACACACATTTTTTTTCAGTTGTAGGGAAAGATAGGTTGTTGAGAAGGTTGATAAAATATTTTCTGCCTATTTACAAGATAAACACAGGGCATTTGCAACATAGCTTTTAAACCTCTGTGTTTAGATCCAGCAGGTTTTGATAAATGAGCCAGAACATTTTTGCCCTACGGCATGTTTGTGGATTAGTCTAGGAAAATGGGGCAGTAGAAGTATAAGCCTTTGATTTTAATGATTGGTTTTTAAGCTGGAAAATTAAGGGCATTAGCTGCACATGGTGGGTCACTGACGCTGAGCTGTTTTACCTCAGACGCTTCCTTTGCATTATCAGGGAGAGGAAAGATCTGCTTTGTTCCCATGAACCACAAGGAATGATTGGCAAGGAGTGAAACAGAAATGATGATGACTGATTATAATTATCTGGAGATGGTTTAGAGTCAACAGTAGGTTCTTATCTGCACATTCAGGGCATGCTGCATCTTGTGCTGGATGGGTGAATGCTGATGGTGTCTTCCTTTCAGGAAGCACAGGGGGTGGGTGGGTATGTGTTCAGGCTTATGTAGTCATCCTTAAGCAAGCTCATCTTCTATTTCTGGTCTTCATTCATTCATTCATTCATTCATTCATTCATTCATTCATTCATTCATTCATTCATTGACTCTTGCCACAACTAAGTGTTTTCTAGAAGCTGTTCATAGCATTTCAGTGAGGTTTCCTAGGCACAGGCCCTCACAGCCTAGACAGTTTAGTTAGTAGAAGCCATGAAAGGTCATGCCTAAGGGACTTCTGGACTCTCTCCTGACGGAGCCCAGCTATTGCTGCCACAGAGGCTCTGCCTCTCTCTTCTTGCCTTCCACAACACTGTGCCTGGATGACACTAAGCGTACACATCCATGCTTTGAGACTTGACCTCAGAGCAGAGCGTCAGTCCCTGCCACCATCCCAGAAGGCTTCTCTCTGTTTTGCCTTCCTCTGTTTACCCTACACCCCTTCCCACTTACAGTGTTCTCCAAATGCCTTGGGATCCACTGGAGGATGAAAACAACAAGGTGTGGATTTGTTGCAGGTTTAGGACTGGGCCTGCAGATGCAACTGCCACCGGAATTAGGGTACAGTTTTATTTCCGATCCCTAGTACTGGGGATTGAGCCCTCAGTGTATCCCCAGCCTTCTTTTTCCTATTTATTTTGAAATAGTCTTGTACTGCTGGCCTTGAAGCTGCTCTATAGCTCAGGTGAACCTTGAACTTGTGATACTCAGACCTGAGTCTTCTGAGGTACTGGGGATGCCAATCAACTCTGCCAGGCCCGACTGAACTTACCTTCCAGCACCTGGTAAGGAATGTGGTTCACACAAGCTTGGGGGCTGTCTATCTGTTTCAGAATTGAAGTGGCAATGATGCCTTTAAACAGAGTGTCTTCTAACCCATGGCTTTGGTATGTCTTCATTTATTCAATATTACCCTATAAGCTTTGGTTTATTTCTCAACAAGTCTTAATATATTTGCCAAATACATTGTGAGGTTATTAATAGTCCTTATGTAGCATGTGTTTTATTCATAGTTTCTATAGTTGATACTATGTAGACAAAATACCACCCCTAAAGGCAGAAAGGTAATATGGTTCTTTCGGTCTTTGAGGACCTTCATTGGCAAAGACATCTATCCATGAGAATATTTAAAAAATATAGATAACATTCTACTTAGCTACCCTTTTCTTGAGACTTTGTCCAACCAAAATAAAAGCATCTGTCTTTAAAGATAGACTCACAAAACATATGAATGTTTATGGCTGTATTATTTACAAGACTAAAAAGCTGGGACTGGAATGAATGTCCACAAATATGGAAATAATTGAATACGTTAGATACTGCCACACAATGGAAGATTGTACAACCATCAGTCTGAAATGAATTACAGCTATTTCAGTGGACTTGACAATATTCCAGTGAAGTACTTACCAAGATCAGAAAAAGCAAATCTAAATCAGGCAGCAGTGGTACACGCCTTTAATTCCAGCACTCAGGTGTTGCAATGAGGTTTGGTGCCAGGCAGCCAGAGGTCCAGACCCCAGACTTGCAGCCTTAGACCCCTTAGTCGCCCACAGTTGCTCAGGCCCCCAGAAAAGACTCAGACAGTTATATTAAGTTTATGTTGTTTGGCCTATGGCTCAGGCACATTGCTATCTAGCTCTTACATCTTAACTCATTTTCATTAATCTGTCTGCCACGTGGCCCGTGGCTCACCTGTGTTCCTTACATGTTGCTCCTTTGGGTTTAGGGCTCAGTCTGTCTGACTCCGCCCTGCTTCTCCTACATATGTTCTGATTTCTTTCTATTTTTTCTATGGTGCCCATCATGGGCCAAAACAGCTCCTTTATTTAAAGATTGATATTCACAGCATACAGATAGACATTCCCACATCACTCAGGTGTAAAGTTTAAGGCCAGCCTGGTCTGCAGAGAGAGTTCCGGGACAGCCAGGGCTACACAGAGAAATCCTGCCTTGAAAAGCAAACAAGCGAACAAAGCAAATCTGTCATGATGATTTTGTAGAAATCATATCTTTTGGCATATGTGTACATATACATGCCATTGGCATATAGCAGTAAGAGTTTAGAGAGAGATGTGTGCTCATGTAAAATACATTTAGTGTACTGACTTGTGGGCATGAAGGAAGTAGGGCTCTGAGGCTATTACAGAAATGGAAAATGTAGCTCAGACACTTAATTGTTTTATAGGCTTTTATGTCCTGAGCTGCACACTTCATCTTAATAATACTGTTTTAATGGAAAAAAAAAGAGAATGCTCCTGGAAGCTGAACCACAGGGTATTATGAGACTATGACACAAATAACAAACACCAATCAATAATTGAAATTATAGTTATATATATATATATATACATATATTACCGAAGTGGGCAGTTTGTGATTTCCTCAAGGGCACAAAAATCTTCAGTCATGTTTTCACACAAAAACAGTTTGCATTTTCTCACCAAAGTCCAGTCCCAGCAGTGTGAGGAGGCAGAGACACACATACAAGGACATACCTATTTACAGGTGTCTGTGTATACGTGCGTGAACAAGTGTACCAACACAACAGCATGTGTTCATGGGCACATAGGTGTGTACTTATATACTCACTGGATATCAGTTTTTTGTGTTTTGGTTTTTGGTTTTTTTTTGGTTATTTGAAAACAGGCTGACTTTGAATTTGTGATCCTCCTGCCTCAGCATCCTGAATATTAGTACTACAGCCAGCTCAGTGTTAATCTTTTAAGCTGGAAGAGACCCAGAAATGATTTTTTAAAAATCCATAACATCTCACAGAGGACCAGAGTGAGGGCTGCAGACAGTGAAAAGACTTAGCCAAGGTCACATGACTGACTTTTTTGAATCTGAGCAGGAGGCCCAGGAGCCCTGGGTCTCAAGAGCCGGTATTCCAATGTAGAGAGCCAACAGAGCCCACACATTAGGAACAAAGGCCAAAAGAATCCTACTGAAATGAGTCAAACACCCAGGAGAGGATGGGCTACAAAGAAACCATCATCTGCTTGCACATACGGGGTTCTCAGTCAAGGTTATATGAGTGATTTTGTCCCCTGCTGGTTTGGCTGTTTCAGTCTTGAGATTGGTTTTGCAGGTAAACCCGTGTGCTTGATCTGAACACCCTTGCCTAATGTGTAGTTAATAAACAGCAGTGGTGGATGTATGTATGGCAGGGATTGGGACAAAGCAGATGCTCCATGAAGGAAATTCCTCTTAGCTGAGCTTGGTGGACACACTGTTATATAGGGGAAGTGATCTCAAGGCCTCAGGTTATTCCAAGTGAAGAATTACTTTGATTCTTCTGGTGACTTTGTGAACTGTGCTTCCAAAAGGCTGTGGTCTTTCCAGTCTGTGTTTTGGCAACATTCTGGCTCTTCTTTTCCAAGAATTTTAGTGTGTTTTTGTTTTTTATATCGAGGCATTGTTGTACACAATACAAGAACTTTCTTTCCATAGTTCCTTTTTGTGGAGTAAATGCTCAGGAACAGTCCTTGGCTGATAATCACATGACAAGCAGTGCCTTAGGAGCTAGGGATTCCAAGACAGGACATGGGTTCAGAGACACACCTCTCAAATGACAACCAGAGTTTTCTTAAAATAAATAAATAAAAAGACACGTGTGTCTCTGTTGTGGATGTGGGTGACACATTACCTAACATGGGTACAGCGAACTGACCTCCAGTCTTCTGCAAGAGCAGCAAGTGCTCTAAATTGCTGAGATATTTTTCCAGCCCCATAATCAGGATATTTTTTTTTAAGGAAAAAAAGAATTGGTGTGTACAAGGCAGACTTTTCAGAGGAGGTGACAAGGGCCGGGGGCTTGTAGGATGGCTGTGAGTTTCCAGGAAGCTGAGAGTCATCGAGAAAAATGGGTACTGCAGTAAAGAGGATACAGCACAATGTCCGGGAACATCTAGGTTGGATGGTCAAGGAAGGGCAGGGATGCTTCTATGCGAAGTGAAGTGGGGTGGGGTTGGGCAGGGGAATGTGGAACCAAAACTTTAAACTTGCATTCAGAGATACTCTCAAGAATTTTGCCTGCTGTTTCAGAGTTAATCTGACCCGAACAGATACTTCTGTATGTCACAGACTGACTAACAGAGACTGGGTAAATGGGACACTTGGTCAGAGATACTGATCTTTTTACTGACACAAATGGAAAGCACACGCAGACAGTGTCTTAGTGTCCTATTGCTGTGAGGAGACACCATGGCCACAGCAACTCTTATAAAAGACAGCAGTTAATTGTGGTGGCTTACAGTTCAGAGGTCTAGTCCATTACCATCATGGCAGGAAGCAAGGCAGTGTGCAGCAGACATGGTGCTGGAGAAGGAGCTGGGAGTTCTTACATCTTGACTCTCAGGCAACAGAAAGTGATCTGAGACACTGTGCATGGCTTGAGCATATATGAGACCTCAAGGCCCACCTCCACAATGACACACTTCCTCCAACAAGGCTGTCCCTACTCCAACAAAGCCACATCTCCTAATAGTGCCACTTCATTTGGGGGGTATTTTTTTTCAAACCAGAGCTGGTAAACATACTATATAAATATGTAAGTCAGTCTAGAGTGTCTGGCTGTGGTTTATATAGTCAATAAGAATGGGAAATATCTAACTTGCATTTTCTGGCCTGATGATGTATTTCTCTTCACAGGTGATACTCTCTGGAATTATTGGACTGACAACTTGGAAAAGGCCTATGATACTCCTGGTATGTACAGATCATATGACATTATTCTTAAAACATGAAGCCCTTTTATGTAAACTGTTAAAATTCTTAAATGTCCTTGTCATTATAAAATAAGTCGACAATAGATACTTTAGAAGTAAATACTCCTATAATAATGATAAAAGATGATAATCTTGATGGTTTATTGATTTTTCTTTAAACTCTGTATATATCTAGCATTATATATATGTTTCTTGTTCCAGAATTAAATTCATTCTCAGGCTGCAATTTAAAAAAAAAATTGTTTAGGAATAAGGAGATGGCTTAGTAGGAAAGAGTGCTTGTTGCGCAAGCAAGAAGACCTGAGTTCAAATCCTCAACATGTAAGAGCTGATCATGGCCATGTATACCCATAAGCCCATCATTGAAGGGTGGGGATAGGTGGATCATGGATGGCTGGATTTGTTGTAATGGTGAGCATTAGATTCAGTTCAAAAATATAAGGTAGGTAACGATGGAAGAGGACACATGACATCCTCCTCTGGTTCCTCTTGCATGTGTACAGGTGCGTACACACACACACACGCACACACACACACGCACACACACACACACACACACACACACACACACACACACACACACGCACACACACCCCTATGTCTGTTCACTGTGGATACCGGAGCAGAGAGAATGGTATAATGAATTCATGTATTACCCATTTCTCAACCTCCCCCTCCATTTTTTGTTTTGTCTTTTTTTTTGTCCCACCCAATCCACACGTATTAACCACAAATCTATAACTTTTTATTGTTAGATTAGTTTGGCTGGACAACTTCATAATTTTGTTCCCGAGTTTGCTACATTGTCTCTTTAGCTCACAAATGTTGATTTTCTTAATAATGCAGACATTAACTGATGGCTTCATCCTCCTTTTGCCGTTGTAAAGCTGAAATTAATGTTCCAAAATGAACCATCCCCTAGTGCCCAATGGTAGTTGGTCTGAGTCTTTATCTTTGCTTTTACCTGTGGGAGTTTAAGAGACAATGACAGTAAGCAAATAGATTGCAGTGGAGTATATATAATTGCCAAGTTCAAGATAGAGTTTAGGATGTCTGGCTGGCATTGAAGAGTGTTTAAAAATGTATTACATACAGTATGTTTTCTTCTCACTTTTTTATATCTCTTGATACGGTGTTTAATTGATTTCAGAAATCATTTTTAAAGTTGGTTTGTTTTATATGCAGGTGGATGGGTGGGTGGAGGCTGGAAGAAAACCTTGGTGGCCTCTTCAAGAACTCTTATCCTTTGAGACTGTGTCTATCTGAACCTGGAGCTAGCCTGTTAGGCTAGTGAGGGCCATGCACCCTCCTGTCTCTCTTTCCCCACTACATGCCATCACATCAGCATTTTTTACTTGAGTTCTAGGGACCAAGCCCAGGTCCTTATGCTCACAGAACAAGCATTATACTATCTTTTCAACCTCAAGAGTCATGCAGAGTAGTGTAGGAAACATTTTCACTACATTGTGAAACAGCATGATGTAGAGTAGATGTGTCAGAGTCATGGGTCCCCACATATCACCCAGAATTGCTAAACGGCCTTCTATTGTATTTCCATTGCATTATTAGTTTTATCATATAGTTGGGCATTTGAACTTTTATATTGTAGTGGTAGAAGATTGTGTAGAGATTGTCTGCTAGGTTTTGTCAACTTGATACAAACAAGTGGCATCTGGAAAGAGGGAACTTTAATGGAGAAGATGCCCCCATCAGATTGTTCCATGAGCACGTCGTGGGGCATTACCTTGATTGAAGATTGATGAGGGACCTGTGGGCAGTGCCACTTCCAGGCAGGTGGTCCTGGCTGCCATAGAAAGCAGCAAGAAATGGGGAGCAAACTAGTAAGCACTATTCCTTCCTGATCTCTGTTCCAGTTCCTGCCTCCTGGGTCCTGCCTTGACTTCCCTTGGTGATGGGGTGTGACCTAAGAGGTGTAAGCTGAAATAAATCCTTTCCTCCCCAAGTTGCTTTTTGTCAGCATGTTTTCACAGAAACAAGCAAACTAGCAAGTTTAAAAATATTCATCAATATTAACTTCTAATGATTTCTTTTAGGACTTGTGCAGGCAAAGCTGAGTCTGTCAGCTGATAAATTAAGTCTCAGTCACTATTCTACATGAAGAACCCTGGGGTTTACCAAATCTTAGTCATATGACATTATAGCCAGGTGTGGTGATGCATGCGCGTAATACCAGCACTTAGGAGGCTGAGGCAGAACCGTGGAGAGTTCAAGACCTGTCTACACTACATAGCAAGATCTCCTCTCACAAGGGTAACCAGTGGCTAAGGTATGGCACAGTGTTTCCTAAGAGAACTCAACTTCAGTTGCCAGCACCCACATCAGGTGGCTCACAGCTGCCTGTAATATCAACTTTAGGGGATCTAATATCCTCTTCTACTGCCCACAGGCGCCCACTCCTGCCACACATATATCACACACATGCCCCTACTATCATAACCTGCATTAAATACATCATGTTAAGAAATAAAAAATAATGTCTATAGGAAGAAACTGGATGTGCCCATCAACTGTGCCTGGAAATATTCCTGGCTCTTCCTCTGAGCCATAAAACTCTTGGCTTTTGTGAAGCATAGTTTCTTCTGTACTGACCCCCTCCATCTCTAGGGCCAGCTCTAGTTTGATCATATGCTTTTGTGGCTGTGTGGAGGTGGGGGGCAAGGTTGGCCCATGTCCAGCCCCTTGTGAGGTCTGCTGCCCTCATTTTCAGTTGCATCCACACTGGCCTGGAACATGTGGGTGTTGCTTTGTAAGAAGTAGTTCTTTTATGTCCCCTCCCCTGTGATGGTCCTTGTGACTGCTTCAGGCTGTTTATCAGCTTGAACAAAGGAGGGCCAGTTTGCCCCAGTTCCTTCAAACTCAGATTTTCATGAAAACCCAGAACTTCATTCAACGAATACTCTTCTTATATTGGAAGAGTGCTCACATATTCAGTACAAATAATAATCCTGGAAAATAGGTTTGAGATACCTGTTGTTACTAGGGCCAAGTGTGTGCCTTTGTGTAGTAGTCTTGGCTCAATATTTTCCACAAAAGACTAACATTTTCCAGGTTTAAAGTATATGCACTATTTTCTGCTGCTTATTCTTTTTTGATTTTTACCTATAATGTTTTGTTTTGCTCTAGAAATGGCCTCAAAAATTGTCCTGTGCAAGGACTTAATGGAATAGTCTTAATCACACGTTTTTTCCTTTGGTGGTGCATTAGTAAGAGTCAGCACTATGGAAGTCCCGCAGATGGCTAATAGTGTTGGTTGGTTATGAAGTGATAATTGGAACTATTGCTACTTTTTTTTTTTCAGTTTGGAATAGATGGGATGCATATGTCCTTCAAACTAGAATAAGAAAGGCTCTATTCTTTAATGGTACAAACGAAGGGCGAGAGATGGATCCTGAAAACCTGAGTTAGATCCTCAGGATTCACATGGTAGAAGGAGAGAATGTAGTCTTCCAAGTTGTCTTCTGACCTACATGCATGTGGCATGCCCCCCCATAAACAAACAAACAAATGTATGTCTTGGGTTATTTGAATAAGTCTCTTTATGTAACACTGGTGGCCTGCAACTCACCATGTAGGCCAGGTTGGTCTTGACTTCACAGAAATCTGCCTGCTTCTGCCTCCTGAGAGCTGGGATTAAAGTGTGTGCCACTGTGAGCAGCAGGTTCCACATAGTTGAGTATCACTTATTGGTCTCCTAGATTGTACCTCACACCAAGGATAAGAGATGGTAACTATGGTGGCTACTTAAGAACCACCCATCAATCACTCTGATTTCATTATTATAGTGGTTAGAGCAAAATGCCTTAAGGCATATGTTCCACCCTTCATTTACTCAGTAAGTTAGGCTGGGGAGAGGGCTCTAGTCTATGAGGCCATTTGGGATCCAGGGCTCTTCATCTGTTTTGTGTATCATGGAAGGCTTCCATACTTGTTCAGAGTGGTTGATGACTACCCTCCAAGACTGATTAGCTAGAGAGAGCTGAGTTGTCTTTCCCGATGCCATGAGGAATTGGAATCCAAGCCATCACATGCAAGTGAGGATTCTCTCCGTGAGACTCAAATAAGGGCTGAGGCCTTTTGGCTGTGTCGTAGGCTGGTTCATTCAAATGTGTTTTGTGGCTGTCCATAATTTGGGATGAGCCCTTATTATTTCACAGTGCATGAAACCTAGATTTAATGCTGACACATTACCACTAATTATTAGCTACCCGTGGAGGAACTTTTAATTGATGTGTCTGTAAAATAGGTGCTTTGATTCAGAACAATATTTTGAGTCCTTCATGTTGTATTATTAGAGATTTCCAGATCCCTCCTCCCTAGTTATTTTGATGATATTTTAATTTCAGATAGGCATTTCAATAGGCCATCGTAAGTTCTGTTTGTATAAGTTATAATTAAGTGATCATAGACTTTTCTTTCCTTTCCCTCTTCTTCCTCTCTCTCTGTCTCTCTCTTCTTTCTTGTTGCCATTTTGAGATAGAGCAACATGGATCCAAAGGCGAGATTTAACTTTTGATCCACCTGCCTTCACTTTCTGGGCACTGGGACTATAGGCACACGCTACCATGCATGGGTTTTTGCTGCTGGACACTGAACCCTGGTTTTCATGTATACTAGGGAAGCATTCTACCAAGTGAGTTGCATTCTTAACACCTCACTCTGTTTTTTAAAGCATAAAAATGACTGGATAGCTGGGTATGTCGATGTTCAACCGTACTCTCAGCTACTTGGGAAACTGAGGCAGGAAGATCATAAGTTTGAGGCAGACCTGGGTAAATCTTGGGACCCTTTGGTTGCCTCGTCCAGTCTTGATATGAGGGTGTGTACCCAGGCTTATTGTAACTTCTTGTGCCATGTTTGGTTGATATCCTTGAGAGGCCTGCTCTTTTCTGAAGGGAACCAGAAGAGGAGCAAATGTGGGGGAGATCGGAGGAGGGGAGGAAGAACTTGGGAGGGGGGAGGGAAACCATTCAGGATGTGATACGTGAGAGAAGAATAATTTTTTTACTTAACTTTATGTGCATTGGTGTTCTGTCATTGGTGCTGAGTCCTCTAGAACGAGGGTTTCACACAGTTGTGGTCTGCCATGTAGGTTCTGGAAATTGAATCAGGGTCTTCTGGAAGAACAGCCTGGTCCTTTTAACTGTGGCGGGATTCAGGCAGTAAATGATCCTACAATACTTAACCTCTGAGCCATCTCTCTAGCCCAGAGAGAAGAATAAATAAGAACATAAGAACTTACCAGGTTCTCTAGCGTACAGATTCTCACGACATTTATGTCACTCTGGTTTGTAGAAGAGGAAGCAGTGACCTGGGGACTGACTGGCTTGTCTACTTCCCAGCCAGAGGACACATTATTAGAAAGAACCTCCATGTTCTGGTCCCATTCTATATTCTTCCCATTGTCCTGTTTCACGGCCTTCTGGTTAGCAAAATGGTAGACACCTCCCTGGGGCTGATAGTGGCTTATTTTGGGCATAAAATATAAATTAAATAAATATTTTCTTACTCTTGCCTATACAATTTCTTTTAAGTCTGGGACTAAGGAAAGCTTTGGGGATTTTATCCTTAAAGAGCTAGACTACAATAACAGAGACAACACAATTTTTGCCTCTCAGACTTGTTTTCAACAAGTTAGTGGCCCAGGAAATGGACTCAGCCCTCCCACTTGATGGGAATGCAGCTGTCCCTCAGGGTTATAATGAGAATAAGTGCACACTGAAACTGAAATGATAAATAAAATGCAGGGCCAGCATATTATATACTTAAACAAATCATTATCAAGGGAGTCTTCAAGAAGATCTGGCCTCTTGCTTTGCTGAATTACTACATGCCTACGTAGGCCTGGTCGAGGCACCTGGGTTGAGACAAATTGGCAACAGGGCTTTGATTTTCTTTTCTGATCACCCCTGGGAACTGTGTGTGGGGAAGCCTGGGTCCTCAGAAGTGAGGGGCCCTGCAGTCACTCTCTGGGTGGAATCTAGGTCCAGGCAGTGCCCTGTTTTACAAAGTGACATAAGCCAGTGTGGCTACATTCCAATGATCAGGCCGGGTTTGATAGTAGCAGGTCATTACTGGAGCTTAGAGGTAACCTCTTTGCTAAGCCAAGGAAAGGGAGTCTTCCATCAAATTCTGCTATAAATACTAATGCCCATTAGCTACCAGACCAAAAAATAATCACACACTTTCTGAAGTTTAAGACACATAGAGCTAAGATTTTATGTTAGCTATGTGGAGCTGCAGCCACTTGTCTTGAAAGCTGTGGTTGATTCTCTGTGAGTTCATTGGTCAAACACATAAAGCTTTGTCTCTTTAATCTACTTTAGTAGGAGAAATGCTTCCTTGCCAGCAGATCTCAGAAAGAATGAGGAAACAGAGGGATATGTTTAGGGTTCTAGCTAGGGCTCAGGATGGACTATTTGGAGATGAATTTTACAAGCCAAGGTTTGGGATTTTTCAGAATCTGGATGTGTCCGAAGAGCTGTGGGCTGGTCAGCCAGAGAACAGTCCAGATGTAGAATTTGACACATCAGCTCTGTCATGGTACACACATGGCTAACTGGCTCACAGCCTTGCTTTTGAATAACATGTATTACCCAAAGAAAGCAGCTAAATTATTTTTGTTGATTTTAGTAATGTTTAAAATATTGTCAGAAATTGATAGCCCATTCCTGAACTGATCAGCTCAGGGCCAGGGATTGCAATGTAGCTCAATGGGTGGAGTATCTGAAATAGAGTTGGCTGACTCAGGGACAGGAACTTATGTGGGCTTTAATCCTTTGTACAGGTCTCCAGGAGAAACCTGTACATTGTAGCATCTTTCATGTTAATTAAATAGGCTGATGATTTCACTAGCCACATCATTTCCATATTCGCCATTCTGCTTCAGCCAAGACACCTAATGTTGCTGGAAGATAAAATATAGGTAGGTTTCCAGAGTTTGCCTTTTCTGATAAGTACTGCCTGATGGTCCTGGAATGTGAGTTCCTGTCTTTTAGGTGCAGCTGGGCCAGCCAACCAGTGTGTGTGTGTGTGTGTGTGTGTGTGTGTGTGTGTGTGTGTGTGTGTGTGTATAAATAACCACACAGTGGAGCATGACAGTCTAGTACTGGGCAGTGCAAAAGGAAAGCTTCCTTCAAGTCTTATGTCCTGGCTTTCTAGGGTCCCATGGCCTGTCACTAGTAAGTTCTGAAGTGACTTAGAGGAGACTGCAGCTTCTGAATGACTTAAGCCAAGAAGAAAAACAACTTGGGTTGGATGACATCTTAACATAGGTCATTTGTCTATGAGGAATTACACATAGCATGGAGGGAGCCATCATATGGGATATCCCCTTCTAAAACAAATGACCCACTGCACTGAGTTGCTCTGACAAGTTCAGTGTAAGGAGGGAGGGGCTTATTGTGGTTCACATTTCCAGGGTACAGTTTATGATGTCGGGGAAGTGAGGGCAGCAAGAGCTTGAGGCAGCTGGTCCCCTTTTATCTGCTGTCAGGAAGCAGCCGTAGGGAAGGCCCGCCTACATTTAGATGAGGTCCTTCCATCTCAAACGTAGTCTAGAGGATGCCTCACAGGCATGCCTAGATGCCTGTCTTCTAAGGGATGCGAGGCCTTATCAAATTGTCAGTATTAACCACTTGGGGAATCAGTTTAAATGCTTACATTTGCATGGACCATTTTTCTGAAAAGATTTTCAGGAAACTAGAGGCTGGGAATGAAGAAAGTAAGACTTCCTCTCTGAATTATGTCGGAGACACTGTGTGGGAGGAGGCTGTAAAGTTATACTTTGTTTAGTCCCTGGCTGCTTGTCATCTAGAGCATCCTAGGCTTCGTGTCTCCACCTTAGTGAGTCCTGTGAAGCAGGATCATGTCCTCCAGCAATGTAGGCTCCAAGACCTCATGCTTTCCATTCTGAGCATCAGCACCTGTGGATAAGGCTGTGTCCTGCCACCCATTGGAATGCACTTGACATGTCCATGTGGAGCATCCAGAGCACTTTAGAGTCCATGGGGGGGGGGCGGCAGGAGTACTAAATCTGGTACCAAGAGGCGTGGTTTTCCTGTGTGACCTTGACAGAGGTCCCAGCACTCAGTATCCTTGGCTTCCTCTCTGGTTCCTGTGGATTTTTCAAGGTACCTGAGAATCTTACAAGAAATGCCTTCTACTTAAGGAGATGAATTAGCTTCTCTTCTTAAGAACATAATTAAGAGCTCTGGCTGCATATGGCAGTGATTTTTCCTCTGATGAATTTAGTAGTAACTTTATTATATTTTAAAGTTCAAATGAAGATTTTTTTTAAGTACTAGGCATTTATGGTAACTCTGTGAAAGCAAGAGGTCCAGGGATGACGATACTGGATAAAAAAATGTAAGGGCTTGGGTGTTCATGGTTAGAGGTTTGTACCATGAAGATGCCCTGGAGACCAGTTAGAGTCCTTTAGTGATAAGAAAGAATTGTGTGTATTAGTATGCATTCCTCATGCTATTGGAGGACCCAGGTCTGTGCTGGGACCCCTAATAAACTGTGAAATTCTGGGCATGATAGACTACCTCTGTGAGACCAAGTCCCATATACTTGAAATCCATCTGTTTGTAAATATTTTATGTCTGTATTTCTAACACACTCCTGTGACATTGTATACGTTACAGAATGCCTTATAAACAGGGGAAGCAATGGTTATTTCTCACTGTCACGTTCACTGGGCTTAGAATCACCCAGAAGATTGATGTATACCTTTGGGTGCCTATGAGGGTGTTTCCAGAGGATTAATTCAGGGGAAAGACAAGGCCTGAATGTGGGTGGCACTGACTTGACACAAGCTACAGTCATCTGGGAAGAAGGAATCTCAACTGAGGAAACGCCTTAAATTAGCCTGTAGGCCAGTCAGAAGAGGTATTTTCTTGATGAATGATTGATATAGGAGAGTCCAGCTAACCTTGGGCAATGACACAGTTGTTCCTACAGTGTAGGTAGAGACAGCTTAAAGTGAGCCAGAGAGCCAGCCAGTAAGCTACATTCCTCACAGTCTCTGCTCTGCTCCAGGCTCTCACTCTGAGTTCTTTTTTTCCCCCTTTCTTTTATTGAAAATAGATTTTTTTTTCTCCCACAGTATATCCTGACTATGGTTTCCTTTCCCTCCACTCCTCCCAGGTCTTCAGCTCTCTTCTCATCCAGATACACTCCCTATCTGTCTCTCACTAGAAAACAATCAGGCTTCTAAGGGATAATAATAAAATAAAACAAAAAAATAACACATCAAAATTGGACAAAGCAAACATAAGGAAAAAAGCCCAAGTAAAGGCCCGGGAATCAGAGACCCAGTCATTCAACACTCTGGAGGCCCGTAGAAGCACAAAAGTGGGAGCCATAATATGTGCACAGGGGACCTGATGCAGACCTGTGCACACTGCTTCTGTCTCTGTGAGTCCTATGAGCTTGGTTCCTGATGATTTAATGGCTTTGTATTCTTGGTGTCTTCCACCCCCTCTGGCTCTTAGAGTCTTCCTGCCTCTTTTACTGTGCAGTTCCCTGAGCCCCGAGAGAAGCAGTTGATGGCAGCACCCCTTTTAGGGCTGAGTGTTTCCAGGTCTCTCACACTCAGTGTAACGTCCGACTGTGGGTCTCTGTATTTTCCCATCTATTCTAAAAGCTGCACCATAGCTTCTCTGATGATGGGTGAGGAAGGCTGTGAGGATAGCATAATGCCACCAGGAGTCATTTTATTGCTTTTTTTTTTGGTGGATGAGTAAGGCATTAATTTATGAGTGTAGCAGAATGTTACCAGGAGTCATTTTGTTGCTATTTATTCCCCCAGCTTTTAGACCAGTAATATTTTGCCTTATCCTAGATCTCTAGTCCTAGGTGGTTGGTCACTCAAGCAGGTGTGAGAGATGAGTTCCATCTTGTAGAACCCTTAGTCAAATGGCACCAAGTTAAATTTGATATCGGTTCCTTATATAAGCTTTGTACTACCATTGTACTTGCACATCTGGTAAGTGGGGACGCCATTTTAGATCAAAATGTTTGTGTCTGGCTTTATGTTTACATTTTTCTTTTAGCGATGTGCAGAGTACTTTCTTGTACCGTAAACAAAAGATAGGGTGAAGGGCCTATGTAGTCACCAGTTCGACTTTCCCATGGTCAATAAGTGTTGTCTTCAGCAACAGGGCCTTGCTGTCACTTTGTGGGGGGCAACTTATTGTCCTGGCAACAGCTTTGGAATAGCTGGAAATTTTTGAGTCTCATCTAGGCCAGTGGTCCAGATGAATCTCTCCCAACTGTGGTCCAGCAAACACTTACAAAATAATTACTCAGAGGCTAATATTAATTATGAACTGTTTGGCCTGTGGCTCAGGCTCATTACCAACTAGATCTTGCATTTGAATTCAAGCCATTTCTATTTGTCTGTGTTTTGTCACGTGGCTTGTGGCTTACCTGTATTCCATTACATCTTGCTCTCCTGGCAGCTGGCAGTGTCTGACCTGACCTTACCTTTCTTCTCCCTCTCTCTCTATTTGGATTTCCCACCTGACCATAAGCTGTCTTACCACAGCCAAACAGCTTCTTTATTAATCAGTGGAAGCAACATATATTCACAGCATACAGAAAATCATCCCACATCACTTGGGTTGTTTGGGTTTCCATGGGATACCTATTATCCAACAACTCAATTAAATGTAAACCAATTCTGGAACTAGAAGCTTTATTTGGTGACAAGGGATGTCCATTTTGGGGTCTGTCTCCCTCATTATCTAGCCCTTCTAGTTACATACTGTCGCGAGCACATACCCCCATTACAGGGGAGGAAATAATCACTCTTGGTTCGAACTTGGTCTCACACTCATCTATTCACACACAAGCAAGTTCACAAGCATGTTAGTACAAAGTATAGGACTTCTCCCAGCCAGAGACGGGGGCACCTTCTCCAATGCAGGTCCTGGCTCGCAGATCCTCTGGATCTGGGGCCTAGCTCACTCAAACTTATCAGCAATGAGGATTGGATCTCTGGTCTCTAGTGGAGGAGGGTCTCAGCATACCCGTCAATGATGAGGCCTGGCGGGCTCTGTTCGCTCCTGGTAGAGGCCTCCTTTTTATGCTGCCTGGTGGCTTTATCATTCTACCCCTTCTTGATTACATTGCATCATACATTGCTTATCACACTCTATATACTCATATGCTTTTCTTGCTATGTTTATCACATCTTATGCCCCTTACATTATCTTTATATATACATATATTTTGGGAATCTTACACCATACTAGTAGGTTTCTATACTACCCTTTGAATGTCCTTAATTTTAGCCATCTCTCCTTGTGTTCCCTTCCCCTCCCCCTTTTTTCTCCTCTTTCTCAGTTGATGCTCCTGTTATACCACCTCATCCAATCCATTAACTATCTTAGTTCCCTTTTCTAACCAGATCTATTTGTCCCCATTAGTCCCTTACTCTGTACCTACCCTATGTAGTTATACAGATTGTAGTTTGGTTATCATTGACTTAGCAGCTAACATCTACATGTAAGTGAATACATACCATATTTGTCCTTCTGGGTCACCTTACTCAAGATGATTATTTTTCTAGTTCCATCCATTTACCCACAAATCTCATAATTTTATTTCATCAGTGGCTAAGTAATAAATACTTAATTGTGTAAATGTACCCCATTTCCTTCATCCAATCTTCTGTTGAGAGACATCTAAGTTGTTTCCAATTTCTGGCCTTTATGAATAGAGCAGCAATGAGCATGATTGAGCAAGTGTCTCTTGGTAGGATGAAGCATCTTTCAGATATATGCCCGAGGCATGTTGATTCCTATCTTCCTGAGGAACTGCCACACTGATTCTCAAAGTGGCTGTACAAGTTTGCACTCCCACCAGCAAAGGATGAGTATTCCCCTTACTCCACATCCTTGCCACCATGAACTGTCACTTTTAAAAATTGACATGGGAGATGTCACAGGAGATGGCCAATTCAGGCTGTGCATCTACATTTTCTAGGAGTCTTAGCTGGGGGTCATCCTTCTGGATTCTTGGGAGTTTCCCTTGCACCAAGTTTCTACTTGACCCTGAAATATTTTCCCTTTCCAGTTATTTCTTTCAGTATTCTTCTCTCCATTGGCTCCCAACAAGATCTCTCATGTTTGTATTTCCACCTACTCCCAGTCCACCATGAGATCTCCTTTATATCCCCTTCCCCAGAAGATCCATATGTCCTGCTGAAGCCCTCCTTGTTACCTAGCCTCTCTGGATCTGTGGATTGTAGCATAGCTAGCCTTTACTTCACATCTAATATCCATTTATGAATAAATACATACTATGTTTATCTTTCTAGATCTTGGTTACCTCATTCAGGATGATATTTTTCTAGTTCCATCATTTTGCATTTAAATTCCAGGATGTCATTGTTTTTAATATCTGAGGTCATACTTCAAAAACTGTACTCTACTAAATTGGAAAATCTAAAAGAAATGGACAAATTTCTCGATAGATACCACATACCAAAATTAAATCAAGAGCAAATAAATAATTTAAATAGACCTATAACCTCTAAAGTAATAGAATTGTCATTAAAAGTCATCCAACTATAAACATCCCAGGACCAGATGGGTTTAGCATAGAATTCTACCAAATTTTCAAAGAAGAGCTAATACCAACACTCCTCAAATTATTGTACAAAATAGAAGCAGAAGGAACATTGCCAAACTTTTTATAAGGCCATAGTCACTCTGATACACAACCACACAAACACTCAACAAAGAAAATTACAGAGCAATTTCCCCCATGAACATTGATGCAAAAATACCCAAAACCAAATCCAAGAAATACAAGAATACATCAAAAAGATCGTTAACCATGATCAAGTAGGCTTCATCCCAGAGATGCAGAAATAGTTCAACATATGAAAATTTGTCAATGTAATATACCATATAAACAAACAAAAGAAAAAACCCACATGATCATCTCATCAGATACTGAAAATCTTATGAAAAATTCAATACCCCTTCATGAAAAAAGTCATGGAGAGATCAGGAATACAAGGAACATAATAAAACATAATAAATAAACATAATAAAAACAATACACAGCAAACTGACACCCAACATCAAATTAAATGGAGAGAAACTCAGAGAGATTCTGCTAAGTTCAGAAACAAGACAAGGCTGTCCACTCTCCACATATCTATCCATTCAATATTGTTCTCAAAGCTCTAGCTAGAGCCATAGGACAACAGAAGGAGATCAAAGGAATACAAATTGGAAAGGAAGCCATACTTTCAATATTTGCATATGATATGATAGTATACATAGTGACCCCCCCCCCCCAATCTACCGGGGAACTCCTATGACTGATAAATACTTTCAGCAAGGTAGCTGGATAGAAGATTAACTCCAAGGAAAACAACAACAAACCAGTAGGCTTCTTAGATACAAATGACAAAGGAGCTGAGAAAGAAATCAGGGAAGCAGCACCTTTCACAACAGCCACAAACCATAGAAAATATCTTGTAACTCTAACCAAGCAAGTGAAAAACCTGTGTGACAGAACTTCAAGTCTTTGAAGAAAGAAATTGGAGAAGATATCAGAAGATGGAAAGATCTCCCATGCTCCTGGATAGGTGGCATTGACATAGTAAAAATGACAATCTTACCAAAAGCAATCTACAGATTCAATGCAATCCCCATCAAAATTCCAACACAATTCTTTACAGCACTTGAAAGAACGATACCCAACTTCATATGGAAAAACAACAAGCCCAGGACAGCTAGAACAATCCTGTACAATAAAAGAACTGTGAGAGGTATCACTACCCTGATTTTATCACAGTTTAAAAAAATTGGTGGTTTTTTAAATGTCTATTTGTGAATTATTAAATATATTTTGGATATTAGCCCTCTATTGTATGGGTAGCTGGTAAGAAATCTTTTCTCATTCTGTAGTCTGCCACTTTGTCCAAATGATGGTGGCCTTTCCCCTGCTACTTGGTTTTGTTTTTTAGTTTTTCAAGAGAGGGTTTCTTTTTGCAGTTCTGGCCGTCCTGGAACTCGCTCTATAGACCAAGCTGGCCTTAAACTCATAGAGACCCACCTGCCTCTGCTTCCCAAGTGCTGAGATTAAAGCTACTTTGCTGAAAGTGTTTAACAGCTGTAGGAATTTCCCGGTAGAATCTGTAGGGTCACTTATGTGTACTATCGTATCATCTGCAAATAAAGATACTTTAACTTCTCCCATTCAAATTAGAATCCCCTTGCTCTCCTTCAGATGTCTTATTGCTCTAGCTAAGATTTCAAGTACCACATTGAAGAGGTGTGGAGAGAGTGGGCAGCCTTGTCTCGTTCCTGATTTTAGTGGAAGTGCTTTTAGCTTCTCTCTATTTGAGTTGATGTTGGCTATGGGCTTCTGTAACCCGCCTTTACTGTGTTGCAATATGTTCTTTTTATCCCTAATCTTTCTGGGACTTTTATCATGAAGGGGTGTTGAATTTTTGTCAAAAGTCTTTTCTGCATCTAATGAGATCATCATGTGGCTTTGTCTTTCGGTTTTTTTTTTTTATACAAGGGATTACGTTTATTGATTTATGTATGTTGAACCATCACTGTGTCTCTTGGATGAAGCCTACTCGATCATGATGGATGATCTTTCTGATGTATTCTTGGATTTGTTTGCAAGTATTTTGTTGAGAATTTTTATATCTATGTTAATAAGAGAAATTGGTCTTTAATTCTCTGCCTTTCTTGGGTCTGTATGCAGCTTGGGTATCAGGCTTAACCATGGCCTTGTAAAATGAATTAGACAGTGTTTTACCTTCCTTCCTTCCTTCCTTCCTTCCTTCCTTCCTTCCTTCCTTTCTTTTTTTTTTTTTTTGGTTTGGAGACTTTTAATGATTGTTTCTATTCAGGAGGGGTTACTTGTCTGTTTAAATTGTTTATCTGATCTTGATTTAACTTTGGTGTTAGGTATTGAGAACCTAATATTTCTTTCATATTTTCCAATTTGGTTGAATACGGATTTTTAAAGTGTGTTCTTTCGATTCTTTGTATTTTCTTGGTGTTCGTTGTTATGTCCCTTTTTAATTTCTAATTTTATTAATTTGGATAGTCTCCCTCTACCTTTTAGTTAATTTGGATAATGGTTCGTTAATTTTAATGATTTTTCTCAAAGAAACAATTCTGTCTTAGTTAGAGTTTCTGTTGCTGTGAAGAGACATGGCAACTCTTATAAAATAAAAACATTTAATTGGTACTGGCTTAAAGTTCAGAGGTTCAATCTATTGTCATCATGGTGGGACATAGTGGCATGCAAACAGACATGGTATGGGAGAAGGAAGGAACTGTGAATTCTACATCTTTGATCTGCAGGTAACAGGAAGTGAACTGAGAGACTAGGTGTGGCTTGAGCATATATGAGCCCACATAACCTACCCCCTACAGTGACACACTTTCTCCCACAAGACCACACCTATTCCAACAAAGCCACACCTCCTAATAGTGCCACTTCCTGTGAGCTCATGCGGGGTAATTATATTCAAACTACCACAAGCCCTTTCTTTCATTGATTCTCTGTACTTTTCTTTGTTCTATTTTATTGATTTCAGCCCTGTTTTGATTATTATTATTTTTTTTTACTATCTACTCCTTTGGGGTATGAATTTTTTCCTTTCAGCTCTAGAGCTTTCAATACACCTCTACTATGGTATATTCCTTTACACTGTGTGAATATATGTCACTATGATTGGTTTAATAAAAAAGCTGACTGGCCAATAGCTGAACAGAATAAGGTTAGGCAGGAAAGCCAAGCTAGGAGGAAGAAGAGTAGAATCTGGAGTTGCCAGCTAGTTGCAGAGGGAGCAGGAGATGAATGCCAAGTTAATAAAGGTACCACCATGTGGCAGAGTGTAAATAAGGAATATGGATTAACTTAAAATTTAAGAGCTGGTTAGTAATAAGCCTGAGCTATTCCCTGAGCATTTATAATTCATATAAGCCTCAGTGTGTTTATTTGATAGCAGCTGCAGGACAGAATATCTCTGCCTATATACCTCTCCATTTTTTTTTTTAATGTAGGTACTTAGTATCATGAACTCGCCTCTTAGAACCTTTTCATTGTGTCCTGTAAGTTTGAGTATGTTATATATTCATTCTCATTCAATTCTTGGAAGTCTTCTTAATATTTTTCTTGATCAGTTTTTGATTCAGCAGTGGGTCGTTCAGTTTTCAGAGTTTGTAAACGTTCTGTTGTTGTTGATATCCAGCTTTAATCCATGGTTGTCTGATGGAATGAAAAATGTCATTTTAGTTTTCTAGTATCTGTTGAGACTTGCTTTGCATCTGAGTGTGTGGTCAACTTTGGAGAAAGTTCCATGAGGTGCTGAGAAGCAGGTATATTCTTTTGTATGATCTTTCTCCCTTGCAGCATTTATTATTTTTCCTTATTCTTTATGATTAGTGTTTTGATTATTGTGTATGATGGATAATTTGTTTTCTGGTCCAGTCTATTTGACGTTCTGTATGCTTCTTCTTTTGTCTTGGTAGGCACTTCCTTCTTTAGGTTTGGGAAATTTTTTTTCTATGTATTTGTTGAAACATTTTCTGTGCCTTTGACCTGGGTTTCTTCTCTTTTATCTTTTCCTGTTGTTCTTCTGTTTGTGCCTGGGATTTTTTCCCCTTAGATTTAACATTTTATTTGACTGAGCTATTCATCTCATCTATCTTGTCTCCAGTACCTAAGATTCTCTCCTTCATCTCTTGCATTCTGATGGTGAGGCTTGCTTTTGAAGTTTTTGTCCGAGTTGAGTTTTCCTTGTTAATCTGTTTTCACTTTCTGGTTTTGAACTCTTTTATTATTTTCTTTTACTCTTTGTATCTTCATAGATTTCTTTAAAGGATTCATTCATGCTCTCTTAAAGTCTTTATATTCATAAAGGCCATTTTAAGGCTTTTTTTTTTTCTTCCTGTTGCAGTACTCAGGGTCTGCTATGGTAGGATTGCTGGGCTTTCCTGGAGATGTATTGTCCTGGCTATTTGTGTTTTTACACTGACATTTTGGCATCTGGGTCTGGACAAACTGTAATTCTAATATTAAATTACAATATATGTTCCTATGTCGTACGTAGTTCCTTAGAGTTGCATAGTATCATTTGACTGTCTTTTAGAAGAAGAAATTAGCCATTTCTGCCTCCTTTCTTCCTTTCCCTTTCCAGGTTTTGATAATAACATTATTATCATTATACTTCTGTGGCGTGCCATACAGTCTTGCCTGTACACCATTCCTATGACAGAGAAATTGATTCATGGCATTTGCAGCATGTACACGATGTGCGTGGTACTGTCCTAGGGAGCTGGGAGCAGATTCTTTGCTTCGTATTCACCTAAAGCCTCTCAGGAGAGATTTCTGTTGCTCCCACACCCTAGCTCATCTAAGGGCTTTCAAGGCCATTACTGAGAATCCATTTTGCAGTCCTTAATTGATCTCTGCTTCCCATCCCTTCCAACCGTGGTCCTATAAAAACTGCCCAAAGAGACAAATGTTTTGGAGAAAGTTACTAGATTGTGGTGACATTATGAGTTCCCCCTCCCCCAAGGGGATACTTAGAGATAAGCACTTGGAGACCTGGTATGTTTGGCTGTGCCAGTATTGTGCCGAAAAAGGCTGGTTGGAATGCCCTGTGGCCTCAGTTGGGAAACAGCTGTGTATTCACAGCCCAACCCTACAAAATGCTTGTAGCTGACTGGACTTGCAGAAGTGCTGGCCTGGAGTGAGGGCCTTGGAGGAGTAATGAGATCACAGGAGAAGGAGGCTGGCCTTGCACTTTGGATGGCAAGACAGGGACAGTGGCTTAGCAATAGGTGTCCCATAGGAGCCAGTGGGGGCTTCATTGGTAGCGAGTCCCCAGACATGCTAAGATGGATGATGATGGTTAGATGGTTAATAGTGACACATTATCAGTGGTAGCAGGCTGAGACATACACAAAATAGCAAGGGGGACATTGCCATTGGCCCTTGCCCTTCCCCTGCAGCCATGATTATTCCTCACAGTAAGGAGCCTAGTGTCAGGGAGAAAGCTAAAATTCAAATAACTTCTGAGCTTTCACTAGGACTCAAATATGGACATTTTAAGGACCGAATTTGAATTATGGCTTGAAGTGATCAGAGCACATGTTTCTTCTTACTCTGGAAGAAAAGTCAGGAGCCTAGCCTTGACTTTCAACTAATAGGAATGGCAAAGCCACAGTGCAGCCTCCACCAACTGAAAAAGAACAGGTGACCTGTTTCTCTCAAGTCCGCTTGTACATCTTGTTTCTCACGACCAGAAGCATGGCAGACAGACATGGCAGGAGATGCGATCCCATGTCACTCAGGGAATGAGTGTTTTCAGCAGCCAAGGCAAAATGCATTAATATTCTTGCCTATTCTTTACCAAGTAGGTGTCATATTTTCACTGGTTTCTGTTTTGGACAATGACTTTTCTATTAATCACCTTTCTTTTGTTCTGTTAAAACACCATGATCTAAGGCAACTTAAGGAAGAACATTTATTTGGGCATACGGTTCATGATGATGAGTCTATCATGGCGGGGTGGCATGGCAGCAGGAACAAGCAGATGAGAGATCAGTTCTTTAACCACAAACACGAGGGTGAACTGGAAGTGTGGTCAGCCTATATATAAATTCTGAAAGCTCACTCCAATTGATATACTTCCTCCAGCAAGGCTGCACCTCCCAAGGATTCTACAGTCTCTGTGAAGAAAACCACCAAACGGGGACCAATATTTAGATACCCAAGCCTGGGGGGCATTTCTTACCAAACCACCAGAGCTTTGATGTATAGCTTTCTGTTCCCGTTACTAAGGGTCCTTTCCTCTCTTGTGTGAACAAAGCAGAACAGCTCACCTCATATATTACCCACCTGCTCCTTACTCTTTTTCTTAAGTGTGGATTTACTGTGCTAGAATAGACACACATAAGTTTTCCTTGTCTTAAGAGCACACGTGGTCTGTGCAGGCATGTGCAAATGTCACTGCTGCCTGTAGCTGTCACCCCTGTAAAGAAAGAATGTGTCTTGTAGAAGTCTCATTTCCATGTTAACCCCATGAAACCACCAATCCTCTTTCTGCCTCTAGATTTGCCTGCTATAGATATTTTGGGTAAATAGAGTCACATCATGCAAGATTGTTTTTGACTGTCAACTTTTACTTGGTAACTATTTAGCATGACATTTTGAAGGTTTACCTGTTCCGATCCATGTTAGTACCATTCCCTTTTCTTGCTGAATGATATTCTATTGTATGGTTATAATTTATTTTGTTTATTTTTTCATCGGTTCATTGCACTTTTCTACTTTGGGCTATTATGGGTCATATGGTTTAGATATGAGGCACTTCTTAGAATGGCTTGTGCCTGGGGTGGGGGGTTGACTCCTCAGCAGGGAGAGGTTCTGGAAACTTTAGAAGTGAGTCATGAGGGGAAGAGGGTGCTTTAGAGGGTGTGTCTTGGGCCATCCCTTCTCTCCTGGCTCTTGTCTGCTGTGACATGAGGAGCCTCTGACACATGTCTCTGTAGCTATGTCACTGTCCACTCAGAGTCAGCAGAGCTGTGGATTGAAGACCAGCACCCCTGGACTCAAGCCTTATATCCTCCACCACCATCTTTGTACTAGGATCTGCCACAGTGATGTAAAAGCAACACAGCCCCAGTTTGATTGGTACTGCACACTGTTTTTGTTATCAATAGATCCTCATGCAGCTAAGCCTGGCTTGAACTCTCTGTGTAGCTGAAGTCAACCTTGAGTGTTTTTAAAACATATTTCCAGTCTTCAGGACCACATACCATGGAGTGGAACTGCTGGGTTGTATGGTAACTCCATGCTAGTTTTTGGTGCACCTGCTAACACCACTTTGTTTTGTATCAGCATATTCTCCCTGTACTGACTGTCTGTCTGTCTGTCTGTCTGTCTGTCTGTCTGCCTGCCTGCCTGCCTGCCTGCCTGCCTTTTTGGTCCTAGGCATTCTTCCTTTTCATTGTGAGCTGGTATCTTACTTTAAGCAACATTGCGCGCGCGCGCGCGCGCGTGTGTGTGTGTGTGTGTGTGTGTGTGTGTGTGTGTGTGTGTGTGTGTGTATGTGTGTGTGTGTGTGTGTGTGTGTGTGTGTGTGTGTGTGTGTGTGTATGTGTATGTTTTTCCACTTATATATTTTAGGAGTAAATACCTGTTTACATTCCTTACTTAAAAACTCCAGATTATTTTCCTTTTTTGTGATGTCTTTAGACTTGCAAACAAATTTTCTGCACCTACAAGTTGTCATTTAATTTTAATGGTGATGACCTTTGAGGAACAGAGGTTTTTAAATTTTAATAAAGCTTGATTTTATTAAAATCCCCTTTTAATTTTGTTCCCTATATGACCAGTTCTAAGAAGTTCTTGTGTCTGCCAACGTCATGGAGATTTACTTCTGTTCAAAAACATTTTTGCTTTTGTGTGTATGCCTTCATGAGTCTGTGTGTGCCGTGTGAGTAGTGTCTGTGGAGGTCAGAGACTGTTGCATCCCCTGGATTTGGAGATATAGTTGCCTGTGAGCTGCCAGAGATGGGTCTTGGGAACCAGACTCAGCTCCTCTGTAAGAACAGTAAGCACTAAATCTTGGAGCCATCTCCCCACCCCCTTCTATGTTTTAAAATTAGAGTTTTATTGTTTTAGTTTTTATTTTTAGATCCACACTCCCTTCTGATACACTTATTCTGTATATAATATCAGACAGAAATCTGAATTTGTTCTTTAGCAGGTCTATTTTAGTTCATAGTTAGGATACATTCTGTCATGATGGGGAAGTGGCTGTGGGAATGTGAGGAGGGATGGACACATTGTTTCTTAAGTCAGGAAGTAGTGGGAGATGAGTGTTTGTTCTCAGGCCCCTGTGCCCCCATCTTTAATCCAGAAGGAACCCCCGCCTATGGGGTGGTGATGTCTACTTCAGGATGGTCCTTCTCCTCAGCTAAACCCTATAGAAATGCCCCAACAGGCACATCGTCTACCGTATCCTCACTCCAGTCTAGCTGACAGCAAAGATTAACCGTTATGTCTATTGAATTGTCCTTAAACTTTTGTTCAAAACTCTTGGCTTTGGGGTTGGAGATGTAGCTCAGTTGGTGAAGTGCCTTCCTAGCATGCACCACATCCTGGGTTTCAGTTCCAGCGTCCTGTAAACTGGGCATGGTGGTACATGCCTGTGATTCCAGCACTGGAGAGGTAGAGGCAGGAGGATCAGAAGTTCAAGGTCATCCTTGACTGCCTAGTGAGTTTAGGCGAGCCTGGGCTGCAGGAGACTAATTCTCTCTGTCTAGACACTCGCTGACTCTTAAATGTGAAGTTTATGTATCTAGTTTCTTGGTCACATTTTCCTCCTATTTAAGTCATTTCCTCTGTGTATGTTTCTTCTAAGAACACCAACTTTTTTGTCTTAGTTTGGACTTAGCTGCTTTCCAAGTGGCTGAGTAGATAGCGTGTATATCTTTTCTTTGTTTCTTCTTATTTTTTGAAATTTCTCCTTCATTTTGCCAGAGCGGCAGTGAACTCTTCATCTGAAGATATGTCTTTTTAAAGCACTGATTTATTTTTTACTGTTTCATTATTATTTCCTCCTCCTCTTGATCCATCTTTCTACTCTCTCTCTTTTTATTTTTGGTTTTTTAAGACAGGGTTTCTCTGTGTAGCCTGGCTGTCCTGGAACTCCTTATGTAGCCAGGATGACCTCAAATCTGCCCCTGCCTCTCAAGTTCTGGGATTAAAGGGGTGCACCACCACTGCCAGATACTCCTTCTTTCCCGAACATCAAATAATCAGATGGACGATTGTAAACTAGGACCTCTTGGATTCAGTCTTTTTTTTTTTCTTTTTTCAAAATCTGTTTTAATTATTTATGTTCTCTATTTTATTTTTTGAAGACTTATTTTTATTTGTGTGTGTGTGTGTGTGTGTGTGTGTGTGTGTGTGTAATAAGTTTTAGATCTGTGCTCTTGGAGGCCAGAGGAGGGTGTTGGATTTTTAAAGTGGGAATTGTTTGACATGGATGCAGGGAATTGGACTCAGGTCCTCTGCAGGAACAGCAAGCTCTTCTAACCACTGAGCTTGTGCCAGCCCCTCTTCAGTTCTTAACTCATCTTTTAGGTATTTTCACGAATTTTGCTTTTACCACTATATAGTAGTATTTATTTCGTAATTATATTTTTGTGAAATTATTAGCAGTTTTTGGTCACCATATCATTCTGTCCATACAGCTGTTCTTGTTTGATGTATACTACATATTCATTTCTCTTTAAAGATACATAGTAGAGACATGAATGTATTTTTTAATCTGAGAAATATGTTTTCTGCATTGTAGTGAATAGTGTTGTTTTACTATGTTACCTGGAGAAATGTAAACAATATCTCTCCAATCCTGGAAAGGGAGCTAGCCACAGATTAAAGAAATGATGCCAGAAAGTGTGTATGGAATATACCATGGGAAACCTGTTACTTTTGGAATACTTTTGGGAGAATACATAAGAGCCTATCATCTGACACTTTCAATATTAATATCCTCCTTTACGTTCTCTGAAACAGAGTTGATCTGGAGATTTGAAGTTAGATTAATGTGCTGACTAGTCCTGACTCAACTTGATACAGCTTAGAGATATCTGGGAGGAAACCTCCGTTGAGAAAAATGCTTCCATGAGATGGCTGTAGACAGACCTGTAGGGCATTTTCTTAATCAGTGATTGACAGGGTAAGGTTCAACCAGTTGTGGGTGGGGCCACCCATGAGCTCGTGGTCCAGGGTTCTGTAAGAAAGCAGGCTGAGTAAGCCACAGGGAGCAAGGCAGTAAGCAGCACCCCTCCATGCCCTGCATCAGCTCCTGCCTCCGGGTTCCCGCCCTGTTGAGGTCTGTCCTTACTGTTATTGGTTAAGAACAGTGGCATGAAAGTGTAAGTCAAATAAACCCTTTTCTCCCCAAGTTCCTTTGGTCATGGTGTTTCATTAAGGCAATAGAAACCCTAACTAATATTTTTAATAAAAGATTTTATCATTTTGGGGCTGGAGAGTGGAATTCCTTACAGAGGACCTATGTTCTTCTCTCAAAACCACATAGTATCTGTTCTTCTAGTTCCAAGGCATCTGATGTTCTTTTCTGACTGCCCAGGACAACAGGCAAGCACATGGTACACACACATGCAGGCAACATACTCATACTTTTAAAATAATTAACTAAATGCATCTAAAATAATTAAAAAGAGAGATCATATACATTTGTTATAAATGTAACTCTTTCTGAAAAAGTTTGTGTGTCTGTGTGCATGGTGGCACGTGCTTGCACCACTTCACGAGTTTATACACACCCCATGGTCCCAGGTGGAGGTCAGAGAGCAGGGCTTTTGTGGGAGGAGGATCTCTCTTGTTTCTGCTGCTTTATCCCACATTAGCTGCCCATGTGCTTTCAGGGTGACTCTCCTGCCTCTGTCTCCCATCTCATAGGAACACGGAGATGATGTATGTCATTGCAAATAACAACATCTACTTCTCACAGTGGGTTTGCCATGTTCCTCTGCCCCTTTCCTGTAACTGGCTGTTAAACCTATAGGCTTGACCTTGCTCAGTTTACACGCTGGAGACAGAGTACTCCCTCAGTGGTGACTCACACTGTTACTAGTAAACACTCATTGTCTACAGTGTCTCTTCTTGTAAGACGGCTGCCACTGATGACAATTGATCCGCTTGAATAACTGGAACCTTTTATGTTTAAAAACATGAATAAAATAGTCACAAGTAGAAGTCCTTGAACTGTTGATCCCACCATGGGTCCTCGAAGTTCTTCCATCCTCTGACTTGTCAGATGCATGTCTTTGGAAAGGACCTGCATCTACATATGGAAGGCACATACTCTAGCTTGTTCTCGGTGCTTTATAGCTCTCCTTTGAAATCCTTATTGTTTTAATCTCTTTTATTCTTCTCTTTCTCTGCTAAAAAAACAAGTAAACAGTGGTGTCATATTGTATATTTAATAAAATTAGTCTGGAATATCAGAGGACAGAAGCACCCACAGCCAAGCCATGAAGGTCAGGGTAACCAATGACTTTAATCCCATCACTTGTGAGGTAGAGATCTGTCTGGATCTCTGAGTTCAAGGCCTAACCATCAGGCAGTGGTGGCCACACCTTAGTCCCAGAACTTGGGAGGCAGAGACAGGAGGGTCTCTGTGAATTTGGGGCCAGCCTGGTCTACAAAGCAAGTTTCGGAGCAGCTAGTACTATTACACAGGAAAAAAAAACCCCTGTCTCCAGAAAGCAAAAATAAGAAAGGCTGGAGAGATGGCTCTGTCCTCTGATACTTTAGACTTTTTAAAAATTTAATATGCACTCTATCACTACAAGTAACCAATGGGAACATTTGGAAATAATTAGTCAACTATATAATTATTTTTATTGTGTCTATGCTTTGTGGCAGGCTTGGTTTTAGTTTGTAATGGCTTCCTCACTAGACTTAATCAAATTTAATTTTAACTTCCTTCCATTTCTAGAGGGTTAGGGTTGCTGCCCATTTCTGAATATGTGAGCATTCTGATGAGTAAATCTTGTTCTGTTTATCTTTTCCTTGTTGGTGGTTTAACGATCCAGTTCCTTAGGACCTCCAAGTCAATTCACCTTCCAAAACTTTTTAGTTTTCTGTCATTTAAATTTACGCATTTAAAGATTTCACTTTAATGCTGTTTTAGTTTTTTTTTTTTAAATAACTAATATGCTAAAATACCCTCACCTTGCCATGTTAAAGTTAGTTGTAGGAGAGATAGCTTAGCAGGTAAGAAGACCAGGATTGTTTGCCCATTACTAACATGGCAGCTCACAAACCTTCTGTAATTTCAGTTACAGGAGATCTAATGCCCTCTTCTGGCCTCTGTGGACACTGCATACACATAGTGCATATACACACATTCAGGCAAACACTCAAACACACAGAATAAAAAAAAACCTCTAAGTTCATTTAAAAAAATAATCATGTTTAAACTGGAGCTATGTTTTATTTAGATACACACAAGAAATTTGTCTTTCTTAAACTTGGAGTAGCATGGAAGTAAGAACAATATAAAATTCCTTAGGCAGGAAGGAAAGGTCTACCTATTTCTAGAATGAAATTTAGAGGCATCCAACAATGCCACATGCTGCGCATGAGTATTTAATGATGCTGTTTGTTGGGATTATGGAAAACATTCAGCTAGAAGAAATAGGCAAGCCAGAACCATGTTTCTCAGTCTCCTCAGACTTTACCAGTATTCTTTTGGGGGACCCCTTAATTAAGAGTCCTTAGAGGATTCTAAACTGACTTGTCCCTGGATTAAAATAGCATCTCAATTGCAAGAGAGCTGAGTTGAGGTGAATTTATAATGCCAATCAAAACAATAATACCTTTTGGATAAAGCATTTGATATAGGTATTTATAAAATACAGCACGCATTAGTAGGCATAAATGAAAGGCTCCGCTTAGGAGGACTCTCTCTCTCTCTGGATTTTAGATTGCATATCTTATTCTTAAAGATCTCAGGGTGATAATTTGGCTCTCTCTCTGGATCATCTAGGATAAAAGTTGAAGACAAGGCATTTTTCTCTCTTCCTTCTGTGAATGCTTCACTGGCCCACTTTGTTGCACCAGACAGATGAAGACTCATTTGAAGACAAGTATCTGAGCCAAAGAGTACAAAGCATGGGATAGATACAGGCAAACTCTGTAGAGTAGTTGTGTCAGGCCTCTCAGCACAAACCAGATGGTGGAACTACAATATGGCGCAAGGTTAAGAGAGGGGCAGTTCTGAGCACTCATGCATGCTGTGGGTAGTGTACTGTACTGTTCTCTTAACCTGGGTTTGTGTGTGTGTAGTGGGGGGTGAGCTGTACTCAGCATCTGAAAGCCAACGTATTGGGCGGGGCCTCAGAGAGGGCTCATGGCTGTCCCATGAGGGCACAGTTGGCCCGAGATGTGAAGGAGTCAGATGACCAGTTAGTTCCACAGCCTCCCTCAACTCTCTCCCTCTGGGCTCTGTCATGGCTTCTCCATGACTGAATTGAAGCCAACGGCAAAGAAGTAATTCTCTCTTCATTAGTTCTCAGCAAGTGGCCACAGAAGGAGAAGGCAGGGAGAGTGGGAAGGGAGCTCACACACTGAAGAGTGAAAAGCTGGTGCCAGGCCAGGTGATGTTCTTGTAAAACTCATTTCCTAATAAAAACTGCCCCCCCAAAGAGGAAATGTTCTTTATTCTTTTTATTCGTTTATTTTTTTTTTCCAAGACAGGGTCTTCTCTCTAGGTAGCCCTGGCTGGTCTGGAACTCATTATATAGAGTATGCTGGTCTTGAACTCACAGAGATCTACCTTCCTCTGCCTCCCAAGTGCGGGGATTAAAGGTGTGTGCTACCATGCCCAACTTTCTTTTCCTTTATTCTTAGTAATAAAACTGTGCCCACAGTATTTTTTAAAAGGAGTTTAAGATAGGAAAATTTGCCTAACACATTAATTTCTTGAGATCGGTCAAGGACAAAGAAGGAGAAAGGACAAAGCCATTTAACAGATAGGAAAAATGAGTCTTTCAAATTTACACTGGATCCTGGCCCCACATTTTGGATTTCTATAAAGAGAAACCCAAAAACCTGCAGTGATATCTTTTAAGGAAAGAATGTTTAAAATATAAGAAACAAAAATTTTCCCTACCTGGGTGTCACTGAGTGGCTTTTGTGACACTGACATTGGTTCTTAGTAGCTGATGTTTAGTGTAATATCAGTAAAATCATGGTGGAAATTCATGTCTTGGAGGTCACACCATCACATGGTAGAGCTAGAGGAATCCAAACTGAAGGTATCTGGGAGATCCTTGTGCTCCTTATAATCCTGTAGTTCCCTAGAAACGTATGCTGTGTCTGAAAGAGTTCCTCAGAAGACTCCAAACTGGCTTGTCCCTGTTATTAGCATCTTACCATAGCATATTTATCACAAGCTGGGATCAGTAATGATACTGTTTGGTAGGTACAAGACCTCACTCTTCAGATTTTCTGGTTAATCTCCTGTCTGCCTCCGTCTGGGAGCTCATCCAGGAGACCACATTACAAAGCTTCCAGGTCAGCTGAGGTTCCCTTTCCTGGGATGACATTACTGATTTGAGGGGTGCTTACTGGGTATTTTGCAAGACTGGGAGCGTATGATGTGGTACTCAGGATTAGATGGAGGCTGTTATGACTTAGGAGGAGGAGGAAGGGGAAGAACGCAGATGCAAAATACTGTTTCCAGTCCATCTTATTGAGGCCCCATGCTGCTGAAACGACGTCGCCTGGTGGATGGAGAGCTTTTCCTCTGATGGGGAGTTACTTGTCTTCCTCTTGCTTGTGATGTTATTGGGGAGGAAGTCACCAGTGCAGTTCACAGAGTAGAGACTGGAGTCAGTATCTTTATAAATTATTTGGGATATTTCTACATGGGAGAGTTCTAGTTAGTTTTTGAGAAACTGACTGTATTCTACAGTGATGACAGTGTTCTCTGTTCACATAACAATGTTAAATGCTCCTCATTTTTAGCAACACTTGGAATTGTTGGCTTTGAAAATTTAACTATTCATGATGGTGTGGAGTGGTGTCCCGTTATAGTTCAACTTCTGTTCATGATGACTAACAGTGTTGAATACCTTCTCATGTGCTTCTTGGTTGTTCTGTGTTCTCATCCCTCGTGTGTGTGTGTGTGTGTGTGTGTGTGTGTGTGTGTGTGTGTGTGTGTGTGTAAAATGTTTGCCTAGGTCTTGTCTGCATTCTTTAATTGGGTTGTTGCTTCATTACTGAGGTATGTAATTATTTCTGTGTTCCACATGAAAGTGTATCACGAAAATATTTACAACGAGGCTGGACAGATAACCAGTAAAAGGCTCATACTGCAAACATGAGACCTAAGTTCAAACCCCAGAACCCATGTAAAAATACCAAACAACCACTAGGCCCAGTGTTGTACTGCAATTCCAGCTATGGGAAGGTAGAGACAGGCAGATCACTGAGACTCATTGGCCAGTCAACCTAGACAAGTCAGTGAGCTCCAGCCAGAGACCCTGTCTTAAAAAACAAGGTCAGTGGTGCCTGAAGAAAGACACCTGAGGATGTCCTCTGGCTTCCATATGCACATGTACACGTGTGTACATATATACACATGCACCTGTGTACATACACAAACATATATATATATAAAGAAATGCGTAAGGAACGTATTTTATGTTCATGAGAGTATTTCCTCCTAAATGGTGATATACTTGTTGATTTTATTATGCCTTTTGGTAAGTTTATGGTTTTGTTGTAGTCCAGTGTTGGGAGTGATGGGTTTTAATGCATTTTCTATGCAATGGTATTAATTTTTAGTAATTAATATTAGTGATTATGCTGGCAGAGATACAGTCTATAATCACATTTTCTTCTTAAGATATCATATTTTTAATGCACAAATTCTACTTGACCTTATAATAAAAACCCAGAGCCAGTTATTGTGGGAAAGCCAAAAGATCAAAGAGACAGAGAAGAAGCCACAGCCACATCTCACCTAGCCACTCCTCGCCCCGAAAGGGAAGATCCTGTCCCCATGAATCCTCAAGCTGAGTATCTCTGTGTTCTCAGTCAAAAGGGAAGGGGGTAGAATAAAAGAAAAATTTCAGAGCCAAATTTAAGTCTTTCTATAACCTCACTAGTTGGGTTACTGGGTGTGAAGACAGCAGATACATTACAGCTCTTCAGATAGCAGTGTGGAGGCCACGTGGGAGAAGATTCCACTCTGCCCTTGGCCAGTCCTCCGTCCTTTCTTCCCCATTAGAATTGGTATAACTGATACAGTACAAAGGGCATGTGTTGAGTACTGCTTACATCAGTGGGGATGCCAGCTTGGGACAGTCACAACGGCAGGTCCTGCAGGGTTCCGCAAAGATTTGACAATGGCATTTGTGCAAAGTTAACAGCAAAAGGAAAGAAGCCAAGTTCCACTGTGGAGGAAGAAGGAAACCCCCCTCTGCCAGAGAAAGTGTCATCACGTGCCCATAACTGTTCACTCACAGAACAGGTCTGAAGAGATCTTGGTGGCCTGACTTGATATAAGAATAGTAGTTAAGGAAGATATTTTAGGTATATTGATGTTTATATGTAAACTCATTTGCCAGACATCTCTGACATGACCAGCTATCTAAATTTGTGACTGGCTTTCATACTGATAATTACTGACTCTGATGTTTTTTTTATGTTTGCTTTTGGTTTTGATAAGGTTTCGTTTTTTGTTCTTTTTTTTTTTTTTTTTTTTTGGTAATAAATTCTCAAGTTGAAAGACGTGTTTAATTTGTAACTGAGACCAAGCAAATACTGACTACTTGGTTGACGTCAATCAGTCCTTAATTATTTGAAGTAATACTATTTTTAACTTTAGGAAAAAGTTCATGGAAGATTATTAAACATTCTTTAGAACCTAAATTGTTTTGAAGTGAAGCAAGAGCTCCTTTCCATACTTTAATTTGTACACTGTAATTTCTGGGTGTTCATGACTCAGCTTCTTATTCTTCCTGTGATCAACTTAGACTCTGGGGCCTCTTTCAGTCACTGATCCGGAACAACCTTGGCAAAATCTGAATGGTCCAGGGAGGAAACAGCTAGAGCCTAGTTTAAGATACACATAAAAGATGAAGGAGGAATAAATGTTTGCAAAGAGGAAGAAAGGATGGCCCTGGGATTATTGTGAAGACTGGAGAACACACAGCACTCAGAAATATAAAAATATTAAAACATGACTTTGCTTTGTTTCTTAAAGTCTTAACTTGACTTTTTCCTTAAAGCCTCCTTCTGAAAGGTAATGTCTGGCATAAATGTACATATTTAATATGTATCTGTCCACAGAGCACCTGATGTTTACCATGTTCTTTTTAAGCACCCATTCTGTCTTGTTGCAGGTAAATCTTTTCGTGCTGCTCTCTGTGGTTTGCATCCTCTTAAATCTCGCAGGATTCATCCTAGGCTGTCAAGGAGCACAATTTGTGTCTAGTGTGCCCAGATGTGACCTGGTAAGCAACCTGCAGCATCACCACACTTGGGGCAGAGCCTGGACTGGTGTGAAACATTCACAGGCTGGGAAAAGAAAATTAGGAGAAGCCTGCTGCTAAACACCTTCCTCAGCTGTTGGTTATTTGGCCAGAGTAGCAAGTGGCCATACAACCCCAGCACCAGGCAGTATGATGCAGCCGCTAGGTAGGGGTTAGATGGATCAGATATCCACAATTGATGTACTTGTCTGCATCTAAAGAGCAAAAACGTATATAATCAGAATCTAGGTCAAAGATCCTCTATCTGAAAGCCTTGGAGGCCAGGTGTGTGACAGGATTTGGAGACTGTCTGATTTTGGAAGAGAAATATGATGCATAGCTTGTCTGTTATGTAGCACATCAATGGTGTTTAGAACAGGAGGCTGTCATCAAGACTTGTGGTTTTCAGGGCTTTGTGGGTCTTATAGTTGTTGACAAGAGGCTGTGAGTTTCTGACTTAAAACAGGTTTTATAGAGTCAGCATTGTGGCTCATGCCTTCTGTTCCAGCACTCAGGAGGCAGAGGCAGGCAGATCTCTATGAGTTTCAGGATACCTAGGGCTGTGTGGAGAGCCCTTGTCACAAATAAAAAAAAAAAACAGAGAGACAAAGAACCAAAAAGCCAAAAAGCAACTCAAATATATAGTTTTTATAAGTTGTGGTGAAGTGTTCAGAAAACAACCCATTTCACCATTGTCTATGCACAGTTCAGTGATGTCACATACAGTCTCACTGCTGTGCAAATGGTCTCCAGAACTCTTCATGTCTCTCGGTCACCCCTCCCTAGCTACCAATATCCCATTGCCTATTTTATCAATTCAAATTTCCCAAAGAAGTTCAGTTTTTGTGTTTTTGTGGGATAGGCATGGCATAGTCTGTGTTGGCATTTTCTTCCTTTTAATGGTTTAACAATACTCAGTTGTCTATACTTATGAGGCAACTTGTCCATCATCTGTGGATGGATCCTTGAGTTGTTATCACCTCTTGTTTATTGGCTATAAAGCTGATATGTCCAGGAGTGCACAGATGTCTCTTCCAAGCCCTATTGCCAGTTCTTTTGGGCATGTTACTCTGAAGTGGGATTTCTGGGTATCTAAACCTTTAAAAAGGGAGCTGATAGTAATTAATGTCTCACTTAGTACAAAGCAACAGGAGGAAATTATTAATGGTTATAGTAAATCTTATTTATTTGCAATTTTGTCCCATTAAAATTTACCTCTTAGAAACTAAGAGGATGCCAGTCAACAAGGCTGATTTATTACCAGAAAAATCCCTGCTGTGAAACCTTCCCAATCAGGAAAGCTCCCCAGAGACTCACAAAACCTGTTGTTCCTTCTCATATTTTTCACAAATTTTAAAGCAAGTGTTAAAGCTTTTTGCTCAGATGATAGTGATGAGCAGTAGGTGTCCACGTTGTTTGATGTGAATGTCTTTGAGTGAAATAGAAAGTATATGTTCAATATAATAAAAGAGTCACAGCCCTGGTCAGTCTGGAAAGGAAGCTGACACATAGTCCTTTAAGTTATGAGGTTTATTAGTATGAAGGGGACTTGTACTTGTTAGGGTCTCTATTGCAATGATAAAAAACCGTGACCATGAGGTAATGACTTTGAGGTCATTTGTGGGGAAAGTTTTATAGGTATTTTTGAGATGAGTTAATGCATTTGAAGAGAAATAAGAACAAACCTTTAGTCATACTGAGCAGAGTAGAGATTAAAAATGAAGGTTGGTAAGGGCGGTGAAGGGCAGGAATACACGACATGTACTGCTGTGTTGTCTGCACAGAGCCTCGGGGCTTCCTTGGGGCAAGTAGGAACAGTACTTTCCATTCATGACCATGCAGTGATTAAACTTTCAAATAGTCCTGTTTAAAGGGATTCGCTTGCACTCATCTGGATAATCTTGCCATCTATCTGGGCTCACCTTTAAGACTGCACACAGCAGAAATCCTGTGTGCTTGGCTGTATGGTGGGATACTGAGCCTTGCTAAATCCTTTCCGGCCTTTATTTTCCTTCACTGATCACCTTACAGCAAGAATGGGCTGGTGAGGAAGGGGTCCTTTGTAAAATGACACCAAGCACTACCAGAGGGAACTATGAAATAAATGTGGGCCTTTGGGTTAGGTCTGGAGGCTTGCACCAAGGGCCAGAAATGGAAAGCACCTAAGCCCTGTGGGAATTAGTTTGGTGCCCATGAAAGGAAGCAGAATTAAAGTCAGTTGTCATCTGTAGGAAGATTGACTTATTACTACCCAGAACTGTGGTCGGGGCTATCTCAGGCATTGTTGAACTTAATGTGAGGCAGCCCACTGACTGTGGGAGAAGGACCCAGGGATGCTGTCCTACCTGTGGAGCCTGGCTTAGAGACAGAGCCTATGTGACTGGCCATAGTCCTCTTTATTAAGAAGGTGAGAAATTAGTGTCAGTGTGAACAGTGGAACTTATTCTCTATACAGTGAGACAAGGGTGGGAAAATTCTAATATAAACAGCCCTGAATTTTGTGTGGGGGTCTTATGTATTGGAGTGTTGCTGACATTACGGTGTCGGTAGACAGATCATGAAAGGACCACGTTATGGAAATACATGTACAGATAATTATGGAACCCATCAAGGTAACCCTGATTCTCATTCTCTGTATCAGAAACAAAATTTATATAAAAACCAGATACATCTTTTTAAACATGATTTTATGACAACGCATAAAAAAATATTAGAATCCATGGAGTTCTAGAAGAGCTAATCTAAAGGAATCAAAATGAAAGAATAGTGTTTGTTCCTGGGAAGGAAGTGGGCAGAGACTGATGGAGAAGGATTGTCAAGGGATGTTCTCAATATGATGGTTGGTCACAGCTGGTGTTCTCAGGCTTGGGTTACACAAGACCACTGATGAAATTCCTCAGATGATATACTTACTATTTGTATATATGTAATTTTTTGTTTTGTTTTGGTGTTTTATTGAGATAAAGGGTTTGTCTTCATAGCCCTGGCTATAGACCAGGTTGGCCTTGAACTCAGAGATTGCTTGCCTTCACATCTCACATGCTAGGATTAAACCCATGTACGACTCCCCTCCCCACTGCAGTGTAATTTATATATAATATGTAATTTATATATAATATATATGTAAATTTTACCTCAAAAGAGGAAATATGCCATAATAGCTAATTTCCCTAATTAACAATTAGTGAATGAGCCATAACTTTCCCTTTTAGGAAAAAGGAAGCAGAGCCTACCTCACCAGTTAAGACTGTAGAGCAAGCAAGAAAAATTGCCTCTGTCCTTCGGTTTGGGGTTTTATTTATATATTTTCTCAGCTTGCTTAAGAAAAACTTGGAGGTGGCCAAACGTTTGCAGAGCATCTCGTTAAGAACGTACAAGGTTATCCATCAATTTTCACTTCTCTAAAAATCGATGCCTGTATCTAGAATGAGCATGGGGGGGGCTTTCTTCGTGGTCCAGGACTATACTGTTGACAGAATTCACTCTATGCTTCTCATCCTTGAGGTAGATTGGGATTCTTGTGCCTTCTTGAAATCAAAGTCAACCATACAGCCAAGCACACAGGATTTCTGCTGTGTGCAGTCTTAAAGGTGAGCCCAGATAGATGGCAAGATTGTCCAGATGAGTGCAAGCTAATCCCTTTAAACAGGACTATTTGAAAGTCAAAGTGTCTTCACTTTAGCCATGAAGTTATGAGCTAAAGTGATGGGCAACATTAACGCTAATGGGTAACTTATAGGATACTCAATTGAGTTTGCCTTTCAGATGAACTGCTAATGACTTTTTTTGTTTACTATCGACATGCCTCAAGCAATGGTTAAGACAAATTTTTATTTTAGACAATTATTTGTTTGAATTCACACTTAAATTGTGTGTCCTACATTTTATCTGACAGTTCTGCTTTAAGTGTCGTTTGCTTGTAATATGAAGTTTCTGGCCTGTTGGGCCCGAGGTCCAGACCCACAGACCCGCAGTCCCACAGAAACACACAGAAGCTTATATTAATTACATTCTGCTTGGCCTATGGCTCAGACATTTTGCTGGCTAGCTCTTTCATATTAATTCAATCTATTGCCATTAGCCATGTAGTTTTGTACCTTTTCTCAGAGCAGCATGGCTATCTTCTTTCCTCTGAGTCTCTCCTGGTGTCTCTCTGGCATCTCTGCTCTGCTGGCATCTCTCTACTGTCTCTGCTGGTGTTTCTTCCTGTTCCCAGAGTTTTCTTAGTCTCATAGCCCCTCACACACTTCCTGTCTGCCTCTGGCCAATCAGATTTTTATTAAACCAGTAGGAGAGACAAATATAACAACATACTAGAACATAATTGCACTATACTTACTATGTGCTCTCTGTCTCTCAGATATGACACTTATGCCACAGCACCAAGATGGTGGATGTTTCATAACTCTGAGTCCCCAAAGGAATATGACAAACAGAGCCCCATGTTGGCCTGCTTTGGCCTTGTAGCATGCATGAGAAATAAACTTTGGGGATGGAGAGATGGCTCAGCAGTTAAGAGCATGTCTTTTGGAAGACCTGAGTTTATTTCCTAGTGCCCACATTGAATGGCTTACAACTTCCTGTAACTTGTAACTTTAATACCAAGGGATCCAATGCCCTCTTTTTTGGCATTGTGCACGCATGCACACACACACACACACACACACACACACACACACACACACACACAAAATTAAAAATAAAATAAATCTTGACTGATGCTGACATTTCCTGACATGGGACCATACAAATCACATCCTGTATAATACGTGCTGCATGGTGTAGCAAGAGTGCCCTCCACCACACCACCAAATAACAAAGCCATGTTCTGCATCTTTCTTTAAGGTGGACTTAGGGGAAGGCAAGCTCTGCTTCTGTTGTGAAGAATTTCAACCAGCCAAATGCACAGACAAAGAAAATGCCCTGAAACTCTTTCCAGTTCAGCCTTGCAGTGCTGTGCACCTTCTTCTTAAGGTATGATGGACAGCTTACAGGATCCACCAAGAAATGTACCAGAGGAGCCCGAGAAGGCTCCTTCAGATAGTCCCTTTTGGTGACAGCCTTCTAATAGTCACACTGCTAAGAGCAAGTATGAGTAGGTCCTTACTAATGACCCACAGTCAGAGGAGTATAGAAAAGGCCACAGATTATATCTTAAAATAAGTATGGAGAGTTTTCGTTGTGTTTAAGAATATAAACTGGTAAACAATGTTGTAAAGGAGTCTAATTGGACCTATGTGTATGTTTATACACACATCTGAGTGGTGCAGTCACTTGGCATTGCAGCGAGTTGCATGAACTTGTTGAATGTTGCCATTCTATGACACATAGACTAAGATCAGCAGAAAAGAAAGGAGACACTTGAGTTCTTTGTATCTTGTTTAACAAGCAGCAATTATAATACATAAAAGAAATTAGAAAAATACACAAAAGATTTAGATTTCTAAATCTTCTAAAAAGATTTAGAAAAATACACAAAGAGAAATGCAAACCAGCCTGGCTGCCGTGGGTGGTGAAATCAGCTGGTGCTGGTGACCCCTAGACTGCTGACTCTCTTTAGATCTTTGGTTTTGGCAAGAAGGAGGAGGAGGAGGGGGAGGAGAAGGAGAAGGAGGAGGGGGGAGGAGGAAGAGGAGGAGGAGTAGAAGGAGGAGGCTTAGAATTCTTTAAAGCTGCCAGTTCTGGGTGGCACAGGACTTTAAAAATGACCTACTTGCTTTGGCTCCTGCATATTTGGTAGCTGAGTCATATGGAACTTTCTAAGCCTGATTTAGCTTGGGGAAAGCCCTTGAAGGAGCCTGGGCTCAGCCACAGCTGTCAGTGTTGGCTTTGCTGCTATTTTGAGGAAAGAAGTCCTGCTTACTTCCTGGGTACCCCTGGTTCTTGCTGTGTGTCGTTGGGTACCTGGGGCATCACTGCCTGTTGCTTTCAAAGTAGAAGCAGTGGCCACACATTAAGCAGATCACATCCTGCTGGAAAGTGCTGTGTCCCTAGGGGTGGGGGTGGGGGCCACCAATTACAGAAGATTCTCACTGCTCTTCTGGAAGGAACATTTCCAAATAGCATTCAGATGCTTATAAAAAGTCTCTCTGTGTCCCTGGAAAATTGGCTTCAGCATCCCTCCCTGAGGAGCCTGAACTCTGTCATATTCAAGCCCCTTCCATAAAATGACATAGGTTTGCACGTAACTTAGTGCCTGGGTGCAAAGCATTTTGGAAATAGTTGCTATATCATTTAAGAACAAAAGTGACAAGAAAAGGGTCTGTGCATGGTCAGCACAGCCTTGTTCTTTCTTGAACATTTTTCACTTGGGGTTCCTTGAACCTGTGAAGGTGAACCCCATGAACCACACCAGGTCTGACTGCCCGTATGTAACATTAGGCCTTCCGGGGCCTGAGATTATAGGTGTATCTCTCTATACTCAGTCTCGGTTGTTTTTGTTTATTTGTTTGTTTGGGCAGCCTTACTGTATTGCCCAGTCTGGATTTGAACTCCTGATTCTCCTGTCTTAGCCATCCACAAGCCAAATGCTGTCTAACTCTGTGCCCTCATCTACTTGGAAGCTTGCCAGTTTGGATAGACGTATTGACATTATTTTACACTACTCTCTGATCGGTGGTCTTGTTGTTTCCAGAAAGTCCTGTTTGCCCTGTGTGCCTTGAATGCCCTGACCACCACAGTGTGCTTGGTGGCTGCCGCCCTGCGCTACCTCCAGATCTTCGCCAGCAGAAGGCCTTGTATTGTAAGTGTGAGGAGACACTGCATTGTCCTGGCCTACCTGTCCATCCCTCCTGTGGGATCCATTGCTTTTCTCTTGTGTTCTTTAATCAGGATGAATCCCAGATGTCTGTAGAAGAAGTGGAAGAGCATGGACGGATTCCAGACCCAGATGACTTCGTGCCCCCGGTACCTCCCCCTTCCTACTTTGCCACATTTTACTCCTGCACGCCTCGGATGAACCGCAGGTATCGTTCCTAAGCCACGCCGGGATCTCCTGGTATGTTCTGTGTCCAGACTTACATGGCCTCCAGAATGCTCACCTGAGCATCTTCTTTCTTCCTCTAAAATCCAGACAGATTGTCCTGTGAGGGTTGCTTTCTTCCCTGTCTCTCCTTTCTCTCTGATGACTCCAAAGATAAGTCCAACCTTGACCTAGAGATATACTTTTTCAATTTCCATTAGCTGCTTAGGGGAACCTGACACCCAGGGAGATAACAGCTGTAATTTGACATGATTGAGAATTTCTGTTGCCCTGGAAACATGCCCAGTTAGGCAGAATCGATGTTTCATTATAACACCATCAGCAGGTCCCAACAGTCATGAAATTCTTTGCAGCCACTAAGAAAAAAGTTAATTATTAATTGCATCTCTCTGGCTTAGAAAAAAAAAAAAGGACAATATGCCTTTTTTTTTTTCTTTTCCAAAATTGTTGCTTTGACTGTTTTCTTAAAGCTATTTATAGAATGAAATACGCATTTTTCTGGTTGTTGATGTCTAGAAATGAACCTTTAAAGAATAATCTCATTTATTCATCAAACACTATCAATTCTCTATTGCTTGCTTAGTGCTGTACCGGATTATAGAAATTCAAAATGAGTTAGACTGGCTTTCTATAGAATATAGAATGTCCTTACCTCTGTGGATGCAATGGTAGTCGACGAGCCAGTGGGTTGGGAATGTGTTTATTATCTCCATGGATGCAATGGTAGTTACTGGGTTGGGAATGTCTTTACTTCCATGGATGCTAATGGTAGTCAATAGGCTGGGAATGCCAAAGGCTAATATATAACAGACAGCCAAGCAGTGCTGTGGGTAGTAATGCCCTAGGCAAGGGATGCAGAGGGCTAGGGATGAAGGGGCAAAGGCGGGGGTTTATGAGTGCTAGAATGATGATGCATGGGGTTGTGCTGACTAAAGACTGACGACTGGCTCCCTAGAGAGAAAGTAGGCCTCCCTGATTCAAACAGCTATGCTGTTCATTGGTCAGCATTCCTCCACTAATCTTGGTTCTAGTTTCTTGGAGTCACTCAGCTGTTGGAGTCTTAAACAGCATGAACTGGATAGGAGAGTTGGGATGAGATCCACGTTGGGTCCTTGTCTGAGGAGAATTCCCCACCCCAGGAGAGCTTTGTTAGATAGAGATGCTCCATCCAGCCCAGGAAGAATCTTTCATGGGATTCCTTTGTGAACTTGATGGTTGATACTTTATACACCCATCCTGGGGATACCCCAAGTTAGGTGCCAGTAGAAATCCTCAACTCTTCCCCTCCAGGGTAGCAAAATGGCACAATGAATTTTAAATAAAGTTACTGTCCCTCTCAAAATCAGTCTCTCAAATGCATCTGGCCTGAAATCTTTTCACTAACTTCTATATGGTCACCCCCCCCCCCCTTTTTGTATTTCAAGAACAGACATCGTTATGGGTGGATTGTCTGTTGTCTGTCATTCCCTTGTATATCCTGAGTAGAGGGCTCTCTGTTCCATTTTATACTTCTTAATTACTTCAAAATTTCAGTTCCCTGTTTCTTGGTCTTTTCTTCTGTTGAATATTTGCTGTAAATATTGGCAGAGAAGCTTGTGAGTTTTGCTTTTGCCTTTTATTTTGCTGTCAAGGGTTCTTCAACCACAGGAAAATCATCACACAACTGTGTGCATTTGGGGAGGGGTCTGAGAATACTGTGTTGATCCACTTGGGACAAGAAGGAAGTCTGGTTCAGCATGACTCAGTAGCCAGTGTTGGTTCAAACTTAAAGAATCTGATAGCGGACATATTTTAGTACAGTACAATTTGGAAAAAGTTTCCTGCTGTAACATAATCTAGTGGGCACAATAAAGCTTAAGATATAATTACATTTAAACTCTTTTCAAATTACATGTCATCACTTTTATAAATGGGTTTCTCTTTTTTTTAAAAAGATTTATTTATACATCTAATGTATGTGAATACTCTGTCTGCATTTATGCCTGCATGCTAGAAGAGGGCATTGTATCTCATTACAGATTATTGTGAGACACCATGCGATTGCTGGGAATTGAACTCAGGACCTCTGGAAGAGCACCCAGTGCTCTTAGCCACTGAACCATCTCTCCAGTCCATAATGATGGGTTCTGTAGATAGACCAAATCATCAGGCATATCGCTGTCATACACATAGTGTAAGGTCACTTAGGCTATTACGATGGTCTGAATAGAAATGGCCCCCATAGACTCATGTGTTTGAATGCTTGGTCTATAGGGAGTGGCCCTATTAGGGAGGCTGGCCTTGTTGGAGGAAGGTTGTCACTGTGAGGTAAGCTTTGAGGTCTCACATGCTTAAGCTCTGCCCAGTACACAGTTTCCTTCTGATGCCTCCGATCAAGGTGTAGAACTCTCAGGTCCTTCTCTAGCACTGTCTGCCTGGATGCTGCCATGTCCCACCATGATAATAAGGACTGAACCTCTCTGACACTGTAAACCAGCCCCAATTAAATGTTTCCCTTTATAAGAGTTGCCTTGGTCATGGTGTCTCTTCACAGCAAATAAAACCCTAAGACAGCTCTTCAGCATCTCCAGTCTTGTTTGTAAGAGTCTGGAGGGGCCAGATGTGGCCTTGGTCATACAGATGGCACAGAGGTCACCAAGCCATCTGGGCAGAAAATAGGACATGCATCTCTTCCTTTGAAGAGCCAGCCTTGCATGTTTAACATTTCTGAGTTTTCTAGAGCTTATCTGTGACACAGGGACCTTGTGGCCTCTAACGACAACAATAAGAACAAGACGACAACAACAAACTATTCCTCAAGAAATACTTAAAAGGGGGAAGCACCCAACCTCGGAGACAGGCAGCTGGGAAAGGAAAGCTGTGACTGAGTAATTCATAGTAATTCAGTGCTAAAGCAGGGACACCAGACATTTGTGTGTTAAGTGTAGCCGATAGCACCTTCCAGAGAACCTACTTATCCTCCCTGAGAGGATGGATGGAACCAGAGGACGGTAAAGAACAGAGTGGAAATAGTTGAAGCCGGAGGAGAGATTAACTTTAGCCAGGAAAACATCTGCTAGTGTTTCAATCATGTTCACATCACACAGAGCAGCTCTGCTTCAAGTCGGCCTCTCTATCAGGGTAACTGAGACTCTCCCAAAGTTTCTCTGCTGAAATTGTCAGTTAGCTATAGCTCTACTGTTGGGAGCGGGGTGTCCATATTCCAAATGAACGCAGATCTTCCTGTCAACTCAGCTGGGTTTGCTGTGTCAAGTTCAGGGAAAAACAGAATGCTAGCTAACCTTAACCCACCTCTTTCACTGTCCTTACTGTGACTCTGTTTTTAAATTTTGTCTGTTCCCTCACAGCAGGCACATTGCACCATTAGTTGGGGAGTGTAGAATGCCCACTTGAGGAAGATGTGGGAGTTACTCTGTGATCCATTCTACTAGCTCCTAATTTGTCCTCAAGCTGGGGCATTGCTCGCCTTTTGTTAATTCCTTAAAAATAACTAAAGTGAATTTCTCTCATGAATCAGACATTAAGGAAACCAAGACAAGAAACATTTTCTACGTACTAACACAGGAAAGAACCAAGATTTCTCTTCGCCTTAGTTGTTTTGGCTATTAACTATACGATCAGTGGTATTAACTATATATCAGTGGTAGTTAGCATTCTCACTACACTGTGCAACCACTGCCTCTACCTATCTCATTCTAAGGAAATGCCAAGTCCGTAACACATAAACAGTCAGTCCCAAGTCCCCTTCTCCCAGAGCTTGGCAGCCACCCGTACTTCCTATCTCTATAAACTATTGTTTATGTTTTCACTGGTGAAGTTAAAAGGAAAAAAGGCATTACATTTTAAGTCACTTACCTAAGGATACACACACATACACACACATCAGCATTTTACACACACACACACACACACACACACACACACACACACACACACACACACATCAGCATTTTCCTAGGAACAGCTTGGGTGGTTATGTTATCCTTCTTCGGGACTGAGCTACAGTGAGTGGCTTTCCCCTAGGCTAGAGGCAAAGACGTTGCAGGGGCCAGTGTGCAGAGCATGCCTCATGATGCCTCTATGCTTTTTCCAGGATGGTCGGTCCCGATGTCATCCCATTGCCACATATCTATGGAGCACGAATCAAGGGTGTGGAAGTGTTCTGTCCTCTGGACCCCCCACCTCCGTATGAAGCTGTGGTGAGCCAGATGGACCAGGAGCAGGTATGTCTAGAAGAAACAGGCGGTGCGCCGCACAAAGATCATGCCCTCACATCATCTGAAGGAATTTACTGGGGTCTTCTGAGCAGTGATTTGAACATCATTTTTAAAAATTCTCCTTTTCCCTTCTTTTATGATTCAGGAGTCTTCATTCCAAATGCCAGAAGGACCAGAAGCTGCTGCCAGCCCACTGGAGCCAGTTTGTACACAGATAACTCAAGGTATCACACATCCTCACTGCCCCAAGCCATAATTCAGTAGTTTAGAAGATCTATTGAATGTTCTGAGCAGTATTTTGCTGGAAGTAAGGTATTCTTGGAACAAATGGTTCAGCCCACATCCTCTTGTCAGGGCCAAAATACTGTCAACTCTTAGGACTTAGAAGTAAGATCTAAATTGTGAACATGAAGAAGAAAAAAATATACTGAAATAAAGATAAAAGCTTATTTTTTTAAATGAATAATCAGATTATCCTCAAGAACCCATGGAATGGAGTGGAGGTTAATTTGTGATTTCTGTGCTCCTTAATTTATTTATTTTTTGTTCTGTTAAAACAAATTGGGTTCCTTCAAAAGAACATGAATTTCAGGTATTGCAATGTATTCACCCTGCTATTTACAACCAAAGGTTTTAATGAGTAGAAAAATTAAGATTTTTTTTAGCCCTGTGGTCTATGCTGGGGTCAATTTACATTGAGCTTTGTAATTTAAGGACATCATTGTCCCGGCTTTCTGTCTTTGGGGAGGTTTTAAATGGCCTAAAGAATTGTCCACTGGTACAAAATTGCAGATGGAAATAAATAATGAATTGACTTTCCACCATTTCCAGTTGGGGTAGCTTTTCAGCATTGCTGTTTGAAACATATTTCTATTCACCTTACATTTGGGAGGGGGCAGACTGCCCCTGCCACTGAGATCCAACCCTGCCTTAAGAAGAATCATAAACAGCATTCTCTCCCCTTACACATGATTATGATTTTTATTTATTTATTTTTCTAACAAGGAATTTTCTGATCAGAAACCAAGCTTTCCAGTTGATGTAGCTGCATTTCCTGAGCAGGGATCATCCAACTCCAGTGTGATTTACTGATCCATTTTACAGCCACTTTGCTGAGCCGTTGAGAGTGTCCCAACCTGGGTACACTCGGGACCAGGCAGATCTGCTAATCTTGGATAGGACCCTCACCTGTGGTGATGTAATAGCCATGGCTCTGTCCTTTGATATTCTGATTTTATTAAATATACAATAAAGCACCACATTCACCAATGTAGGTGGTACCTCCCTGAAGAGCCAGATGCTGGAAAAAGCTCAGGAGTTCCTGGAGGCTGCATCAGGATGCCCCAGTGAGAAAGACTCTGAACACCTCCAGGAAACAAACCAAATTGATGTGTTCAAGTGGCTTCTTAATTTTGACCTTCGGCCTTATCGTTTTCCTTGTTGGCTTATTTTAAGTGTGGCAGGGCGATCTGGAGATGAAGGCTTTGCCACAGTGCTGGGAATGAAAAACCGACTGGGCTACCAGCCTAAGTAAATGTTATTAATTACATTACTCTTGCCTTGGCAGGTTTGGGTCCGCAGATGTTTCCTGACCAACATTTTATGGCTATAACTGTTGAAATAACATGTTTCTTTTCTTTTTATTCTTTTAAAAACCAGGTGGGGTTCTTCCTAACACAACTGGTGAAGAAAACACATCTGCATTAACTCCTGTTTCCAACCTGGTACAACCTCCCAGAAGCCGGAGAGCTCTCCCACCTCTGAGGACAAGGTCAAAGAGTGACCCTTTGCTTCATCATTCAGAGGAGAGAGGTGATGTCCTTCCCCAGGCCCTTGGTAGACTACTGTGTTTACTTGACTGGTGCTAAGTATTGGTTGAAGGGGCCAGGTACAGTCAGGTGGCTCTTACTGGCTGAGGGCCCTACAAATTTTAAGCAGTATTTTGAGGGAAGTTAAGAGACCATGGAAAAATAAGATACTCTACATTCACATTTGGAAAATACATGTAACATGTCTTTAAAATTAAAAAAAATTACTCATGTGTGTTTCATGGGGGATGAGTGCATTATGGGGCATATATAGAGGCTGGAGGACAACTTGTATGGGTTAGGTAGTTGTCCTCTACCATGTGGGTCCTGAGGAGTCTCCTCAGGTAGTTGAAGGTGAGTGCCTTTATCTGATGAGTCACCTTACTGGCCTAGGCACTTTGTTGTAGGCTGTTAGAATTTGCCCCCAAAGTCACTGACAATAGCATTTGGTTGCCCATGATGCTGCTCTGGGCGTAAGTGCAAGATTATTATGTAAACCAGATCCTGATTTCCAGTTGCTGGCAGGCCTGAGAGAACCAGTCAAGGACATTATCTGGCTCTATGATCTTGCATTCGTTATCTTTTTCACTGTGTTTGAGTAGTCTTAATTATTGAAATCCGACCATATTTTAAAAACTTTGGATATAGTGAAACACATTGACCTACTTCATCCCTCTCTCTCTTTGTCTGGATTTTGCTTGTGTATTAGCTGTTGAATAGTTTGAAATTTTCAAAGTAATAACATTGATCCTTTTTTGAGTATATGAATATCTTAAGATCTATAAAGGCAGCGAGTCTTTATAGACTCATTATCTATTCCTCATTATAGAAAAGCATATAAAAGTAAAGGAAGCAAATGAATAAAATGAACAGCTTTTGTAATTCAGCCAGCAGAGGCCTCTTTTGGGTTCTCATCTAGTACTTGCACACTCTGCTCTTTGGAAACACTGTGCAGATTAATTGGACATTCTCTAACCTTGCTCTCCTGGGGCCTGTCTGGCCCTTGTAGTCTCTGTTCTGTCCCTCTGACAGTGAGTGTCATTTGTCACAGCTCTGGACTGACCATATGGAAGCCACAGAGGACACTTCTCTTGTCTCTGCAGCAGCTTCCAGGTGGGAAGGAAGTCCCACCCCCTGAGACTAGCTGGGTGCCTCTGCAAACCAGCAGGCTTGGTAGCCTGGCCTCTAGCACTAAACTCCACCTTCATTGTGGATCTCCTGCATCCTACCTGGCAAATTGAGTCTTTGAGCTGGCTGAGTGTCAGGTTCCAGGGACACTTAGCTGTTTGTACAGCAAAATGGAGACTTTCTTCAGCCCCCTTTGCATTCTGCAGTCCTGTGGAGGAAAGAACATCTACCCTTTGGCTTATTTTGCTGGTCAAGGAACCAAGTTGCCTTCAGCAAGTTAGTGTAAACCCCACTAGATCCTCACATGGCTTTAGCCTGGTGTTTCTGGGTGTTTCGAAGACTCGCTGTCTATTACATGCACATGGAAAAGCTTCTCCCCTGGTTTGGAACTCCTGGCTACCTTTCTCCAGAGAAAAAGAAAACCTTCCCTTCCTCTACCTGCCCTTCCACCTTCTGTGTCCTGCTTCCATCAATATCTAAATTCCCACTTAAGAGGTTTTTAAAGATTCAAGTTGACAGTTGTGTGTACTGAAGGCTGATGGTGGCTTAAGGACACATGGAGATGAGACCCGAGGATTCATTTCTGCACCCAGATCATGGTGAAATAGCTTCTTGCCAGTCTATACCCCTACTGATGGAGGCACCTGTAGAAATTAGAGCCTGCGGTGGATTTTTAGACCCTCTCTTAACTTCTGGAATGTTGTAACTTTCTGCAACTAAGTTTTATATAATAACCATAGATCTGCCTTGTAGCCATGGTGTGAGCCCTGGTAATAGAAGTCAGTGTGCTCTTGAGGATATTTGGGACAAAGGTACTGTGACAGTAAACTGTGTGCCCATCCTACAAGCCTCTCATCAGTTCCTCCTCTCTTTGGCTCTTCCATACCTTCTATACCCCCAATATTCTTTCACTGGTCCACTGTGTTTTTGTTTTTCCTGCCTGACCATCCATTCCTATCTATCTGCTGTACTCCATGAAACACACCCTGCTGTGGTTTGCACTGTGAATTTTGTGCTATATCATCCATCTTTGCCTTGGGAACTGTTTATGCGCCATGGTTCAGTGTCTCAGGTTGTAGCCTATTGGAAGTACATGTCACACAATAGGCACGTGTTGGTTTCATTTGCCTTCTTCCCTTCTTCAAGATGAAGGTGAGGCATACATGCATGGCCTCAGTCATGTGCTAGATGTTGTCTACACTGAGCTTTACCGCAGTGCCCAGAGGGAGGTTGGCCAATAGTGACCTTCTGTTTACTTCTGTTCACAGCTACCCCAGTGCTTAGCTGCGAAGCTGCAACTCAGACAGAAAGGAGGCTGGATCTGGCTGCAGTGACCCTGAGGAGAGGTGTGAGACCAAGGGCGTCAAGATGCAGACCCCGCTCTTTGATAGATTACAGGTCTTACATAGACACCAAGCTGTTAGTGGCCAGGTTCTTGGAGCAGTCTTCCTGCAGCATGACTCCGGACATCCATGAACTTGTAGAAAACATAAAGTCTGTTCTGAAGTCTGATGAGGAGCACATGGAGGAAGCCATCACAAGTGCCAGTTTCCTAGAACAGGTACTGTTATGATCAATATCAGACACACATCCAAAACTGGTGTCTACAAGGGCTACAGAAAGTCCATGGTTACAGTCTCCAGGGGTCTGGGGTGGAGGTTAGATCATTAGAAAGGAAACTACAGAGCTTTCCCTCTGGGCTTTGTCCCTTTTCCACAGTGCTCTTGGCCCAAGGGAAGAGAACCTCTTTTTCTGGAAGGTGGGAAGTACAAAGCAAAGGATCTGGGCACTGTAGTGTTCACCACATTTATGATCATTTCCTCCTTGTGAGGCTGCCCAGGCTGTGGTGTTTTCTCACCCCTTAAGAATGATGACAGAATCTCAAGACTGACAAGGTTCTTGGAGCTGCTGACATGCCTGTGAATTGCTGATCAGACACGTTAGTGGATAGGACTTAGAGCAACAAGTATCTTTCTTTCCACAAACTAAAAAGTAAGTGAAGGGCTCCCTGAACTGAAGTCACCCTTAGAAAAGACAAAATTAGGCATGCATGGAATTCATTTGAGCCTCGTGTTTCCCATCTTTAAAGGGAAGGGTTGGGTGAGGTAGTCTCCAGCTCTATATCTCCCAGTAAGCAGAATTTCCTCCCAACAAGAACCTTCTCTTTACCCCTCTGGGAACTGTTACTGTTTGGCTATTATTCTTCTGGGTCAGTGAGGCAGATACTCTGGACATGGTAACATGTCACCTGCTCTGTGTCCAACAAATGTGTCTTATGCTCCGTTGGGCTGGTTCTCTATGTAATCCCTACTTCATCATTCCAGGTATATTTGAACAACCCACTTCTTTCCTTTCCCTCCTTTCCACTCATTGGCTTCTATTTATTTATTTATGTATTTATTTATTTTTACCAATATTCAAAGTCAGGTTCTCTCCCAGTCTTCCAAAGGGCCCATGGGGAAAGAATGATCTAATTAGATAGAGGAGATGCTTGGCTTCCAGACCCTCCTGTGACTTGCTCTTCAAGAATGGTCACTCAGTGGCTCCAGATCGGGCTGCCTGTGGTGGCTTGAGTAGGCAGACATTTCTGCCTTGGCATCTATGAGGCAAGTATCATTCCCGCCTCTGCCCTTTATCTGGACCCAGTGGCCCATAAACAGCAGCAAGCATCTGGAGTTGCCACTCAAAGGCTCAAAGTGTGAGGAAGAAAGTGATGGAGCACCCACCAGGCGCTTGCTCTGCCCTCTTCCAGTCTTGATCCCTGGAGTTAACTCTGAGGGGAAGGAAAAGCAGGTTCTAGCGAGCACTTGTTTATAGAATCTTTTGCCCCAGACCAGTTGGAAGTTTAAATATGGAGGTTATTGTTACAGACCCTGGGTCATCAGCTGGGACCTTCTGCTTCTGAACCCACATGGGGGTATCAGTGCCACACCCCTCCCCAGACCAAAGGAGGGAGAGACAACACAACAGTACATTTTATTCTCAACTCTACTCAGCTTCCCACACCTTCTTTAGATCCATTTTACTCATTCCCGGTTTTAAAAAATACAACACGTTAAAAAATAATTTTTTTTTAAAAAATTAAAAAATACAACTCCTTTTTAATTAGGAGACAGAAACAGGTCTTATAGATGAATATAATTAACAGCATTAGCTGTGGTGGGATTCAGGTGTCAGCTGATAAGGTCTGAAGACACTTATCCAGGGTCCTGGGCTCCTGAAGGAGGAATGGCCAATGTCTTTCTGTATGGTGTAAATATCAATCTTTAAATAAAGGAGCTGTTTTGGCCCATGACAGGCACCATAGAAAAAGTAGGAGGGAAAATCACAACATAAATAAAAAAAAAAAACAAGACAAAATCAAGACAGACCGAGCCAGCTGCCACCCCCCCCCCAAAAAAAAACATATAAAAAACACAGATGAGCCATGGGCCACGTCACAGACAGATTAATAAAAACAGATTAAATTAAAATATAAAAGCTAGCTAACAAAGTGCCTAAGCCATAGACCAAACAACATAAAGTTAATATAAGTGTCTAAATCATTTCTAAAGACCTGATCAACTGTGGGTGGCTAAGGGGTCTAGGGCCACAAGTCTATAAGTCCAGACCTCTGGCTGCCCAGGGCCAAAAAAACTCATTGCTACAATTAGCAGAATTTAATATTGAAGGTTATGTGAGTAATAAATATTTAATGACCTTGAAAAAGTCAAGCTGAAACCAAGTGGCTATGGGATGACTGTCCTGGGAGGTCTCTTGGCAGTAGACTCCTGAGTCTTTCCAGGCACTATTACTGTCACACACCATAGTGACAAGACAGCTCAACTTTCCACAGATCTGTCAGACTTGTCTGGCCCAAGGTTGGGACCTACCTGCAGCCCCACTACTGCTTAGCCCCAAATAATGACTCAGATGCTTATATTAATTACATACTGCTTGGCCTGTGGCTCAGGCTTATTGCTAGCTAGCTCCTGCATCTTAACTCAACCCATTTCCATTAATCTGTCTTGTCATGTGGCCTGTAGCTTACCTGTACTCCATAACATATTGCTTCTTGGGCGGCTGGATTGCATCTTTCCTGACTCTGCCCTCCTTCCCCTGTATCTATGCTTGCATTTCCCGCCTGCTTCTAAGTCCATAGGCCAAGACAATTCCTTTATTATCCAGTGGTATTCAGAACATACAGAAAGCCATCCCACATCAGTCAGACACAATGGATATGGGTCAAAAGGCCAGCCCTGGAGAGGCTAACATTTTCTCTTCTCTTTTCCTGAAGATTATGGCTCCGTCACAGTCCAGCACTTCTCAGGCCCACGTGCTGACCTTGAGGAGACAACCGGGCCTGCTGCACCTGCGCAGCTGTGGAGACCTGAGCACCTTTTCCATGGCAGGAAGGCCTAGAGCTGAGAGGAGGCCCCAGCAGCGAGCTGAGGCTGATCGGCCACACAGCCTCATTGGTGTCATTCGAGAGACAGTCCTGTGAACTGAGTGATATGGAAGGCCAGTCCAAAGGAAGGCTGTCCTTCCTCAGTGCTATTTACTGTCTGGGAGTTGGGGTGCCCCCCAACCTTTCAACAGGGGTCCTTGAGAAAATACTTAATCCTGCTGTTTGGCTCCTTTTTGCTATTGAGGGCACTAAGGAGAACTCTGGTGGAGTAGGTCCCTTCCAGCGGATGTGCTCCCAGTTGGAAGTGAAGGCAGGGAGCTCTCCATTTTCTGCTGCATCTTGCAGCATCCCTAGGGGCCCGCACTGGGTGAGCAGAAAAGAGCTCAAGAGTCATTGCCTGCCTCACCCTTTATGGCTCTTATTGCCAAGTTCATTCCCTTGCTGTAAGGGGAGATCTGCTGGGCTATTTATAGCTGCCTGCTGCCTCTGGCTGCTCAGAGAGGAATTGGTAGGAGACACTGATTAACTCCATGTGACCACAGACTTCCAGCTTCCTCTGGATTACCTTCCAACCCTATCCTCTTTAGGGGAAACAGGAGACTCTGCTGAGCGGTGATTTTTTTTTTTTTTTTTTTAAATAAAGGGTGTTAGGGGAGAGGACTGTGGTTGATCCCATGTATTCATGCTTGTAAACTAGAACACCCAAGAGAGAACAGAATAAAGTGTTGACTTTGGAACTCTGGGCTCGGTAGTATTTGTGTGTCAGTTGACCAGGCCTTAACTTAAAAAGCAGTGATTCTCAACCTTCCTGATGCTGCAATCCCTTTATACCAGTTCCTCATGATGTGGTGACCCCAGCCATAAAATCATTTCCATTGCTACTTCAAAACTGCAGCTATGCTACTGTTATGCATCATAATGTAAATATCTTTTGGAGCTAGAGGTTTGTCAAAGGGGTCACGACACACAGATTGAGAACCATTGCCATAGAGGGTTTGGAGCTTGGTGATGTGGTATTCAGAGTGCCCTATTGGCTACCAAACTAGTTTTATTTCCATAGTACCTGAATCCCACAGACAACAATGTATTAGGAAGCCCCTGGGTTAAATTTTATAAATGCTAGGCTGAATGGCACTATGGACCTGTATTCTAGTAGAGCCATAAACAGAAAATCAATAAAGCAATTATTGACTAGATTAGTGCCAAGAAGGAAGGGGGGGTTAGGGGGGCATCTTTGAGGAAATGATATTAGAGCTGGGTTGTGACTTGAGGACCAGATATTCCTCCGTTCCAGGCAGGGACACTAGTGACCATAGACTTGTATTGGAAGGATAGTTGGATGGGAATCTGGCAGGCTGTGCTCTATGCTAACAGTAAGATACTGTGGAAGTGTCTATGTCTAACACAAGAAAAATAAGATTAATCATATTTTTAAAAGATTGCCATGCTACTTGCAAAATAAATAATTTAGATAGGAAGGGAAGCAAAGAGCTGGAATGGGAGGTGAGTACTGATTCTTACTCGGCCTCACCTCAGACGATGATGAGGTGTTAAATTCTCTTTTGCTGCTGACAGTTGGACTTCTTCCTAGCAGGAATTTGACCCAAAGTAAAGGAGCCTGCACAGGATGCAGGTGGAGACACCAGTGTCCATTTTGTTTCAGTTACCTCATGAGCCCAGGTGAGGAGTCAGTGCCTTTTAGCAAAAGGGGCTTCCACATACCTGGTAGAGCAGCAGCCATGAACCTGTAGCCCTCTTTCAGCAAGAAGGAAATATACATTTAAGGTTCCTCCATGCCTTTTTATAATTTAGTAATTCAATCCTTTTAAAATTATTTGTTTCAATAGTCATGGCCTCAGCCAAGCAGGTTCTTTGTGTCATGTTAGTTAGAAAGCAGCATAGGCAAGACCTAAAGCGAGGGAAAATGAATGTTTATTTCAGGAAAGTACACTAGGTTTTTCTAGAGCCACAGCAGACTACCCCATGTGCAGATCAGCTATGAACAGAGTTTGTGTTTCTTTTTATGGGGAAGGGTTGGAATAGTTGGGGGACATATTGTGCATGAGTCTGTTTTTGGGTTAGAATTACCCTAGTCTCTGCAGTCATTTTATTGTTTCAAGTTACTATACTGGGCTGGAGAGATAGCTCAGTGGTTAAGACGGACTTCTGTTTTTCCAGAGTTCTGTTTCTAGTTCCCATGTTGGCAGCTCAAAACCACCTGTTAGGCCAGCTCCAGGGGATCTGATGCCCTCTTCTGCCCTTAGAGGATACCTGCACATACTTGGCATCTGCCACTACCACATGCCCCCCACCCCCCACCCTCCCCACACCCCACCTGCACAAGGTTGGGGAAAAGTACAGGAAACTGTAAGCCCAGACCATGCTAATACATGCTAGTACATTATAGTACGTTAAAGCTCCTTGGGACAAGGACAGTCTTTGCTCAGACTGGCACCCATTTTGGCAGTTACTGGTCTTAACTGGTTTGTCTTGGCCTTCATATTTTTGTTTTGTTTGCTTTCTTGAGTGTTGCTGCTTCAGCAGGACCTGCAGATTCCCTGGCTCAGCCATGAAAATGATCTTTCAGATTAACTTTCAAAACTCCTCTATTTGTTTTCTGAACTTAATCTTGTCTCTGGCCCATACTGGTTTGGAGCTTGTCTGGGGCTCACTCCAGTCTGAGTCACAAACTTTCCCCTGAACCTGTTCTTTATGTGGGGCCTGAGGACATTGAAGAGGAGGACTGGACAGGAGCAGTGGGGCATGCACTGCACCCCCTACTGTCCCTCCGTTCCACAGAGGAGGCTGCTAGTAGGTGAGGTTCCCTGGAGGGACCTGCAGTGCCAAGACCCAAGGCCCCTTGAGTCCCCATCATGAGGAAGAACTGTTGGCGGGGGTAGGGGGGGGTGGGGGGGGTGGGGGGTGGGAAAGAAGCCTTTCCCAATGAGAGAGGAATTCTTGAAGCAAAACAAAGGAACCCATCTCTACCTTTCCAGAGGCTGCAACAGAGAACAGTGGAGGGGAGAGTGTTCCCTGGAAAAGCTTCAACAAAGCCATCTTTGTTTACAAGGTATTCCTTCCTGGGGCCTCTGAAAAGCAAGTCAAGCCTGGGGCCAGAAGGCACAACAGGTATTTACTGAGCTATAGAATCCTAGGCAGAGAGCCAAAGGAGAGTAGGCTGAGCAAGGGGGAGAGAGAGAGAGGGAGAGAGGGGAGGGGAAGAGAGAGAGAGAGAGAGAGAGAGAGAGAGAGAGAGAGAGAGAGAGAGAGAGAGAGAGAGAGAGGTGAAAGTCCCCCTAACAAGTAAAGTACAAGTAAATGAGTAATAGCAAGTAATAAGTTCAGTAAAAGAAATACTTTATGGAGTTAAAGGCAGTGTGCAGACTTTATTCAAGAGGATGTGGCTGCAGTGAGTGGGAGAGGTCACATTCAACTGGAACACAAAGACATAGATTTTTAGCAGGGGTGTATAGTGGTGCCTATTCCTAAAAAGCCACATCCCCAGCCTTTGGGTAATTCTTGATTGACCAATTCAATGAAATTAATGTAGAAGGCAGGTCAGAGACAAAAGATATAGGTGGAGAATGAGGAATTGGTCAGATCTGAAGGGGGCAGGGTTTTTGCTATACTTGGACCAAGCAGGTCAGGGGCAGAGCCTGAGCATCCAGAAGGAGATTTGAGGCAGTTAGGAGACTCTGGGTTTGGTTCAGGAGAGAATCTGCAGTCTGTCTTTTTCAGAGTGGGAAGCTGTGGCACTTTGCTCCTTGCTTCAAGCTGTGGCTTTTAAGCAGGGAAGCAGTCATCTTCCAGTGGCTGCCAAGCGCTCTTGTGTTTTGCCCCAAGGAAAATGCAAGTGCCAAAATTCCCGATGAATCATCATTCCTCTCCTGCCAAATGGCTGGCTGTAGGTCCCAGGTCTGTGGAGGCTTTTCCAATGTCCTTAGATACGGTGCATGGATTCTAATCCAAAAAGAGGGATTCACAGTGGACTCAAAGGAGAGAGATTAGGCATGAGGGAATTCCAAGCAGGGGGAAATGATGGAAATTTTTAGCTCTTGTTTGTAAGCTGCCTTGTCTATGTTCCTCATGACCACTTTTAGAAGGTGAGTAAGTTTTCAACAGTAAATCTAGCTCATAAACCAGAAGCATCTGATGGGGAGGATGCTGCTATATTTTGTAGATCAGGAGCCAAATATTCAGTGAAGAAAATTTACTTGCTTGAGATTACATAATATAAGTAGTAGAAATGTGGTGTCTGTTTTCTGCCTCTGTACTAAGAGATTTCTCATTACTCCAAGGACACTGATGTGTGGAAATTGTTAGGTAAAGGGAATACACAGACACACACAAGGAGTTGAAAGAAACAGCAATACCATGACATCACTTCAGAATTAATTGTGTGTGTGTGTGTACAGTGTATTTGTAGAAGTCAGAGGACACCTTACAGGAGTTGGTTCTCTCCTACTATGTGACTCCAGTCACAGAGACTGAATTCAGGTCATCATGTTTAGCAGCAAGTGCTTTTACCTGCTGAGTCATCCTACCCACCCTGGGGCACTTTCCTAAAAAGAGCCATAATGACACCAAGTGTGGCTTATATATAATCCCAGAATTCAAGAGACTGGTGATGAATCATGCATTTGAAGTCAGTCTGAATTATATAACAAGACCATGTCTCAAAAAAGGTCTGACTTTATTATGAGAACTTTTAGAACTGTCTTTTCTTATTGCATTGGCCAGTGTTTCTAGTACAATGTGGAAGAGCAGACAGATACACAGTTCAGCCTTTTTCTGATCTTAGAGAAAACATCGCTGATGCTTTCTTACCTCTTTTATTTTTAGAGACAGGGACTCATGCATTCCAGGCTGGCTTTGAACTTCTGAACAAATTGCCTCCATGATCTTCATCTGTCATGTGCTGGTCATACAGGAACATGCCATCCTGCCTGGTTTATGTGGTGCTGGGGATTGAACTCTTCATATATACTAGGCAAGCACTCTACTAACTAAGCTGTATCCCTAGGTTCCAATGTATATATTATTTATATTAAGAGGGGCCCATAACATGATATTAATGGGTTTTTATTGGCAAAACTCTTAAATTATTGAACAAACCCCACTAATTTATGATCAATTACTTCTTAATGTAATGTGTGACTCTGCTAATATTTTATTTAGACAATTCATAATGGTATTTGCTTGTGGTATTTGTATATATTCTTACACTGACTATTTTATTTCCATATAGATATTATATCTATACAATTAATGAAGATGTTTCCCTTCCTTTTTTTCCTCTGAAGTATCTTATATATCTGATCATTGATGATAGATTTGATGGAGGATGGTAGATTTCTTATTCTGGTTCTTTTGTGGGGGATAGTTCCTCAATACATGTCTAAAATTGTGTAATATTTCCACATCTTTTGATACATGTTTCTTAGGGTCTTCATTGCTGGGAGATTCTTATTAAGTAAATTTGTACTTTTTTTTTTTAGACAGTTTCCTCTGTACGATAGCTCTGGAACTTGCTTTGTACTCTGAGCTGGCCTTGAACTCAAGAGAGATCTGCCTGCCTTTGCCTCCTGTGTGCTAGGATTAAAGGCATGCACCACCACTACCAGGCACCTATGAGTAGAAATTTTGACCCCCTCATCTGTGATTTATTTTCAAGCCCACTGTAGCAACACTGTATATACTTGGGGACTTGAGGATTTATCCTTGCTGGGGTTTGTCATTAAGGGAAGTAGGAAGATATACTGTCTTTTGGATAGTTCAGTTTTAAGTCTCATGTTACTCTGTGGTTCAGACAAGAAGCTGCCTGTGTTCATACATGTGCTCACTCAGCATGTGGTTTTCAAGTAATGAGTAGATGCCAGGCAAATCCCAGGGACTAAGTGTTATGGTAAAATATGAATGGTCCCCAAAGTCTCATGTGCTTGAAAACTTGGTCCCCAGCCAGGCCAACAGCCTGCTCAACCTGTGAAGTTGTGAAATTTCCTTGGATGTAGGGCTTGGCTAATAGAACTGGGTCATACAAGGAGATCCTTTGAACCTTTGATGGTCATAGACCTTTAGAGCCCGTTTCTGACTTGGACCTATACTATGTTTCCTGTTGCCTAGGTGCTACAAGTGTACCTGTAGCCCAAATAATAATCATTGGTAAATGGATTATTATGCCAATATTTATTCAAAGCAACTTACAACATACAATGAAAGAATGCTGGAATGATCCACTCATCCAGATGGAACAGATCTTCCTTCCTGGAGATGGGAAAACAGAGAGATGTATTCATGGATCTTTAAGCTATTTCTAGCCATGCTCCTCAGTTACAACTTGAAGGTTGAACTCCAAACCTGTGCTGGCCCAGAGGCCATGCTCTTTGGTCAGGGAAGCACAGAATCTTACTACAAGTACCTGAAGTCACTCCCATATTCCCATGCTTCTGTGCATTCCCTGAGTGATGGACTGAAATTTCTTATAACGGTGAAGAATGGTGACCCCCAAATACACTTTGACTTCCCTAAACTGCTTCTGGTATTTTTGTCACAGTGATGGAAAAGTTAATATACAGGAGATGAGCAGTGAGTGGAGGACAGAGTTTCCTGCTCTCCTTTAGCTCCCTTTGGTCAGCAGGAGCCTGGCAATGACTGAAAGAGAAGTTAAAATAACAGCAAAGTGTGATGCCTATATCACCTGAGCAAGCTTCATCGAGCAAAGGCCTGGAGATTGAAAGAAAGACAGAGCCATGGGCCACTCTTGAACCAAGAATGTTGTTTGTTGAAGTTCAAGGGGAAACCTTATATACCGAGGGTTGCCTTATGTACCTTGAGTTAACCTCTGCAGCTTATAAGTAACACCTGACCTTAGCCAGCTTCTTTGTCCTCTGCTAACTACTTAATTCCTTAATTGCAGCACCTGTTAGGGCAATGTTCTGATAAAGGAAATGGATCAATTGGTTCCAGTAAATACCACAGGCCACTAAATAGTGCTAAGCGCTGAGGGGCTGCAGGCTAACCTCCACAGCAAAGGCATGAGAGACTGTGGGTGATGCTCCCCTAGAACTAGCAGCCAGCATAGGCCATGCTACACAGAGTGGGAGTCAGTGATGCTCTGTCTTCCCTCATGGGACAGACATCCCTGCAAGAGACTTAATGCAAGAGGAATGTATCATGTGGGTACTGGGGCCAGTATTCTCAGAATGTGTTCATGGACTGTCATGGTTAGACCAGAGGGACAAAGGGTGATTGGACATTTGGGTGGGGATGGGAAAGGAGACCAGAGAGACTTCTCGGGTGAGCATCAGACAGATGCTTCTAGGACCTTGGATTTTAGGCTACATGGGGTGATGGATGGAACTCATCTGGAAGGTTGAAGAAGCAGTAATAGGACTAGGTCATATAAATTCTCCTCTGCTTCTAAGCAGGAGTAGAGCTGGGGGCAGTGAGGAAGGAGCCAGCAAGATGCTATAGACAGGGTGTGTAGGGGTGGGTAGTGTTGTGAGGTGGGTGTGTAGATGGTAGTAGCTATTTCTAAAGAGGACAGTGGAGGTTACTCCTACAATCCCTGTATACAATAGGCAGTACTGCTGGCCTAATGCTGGAAGTTTCTGTTGCTTCTCTATATTCCCAGCCAATTGATGGCTTTCTCTAAACATCTATGTTATGTAGAGCACCAGGCACTATTCTGATGCAATGGGTAAAGACATGAACAACACAGAAACATTCTCACCCACACAGAACTCACAGAGTAGCACGGAGAGAGGCTGAGGGCAGATGTCTCAGTTTAATATTCTCAGCTCTGGAAAGACACTCCATGCTGGTCAGGGTGGTGAGTGGTGCATTCTGGGAACAACCTGGAATTTGAAGATGACTTTGGCTGACAGTCACCAGGTAGAGTCAGTCACTGCAACTGAAGAGCTATATTTGAAGGATTATGTGGTTCCAAGAGTCTTGAGGAACTGGAGTGGCTGTGGCTGGACATACGTTAGAACTAGGCTAGAGGTGCCTCTGGTACAGTAAGGCCTGGGGCTTTATCTTGTCTGCCCAGTCATTTGCAATGAAGTTCTGAGTGAGAATAACTGGAAACATGAGCTCTTCTTTTTGCTGATACCTTGGGAAAGGGTTGGGACTTAAGAACCAAGATACAAACTGCACCCTAGAGTATCCAGAAGATCATCAAAACTGCCTAGTATTTGGTAAGGGGTGGCAGTATTTTGCTTAGAGTGTATTCATACCGCTGAGGTTCGGCTTAGCGACAATACTTGCCTAGAATATTTGAAGCCTGCGGTTTAATTCCCAGCACAAATTTTAAAAAAACAAAAACAAAAACAAAGCCACAACAGCAAAAACCAGGTAGTTGGAATTTTCTTTGGGCTCTCAAATAAAGACATGGAGATTTATTATTAATTATGAATGCTCAGCCTTAGCATATGCTTGTCCTACTAGCTTTTTAAACTTAATTTAACCTGTTTCTATCCATCTACATTTTCCCTTATGGATTTTTACATTTCTTCTGTTCTGTATGTTCCACCTTCCTCCAAGTCTGGCTGGCTGCCCCTGGCATCTTCCTGGTGCCTCCCTGGTCTCTCTCTCTCTTTTTTACTTTGCCCTGAGCCAAAATCCCTACTTATTCTCCCTGCCCCAAAGTCTCACCTCTACCTCCTTTCTTGCTATTGGCTGTTCAGCTTTTTATTAGACCAATCATGTGCTTTAGGCAAACAAGGTAAAGCACCACACTTCTTTGCATAATAAACAATGCAACCTATCTTTGCATAGTTAAGCCAATAGTCCATAATAAATGTATATATAAAATTAGTATAATAAAAATGTTTCCAAATAATTTCTAAGATGGTAGGAGGGTGTTTAAAAGGACAACTTCATATTTAGATGTCTGAAAGAAAGCCTGCCATAGGCCATTAGAGTTTTGGATTCTCTTTGGATACTGAGGAAGCCTGTAGTTGTTTCTTTCCAGCTCTGCGTTTTCAGCTTGCCCAGGTGTTTGGACAGCATCATGTGCTCCTATCACGAGTCTTCTAGGTCCTGCTCTTACGCTGTCTTCCTCCTCTCTGGTGATCTGGCCACTCAGCTCTGACTCCCCCTTTAATCCTTAGACACTCTAAAGACCTGTTCTGCCTCAGGGCCTTTGCACATGCACCCCACCGCCACAAGCTTGCTGCTCTGTATCTGTGTCAGACTCTCCCACATTTACACACGTCCCTTCTGCCTCCCTCTTTCCAGATTGCAGCCCCCCCACTTGTTATTTGTCCCTCCATCCCCCAGCACACATCATGATGTGATAGAAGCACATATTTCACCTAATGATTTTTTTATCTTCTGCTTTGGCACATAAATTGCAGACAGTCAGATATTTTGTTTGGGTTCTGTCCAGCTGCCCCGAATTAAGTCTGAAGCCACTCTTGACTGACGGCAGTAACCAAAATAGAGCCCAAACACTCTGCTTAACACTAAAAGACTTTGATTCACCACTGGCTATTTAAGGTATTAGGAATAATTAAGCTTAAAAAAAATTCTATAGGAGGCTTCCTCAGATCGTTTTCAGTTAGATTACACTTGAAAGAATTTCGCTTCCACATTATAGTTTTGTTTTAATTATCTATCGGTCACTTTCATTGTATTCAGGAACAACATATACCTATTATACATTTGACTCACAGATTGGAGCAGACAGCATTGGGGAAACCGACTCTACAGGAAGAAGGGTGGGATGTCTGGGATTCGTAGCTGGAAGGTCGATGTTGGGGTGGTTAGGCTTAGGGCTCATTATTAATGAAGGGACTATGAAAGGCGTGGTCAGTGCTCACAGGGTTGCTGCTGCAGAAGGCTACTCAGGGCCTGATGTTTTGGTAGCATCTGGCTAGGGAAGCAGGGTTGAGGCCATTTTCTCCTGGAGCCTTTTGGGATTGTTCCAGGTCCTGCAAAAGACAGCCCTGATGTGAATGTCCACACTCCTCTTCGTTGTAAAAATCTTGGGCATTCTAGGTCAGGAGAAACACACTCCAGGCCCAGATAGGTTGAAATTCTGAGAACCCAGTGGGGGCTACGGTGGTGGAGGGAATGCTCTGGAATGTGGACAGGGTGTTTGAAAATCCCCTAAGAGTGCGTTCTTGCCTGATAACTTCCCCTCAGCTTGATTTACTTTTTTATGAAAATAACTTGAAAAGCAAAGCAACCGAAGAGGGTGAGGCTTTCTCCCCTGGCCCACCCTCACCTGCTTTGGAAGAATAAGCGGAGGGATCACTAGATGACTAGAGAAATAGGAACAATCAGTAAGCTCGCTTGCACCCGCACCAGGGTTTAGAGGGATGGCTGCATTTTGCTGTGCGTCACCAGGTGGCGCCGGAGCACCATGGTTTGGCACAAAGACCTGGGCGAGCCGGGACAGGGTCGGGGGGGCAGGAATGCCTGTTCCACCTCAAGCATGGTGAGTCTCAAAATTCCTGGGGGGGGGGGTGTTCAGAGCTCCTCCTGTCATTCATAGCTCGCTCTAGTGAGAAATGCCCCTTTACTACGTGGGATTCTATGATCTAACTGTACTGGGTCCATTGCACTCCTAGGTCAGAAAGCATCCCGGTTCTCTGAGCACAGTTAGCTGTGTGCTAGGGGCCTGCCTGGTGTGGAGTGCTAGCAAAGTGACTTGGAAACACTGTGTCCTGATGTTGTTACCAGTGTGATTTGCTTCGGTATTGTGTACATATGTTTGTATGTGTGCATGTGTGTGGGAAGTTCTGCCACTCTCCACCTTTGTATTTGTGACAGGGTCTCTTCCTGACCCTGAAACTCACTGATGGGCCATGCAGACTGGACAGTAAGTCCTGGGGAGGCTGTTGTCTTCCTGCTGCTCTGCTGGGATTACAGGCCTGCACTGCTATCTGGGACTTTAGATCTGAGTGAGGGTATAAGATCTTAGAGCTACAGACAGTTGTGAGCTACCATGTGGGTGCTGGGAACTGAACCCTGGTCCCCAGAGGTGCAATCCAATGCTCCTAACCACTGAGCCATATCTCCAGCCCCAAACTGGGACTGGGACTTTTAATGGGCCCTCTGGATGGTATCCAGGCCCTCATGTATGCATAGCAAGCATGTTATTATCTGAGCCAGCTCTCTAGCCCATACATTCATTTTAAGTAATGATATGTTCAACATTAGTCCCTGCAGGGGAATCAGAGCTGGCTGCCTCACACCATGGGCTTGGCTGTCCCCACAGCAGAGTGTACATCTGGATGAGACCTCCAGAGCACAGTCAAGGGCTGTGGTCTTTCTCTCAAGACCAGTGGTCCTCAGGAGTCTCCGAGGCTATGACAATCCATAGTTCTTTCTTTTTCGGAGTTTGCTCTCTTCATGAGGAACCAGGGCTTGGCTTGAGGACATGAGAAGTGTATCAGGCTTTCTTTTGGGCCACCAACCAGCAACCATGTCATGACACAGAGACTTATTAGTTATGAAAGCTCAGCCTTATCTTCTGCTGTTCCCACTGGCTCTTATAACTTAATTTACCTGTTTCCCTTTGTCTATGTTTTACCTCAGGCCTTTTTATCTTTAATTCTGGATGTTCTACTTTCCTGTCTGTCTGGTGGCTGCCTGGCTGGCCCAGTCTCTCTCTCTCTTTCTTCCTGTCATCTAGTTGCTAACCCTGCTTCTCTGAGCCCAGATTAATTTTATTGAATTAATACAAATACAGCACATCTTGACATAGCTAAACAAATATTTCAGAGCAGGGAAGGATGCAGTTCTCTTCGCTCATGGGGAGCTGAGTGTATTCCCTTTAGCTTCTCGTATGGAATGCTCTGTGGGATTCTAGAGAACCTCAGGCAGCTGGGTCCAATCTGGGCCCCTCTAGTTAGCAGTTCAGTGGCCTTGGCCTACGGCTTTCTGGAGGATGCGTGCCTGCTCCATACGGCAGTCGGGGCTCTTCTCTATCACTATGACCTTGTTACTTCCGGGTATGTGGGGCTGCTGGACCACATGGCAGCTATATGATTTAGTTCTTTAGGAATTTTCATGCAGTGCCACTCATTCACATTCCTTCTTCTTCTCTTAACATTCCTGTATCCTTAGCCACTGGCCGTTCCACTGAGTTCATCTGATTGTGACTCTGATGATCAGTGATGTTTCCCACCGCACCACACGCCTGTTTGCCCTTTATTCCTTTTCTTTTGTTTCTTTTTTTGAGAAACAACTGTGTAGGTGTGCTCCCATTTTTAAGAATGATTTTTAAGATGATTAGTATTTGCTATGGATCGTCTTATATATTCTAAAATTATCCTCGTGTTAGAGGCATAGTTTGAAAATATTTCTCCTACTTTTTTTTAGGTTGTATCTTTACTCTTTTCATTGTACCCTTCACTGTGTAGGCTTTCAGGTTGGTGTTATCATATTTGTTTTTGTTTATTTGTGATTCCTGTGTTTGGGGGTCTTTTTAAAAAATTGCTTGGTCTGCTCCCACTCTTTTGAATTTTATGGTTGAGTCCTTAGTTCATTTGAGCTGGGTTTTATGTGTGGAAAGAGATGGAGGTCCAGTTTTACTCTCCTACATGGTCTAGTCTGTTCTATTGTGCTATGAGCCCATATTGTACATCAATAGCCTGTTTCAATTATTAAAGCTTTGTAGTATATTTTCACGTTAGATGACATGATGATTCATCCTGTGTTCTTTGGGCTCAAATGTGCTTTATTTAATTTTTTGCTTTAGTTGATATTTATTTGGTGTTCCAAAATGTAACCTAGGGTCTTCTTATAGAAATGGGAAGGGAAACATTGGTATTTTGATTGGCAGCGCAGTGACCTGTGCATTAGTCCGTATGAACGTTTTAACCAGTGTCAGCTCTTAGATTCCGCAGACACGGAAGTTTCTCTGTGAATTTGTGTTCTTTCAGTTCATTTTGTCACTGCTTCGTTCCTACTCTTTTCTCCTAGGTGATCTTTTAGCTACTGGTTTCCAATTCAGTCATTTTACAGTCACTTTGTGGAGATGCCCCTGACTCAGCCTGTTCTGGGTCCTGCCCCGGAACCAGGTGGAGTTCACTCATGAACCTGTTGTTTTGTGGTGCTGTCTTTGGAGTTGTCAAAATATAGGCTCACAGTCATGTCTGCCCATTGTTTTATTTCTCCGTGCCCCAGTCTTCCTGGATATAGACAGGAACTGGTCCCCCATTAGCTTATTTTTTAAAACCATTGTTGACAGTCTGCATTCTGTGGTCTAAGTTTTATTTCTTTCTTATCTCTGAGGTGTTTGACTCATTTCTCTTCAGCTTCTTCGGTTTATTTTTGGAAAGACCAACTTTTCATTTTGCTAATGGTTCATATTTTTTCTTTGATTTTTCCTCTGGTCTTTATTTTTCGTCCATTAACTCTGGGGTTCAAATCTACCCTACAATTTTCTTTCTTTCAGGTACAATGGTAGGTTTCATATTTAAGACTTTTATTTCTCTTCTTCATCCTCTTTCTCTTAAATTTCCTTTCCATCCCTCCCTCCATCCCTCGCTCCATCCCTCCCTCTCTCCCTCCCTTGCTCTGTCCCTCCCTCCCTTGCTCCATTCCTCCCTCCCTCGCTCCATCCCTCCCTCCCTCCTGTCTTTTCTCTTTATTTTTCTTTAGGTTGGATTTATTTGATATGTTTGTTATAATTTAAAGACAGTTGAAACTTCTTTACTTCTTATTTATTAGTTATCTAGAAGTTTGTTGTTTAATTTCCATGTATTTGTAGTTTCCAAAGGTTATGCTAAAATTTCTTCATAGTTTATTGCAATGTGTTCAGAAGAGATAGTTGATATGAGAATTTGTTGAGACATTTTTGTGGCCTGTTATACATATGGTTTATTGTAAAGAATGTTCCATGTGCTGTTGAGGGTATATATTCTACAGCTGTTGGTAGAAATGCCTGACTTGTTAGGCTTACTTGGAGTGGGGTCCAGGTTAACTTTGTCATTTCTTTGTTGATTTTTCTGCTTGGATGCCATGTTCATTGCTGAAAGTAGGCTGCTACACTAACTCAATTTGCCTTGCATTCTGGTCTTCTAGCTTTCATTTTATACTCTTCAGCGATGGGTATGTATATGTTTATAGCCATCATTTTCTCTTGTTGAGTTAACATTTTCATCATATATAACAACTTCCCTTGCCCACTGATTTTGACTTAAGGATCATTTTAACTGACACTAATATAGCTGTTTGTGCTTTCCTTTGGGTCCTATCTCTATCTGCAGTGGTCATGTTTGTGTGGCAGAATCTCCTATGGGAGGAAACATTCATCTTAACTCACAGTTTCAGAGGGGTCGGTTAGTGGTGTATGCAGCAGAGCACCTCATGTCCCTGTGGACCAGGAAGTAAGAAACGTGGAATGCCTCTGCTCAGCTGGCTCTTTTCTTTCTCTTTTATATTGCATCCAGTCCTCTAGCCCATGGCCACTGGCACTCATGGTCATGTTAGGTCTATCCCACCTGGAAAAACCCTCATACATACACCCAGATGCAAGTCTTTCCAGCCTCCTATGTGATTCTCAATCCAGTTAAGGGCACAATGAAAATGAACAATCACATCATCTGTCACTTTTAGTCTATTATCTTCAGAAGTGAGTTTCTTGTAGACAGCAGATAGCTAACTTGGGTTTTAGTTCATCTGTTGGTGCAGCAAGGAGAACCAGAGCAATGGTGCCTAGTGGGAGGACACTGAAGCATACGGAGTTGACACAGACGAGCCAGGATAGTCCAGAGACTTCATCCAAGAGCACTAGCAGATCCCAACGTCCGTGCTCCCAAGCTAGTGCTCCTGGATAGATACCCTTTCCTGCCAATACACTTTTTCATCATACAAAAACTAGGTCCTGTGATCTCTCCTCTGGCTCTGTTAGCTCTGGTGAAAGTGAGTGGTGATTAGAGCTTTAGGATGCTTCTGTGGCGGTACGACTGTTGCAGGGTCTTACTGTACTATCATCTTTCCAGATTTTTCAATCCCAGGGATTTTCTTACAGAGATGTAAAGCATGGTAACAAAGACCCAGTGATGCTCGAACACAGCATGTTGCCACAAGACCTTTACAATTCCCGGGACCCGTCCCTGGCACTTAAGATGGCTTTTGGGAACCCATTCCCCAAGCTGAGTTGCCTTGCCCAACCTTGATACAGAGGGAGGAGCTTGGTCTTGCCTCAATTTGATGCTTTGTTGATTCCCATGGGAAGCCTACACTTTTTTGAAAGGAGATGCAGGAGTGGATAGAGGTGGGGAGTAGGGAGGTTGGGGAGGGGATGGGAAGAGAGGAGGAAGGGAAACTGTGGTTGGGATGTAAAATAAATGAAAAACCTTTAATAAAAAAGTAAAAAAAAATGCTCCTAAACAAACAAACAAATAACAGTCTCCAGCCTTTACCTCTGAGGACTTCTAGCAGCTGCAGCGAATAGTCCTAGGGAACCTGCAGCTAGGTTTTAGGGAGCACAGGAATGTGACCTTCTGGTGGGGCACAATGCCTTCTCTTTCGAGATCCCGGGGCTGCACTCATGTCCCTGGCAGCAGAAAAATCATGTCACCAAACTTTGAAAAGCGGAATTGCAAAGAGTGCTAGGTAAAAGGCTTCTGGGACAGTTTCAGAGAGTGTCCAGGCTGGTCCCTGAGGCCCTGTTTTCCACTGGCCCCAGCCCTTGCTGAAGACCATTTCTGTTCAGTTTTTTATTGTGGAGGGAAGGATTAATTTCTGCTTCTCTTCACCAGTGATGATACAAAGTGTGAAACCTAAAAGGTCCTTTCTCCCATGACACCCGAAGGGCCCGCTTCTTTCTTTGAGTGTGCTCCAAGGAGGCTGAGAACACTGTGGGGTGACAGGCCACGGAGCCAGTTTCGCAAAATAAATACCTGTGTAGCAACCAGTCCCATAATCCTCAGAGCTGGAGGTGGCCTATTAAGGAAGACAAAATCCTCTCTGCACACAGAGCCTATTCTTCCCTGAAACAGTAAGGCACGCAGCAGGGCTAAGAGGCAAAGTCCTCGTTTATTGTTGCAGCAATTCTTATACAGACGTTAGCGTTCAGTTAAATAAGGAGATAGCACATGAAATACATCACAACCCCAAACCAGACAACTGTGGCCACGGCACAAATAAGGGGAAGGTGGGCCAGGACTGGTGACCAGACTGTCAGAGGAAATACATTCAGTGGGTGTGCAGTGTCAACATTCCAGGCGCACGTGTAGATATATTTTATTTATATATATTTATATTTATATATAGAGATCATTGAGTTTCATGTATACAAAGAACGATATTGTTACAAATACGATACTATACTTCTCCTGATGTTTTACAGTAAGCGCTAATGCACCCCAGTACGGAATGGGGGTGCGAGTTCATCCTCCAGGTGCTGTGATAAGTATGTACAAGAGATTTCATTCCCACACGGTCGTCACACACTGCCTTGATGGAGGGAAAATAAAGTCAGAGTTGTGTGCTCAAGTGGACCCTAACCAGGGAAGGAGCAGACAAGTGAAATGCTAAACAGACAGGTAGCCTTGTGAAGGTGGGAGTTTTAACGTCAGCAAGAGGTGGCCCTTGGTTGTAAACATTGGTGACAGCTACACCAGTGGGCGGAGAGAGCCAAGCAGGGCCCTGTGGGTGGGTTTTCATCAGTGTGCGGCAGGGAATATAGGTGTGGATGGGGCTGCAGGAGGAGGAACAGCGATGGGGGGGAGGTAGTAGGTTACTCTGGACTCCCTGAAGGCCAATGTTGATGGGTAATGTTCAGAAAGCAAACCCGTGTGCAGGGAGGTGGCAGCCTGCCCTGTGCTCTACCCCCAGGAACCTGCTGTGGTGAGGGAGGAAGGTGTCACCCAGGAAGTGGGCTCTAGCCATTGATCTAGAGGGCTGTCTTCCTCTCATGAATTCAAGACTGATGGTGGCTCCCTGAAATGTTCCTGCTGGAGAAGGCAGAGGCAGATGGGTTGTGGTGCAACCTCACTAGACTGGAGGGGTGGTGATGAATCTGGGAGCCTGTCCCCACTGCTGAGTCACCGGCATGTCTCAACTGAGAGGGCAGTGTGGCTTTGTGCCTTGCAGTTTGGGGACAGCTGATCTCTACATAGTCGGTCCCATCATTTGGGGTGATGAGATATTCACATATGTAACTATGTATGTGAAGATGCCAGACAAAACCTGACCCCAAGTTTAACCACTCAGCCTGATCCCAAGAGTGGAAGAACACGCTTCAGCTAGGGGCCTGGACCAAGGTCCAATAACTTTCCCTCTGGGTGGGAGGAACCACTTTGGCTAGCACAAAAGACTAGATAATCTTACAATCATGCTAACCGTTAGTTCTCTGGAAGAGCTCACAAGAAAAGCTTGGCTTTTCAGCTCCTCTTAAAGCTTCCAGGGTTCTTGTGTAACAAGAATGGAAAAGAAAGTGTTTTCTCTTTCCTCTTTCCCTGGAGTGAAGACACTTCACTATGATTAATTGGGGATCATACCAGGAGTGATGTGTTTGTGGAGTCTGTCCCTGATCAGTCCCAGGCCAGCCTCTGCTGTCCCCCTGCCTTCCTGTACAGGTGCTTGGGCATGTACCCACGGTGGCCACCCTGGATCTGACAAGTATAAGCCTCTCAAGTGACTTTCCGAGATTCCCAATGTCTGAAATGCCAGCAACAACATCTCTTTTTGTCCCGTTCATCACTCTGTGGCAGAGGAGAGATGGACTGCACTTTTCAGTATGTGATTATGTTAGATACCTGGCAGATTAGTTATTTTAGAGAAGTAAAGAAAATAGGGCCAGGGTTCTGGTCTTCACATTTGCTGGGGTTTGACCTTGGACCTGGTCACACAGAAGCATTCTGTTGGACACCCTTAAAAGCAGGTCCAGATAGCCTGGTGCCTGTGTTGCTAACTCCACACAGCTCCCCAGAAGCAGCTCTGTCACTTCTCAGGCAGCCATCTGGACAGCTGGTGGTTTCACACCACTGGAACTTTTCATAGTAAGCTAAAACTCACGGCTCTGTTGCAGATTCCTGTAAGCACCAGGTGTCCCCAATTCTACCCAGACAACTCACGGAGTCAGAGAACCAGAAGGTTGATTCTTTCCCTCCCTAGCCAAAGACTCTTGTTCTTCATCTTGTCGGTGATGCTGTATATTTAATAAAAATAACCCGAAGTATCAGAGGACAGAGCCACCTACAGAGCCAAGCCTTGAAGGTCAGGGTTCATGTCCTTAATTCCAGCACTTGGGAGGCAGAGATCCAGAGGCGTTGGAGGCCAAACAGAGCCAGGCAGTGGTGGCCTACACCTTTAATCCTAGCACTAGGAAAGCTGAACCAGGATGTGAGCTGGCTGGGCAGAGAGAGAAGGGGGAGGATTTTGCCTACATTTCTTTTTGGCTGAGGACTTACTGAGGCATGGAGTCTTAGGATTTGTGGAAACAGGATTCGTGGAAACCTTTTTTGGTCTGAGGAGTTGGCTAGGTGAGAACTGTCTGTGGCTTGTTCCTCTGTCTCTCTGATATTTCAGCTTTTCCCCAATATCTGGCCCCTTATTTATTTATTTGTTTATTTATAATACCAAATAGAATCTGTGTAATAATATTGTTATATTCACATATCTTTCTCCCCCAGACCCCATCCTTCCCTCCATAAAACCATCCTTCCCAATGATGCTCACTGAACTCCCATTTCCACAGACACAACATAAATATCCCACATGCAGAGAACAGGGACTATATTCATATTACAAAATATATTAGTTTTTCTTCCCCTGTCTCCACTGAGGTCATCAATGAAACAAAACAAAAACAAAAGCTAGCCACATTCCACATAAAAACAAAAATGCTCTTTGGACCAAGAATAAGTGGAAATTGGCTCAGAATAATATTAAAACACATGTATAAGACTGAGACATTAATTTGAAACATGAGGCACCTGATGGAAACATCAAACCTTCCACGCCAGCTGCAAACTCCCAGACATATGAGAGATGTTGTTTATAGAGCACATTTGGGGATTCATAGGCCCAATACCAAGCATTAAGTGTTGTATTCTAGTCTTTAAATGTCATGTCCTCATGAGTGGCTGTGAAAGGGCCCAGGCTGGCTTAGCTTTGGGTCAGGAAGCATGACACTAAGTTACCCATATCTCAGTTTGTCCCTCAGAAACCTCCAGTGTGTATGTGGGTGTCTTACAGGGCCATGCCTCAGCCAGGAGGGCCTCTTTCTCAGGGTAAGGCCGGTCACTTTCTGCATGTGCCAACCTTTTGCTAGAAGGGCTCTTTATGAGGGGCTCTGGGGGTTCCCCACAGGCTGTCTGCTAGATTTTCAGCCTACCTCAATGCAGGTAGAGAGCAAATGACACACTGCACACTGTGCAGGGAGTGTGTGTGTGTGTGTGTGTGTGTGTGTGTGTGTGTGTGTTGTACACGTGTAGTAGTGACTGTCCAAGAACACAGGAAGATAGTATCAGCCTGTGATTATCCTCCAGTTGGTAACCTTGGGACAATCTTGTAAGTCTCAGAAACCCTGAGACTTCTCAGGATCTCTACAATGTTACAGCAGCCTTGTCCAGGATGTCACTTCCTCATTTCTCGGCAGTTAGGCCTGTACTAGCTAGCATACATGTTGAAACTAAAAAGAACTATGGAAGAGATTTGAAACTGGCTCAGAAATTCTGGGCAGAACTAATGTATGAAACCCTAACTATATAGCAGGCAGCAAACTTTCTTAAAGATGTGGTTGTCCCTGTCACCACTGTCTCGCCATCAAGGGAGGCAGTGAGGACGGGGGATCAGCAATTGAGTTTTAGGCACTGCTCAGTCAGCTCCTTTGCTTCCTCTGGAAGCTCCTTCAGGGAAGTATATGCCTCTTGGCGATGGATAATGCACCCTTGGGCAATGACAACAATCTTAGGAACCCCAAAGGCCCGTCACAATGACCTCAGGCAGTTATTAGCTGTACTCCATCTTCAAGAGGACACACACAAAAAACTTCCCTGATCTTAAGGGAGGAACAGAAAAATGCAAACTGGAGAGAGACAGAGAGCAAAGAGGTCCTTGCTGATTCTTGTCTTCCTGTGAAAGACCAAATGCTGGGTGCGAGAGGGGAATGTCTCAGTGGCCACACGATGCGATGCAGCGTGAGAAACACTACCACGGTGAGGAGAGTCCTCCATGCATGCCGCCCTGCAGGTGCGGCTCAGATGTAAACAGGCTGCTCCTGGGCTGTCAGTAGTCTGTACATGGCTGCTGGCATGGTCTTCATGTGGATCTGGGGGCAGAAAGCCATGTTAGTTGGGACTGGATCACAGAAATAGTGCCTCTCACTATGCAGCTTCCAAGATAGTGCACCCCCAAGTGCAGGACTCAGCTTAGAAAGAGTGAAGCCCACAGGCTTTCTAAAAGGTTTGGGGTGACTGCAGATAACAAGAAAATCTGGGTAAGGCTGTTTTCCAGCTATATGCTCCTGTTTTCATAACCCTTTGAAAAATAAAGGCAGCTCCATGGGAAAAAGGGTTCTGGGCTTTGGGCTGTCTGCTTTTCTCTCATGTCTTGGCAGCATAGGAGCACCTGTCCATCTAAAAAGGTTTGGCTGCTAAGGCAGGAAGAGGGGCCTAGATGTGAGTCCATGCCAGCTCTGGAGGCTGCTGGCTTTATGAGTCTTGAATCTAATTTGTGTCTTCTAATCACATTCGGTGGAGTTAATTGGGGAAAACGAGGGCATTTGAGGAGCCACGGAGAGTAGCAACACAAAATGAGTGTTGGAAGAGAAGGCGAGGTGAGCTTACTTCACCCAGGTCTGAGGCAGATGGTCTGCCTACTGAGGAGCATCTAGGGAGGGTAAAGAAGGCTCTCGAAGGTTTCCAGCAAGGCCAGCATGTGGCAGGGGCACACCTGGTACCTCAACCCTGCTCAGCTCCAGACCTCATTCCTACCTCCCCAACAGCATTGGAGAGAATGTGGACGATCTTCTCATGCGGTGTGGCTACGACACTCTGGCCATTGATTTCAATGATGCGATGTCCCACGCGGACCCCTCCTCTCTCGGCTATTCCCCCTCTCATGAGACTGCAAATCTACCAGAAGCAAACACCAGGTTACACCCAATGGGCAGTGTTACATCTCTGAACCATGTGGGGGAGGGTGGAAGACTGTCTTCCCCGGAGTCTTAGTGCTCTAGCATGAGCATCCCTTAGATGCTGACTTGGTGAGGTTTGGGCCATCTAAATCTCTTAGGTTCTTTTTATAAACAGTGGGTTCTGTGGCTTGGTAGGGAGCTCAGTGGTTGAATGTTTTAATTAGCATGCATAAGATCCCGTGTCTGATCCTTACATTACATACAGCAGCAGCAAAAGTAGGCTCTGCAGGCCACCAGCCTGCCTTGTGAACAAACTCTGCACAAGGTAGGAAAGGTGTGAACGTACTAGTGTGCTGAGTTCTCACCGCTTTCCATCTCTGCTGGGCCTATCTGCTGGTGGCTGGTGTTTCAGCCAGCCTCCCATAGTCTCACGCAGGCTTACCCTTGGAACCGATTGATGCTAGAAGCCTGTATCTGAGGATCACTAGCATGATCTCAAGAGCCCTTAGAAGCCTACTGTGTGCTGCGGCTAGAGGAGAGAACCTGTTGTTTTTCAACATGGTGGTCCTTGACCAAACTCACTTCCTACAGGGATGGAATCAATGGTATAGCCAACTACTGCATATGGTTAGGCTGTGGCCACCAGTGAATGAACTCTCCCAGAGCTGCAGGTTGGGGTGCCTACGCTTATACACTAAGTAAGAGTGCCTGAGAACTTGCTAAAGTTGGCTTTACACTTCAGACTGTGCAGCTTTACTCAAAAGTTGATGCAGACAAGACCTTCAGCAAGGGAGCTTAGCCAGTCTGCAGTGAGCAGGTCCTTTGGCTCTGAGGTGCTCTCATCTCACATGTACCCTAGCTCATTTCCACACTGGAGGTAAGATGGTCTAGGGCTAGGTCTGTAGTTCCTTGGTAGAATGCTTGCCTAGCACACTCCATCCCCAAACAAATGAAATCCCCAAAAGCTAGTCAAATTGCAACAGAAAACCCCAAATCTATTTACTGAATGAAAAGATGAAGAGAACAGGCCAGCTGGAAAAAAATTCAATCTATCTCCATTTCCATTTGTCAGTATTTTGACAAAGGGTGTGGTGTGATATGTACTTACAATCCCGTTCTGGACACTGAATCCCAGCTGGTAGCGAAGGTCGGGCCTCCTTATTAGCACTGTGGTCACTGGAGGGCACCTCACAATGTTCAGCTTTACTCGGGACTGGTTTTTTAAGCCCTGAAACATGAACAAAGTACAGTGGACACAGTGACAGAGTAACTAAAAGCAGATGTGGCTGGACACAGAGGCAGCACCCACACCTGCAGTCTTCCGAAGGCTGTGTGTGCCTGAACTGGAGCCAACTCCCTGGAACCTATTCAGTCCGTGTGAGGTGAGTGTCCTGCAAATGGCTGGAAAATGGACTGTGTCAAGGGACCTGGAATAATTATAAGAGAAAGAGTCACATCTGAAAGATGAGGGTAGACACTGGCAGCGAAAGCCACAGGGGACACGGGCTCCTTCTACAAGCAGTGACTCCTAACAAAGGGCATACACTTGCCAGCAGCAGTCACTCCCAAAGTGGCTTCTCTCTGGTATCTGACTTTTTCTTCCTCTCTCTTTCTCTGGAGAGATCTTCTAACTCATGAATATTCCCACTACAATTGGAAGTTCCAGTGAGGATTTGCCTCCTTGGGATAATGGATTATGAAAAAGAAACATTAAGACTGCTTGAGTTCATCCTTGGTCATTCATTTTGCCCTTCTTCCAGGCCAGGATAAATTGTAGAATAAAAGCTGGCCTTTAATTATGAACAGAAAGGAGTTTTCAGAGCCTGTTTGGAGCTTCCTACGCATTAGCCACATTATCCCTCCCTCAGGCAGGCTCACTTACCACCGCATCAGCTACATGGTGAGAAGTGGGGACCAGGCAGAAGCCAGCCCAGAAATAAAAATGCCCCCTCCAGTGCTTCTGGCTCTGAGTAAGGACTGTTCTGCCTGGTTTGCCTCCTGCTTGCCAGAACTGGTTTGCCTCCTGCTTGCCAGAGCAGATGCTCTGAGGAGAGCTTGCAGGAAAGCTGTGCCTTCCTTGCATTGGTTCTCCAGCATGGAGAGGCTCTGAGATCATCCCAGATCAAGAGACACTGTGCAGAGAATATGGAGATTTTTGCATCCTGGAGCAAATAGATCACATTGGTGTGACTGGAGGCCCTGCTGCTACAGCCGAGGCCTGAAGATCAGAGCACTTAGGAAATGTCTGCCTGCTATCTGCAAAGATGAGCCGACTAAAGAATGGCTCAAGGTCAGCTTAGACTCTCCTCTAAGGGAGCAAGAGTAAAGGGTCTTAAGGTAGACAAGGAGAGAGGGAGAGAGGGGGAGAGGGGGAGAAAGAGAGGAGAGAGAGAGAGAGAGAGAGAGAGAGAGAGAGAGAGAGAGAGAGAGAGAGAGAGAGAGAGAGAGAAGCAATTCAAGGGGGACAGGAGGGATTTGGGAGAAAGCTAGCTTTCATTCAGGTCCAAAATATCCCCTAGAGATAGCACCCCATGTGATTTGATGCTCATGCTCACATGGGCACCACCACGTCTCCAGTGGTTTGAAACAGGCTAGGGAACTCCTTGGTGAAGGAGACTGTTTTTTCAATGCAGAGGAATGACAGTGTGCTTTTCCTGCATAAGATACCAATGACAGATTTGAACCTTCTGTAGGAAAAAGGGACCAGCCAAAGAAACCCACCGAGGCCCTGGCACCAGAGCTAGTGAAAGAAACACACCCTGGTCCTGAAATCAGAGCTAGCAAAAGAAACATACCCTGGCCCTGGAACCGGAGCAGTAAAGAAACACTTTAGTCCTGAATCTAGAACCTAAGAAACATACTCTGATCCCAAAACCAGAGCCAAAGAAACACACTTTGTCCCTAGAATCAGAGCCAGTGAAAGAAACATACCCTGGCCCCAAAATTAGAGCCAAAAAGCTAAAAAGGGCCAGTGAAAGAAAGTTTGACTCTGAAATCAGAGCAAATTTTTCCCCTGACCAATGAAACCAGCTAATCCCCAGGCAGGAAAACTGGCCAATCTCTGAGCAGAAGTTTTCTCCTTACAAGCCACCTGTTTAAATGCTTATACCCTGCTACCCACCCGGGCAACCTGTTAGATGTTATAGAATATACCAAAAAACATGAGAATGAAATAAATTTCACAATACGTTGGTGAATTGATTTAAGGTACCTGTTGGGTCCTTCAGCAAAATAATTTTTAAGACTGAAAAAAATGTGCTTCAACATAAGGCTTCGGAAATGGCAATTGGAAATAAGCAGGGCATGATTTGCTCTGCTGTCTCTAATCAGTGTTTCAAGTTGAGTAACCATTAACTCAGATTTCCGACCTGCCACTTGTTAGAGGTGCCAATTAAATAAATGGTCATTTTGTCCCCATGGCAATGGTGAATGATACAGCAAATTAAGGAATCTGATGGGAAGGGGAAAAGCCAGAGTGGTATCTATAGCAACAAGAGCAAACTCACAATACTCTTGAGAAGGAAAGGGAAGCTGGGCACTAGGTTAGAAAAGAACAGGAGTCTAAAGCACAGGACTTGGAGGCAAGGGTATGAGCAGAGAGATGCCAGCACACTTTGTACCAGTGACTATGCATTAGGAGTAAATTACAACTGGAAAGACAATAGGTAGGCAAAAAAATAAAAAAAAAAACTCAGAGGGTTTCTACAACTGGAAACATATTCTACTTCCTGTAATCTGGGGGAAGAAAGGCCAGTGAACATTGAAGTGGCAAGACACAGAACACATCGCTTTAGACTCCTGTTCCTCAAGGTGCAGGCCAGAAGATTGGCAATGCCACCTTCCCCAGGAGTTTGCTGAGAAACAGAGCCCCATTTAAGGAGACAGAACCATCACCTTATCAGGATCCCTGTATGGCTCATGTGAGTGTGAAGCAATGACTGATCAAAAGCTGAGTAGGGTATCTGGGACAAGGGCCTACTAAAATGAACAGCATTACAGTAAAACTCTGAAGTCCAGACATTCTCTTGCAGTAGCTGAGGGGTTGGTCATCGAGAAGTATGAGCATATACTAGGTCCAGGCATAAAGTGGGGGGGATGTCTAGAGAACTGTAATCTACTGAGTGTCAGTCCTCATTTGGTGCTGGGTCTTCCTCAGCCAAGACAGGGCACAGGTTGGCCTTCTGATACTTCAGCTGAGGGTCTTGGGACATTTGGAAGTACTCAGCAGTGTTGAACTGGGCCTGCCTGTGGTGCACATCTCTGCTGAGGTGTTCTCAGGCTCTCTTTAACAGTTGCCTTTTTCATCATCACATGGCCATTTAATCCTCCAAGTCCATGGAGATTCCATTTACAGACATCAAAGTTCAGCTCTTCAAACACCTCCCCCCCACCCCCCCAGGAAGCTCCAGGGCCTCTGAGTTTGCATTTGAGCAAGCTTTCTTTTCACTTGAAGCTGGTGATATGTGGACAGAGCTGAGTCTCTGGGCAGCAGTCAACGTGATCAGGCTGACCTTAAAGACACCATGGTCCCTCATTTTGTCTGTCATTTAGAGGGTATTGTAAGTGAGTGAGATGACACTTGGTGTCTAGTGGATGTCCAGCTGGGGACCCTGAGTCTTTGGGATTTCAGGTAGAGGGTGACTTATGGGAAAGTCAGGCCCTGACATAAGGTTGGGAGTTATCAGAAAATCCTGTTTCTTAAATTCAGGTCTACCACACCTTCACCCAAGGTTCTCTCATTCATTCATATTCTCCCTCCCTCTCTCTCTCTCTCTCTCTCTCTCTCTCTCTCTCTCTCTCTCTCTCTCTCTCACACACACACACACACACACACACACAGTTTGGGTTGCTACAACAAAATATACATTCATTCATATTCTCTCTCACTCACTCACTCACACACACACAAAGCTTGGGTTGCTACAACAAAATATTATACACTGGGCTTATATCAATAGAAGTTAATTCTAATAGTCAGGCAGGCCTGACATCGGAGATTAAGCTGCTGGCAGTCAGGTTACAAGAGTTCTCCTCTAGGCTGCGTGTTACTGTGGGGTTACTGGTTGCTTTCAAATGGAAGAAGAGAAGCAGAGAGCCTGTAGGGTCCCTTGCATAAAGGCACTAATTCAGTTCATGAAAGCATCACCACTAATAGCCACTGGAATTAGGGCCTCAACATGTATTTTAAAGGGGTATATTCAGTCTAAAATACCCCTCTCCCAACCCCATATCCTTCCTAGTCCCAGATTAACTCCCCAGAAACTCACCCTCACCAACCTCACTAGCCACTTTTTCTCCCTCACATATGAACCCTACAGTCCACACACAGATCCTCAGGACTGGTACTATCAACAACAGGGGCAGGGTAGGTAGGTAGGTCTTGGCTGTGGAGGGGGATTTCCTATGCATCGCAGGCTGTGCCTGTAGCACTCTTCACAGTGAGATAGCCAAGGCAGTCTCCAGGCTTATGAAGCATGCAATATTACCTCTGGTTGGGGACGTTCACTTGCATAGATAACCTCCCTGGACAGTGGGAGTATCTCTTCACTGGCTGAGTGACCTGTCTCCACCAAGGGCCAGCTGCGTGATTGATGTCCCATGCCTCAGTTTCTTACTTGTGCAATGGGTAACAATAGTACCTGCTGTGTAGAAGTTCATGGGCAACCAGAGACAGGAGTTCAGTAGGATAATCAATAGCTACCCTCTGGTCAGTGTTGAGTGCAGAGTCCCTGGCTTCTGTAACTGTGTAACTTCTGTAAGACACCCACCTCTTCTTGCTAGGGCTAGCTCCAGGGTGAGGGCCGACCCACTATCTGGGCCACACAGACCCTTGCAGTTCACACACACACACACACACACACACACACACACACACACACACACACAGAGAGAGAGAGAGAGAGAGAGAGAGAGAGAGAGAGAGAGAGAGAGAGAGAGAGTAATCTTTTCATAGGAAAGAAGTGGTCCCGCCTTTCAGTAGAGATCACCATGACTACACCAAATCAACCCTTTCAGGTTAGGCTGAGCTCTTCCCCTTGGACTCAATGCCAGTCTATTGTCCTTCAATTCAAGAAGATATCTAAACACCACCACCCTTCCTGATATAAACCTAGGTTTTAATTACTTCCAAGTCAAATTAAACTTTCAAAGTCAAATGTTTCCTCTCCTAAGCTCCTGTAGCTGTTTAACTCTATGGTGCTACACATCCTTTTGGCAATGTAATTACCTTGTCCCTGCATGGCTTCACCATGGCTCATCCAACAAAGGTCTGATTATATATGTATCTGAATGATTATCTGTATAAAGCAGATTTTCTCACCTCATCAATACTGTACAGCCACAACCACATGCTGCACAGTGATCTTAGTCAATTAGACCACAAATACCAAAGGTGGGCTTTAAAGGCTGATATATGCTTAAACTATAAATAATGTGACAGTTCACTTCCTGTGGTCAATGGACCAAGATGCAGAACTCTCAGCTCCTTCTCCAGCACCATATCCTGCTCTGATGACAATGGACTAAACCTCTGCAACTGTAAGCCACACCAATTAAATATTTTCCTTTATGGTAATGGTGTCTCTTCATAACAACAGAGACCCTAACCAAGACAGAAAGTTGGTACTAGGAACTAGAGCATTGCTGTAACAGACCTGACCACCTGACCATGCTTTTGTTTGGAGGAATTTGGACCCTTGGAGTTTGCATTAAAAAAACAGTTGAATAGCTTAAGTGGGCTTAATGGGCCATTTTAGTAGGAACACTGAAGAGAGAGAGTGTTACTGAGGGCGATTTGAACTGTGGGGCCCTTTCCCAAGAGGTTTCAGAGGAGAAGAATTTTAGTATGTGGCCTAGAGATCATTCTTGTGATATTTTGGTGAAAAATGTGGCTGTTTTTGCTCTTGTCCAAAGAGTCTGCCCGAGTAGTGAAGAGTTTTGGATTAACTCCATTGGCAGAGAAAAATCTCAAAACAGCCTAGTATTAACTCTGTAGTACAGCTATTAGTATTTACTCTTACAAAGATTTAAAATAAAAAGGAGCAAGCTGAGCAAGGGGAAATATAAAATATACAATTTGAGGAGAAAAGAGGCACCAGGAAGTGGCATAGAGCTAAATTCTGTGCTCAAGGAGATAAACAAATTAAAAGAATAAAATTAAGTGGTGACCTCAGGGCAAAACCCCATCCAGCTAAGCTTCCAACCTGTGAAAAGAATTTTAAAAAGATGTGTAAAGGAATTAAAGAAAACCTTAGAGCTGTTTGTGGTGGTGTACACCCTTAATCCTAGTACTTGGAAGGCAGAGGCTGGCAGACCTCTGAGTTTGAGGCTAGCCTGGTTTACAGAGTGAATTCCAGGACAGCCGAGTTTAGACAGTGAAAATAATCAATGAAAACAGAAAGCTGATGAAGATGTTAGTGAAAGAGGGGACATATCCCAGGCCCAGAAAGCAGCAGAAGTTTGGCAACTTTGGCCATGTGGTTCTGATTTTAGAATCAAGAATAGAGTCTCCCTCTGTGACTAAGGAAAGCCACTGAGGATAGGCATATAGCAGGGGTGTCCCTGCATTGAGGCTGAGAGAGACCATTGTGTGAAGCTGTGAAAGTGAAGCCTGCATTGCCTTGGAGACCCCAAGATGTTGAAGATACCAGACACATGGGATGCCTGCTGAGGAGAGCTGCTAATAGGAAGTAGAACCAGCCCAAGAGAAAAAAACAAATGTATTATAGTCAACAATGGAGTTGGATATCTGAACAGCATTTTGACACCAGGCATGGAGATACAGAGTTTGGAGTTTGCTCATCTGGTTTTCAGTAGGAGCAAGAAGTCTCTCTAGTGGCTGGCTCCTTTGTCTCTCTGATCTTTCAGTGTTTACTTTGATATCTGGCTCCAGGTTTTTATTAAGACCAATTGGGATTTGTGCTACATCTCTCAGAACTTGTTTCTCTATACATGGTGATATACTAAACAACAAATATACCTCGGAGATGACATGTCACCCTGCCCTCTATGCTCACCTGCAGCCTTGACCCAGCTCCTCAGATGAGGGTGTTTGCTTTTGAGGGTTTTCTTTAGCACAGAATGGCCATTGTACAGATATCCTCTCTCCAGAATGGTGTTCTCTTTGAAAATTTCAGAACCAAAAGAAGCTGAGTGTCTCAGCCTGTCTACTTTCTGGTGTGGGACTCTAGGGCCAAAGATGCTATAGTGTCATACTGGCTACAGAAGCAGCAAGAATCAGTGTCCTCTAAAAGCTATATAGACAGATTCCTCACTGCTAAGAAGAAAATCCAGTTCCCTGGCAAGCAGTCACATTCATTTTCCCATCAACTTTTTTTCTTTAGTGGTGGCATCAGCTTAGGTCAAACCAGAAGGAACATGTGGACTAGAGCAGGTTTTCTCTCTGTGACATTCAGATAGTGGCTCAGGGGAAGGGGCAGGTTGACCAACACCAGTGTTTTCTGAAGAGCTGAAGCACTCCCATGAGCTTTAAAGGGGGTGATAAATCATCCCAGGTATATCAGGCTGGTTGTAAAGGACTACTTGGGCTATAGAGCTGAGGAAAATCCTGCTGGGTTATGTGGGAGGAAGTGAGTTAACTGATGAGTTATGCGTATGATGGGCATTGGATTAACTGCAGTGTTACGTAAGCCTCATACATTAGTTGTGATCCTGACTTATGGGGAAACTTATAATAGTAATTTGAGGGTCAGATGCCTAGAGTACAAGTCCATACCGTTTATATCTGGGTCTTCTTCAGTGCCTGAACTTTAACATGTTCACAAACATTGAAGACTGGTGTGGGATATTTTGTAATATAATAAAAACATTTGAAGATATCAGAGAGATCTACCCACAGTCAGTCTAGGAAGGTCAGACAGTGGTAACTCACACCTTTAATCCCAGCACAGGGAATATCCTGGGAGTGGTGACCTACGCACTTAATCCAACCTGAGTTCGAGGTCATCTTAGTTACAGGAGTTCCAGGCTCCCAGGCAGGCAGCGGTGGGACCATGCCTTAACTGAGCGAAGAGAGTTTTTAAGGCGGGCATAGAAAGACAGAGAGGCAGAAGAAGCCAAAAGGAGCGAGGCTGAGGAAGCTGGAAGACAGCTGGGTGAGATCTGACTGTGGGGTTTCTTCTCTAATATCTCTGACTTTCCCAGAGATCTGGCCTTAAGTTTCCTTTATTCGTGCAACAGACTGGGCAGCAGTCACATTTCACAGCATCTCAGGTTTGATACTGGAAAGGTTTTCTCATGCCTAGGTACCTTGATAATGCTCTGGCAGGTGGACAGAGGCAGGCCCACCAGGCTGGTGCCATTAATGGACATGATCTGGTCCCCGATGTTCAGCTTGCCTGACTTCTCTGCTGGACCTCCATGCATCATGTTGGCAATGATCACAGTTGGTAGAATGGATCCCCAGCCAGATTCTACAATCACAACTCCCAGGATTTCTCCTTTCTGTTTCTCTATGAAAACCTGAAAAGAGAAAAATATGTACAAATTCGTATCAGCAGCCATATGGGACAAGTATCAGAGTTGGTCCCCTGCTTTCACGGAGGAAAAGAAAGATACTTCTTTGAGGATGCCAGTCCAGGTGAATTCCTATATTCTCCACATTTCATGGCATCCGGAGCCTGTAAGGAAGCATTTCATACAAACCCATTTAGACCTTAGAATTCACCCTCATTTCATATGACCAATCTGGCCTCACATGCAAATAACAAGGAGCACCATGCTTTTCTGTTTTCTTTTAAAACATCACTTGTCCTTTGTTGTGAGAGCTTTGGTGGCCTGTTACAGCTTAATCCGTAAGTGGCTTTTGGGTTCTATGCACAGGATTTCTCATTCCACAGTACTCTGTATATTATTTTCAGTATTTAAGGCTTTTGAGTGAAAACGATATGAAACACTTCTCTGCAAGGACAGTGAGTAAAGAGAGGTGGTACTGAAGGTGCCATGACCAAAAGGCCATGATGCACACAGGGAGAAAAAATCCTGGACATACATAATGTGTTTGTGACCTCTGGTACCTGATGTGGAAGCAAAATTAGTACCAACACCAGCAGTATATGGAGGTGTGCAGAGACGCCACAAAAAAAGAGCCTTTGGAAGTATCCAACAGAATCTGCATACATATGTACGGGGCCCAACAAAGCCACCTTCACAGATGCTGCCCACACCTCCCAGAAGCTCAAGCAGCAGTGTGTCCCTTCCCTGAAGAATTCCCCACAGCCAGGTGGTAGATATTTTTATTATGTATTGGATCTTTACCATCACTTAAATTCTCATGTTGTGGTTCTAACCTTAGGAGCCCCTCCAGTGCCTCAACACGCAGCAAAGGTATTTATGGAAGCAGCCAAGGTACACTGAGGACATTAGGGTGTACTCCAGTCCAATGTGTCTGATGCTCTTCTAAGAGGTGATTTGGACACATGGAAGATGACTGGAGGACATGAGGAGAAGCTAAGGACAGAGGTGTGAACACAGCCTTTTTCCCAGCCCTGAGGACTCAAACTTACCAGCAGTTTGACCTTGCACTTCAGCCCAGAACCAAAAGGCAATTCTTGTCTGTTGTTGGAGCTGCCTAGTCTGTGTGTGTGGGTCTATGATGGCAGCCCTAGCCAATGAATACATCTCTGCCCATCCTGGGCCAATAAAGGACAGAAGGTATAGCTACTTTTAGGTCCCCTGTCCTGTGGTTCAGAAGGAAGTTTATGCCTACCAAGACTATACTCCTTGTTTGTAGCCCACCCAACTCTTCATTTGCTCTGGGTGCAGGCTTCCACCGAACTTCTTGAATAAGAATCCTCTTCTAGACTGTGGTCCAAAGAGCCTGACTCAAGACACCTAATCCGTCCAAAGCTCATGTTCTTTTGATCTGGAAGACAAAGTCTAAACTTTTTGGCTGGATTTTCGAATTTGCACACTGTCTTTCCTGTCTTCTCCTGTGTTTACTTCCTTCTCCAATCGAGTCACCTCTTTCCTGATATCCCAGCATTCAAACCATCAGGTTTTCTTACTGTTAGTTGTTCCTTACTCTTCCATTGTCTATTGCCCCTGAATATTTCAGGGACCTAGAACTCTAGAGCAGCTTGGTTGGCTCTGCCTCCCTCCAGACCCTCCTGTGGAATTCAATCTGAAACATCAATCCAGACAAACACCAACTGTAGGATCACGTGATCTCTATTTTGCCAAGCACAGATGTCTTTCATCAGTTTTTGAGCTGGTATGAAACTGACCATTTTCAGGGCCCTTTCCTAGACTGTGGTTTGTAAGGACAGAGGTCAGGTCCTGTATCCACACCTATAGAATTCCCTCAAGGGGCAGAGGATGTGCAGCCTATCATTTCGACTTGTTCTTGATAGTACTTAAAGACAGGTCCCCCGAGAGGAAGCCAGAGATGGGATGTTAAGAGCCACAGCATGTACTGTGTTTAGCCTCTAGGGCCCCAGCCAGCTGGCTCAGCCTGAGACCAAGTTCTGGAAAGTACTTACATCTTTGCAGTTTTCTGACTTGGAGAAGTGGATCAGGTCATCGTTGTACATGTCCTGGGTGTTGAGCAGGTCACTGTACTCCTTCTGGCTGAGGTCTTCTGGGTTAATCCCGTTGGCCCTGAGGAATTCCTGGTATGCCACGCTGAAGGCCTGCCCTATGGACTGTGCGATCAGCTGCGCCTATAGCAGCAGCAGGGAAGGTAGTGGTGAATGGGAGAATTCCTGGCACATGCACTCCTGAATAATTCCTGTGGCATTTGAGGGATCTAAATAACATGTCACTCAGCCATACTATATTAGGGTACCAGCGCCTATCAGGAACTATTTGAAAAAAAATTCAATATGTTTATTGTGTCTATACCTATAAGGGAGTCATTGGTGCTCAGGATATAGGAGTTAGAGATGCTGGACATCCTAATATACAAACAACGCACATACACAATAGCAAGTCATTTCATAACCTGTACAGTTTTTGAATATTACACTGGACATTCATTATATGTAACACCTGTTTCTAATCACTATATCCATGACTGGATTCTAATTTATGTTTAAATACAAAGACTCTTGGATGGTGCTGGCTACCTTGCACATTTTAAGAATAATACTATGCAAAGTGAAGAAAGGCAGTCCTTTGAGATGTTATAAGTAAGTGTCATGTCTTTCAAAATTATCCATGCCATTTGTGGTTGTGGCATGAGTTGTCAATGATCACATCCCTGTTGGCCCATACATTCATCATGGTGCATGGAGGGTCTGCTTTTATTTATAGATATGTATTCTTGTCTGGCCCTCAATTCAAAATGTCAAGTAGAAAATATCCACAGAACTGCATCAAATACAATATTGTTCTCACAGTCGAACATAAGAAAGCAGGTCTCAACATCTGGCTGTTTCATGATGCTTTTGTGGGATGGCCGAGCCCGAGCATTTGCAGTACTATGCTTTTATCTTACCTCTTTCTTTTTCATTATGCTTATGGCTATAAATTATTTTGTAGAAAAAAGGGGAACTGAAGAGATGGTTCTTTGGTTAAGAGTGCTTGCTGAGTAACCATGAGGTTTGGTCTTAAAATTCCAACATTCAAGTAACAAGCGGGACAATCTGTGCACATCTATAATTCCAGCTTTGGGGGCGTGGCAGAGACAGTGAGCCTGCTTCCAGTCTAGCTGAGAAAAATGTAAATCCCCCTATTTAGGAAGAGACCCTGCCTCAGAGGCAAAGGTGAAAAACCTACCCTAAAGCCTCTTTTGGTCTTTGTGCATACACAGATACCCTTAACTGCCTGTTTAAGGGGTGGGAGCCCAGTCCAGCCCAGTCTGACCCAGCTCAGCTCAGCCCTCAGCTACGGAACAACACACTTGCTCCAGGTTATAGTGGAAAGAAAGCCGCTGGGGTCTTTCTGTTTCTTCTCTAGTGGAGATACAAAGTAACGAGGGAGAAACCTCTCCTTTTCAACTCCACTCTAGATGGAGGTAGCAGAGGTCCTGCCGGGATCTTCCAGGCTGTTGAGTCTTTCCTCTGGCCTGCAGGAACCGGGAACCTAAAGATTCTGCCACTTTACTCGTGAACTTTCCTGGCACCGTTTACTTCTCTTGTGCTATATCCTGGCGTCAGCCTTAAAGCACAGTACAGAGAGAGAGAGAGACAGAAGAGGCATTGCCGCTGAAGACTCGAAGGTCAATGCCAGCATCTCCTGGCCTCCTGGTGGTGGCCACAGCCAGGGCAGCTCGGATTCCCTATGTTGAGGGACTACCTAGGCCTCCTCATTTCTTAAGGAGGGCAATTTATTGCAGCCAGGAGGGACGGTACTTGTGAAGTCAGGGGCTAATGTGGTGCAGAGGCATGGGGATGAAGAACACCTCTGCCACGATGCACCCTTCTTCAGTTGACTTTAGAGTGAGGTCAGAAATCCTGGCTTTGTACTGAGCAGGGAACATTTTTGTAAAGACTGTCATCAGTCTGGGAGGAACAGGGACACTTAACTGTGACAGAAGGACAGTTCTGTACAGCTCTGAACTTTTCTCTGTAAACACTCTGGTGCCATGAAGACCTGCTTAGACTGGCAATCTAGGTCTCCCTCCTTCAAAGCCCACTGGCTCTTCTTTCCTGAGCAAACTCAACACTCCCCTGCCTCCGGGCCTTTGCACTTGCTATTTCCAATTCTCATTTTATTCAAGTGTGTGCTCAAATGTCCCCTCCTTGAAATAAATATTCTATGTCAATCACCCTACTTGAACTAGCCTTGTCCTTCTGAGTACTGATACTGTTTTCTGTGTCAGTAAAGCACTTCCCATGTCTAATTCATTAAGTTGATTTATCTTTTTATTTTCTACCTCCTTCAGTCTGCACAAAGAATCATTCATGTACTTTATTCAGCTCTACACTGCAGTTATAGAACAGTGGCTGACAGACAGTAGGTGTTTAATAACCATGTCTAATGCATGATGAGCCTGACTGATCCAGGTCCTAAGAAAGTGGCCACCCAGTGGCTATTCGGGTCACCCAGAGGATGGGTGGGGAAGCCAGACTTACGTCCTCAGACTCAAAGACATGGCAGATCATCTTGTATTGTCTTTTTCCATCCTGAGATGGGTGGGAGGCCTCCACGTTCTCTTGAGAGTTTGAGCGGGGCATCCGTCTGCGGGCCATCAGCACGACAATGTTCCCGATGTCTGCGATATAGGAGATGGTCCTCAGAGGGTGATCCATCATGGGCTCCTAGAGGGGAAGGACAGAACAGGTGAGTGTCAGGATCTAAGAACTTTGGAGATGGCATCTTCTTCCCTCACACAGGCTGAAGATGGAACCCAATTAGCCCTCACTGCCAGACTGCTGAATCCTACCTCCGGGCTTGGGGCATTTTCCTTTGGCTAATGAAAAACAGGAGATACGTACAGAAGAAAAACAAGAAATAGCCAACATTTTACACTGTGTAGAATCTCTGGTGGCAAAGCTGAAAAGACAACATCTAAAAGCCACCATGTGTGCGTGTGTGTGTGTGTGTGTGTGTGTGTGTGTGTGTGTGTATGTGTGTGTGTCTGTGTGTGCGCGCGTGTGTGCGTGTGTGTGTGTGTGTGTGTGTGTGCGCGCGCGCATCTCCACAAGAGTGAGTCCCTCCCAGATAACTCATTTGAGTGACAGACAGCAACACATTCTGAGTTTTCCTTTCTGCTTTAAGAAATTAGTCACAGTTTCCTAACTGTGATACCTAATATCAGTCTTTGTGAACAAAGTTCTTTCAACCTGACTGAAGTCCAATGTGGGGAGTGGATGAAGTCCCGAGTGAATGTGTATCATTGACATGAGCACAGCTACATTAAGGATCCAATGTGTCAGACCCATGGGGATGGCAAAGCCTTCCCCTGGTCCATGTGGAGAAGTTGACAAAGTATGTGCAGGAAACGTATAACCCAGCTTTGTTCTCCCATGTTTATAGCCCGAGACTGCTCCCATAGAGACCTTCTACTGAGGTGAACTAATCCTCGCCTCCTTGTTTGATGTATAAAATAAACTGAGTTTCCAAACTGCTGCTGGCACATCTCCATCAGAACACAGTCCGCCAGATACTAGCTGTTCTTTGTGTGTCTCCTTCCTTCACTCTTGTCACCCCAGTCAGGTTTCCAGGACCCAACACACAAGTTACAGCTGCCCAACATCTGGGGATAGCCACTTTCATAGGCAGGGAGAGCCCATGTTAGGATGTTACTGGCCTTCCAACCCTGAGAAAGGTGGGAGCAAGCTGGTACCTGTGTATCTGCATTCAATACTTTGATCCTCTGGGTAGAAATGAAGAGATCCACCTCAGTCATTGGCTGAGATTCTCCTTCAGGAGCCTAAGAAGAAAGTGTATCAAAAGAAGTTTTATTATATTACCTTAACCCAGAGGCATGGGAAAAGGTTAGCTCACATATTGGGTTACCAAGACACAGTCACCAGAACGGCAACACAGACTCGAGGGTAACATTGCCAAAGTTCAATGTGCTACAGAAAGGCTGGACACGTAGGCAAGAGTTAGCATCTATATGTTACAGAGGAGACGTCAAGTCCCTTCAGCTGCTTCTGCTACAGCAGCAGTCACTGCAGCAGATTAACTCTGGACATGCTGGCAAGTGACCTTTTCTGCAAGACTTTTGGAGGCTGAAGGGTAAGAGGATGTAACCCAGAATGAGGACCGTGGAACAGTCACTCAGTTTACCCTACCAGAGCTGATGGAGGATAATGTCTGTAGTGGGCACAAATGAAGCCACTTGATGCGGTTCTGGTAAGAGGGTCTTCATGTTCACACATCACCACAGCAACACAGAAGCAGCTGCCTGCTCCTGCATCCACCCCATTACAAAAGAGCTCCCAATGCCTCACATCCTCGAGTAATTTACAAACACCTAGAAGCTCTATGATCCCCAAAGTGCAGCCTGGCTTGTTTAAGGCTGAACCCTGCACATGTGTGGTTATTAGCAAGTTTTCTTTTTTGCATCCAGCAATCTGAGAAATCCTCAAATCGAATGAATGTACTGCAATTGTCCCAGGTCCCTGCCACATCATTGCTCCTGAATGGCTGCAGCTTCCACACTAGAGGATTCATTTAGCATCTCCAATCTGCTCCCTGTTGTTCCTCTGAAGTGAAATGACCAAATGAGCAACAGAAAATGGCCACTTGAGGCAACTAAGTTTGGAGAAAGGCTGGCTTTATGGAGCGATTCAAAACGAAATCGGAACAAAAACTTGCTGGATGCAGAAAACAAAAACATGAAATCATAAAAAGGCAAAACATAAAAGAAAAGGACAGGCGTAACAGCAAACGATGAAGTCATTTGTACTGCACCTTCTTCCTGCTTTTGGCTAATTTCTGGGCCGTCTGCTTAGCATGGAACAAACAGAGACAGGAGAATAGTTAGAAAAGAGGGAACCAACACACTGACCCTGCTCAGGGGTGTAAAGCACACGTGGGAGGAAGATAGGCTTAAACACCCCACTTTAAGAGGAAATAGTCTTAGTTCAAATATCGGGGGCAAGGGCACGAAGAAACTTCTAGTGCTTCATTGTAATTTGCCTTTTTAAAGAATCCAGTTTGGGTTCCGTTTTTATTGCATGCCTGATTTGTAATTTCGCTGACTTCAGCTTACGCTTTTTATTTCTATCTACTTTCTTTGAGTGTGACTTGCTGACTTTCCCCTCACCTTCTGATAAAGAATGTCAGCTGTCCAGACATTTATTTTTTACTAACGCTTTGGATCTCTCTCTAGGAGCTGCTTTAGCTGCATCGCAGTTTTGGGCACTGTGACTTCCTTACTGCCACATTACAGCACTTGAACTGTGACGTCCCTGAACCCTGAGTTAGAGCTGTGTTACTAATTTCAGCCTATTTGGTGGTTTTTTTTCTTTGCTTTCTGTTTTGTAGCTGTGTTATTATAGAGGGAATATATATTTAGGGTGGCATGTCTTTCTGCTGAATCAATCTTCTCATTTCCCCCCTTTATCTAGAGCAATAATTTTCTCTTAAGTTTTATAAGATGAATATAGTTTGTATCTAACTAAAATGAATGTACTTCTGCTTTTACTTAAAATTAAAATATAGCATAGTTAATAGAAGCTGAGCTGGACTTTCCAAATCCAAATCTGTGCTCTGCTACCTACTATTTGTATAATTTTTTGAGCAAGCCACTTAACATTTCTATGCCTTAGTTTCTCTATGTAAAATAGGGATTAAAAATATCTGTCTCATTGGTCTATTTTAAAAGATAAAATGAAAAACTCTGAACAGAGCACTGAGAATTATGTCTGTGTCTGCTACATACAATTATAATTTACACATGTAGGATATGGTTTGTTAATTGTATATATTAAATATTTTATGAGTCAGTGGCCAAAATGTGGAAGACATTATGATGGCTGTGGGGTGAGTAAAGCTGCATCACTGTGATGGACAGGTAAGGCTGGACTGTTCTGACAGTTGGAGGGTGTGTGAGGCTATACTGCAGTGATGGGCATTGGGTGGTAAAGCTAGGCTGTTGTGATAGTTATGGTAACAGTGAGTAAGACTGTCTAGCTGTGTTGAATGTGGGTGGGTAAGGCTACACTGTTGGTTGAGGGTGGCTGGGTAAGGCTTGGCTGTTGTGATGAGTAGGTGGGTCAGGCTGTGCTGTTGTTATGAGTGTGTGGGTAAGGCTGTGCTGCTGTGATGGGTGGGTGGGTAAGGCTGTGCTGCTGTGATGGGTGGGTGGGTAAGGTTGTGCTGCTGTGATGGGTGGGTGGGTAAGGCTGCGCTGTTGTTATGGGTGAGGATAACTGTTCTCTTAATTCCTTGGTACTTACCTTGTAGAAAAACTTTGCTCTAGCGATGCGTTTCTATTTCACTAGTGATTAAACTGTGTTGTCTGCATTATCCCACTGTGGAAACTGGATGAGTCAGCCATCCAAACAGCACATAGCTAATTGCTGGTACACTCAGGAAAGGGGACGACCCCTCTCCCACACAGCTTTCCCATCATTCTTCCCATGGTGATGAGTTCGAGATGAGCAATCTGCTCTGGAAGACTCATGTAGGTGTTGTATTAACTGGCACACCTGTCAGTGGGTGTATTTCTGAACCTGACGAGCCCTAAGCAGTTGTGGTTTATGTCCCACTCAGATGCATGTGGCATGAGAGGCCATTCCTTCATGTTCTGACCTGAGTCACCTTTTACCTGCCTGGTGACATCTCCTTTTGGATCTTTTCTCTGCCTCTCTTGAAATGACATGAAATGGCCCAGGAATTCCTATTACTGTCGGTACCAAAAGCCGAACAAAATTCTTCAACTCTAGGGGACTGATGCTTTCATCATCAGCACCATACCCAGATTCTAGTTTTTTCTTTTCTTTTCTGGAACTACAGAAAGATGGGGAAGACAAACTGTTTCATGACAGGTATTTGGCATGGTTTTCACAAAGCTGAAAATATTTTATGCAGGCAGAGCAATACCATCTTGAAATCACTTGGATTTCTAAGCATTCTGCAATAAATTATAACATTTAGATGCAACATTGAAAAGATGAGTGAGTCAGTGCCTGGATGAGAGATTGGAAGAGGCTAACAGAAACCTCACAAGGCCAAGGATGGCAGTACCCTGGGAAGACCTGTGTCTCTTTCTTCTCACTTCAGGCTCTGTGCACCAGGCACTCACCAATGACAGCACCTCTAGGTTGGTCACACTCGGGGGTGGGGGTGGGGTTAGCTGTCATATGTATTCTTGACCCAGCTGGCATCTGCTGAGTTATGGTCAATGCCAGGACTCTTCTAACCATGTCATAAGTCACTGTCAAAGCTCACAGCTACCCTGTAAGTTGGGAACTATGGTAAGACCCCCAAGAGGAAGAAAGCAAAGCACAGAAAGGCCAGGTAATTGTGTCACACACTATGAGGCAGAGAGAGTGATTCAGACCCAGGCAATGTAGCCCGACTAGTCAGTCCCCCTGTGTAGCTTAAGTAGGCTTTTCTTCGGAAATGTCTTGGTTTCCCATAAACATAGGCTAATAATACCGACCTCCAAGGACTCCCTATGCTCCAGTCTGAGCAGTGAACAAATGTAGTAATAAATGCAGTAATAAATGCAAAGGCCTGGTAGGTATCATCAGCTTCCTCTCTACTGATCTCTTCAAGCAAGCTGGGAAGTGACATGACTCAGACAAAGCAACAATGACAGAACATTTAATTCTAGAACAAAGTTATCATTTTTGATATTTAAAAGAAGTCACAAAAGGATAGAAAAATACGAACCCTGGGACAGGCTAGTAAGGACAGATTAAAAAAAAATGATAAGGAATGATTTGAACAGAAAGGTGTGCAACACACAATCCCTTGATGGCATCTGTGATGTCACTACGTGAGCCTCACAGAGAACAGAGATGAGAAGAACCTCAGCCCATGTGTGGATACTCAAGGCCTCTGCACCTCAGAGGACCATGCTAATCTCTGGCTGATGAGTTGAAAATTAAGTGAGAATCCTGAGGGCTAGCACAGGCTTCTGCTGTGGGGAGGGACATTCCAGAGCATCAGTACATGAGGCAAAAACTCTCCAGAGGGCTTTCCCACAAATCTTTCTAAGGCATAACCAGCAAGATTTAGCAGGCGATACGCCATGAGCCTTATAGTCCTTGGCTTGAATGTCTATGGGAGCTACTGTTTAAATAATGTGAAGGGCATTGATGTATGGCAGGAATTCGGACCATCACTTATTAGTATTGTTCTATTCACGTTTTATGTCCTCGGGGGTTTTCTAACTTGTAGACCATTTTTTAAAAACCATCCCTACTGACTACATTAGCTTTCTGTTGAATCACTTCCATTTTCATCTTTATCTTTGCAAACAATCAGCTCTTGGCTCCACTGATCTTTTCTATTGTTTTATTTCTGATCTTTGTTACTTTGGCCTTGGTTTATTATTTTTATTTTCTAAGCCCTTGAGATATCTCAAGAGGGTATTTGCAAAGTCTCTATTTTTACATAGGCACTCATAAATATAACCTAGGGTGTTTACTGAGTCTCACAGATTTGTTGTATTTATTTGTTATAAGTTTTTATTTGGTGAGAACCCCTCCTGCGTATACAATGTAAACATAGTCAATGTCCCCTTTCCCCCAACAGCTTCCTACCTGCAGGACTTTCGTTGGAGTTGTTTTGTTTTTCTGTAACATACAGAGTCTAATAAACGCTGCCTGTATGTGCACTAGTGTGGGGCACCCACTGGAGTATGGGAAACCTACCAGCAGCCACACTCCCTGAGCCGTTTGAATAAAAATGGCCCCTGTGGGCTCATATATTTGAATACTTGGTTACCATTGACAGACCTGTTTGGGAAGGATTAGCTGGTGTGCCATCAGGTGCAGTTTCTGAGGTTTCAAAAGACTCAGGGCATTCTCAGTGTGCTCTCTGCCTCCTGCTTGGGGTTTGAGGTGTGGTTTCTCAATTGTTGCAGCCACCATGCCTTTCTTCCCTTTACTATCGTGGATTTCACACTCTGTGTGGCTGTAGGACCAGCCAATTAAACGGCCTCTTTTCTAAGCTGCCTTGGTCATGGTGTTTTATTACAGAAATAGAAAAGTAACTAATACACCCTCCATATATTATATAATATATAAAGAGAAGTTTTATATATATCTATATCTCTCTCTCTATATATATATGATATGAGAGAAGCATTAATTCAGTTCTCGACTCCTCAGTGACCCAATGCTCTGTTGTTTCCTCTTCAAGCTCCATCTAGAATTTACTTGTTTATTGGTTTCTGGTTTCACGAATCACTGCAATTAAAAAGGATCTGGCATACAATTTAAATGTTTTGAATTTGTGACATCATACATGATCTGTCCCAGAGAAATCCTAAATCGGGGAAAGAAAATGTGTTCTGTAGCTACTAGGCAGGCAGTTCTACAAATGTCCAGGAAGTCATATGATTTATATTATAACTTAACTCTGATATTAATTTGACTTTAGGAGGGAGTGTGGATGACCTGTTCACTAACCAACGTGGGGGGCTGAAATTCCACGCTATTTCTGTATTGAAGCCTCTCTCCACGTGTCATAATGTTTGTGAATGAAACTGGATGCTTTAACATTAGGTGCAAATTAACTTACATCTTACTAATTGGCTCGATCTTCATTATCGTGCGGTGACTGCCTATATCTCGTCTTAAAGCCACTGTCTCAGTGTCTATCCCTACAGACAGGTATTGGGGCTTGTTTCAAGCTTTTGTTCACCTGGCCTACTACTTTGCATCTTTTCCCCCTTTCAGCCTCTGTGTAATTACTTGTAAAATGGATTGCTAGTAGGTACCATGTTGGCCGCTCTTGTCTATTTTAAATCCATTCAGCAAGTCCCTTAAGTTTTAACCGGAAAACTAGTCCATTTACATGAGAGGCTGTTATTGATAGGTAAGGATCTATTCCTGTCATTTTGATGTTTTCACTGGTATTTGATAAGTGCATGTGTGTGAGGATAGAGGGCAGAGGCTGACACTGGGCATCTTCCTCAGTCACCTTATATACTGAGGCAGGTTCTCTCATCTGAACCCAGAGTGCGCTGATTCAGCTAGTCTGTTTGCCCTGTGAATCTTGTTTCTATTACCCTGATGCTAAGAGAACAGACAATTACACCGGTGCTCAGGATTCAAACTCAGGTCTTCATACTATATGGGGTTTTTCTCAGTGAGCCAACTCTATAGCCCCTGATGATTTTCCTTTAGTTGCAGGGATATTTTAGTTTTCTTACTGTCTTATCTTGGGACTGACTGTTGCCGGGGTAATGCTTAATTCTCTTCCATCTGACTTTTGTGTGGCTACTCATATAAGGGGATTTATATCTTCACAGCCTTTAGTGATAATAGATTATCTTTCTTCACTTCTTCAAGTACGTGGCGGTCGGGTGGTCATAAAGCAATTTGCTTATCTTGGAAGGTCTTAATTTTTCTCCATTTCTGAAGAGTCGTCTTGTGTGCCAGAGTAATTCTGGCTGTCTTTTCTTTGTCTCAGGACTTGGAATGTGCTATTCCATTCCTCCAGAGACGAGGATTTCAGGCGAGGTGTGTGTTTGCTGCTATTTTAATGAGTGTAAGGTACATGTAACAAGGTTGTAAAATTATTTCTTAAGACTTTTGATAATTTGACTATAATGCTGGTGTGAAGATCTTTTCTCGTTAGGAGGATTAGATCTTCCATATACCTCTTATACTGGATAATCATATCTCCCCAAAGCTTAGAGAAGTCCTCTTGTATTATCTCACAGAGTCATTTTTCTGTGTCTTTAACTGATGATATATATACTTATTCACTTTAGAGTGTTGCAAAGATTTAGTTCACATTTTTTTTTTTGGTATGAAACAGTCTTTCTCTGTAGCCCGTTCTGTCCTCCAGCTCTCAGTTCTGATTAGTCTCCCATGTATGGGAATGACGAGGATGCTGGGATTACAGCCCCATGATTATATGGTCACCCCTGGCCTTGAAAGATGCCAAGTGCATTTTTCTTTTCCCCCTTCCCTCCTCTGCTTTCTTCCTGGCATATGCTTGTTTTGTGTTTGTTCTGAACTGGATATTCAAGAAACCTGTCTTTAAGTTCAGATGTTATTTCCTCCACTTGATCTAATCTGTTATCTGGTTAAGAATTCTCTTTCACTCCAAGATCTCTTGTTGGTTGTTCTTAAAAATCTCTGATGAATTTCTCATTCTTGTCTCGATTTATATTCCTAACTTTATTTGATGCTTTCAAAATATTCTCTTTGATTTTTCTGAGCTTCTTCATATATATCTTAAAATTCTTTATCGGGCATTTTATCTATTTTGATTTCTTTGGAATTTGCTGGCGAAGAGAGATAATCTTTTTTGACACAGAATACGTCTTGCACAGCTATACTGAGGTTCCTGCAACCAGTGGATCGGATCACTACTTTCAGAGGTCTTCTAAGCAGTTTTCTCCTGAAGATGTATCTTACGGCAGGGGTCAGTTTGTTAGGTGTTTTGGATTTATTTCCAAGTAGGCACTGTACTCTAGCTGGCCTGCAGCTTTGTTGGCTACAATTCTGGACACTGTACATGCCATGTCAGAGAAATCATTGTTGGCTATGCGAGTTGAGGCCTCATTAGCAGCTTAGACAGTACGGTGTCAACAGTATGGAGTGCTGTATGCTCAATCTTACCATGAGGGGCATGGTGCCCACCCTTTCAGCCATGTGTTTTCAATTACTGATGTTGGCTCCGTTACTAGTAAGGACCTCTGGTATGCACAGATCTGGTAGTGACAGAGACCTGAAGTCTGTTTTGCTTCAGACACTGTACAGGGAGCGGGTGATAGAAACACAGTCTACTCTCTATGGTGATTATATCCAGTCCTGACTGTACTTCCTGTCAGACAAGGTGTGAGGACATGAGAAAGCAGGTAGGTGGGCTGACAGCATCAGCTGTGGCACTTTCCTCTGCTGGCCTCTGAGAACCTGCCCTGGAGTGGGGCCTCAGCCCCTCCTAGCCTTGCATATGCAGGATGACGCCTGGGGATTCTTGGCTTTCTTGTCCATTCCTGCACTTAAGTGAGTGAGGGGTAGTGGGACTGGCAGGAAGCTCAAGCGCTCAAGCTCCCCCTAAGGCCTCTTTAGTCTTGCATATCTGGTGACAGCTGGAGTCATAGAGCTGTTCAAGGCTACCTCAGCACATTCTTGTGGGCAGGGCAGAAGACAGTCACCATGTTCTGTCAGTAGTAGGCATGAGTATGAATCACTTTCAGTTCTGGTGCAGGATGAGTCTTCAAACAGATCACCATGGTAAATGGTCTCAGAGGATGCCTGTCTGATGACTCTCTCCTAAGGGGTCATCTGTGCCCCACCATGACAAAGTATCCAGCTTAAGTCAGTTACTCTGATGGGCTTAGTTAGGCCATTGAGGCAGCTACATGCCGAGCCTGGGCAGTGGAATATGTCTTGGGCCTGCAAACTCCTAAAGTAGTCCTAATTCTGACACCAGTGAACCCTGACAAGACATCTGGGTGGTACACCCTCATTCCATCCCATCCTAGCACTCAAGAGACCAGATAATTGGAAATGAAGTCTGGCTGGCTACATAGACAAAAACCATGCCTATGGTTCTGGACTATAAAGCTAAAGGGCAGATTTCTGATTACTTCAAGCTGGTAAGGACAGCCAATGTCTGTAAGGGTAGGCCAGTAGGCCTTTCCATCTTACCCTTCTGCACTAGTCTTCCCTCCACCAGTTGTGTATCTGTGTTGTCACAGACTTTTGAACCCTAAGCCAGTCACTTAGCTCAAAACACAGCCACACACCCTTTACTTGCATTTCTTATTTATGGAGGATGAAGTCTTGGACCCCTGTATCCAGCCATCTTAGAAAAATGCATTCTCCACGCCTTTCATAATGAAACAAACTTGGAAAATATCCAGAGACTGAGTGTCTCATGCTCTTATTTGTTGATGGAGATTAGAAGTGGGCAGCTTGACTAGAGTTCTAGAGAGGACAGCTGAAGAGAATGTGCTTCCTAATGCTCTCAGGCAGCAATTTACAGGCCACCATGCACAGTTGACTCGGGAGCTTTTCAATACAGCCTCCTGGGCCTTGTTATCTAAGCATTTGTCTCAGGAAGTCTGAGGTCAGGCTGGAGAGCTTGCATGTCTGTCCATCAGGTTTCTACCCAATGATGGCCTGCTGGTCCCTGGACCACATTCTGAGACTCTCAGTTCTGATTCCTTCCTAAGTTTGTTGTTGATGATGATGATGGTGTGTGTGTGTGTGTGTGTGTGTGTGTGTGTGTGTGTGTGTGTGTGTGTAAGCACGGACTTCCTGCAAGGAGAGTATTTCTTCTATGATGAGTGACAAAGGCCAAAAGGACACAGGAAGGAACCAACCAGGGTTGGGCGGTTGGGAAAGCAACAAAAGGGGAGTTCTAATCCTGCTCAGACTTCCTTTATTCGTTGTATCTTAAACAGGCTTTTGGGCTCATTTATTGGAGTGCTAGGTTCTCAAGGTTTAAGACTGAGTGTTGGTTAAATTTTACTTCTAACGTGCCTAACACAAAAGTCTCCAGAGAAACAGGCTTTTAAGCCAAGGTCTCTTATGTTGTTAAAGAAAAAGTAACTTCCAGGTGGTGGCACACATGTTTAATTTAAGAAGGCAGAGGCAGGCAGATTTCTGTGTGTTCCAGGCCATCCTGGTCTACAGGGCAAGTTCCAGGACAGCTACAGTTAGGCCTACACAGAGAAAACCCTGACTTGAGGGGAAAAAAAGTGTAACCTTCAAAATTCCAAGCATAATTTCAATCCTGGCTCAAATCTGTGTGACAGACATCATCCAGCAGCCGTGTGACGGGCATCATCCAGCAGCTGCGTGATGACATCATCCAGCAGCCGCGTGATGGACATCATCCAGCAGCCGCGTGATGGACATCATCCAGCAGCCGCGTGATGGCATCATCCAGCAGCCGTGTGATGGACATCATCCAGCAGCCGTGTGATGGCATCATCCAGCAGAATAGGGGTGTTTGGTAAAGAGAAAATGTCGGCTTCGGGCTGGCATCATCTGGATAAAACGCCACAAAACCAGAAAGCACTCATCCCTCTGGCCTTGCATATCATAGAGGCACAGGAAAGAGAGGAACAAAATGGGGGTTCCCATGGAGAATTAGAGAGAGGTCAAAGTCAGAAGACCAGGGAAGAAGCCAGCCTGCTGTAAGCAAGTGGAAGGACCAAGCCAGAGATCACCATCGACTTGGTGTTATTATAAGATTTCACAAGCAGAATGGAAAATAAATCCTTAACACTGCCTTCCCTTCTCCTTCCTTCCTAGGTAGATGCTGGAATTTCTGACCCTGCTGTGCTCTGTGTCCCCTTGCTGAGGTAACCTAGAAGAACTTGTTCTGGAAAGGCCAGGCTCTATGGGAAGAGTGCAGTACCCACTCTCTGAGAGAATGGTTTCTACTGAGCATGTGGGGCTCTGTGACAGTGCTCTGGAGCCTACTAGATGTCTTTGGATGCATCCTTCCTCTGCCTATCAAAAAGTCTGAGCTATCTTCCAACTCAGCTGCTTTCTAGTGGGATGGGCCGTACAGTCATCTCTACTTAAAATGGGGAAAGGCTTTTGGCTGTGTGTTTGTCATTCCGTCGAGCATTTAGATGGTTATGAAAGGAACACAAACCAGAAACTATTTATCGACAAGCAGGCAGTTCCTTACAGTGTGCAGAAGTGCATTGTAAAATGATACTTATAAGCTGGAAGTGAATGTAACCATTTAATTTCACCACATTATAGTGAATTCCTCACACTACATCAATTTACTTGTAAAAGATAAATACATGTTTTTCAAATACCCATCATTCTCTGAGCAGGTTTGAAACATAATTATAATCAGTTGGCTATATGCTTGTTTTGAAAGCGCCATCTAAATTTTAGGTTTCACCAAGCTGTGGGATTTCTGGATGCCCGTTGTTTGGGAGCTTCAGACTAAAGGGTCTGCTTTTTCCTGAGGGAGCTGGACTTAAAGGTAAATTCACACTGTCAGCCCCCATTATGTAGGCAAGAAAGCAGTTTAGGACATATCTGGTGCCAGGGGAGTGGGTGGAGGGTTGCTGCTGCTCACCATGGGTGCCGCTTCCTGTCTGCCCCCCCCCCCCCAGTGCCATCCGGGCCCTTCTTAAGTGAAGGGGAAGGACTTAGACATTCATGTGTGGGAATTCAAAGCTGTCAGAAGGTGAATAAAGAAATGCTCAAATAAAGCCAGATTTGGGGGACTTGATTAGGAAGAATCTATGAGAAACTAACTTTGAGGCAACACTCAACCTCTGTTGCAGGAAGTCTCCAGTAACTCTTAACATCAGAGTGTTGTTTTGTTCTGGAAAGATCACCTAAGTTGCCTTGGCCACAGAAGTTGGTATTTTGATACAGTTCTCATGTGTGGCTTTGTTCTGGATGGTTTCAGAACGTTGAACACACTTGATTCCAGCCCAGGAAAGGGCCTGTGTTATGTGACAGCCAGAGATGTCTCCACCTAGGCATACTTTGTAGAGCTAATTTCTACTGTCAGGGAGTCATCAAGGAAAACTGTGGCAGGTCTCTGTGGCATGTTTATCCTCGGGGAGGTTGCTGGCACCTGAAGAACTTAATGCTATGTGTGTTGCAGAACTGTCTGCCCTAGAGTCTGGGGTAAAACTCCACTGGAAAACTAGCTTGTTTTCCTGAGGATATTTATGCATTATTTCAAGAGCTGGTCCTGGGAGGAGATAGATTGAGATGGAGAAGATGATGGGGGCAAAGATCATGAGAACAATTCCTGGCGTTAATGTATCTCTTCGGGGTGAAGCAAACAAGAAGGATTGAGTCAACTGCTGTGCCTCAGATCTGGAATGTTTTCTCAAAGGTCCATGTGTAAAGGTTTAATCATCACCAGCCTGTGGTACTTCTAGAAGGTGGTGGGACCATTAGGAGATGGGTCTTGTGGAAGGAAGTTGGGTTATTGGGGACATGCCCTTGGAGGTGTTATTAGGACCCTGACTCCTTCCTTTCTCTTCGCTTCCTGGCCGCTGTGAAGGGAGAAGCATCCTCTACGTGAATTTCTCAATGCTGTACTGGACCACTACTGGCCCAGTGCAGCACAGATCATTGACTTGTGGATGTGTGAGCCTGAGCAGATCCTTTTCCTTTTAGGTTTGTGTCACAGTGGTGGAAAGCCGGCTAACATACCGCACTTGGGCAGCTCAGGAAGAATCCAGGTTATACTGAGAGCATCATTTAGTATGAAAGACCCCAGAAAGTGTGAAGGTCAAACTGCTACTCTGCTTTCATAGAGTAGCGTGTCCTGCTGGGAGTCAGGGGGAAGATGCTCGTCTATGAGTAGAAAAAACTTCTCTTAGAAGAACTGTTCTTCCTGCTTTCCATTATCCTGAAGACGCTCATTTTAAGATAAGATGTGTACATTATAGAAGGGTGCTCAAGGCACGGGCAATGTGCCCAGGTCCAGATGAAAGCGGACGAATGCGTGGATCCCTGACATGTGGAATGGCTGCTATCTGTGTTGGGACAATATCCACTTTTGAGGCAGCTGGAAATTATCCCCTGGGTCACACACCTTAAAAGTCACAGCTAACTACAAGTACTATGGGTAATTAAGGGAGAGGCTAGCTTTGAGTTTAGAAGTGTTTGCTTTATAAGTGAAGTTGTCCTAAGAGTGACTTCCAAGTTCCAGCAGCAGGTACAATGGAGAGCGACTTGATGAACCAATGAGAGGGTAAGTGAACATCACAGCATCCTGGGGAAGTGCAGAGCGAGTGGGCAGTGACTCTGACGCTCCATCTTATTTATTTACAGACAAGACTTATGATACGGCTCAGGCTGGCCTCAAACTTATAATCTTCCTTTCTTAGCCTCCTGAGCATGGTGACAGCAGGTGTATGCCAGCACATGGGCTGTAATGGTCAGTCTTGATTGGTGTGGGGAGAAACTAGTAGATTAGCTGTTCAGCATAGATAAGCACTTGCTGCCTGTCTGCTTTCTGGCTGCCATGAAGCAAGGAGCTTTGACCCTTTTTGCGCTCCTGCCCTCATGCATCACAGCCTCCATCACAGCCCAGAAACAACAGTTAGCAGACAATGGGTTCTGCAGCTGTCAGCCAAAACCAATCTTCCCTCTCAAGTCCTTGTCATGGAAACTTATAAGGGGACAGAAAATGGTACCAGGAGAGGTGTTATCTTCAGGCACATGACTACATGGTCCAGAAGCCCTCTGAAGCTGTTTGCAGGAAGAGAAGTTTGGAAATACGTGTTTGAGTCCCCAGAAGTCTCACACCAGGGCCAGAGCTCAGATCACTATACCACAGACAGTAAAAACTGCTCATGGGATTTCTAATGGAAATGAGGAATTTATCTGGAATTGGACTAGAGGCTATTTGTGTTATATTTTGACAAATAACTTGTCTACATCTTGTCTGTATCCTGAGACTTTTTATGAGGTTCTACTTACATCTGGCAGAGGGAATTTTAAGACAGCTACCATTCAGGCTACTGCACGGACACTGCTCTTGCTTTTGGTCAGGTTTACAGTGAGAATGGGGGGCAAAAGCAGGGTGGAAAGATGTGAAAGCTTTCAGTTTGGTTTAAAGTCCATGAAAAGTCAAAGTTACAAAAGGCACAGTTTCTAAAAAGTACCCTTGAAAGAGAGAGAAGCAGTGTGTTCTAAGACAGATAGATACCTTGAAGTCACCTCAGGAATCAGCAAGCTCTTACTCACTGCAGGCTTAGTGACATAAAAATGTAAATTGACTTGGAAGGCTTTCCCTGGCTTCTGGGGTGCCCTGTGTGCATACAGATGCCTACAAGTTACTATCATAGAAATCATTCTGCTCTGCTCAGTTGTCCAGACACTTGGCTACAATTAGCAAGGCTGCAGGTGAGGCTGCCCAGGACCTTTGAAATTCATCTTATGCCACCACATTCCTGAGATGCTACAGGATTCTGTTGGTGCTGTGTTAGGGTCTATCCTTCTTGTCATGTTCTTCCTCACCCCTTTTGGAATGAGGATGTTGGTTGTTTTATGTTGGAAGTGTTTAACTTACTTTTCACAGCGACTCACAGTCGAGAGTTTGCCTAGTGTGCCAGGGGAGATCTGGAAAAGTTATTGAGCGGTTATATCCTTATTGTTGTATTCATTTGGAGATTAATTGTGGCCTGAGCAGATGTGTTTAGGGTGTTGAGAAGGGACAAATTTAGGATGGTTGCTCTTGTCACCTTCATTCCTGATTGATTTGAGAGACACGGAGTAACAGGTATATGTCAGGGTGCTGGTCAGAGTGTCTGAAGAGAGGATTAGCCTGTGGTTCTGTCTCCACAAGGTGAACAACGTTGATACCCATGCTCTTTAGCCTCACTGCTCTGCTTCATTACAGCCCCAGAAACCACACCCAGCCTGCTGTAGACTTAAGACCTCTCCTCTGAAACTGTGAACCATATGAAACCTCAGGTCAGGCACCTCCCTTCCCTTTGGCCTCTAGGGTACTCCTGTGGTATTTCTCACCTGACATCCCCTCCTTCTGACACACCTAATGTCTCTGGTGGCTGCTTAGTGCACTTCCTCTGAGCTGTTGAGGTTAGGGATGAGGGACTCACTTCAACTGTTACTCTCTCAAACAGTTCTACATAGGAGTGCTCAAGGATTATCTTTTCAACAGATAAAGGCCTCTCATGGCTTTCTTTGTCTGTTTCTCACTCTGTATAACCACACCAGCACCAGGCTGCATACATACTCAAGGAGAGGGGCAGAGAAGACTCATTTTTAAGTAGCTAAACGCTAGAAAAAATAAATTGGTGAGTCCTAACATTCTAGTTCTCTGGTTCTAAGCTTAAGCACTAGTGTTGGTTCTCTGAGTGTGTGTCTCATCGGATAAGCACAAGGGCATTTGGGTAGTGTGAATGCACAGTGTCCCTGCTGCTCTGGCTTTTCTGTAATTCTAGGTGGTATTATGGTGCAGAGTCTAGAGTTTCACATTTACAGACTGACTCTGAGTGGCTCAATCTACTTGTGGATTATTGAAACTAGATGAAATTGGTTCTTGCTGTATCCAATTGGCTTTCTCCTTTTAGGTCTTGATAAAACTAATTTAAATAGGTTATGACTGCAATAAAACTAATTTAAATAGGTTATGATTGTGTTCAAACTAGTTTAAACCAGGATTTGCTTGACCTCCTCAGGCTACTCAAGTAAGGTTTGGTCGTTCATTTTACCGGAATAGTTCATTTTACTGGAAGCAAGACAGTGAATAGAGCCTAACAGAGGACTGCTCAAACCAGTGGCCTCCCACCACCCTTCAGACCCTGCAGAGCTCTCACCTTGATCCGGCTTACTGCTTCCTGGGCCTGCATCATGCGCACATTTTTGGAGGGAGTTTTGTCTGAGAGCAGCTGAGTAGAGCCAAGGTAATTGGCAGCAAAAATAATTCCATCGATCAAATCTTCAGGGTCACAAGGTCCAGGAACTGTAACACAGAGCCACAAAGAGTGAGTGATGTCTTGGGGGGAAACCACAATCCTGGACACTGCATGCCAACCCCCATGCTCATTGTTTCCGTATGTGGTCAACCTGATAGTCTAAGATATCTTAGAGTCATTTACTATGAGAAATGACGTATTTACCTGAATATGAATCAAAGTCCCACAGTAAAAACAATTATGTCTCTTAGCCAGGCCTGGAATCCTAGGCCAAGGCAGGAAGACAGTCTGTTCAAAGTTTGCCTATGGGGTATTTGCCTGACATATGTGATATAGGTTTTAAACGAAATAATTCCCCACTCTTCCAACATAGTTTCAGGAATGGAGAATGAGTTTTTTGGCAACAAGGGCCATGTCATACTCATCTTTAATGCCTGCCACATGTGTCTATAAACTGCATGTCTGCTTGGGTAAATGGTTATAGAAACAAAAAGCCGTACTAATGGAAATCACCATTTCCTGACACTTCCTATTTCCTTTCTACCTACTCAAAACTTTCTCCCCTGTCTGGTCTGTGATGGAAAAATCACATTTCATATATGAGGAAAATGGAATATTCTCTCCTACAATGGCATAAGACTTCAACTCTGCAAGTTGATAACATTGCATGGTCCTATGCTGCTGGTCTTGCCCTCTTATAGACCATGATGCTCCTGGCATCACATTGACATCAATCCCAAAGAAAATCAGATTTTTCTGTTCTCACTCACCACTCCATTAAATTAAATCTCTGTTCTAAATAGAGAAACAGCTGATTCTATTCAAAATCACCTATAATCCACACCTCAAATTAAAGCATGTCTGCACCTGTTACATGTAACAGGTTTACCAAAGACAGACATTTTCACGGCAAGTAAAATACATATTTTCTTCTACTTGAATGACAATTCTGAGGAGACTAAAATATATCCTACTGTGAAACCTCAGGCTCTAGGAATGAAATAACTTGAAGTGGAAACAACTTGCTTTCCCTCTTGTAGGGCTAATCTGAAGTGGTTTCTATTTTCATTTTAATGGCCTAGTTCGCCTTGAGTCACTCCCCATGAGAAGCTGCTGGCCAGGGTACAAACTTAACTTATTCACTTTTCAACAACTAAGGTTGTAGTCAAAACAGAGAAATGGGCAGCTGGTCAGGACCTTCAGGACACACCTGGGGAGTAATTTCACTGCTTGGCTATCCCAGCCTCTACCCTGGGTTTATGAAAAGAGTAAAAGGTTCAGTTATTATACTCAGAGTTAGCAGGTTTGTGGTCTTCTCCCCTATTTTGTCTTACATCCAGTGCCTCTAACTGCTAAAAGATTCATGAGTGACCCCAGAACTCAATATTTTCTCTTCAGCTCTTACCTTCAACGTAGGTTGGGAATGAAGCCAAGCTTTTTCTTGACTGTAATTAAGACAAAGAGGTTTCAAAAAGGGCAGAGCATGATGAAATAAGCATCCATTCAACATAAAAAAAGAAATACATCACCTGTGGCATTTGTTAACCAGTTATTGACCTTTTTTTTTTTTAAAAAAAAGAAAGAGTGAAGGGTAGATAAATATATGCATTTACTATTAAGCTTACCTAAAACCCAGAACTGCCCACTGAAGTCTAACATGATCAAAATCCCCCTACATTTCAGAGAGGTATTTGTGAGCTTTTTAAAAAGTATAACCAGCAATAAAGACTATATTGTACATTTTAGGAAGGTGTTAAGCATGAAAATCTATTTATTGCTAAATGCACCAATAACATGGCTGTATACACTAAGAATAAGGATTCCCTGGAGAGTTTTCCTTAGATCTTTGCTACAAGGGTATCTACTAAAAATTAAAAAAAAAAAAAAACAAAAAAAAACTGTTGCATGTTTCACCTTTTAATCTCTCACTGATTCATTTAAATTGAAAGATTCCATTCTGTAGATCATGAATTTGTATTTCTTTAAAATAAGAACAAAAGGTTAAGTTTAAAACACTGATATTTTTTCATGTGTCAGCTCACAGCAGAAGTTAGCCTTAACAGCACTGTAGGATAGGGTGAGCTAGACCCTTCTAGAATCTGACTGCAAGTTCCATCATGCTAAGAAGCAAAGCTTGCCATAGGATCCTTTCATAAGTACATACATCAGAAATGCTCTCCAGGAGAGAAGAGCAGAGAATTCATTTCTTCTTCAAATGGTATCAGAACTTATAGGTGAAATGTGTGGGGGTATCACAGGACAGCTCAGGTTCAAAAATAAAATGGGCAAGGTCGGGTGTGAATAGCCAACATTTACCATGGGGGCATGTGATCATTTAAACATGCATTTTTTGGGGGAAGGACATCTGTTCAGTACACTGATCCATTAGATGATGGCACACCCTGGGGCACCTGATGGGTTAGATTAATGGGATATGGACGAGGACTAGGGTGCCACTCGGTTACCATGCAGAGGAGATTAACATGGCTAATTGTTTTATGTTGAAAATTGGAGCATCATTATTCAAGACAGTGGCATCATTCCACAGTAGACTACATAGAACAAATTTCAGTTGGTCTCCTGCAAATGTGCTCAGTGGGATGAAATGGCACCTTATGTCAAAGAAATTGGGTCTCCTTGGTACCAAGAACTGAAGCTCCTGGCTGTTAATGCATTTGTTGTGGAAAACTGCACAGCATGTGAGGCAAGGTATGGCTAGAAGGCCTGTGCTCTCATAGGGGAGCTCATGCTATGCAGAAGCAGCTAGCTTCCTCAAAGGGGCCAAAGACCATTCATTTCCCTGCCGTGGCTCTCAGTGTTTTGGAGGTGGGGATGGTAAGAACATCATCAAAATGGCTTAGTCTCAAGGTATCTTTAAAAAACTGACTTGGTTTTCTTGGGTACTAGGATACCGCTCTGAATGCTGAAACCCCTTTTAGCAGAAGCTACAGAAAAATTACTTCAGAGCAGCAATGGTGAGCAGTTGGCTCACTCATTACGCTCCATTGGTTAGGACATCATCAGGTTTATTTCATTCTGGCTTAATACTTAAAAGATAGTTTTATGAGGTGAAAGGATATCTATTGCATAAAATGAGGATTTTCATCATTATTTCTAAAGATATGCAGAGCCATGTGCCAAGCCTTGCAGGAACTGGGAGACTAACACACCTACCTTCCCTATTGCGGCTGATGCATAGTGGAAGCTTAATATTCAGATACCTACTTAGACCTGTCTTCTCTCACACAGACTGGGATAAACATCAGTTGATCCTTAGCCAGAATTAAGAGAGTTTCATTTAAGACATTAAGAGATAGGCTGGGTGTGGAGGGGAGCACCTGTCATTCCAGCGCAGGATGGGAAGAGGACTGTGAGTTCAAGGCAAGGGCAGCCTGGGCTACATAGCAACAAATCCTTTCTTGGATCAAACAAAAACAATGAAAGGAACTAAAAAAAGCGGAGGCTTTGGGGTTTCCAGGGGTCACGTGAACTCCATATAGAGTTCACAGGCATGACAGTTGAAAGTATGACCTCACACACCTTCCACACCAGCGGCAGTAGATCCTGGCAGCTCAGAGCCTGGGCCGACATGACTTCAGATTTAAACCAGGGCTGGTGGCTTGTGAGCTGTGTAGCCTAAGGCACCCAGGCTCTGGCTTTCTGAACAAAGACCCGAAGAGAGTGACATTCAACCCCCTGAACCACTGACAGGCTCCAGTGAGTTTCAGTCTATGACTTGCTTAGCCCGGAGCCTGAGCAAGTTAATAAATGATGTCTGTTAGTGGTTTGGGCACAGAAGCAACCACTCTCTCCTTCTTAGCCATCCATGTGCAACAGACAAAGTATCAAGAAATGACAAAAGGGGCCATCAGAAACCATGATTCTGACACTTACATTCCAGTGGCAGTCTGTGCAGACCAGATGAGGAACAAACATATTTCTATAAAAACTTGTTTTAATAAAAACTAATCTGTTAATCACATAAAGATTTTTTCTTTTCCTAGTTGAATTCAACATAAAATTATCAGCATGATAAGAGAGCATCTCAATGCTGATGAAGGGATATCTTGTGCCCACACAATCACTGTTCAGGGAAATGTTCACCTGGTATGGACACCCAATGGGCAGTGCGTGTCACCTTGTAATAAGAGGGCATTGATGCTAAAGGAGGCAGTGACTTTACTTGGGGGGTTGGGGGGGATACCTGCCCTTCTCAAGCTCTAGAAATCTTAGCTACATCTTGTGACTTAAGACCTGTGTCAGAGTTCAGTGTACCTCTCCTGAGGGAGATAAACACAGAACTTGTCCCCAAGGGACACTTTACAATCTCCCTGTTGAGTAGCTTCTAGTCCATAGCTAAAATGAGAATTTTAGTTTCCCAGCCCTACTGGCTAAGTTTCTAGAGCTCTATGGGCATCTGAGGATAGTGAGTACCCTGACAATACAAAAGTGGCTCATTCCATCACCACAGAATGTTCTTCTGGAAGAGATGTTGGTAGTTTTTGAGGCTCAATGACCCATAGAACTTCCTGTGATACAAAAGTTCTGTAGCCAGCTGTAGGCAGCACTAACATCTGGAATGCAAGTGGTATGCCTGAGGAGATGAATTCTTTTATTCCATAACTACCAGGCACCTGTGGCCATGGCCAGTGACCACAGAACTTGACAGATCAATCATGACTTTTATTGACAATTTTCACACAGCAGAGGGAAAGAAATATACCTCCATGGGGTCAATGGAGGTGAAAACAATAAACATTATTGGGGTGAAGCAAAATAGACATTGGGAATGAAGATAGCATCCTACCTCTTTATTTGTGGAGGCTTCCGTGGGGTCACCGGGATGAAGGGCTATGCTTGATGACTCAGCACCCAGGGGTGAGGCACTGCCTGGAGAAGGAGACTGGAACACAGCAAGAGGGGCAGAGAGCAGTGAGAACCCCAGGGATGTGATAACAAGTGGTATCAAACCAGACCTGCCCTGAGGGGATCCTGAGTGGGAGAAGCTTGCTTGGCAAGAACTGCCCTCGCCTGGCTATGAGAGCTTTCAACTCCATCTTTCCAAAGAAGACCTGCAGCCTTGGGACTTTCTCTCCTGTTAACGAACTGAACAGTAGGCATCTAACATAAAGGACTATTATACAATGTGTTTATTTTTCTTAGTGAACGTTACAAATAGTTAGAATACAAATGTTTAAGTCACCTGCCAAGTGGAAAACTGAAAGCTACCAATTGCATTTTTCCAGGTCAGCTCAGAATTCTGTATGTTGCCTTTTTTTAAATTCATAGGCCATTGAAAATTCAGAGACATTTCAACATTCAAACCACACTGATTTGGACCATGTCAGCACAATTTTAAAATCCTTTGTCAAATGACAGGCTTGAAAATAAAGTTGAGAAAAGCAGGTTTGGGGGTCACGGTCACTGTGTTACTGTGGTGGTGCCTTGGTGGGTGGGCACAGGCAGGCACTAGTGGTGAATACGAAACCTTGGTTTGTGCGCAGGACACAGCAGGTGTCCCCTAAGTACATGCTAAATAAATGACCAAATAAGGAAGCAGTGGGACGAACGTAGGTCTGTAAACACTCACATATGATACCAGGAAGTTCTGTGTGCTTCTGAAATCTTGGGAGATGAAGGGTACCTCCAGGTGGGTCTCAGATGGTTACCAATTCTGGATGATGGCACTAGGGGACAAGGGTGTGGTGCTTCCCAGCGGTGGGTGATAGATCTGAGAGCCACAGGCAACATGAGAGCCAGGGTGGCAAATCCTGACAGAAGGAGAGTAATACCCATGCACAGCTGACAGTTAGGGGAAGTTAGGGTATAAGCATCAGGAGAATAACTTTGTACATGAAGGAGAATGTCTCACAGTGAAGTGGTGCTGGGGGAACAGATAATAAGACCTCAGTAGCCATTATTGAAAACTGGGGGGAAAAAACTTTTCCAAAAAGTCTGAATTGCAAGAAATACATGGGACAGCAAACGATGATACAGTGCAATGCACTATTTAGCTAAGAAGTTATGTGTCCTCCATCTCTGGGAATAGTATTATTTTATTCTAAGCAGGGAAGTGAGGGCCCATGAGACCCTTACATGGTGATGTGGAGACATCTGTCACCACAGTCAAGGAGGGGAGCATAAGTGTAGATATAAAGTATCCCAGGCTCCATGGCCCCTGGCCACAATAAAGCAGTCCTGCATGCCTTTCAAATGAAGCAGGTAGCATTTTCCAGCTGTAGCCCCAGAGAGCTGCTGGTTGCAGTGAGATTTAGCACTGTTTGGCTGACTCAAAATTAAGGTGGGAAAGGATGAGAATTTAATGCCTTAAATAAACCTCCCCAGTTTTTCTATACCGAAAAGATTTCTTTTGATATTTGTGGCTTGTTTTTTTTTTCCCCCAAAAGTAATTTTCCCTGTCCTTAGGACCTTAAGGTTTCCTCTGAGTCTTAGGGAGGCCGGTGAAGTTGGGTTTTCTTGAACTGCTTGCTTTTAAGGTCATGGACATCTTCGCATGGAACTACCTCACAGACAGTGCCATATTTCCCCTGTATTTCTTTATTTTCCACTCCAATAGTCTCCAAATCACGAGACTAGAGCTGCTATCTTAGAAAATAAAGACACAGACACGTGGAAACATGACCAGGCAGGAATAGCTACAGTGATATTTGATAAAGGAGAATTTGACTGAAAAAAATGGAAAAAGAGACAAATATTGTCATCCTATATTGATAAAATGCTTAATTTATAACATAAAAACTGAAACCATACACACCCCACACAGGATCAAATCGTATGTTCTTCAGTGGGTAGGGAAAATGTGGTACATTTATACAGTGGGATAATATTGAGCCTTAAAAAGAACATAAATGTAACATGGACAGAACTGGACTTCATTGTGTTAAGTAAAACCAATAGATGCCATGTCTTCTTAACTCACTTGTGAAAATTGATGATGTTAATTTCAAGAAGAACAGAATGAATCTCTGGTCACAAGAGACTAGGAGGGACTGGGGGAAAAGGTGACAAGAAGTTTTCAATAAGGGCAAGAAAAACAGAGCAGAGGAGTCACTGCTGGCTCTTCTAGAGTTAAGTAACTGAGTTAACACAGTCTATAATTCACAGACTAGGTGAGTATGAGGTAACGATGGGTTAGCACAGTCTATAATGTATAGACTGGGCGAGCATGAGGTAAGTATGGGTTAACACAGTCTATAATGTATAGACTAGGTGAGCATGAGGTAAGTATGGGTTAACACAGTCTATAATGTATAGACTAGGAGAGTATGAGGTAAGTATGGGTTAACACAGTCTATAATGTATAGACTAGGTGAGTATGAGGTAAGTATGGGTTAACACAGTCTATAATTCACAGACTAGGTGAGTATGAGGTAAGTATGGGTTAACACAGTCTATAATGTATAGACTGGGTGAGCATGAGGCAAGTATGGGTTAACACAGTCTATAATGTATAGACTAGGTGAGTATGAGGTAAGTATGGGTTAACACAGTCTATAATGTATAGACTAGGTGAGTATGAGGTAAGTATGGGTTAACACAGTCTATAATTCACAGACTAGGTGAGTATGAGGTAAGTATGGGTTAACATAGCCTATAATTCACAGACTAGGTGAGTATGAGGTCCCTAACACTTAATGATTAATGGCTGTCACTTAAATGTCCACAATTTAAAAGATCCTTTCTGATCATGCTGCCCAAATCACATGTGAATGAAGAAGGCTATTTGGTTGTGTGCTTTAATGGCTTCTTAAAAGTAAACTGCATCCCCCTCAAACCAATATCCTAAGAATTTTCAAATGTAACACAACAGCTGTGATGGAGACAGCCCACCCATGAGAGGAAGCAGAGACTGCACAGACTCCTTTCCTATCACAGTATCCTAAACTTTGTTCAGGGGACTCCCAAGTCCTTGTTTAGACCACACATCAATTAACTTATATGACATTAGGTTGAGTCTTCAAAGCTACTGAGATGGGGCTTTGCAGCACTAAGAGTCCATTGTATAAAACAGCATGATTACAGAAGCAACAGCTTACATTTTCCCCTTGAAAACTCTAGTTGGATTTTCTTTTACTCTAGCCCCACATTGGGCACCAAAATGTAGTTGGATTTTTGGTTTTTTTTATTCTAGACCCAGGTTGGGCTGCCTTTTACATAAGACTGTCCTCACAAGCAGCAGTTCAGCCACAATGGCTGCAGCCTAAGGGGATTCTGTTTCCTCTGGCACTGATCCTCTCAATGCTACTAAGGGAAGTTTATCTAAATCTCTATCCCTCTAAAGAACTCAAGAGTCAAAGAATCCTGTGTGCTCAGAGACGACAAATAGAAAGTAGCTAACCTTCTCCCTTTGCTTGTGTCTTTCAAAGAAACTTGGCATCTTTCTTTCAGCCCCCCACATATAGCCCTTGCCTCGCTTGGCTCCTCTCTACCACTTCCTGTCAGCTATTTGCTAACTCAGCCTCCCGACTGCAGGTTAATTTTATTTAATCAAATAAATGTAACATGTCTTTGCATCATTAGTTTCTACAGCAAAAACAAATGCAACACTTCTCAACATAATATTCTATAATAGAAAATAACATAGCATTTAAAAGAAATTTATGTCATCGGTGAACACAAAACAGCATATTTTGTGTTTTAGGATGATAAAATGGTTAAATTCTCAAACCGTGGTGCCTAATAAACTAGTGACTGAATCCAGTCCTCCATGCTCATAGCTCTGGGGCTTGGCCAGTGGCCTGTCTTCTCTGACCCTTCCTGAGAAAGGGAGAAGACAGTTCTGTCTTACCCCCTGAGGACAGCAGAACACTGGCTGATGTGAATTCACACTGATGGGCAGATAGTTGTCTGGCCACTTAGAAAACACTCATCTATTATGAACAGTCTTTACAATTCCAATCTTATATTTTTTTTTCTTTCTCAGTGTGTAGAGGGCCAGCACAGCCAGGGTATGCTTTCTTAATCTCATTTTGTTTCCTCATGAAAATTTCATTCATGGATAAAGTGAAAAAGCAAGCAGATGGCTCTATAAACCACACCACAAAGACTACATTAATTCATAATCTCCAACACTTTAATGGCATATTGGTAAAAATAGCTCATTAGTGGTTATAGCTTGGGGGGGCAGTTTCTACTGCTGTGTGTAACTTCTGGCATATCCACTGCTTCCCATGCAAGAAAGCGCTTTAGGATCTGAAAATTGAAATTGATACTACTGTAGTGACTGATGTACAAAGACACGCCCACCTGTCTTACACCTATAAAAGATGTCAGCTAGCTCTAGGTAGCCTTCAGTCCCATTAATACTAATGCCTCTCTTTCAAAGAAACTCAGTGACAGAGACTCACATCAATGAAGGGCAGGGGAAAAGTAAATATTGAAAACTGATATAGTTTGGCCAAATCTATCTGGGATTGAGTTACTTAGTAATTTCACCTATAGAGAACAATTCACAGAGACATCTGGGTTTCCTTTCTGCACCCCCCCCCCACTCCCAATAACTAAGGAGCCAATATACCAAATGAGATGGTACTAAGAGCTCATAAGCCTTCTTCCCCAGGTGTAGCGGGACAGGTCTATAGGGTGAAAGAAACTGCCTTAAACCAGTTGCCAAGGCAGGCACATAATGTACTTCCTTATGAGCCAACCTGCTTGGAGTCTGCCCGAGGGCCCCTAGCAACAGCTGCTGCCAATGTTTCTGGTTGCTTAGAATCTGCCTAGCAACAGGCATTGCCCAGAGTTCCTGACTGTTGGGAATCTGCCTAGCAAAAGGCATTGCCCAGAGTTCCTGACTGCTAGGAATCTGCCTAGTAAAAGATGTTGTCAGATCTCCTGATCATGATCAGCCAATGAGGGACAGCCATGCAATATCACCAGATCGTGACATAGCCTGGGTGCTAGAAGGAGGGTATATAAGGCTCTCCCCTTTGTTGAATGAATAAGTTAGTCCTTTTCAAATGACTCCCTGGGTCTCTGTCATTGACTCTGCACCTTCTCGTCCCCTCCCCCGAGGGAACTGCTAGGACCTAGCAAGACCCAGGACCTAGTTTTTCTTTTCATAAGAAGCAAACCAGTTTCAAGTTGAGCCTTTAATCTGCTCCCTTCTTTGCTTGGAGACTATCTCAGTATTTAAGGCACCCTGAAGTCCGGCTTTAATGCTTTGTTCCCCTCAACGTTGTCGCTTTGTTCTCTTTTTCCTTAAGCCAAACAGAATCATGTCCTGTTTCCAGCCTGTGACTTGCATACTTCTGCTCAGTAACTTTATTTCTGCCCTTGGCCTGGACTCTACATATGTAAGGGCCTCCAAAGGCTTGTTCTAATTATTACCCCCCACATGTATGTAGTCTTCCCAATCCTCTTGGTGGGAGGAGTCCCTCTTGAACGTCTAGCATGCATTTTATCTGTGCCATTCATATACTGATCAACTTTCTCCCTTGTATATTACAAAGCTACACTATTCTGGCATACTATTTTAATAAGTACAACAAATGCAGGGTTTATAATTAATTTACATATTTCTTTCCCAAGTACCTAAGACAAAGGCCCTCATAAAAAATACAACAGTATTTCAATATGTGTAATGAATAGAAGATACATAGAGACCTATCTTGTATCATTTGAAAAAGCAAATGAAAATGAGTTTTATAAGATAGGGTAAGGTCTGAGCACACACATGCTTATTAGTACTCATGGCTTCCACTCACTCTGGATGAGGCTCTGTAACCCTTGCTTGCATATCATGCATTCTCAAAAATGAGGATAGTACTGTGGACACAATATAGGCACCAGAACTCACAGAAGTGGCTTTTACAGACACTGTAATCGAGCACTTGGTCATGCAATCCTTTCTATCTGGAGCAATATTCTGCTTCCACTGCTTTTCTATATGGGATTTCCAGGTGTCCTACATACACAGAGCAGGCATGGCACCTGCCCCAGTTTTTTGTGTAACTTAGTTTTGAGACTGTGTGGAGCTTCTGACTCCCTGTATTCCCAAATGGGAGCATTTATTCTTAGCTTATTGGTTTATTCCTTTCCCCAAATCAGTACACACTATTTTCCTACTTGTCTGAGTTGCTTTATATTAATCTTATTCCATTTTAGAATTGTTTTGAAAAAAACCCAAATATGTGATGAGATTTTTGTTTCCCCAATGTATCATGCTTCTGAAATTTGAAGCTGATTAAGAAGTACATAATTATCCACTCTATAGTATAATTCAAAAAATATTATCAATGCACATTTGTATTTCATTAATGTGGTAAAGTAGCAAAGTCAGTATAGGCACTGAATGAGCATAATTATGTCATTAAAGATTATAATAGCTTGGGTTTAATGAAGTGTTTTATATATACATTCATAATGGATTCAATTAATACTGCTGGAAAACTTGGAGAGAACTTCTAGTTAACTTACTTGAACCATTTCTGTTCTCTCTTTTCCCACAGACAACATCCTCCAGCTCCCATCCCTAGCTCACAAACCTGTGTGGAAGCTGCCAGGACCCTAGGGAGCTGTGCTTGGAAGCGCTCAACTCAGATGGTGATTTCAGAGAGCAACGCAAAACAATTCCTTTGGGGGCGGGCACCATTACAAGAGTGCTAAGCTTCTGAGGCCATGTTTTCAAGGCAAAAGATTAATCAGTCAATGATAAAGCAACCGTTAGTGTAAGGGTGAACCAACCCATCACCTGGTAAAGCTGAAGGTATTGTCAGGGCATTTAGCTCCAAATAGCCCTCACTTGATGTATTTGAAATTCATTAAACAAACGAGACAGCCTTTTGTCCACTTCTCTCCCCAGTCCACTCATTCCTTGATGGGTTCGATTCTCTCATTCCTTCCTGGTCACTTCCAGAAAAGCCCAGGCACTGTTAACTTATATTAGGAAAAGCAACTGAGCAGAGCACAGCCAGGCCAGGTGTGGTGGCACACACCTGTAATCTTGGCCCCTGAGAAACAGACACAGGAAGGACAAAGGGGTTGAGAATGCACTGGGCTATACGGTGAGTTTAAGGCTGACCCAAACTGTACAGAAAAGAATGCTTCAAACCGAAACACACAAAGGAGGAGGTACAGCTAGACTCACAGTTTGTAATAGCTCAATATCTGCTAGATATTGCAACAGCTACTATTTTCAAAGGGCTTACTGTTATTTGTACCCAGGGCACTAATAGCCATTGATATGTTTCAGCCCTCAGTAGTAAGAAATGCCACAGCCCGGAATAGGTGTGTGTGTGTGCAGTATCCAGATGAACTCACTCATCAGAACACAGAAAATCAAAAGCAGTACTCTTGGGAGACACAGCAACAAGCACACTTTTCCCTGGTCCTGGCTCTTTGAAGTGGCCTCTGCTCTCTAAGCCACCATTCACCTCAAGCTCATTTCCCTCTAGCTAGATAATGCCCTCTCCACACCTATTCCCTACTAATCAAGGGAAAGGCAGAGTGTAGCTTACAGTCTAACTGGGCCAGAGTCAGAGGGCTGAAGCCAGGCAGCAAACCCTGGTACAGCCCAAAGAGCACATACCTCTTCTTCCTGACTTTCAAATTGGTACATCCAAAAGTTCTCCATCCTTCGAAGTACAGTTTGGGCAACGGGGTGAGCCCTAGAGCATCCGCTTGTGAGCTGAGGTGAACTGCAGATCTCACTGCCTCTTGGTGGACAGTTTTGGTGGTATTAGGTGCCCTCGTCAATAATGCAACCAGTAATAGGAGATCTGACCATCTCCAAAGTGTCTGACCCTCCACATTAACCCTTCAGTGCCGGAGGGCCAGGACTATCTCAAGTCACTGGTGTAGCATCAGCTGGTATTTCTGAGAAGAATCTGGCTCACCCTTGCTGTCAGCAGCACCTACTATTTCTGGAGGAAATAAACCCAGCACAGAGGTGCTACCAGAGACTTTCTCACACCCCAAACTCGGCTATGTTTATAAAACCTGTGAAGGAGCATCCAGCTCTGTTTGAGAAAGGGGGTGTGGGGAAGTGGCGGAAAATGTTCTCTGGGGCTTTGATCAGAATGTCTCTGGGAGTGTGAGGAGAGATTAGGGAACTCTGATCAGCTGCTTGCTGGCTGGGCCCCAATAGCACAGGCTGAAGTGAGCTCTGCTCCCCATCACTGACTGCATGCTCTGTCACTGTGTCACAAGTGAGAAGACTCTGACAAACCAGAAAAGAGCTGTCTCATGGTCAGCATGCTTTGTACCAAAAACAACAGATGATCCCAATTCAAAAACAACTGTATTTGCTGAGCTGGGGCCAACAAGAGGAAGGACCTGATACAGCTGGGCAGAACTGAGCTGGAGAGAGACCAGAGAGGCGGAGGTTGTAAGGTGGTTGCAGAAGACGGAAGGCCTCCCGAGTTCTTGTACTCTTTCTTACTGATTCATGGAGCCGGGGTGGCAGGGAGCGGCCTGGGTGCACAAAGTCCCTTACCCTCACAGGAGCATCAGCTTCCTAATCACCAAGCCAGAGCTCTGTCAGACCTGTTGGCAAGGCCCCCTCTGAGGCTTCCCATCCAGTTAATGACCGTGGACAGGGCTAAAGGGTAGATAGAGCAAAATGCATAGGACCTGAAGCAGTCCATTGCTAGGAAACCTGTCCTTTGAACTAGAAATTTGCTAATGCGGTCAAGCTCTGTGGCCAGTGGGATGGAGGACCACAGAGGCTGACTCTGGACTTGTGCATCTCTCTCATCATCATTCTTGTGAGTCTGACTGACTCTTGCTGGTAATCAGAATATACCCACCATAGCTTTGGTCAGTGGCCTGCAAATCCTGTAGCTATTAGCCAGCATTTAAGAAGGAAAACCTTTTACAGGGCAGTGCTCGGGGTGTTCCTAAATGGCTGAGTTACACATTTACCCATACATTTTTTTCCTTTCTGTTACTTTTTTTTAAAGGGAGAAATCTTTGGGTGTTGGTTATGAAGTGTCCAGATTAGTACTCACTGCCAGTTAGCACTGTCTTTTGGTGAAGCCGCTTTCCCTTGACCACTCATGAAGCTACTTTGATTTTGAAGCCATCTGAACAAGGCTATGGAAGTCACCGCTGCCATGGAAAACTTGTTACCTTCTTAGAATTAGACAGAGATGACCAGCTCACACATGAATTGAGTAGTCAGACATCAGAAGATTTAAGCCTTCTGTGATGCTGGAGGCACCTGCCCACAGCATCCTTTTGGCGTGATGGAACGTGAACCTTTTTCCCTGGCTACTTTGTTTCCATTCTTCTCCCCTTTAATGTTCGCTCTGTACCTGAAACAGACTTAATTATTCATCACCACCTTCTCCAGGATACATCAATTATGGATCACATCTGTGATGGAAAACTCTTCTAGTAGCAAGATAGTGCTGAGATGGGAGCATGAGGAATGGGAACCTGGAGGGTAACAGCACCGTGCTGGGGACAACAGCTGCCTTCAAGGCTAGCTCGCCCTATAGGCTTCCTACCCTGCAGGCCTCTTCCAACCCCAGCAATTCCCCTGAATTCCAAACTCCCTAATCATCCCTGCATCTTGGCCCAGAGAGGAACAATACTCATACAATACTAGAGGCCCAAGTGGGGCTGAGCAGGGATGAAGGATACAGCCTAATGGAACAGGTACTTCTGTTCTCACAGAAGAAAATCACCAGCACAGAGACTAAATGCTTAGCCATAACTCACAAGTCTTTACAGCAGATTCTTTGGACACTGGCGGCCTCTTAAGACTGAAAAAAAATTAGCCTAAGATCATGCCAGGGATATGCTTTTTCTTCAGGACAAAACCTCCCTTTGAAAATTTCTACAGTGTCCCTTCAGCCTGCACTCTCGGTCGTAACTGCCTGCTCCACCTCTGTGCTGGCTCATACACACTTTGGCATCATTGGCATCCACCAGTCACTTTGGGGCCTGTAGGTTTTCTTTTTCATAGCCACAAGGTGGAACGACAACCTAGGAACTGGAGATGGCTGATGAGGTCAGAGGCAGAAGGCAATGCTTCAGTTTTAGGACCAGCTGCCCTTTGCTGACAGAATAGAGACTGATAGCAAACATAAGAGTCTTATCAGATGCCTCCAAAGGTTTCTACCTTCTCAACGCCAAGTCCCTATTTAATCCTCTCCCTGGGGAGGTCATGTGGGTCAGATATCAGCCAAAATGATGAAATAAAATAAGTGGTACAATGTCACTCACTGATTGGGTTACCAAGGACTGTGACTTCCATCTTGCCCTCAGACTGTGATCCTTCTTGTCTTGCATATATAAGGGTGAAATGGGACCTATGGGGCAAAAAACTAAGAATACCACAGCCAAGATCAATGAGAAACTTAGACCGTCTGTCCGTTGGCTTTGAAGAGCTAAATCCTACCCACAGCCTAGTGATCGTAACAGAAAAGCACAACCAATGAAAACGCAGAGCTGTGAGCCCAGTCCTGATGGATAAATACATCTACAATACAACTTCTGCACCCACGGCTCGGGGGTCATTTCGGAAGAGAGTAAAAGATTCTAAGACCAAGAGGATCGGAGAGTTTGCTGTGGGGTTGTGTCTCTTAGTAATGTCAGAAGCTACACCCACAGAGCCTCTCACCAACATGGCTATGCAAGGACAGAGGTAGACTTGCTAGTGTAGAAGGGGAAAAGGCTTCAGTCCTGCATAAAGGCACCTAAGGAAGGCTGGGGGAGGGATGAGCATTCCAGCTGAATGGTCAGCCCCAAATGACACAAGAAGCAGTATACAGACAAAACTGTATTTAGGTGTGTGTGTGTGTGTGTGTGAGAGAGAGAGAGACAGCAATTAATGAAAAAGGCTTTTAATTTGAAAGAGAGAACGGAAGGGTAGAGTATATGGGAGCATTTGGAGAGAGGAAGGGAAAGGAGGAAATTATGTCATTATAATCTCAAAAATTAAAAGAAATACTTTTTTTTTTATAAGTTCAGTGGAGAAATAGAATGGATTTAGATTTAGATCACTAAATAGGATGGATTATTCAAAGGAAAATTAGCAGGGATTGAAGATGATGTAGAATAACTGGATCATTTAACCAATATCAACAATAATTTTTTGGTGTTTTTTTTTTTTTTTAACTTTTAAAGACAGGATTTCTTCATGTAGCCCTGTAGACCAGGCTACCCTTGAACTCAGAGAGATCTGCCTGCTTCTGACTCCCGAGTGCTGGGATTAAAGGTGTATACCACCACTGCTCAGGGTATCAATGACAAGTTGTTTTTTTTTTTTTAAATGTATGCATGGAATATGCAAGATCTTTGACACTTCATGAAAAAAACAAAATCTATAAATTAGGAGAAAAAGAAAGCAAATTCTCATGATGAATACATGGACGGTATTTTCAATCAAATCATTAAACAAAATTTACCAAATCTAGGAAGAGATGCTCATTCAGATACAAGAGGCATATAGAAAACACCAAACACACAGGACCAGAAAAGAAACTTCCCATGTAATATCATAGTTAAAACACTAAATATACAGCACAAGGAAAAATCCCTGAAAGTTGTAAGAAAGACCAAGTCACATATAAAGGCAGGACTGTAGAGGAACAGCTGCTTTCCCAAAGGAAACCTTAAGAAGGCCTTTCAAGTTCTGAAAGACCACAAACAGCTGCCAACTCAGGCTAAGATACCAGCAAAACTGTCATAATTGAAGGAAAAAAATGTTTCTATGATTTTTTTTTTTAAAAGGCTAAAGGAGTTTACGACTATTAACCTGGCCCAATGGAAGACAACAGAATGAATACTTTGGTATTAAGAAAAATGAAAAGTAAGAAACATACACACAACCAAAAACATTACAAAAGACAGGAAACGAATACATTTTTTAATAATAATACTGATTATTACTGTTCTTAATTCTCCAATCAAAAATTGAGAGTAGCACAGTGGTTCAGATATTTACTGAACATATCATCCAAACACTACAGATATGCATACTTTTCGATAGACACAGAACTTTTCTAAAATAGACCACATACTAAGACACAAAGAAAGCCTCAAATATAAGAAAACTGAAATAACCCTTGTGTACTTGAGCTGACCGCAATGGAATAAAGCCAGAAACCAATAGTAAGAGAAACTACATACAAAGAAACAGAGAGCCTTCCCAAAACAACCACAAAGTCATGGAGATTAAACAATAGACTATTAAATGATCAATGATCAATAAAACAAAAATTCTTAGATTTGAATACAAACGATGACACACCATACTCCAACCTGAGATACAGCAAAGGCATCCTAAGGAGGAATTTTATCACTCCAAGTGCCTGCATTAACAATAACAATCTCAAATAACTTAATGATGCACTTAAGGTTACCAACAATAACAACCCCCCCACCCCACCCCCACCTGAGAATAATCCAGATCCTAAGTAGTAGTTAGGAAAAATAGCTAAGATCAGAACAGAGACTAATGAAACCAACGTAGATAAAACAAAAATCAAAACCAATACAATGAATTAATAAAACAAGAGTCAGTTCTTTGAAAAGATGAATAATATTGACAAACCCTTAGCTAAACTAACCAAAATAGAGAAGAGCCAAATTAATAAGATTGTGGGGGCCAAGAGAAATGGCTTAATAGAAACACTTGCTGTGAAAGCAAGGAGGCCTGCCTTTGAAGCCCATCACCCACTTAAAAGGCTGGCCTGGCCGCATGCACCATAACCTCGCACTGTGTTGTGCATAGGCGGATCAGTGAGCAACGTTGCCTGAAAATAAGCTAGAGGGAAATCTAAAGAAAGACACCAGATATCATCCTCTGGCCTTTACATGCACACGCATCCATACGCCTACACATGCACATGTGGGTGTATACCATATGCAAGTACATATACATGTGTCTCTCTGTTTCTCTCTGTCTCTCTGTCTCTCTGTCTCTCTGTCTCATCTCTCTCTCTCTCTCTCTCTCTCTCTCTCTCTCTCTCTCTCACACACACACACACACACACACACACACACACACGCTAAATATAACTGAAGATTAAAAGGGGACATTACAGTGAGATTCAGGAAATCAGTACCTTAAAACATACTCAACTAATTGAAAACTGTGAAAAAAATGGGTGAATTTTTAGAACTACCAAAGCTATACCAAGATGAAATAAATAATTTAAACAGATCTATAACAATGAAATTAAAGCTGTAATAAGGATTCTTTCAGCTAAATGAATCCATCCGATGCCCCGAAAGATTCATCATATAACTCTAACAGACAGAATAAGTCTGAAATTATTTTGTTAAAACAGAGAATGAAAGGGTGCTTCCAAATTCTTTTTATGAAGCAATTGCTATCCTGATACTCAAAGAAGATAAAGGCAACAAAAAAGAAAACTATAGACCAGATTATAGATGAGCTTCCCTCAGGAACAAAAACATTAAAACCCCTAATAAATATATATAAACTAAATTCAAGAACACTTCAAAAGTTCATATGTCATAATCAGGTTGGCGTCATTTCAGAGATTCAGGAATGGTTCAACCTGCATAAATCAATAAGTTTAATTCAGCATATAAATTGACCCAAATACAGAAACCACATGATTATCTCAGTAGACTAAGCAAAGGTCTTTGGGAAAAATCCAACATACCTTCCTAATGAAATCCCCATAGATGCTAGGGCTAAAAGGAACATATCTCTACATAATTAAGGCTTATCATGTATAATTAACTGTGATGCTTTGAAAGAAAATGCTCCCCATAGAGAATGGCAGTATTAGGAGGGGTGGTTTTGTTGGAGCACCCCTTTAATGCCAGCACTGGGGAGGCAGAGGTTGGTGGATCTCTTGTGTCAGAGGCCAGCCTGGCCTACAGAGAAACTTCCAGAACCCCCAAGCTTAGGCAGTGAAAGACAGGAAGCTGGTAGACATGTAATTGAATAGAAGGACCATGTTCCAGCCTCAGCAAGCAGTGGAACTTGGCAGCTTTGGCCATGTGGTTCTGGCTTTAGAGTCAAGAAGAGAAGAAAGGAGATATGGAATAAGGCTGATGAGATTAGACACATGTCAGGTGTGTCCCTGAACGGGGGTGGAGGGGGTGGGGGTGGGGACTAATAGAGAGGCCATTGTGTGAAGCTGTGATGTTGAAACCCAAATTGTCTTGGAGAACCCAAGACACTAGAGATGCCAAAGTCATGGGATACCTGCTTCAGAAAGCTGCAGTAAGGGAGTAGCACCAGCCCAAAAGAAAGAAGTGTGTTGCTAAGCTGACCACAGTTAGAGATCTGAAGCATGTTTTGACATCAGACACAGAACTGCATAGTTTGGAGTTGGCTCAGCTGGTTTTGGTCTTCTGTCAGTATTTCCTCACTGTGCTTGCTCCCTGTGTTTTAGAATAGTAATGTATCCTGTGCCGGTACATGTTAGAAGTATGTGATCTGCTCTTTGGTTTTGATTTTACAGCTGATTGTAGTTAAAAGATTGCCATGCATTTCAGAAGAGACTTTGGATTTTGAAACAAAAATTTGGGGACTTTTGGATTTGAACTGAATGCACATTTTGCATTATGACATGACTATAAGCCATTGGAGGCCAGGGAATGAGATGTGGTGGTTTGAAAGGAAATGACTCTCAAAAGGAGTCGCACTGTTAGGAAGTATGGCCCTGTTGGATGAAGTGTGGCAGGCTTTAAGGTTTCTTTTGCTCAAGTTTCCCTTGGTGTGACAGTCATTCTACTTCTTGTTGCCTGCAAGATGTAAGATTTTCAGATATTCCTGAGCCTCACATCTGGCCACATGCTGCCCTATTCCCTGTCATGATAATATTGGACCGTACCTCTAAAACTGTAAGTGGGCCACTTCCACTAAATGTTTTCTTTATAAGAGTTGGTGTGGTCATGGTGTCTCTTCAGAGTAATAAAAACATTAGCGAAGACATAAACCTATAGCCAACATTATGCTGAATGGAGAAAATTCAAAGCATTTCCACTAGGTAAGGAACAATATGAATATATCCATTCTCTACACTCTTAATATAGCACTTGAGATATCATTAACTAGAGCAATAAGACAAAGAAATAAGCCTGATACAAACAGGGAAAGAAGAAACCATAGCACCCTGTTTGCAGATGGTATGACTCTACTCAGAAAACATGAAGGATTCCCTCAGAAAAATAAAAATATAGGACAATGGATGAAAATGGGAAAAAATGCTGATAAAGGGTAGCCCAGGCCCAGGGATACAAGTGGCACATGTTCTATCTCGCAAGTTCTAGCTATGAACTTTCAGAGTAGCATGTTTAAACCAGAATGTCTGCAAAGGCCAAGAATCTAGAAAAGATCTACTAGAGGAAAAAAACAGAACCTCATAGGAAGGAAGTGACTCAGAAGCTAAAGCCTTTTGGGAGGTGGGTCATTCAATTGAGAAAAGGTCTCCATCAGACTGACCTGTAAGCAAGTCTATGGAGCATTTTCATGATTAATGAGTCATGTGGGGAGTACAAAAAAGGAAGCTGAGAGAGCCATGGAGAGCAAGCCTGTGGCAGTGTTCTTTCATGGGCTCTGCTCTGGTTTCTTCCCTTGAGCTCCTGTGGCTTCCCATGATGATGGATTGTGAGGTGTAGGCTGACCCCCTCATGATGATGGACTGTGAGGTGTAGGCTGACCCCCTCATGATGATGGACTGTGAGGTGTAGGCTGAGCCCCTCATGATGATGGACTATAAGGTGTAGGATTGAACACCCCCCCCCCCCCAGTTTCTTTTGGTTATGATGTTTATCACAGCAGTTCCAAACTCAGGCAGGAGGATAGAAGAACACAGGTGACATGACAAGAGGGGATAGATTCAGGGCGGTGGAAAGGTTTAAGTGGGAACCCCAGTAATAGGATCAGACAGAAGGGGGGGGGTTAACCAAAACAAAGGATGCTATAAAAACTCTTTGGAAATTTACTATTTTGTAATTACAGTAAAAACAAACAAACAAAAAGAAAAACACACAACCTGGGTGGATGATGCTCTTTCTGGAAGCCTAACCTTATTAAAAAGAAATCCTCCTACCGAGTGAGGGATATCTCCCTATGTGATATTGGCTAGGGAGGCTCTGTAGCAGGTTCTCAATTTGTGGGTCATGACCTCTTTGGGGGTCACATATCAGACTTCCAGCATATCAGATATTTACATTATAATTCATAACAGCAGAATTACAGTTATGAAGTAGCAGCAAAATAATTTTATGATTGGAGGTCACCACAGCATCGAGGAACTGTATTAATGGGCTGCAGCATCACTCAGCTGGAGGCTCCCAAAACATTATATGCCATTGTACATACAGTTGCTTGTGCACCATAACTAGATCCTAAGACTCTAAGATCCTACTGCTGAGGACACTTCACACTTGGGTTATAGGATACTGAGAAGCCAAACTGGGGCTGAGCTTGAAGTTTTCTCAGTGCTGAGTAGCTTTCATAGGGCCAGCATGTGCCAGGCAAATTTCTGGGGAGAAAAGTCATCAATCGAAATCATCCATCTGTGGGCCCCACAAGCTACAATGACAACCTCCCGGCAAGATCACCCAAAAGTGCAATAGTGGCAGGACTATTATGGGGGTGATCGATTATCTTCTGATTGGATCCGAAGCCCTGCTCCACAGGAGGGATTCATAACTGGCACTATACACCTATAGGCTCTAGGGGATAACTTACTGCTATACTTTTGTATATAAACATGGTGTCAAAATGCTTTCTGTCTTTATCTATAGATTAATGCTGCTCCCAACCTGTTACTGGGGAATCTTCTTTTGCAATAGGCTGCAGTTGGTCTTACTTTTCTACTGTTGTGATAAGATACTGCAACCAAGACAACTCACAAAAGAGTTTTATTGGAGCTTATGGTTTCTGAGGGTTAGAGTTCATGATCATTATGTCAGGGAGAGCAGCAATAGGCAGGCACGTAGCCATGGCACTGGAGTGGTAGCTGAGAGCTTACATCTTGATCTACAACCACAAACTCAGAGAAACTGGGAATGGTGTAAGGCTTCAGAGACCTCAAAGCCTGATAGAAACCATTTCCTCTGTATGTTGCTTTGGTCGTGGTGTTTTATCACAGAAATAGAAAAGTCACTAAGGCAGAAGATGGTACCAGGAAGAGGGATTTTGCTGCATCAGACCTGACCATGCTGTTTTGGTTTTGAGAGGAATGTGGAAACCTTTTAAGAACTTTGGACTAAGAAAGCAGTTGAATGCTGCTAAGCAGGGGCTTAACAGTACATCCTAGCAGGCTCTTGGGATGCAAGGGTGCTGGGAGAAACCCAGACTATGGAGGCCCAGCTTAAAAGGTACCACAGAGGAAGAATATCAGTAACTGAGTGAGAGACTATTCTTGGGCTATTTTGGCAAAGAATGTAGCTGCGCTCTGCCCTTAGGACACACCTGAGGCTAAGTGAAAAGTATTGGGTTAAGTTCCTCAGTGGAGAAGATGCCAACACAACCTAATATTGACTGTGTCCTGTGCTTAGCGATCAGTCTGCAGTCTACAATGAAAAGGGGCAAGCAAGGCGAAGAAGGACAAAATGTACAGTTTGCAGAGCAAAAGAAGACCCAGAAATTTAATGTTGGAGCTAAGGCTTGTGCAGAAAGAGATGAGGGATTACAGAAAGGCCTGCTCTGAAATGGAATAAAGGGTGGGTGCCCTCAGGGCAAGACCCCACCTAGCTAAGTTTCCTTCTTGTAAAAAGAAAAAGATTGAGAAATTTTCTATTCCTAAAAGGTTAACAAATGAAAGCTGCTGAAATGTGACTCAAGGGGGCCAGGCTCCACTTTACCCCCAAATGTGTCAATGTCATCCTTGTGGTTCCGGCGGTAGAGCCATGGAGGATACGGAAGTAAGTGAAGGGGTTGTGGAATCATCCTCTGAGGTTAGGGAGAGCTTCTGAGGCAGAGGAGTCTCTGCAGAGAAGCCTCAGAGGCCATTACCTGAATCTGTGAGAATAAAGCCTGGATTGCATTGGAGACTCCTCGATGTTGGAGATGTCAGAGCCGTGAGATATCTACCAAGAGCTGCAGATAAGAAGTGGAACAGCCCAAGACAGAGAAGTATGTTGCAGTTAGCAAAGCCAGAAGGGCAGAGCCATCTGAGCCCTTTGACATTGGACATGGTGGTACAGGACAGTTAATGTAAAGACTCACACCCACGCGAAGGCTAGAGAGCAATGACTGTGGAGTGCTTGGCCCTAAAGAAGACTTCTGTAACACCCTCTCTGAGGCTCAGAGAGCAATGTAGCAGACTAGGTAGAAAGAATGTAAGAGCCAGAGGTTAGGGAGAAGTGCTATGAAACTCTACCTTCTGGGCATGACATGGCCATGACTCATGAACTCACCCAAGCTATGGTTACCTGCACAAGATCTGTGGCCAGGTGGCCCTTCACTGGTTCCCCATGTATTGGGGTGGGGGTAGGACTCATGAGGTCCCAATGGTCTCTGAGGAACTATGTGCAGCTAATGGGTACTGGGGGAGGACCTATCAGTGATGTAAATATTGATAAAAGTGCCTATGTTCTGGAAAATAACTCCCCCATCATATTCATGGAAGCAGCCATAGTTAAACTCAATGGGTTAAAAAAAAAAAGACATCAAAATAAGAAAGGGCATTTTGGGAGAAATAGTTTTAGTGGAAAAAAGAAAGATAAGAGAAGGTAATGGGAAAGTGAAAATGGTTCAAATTTGGTGCATATTTGCGTATAAAATTATTGGTAAAACTAAAATTAATAAAAATAAAAAGATTTCAGAGAGGAAAAGCAATAAGCATCACTGCCATTGGCTAGGCCATATTTCTCATTCGGGCAATATCCATCATGTCTAAGTATTCAATTAAATACAAAGTGACTGTTTAAGCAGCAGGTCTGCTTGATGGAATAAATGTCCCGGAGCCCATTTCTGCTGGCTTTGTGTCAGATCCTTTGCTTCCATATGCTTATACTCTGTCCAAGCTTTGGCAGTTGTGTGTCCTTTTTGTCTAAACAATCTGAACCCTGGAAGATAATGAAGAGTGATCTAGGATATGTGCTCTTTCATACCAAGTCAGTGGCCCCACCTGAGCCAAGGATGCTCACTTCAGATATAAATGTAAGGAGAAACAGAGCTAGCACAAGGCCATCCTTCCCCTCTCCTAAGAATACCACAACACATCCCAGCAAGGAACTGATCCATTTGGGGAAATCCGGTGCCAACAGAATACATCTCCAACCTAAATTCTGTCTGCTTGACTTTGGATCCCATTTCAGCTCCATCCCTTGCTATCTGATCTTGGAAATACTATGGCTGGTCATAACATAACGAGCAGGTAGAGATCCACAGAAGGAAGCCCTCGGTTCCGGACACCTCACAGGAACCCTGCACAGAAACAGAATCTGTGGTACCAATACAATTCCTTTTACTTGTCCTTGCAGGCTTGACAACACAACAGCAAGGTCACTAGGGTAAGATGCTGCTAATGAGTCTTAATTAATTAGTATGTGCATTTGACCTTGGTTTACAGTCTCCTAGCAACAGTTAGGAGAAAAAGCAAATTCCTTGAAGGCTGGATGCTGAATCTAGGGCAGAGTAAGATCAAGAAAATCAAGACCCAGATAAAGCCAGGGTATTATCCACTGCTTCCTTGCATTAACTTTCAGAAATAAAAAAGTCGGCACGAACATTAGGCCTTTGCTTCCCTTTCACTGAGAAGGAGGCTGGTTTCTGACTCTAAGCAGTGTTAATGATCAAACAACCTCCTGCCTCGTACTATTTCATTCATTAGTCTCTGGAAGAAGAACAAGATGCCAACATAAAACAATTGTTACCTGAACAGGTTGCTGCAAGTTCCATTTTCACTGACTAGCAGGTTAGTTTGATTTAATTAAAACAGTCCTGAATTTAAAAAAAAAAAAAAAAAAAAGCTAGTGGGTGGTGGGTTGCTTAAGGCAGAACCAAAGTCACTGAAGAGAGGGTGCAGGACAAGCGGGTGTGGTGAGGATCTGGGAGACAGTAAATAGAAACCCTAGTGCAGAGACGGTGAGGATATTACTGAGGCCACTAATTTAACTTGCCAGTGGCCCACCCTAACTAGTGAGCCTTAACTTATGGAAGGAGCCAAAATACCATCCCTTACATGATCCTTACAGCGCACTGCCAGAGACAGCCTGACATTGGCAGGCATCTTACAGTTAATGGGTTTTGCTCTGAGAGTATGATGCCAACTATGCTTATAATAAAAGGGAATTTTAATTTAAAGAAGATCCCATTTATAGACAATTCACACTTCATGGTTTTTGCAGGACTGCATTGTTAGTCCCCAGAGCCACGCCCTCTGAACTCTGACATCAGGCCACACCCTTCCCTAGGCTCTGATGTCACGCATCAAGCCCCTTTAAAAGCGAGGTTCCACATGTATCTGCCTCTCTCTCTCTGCCTTTGTCCTCTCTTGAGAGCTCTCTTCTTTCTTCTTCCCTTTCTCTTCTTACTTTCTCTGCCACTATAGCCATAACCCCTCTGTGAATCATAATCATATACAATAAAGCTCTTTTCTACACAGAAACAGCCGTAAAGTCTCCTGCTGTCCGCTGCTACCTTCTGCAGCGACCTGCTTCCATAGGAACCTGCCGCCAGATAACTGGGTATTTCGAGCCACACCAACATATGCTCAAAGCTCTGACATGCGTGGCTCTGGGATTGAACTGGGGAACACATACAGCTGCTTTTCTCTCTATACTTGCCCCTTCCCCCCCCAGTCCACTTGCCACACCTAATACTAAAGGTTAAATGTTGGAGAGAATGAGACAAATATTCTAAAGGGTCCTGGGCAGTTTCGTGAGCCCCCACTTCCTAAGTGAGCCTGTCACATTCACGAACTGTGGCCCTGTATGCTAACTCCAGGGACAAAATGGCCATTTGTTTTCTGGCTGCTTGTCCCGTCATCATTTTCCCCATGGTTTCACATATGTATTGCCTAGAGAGACACTTTGGAGAGAAAGATTCCTCTTGGGAGCAGGGTCGGGTGAAGAGAAGTTGAAGCCTATTTTTAAAATAACTTAAAAAAAAAATCCATGGAGCATGGAGTAGCTAGGATACTTGACTTATGGTGAGCCATCAGCAAACAGATCTCGCTCCAGTGATTCCCGACATGGTAGTGGTTCCATGTCAGCTGGCAGATAGCTTTCAGGCAGCAGGGCTTGCCTGGCACTGAACAGACAGGTGAAATTCTAGAGGTGAGGTAAGATAATTGAATGTAACACTGTGCATCTAAGAGAAGTGAACAAAGCAAACATCCTCCGTCCCCTCACGCTCGTTTCACGGTTCAAATGAATCATTTGCTCTCCAAATGGGAGTTTAAGGTCAAGCCTTTTGAAGGTGTAACCATTAAGACTATTACATCTTTAAAGAAAATTACCCCGGTCACATCGGGTCCTCGTGGTTCACAGAAAAATGGCTCTTCTTTGCTGTTGCTATTGACAACTGAGTTTTGCTACCTAGAGCACGACTCCCTGCTGGGATATGACACTTCATTGTGCATCTGAAGGTGCGGCACGAGCTCATACTAGGTTGCTCTCAAAAACATTTCATCCTTAAAGCGAAGGCTCTGAACTTACATAATTATTCACGTCTCTGGAGAAATCAATGCACTGCACTTGGACCCAGCATCATTGCCCCCTGTAGGGAGTATTCTGACTGCTTTCTTCCCCAGGAGTGTTCTGAGGCTTCCAAACTCTAAACACACTTGCAAGCCCATGGCTTTTTAAACACTCCAGGTTCTTTACTGTCCAATAGTGTTTTGTGTAGCACATGCCTCCTCTCAGCCTAATTGCTGCAGATTCTTAGTCTTATATTTAAATAATGCCAGCCAAACAGAAGTGCACACGCTTAATTTGAACACTGCCTAAAAAATGCACCCATCTTACCACAGGTCAATAGCCAGCAGAGAAGTCCTTCTCTTCCTATAAGTTGAACACAAGACACACTTAGAAGCATTTACCCTTCTCTATTTCTGTTCAAAAAACATGGGCAATGAGATAGTCTCTTTGCTCAGTGAACTGTCTCCGTATAAATGCACAAATATGGTTTTCAAAGTCAAATCATACTGTACAGCTTAGGGCAAAACTCAAAGTCTTTTTCACATCTCTCTTCACTTCATGGCTCCGTTTTCAATTCTTCTGTAACTTTATTCTACATATACTTTCATGTTCAGAGGGGATGTATTTGTATGGCCTTATTTTCATGATCATATTTAGACATCATTTCTTGGCTTCACCTGTAAGAGCTAAAGTCGGCGTCCTTTCTACATGCATTTCTGGCTCAAAAATGTTCAGGGTTCACACTCTGAAGATTGTGCCTATGACCTTCCCAACTCAGCTGGATGAACACAGTGCTGCATTTCTGGCTTCTGTAACTGTTTTCAGAAAGTCCAATAACCAAACGAAATTGGAACCATTAGAATTGTTTTCCGGTTAGTGTTCAGTCAACAATGTATGCTAAGACATCTCCAAACTGTCTCTACTCCTCCAAGACCATTGAGATCTCTCTGCTCACCAGAATCTCTGCATTCTTGCTGGATGCCTCCTATTGGAATCCTAGAGGCTCTGGATTGGTGGCTGCCATGGCTGCCACTGCATAGTGGTCATCCTGGTGTCTCTTACTCATCCACCTAAAGGGGTGCCCTTCCTACATTTCCTGTGGTGGAATTCCTCCCAACTCTTTTATTTGTTAATGTTTTTGTTTAGGGAGACAATGACATGCCTGCCTCCCTTACTTAGAGAAGCCACCCAGCTGCAGAAAAGAACCACTTGGCTGCACACACTAGAGATACACAGAGGTCTAATGTCTCTTGTGACTACCTGTTGACAAACCTCTCTTTCTCAACCATGTCCTCATATTCCTGGTATCTGATGCATGGGGTGTTTCAAGCTCCCTAACCTTCCTGAGGTGTCTATGTTCAAATCCTCAGAAATCTTAACGGAAAGGAGGAAGCAAAAACCAGTGAATTACTCAGTATTGATCAGGCCATGCAGTGGAAACAAACCAACCCTCAGTTCTTGTGACCACAACTCAGGATGCCTCCATGTCTCACTGGGCTCCCCAGGTAATCCTGCTCACTTGCGGGGAGCAGATCCTTGCTGTGCTGTGGGTCACACCACTCTTACCATCTGGGTTCTAAGATTTGTTGCGAGTGAAGCCAGAAGACTTATTTTCCCTGCTCTTTTCTGGAAGTAACACACTTCCACATACACATGTCACTGGCATTGCCTCCTTAGAATTTACAGCAGTGAGGAAGTGCAAGCCTCTCTAACGTGAAAGGAAATTGGAAATATGGCCCAGCATGAAAATGCCCAGTTTTACCAAATAATCCAAAAACAGTTTATTATTCCCATCTTCTGCTGGTTCTTTTTTGCTTTTTAAACTGCCTTTTAGTAAAGTTTTAGGAGAGCATAGAAGTGAGCAGCTATCAGTCTGCACCTTTAGAGTAGCTGAAATTTCCCAGCATGCACTGTGCTGGCTAATGTCTAAACAGTTGTTCCTGAATGACTGTGCTTCCTGGAGAGAGGTCAGTGAACAAGAAACTTGTCAGGACAGGTCTTCCACTCTCAGTAATTTACCAGGAGAGGGCTGGGAGGAAGTTCTCAAACATACCTAGGAGATAGGAAGTCCTTACTAGACCAAAAGCGCATGTCTTTTTTTTTCAGGTCTTCAGAAACTAATTTTCACTTGGTGCCGAGCATCTGTCATTTCAGTAAGGAGAACGGGTTCTCGTGGATAATCAGTCCTTGCTTCTCATGCTGTCTACGGCACCAGATGCCTGCCTGTTCTACATGAGCAGTGTTGGGGACACAGGGGAGTGGGGAGGCCTGTCAAAAGCAAACTTAACTGTTAGCAATTATCTCTGCCAACCGGTGATATGGCTATGATATCTCACTCGTGATAGCTCACTTGCCACCTGTTCATTTGCACTTTCTGGTTTTACTGGTTTTTTTTTTTTTTTTTTTTCTTTTTTTCTTTTAAACACATAGTGGCCTTTGGGATAAGAATTTCAGGGCCCTTTGTTTCTGCAGACCGTAACCACTGTGGTAGGGTCTGTCTCTAAAGAAAGTCTCAAGTCCACAGCTCCTCAATGGGTCCCCCTATTTGATCAGTGCTCCTCAGAATGGTTCTCAGTCTTTTATACAGCAAGATCTTGGAAAATTTATGAAACAAAACAAAACAGCAGATCAGCAGGCTTTGCCTCAGGCCCTGGGCTGTGGGAAGAAGGCAGTGATCTGCATTTCTATAAGGGCTGCTGTGGACTGCAGAGCACAGTACTTTGAAGAGTGCCTTGCCATTTTCTATGACAGCGTGCGTGGAATGAGATTTCAGTAAATACTTTTTTGAAGCTGAGGTGAGGTGGTATAATACCATCAAAGGGGAAGCAGATGAAGGTCTTTCCTATAAATATAGCATGATGAAATATGACCCACAGATCCAAACAGCTTAAGGATGATGAGGGCATATTTTACAGCATAGGTTTTTGGCTTTGCTTTCTGTTAACCCTTCACACCCGAGGAAGCCCTACTCACTGATTCCTTAGCGTCAAGACCAAATTTCTGATGGTATGAGGTCCTAAGTATCATTCAACATTTTACAATAAATGTTTGAGTAAAACATTACACAAGAGCTTTAAAGTGTCCTTCCAGTTCAAATGAACAAAATGGCCCCATCATTCTCCTGAGGGCTCAGAGTGAAGCTCCAGGGTCAAGTGGTTAGTAGGTTGTTTCAAGGGGTGGATGCAGGTAAGGATGCTGATGGAGGAGGCCAGCACCCAGATCAGATAAAATGAAACTGAATTTAACCTCTTGACTCTTCTCTGACTTCAAGTTCCATTTTAAAGTGAAATTGCTTAGAAATTACAGAAGAGTACAGAACACTGAGAGTCAGCACAAAAAGCATTTTTATAGCAAGGTAGAGGGTCAAAGGTTAGTCTTCTTGATTTATTTTCAACAGATGGTGACACCTGAGCTTGACACCGTCTCCAATTTCAAAAATGGCAAATAAGCTGCTAACAGAGGGAGCCATGGCTTTGCCTGTTGCTCTTCGAGGTGAAGCACATCTGGTTTTAAATAGAAAACATACCTTCTGGGAAGTAACACAAGCTTATTGGGTACTACGGGGAGTCACCTGTATGTGGGTGTATGCTGGGAAGGGCGGGGCTCTGCAGAACACCTGGCAGGGCAGGGAATTTCCATTAAAGAGGCCAGAGTCATCATCCAAATGTTTAAGATATGGCTATAGCCAGGCAGTGGTGGCACATGCCTTCAGTCACAGCATTTGGGAGGCAGAGGCAGGAGGATCTCTGCATGTTCAAGGCCAGCCTGGCCCACAGCAAGATATGGTTTCATGGCAATGGTCCTCTAACTGGGGCCCAGCAAAACCATGGGATAAAATTGAACCCTACCATCCTAGAAAATAAAAACGGCAAGAAATCTCACAACCTCTTTTGATTGATGCTTTGGCTTGCTGCAAAGAATCTGCTTCGCTTGTCTTGACTCTATGATGCCCTGTTCATTCCTGACACTGCCATTCTTTGTCTTTAAGTGTGATTAGTTATGGTGGGGTTATGTTCTAGTGCAGTGTAAATATTTGTCCCTCCTACTGGTTTAATAAAATTCCGAATGGCCAGAAGGTAGACAGGAAGTGTGGGCAGGGCTTTCAGACTAAGGAAACTCTGGGAAGAGGAAGAATAGAGACAGAGATGCTATGAGCTTCAGACTAGAGAGTAAGATCTAATGGAACACAGGTGAGCCACAGGCCAAGTGGCAAGACAGATTAATGGAAAGGGATTAAGATGAAAGAGCAAGCTAACAATATGCCTGAGCCATAGGCCGATCAGTGTGAAATTATATAAGCCTCTGTGTGATTATTTGGGGCTAAGTGGCAGCCGGGCTGTGAGTGGGTCTGAACCTCTGGGATAGGCAGGAAAGTCCAGGCCAGAAACTTCTTATTACAATTAGTTGAACTACTGATTAGTCAGAAAAAGAATGCCCATAGACTTGACTTTGGTGGAGTTATTCTCCTTCCCCTAGGTACTCATACACACCCAAGAACAGGCTGGTGTCCGACTAAAACTTTATCCAAATGCCTGTCTGTGCTAGGCCACAGTTCCACCCCATTTTCACACACCTTGTTCTTTTTCACAGGGGTTACTCCATCATCTCAGAAACCATTGCAGATCTTGGACTTATAGGATAGGTTTTTTGTTTGTTTGTTTTTGCAAACATTCTCTCCAACCAAGGCTCTTCTTACTTAATGCAGACTTGATACAAATTCTGGGACCCTAGATCAGACTTTCTCAATAAGCACCAGTAGGGAAAAGTGGGAGTGGGCACTGGCCCAAGATTGTAGCTCTCAACGAGCCCTCCAGGTACCATATGGAAGGCACAGGGATGCTTTATGGTCTGATAAGTGGTTCCATACTTAACATCCTCCTGCTGGTACCACACTAGGTAAAACTACCATGGGGGGGGGGAGGTTCATAGTGCCCCAACAGACCATTTACCCACAAAGTCATTTCTCAAAGACTTGCAAGGCTACAGAGCTTCAAGTCTCCCCTCCCAAGGGCCTGCAGTCCAGCCAGCCTAAACCTATACATACTTACATCTCCATCCATGGGCCTCTGATCGTCACAATCCCTCGTGGGGCTAATGTCCTGGCGCATGACCCAGATGGGCTCTTTGGGTTCGTCAGGGGTGTAAGGCGAGCGGATGGTCCTGGTTTTCACTTCTTCTATGGCCTCTTTGATGTCCTTGATGGCCAGAGAGATGGCGTCTCTCTTCTCCTTGCTGTATCGCTGCTGCCCAGCCTCGCCACCGCCCGGGGGTCCCACGACTCGCTGCGTAGGTGCTGGCATCCCGGGGCTGTCTGGGTGTCTTCCTCCCGGGGTCGGGGCGCGCTCCAGGTCCTGCTCCGCCTCGGGCATGTCTTCGGCTGCCTTGTCGAGGCTCTGTGAACTCATGCTCTGCTTGACTTCGGCCACGATCTGGTCGATGTCCTCTTCCTGCTCGTAACTGTCCATGCGTGGGTAGGGCGCGAACTCGGCCTCTTTCTCGGGGCTGTCGGACTCGCCATCCGAGCGCTCATCGTAGTGGTGCAGCCGCGCGCCCAGGGCCTCTTGGCGGTAGGCGGCCGCCTCGTCGCGTTCCTGCTCGTAGAGCCTCAGGCCATCGCGCGCATCCAGCTCGGGAGCGTCCCCGATCTCCTCGTACACGTGCTCTTGGAGGCCGCCGTAGTCGGCGTAGGGCTCGGCGTAGGGCTCGTCCTCGCCGCGGTGGAAGAGCCGGTGCGTGTAGACGTAGCCCGAGTAGGCCGCGTTCATGGCTTCCTCGTGCTCCAAGGAGTGGAAGTGCAGGTGGTTGGGCAGCGCGCGCCGGTGCGCCGCCTCGGCATGCTCGGCCTCCGCCTGCTCCGTGTACTCCTCGGCCTCGGGCCGGTACTGCACGGCGTAGGCGCTCTCATCGTCGGGGTCGTGCGCACGCTCCGCGTCGTAGCCGTCGGGGGCCGCTGCGAGCACGTCGCCCTCGGCCGTGTCCGTGTGGTTGTGGAAGCCGCTCTCAGTGCTGGCCGAGCGCGCCAGGCTCTCCCCGCGCTCCTCCTCCTCCTGCTGCTGCTGTGCCAGCTGCTGCGCGCGGGGATCCTCCTCGAGTGCACCGCGACGATGGCCTGCGGGCTGCTGGGGCGCCTGCTGCTCCTCCTCCACCTCGGGGTGCTCCAGGTCGGCTTCCACGGACTCGTTCACCTCCCCTCCTGGCGCCTCGTCTGGCACCTCCACCTCCGCGGAGCCCTCCAAGTGGTTCATGGTGGGCGTCGGGGGATGGCTGGGGAGAGGCTCAGCTGGCTCACTGCGCTCTCATTTTGCTCCACGGGGCCTGAAAGAAACAAGGAGAGAGGTTGCTGCCTGGTTCAAAACGTTAACTATGAGCTGAGCATCAAGACAGACATAAAACCGCCCACCATCGATCCCTTCTGAATCCGGGTCAATTAAGACACCATTGCAAATTTAAACTTAATCTGACAGTTCTCTTTTCTTCATGCACGTATCGTAATTTGTAATTACATATTTACTTGTTTAATTGCTTATCCCGTTCTCCCTCCCAAGGCTGAGAGCTTCAGGGGCACTTTGTTCTTCACGCTATTCAGGTTGCATTTTCTGAGGTCAATAGATCAAGTATTACTCAATTGCATGGGCCAGTTGGCACATTTCCCCATCCGCTCAAGGATAAACATCTCTCAACTAGGATCCTAGATACTTTGGAAGCAACTCCAAATGAATTTCGGGGGAGGGAAGTGCTAATATCTTAGAATCTTTTTGACGTCATTGCTATGAGTATAAAGATGCCATTTTGGGGATGCTGGAAACCACCAATAGGTTCCTGGTTCTTTTACTTCCAACAAGCTAGCAATCAAGAAAAGGCCGCACAGACATGGCATCAGGCCAACCTGGTCCTGTTTAGCTTTCTACATACACCTCCACAAACACAGAGCTTCTTTTCTTGTATGCAAGATGAGCAAAGAAAAATGGAATCTCTCGTTAAATAACCTTGAGATCAGCTGATTGACAGGTAACTTTTCACTGTGAATATCCAAGGGGAAAAAGTCACAAAATGCAGGGTTTCCTCTAACTCATTTGACCCAGAAACATTTTCCCCCTAGAAACACCAGAGTACTGACAAATACACAAAGTAGGCAGTTTCTAGAATTTTCCCCATGTGCCCTGTATCTAAACTTCTGTGAAGGCCATTATATCCGAAAGGAGATTACATGCCTAATTGTCAGAAAGTGTGGATAGGGTAGATCTCACCTATTTGTGCGGAAACTTGCAGTTAGAGAGAAAGATTGATTCCAACTTTTATCAATTCTCATCACAAAAGCAGCTTTTAAAGGACAGGGGAGATGGCTCCAGTGGGTGGTAGACATTGCTGTGAAAGCAAGAGGACTTGAGTTCAAATGACAGCACGTAAGAAAGCCAGACATGGCAATCCAGTGTTGAGGAATGGAGACAGGTGGATTCCGTAAACTTTCCAGATGGCTAGCCTAGCCAAAATGGAGGGCTTTATATTCAGATGGAGACTGTCTAAAACACTGTGGTAGAGACCGATTAAGAAGGATCTCTAATATCCTCCTCTGGCTCCAATAATAATAATGTACTGTAATAAAAATTCCTCATATGTGCATGTAACACACACATACACACACACACACTAGCTTTTAAGCACAACCATTGCACAGTGTATACAGAAATAGATAAAATGGATATAATGAACAAAGAAAACAGGCAAGATTCTTTGGGTTTCTAGAAACCTATAGGGAAAGAGCTGTCATAGTTCTGGCTGTCAACGTCACACAATCCAGTCACAGAGGAAGACAGAACCTCAACTGAAGAACTACCTAGATCAGATTGGCCTGATACCATTTCTGTGAGGCATTTTCTTGATTGCAATTGATGCCAGAAGGCCCATCCCACTATGGGTATGTCATCCCTAAAGCAGGTGGACCCAGGCTGTATAATGAAGTTAGCTGAGCAAGCCAGTAGACAGTCCTGCCTTGACTTCTCTCGGTGACAGGTTGGAAGCTGTATGATGAAATAAACCCCTTTCTCCTTGAATTGATTTTGGTCAGAGAGTGGTTTATCACAGAAAGCAGACTAGGACTGGGTTCAAGAGCATGTTTGAATTTTGCTCACTGTGTCCATTCGTTAAGTCTTTCACACAAATGGTTAGGATGGGACTCCCAATCAACTCTTAAAATCAACATTCATTAAACTCCATTCAATTCCTACCATTCCAACATTTATGTCAGGCCAAACAGAAAAGGAGGCCCTGTTGCAGAGTGTCACATCCTGGCTTCCCGCTGTGATGGATGCGCCCCTGACGGATTCTCACTAAAAAACGATGGTTTACAAGTCCAGATCCTAATCCCTAATTAGAAAAAGTCCCAGATAAGAATCAGTCTCTTCTGAAAAATATTGTGGAGTCTTTTCATTAAACCCTGAGAACAGTAACAAGGGCCAGAATACGAGGAAGTTTTCCCCAGATAAGAATAGCCATCACCAAGGCTTTTGCATAGGTGAATTAAGTGAACAGAAAAAGCAAGTGTTGGTCTTAAGGTACACCTTGATAAGAGGCCTCCAGTAGATTATGGAAAGTACAAAACAAATATTCAATATATTACAAAGTCGCTGTACCTGTGTCCTTTACAAGGGCTCAAATACAGACAACAGACAGCAACACATCACTAAAACACTGACCCATGTACCAACCCAGTTCTAATGACCATGTGACACATTTCTACTGAGAAGAGTACAACAGGCTTCCCTGGGTGCTACCACTGGAAGGCATCCTGGCTGTGTGGGGGTCAATGTTAGAAACCCAATAACCTGAATGGGTAACAGTCTTGATACCAGGTATAGAACCGACTAAGCCACTATTGCTGTGAAAATGGGCTTTTCTATTCAGAGGTGTTATAAAGAAAGTTTAGTCTGCACTGAGTACCAAATCCTGGTGATAAGTGCAAAATAGAAATCAGTTCAAGACATGGGAGGAGCCCATGGTGAAAAGAATGGTGGCTGTTATGTCATCTTCCCGACCTAATAAGCCATCAAGTGCCACGGTTCTGCTTTTCATGAGCTCACCAGTATCCAAGAGCCTAGGACTAGGAGAAAGTCACTACCATCCAACTTAATAGTGGTCCGGTACCTCAAGGAGGCGCAGCAAAGGGAGGAGGAGCTAGTTGAAGGAAACTCTTTTCCCTAGGTATAAAAGGACTATGGAACAGGGAGGGGAGACGTAGGCAGGAAAGTCTCTTCCTTGGGAGCACCTACAGCATGAATGGGGTGTGGCAGGACCCAGAGAGTCTTTGGACTGTCAGAGGGAAGGCATAGACTGCTTCTGGTCCCCAGTTCAGGAAAGCTTTACCGCCTGGAGAAAATAACCAAAAGGAAGGCATTCTACTGTTACAGGTTGTTTAGGATACAGAATTTCAGGATTTGGAGCCAAATCCAGGTATTTGATATTGTTCGACAAGATTCATATTAATTTGAGAGTGATAGGAGAAGGCTGTATGTTTACGTTCATACACACAGACACACAGACACATACGTATAGACACACACGTATAGACACACACGTATAGACACACACACACACACACACATACACACACACCCCCCAAAGTAGCTTTAGAAGAAAGATGTGGCTGCAGACAAAACAATGTATAAAAGAACAAAAAGCCAGATTCTCTCTCTCCCTCTCTCTCTCCTTCTCTCTCTCTCTCTTTCTCTCTCTCTCTCTCTCTCTCTCTGTGTGTGTGTGTGTGTGTGAGAGAGAGAGAGAGAGAGAGAGAGAGAGAGAGAGAGAGAGAGAGAGAGAGAGAGTGTATGTGTTGTTAAGGGTGGTAAAAGTCATACAAATGCATGGAAAAACTTAAAGGTGGAGTGGGGTGTTGAAATGAAAAGATAAATTATGATTCTATTATATAGGAGATTTTATATATGTGCTTATTTAAGCTTTAATATCTGTGCCCAGGTGCCTCTGGGAAAGGGCCAGACTAAACTTTTATCCTTTCAAGCTAAATTTACCTTCTTGTGCCAGTTCAACATAAGTGTCTGGGTCCACTTAGTTAGCCTTGATAGGCTCCATATTTATATAACTACTTACAAAGCATTTAATGCCCATTGCTTGTCTTTCTCTGCTGGAGTTAGAAGCCAAGTCTCTTTTCTTGAGAATGAAGTCTGCGTAACACCCACATGTAATACACTATTTCAGTAATATGATGTCTGTCAGCATATAACCCTGAAATAGATTGATGTCCATAGCAATGAACCATTGTGGTTGCCACACAGGATTATGCCTTGGATGCAACATGTGTATATGTGTGTATCCCAAGTATGTTGAGTTAATGGTTCTTGAGTGTGTGCAGGTGTGCATGAATGTGTGTGTGTACCAGCATATAGAAGCCAGAGGACAGCCTTGGGTTTTCCTCAGCTACAGTCCAGCCTTTTCTTTTCTTAATGACAGGGTCTCTCACTGACCTGGAGCTTACTTAGCTAAGTAGATTAGGCTAGCTCACTAGTGAGACTCAGCAATCTGTCTGTCCTTTTCTCTCCAGTACTGGGATTGCAAGTGCTCACAATACCACAAGTGGCTCTTTTTAAAAATAAAGTTTCTGGAGATCAAATGAATGTCTTTTCAAGGATTCCACCCCCTAGGCTATCTCCCCAGCTCCTGATGTTTCTCATATTGCCAGAGTAAGAATACACATGAATTCTTTACCTTGCAAAACTTTCTTGCTATCAATGGATATCAAGAGCCTTGCATGCCCAGCTCATGCGAATATAATGCATATGTTTATAATGCTAACATAAAAGACAAAAATGAAGAAGACTGGAGTTCGTTAAAGCATCTTTGATTCATTTGGAAGTTAAATATAATAATAATCTAAAGATGGACACGCAAATGCAGTTATCCTCCCTAAAACCACTTAGGTAGGTCACATGGTCAGAGAAACACTTCCAGCTTAGATCTTGCTCCAGCAAAATACCTTGTTCTGCCTCATATCTTTGCACCTGATACTGTGAAGCGTAGTTGGCAAATAGTACCTGCAATGACTTCTGAATTGGGTGACTGCCTGAACAAAGGTGTGTTGCTGAGAGCTAGATGCCAGCTAATGCGTGGGTGCAGATGAAGATGTAGCTGTACATCTTCACTTTCCCCACCAGAGTCAATCTGCTGCTTTGCCTGCCTATGCTCTTCAAGGCCAACCTCTTGGACACTGCAGAACAGAGGTATCTAGCCCTCTGTTCTTGATTGGTTGACAAAGACTGGGGGTAACAATGAGATAAAGGAGTCTGAGGTTGGAGTACTCATTCTCTCAGGTCATCTCTGACAGTCACATGTCCACCCCTAAGGGCAAAGTTGTCGAGACATGAGGGCTCCCACTCTTCCCCTCTCCTCCTATGGATCACAATAGTGCTGAGGTCCTGGACAAGCTATGCCTTTATAAGTAGTCCTGATACTAAGTTCTTCTGTCTCTGTACATTTCTTGATTTGAATACCCATCTACTTCCTACTGATCCCCAACTGTTATCTAAAGACGATGCTTACAAGGTAAGTATGAAAAGATGGCAAAATTAGTCACCCTAGCTAGCCCACTTAATAACAAGGATAATATTTGAAATAGTACAGCTGTCGTCAAAACTATGATAATGAGTGGTCCTCACTAGACTCCCTTCTCTCTTCCTGGTTCCATGACATCTATCCTGGTTCCATGACATGACCCCTCCAGAGGTTATGTACACTCAAGGAATTGACACAGAAAATTCATACAGGAAGCCTAATTGGCATAAGAATCCTGCTAGGGTCTCAGCAGCTGCCTCTTTCCTGGGATATTTCAGTCTCTCTTGCTTGGGTCTCAGCCTCCACAGTTGTCCTTTCACTTAGCAGAAGCCATTTCACCCTCCTTGACTGGCCTGTTTCATAATTCAATCCTAACATTAGCCTCCCCTGCCTCTTTTAATTCAGAATGCCAATAGTTTGGGTAGCAGTGTGCTATGACTGTTGTGTACCTTAGATGGAGACTGCCAGCTAGACCAAAGTTTCATCCACAGCTGCAGCAGACGAACGTGTCTTTTAATACTTGCCCAGCATGCGTATGTAAGGCCTAATCCTTTGCAACCATGCTTGGTAGATTCTATACTTACACATCTCAAGGACATTGCCTTCATTGAAAGACCTTGGATACTTCTTTTTTTTTTTGGAGCAGATTTGAACATTAATTTATGAGATCTGAAATTATCAGAATACTATCTCATTATAATATTGTAATATTTAGCCATGTTTGGTTTTTGACCCAAAGGAGGTACCATCACCTTATTTACAATAATTGAAAAGTCAGTGGTGCCTGGCATTCTTCAACTACCAAGACCTAGAAGATTATTATATCATTTACTCTGTGTAATATGGTATTGTAGTGATCAAGAGGATAGGCCTAGGAGACAAAAGGTCAATTCTGGGTCCAGGTTTTATTACTTACCAGCTTTGACTTTGAAAAACTTAGAGCAAATGCCATATTTTATAGTTTCTAAACAGTCATAATAATAGTACCCACAGAATAGGCTTATCACACGGATGATGCCTCTTTGTATGGTACTTAGAACAATAACAGATTCGGTGCAACCACTGTTTGATGTCTATTGGTGAATTTCCTGAACCCACCATCATTAATTTTTAAGAGATCAATATGGAATTTTAAAAAGTAAAAATTAAAACAATATTAATATGAATATTGGGCACAGGAAATATTTATTAATGTTCTACTTTCCTAGCTAACAGGTAGAAGACAGTTAGAGCTCTTTTAGTCCATCTAGAAGTAAAGCTAGATATATTCATCAGATAATAACCAATCACCACACCTAACAATGCAGCCACATGCTCCACCTGTACACATGGCTTCATATACTCCATTGTCAACCTCACAGCTGTCTCAGTGGGAATTATTATCTCCAGTTGCCGATTGGGAAAAAGAAGTTCAGGCAGCTTAAATAAATAGCCCAAGGTCACTGGTAGCAGGAAGGGTTGGAACCAGAGTGACTGGCACTCTGCTGTGTTCTGCCTGCTCCGTTACACTGAGCCCAGAAAGTGATGCGATTGATTTTTTTTTAAACAAACATTTAAATTGGTGTAATCATTTTTAGAATGGTGACCTTGGCAGACTCTCCACTTACCTGTTCTGAGGGCACTGCCTTTGTTCAAAGCACTCTGGACACTCATGTTTGAATTGATTTCTAAGTTAATTGAAGGGTTTTGAAACTGCCAGTGAGTAATTTCCAATGTATTGTAGTCATGCTTTTATCTGATCTTTCTTTCTTTTCATTTTCTCTCTCTCTCTTTCTTTCTTCTTCTTTTTTTAACTTAATCGCTATCATCCAGAAGTATCACATGAAAGATTTGGCTCTAAGTGTTCTAATTTAAATTTTCTTGTCTCTTGGTACTTTCTGAGGTTTTGCAAATAGCAAATCTATTCCTAGAAGATGAAGATGTACAATGCCACAATTACTAGATGATCATCCCCGAAGTTCCTTCAAAAGGGCAGCCTAGAGCTGTGGCCAGTGGCCCCATCTTTTATAACTACACTTTATCCTCTCTGAACAAACAGTGATGCATAAGATAACTGGATGGATGGGCCCCTGTGCCATTTCTGCAAAATTGGTCCATTACTTTCATCCCTCCTTGAAATCAGTATTAATGCTAACCAAGTGGCACCATTAACTTACCCACCGGGATGAATTTAGCCATCTTGACCACAAAGCTCTAACATAGCTCAGCCATTGGTTAAAAAGACATTTCTCCATTTACTCAGATTTCCTTATTCTCTATCTCTGTGTCTCACACTTTAATGACCAAATCACTCATTTATCATTCTGATTCCAATAAAACACACACGATAAGCTCCAGGCAACCACCAAAAGTCAGAGTTTTTTTACAGAAAACTCAAGGGATAATGTGGAAATCAAAGCTGGTTAAACTTCTCCAAATTTCTGTAAAATGCCTCTGGTATAAAAATCAAGCATATACAGAGGGCTAGAGGAACATGATATGGTTTTCCTGTTACAATTTCTTTTTTGTATGTCCCAAATTTCTTCCCCACCCCTATGGCATTTCTGCTGGGTTACACTCAGTTCAAAAGTATTAAGTCACTTGTTTCAGTCTTTCTAAAACATTTTTCCTGATTCCTTTTGTATCAAAATATCCCTGACCCTCACTATCACCACCACCATAGAGTTACAGATAATAACCTCTGAAATCGGTTCAGCTGTGTAGCTTTTCAGAAGCTCATTAAGTTATACTGTGAGAGGGGAAGGAACTGGGGAGTTTCCGGCGAAGGACGTGTTGAACAGTAATTCATTAAAATGCAATCTTTCCTCTGAGACCACATCACCTCAGATTTACTGCTATTGTTACTTCTGCAGGTTATTTGGCTCATTAGAAAGCCAGTTAACTCTCTTTCCTCGAATCCACCTCATTTTCTTTTCATTTTCCTTCCCCAATCAGAAACTAGAATGGCAGCTATGGCCTAATTACAAAGACTCAAATTAAATTCTTGTCTCTGGACTTCTTTGTTCATGGGTCAGGAACGGTTCAGCAGAGGGTCTACCATCCATTATTACACAAGCAATGTTTTCACGTAATCCTCAGGCCTGTAAAGCATGGTTAACCTTGGTGATTCAGAACATTTGCATATAGGAAGGTTCACAGTCACAACCCTAAAACAAAATCCATTAAGCAACTAGTATGTAGCACAATGGGATGGCTTGAATTTGATGAGCCAGAAATCCCATCCTGAGTCAGTTTCCCAAGGCAGTTCAGCTCTATTTCATCACGTTAGTGAGACGTCTAGAGGGAAAGAAACAAAGAGGGAAAGGTAGAAAGCCACTTTCCCTTCCAAATGATTCATGGGTAATCTGGAAACCACTGGAATTTATTGACCATGTTAGCTAAAGAGAATCGGTCTTAGATGCCTCAAATATGAACCTTACTGGAAAACTGAATATCCACAGGTAGAAGAATGAAGCTACATCTTTATCTACCACCCTTCACAAAAATCAGCTCCAAGTGGTTCACAGACCTTATCATAATATCTGAAATTATTAGGGCACAAAGCAGAGAAAACACTTCAAGATAATAGGCATAGGAAGGAAGGACTTTCTGAGTAAGACTATGATTGCTCAGGAAATATGGCCAACATTGTGCAAATGGAACCTCGTGAAATGGAAAAGCTGCCCCTCCTTCTCCTCCTCCCCCTCCTCCTCCCCCTCCTCCTCCCCCTCCTTCTCCCCCTCCTCCTCCCCCTCCTCCTCCCCCTCCTCCTTCTCCTTCTCCCCCTTCTCCTCCCCCTCCTCCTCCCCCTCTTCCTCCCCCTCCTCCTCCTTCTCCCCCTCCTCCTCCCCCTCCTCCCCTTCTCCTCTCCCTCCTCCCCCTCCCCCTCTTTCCCCTTCTCCCCCCTCCTCCTCTTCTCCCTCCTCCCCTTCTCATCCTCCTCCTTGTCCTCATCCTCCTCTTCCTCCCCTCCTCCTCCTTCTTCTCCCCCTCCTCCTCTTCCTCCTCCCTCCTCTTCCCCCTTGTCCTTCTCCTCCTTGCAGCCTCTTGTTTCTGACATGCTGCTCACCCCAGGCCAGCTGACCTGAGAACTTTTTGTGTGAATCTTGGGTGTTGAATTGAAGTCATCAGGCTTGTATGGCTCATACTTTTACCCACTGAGCCATCTCCCTGGTCCTTCTTTTTAGTTAACTGAGGGAAGGGATACTCTATAGACTAGGTGAAAATATATATATATATATATCTCACTCCTAGGCCTCAGAGAAATACAAAATTGAAACTACTGTGAGACTGTCTCACCTCAGTCAGAATGGCTGTCATCAAGAAAACAAAGGAAATGATTCTGATGAGGTCATGGGGAAGGAGACCCATATTCATACTGGGGGGAGTGTAAATTGGGGCAACCACTTTGGAAATCAATGTGGAAGTTTCTCAAAAAGCTTAAAACATAGCTATCATATGATTCAGATATGTCACGCCTTGGCATATACCCAAAGGGCTCTAGGTCCCACCACTGAGATACTTGCTCATCCACATTTACTACTGCTACATTCACAATACCAAAGAAGGGATGTTAGCCTGGATCCCTTCAACAGAAGAATGGATTGAGAACGTGTCCTGTACAGTTGTAGAATCTGCATGGGGCTGGACTAGGCTCTCAGCATATGGGAGACAGTTGTGCAGCTTGGTCTGTTTAAGGGGCGTCTGGCAGTGGGATCAGGATCTATCCCTGGAGCATGAGCTGGCTTTTGGAGCTCATTACCTATCAAGGGACACCTTGTACAGCCTTGATATAGGGGCTAGGGACTTGGACCTGCCTCAAATGAGTGTACCAGGCTTTTCTGACTCCTCACGGGAGGCCTGACCTTTTCAGAGGAGGGGGTGATGGGGGGTAGGTCAGGATGTGGAGGAGCAGAAAGAAGGATGAGAGCAAGATCTGTGGTTGGTATTTAAAATGGATTTAAAAAACTTTCTTAAATAAAAAATAGAAAAAAGAAAGTATTATGAATATGTACAATGGAATTTTATTGAGCTGTAAGAAAGAGGAAATTATGACATTTACAGGAAAAGGGATGAAACTAGAAAATGCTATATTGAGTTAATCTAGGCTCAGAAAGACAATTATCCTCATACTCGCTAACTTGTAATTTTCACACGTGTATTTATGTGGGATAAAGGGCGGGAAAGTATAAAGAAGCTTGGAGGGGAAGGAGGGGGAGGGCAAGAAAGCATGTGATGGATAGTAGAGAGGGAAACCCTGCAGGCCACAGGGAGGTCTGAGTCGGGAGGAAGATAGGAACATGGGAAAGGGTTGTCTGGGGAAGGAAAACCAGATTTTTGTATATAAGAAAATACTACAAGGAAACCCACAGCTTTGTAAGCTAATTAAATATTTTTTTAAAGTTTTCAAAAGTGAAATTTAAGAAACAGTTAGAAGGGAGGTACTCAGCATGGTTGGGCAATGGTGGTTCTAGAAACCATGGGTTATGAAACCAAAATTTCAGTGCCAGCTGTGTGAAACCTTGTCCTGAGTCATTAGTAAGGGGTGGGGGTGGGGAGCTCCAGAGACCCTAAAACACTACAAGCTTGTGACACTCTTCTTGTCTTCCCTCTGGAGTTAGAAGATATAATCTTATTGTGGAAGACAACGCACATCTTAATTGTAAGATATGGAGAAATCAAGCCGAAACAAAGCTGGAAAGTTCTGTCCTGATGGTTAGCATTTATACTACTAGAAGGTTCTATAGAAGCTTCTATTAGAGAACAGACACAGATAGTCTTATCCAGCTGTGAAAAGTATGATACCAATCCACTACATACTCATCTGAGCCCATGTGTGTCATGGATATTGCGGTGGTAACCAACTGCTCTCTGATTGGATTTGAGACTTGCTCAAGATTTCTGACAATGAAAACCCAACATACATCTGGCTGGGTGAGTCATAGGCCCTAGTGGAGAAGTTACTAGTATTATTAAGCACCAAACTGCCTTCTAAATATTTAAATATTCCATAGATAAATGCCACTCTTGGTCTTAACTGGGAAAAAAAATCTCTTTTGTTGGAAATGGTGGCAAATGGTGAATGCAGAAACTCATGGCTGTTCACTGTAGCTAAGAATAAATTACTGTTGACTACTTAGCTCTAAATAAGACATTTATACCATGTCTTCTAAAGTGCAGGGAATAACACAGAAGGGCGACAGATGATAAAGAGGGGCTATAACATGCCATTCTCTGTGCATGACAAAGTGATTGCAAACATGGGCTCAAAGCAACCTAGTTATATGCATTGTTGTGTATAACACTGGCCGTGTCAATAGTCAGATATGGTAAGAGTGGGCTCATGGGGCCTCACCTCTCCCTGCCAAACTGCTGGCTAATGATAAATTCTGGGAGATGTACAGCCATTGTCTTCACTTGCACACTCACTGGTGAGCCCATGATCACACAGATGGTCTCGTTAAACTGAGTGGCTCACAAAACAAAAAAGTCATGAGTGTGGGGAAGCGACTTGTAGAGAAGTTGATGGAAATGACAGGAAGGAAAGAGAGGGTAGAGAATGGATCATATATGTGTCTGAAATCTTCAAAGAACAAATTTAATTAATAAGAATAATTAACATAAAAAGTGAAATAGAAAAAAGAATTAGCTTAGGAAATATTTTTGTATTTATAGGGCCATCATCCTGTTCACCAAACAAAGGTTCAGAATTTCCCCCTCCCCTTAATAATAAAATATTGGGACTGCACATGAATTAAGCGAAGCCTGGTTGTCCTTGTGGCCCAGGACCAAGTATTCTATAACCGGCCATCAGTCTGTCAAGGAGGTTGGTCTCCTCTGCCCCCTCTAGTCTGCTCTGCTGTCTGGGTTCAGCTCCTTTGGCCCCTTTCTTCTGTCACTCCCAGTCCCTTCGCCCTTTCTGTTTCTCTGTCCCTTCAAAGGTAATCGTCAATGGCATCACAGCTAAGCCACAGCTTCTGCCTTTCAGTGTTCAAGGCTCCACTGCAGAGACAGCAGGACAGCTCAAGGATTTTCCAAAGTGGCAATGAGGCTTTGGGGCACCTTGGAGAAGCAGGGACATCTACCTTCAGTGAGGGTTGAGGGGGAAGAGACTTCAGAGCCTTGGGATGAAGGCAGGACAGAGGGTAGTTAAGGAGTCCAAGTCCAACCGCTTGTGTTCAAGCCTCAGTTTAAATGCAAGCCAAGTCCATGACCTTGGCAAGTTATTTAGCCATCCTATGCCTCTGTGTCCTCTTTCTGAGGGTACAATAACCCCCTGTCCAGTAGAGGCTGTAAAGATTGGCTGAGTAAATGCGGCACTAACAAAAACAGCAAAAAATGCATTTGTCAACTCACAAACTGTTCAGGGCCAAGAGTGCATTCTCATGCGAATTTGGTGATGAGGCTGCGCTAATACTTCAGCACAGCCAGTGTCCTGGGATGTTCATTCCAGGGGAGACTGCGTGTATGAGGACTTACTACTTCCCATGGAATGTTGCCACAAACCTGAACATTTGTTAAACATTTATATAAACATATCCGTGTGTTTATATTAATGTATGTCTATGCATACATGTGTACAGCAAAGTTACCTTAAATTGATGCTTATCTGTCATTGATCTGTCACTGTTTAGGGCCCGATGGCCACAGATGTGGATGGCAGGAGCCTGACAGGGCCAAAGATTCTCTTTTTCTGCCTGGCTTAAACATTTGTCCTAGTGTGTGTGTGTGTGTGTGTGTGTGTGTGTGTGTGTGTGTGTGCATATGCTGCACACCATGTATCTGCTATTTCTGGAAGCCTCCCACCAAGCTAGTACCCACACTCTGGTTCACAAGGTGTCTGCTCATCCAGTGATACTATGCGGCTCACAGCTGCTCTGTGATGTTCTAGTTTGCTGCAGCCAAGTCTCATTATTCTAGCCTGCACCTCAGTGAATCGCTGGCAGGTTCCACTTGTGCTTACACAGCAAGCTTCGTCGACCTTACCACACGTGTCCGTGTCCAAATCAGAAAAATTCCACCCTGGGAAGTTACCTGTCTCCAGGCCTGATTCACGGCCACTTATTCTTACCTTTCCTCATTTATAAAATAATATGAGGTAGACTATTAGCTTGAAAGCATCTATGAAAATCACCATTTGGAGGAATTTACATATGTACTCACAGGTGTATGAAATGACTCAAGTACCAAGCCATTTATAGTTTTGGTCACAAAATATGGGAAACAAAAACAGTGTCTTCCATAAAGAAACACAGTGAAGCACACATGTAATAATGGGTTGCTCTCGGGCCAGAAGAGATAAGAAAAAAAGACAACGGAAGAATTCCCTAATCTATTAAGTTGAAAGCAAGGTCAGAACAGTATATAGTGGACGTGGCTACCTCTTCCTCTTATCCTTGGTAAAGAGGCTTCAGGAACCTCAATGGATGTGGGAAACTGTAGATGGTAATGAGCCCTATGGTTCAGTCTGTAAACTAGGCATAGAATGAGGTTATGAGCAATAACCCATGATAAAATAGAATAATTGCAACAGCACACTGTTGTGAAAGTCACATAAATATGGTCTCTCTCTAATGATCTTATTGTTATATTGTGCTTGGGGACTTTGGTTGACTGACTGACTTGGTGATAATTGAGACCACTGTTAAGAGGCACTACTGTATTGGTCCATAAGTGTGTGCATGTTGTATGAGGTTTCTGGCCTGGACCTTCCTGGCTTTCTGGCCTACAGTCCTATAATCCCAATGAAACATACAGACACTTATATTAATTGTACACTGATTGACCTGGGGCCCAGGCATATAACTTGATAACTCTTTACCCTTAAACTAACCCATGATTCTTATCCTGTTCAGCCATGTGGCTTGGTACCTTTTCTTAAAACAGCTTAGTTGTCCTCTGCATCTTCTGGCTTCTCTATGGCATCTCTGCTCTGTTCTTCCTGTTCCCAGAGTTTTCTTAGTCTGGTAGCCCCACCCACACTTCCTGTCTGCCTTTGGCCAATCAGCACTTTTGTTAATCTCTTAGGCAGGACATTTATTCACAGTGCAATATCACAAATCCACTACATGTACATATGTGTGAGTGCATGTATGTGCATGCCACTCCCCCACCCCCCAACACACACACAGCAGAATGGAGAAAGCAGTGCTGGTAGCTCCCTGTCGGTTGCAGAGACAAGAATGGGAACTGGGAAGGTCTCATGCATAAGTACTTACTGATGTTGGAACCTATTTTAAAATCCGAATATATAGTGAAATCCTGTGTGCTATAAGAATGGCTGTTATTGTTATCGTATAATAAGCCTGAGAAACATGTCCTCCTGTCTCGGTGAGGGAGGTGCTGAGGCAGAGCTACATCCCTGTAAACTTTCTGTTATGCTTTAAACCTCAGGCTTCTCAATACCATTCTGGCATCCAACCTCTGTTTCTTTGAGCCTCACTGTTCGAGAGTAATATCTTTATAGATGGATTGTAGGGTGATGATGGTGGGGTCGGTAAAAATGACTTCAAGGATTATGATGGAGGCTTCCAGTCAAGGCTCTAGTCATTGCTCTGCAGAAACATGCTATCCCTTCACTCATAGATATAAAGTGGTATAATTGAAAGTGTTTCCAAGGCAACAAAAAGCCTGTTTCATAGATAATGAAGCCCAGGAGTGGAAAGGTTGTCCATAGTCATGATTATTTGAAAACAGCATCTAGTTGCTAGATCTCATTCTCTGTTTTCTTCCTCTCTTTTACCATGGCGTCAAGATGTCACCCACAAAAGAGACATGTGTCCAGTTAAGGAGAGAAGGAGAGACCTACTAAGTGATTATAAAAGGTATCAGGACCAGGAATTAAAAACATTCAAATAACTCAAAGCAACGCATTCTTTCCATATCCAGGATCCTGACTTTTCAGGGTGCCCACACATGCTAGTTGTACATGGGTATTTGGAAACAAACCAAAATCTTGAACTCTTCCCCACATCTATGATTTGAATGTGATTGCCATCATACTGTTATGTGATCTAGGTAGAGTGACATACTAATACCAGCAGGCTGAAAGGAGAGGATTGTGAATTCAAGGCCAGCCATGGGAGATATTTTTTTTCTCAATGAAAACCAAAAAAAGCACAAAGATATCAATAACACAGGGTGAAGGAAAAAAGGCTGGGCCTTTCAGAGTAATTAGGATGTGAGGGCCCTTCTCACAAGTAGTGGTTAAGCCTGTTTCTGTAGGATTGGGTCAGGCATATCAGGATAGGACCAGATGCTCAGCCTAACTTTTCTTCTTGCCTTCTATGCATGCTTTTCATGATGGGGTTCCTTTTGCCATGTACCAATCAGCAGGAAGCATGCACCAGATGCCACCACCACATTGGTCTTCCCAAACTCCAGAACCATAACAAATCAGTCTTTGTTCTTTATAAATCACACAGTCTCAGGTACTCTGTTATAGTAACAGAAAACAGAATAAGCCACTTCAAAATGTAAAACTGTCATCAAAAACTGCATTGCAAGCTCTCCTTACATCTGAATGAGCCAAGACTAGATCTCATCAAGGGAAGGAGAGCAGAAGTGGAATGTCATTTCTGAACCACGGTGTCTATGTAGAGAACTGGCCTTTTTAATATACTCTTTTCTCCATTCAGTGAATGCAGAAGACTTGGGGACCTGAAAGTCAGTGGAACTGCACGAAGGACCTAGCCCTAGATCCCCAGTAAACCATACGGAGAAAACGATACCATGCCACTGTTAGAAAATTAACTTTTAGTGTTCAGCAGTAATAAAAATGTGAAGCCATTGTATATTGGTCTAATAAATCACTGCATGGAACATTTCAGTGAAGCCAGGAAAGAAGTAATTATCTCTCAGCTTTTAAAAAAGAAATGAATATTATTACAGCATGAGCATGAAGTGTCCCCAAAGGCTCAGCTGTTAAGCCTTGGTCTCCAGGAGAACATGTTCAGAGATGGGGACTTGGGAGTCAGATCTTAACAAATGTGCTAATCTTAACAGAGGGTGGTTCAGTACTAAATGGGCTGTTAGGAAATAGGGTCCAGTTGGAGGAAGTAGGTTACAGAGGGTGTGTCTTTGAAGATTTATCTTGTCCTCACTTCCTTCTCCTCTTCCCATGAGCTGAACCACTTCACTCTATCTTGTACTCCCTACTATGATGTTCTGCTTTACCCACAGCCCAGAAGCCAAAATGTCCAGTGACTATGGAGTATATATAACCTCTAAAACTGGGTCAAATAAACTCTGTTTCCTTTAATCTGGTTTCTCTCGTGTATCTTGTCACAGCAAAGAAAGGCTGAATGGCATGAATATTAAGAAAAATAACCCTTTTAATTTTTTTTATAACTTGATTTTATTGTAACATTTCTTTTAGTGTTTCTATGTGCCATCTCCATAGCCCTAGAATGGACACACACATAAACACATCACTGTTTGCTGAATTCCTGCATATATATGTGACCCTATGGGAATTCCTGTCACGAAAGATGAACAGTTAGTTGAAATCTCTTTTTCCTTCTGTCCTCTATTGCTTACTAATTAGATTTCGTTGGCTGCTTTGAAATTTTAAAATATTTTTGTAATTAGCGTTGTGCCTTCTTTTGCTGACACATCCTTCAATCTTTCCACTTCATTTTCATTGTCTGACCTCTCTGCTGCCTACCACAGTTTTATACTTTGTACTTGCCAATCTAACACTTATGGCCTTCAGCCACGATCGGTCTTCTGTACTTAAGTTGCAGAGGTTGACTCAAAGTGCTGGGAACCAATGCACAGCTTTCCTTTACTGTGGCTATGCAAATACAATCCATCTGCATGGCACAGACTGGTGTCTATACACACCAGTATTTTTAATGTTATGGCTCCTATGTCAATCAAAAAGGATTTCCTAGCACCAAATTCAAATAGAATTCTCCTAAATTTCACTGACTGATTTACGATGCCACAGTGTAGTTTACTTAACAGTTAGGTCATGGGTTAGCATGAATAATTTTTATCTTAAATCCCTTAGGTCCTTCTTCCAGTCTTTCATCTTATTGGCCACAGGAAAAGAAAAAAGTATTCTGTTACCAAGATGTCAGCTTCTCTGTCATCTCAATCAAATGAAGTGGGTAATGGGTTTCCCTCCATCTTAACAAAGGTTTTCTTTTCTCTACTAGGTCAATGTCCCGCCTCTCTGAGTCAGCTCACAACCACTAGTCAGCTCCCCTAGTGGTCTCTTGATATACTGCTTCCCGGTCCCTTGATACTTTCTTTTCCTTCCTTCCTTCCTCCCTCCCTCCTTTCCTTCTTCCTTCCTTCATTCCTTCCTTCCCTCTCTCCCTCCATCCTTTCTTTCCTTCCTTCCTCCATTTATCCCTCCCTCCCTTCATTTCTTCCTCCCTCCTTCCTTCCTTCCTTCCTTCTTTTCTTTCCTTTTTCTAGGGTCAATCTTAAACTTTCTATGAAGTTCTAAATTCATGAATGTCTCAAAGGGCCTTGATCACATCCTTACGTCCAGCTGATCACTGAGCATATAACTACAAGGTCATACCCCCCAGCCCCCACCCCCGATTTCTTGAAGTCATCACTCAGCTTTGTCCCAACTTGATTCCGAGGACATCACCTGAGAATCTCTGTAAAATGCAGGCTTTGCCCACGCGTTTGGTCTTATAAACCTGAAGATGAGGATCCTCTGCTGAGCTGAGGGCATGGTTCAGCAATGACATGTCAGGACGCCATGGTTCTGATGAGACATCGTGGACTAGACCAGCACATGCTTCTGGTACATTTCTAACATGTTTCTCTTGTTCACAGTGTTTGGGAATCTGGAGAGAATGAGTCTAGGCCTCAACTGGTGTCTGGGCTTCAAGAATGTTCTGATTACATTTCTGGTCAGGCACCAGTGCCTCTGAGATCCTTAGATTTTCTTAGCTTTTATTCTCTTTTCCAGCTGGCTTGTCTTTCTTTCTGCTGGAGTTTTAGAGCCTTTCACTAGCCAGCTGTTACTCCCCCCCCCCCATGTATCCCATAATTCTGTGTCTGCTCATGCAGAAACAGATGGTCATGTGAGTGTAGGTTATTCTTGATGTACTTGGTGATGTCAAACTGTTGTTGAGATAGCCACTCACGAGAATTAGGCTTGCTCACATTCGTCTATATGATGTTTTGAGAAATGTTTTCATGGACATGTCGATTGTGTGTGGGTATTCTTGTTCCTATGAGAGAATGCTCAGAGAGTGAAATTAAGTGGTGAAGAATAGTAAATGTATATTACGGAAAAATTCAAACATATGGGAAACCACAGAGAACAGTGCTATTCGCCTCTCACTTTGATGTTGGGAGTTGAAGACAGGATGGTGGCCAGTGGTGGTCCATTCATGCTTTAACCCTCCCCTCTCATGGATTACACTGAAGCAAGAAAGCCAATAATTTCATCTGATTGAATAAACACTAAGGTGTGTGTGTAGGGTGTGTGCAAACATGCACACTTTTTGGAGTCAATTTTCTCCTTCTACCATGTAGATCCTGGGAATGAAAGGCATCCTTATTCTTATGATATAACCCCCAAAATGATGCCACATATTTATGTTGTTATACATATTGACAAGTCTTAGCAACTCTCTGCTAGTTCTAAAGAATTTCTGTTTCCACACTCACAGCCATAAGCATGCCTGGCTTCCTTCCTTCCTTCCTTCCTTCCTTCCTTCCTTCCTTCCTTCCTTTTTTTTTTCTTGGTAGGAAAAACTTCCTTTATTTCCCAAGTTCTAAGCCATCAAAGACATACACAGGAGCCACAGAAACAGGGATTTAAATTTTCACAATTGTGCAGTCTGCTTTCAGATTTGTCATGGGGTCTTAGTCTCCATCTCGGCATTAGATGGGCATCCTATATCATCACTGGGATGACAACCAGCCGTAAGTGTCCCTCACAGGGGCAGAACACACCCGGAGAAGTCTCAGAACAGGGCTATGACTATGTGACAAACATCCTCAGGGAAAGGGGGACACAAGTGGCACCAAGCCCCACCCCCTCTCTTAGTCTCTTTCCCTAAACTTACTATCAATATACCCTTCTGGGGATAAGGGACAAGGAGAAACCTAGTCCACAATGAATCAAGGCTCACGCGGGAAAATGGAGTTCCCTTAGCAGATGCTACGAACAGACTTAACCCTAGCTCGTCTGGTGAGGGATGCTGTACCTCAAGTTTCCTTGGTAAGAAGGAGGCCTCTGTTTCTCAGGCAGATTGGCTATTGGATTTCCCTTTTCTTAAGTGCCTTGAATTTTTTTAGATTGTAGATTTTTTTTTAGATTCTTTTTCATTTGTGGCCACTTGAAGGAGGTCTTTGAATATTAGAGTTATTAAATTTGTATCTGCCCTATGTATCACTGTCCATTGACTGCCTTTGTTGTGTCTTTTCCTCCAGAAAAACTTAAATCACAATGTCACAGAGAAAAGGTGAGGATTATCTTGGGAATGAAACCCTAAACTTATCAGATGTACTCTTAAAGTTTCCTGAAAGAGTTTGACGCTTCCTCCCCAGCAAGAGCATTAAAAAGACATGCTGTAACAATGTCTTCCTTTCCCTGTGGTTGAAAACAAAAAAAAACCTCATTAAAGTCTGCGAGTCTTCCAGTTATCCCTATGACACCTGGCCATTTACGTGGGCAGAATTGTAAAATCAATTGAAACAGTTTGGAAAGTGAATGAGGCCACTTAAATGATTTTAATCTACTGCACTAATTGCACCTAAAGTGCTCAAACACTTTTCTCCCAATTAAAAATTCTAATTAAGCATTGACATCTTTAAAACACTGCGGGGAATGGATCTGTGCAATTTGCCCTTGTCCATCTGATGGGAGAGGATTCTCTTCCCGAACCCACGGGATCAAAGGACAAGAGAGACATTCAGGGTTAAAACTCAGTGCTTAGGGGATGATGAGAAGGAGAGCAGGGCTGTTCCACCGCTCTAAGGGATAGCTAGTTCTGTCTTCATTCTCTACCCCAACCTAGGACCGGGGCTCTTGCTATTCACCTACCTGGCGTAGTACAGGTTTTTGTCAGAGAAGTTTCTGGTAGCATGGCTCAAGGTCACATGACTAGCAAGTGTCAGAGCTGCTCTGCCTCCTGGTCCAGAACCCTTGAGTGTACAGCCTGGGCTTTGGAGTAAGAGCATGTGAGTTTAAATTCTACCGTTGTCGCTTGCAAGATGTATCCCTTAAGTGGAATCCTTGCTCATCCTGTTGTCCCTGGGTGTCTCCATTCCCTCTGTTCTTTCCATAAACTCTTTCCATCTGGGCTCTCATCCCTACTGCTCCATGGAATCAGTTTCTCCTCAGGTGCCATGTTCCACACTGCAGCACTTCCACACTTGACAGCTGGTGGCAATTTGATACAGCCAATCACGCCCTGTATCTAGGAGCAGGCTGCTCTTTGGGTTCCACATTTTTGTTCTTCTTGGCTTCCAGAGCTGCCTCTCCCCTAGGCTGCTTCCTCTCTCCACTGGAGGACCCAGGCTTGGTTCTCAGACCTTCTAGTTTACTGGCTACTCAGGACCTGTCAGGCAGTCTCATACAGGCTTGGGTGTCATCTGGAGTGACAAATCTCAGGTACATATTGACAGTGGAGACCCCTCCCCTGAACTGTGGATGCAGTCTGCCTCCCTCACAGGTTGCCATGGATAAGCGGGCAGTGTGTGCAAGGATGATGCATAAGAGCAGCCTTCTAACTTTCTCCCCCTAAACCTATTCTTTCTACTGCTGTTCCAATGACTACTCCAATTGCTCAAAACTGTGGCATCATCCTAAAGCCCTATCCTTCATACTCTAGCAAATCTGTGAGAAACTCATGTCCTTTCTACGTTCAAACCTGACCAAGAATGAACCACACTGTTTTTATTCCTCCATTACAATCCCCACCATTTCTTACCAGGGGATGGCCCGTTGATTTCTAGGCTTCTGTGGCCAGGCTTAAATGTAAGTTAGGTCATGTCTCTCTTCTGACGATGTAATGATGCCCCATTCTACCCTCGATGACCTTTGACTCCAACTTCTACACACATCTTGAGCCAAAGGGGCCTCTTTTGCAATTTCACGAAATACCAGCATTTCCTCTGCATTCTCTATTGCTCTGTCTGAGCTTACTGTCTCCAAGACAAGACATACAACTTATTAGGGGTTTGCTCAAACGTCACCACATAAAAGAAGCTCCCTGAATGACAGTCCTCAGTGCCATAGCTACTTTAACTTGTTGCCTGACACATTATACATTTATCTCCCTCCCTCATATATTTTATTACATTCCATACACTGTGTCCCCAGAGGAATGGTGGGTGATGCTTAACCAGTCCTAATTGATTTTTTTATTATTATTACAGTGCAACCCAGGGCATGGGGTACATGCCTAGTAGATTTAAACAGTGCAAATATGGTGTTCTTAACTGTAAGTAAGATGTACAGCAGAGCTCTGGGCATCATTTACTTTATACAACTGAAACTTCAGAGCTGTTGAATGGCAGCTTCTCCCTGCTCCTCCCTAGGTCTTGGCAGCTGCTACTCTATCCTCTCCTGTCACTTGTATATATTAGATTTGTCATGGGAGTGAGCCAGGCGGCATTTGTGTTTCTGTGACTGGCTTATCTCACTTAGCACAATGTCCTCCGGAGTCACCTGTGCTGCTGCAAAATGGCAAGAATACTATTCCACTGCACGCACAAACTTTATCCATTTCTCCATCAATAGGCATTTAGGTTATTTCTGCATCCTGGCTATTGTGAATAGTGCTACAAAGAACGTGAGTGTAGCTATCTCTGTGAGACCTTCATTTCAATGTTTTAAGATAAATACCTAGAAGTGAGGCTTCTGTGTAATAAGCTATGTCCATCATATTTTTTTTTTTTTAAAAAAGTCTCTCTGGGCTGGAGAGGTTACTCACCAGTTAAGAGCACTGGCTACTCTTTCAGAGGATGTGGGGTCAATTTCCAGGATCTACATGGCAGCTCGCATTTAGCTACAGTTAAAGAGGATCTGGCACTCTCACACATTCAAGCAAAATACCAAATGCACATAAAAGAATAAATGAAAATTAAAAAAAAATCTTTACTTTTAGAGTGGCCATTCTATCAGCGTGAGCTGGCACCTCATTGTGACTTTGACTGCCATTTGTCAGTGATGCTGGACAACGTTTCATGTACCTACTGGCAATTTGTACCACATCTTTAGAGAAGTGTCTATTCAGGTGCTTCCCTTATGTTTTTATTGCTGTTTTCTTGCTATTGAGTTATAGGTCAATAAATATTTTTGAGTGAATAAATAAATAAGTCTCCAGTTAATAATGACTAAATCAACATATTATAAATGCACTTATCCACATCAGTGCGCTAGTAATTATATAATAAACCCTGCAGTAAGAAGAGGAGGCAGGAAAGACTTCAGTACAGGTTCCATTACAAAGTTCAAACATACTGCAGAAAAGCAATTTACTTCCCCTTGAATTAAAAACACACTGACATTTATTTTTTTCCTTCACTTCAATTAAGAGCAAAGTGAACATATGTTCCTGCTCTCTCATTTAAAATAATCCCATCTTGATAAAAAATGTTTTTGGAAATTGCTTTAGAGTGTGACAGTTTATGGCAGAACTAATAAATATGTGCAAATGGCAGTTTTAAAAATTAAGGGCTAGTTAGAGCCGTCTAGGTTCACAGAAAAACTGAGCTAGAAGCGTAGCAAGCTTAGACTCATGCAGACCCCTTCTCCACACTTGACCTTAGCCTTCCTCATAGTGCCATTTCTACTGGAGTGCACATTTGCCAGGGTGTGCCAGTGTGGTGCACAGACCCTGGGATTCAGGCTTGGTGCATGTCCTATGGGTTTTGGTAGATGTTAGAGCATGTACCACCACCATAACATCATGCAGGGCACATTCACTGCCCATCAGGTTCTCTGTGTTCTTCCCTCCTGTTCATTCCTTTATCCAACTTCTGGGAATCACTGAGTTTTATCTGTCTTGATAGTTTTGCGTTTTCCAGAACATCATATGCAGACAATCCTTTCAACGTATTCAAAAAGCTTTTTTGACTTTCTGATACACTGTAGAAATAGTGCTTCAAACTTTGCAGCTTTGTACCTTTCCAGCTTAGTGACGGGAGGTACGTCTTTTTGGAGATGCTGGGCAGCACCAGTGAGCTACAGTTCCTAGGAAGTCAGAGAAACCCTAGTACTTTGCAGTGTACTCTGTTGCCAAGGATGGTTAGCAGGCCAGGAGCGGTAAATGCACTGTGGACTTAAGGATATTTTCAACTTATGACTAGTTCATTGGGCCTGAACCTTCTAATAAGCTGAGGAACACACATAACCCATAAGTATGTGTTTTTTCAGACTGGCTTTTTTGCATAGTAATACACACTGAAGAGTCTTCTGTGACTTGCTAGCTCACTTATTTTTAGTGCAGAATGCTATTTTTAAACTTTATGTACCAAATGAAGGACATCTTGGCTGCTGATACATTTTGGCAATTATGATCAATGCTGCTATAAGCATCTCTGTGTGTGATTTCTATGGAACTTCTTTCAACACATTTGGGCAAGTACCAAATGGTTAAATGATGGATCAGATGTACAGTAAGCATATTTTTAGCTTTGTTAAGAAGCTGCCAAACCATCTTCCCAGGAAAGTTACATAATTTTAGTTTTGTTGAGTGCTTCCTTTGGTTCTCGGAACTATCTAAATTTAGATTTTAAATCAGACCATTGTTGTATTCAAGATAGACAATTTCTCTTGGATTACAGAAATTCAGTATTTTACTTTAGTGTTTCTGCGGTTGTATTTTTTTGAGACAAATCAAAATAAATCATGAGTAGCAATTAGTCTTCTGAGGAGGTCTAGGGAGGAAAGAAAGAGCAAGTAAGCCCGGCTCATATTCTTACAAGAACACTCAGACAGCCAACTGGCCCTCCAGCTGCAGTCTGATCACCTCAAATGGCTTTGTGTTCACCTCCTTCTCAAGGCCAAAGATCTTCCTTTAGCGCCCAGTTATCCAAGTTTCCTTGACATCTATGAATAGCACCCCATGGGTTTTAAGCAGCCTATGGCAGTCCTGAAGTGAGAGTTGATATCTGATGAACATGGAGAACCCATGACAGTTCTGAGCATACACAGAGCTGCAGGTTGCTGGCTCCTCTGCCTTCCTGCCTCATTTTGCTGACTTCCCCATCTGCTGGTGCAGCACAGCCCACAGGGCATCTTAACCTTCTCTTTGTTGTTGGTTTACCCACTCACAGGGGGCTGGGAGGGTGAGGAGATGAGGGGAGAGTTTATAACAAGCAGGAAAAGCCTGATCTTGTGTCCTTCATCCTTCCCAGCCTGACCCAGTGATGAGGTCATTGTGCTTAACACTCTCTGCAGCTGAGTAGACAGGACAAGTACACATGCTTTGGGCTGTGGCGGTCGGTCCTTTCCTACGTTTCAGGGTCTATATTGCATGTTTAAATAATACCCATCCTTACAGGAACTCCATGAAGTGGTCATTGCCCACCTTCGACTTTAATAGGAGGAAACTGAGAAATGGGTAGGTTGACAAACACTCCCAGGGTTTTGAACTTGGTTAGTCTGGCTTGTTCCTGAATATTGAATTCTCTGTCATCTCAACAATGTCTTGATCTTCCTCGCTAAGCTCAATGTGCTAATTGGATATCTTTCTCATTAGCTTTCATCCAAAGGAGTATTTTCCAAATAATCTGACATAAATTCCATGCCTCTAAAACTCAATTTCCTTTTGGATAGACAGGCATAGAAATAGTGCCCATGTCTGTCAGGAGAATAAAACAAAGAGCGGTTTCAAAGAAACCGACACCCTTCATCAAGAAAGCAGATGCCCATGCCAGCTTCTCCCTCTATAACATGATTTTGGTTTTTAAGCTATGGTGGCTCTTTCCCTTTTGCAGTATCTATGAAAAGAATTGGAAAGTAGTGACGTCAGTACTTACGGGGCCTTGAAGGGGTATTTTTGAAATAATTTGAAAGCATTTGCCCACATTTCAACCACCACCACACAGATTGCAAGTCATGCTTATATGTTCCCTGTGGCAGGCTGCAAAGGCTCTTTTTGAATCAGCTGTTCAAGTGTCTGAAAATCATACGGAAGCAGTCAGTTTAAACATCCTCTAAGATTCAGAATGAACATTCTACCAGTTTGTTATACACATGCACCTAACAGCTTCCACACAGGAAAACGTCTATAGACAAGTTCATAATAACACAAGAAAAATAAAATCCACATGGAAAGCTCCTGTCAGTCAACAGAGATGCACAGGTTTTGGTCCATGCCTCCCCTTACACACAGGTCTTTAAATACTGTGCATGGTAGGACAGCCCACATAAGAACAGCCTGTGATCAGCGCCTAGTGTTTGAAAAGGTATGTTATGACTACAAATAATTAATTTAGGAACAGGAGCTTGAGCTGCCTGAATTCAGCAGCATCCAGACATATCTAGAAAGCATCTGCCTTCATCTTCTCAGGGTATAGTACTAACACAGTCTTCAGAGAATGGTACCCTTGAGGCTGATACAATGAAAGACTCATGATGCTTTTAAGTGTCCAACTTCCCTCCTGTTCATTCTCATCCAGGCCTGGGCTCAGCCTAGAAGCCACTGTGAGGTTCTTTGATCAGACTCTGAAACACCTGGTGGGACTCCAGAGCCTCTCTAGAGCTGTCTCCCCACCATCCTGGGGACTGTAAAGACTGGTTTCTGCCAGCCTTATTCATTCTGCTTAGACTTAGCCAACGAATCCATGGTGGGTTTCTGATTAATGGGAAATCATGTATAAATTTAGCCAGGGAACTAAGATTTTAAGCCTCATTGGGTCTGGGTTTCTGAACAGAACAAAATCCATGACGAGCTGTACCTTACCCAGGTTAGACAAAATGGGCCGGCGGGCAAGCTATTAGGCACAGAAAAACTGAAAGAGAGAATAAAAGGCCAGATGAGAGAAAGCACATCTAAACAAAACCAACCTCAGAGCAGGACTCTAATCTCAAACCACCAGTCCAGTCCCTCAGATGGCCAGGCTGCATCTTGTCTCTTGGGACACATAAGACACTTACATACCCTTCAAATATCTCCTCTGGCTTGCTCCTTTTCCCAAGCCAGTTTTTTTTTTTTTCCACTAGTTTCTATTGTTTGAAAACAATAATAATTCTAAGCAATAAAAACCAGAATGCAGGGTCTTGGTGCATAAGAGACAGTGCTGATGCACTTTTGAAAAATGATGTCAAACAGACGCAAAACTTTGGCATCTTTTTGTTCTGGCTCTTTGGCATGTCTTTGGTTAGGCTCTCTGCTTTGAGAACACAGTGATGGGTGGCAGCGACCAAGCCCCTGCTGGAATGTGTAATGACTCTACACTCGCATTCACAATGATCACTCTCCAGCCTCTGGACTCACTATTTTGGGTTCGTCCTTTAAATGATTTTTAGATACTAGAAAGAGAGTTTGAAAACAGGATGTTTAAGCCAATTAGCTTACCACTGGGTGACCTTCAACAAATTGGCTTTTAAATGTCACAGAAGATCCAGGTGGAAGTCATTTCTTCAATGGAAATAAAAAGCATGTGAAGAGTTATTTCAGCTCCCACTGGCTGGAACAATGACTTTATTCTTCAGTGACGTGGTTTTTTCTGATGTATTATAAATTTGGAAATTATAAAGACAAACTTACTGGCCCCCTCCCTAGTTCTGAAGACAGAACTCAGGGTCTGGGCCTGTTTGAATGTGTTGAGTAACCTCTCCAACACTGATCTGAATCTCAACCGCAAGATAAATTTGCTTTAAAATTCACAGTTTAGACTAAAAATTCTTCAGTTCAGCAATATGTGTCATGTCTATTTAGGGCATCATGTGTACTTTTGGGCCTAGATTCTATTCGATCATCATAAAAATCAGTGTTTTGCCTGTCAGACACGAGACTTGGAAAAGCTGAAACCTTTCTGATCAGATCATCCATCCTCTCCACTGTGACATAAGTGGCCGACACATGCCATAGGCTCTTTTCCTGGCTACAGTTCTGTTCCCTGAGGAATTGCTCCATGAGGCATTCTGCCCAGGCTGCCTTGGCTTAATTAGAGTTGGAGACCTGGGGTGGGATAGTGTATGAGCCTCTTGCTTAATGGTCTGGGTGTCCATGGGAGGCTCCCTGTGAGCATACCTTCCTTCTTTGAGCAGCTTTGAGCCCAAATAAAACCCAGATTATTTTTTACCAAAGAAGGGAAATTAGAAAGAAAAAATTGGTATTACATGAACGTCAGAAATAGAATGTTAATAATTTATTCTCTCTCTCTTTTTCTCTCTCTGTCCAGGGTTTTAAGATGTAACCTAGTCTGATCTTAAACTTGCAACAATACTCTTGCCCAAATTTACATGCAGGTGTAAGCCACCATGCCTACCTAGCTTTTTATATATAAAATTTCAATTTCTTTATTATACTTCACATCTAGACCTACTGGCAGTGCCCCAAAACAACAGCACCCACACAGCCTTGGCCAGGCTCACAGATGCAAGGCTTGAAGTAACAGGCTTTCCTGTCTCCCAAATATGCTTTGGGAGTGCAGAACTTGTATTTTGAGCTAATATCCACCCTGTGGGGTTCCTTCCGAGGAAAGAACGGTGACTTGTTGTGTTAGTCAGAATGACAGTGGCCACAGATATCCATGTCAAATGCTGGGGCTCAAGCAATGCTGCCCTGCATCCTGCAGGGCTCCTGCAATCGGGGGAAGAGAGAAGATTCTGAGATGAGGTTATCATGGATTATCAGGTTGGACCCAACCTAACAAGAACCCCAAGTCAGAGTGAGAGATCAAAGAAAGAGCAGACAATTGATGGCTGAGGCCAGCTTGACCTACAGGACTTTTGAGGATAGTGGTAGAAGTTCATTGTTCAACAATGTAAGCATCTGAGAATCGCTCTCTGCTGATCACCACTGGGAAATGGGGACATCAGTCCTACAACCTCAAGGAACTGAGTTCTGCTGTCCAGAATGACAAAGAATTGGTTCCTCCCTGAAGCCTTCAGCAGGGAGCCAAGTTCGCAGCTCCAGTTCAGAGGAGCCCAGGTCTGGTTCTGGTGTTTGGGTCTCCTTAAGAATGTAGACATTTGTTATAGCAGCAACCGGAAAGGAATACACGTGGGCAGACAGAAGCAACTTTTCTTGTTTTAAGGTAAGGTTAAGAAGAGGTAGGGTGCCCGAGACAAAAGGGAGTAGGGTGTTTATAACACCGAATGCATTTCCTGATCCGTCTTCAGAATAAGACAGCACTGCACATATTTGTTCATTGAAGAACTAACCTCTGGGGTACACAAGGGTGTGAGGCCCAGGACAGGCAGGTGAATTAAATGAACCAGTGTGTGGGGGGTGGGGAGAGGGGGGTTGGTGGCGATGGCTTGAATGTGGGGATTAAAGAAAAACAAAAAACATAACATGCCCAAAGCTCTTCGAGACAATTTAAGTTAAAGCATGATGTCTGTAAACAGTTTCAAAAGGACTTAACGAAGTTGCCAGATCAACCTTCATTTCTGCTAGAGCCACCAGTGAGGGCCGGGGGAGGCAGGAAATCAGAAGATATGGGGGGTGGGGGGCAAAGGAGAGAGGCATGGAGCGGGATCCAAAGGCAGAGAGAGAACCGGGAGAGACAGTCCAGGGCCTCCCAACGTGAGAGGCGGTCTCATTCCGATGATATTTGGACATAGATGCCCACAGGGCCTGCCATGCAGAGATGCCCCAGTTTGAATATCCTGCTCATCCTCTGGCTCTTCTGTTCCCCACAAAGTCCTTTGAGGAGGACAAGGTCATCCTCTTCGGCTCTATCAGGAGAAGAATGACTGTTTGTTACAGAAGCAGCTGGTGAGACAGACAGGCAGTGGAAGCCTCGGAAGGCCCCGGGGCTGTAGGAATGAAACCTCCTAAGAAAAGATTGTCTTCATGAAAGGCAAGGTGAAAGAGAGCCCACAGGGAGCCTCATGGACAGCCTTGAAGTTCATGGGGCTGAGTGAGCAGCTAGAAAAGGAGTCAATGCCACATCCTTGCTAAGCACATACCCCCAGTCTGCAATGTTTGTTCTTAAAGCAAAAGATGGGGCCTGATGGGTCTCAGTGGCCTGCCAGTCACCGGAGAGGCTGGTTGTGGGAGGTCAGTCCTCCGGTTCTCACTCCCTTAGAACACCACCTGCAACCCTACATACAGGTGCAGGAGACAGTGTCAGGGACAGTGCTAGTGAGGAGCTCCAGGCCTTTGCTTGTTTGCATTCCAACCCCCTTCCACCCAAGGTCTTCCTCAAAGTTACAAATCATCTCCCACCGCTTCCATCCAGTGAATCATCACATTGCAAAGGACTCAAGATAGGGACGATACATTTTAACTCTCACGTTCAAGGTTTTGCCCTCTTGTGGTGAGCATGTGTAATTGCAGAGTGAAGAACCTCAAATTGAATTTGATGTCCCGTTAAGCCAGTATCCAAAAAAACCGGAAAGGGAAGACAGCTTCTGAAATAAGTTTGTAAAAATAAAATTTAAAAAACCCAGACAACAAAAAGGGAATAGTTTGAGGTGAATATAAAACCGAAACTGATGCCTACGTTAAGGCAGAGAAAGTATAATTTTCCAATTGCTTTTTAAAACTCAAGATAGTCTCAAAAAGTCTTGCTGCATCTCAGTATCAGATTCCAAAGGCATCAACTCTAGGACTGAGCACCTGAAAGTTGTATGCATTGGCCTCTCCATTTAAAGTCCCAGACTCAGTCCGTACGCCTGAGAAATGGCCTGATGATAACACCTAGTGCTCTGTCAAGGGATTCCTTTTGCACGATGTGACATCCTGTATGGCCTGGGTTGGACCTTGGATTTTTTGGTTCATAACACATTCATCAGTGGTCAGGGCCATGTCTCCTTCTTCCTCCCCTCCTAAATGCCTTCTGAGAGCTCAACTTGGATCAACCCCTCCAGACCGCTTCTGTCTTCAGTGTTTTCATACTGTCCTGTGAGAGCCTATTCGTTAGCTCATGTACACAGGTCTTTGCTGGGAATGACGCCTGGCATAGTGCACAGGATCAGAGGGCCTTTGCATTGTCCACTCCCTCTTCCATTGTGCATCCATTACTGAGTTTCTATGATATGTGTGGTAGCGTGGTAAACTCTGGGAACAGAGGCTGAATAAAACAGGCAGAGTCTTTGCCCTTATGGAATTTAGATTGAGGAATTTAAAATAAAAATATATACTTGGAGTTCTGAAACGGAGCTGGAAAAAAAAAAAAAAAGGAGACACAGCACAGAGGAGAACGGATATCTAGTTATTTGGGGAGGGGGAAGCATCCAGATAGAGGAAATAGCAAGTTCAAAAATATCAGTTCTCCAATGTCTATAATTTACTTTCACCTCACAGACATTTGTATATGCTATGCATAAATATATATGGGCAAGTAAACACAAACAGAAAATAATGGGGATACATACGAACCCCTTATCAAAAGGAATGTGAAGAAATCAGTGTAGGTGTGTTAGGCATTCAGACTGCTTACAAGCATATCTGAGTCTCTAACTAGCTATCAGGTCTCAGTGACAAATTTCAGGTGGTGTGTCCTCACTGCTCTCTATCACTGTCACCAAGTTAGGGCTCGCAGGAATATGTGGGGCTTCAAAGCTCAATATCTACATCCAAAACTAACAATACAATCACTTTGCCTTCTTATTTCAGCATATGTGACGGCAGAGTCAATGCCTCCCTCCCTCCCTCCCTTCCTCCCTCTCTCCTTCCCTCCCTCCTTCCCTCCCTCCTTCCCTCCCTCCTTTTTCTTTCTTTCTTTCTTTCTTTCTTTCTTTCTTTCTTTCTTTCTTTCTTTCTTTCTTTCTTTCTTTCTTTCTTTCTTTCTTTTTGCTACCATTGTTGTTGTTATTTTGTTACAGAAAGTAGTCTGAGTGGCCTTTTTTTTTAAACAAAAATCCTAATTACTTTGTGTCATGAAGTTTTGAAGATTGAGAAGTTCCATGCAATCTTCTCATGCCTGTGGTGGTTCATGACCATGAAATGTCAAATTTGAAAAAAACTTCAACTTGAAAAAGAAGTTTGCTTACAAGACAAAAGCAGGTCCTCTGTTTTCTCGGGTAGGTACCTTGGTGGCTACTATGCTGGAGACATGAAATATTAATGTCCTTATAAGTTGGGTGATGACTGTGTCTAGACTCAGCTTACATGTCGCCTCCACCCTGCCTGATACATTATGCTTTTCTCTTCGAATTTCAGCAAATACACACCACAGAGTAAATGAGAGCAATCTCATTCCTATTCACAAACTGAAGATGCCCTCCATGAAATCAATTTACACGGAGTTCACACCCACCCACTTCCATTCTGCTTCAGGCAATGTATCTCTTCCACTTCTCCCATGGAGAAGTTTTTAATAAGCCAAAGTTGCAAAGATGGATTTAGAAAATGACCTGTTCTTTTCTCTACACCAAAATAGTAATACATCCCAAGAGACATTCAAAAATCAGTGTCATTTTGAAATTTAAAGCAGACACGCCCTCTAGCTGTTAAAGTGAGTGTGGTTTATACTGCATCTTATTTCAGAGCAAAACCTTTAAAATTTATAAAATAATTTATTCACACTGTAGAGGCTACCTTGGCAGCTTTATTTAGTTTTAAGATCAGGGCTCAATGGTACTTTTATTTTTCTTACAGCGTTTATATTCTATAAATATAATAGAATTTTATAGAACCTATCAACATAATAGAATTTATAGAGTATAAACTCTGTAAGATAGAGAACATATTTTACAAAATTAGCATTTATAAAAACATAAACCCTACCAGGAGCAATCCTTCTTTTAATTTTTTGTGTGTATGGGTGATTTGCCTGTTTGTATGTCTGTGCACCAATGTGTGCAGTGCCCAAGGAAGCTAAAATAGGACACTGGGTTCCTAGAACTGGAGTAACAGATGGTTGTGAACCACCACATGGATGCTGGGAATCCATTCCAGGTCCTCTAGAAGAGCAACCAGCGCTCTTCACCTCTGGGCCATCTCTCCAGACCCAGGAGGGCTCTTTTATGAGTTGATTTCTTATCTTTGCCATATTATTTCTTCCCTTTCTTGGGCACTGTTATAAATGGATGTGTGAGTTACATACTGTCTTTGCACAGACTGAGACTACACAGTTTGGTGAGTTTGAGTGTATTCTGTTGTGTATCCTTCTGTCTATAATACCAGGTTGCTGCCCTCACTCCAGCAAAATTTCTGTCCTTTTCCAGCCAATACTCCTTCTTTAGCCTGTATGTGGCCCCCTGTGTTTCTGACAGATCTTAATGAAGTTGAAGATTGGGCTAGAGGGACATAAGAAATGAACTGATCAGGATACATTGTGAGGGGAGGGGTTGGGGGAGCTTGTGAGAGCCAGAGGAAATGGCAGAGATCCAGCAGCCATGAAATTTGAATAATATGATTTCCTAAAGAGAACCTACAGAATGACTATAGCAGTTGGCACACCAATGGGGAGGGGGGATATTTCACAAGGCCCCACCCCTAGGTGAAGAGCTATAGACAGGCGATGGACTTGGAGGGAGAATCATCTTTCTCTGGATATGAGAGTCCTGATAGGTTAGCCAATTCCAAGTAGTCAGCCCTAGACATATGTATGTGTGTGTGTGTGTGTGTGTGTGTGTGTGTGTGTGTGTGTGTGTGCGCATGTTAATTATAGAAGAAGTCATGAATCTGAGAAGGAATTGGGGAGGGAAGAGTTGGAGAATAGAGGAAAAAAGATAGAAATTATATAAATACAGTGTATCCAGGTATGGAAATTCTTAAAATTTTATTTAAAAGTTTTTTTAAAAAGAAAAGAGTTGAGAATTCTAAGTTATCAGCCTAGGTATTTTTACAAATTATTGTGGATGCTTTATTGCAAGTTTCTGGCAGAAATAGAACACATTCTTGTTATATCTATAAAGTGTGAGAATCAGAATTATTAAGTATCTAGTTCAATCTATTTGGTTCAGCACAGTGCTAATGAGTGCACACGTGTGAATAGAGTCCCTTAGAGATTGCTGCCTTTTCTGGTAAAAAGAGCTCTCTTTCCTAGTCTCAAGAAACAACAGTGACCTCTGAGCCTTCTCACCAGGGCATGCCAATGATCAGAAAGCCAGGGAAGAAGTGTATGTAATTCATGAAAACTCCTTATTCAGACAAGAAATTTAACCAATAAACATCATTCACAATGTGCAGCCTTAAAATCATTCAAGAATGAAACTTATACAAAGCTTCTTGCATGCACTGTTAGCCAAGATGACACGTAAGTATTATAATTACCATATGTTGACTCTTAAATGCCACATGGATTATCTTTGATCTATACAATTCTCCTATGCTGATAACCAAATAATAGCCACACGTTGATTCTTATATATCACAAAAGTTTTCCTAAATCCTCACTATTTTGCCAAATAAGTGCACACTTTCCCCACATTTCAGAGGAAGCATCAGCCTGAGTAACTAAACTTGAGGTAAACTAACGTCATACTCTTAGAGCTGAGACTGCCACATCCCAAAGACCATTCACGCTTTACCCAAAGACCCCAATTAGTTGGCATCGCATGGTTCTCATATATTGTAAATGCAGCTGACTCTCCATGGTGTTGAAAACCTCAAATAGATCTATTCCAAAAGATCAGCACACAGACTTCAGAAGTTTCCATTGACACACATCCCTTTCAGGGAACTTAACTAGACAACAGAGATGTGTCTGATGTACTGAGAAGAACAGACATCAACAGTACCCTACACCACTCCAGTCAAAACATTTCACTTTTTGTCTTTGCTACATTAAAATCAAATGATTTTGATTGTGAGATTTTTTTTATTGCCTTTCAAACGGGACTTATACTTTAAAAATAGCATGGGATGGCAGATATTTTTAGGTTGAAAACACATGTAGTAACCACGTCAGATTCCAATATGTAGTCGAGCTTGCTCAATTCATTGTGGCTCTGCAGTAAGAACATTTGTGAAGGAGTCAGCTCCCTTTACAAGATGCTGTGTCTTCAGGATGTACTGGGAACGTCAGCAGGTGACAGTGAGGATGATCAGCTGAGAGAGCTGTTGGTGATTCCAATGTCCCAAATGGTCCCAAGAAGGTACCATTTACATAATTTAAGTATTTCAAACTAGACAAGGCAGCAGCAGACAGGAACAGTCCATCACTGGACAATCATTCTGCTTGCAGGAAGTTCCAGTTTCTTCTAAACAGTAGTGGATGGTGTAATGATGGGAATAAGTTTTAACGATATTTACATAACTGATTTCCAGTACATGTGAAGAACCAAGCCATAGCACTGAACTATTCATCAGCTTTGAAACAGTCCTTGGACCAGAGGTACTCAACCTGTGGGTCGAAACCCCTTGGGGGTCTCATATCAGATATCTTGCATACCAGATATTTACATTGTGATTCATAACAGTCGCAAAATTACAGTTATGAAGTAACAACAAAATAATTTTCTGGTTGGGGAATCATCAAAACAAGAGGAACTGTGTTAAAGGGTCTCCGAATTTGAAGATTGAGGACCCCTGCCTTAGATTGTGGGAAGAAGGGACAAAAGGAATAGATGTCCTTCCTGGGCTGGACACCACATACCTCCTAATCACCTGTCTGGGGAGGTGGGTGGTGGAAACTGGGGCTACCTAAAACAGCATCTGTCTTTTTCACAACCATGTTTTCTGGGTTATAAAACACCTCCATAAGTGGGTGTTTTATCCCTGAAATTTTTATGGTTGTGCAACAGCTGACTAAATCACTTGTCACCTCAGGACTGGAGAGATGACTCTGTGGTTAAGAGCACAGGCTGCTCTTCCAGAGGACCCTGGTTTTATTTCCAGCAACCACATGGCAGCTCGTAACCATCTGAAATACCAGCTTTGAAGGATCTGACACCCCCTTCTGGCCTCTGTGGGAACTCTATGACTGTGGGACACAGATGTACACGCAGGAAAATACCTGTACACAGAAAATCAAAATTTAAAAAAAATCTAGAAAACATGTTTTAACAACAGAAGTATAATCACCTCAATGTAGACAAAGGTGTGAGAGATCGGGATCTCTCACCAAATATTGAAAGTATAATTGGCAGAATAATTAGCAATATATATTATTGCTATAGGTGTACATGTAACAAATTCTTTGGCAATACATACAATTCACCATTTTAACAAGACACATCAAAAACTGAATGTCTTTTCATCATCATCGTGCACGTGTGTGTGTGTGTGTGTGTGTGTGTGTGTGTGTGTGTGTGTGTGTGTATGTGTATGTTGCAGAGGTTAGGGGATAACTGTGGGAAATGGTTCTCTACTTCTACCACAAGGTTTCTAGAGAGAGAATTTGATTGTCAGACATTAACAAGTGTGCCGTTACCCACTATCTCTCTTCTTTATTTTCGAGACAGGATTTGTCACTGAACTTTCACTTGTCTTTTTCAGCGAGGCTGGTCAGCCAATAAGATCCAAGGATCCATTTCTCTACTCCCCGACCCCGGTACTGGGGTGATAGGGATATTCTGGATCTTGTTTGGGTAGTGGGGAATCTGTGTGCACATCTTCTTGTCCATTAAACACCTTATCTCTTGAGTCACTTCCCAAGTTTTACCAGAAGTTTTAGAAATAAGTAACTGAAGATGAGAGAGGATAGGTAGGTCATGCTTGCTTTAATTCCCATTTTGGTGGTTACTGGTAGACTTGATTGTATCTCGATGCACCTTGGCCATCTGATCTGATTTTCTCTTTAGAGAATTGTCAAGGTCTCTGCTCATTTGTGTGATGTGACCTCGATGTTATTCATAAAAATTATATAACTTGGTTAAATAATGAGGCTATTGTCCACTTAAGTGTAAAATTTTGTATATGTTTTAGGCTCCTGATTCATCTGAGCTGGAGTTGAACTTGAAGTGAAGAGTCTATGTGGTACAAACAAAGAAAACAACTACAAAACAGCCCACTTTTGTATTTATAGCATGATGTGAATTGCTATGTGAGAAAAAGCTTAGGCCAATTCTCTGGCTCGGGACTCAGATGCAATGAACTGAGTTTTCATAGGAAACCTTAAAGCATAGCAATTATTTGACAGAACTTTCCAGATCTTCCACCATCCTGATGTGTCTCAAGTGGAAAATAAATAAGAAGTTTTCTCTCACCATCAAAGAATGAGCCACAGCCTCCCAAATAGTCATTTTGTGTGTATGCATACATGCATGTTATAAACACTGATAAAGTACTTTGTATTATGAATATGAATTTAACTGGCTCTTGTTTCTATTCTTTTTAAATACCTATTCCTTTTCTGCATTTTCTCCTTTTCTAGACTGATAAATTTACTATTTTACGAGTAACTTTAATTCTTTCCTCATCTGTCCATGAAAATCAGATATTCTGACGCTACTGTTTTTGTGACTACTTTAAAAATGTTTTTTAACATCATCTCAAAGTTTAACAGCACCGGGACTTCTCTAGAGTAAAACACTCATCTTAGACGTTTCTGGCTCCAATTCCCACCTCCCACCTTCCGTGGCTACTAACTAGTGTGTCAATTTTATCTTGCTTTAATGCCTTCCCATCGGACTGAATATTGTTGTTAGTCAGCGTTTGCTTAAATGAAAATATTTATTTGTTACTTATCCCCTTCATTGTTCATTATTAAAACCCACTCTAGACTTCTGAGTTCTTTCTCGTTTTATGGAGGGGAAATGTGTCTCCTGTAGTTACTTAGTATTTTATAAAAACACAAATTAATTTTTTCTTCTATGCTCTTTCTTTGTAAACACTTCTTTTTTGTAGAAGAGGCTTGAGACACACACTAATGAGGTGTGGCATATGAGTGTGAACAAAATCCGTTCTGGACATAAGCTTTGGGTGTGTACACAGCCATGCAATAACACCCAGATCTACTTAAAACGTTTCATTTCACCAGATGGCTCTTTCATACCCCCGTCTGTCAGTTCCCATCACTCGGACAGCTATTCCTAGCCATTAATTATTTCCTATTTCAAATTTCATATAAATAGAATCACACAATAATTACTCTTGTTCCTGGCCTTTTCACTCAACACAATGTTTTTGAAGATTGCTGTGTTTATCTATAATTTTTTCTTTTTTTCTCACTGTGCATCCCATGTCATTATCACCCTGAAGTGATAGTTTAAGAGGGTATAGAATTCTGGGTCAATAATTACTTTTCTCATATTTTAAGAAGATTGTTCCAATGTCTTTAAGTTTTCATTATTTCCAAGAAGCTCTATCCTGCCAATGCAATTCCTTTCTCTATGAGGACCATTTCCCATTTCCAGTGGCCATTTACTCTCTCCCTTCTAGGTTTAAAATGTTCCCTTTCGTCTAAAATTCCATGTTACATCATGGTGCCGATTTGTTTAATACTTAAAGAATTGTCAGAGGTCAATGGGATTCATCTGTCTGTGGCCTTTTGACCCATCCATTTAGAAGCCACCTCAGACATCTCAGACCAGGAAGGACGATATGGACTCGCACAGAATACCAGTCCCTAGATGAGTGTGATGGATGGAGATTTAATTCCTCTTCAGCTTATAGGGTGTGTTGGCTCTCTGCATGCACAGGTCATGTCTTCTCTCCTGCCCTTGCAGGCATGGGAACTAAGGTGGACGTCTGTCTCCAGGACTACAGCACCCAGCACCATTGCTTCTTATCTGGCTTCTCTGAGTTTCCATTCTCTTCTCTGCTGATTTCCTTCTCTCTCTCTCTCTCTCTCTCTCTCTCTCTCTCTCTCTCTCTCTCTCTCTCTCTCTCTCTCTCTCTCTCTCTCCTTCTCTCCCTTCTTCCTCCCTCTCTCTCCCTCCCTCCCCCCTCTCCTTTTCTTTTTAAAAAATGTTTTATATGTATTTGTATATTGGTATTGCATGCCATGTCTGTCTGTGTAGCATGTACAAGCCAGGGTCTCTTGAGCATCATCAGAAGAGGCATCAGACAATGCCCTGGAACTGGAGTTACAGATGCTTTTGAGCTGCCGTGTGGGTGTGAGACACAAACTTGGGTCCTCTGCACGATGAGTCAGTGCTCTTAACCACTGAGTCATCTCTCCAGCCCTTCTTTTCCTTTCTTTTAATCTCAATTATCACAACACTATAATATCTGAGAGGGTTTAACCAAATTTTACAACTCTGCACGGGCTTTGCCTGCCATGTTGCTTGAAGCCCCATCTTTCCCTCACTCTTCTGCCATACACCTATAGATTTGCGAATGATTTCCATAGGTGGAGACTCAAATATTGGTCACCACATCCACTTTGAGAAACTGCCTGCTCCCCCCACTGACAGGGTTTCTGTATGTAGCCCTGGCTGTCCTGGAACTCCCTTTGTAGATCAGGCTGGCCTTGAACTCACAGAAATCAGCCTGCCTCTGCCTCCCAAGTGCTGAGATTAAAGGCGTCTGCCACCACTGCCCTGACTATTAGCTATCACCTGCTTTCTAATCAGCTGACCCTAATGCTCCATAATCGGTGTGACTGATGAGAGGTCTCACTGATACCCAGTAAACTGAGTCTACTACTCACAACTTTGACTCGAGCCCCATCAAAAGCCTGATTGTCCTGTAAAAAGTTATTTTTATGTCTTAGGCAAGTTGACTTTTAATGAGGGTAGTGAGAATACTGTTGATTTCCGGACAGCCTCATTACTGTTTGCTAGGTATTTTATACTAGATCTCTAAGCTTTTTCCCTCGTCATCAAGAGAAAGATGATAAAAATTCTTACCTTAGAGCACTATTATGAAGATCAAATGTGTGGCCACATATAAAGCAGGTGGGGCTCATAAACCCTCATCAGACATTAATATTATTAAGTGTGAAAATATCATTCATTTGGTTAATTTGCCTACCTAGGAAGCAGATAATTCACAAGTCAATATTCCAAACCCAAAGAAAGATTTATTTCACAAAAAGGAATAAAACCAAATCGCTAAATAAAATAGTATAGACTTTGTATACATTGGATACAATGGCAAACCCTTCTATGCAGGGATACTTTATAAGTCTACGGCTGGGTGCCTGACACTTTGGACAGTGGTGTTACATATATTATATTTTCCCCATACATAAATACTATGACAATGTGTGCTTTATCAATTAGGCACATTTGGGGGTTATCAATAACTAATAATGAAATGGACCTATAATAATATGCTGTGGGGCATATAAATGAGATTTCAGTCTCTTTATCTCTAAGTAGGCTAATTCCTCATTGCACTACATCATATTTTCAGACCCTGAACGACTGTAGAAAGCAAAACTATAGATAAGAGCAACGACTTATGTAAAGTAATTCTTTTCATATACTTCTCAACCAAAGACCATGCTCTTGTAATTTCCCTGGGGTTAGAGAAATCATTTAAAATCAGGGAGAAAATTAAGATAGCAATACATACTAATGCACAGTGAGGCAGGGCCTTACCCGGAGAAAGGTACAGGGGGAGGCATCTGTGAGGGTGGGGCTCACTGTAGACTCAGAATCGGGCTCACTGACTGGGTGTGAGGATCACTGACCCAGTGTTTGCAGAAAATAGTAGTATTACAGCAGAACGCTGTCACTGTTCTATACGATGTGAGCTACTTGCTCAGGGCCTGGGTAAAGCTTAGGATGGGCAGTAGAAGAAAATCATGCCACGCTATCCAAGAACATCTACAAAGAACAGCATCAGCCACAGACTCAAACCACTCACAGGAACTGATTTGAGGCTCTGCCCATCCTCTAATTCACTGCTTGTGGTTCTAGGAGACTAGGCTGTAGGTGACTGTGGTGACCGTATCTATGACTTCTGCTATTTGATCTCTAACAGACAAGTGATGGGAAAGTGATAATTTTCCTAAGTTAAATTATTCATTATTTTCCCCAGGAAGCATGCGTTGCAATCATTTGCTACATTCCAAATGTAGAGGATACTTTCCATATACACTTACGAGGAATTAGCTCACCCTTGTAAGAAAAATCAAACATTAGATTTCGACCACAGTAAGATTATATTCTTTAATGGAAATATCAGTACTTTCAAAACACTTATTTTTACCAATTCACCTGTATTTCTGCTTTAATTCAGGGGTTAACTATCAATATGAGGATGACAAATGCAGATATGCACACGCATGCATGTATACAAGCATATAGTGTACTGGGTCTGTTTTAAGAGAACAGACTAAATCTGCCTAAATAGAAATTTAAATTTTTTTGGTTTTTTATTATTATTATTATTTTTCTGTGTACCATGTGTTTGCAGTGTCTCTGGAGGCTAAGAGGTCACCGGATGTCCTGGGACTGGAATTACAGATAATCATGAGCTGCCATGTGGGTTCTGGGAATTGAACCCTGGTCCTCTGGAAGAGCAGTCAGTGCTCTTAAGTGCTGAGTCATCTCTCCTAAATATATGGCAGAGCTCTTTTATAATACTGATTTTAAAAAAGACAAAACAAAACAAGAAACTTGAAAAGCAGTCTAACAAAATGGTATTGACAGGCAGGAACACTGTAGCAGACAATTTCTTAACAGTTACCATCACTGCCAATTCCGTACAAGGTTGTTTATACAATTTAGTTTATTTTTTCTGAAATAATGTTTCTTAAAATTGAAATCAGATGACACAGTAAGCCTTCTGCTAAGCTTTGCTCTGGCCCTTGGCAGCCCTAGGCTCGGCCATTTCATTTCTAAATTGAAGCCTTTTTCACGTAAGTTTCAAGTCTATCTTATCCTATAAGCCAATGGTTCTCAACCTGCGGATCACAGTTCCTTTGGGAGAATCAAAGGATTCTTTTACAGAGGTCTCCTAAGATCATGGGAAAACACAGATATTTATATTACAGTTTACAACAGCAAAATTATAGTTTGAAGTAGGAACAAAAATAATTTTATGAAGAACTATATTAAAAAAGGTCACAGCATTAGGAAAGTTGAGAATTACTGCTACAAACATTGGTTTAAATGACCCAAACTGGAAAGATCCTAAATAAAATAAATTACAGAATTTTGCATGTACTGATAGATCACTAGTAATAAATAGATTTAGGTTAAAAAGCATAGCCAGCTCTAACTGTCACTTTCGTACCTAGAAATGACTTGTTTACCCCATTCACAAGAACTGACTTTGAAATTAAAAAAAAAAAAAAAAAAAGCAAAAACACCAGCAGCAAAAGCACCTCATAAGTAAATAGTTCTCTCAGTAGCAAAGGGGACGACAGCACTTCTTTTAAAGGCTGCAGCACAAAGCTGCCCTGCTGCTAACATGGTTCTCAAGATACAATTTAAGATACAATTTCTATCCTCTGAAGTGAAAACATCCCACTTAATTCACAAGTAAAAAGAGTACTATATGGATTAATATAATTACATGGTTTGTGTGGTTATCAAACCAGGGCAGGGCCATAAGTCTCTCCCATGTCGCCTGGTGCCCAGACACAGAGAACATATCACTTCCAATTTAATCGATAACGTGGCTTTAAATTTTAGCTAACTTTTCTAAAGAGGCTCGTCTGTCCATCAAGACCAGATCACTAAAGGGCCCAGTCTCCCTGCTCAGCACCTCAGTGTCCCCTGGCTCTTGACACTCTGGTGACCAGCTGTCCCCAGGATGCAGAGAGGACAGGGAGGAGGACCTTCTCGCTTTGCCAGCACTGATTATTTCCATAGTACACTGAGCTTTTGTTGGTGTGAAAGTCACTAGGACAGTGTCAGGAAATAGTAGCTACCACTCTGACAACAGCGTAGCCACTGCCCAGTGTGGCATTCACAGGAGCAGCAAGTGTCTCAGATGTCAGGTCTCCCACAAGTGCACAAATGTATCAGCACCCTCCCCCTCCCCAATCCTAAATTCCAGAACTTCTGCCCAGGCGTTTGCTCTTACTTCTCCACATCTAATAAGCATGTTTCAGTTTCAGGCAGACGAGCGACAGAGTTCACACCTGAACACAGATAATCTGAAGAGCACTGGAAGATCAGGGGCATTTAATCTCTGCAGCAGTGCTCTGAACCCAGTGACACAGGAAATGGACTCCATAGCAAGTGACCATCTCTCCCCAAGAGCTTTATGAATATTAATATGGCCGTTACGGAGCGACATTTGAAAACAAAGGCATGTCTTCACTTTGAACTGCCATTGGCCCATTTGCTCTTCTTTTCACAGGGTATGGTGTGCATTTCAGAGAGGTGGGCTCCTTTTTTTTTCAAGTGAGATTAGGAGGTCACATGACTCCTGCAAGCTCTTGCTCAACTGGCTGCAGCCAGGCCTTCAGCCTGTCAGATTCTAAGTAAATACCCCATGTAAGTTCTATTCAGTGAGCAGCTGGGAACAGGTAGGTGATGCCATCTCACAGCCATCAGAGTGGTCATTGTATGAAAATTAGAAAACAATTTGGACAAGACTGGGGAAACTGAGGCCATAGTGCCTTGATGATGGGGATGCTGGGTGGGCCAGCTGCTATGGAAGACAGAACACTGTTCCTGAAAAAATAAAAATGAAATGACCCTATGCTCCAGCAACTCCTCCTCTCCGAGTTTCTGCTCATGATCAATGAAGCAGACTACAGCAGATACATGTACACCAAAATTCCTAACAGCCGCATGCACAGTAGCCCCAAACAGGGACAAAGTAGAAGTGACCTGAAAGAAACTCCCTCCCCCAGCCCCTGTGAGCTGAGGGTCCAATAACACTCTTAGAACTATAACAGTTGTAAAGTAGTTAGTTAAAAAGCTGCAGATTGGGTAGCTAAGGAAGAAGAAGGGCCATCTTCGTCTGGGGCATGGTGACCAGAAAAGGAAGAATTCAAAAATGCCTCTTCTATTCTTGGGGCTACCACAGAAAATGGCCGCAGAGAGCTCTGAACAAGCAAAACGTGAAGGTGAAGGGAGACGTATGGCAGGCAGAGTACCAGGCTCATTCATCATCTTGGAGGATACCTGCCCAAAGACTCTCCTGGTTGTAACCTGTCTTCCCTGCTCCAGGGCCCCCTGGTGTAGCCTGAAACACTGCAGTATACCTCTGCCCTAGACTAGCGGTGTGAGTCCTGAGGAAAACACCCTGCTACCGTGGCACCATCTGCCCGGTCCCATTTCTTTGCATATCTACCCACTAATAATCCAAGGGGCATATCCTTCTGTGGAGCTTCATACCCAGGTCAATGGCGTATTACATACCACCTTGCAGCTGCTGAAATTTCCCCCAAAGGGGCATGTCATCTTCTCCTCCGATCAAACTGCTTGTCCCACAAAACATTCTTTTGGCATTGGGGTAAACAGCTTGACACCCACCATTTCCCAGGTAGCACGGTGGGAACAATGGAGACTCTGTCTTTCTCCATCACGTTCCATGTCTTATTCAGCCAGTCCTCTGCTTGCTTATTCAAGTCCTCTATCCCACCTCATACTGGTAATGTCTTTCTCTATCTTGGCCTCAGCATGGCTTCAGACTGGTCCTTTTTAGCTCTTTCATGTTTCCTAAAACATTCCCCACTCTGAGGACAGCACCTTTTCTGCAACACATGTCTACCTGATCATGTTCCTTTTCTATTTTAAAATGTTATTTCTACTGTTTTAGATCAAGGCAGTGGCCTTCCGCTTAAAACCTAGGAAGGCTGGCCTGCACCGGCAGTCTCTTCAGAAAAATCCCCTCACGGCCCTAAAAAAAAAAAGCATCACATCTTTGGTCAAAAATACAAAGTAAGAGAGATAGATCACAAAGGGGGATGGTTGCATTCCTGTACAGCCTAGGCTATCTAGATGCTTTGTCCAGCTGCCCCTGGGGGACAAAAGGACCATGTTTCAACTGCAGAAGAACCAGAAGCCAGTGGAATGTCCCCAAAGGGTCCCATATACCATGTGGAACTTCTCAGAAGGTTCACAAGCCCATGTTAACAGTAGCAGCAGAAGGAAGCCTCAGTAGCAACCATAGCTTTTTCTAAACCTATAACACATCACTTCTTTCTCTGAATGTCTAAATCTGGGGAGAAAGATTCTAGCCAAACACTCTTGATTTTACAGCCTAATCCATTATTTGTAACAAGAGAACTAATTACATCTTCCACTTAATTGTTATAAAAATACAGCCAGAATGCATCTATTCTATCATGGGTATGCCAGGAGAATGAACAACAGCCTTTCCTGAAGTTTCTGGTTGCCTCTGCTAGAACTTTCAGTATGTCTTTAAAAAAAAAATCAATGCATGACCCTCTCGATTTTAGTCAGCAGAGGAAGAGAACACACCTATACAAGAAGCTTAAATCTGTGGTCATTTGAAGTCCTTGAAAAGCAAATGCATGGGTTCTTTAGGCAGTGACACAATGAAGTGGCTAGGGGTGAGTCCTGCCCTTGAGGCTGTGTGTGTTCTCATGGCTCAGCTCTGGCTCTCCAGGTGTCTCTGGCATGAACAGTGTCTGCCCAGTGGAATTATCATAAAGGAAATGAAAACAAAGGCAGTCAGGGTTTAGGACAGTGGCTGGCGTGTCTTGGGCAATCTCTGTCAGCTCTGTTACTTCCAAACAAGACTATTAAAGGTATATTGGAGCCACAATTTGAGACATGAACTTTGTAGAACTGCCTAGTACTCACAATCTGATCCATCAGTAGGAAGGGATGCTCAAGCCTGGAAGATGTAGATGAGGAAGGGACAAAGGTTGGCTCCTTCTGTCAATGTAATATTCACTTAGCGACAGGCAGAGAGGTATTCCTTTTGTCACTTTTCCAGGAGGCTACCTTTTTCCTTGAGGTGTGGCTTTATACACATAATCACATCACATCTGTAAGCTGGACAGGTATTCCTAAAATGTAGATTTCATGTAATACATGAAAACCAAACAGAACTTTCCATGCTATACAAGTATGAGCATGTATGTTACATGTATTGATTTCTATGTATTATACTGCATGTGTGAAATTGGTTCTCAACCAGGGATAATCATATTCCTGTACTTAAGATATTTGTCAATGTCTGGAGCCATTTATTTGTTTGTTTGTTTGTGTGGGTGGGTGTTGTAGACACAGGAGGTAAAGGCCAGGGATCCCACTAAACTTCATACACTGCAGAGTCCATGTGCTATGATTAGATACACACAGTTTCCTAAAAAGCTTGTGTGTTGAATACTTGGTCCTTAACTGGTAGAACTACTAAGGGATTGGATCACAAGGGCACTAACTCCATCAATGAATAAACCTATAGCTGAATGGACTCTTAGGAAGCAAGGCCTCACTGGAGGAAACAGATCACTGGGGGGGGGGGGATATGCCTTTGAAACCACCCCCCCCCACACACACCCCCCGCCATGATTTATCTTGCCTCAGACCCCAAGAAATAGTAGTTTTGGACTGAAGCCATGAGACTAACCAAATCTGTCCTCCTTTACTTCTCTAAAGCACTGCAAGTAAAGACAAAACACTAACATAATCCTGGAGAAGAGGTTGAGGTAGGGCTGATGTGGGCATAGACCAATGTGCAATTCTGTCTTCTGGGCATGGCGTGACTGTTATACTCTTGAATTCATGGAATCTGTGATTACCTGACTAAAAGCTCTACAGATTGGGCCCCTGGAACACTCTGTCATAGAAAATGTCTTTCATGCCCCCTTCCCCCAACCCCCTCTGAGAACTTATAATGGTTGGTGGGGGGTATTTTCTTTTGTGTTGTAGCTACTCCTAAGGTACCCCCACTCCTGTAAAGAGCTCTGATAAAACCCATTGAGAGACACTATCCAACCCAAAAAGACTTGAGAAAAAGGAGAGAAGATTAGTAAGGAAGAGGAAGGGAATTAGGAGCAGTAGGGGCCTGTCAAGATATCGTAAGGGGTGATATGACTCAAATGCATTATATACATGTATAAAATGTCATAATGAAGCCCACTATTAATAAGTATCTGCTAATACATTTTTTTAAACCTGACTGACTAACATATTCCTCTACAAAGAATGATTTAGTGCTGAGGCTGAGCAACTCTGAGAAACTTATGCACCCATTTCTAGTATTCTAATGAGGCTGCTGGGGTAAAAACTGCTACTAAGTCACAAGGAAAACTGTAGGTAGGACTTAATAGTCTTCTGAAAGAATAAACAGCAACATCCAAACCTCTGAACTACAGGAGTGAGGACCAGGCATAAAACTGGGGGGTCCCCTCACTTTCTTGGAAGAAGACTGATTCAAAAGCCTCCAGCCCACATTTGTAGAGTCTTTCTTTCTTCCTAGACATATTGAGAGTAGTTGAAGGGATCTCCAGAACGGATTAAGGCAGGCAGGCTTCCCGACATGCACTTTTCACTGTAAGACACACTGTGGACTCCTGTATCCCTGCCAGGTGGATCGGGATTGATAAAAGGATTAAACATATTCTAAGAGTCTGAGAATACTAGTTGTGTGGTCATCTAGGAACCCTGAAGAGGCATATAGCATCCCTTCTAGAATAGTGGTTCCCCACCTTCTTAATTCTGTGTCCCTTTGATACAGTTCTTCATGTTGTGGTGACCCCACCCCCAACCACAAAATTATTTCACTGCTACTTAATAACTGTAAGTTTGCTACTGTTATGAATCACAATGTAGATACCTGCTATGCAGAATATCTGATATGAGACACCCCAACAGGGTCGCAACCACCGGTTGAGAACACTGTTCTAGAAGATGGGCATGGTGCATATTTTGGACTTAAAGTCTGTTCACTATAACTTTTTAGTAAAAAGATTTATTTTTACTAATTTTAAGTATGTGTATATGTACGTGGGTATGTGCCCATGAATGCAGATTCCCAAAGAGGCCAGAAGAGGTTGTCAAAGGCCCCTGGAACAAGAGTTACAAGAGGTTGTGGGCTCTACAGCTCGGTTCTGGGAATTGATCTCTGATCCTCTACATCCATCTCTACAGCCCTCAGCACATCTTAGTAAGAGTCTTTTGCTGGGTTTGGTGATGTAGCTCAGTGGTACAGAACTTGCCTAGCATGTGCAAACTGCAGGGTTTGCTTCAACTGACTATACCCATCCAAACACAAAAATAAAATGCCCCTTAGTTAATTTGTGTTTAATATAAATGGTATTGAGTATTTACTACATACTAGGCAATGAAGACACATAGGACCGAGACATCCTTGGCTTCCTTTACCTGGAGATCAGGGCATTCATAATGAAAGAATAGTATCAACGTGGTGTTATCATCTGATGGGCATAAAATTTTATCAAAAACTGAGATGTCATAATCTGGGTAGCTGTGGCAGACATTTCTGGAAAACAGAATGTCTTCCTAGGTTTTTGAAGGACACAGAATGTTAGGGGGATACTGTGCAAAGGGATTGAGGTCTAACCTGGCAGGGTACTCAAGGAGGTACAGGTGGGTGCTCCTGTATACATGTGATGCATGTCTTTGCATGCGTACATGTATGCATGAGGATATGCATATACATATGTGAGATCATGTATGTGGAGGCTGATGTCAGGACCCTGCCACTGTTACTCTTCACCTTGTCATTTGAGACAGGGTCAGTCACTGAACCCAGAACTCACTAACTGAGGTCTAGGGACCCAACTGTCTCCACTCACCGGCCCCCAATATTAGAGTTATAGACAGGCATGTCCATGCCTGGCTTTTACATAGGTGCCAGAGACTCACACTCAGGTCTTCATGTTTATGCATCATATATTTTACCAAACTGATCCACCTCCCTAGCCCATAAATGTAGCTGTAAACAGCACAAAGTTAGGAGGTCTTATCATTACATATGACTACTTGAGACTAATTATTTTATAATCTATTTTTAATCTTGTTTTATTTCAAGACAGGGTATCACTCTGTAGCCATGGTTGGCCTGGAGCTCTCTATGTAGATCAGGCTGGTCTCAAACTTATAGAGATCCACCTATTTCCCGGATTCTGAAACTAGAGGCATGTACTGCCACACCCGTCTATTCTTTATCTTACATTCAAAGTCACTCTCCCAAAAGAGTATGGAGCCCTTTCCTAATAAAGATTTATAAACAGAATATGACAGAATGGGTGAAATTACACAAAGCTTTTACAGTCCCAGGATGTCCCTTTCTAGCCTGCTCTACTGCTGGTCTAAGGACCGAGGAGATGCATAGAGACGTGTCTATCACCTTCTATGTATCATTTTCACCCAAATGACAAATTCTAACGACACAGCTGCAGACTAGCGTCAGTATGTTCCTACAGAGCGCTTCAGGAGCCACATACAGATGTGAACAGACTCCGAATTAGATCACACTTCACTCCAGAGCCACTGGTCCCTGAAGTCTATGAGGACAGTCTGAGTTGCCTCTCTTGGTTTGTTTGTGAATGTGCTCAAAGGGGAAAAAAAATCGTGTTAATAAATCAACAAGAACAATTTAAGCCTAATAAAGCAAATCCCTTCTGGTTTTCATTATTACTACATTGACAGAGTAATTCTTGAAGGTGAGGTTGGAGGAAGCTCCAGGAGGGGAGGCCTGGCTCACACAGAACCCTCATTTCCTGCTGATCTGCGCTGCTCTAGGGCTGCTCTGAGAGGGGCAGGGACAGGGACAGGGACACAGAGGGTACCAAGTACTAATGGTGGTTTTTGATGGTAGGATTATCTTAGTACTTTTTCTCAGCTTCTGTAATGAACATTTATCAGTGTATAAGGGAAATACAGCTTTTCCATATTTTTAGTGTTGGTTCCTATTGTTTTCACAATCATATAAGAACTGTTAATTATTACTATATTGTAAGGAAAATAATTTTCCTTTCTGAAACCTCAGGTCTGCATCCAGAAGGCTATGACTTTGGGGGTGTTTTAGATTTCAGATTAGGAATTCTTGCTTGCCCTGTACCCCTCCACCCTGAATTAATTTCTGCCTAATATTTTGAGGCTGCCAATGATCCCACTATACTAAGCATGCTTGGAAGATGCAGGCATCTGTGTAGAGCTTTCTCCCGGGCATTCTGCTTTACAGGCCCTTCAAAGCTCCTTGATGACATGAAACAAAATGAGATGGTGTAGAGTTTCTGCATGCTCCGGGCACCCACAGAAATGTGCTGCTGGTGAGTTCTCCCGCCTCCTCCGTGCTTCCCCAGCCACTGGGGCACTCACCTCCAGCCAAAGGAACTGGAAGAGGTCACTGAATACTCCTCCACTTCCTGCTCCTTTCAGCTTCCAATGACTCTTGTGTGTGGTTCTTTTAGGAACTCCTTCGCATCCTCTGACTGACCAACTTTCATCTACCTACTTCATGTGTTGTAAGCCGCTCTAATAAAGCCCATACATACATAAACATAAACAATATATGTTTATGTTTATGCTCAAACCCTCCCTCCCTCCCTCCCTCCCTCCCTCCCTCCCTCTCTCTCTCTCTCTCTCTCTCTCTCTCTCTCTCTCTCTCTCTCTCTCTCTTTCGCCTGGCCTCTTCAGATCCTATCCCATTTATTGCTGCAATATTCTAAATGAATCAACCCAACACCAAGGGTTAATGTTCTTCCCGAAAGGCTGTGCTTTGATGAGGCATAAGCATCACACTAACAGGCTGGGAAGGCTCAGGGTTGGCCAGTTTCCTCAGCTTCCACCACTGCAGAGATGAGTGAGCAGGGCTTCTGCCTTTCAGCCACATTTCTGTGTAGTCACCCTCCCTCCCTGATCTGCCCTTTTTGTGTTCCTTCTAGCTTGGTCTTACGAGGTAATATGAAATTGGTAATATTCCAATGTTTTTGTCCTATAAAAATAGTAATAACTTTATATGTGTGCCCATCACATATACTTACACATCTCCAAAATAAATATTTTACTAATAAAGCAGATAACTTAAAAATGATAGCTTTTCAAATGTGATTCAGTCTCTGGTCCTGAGTAAGCATGACCTGCATTGATATCTACCTGGCATGGAGCACAGGGATCTGGATTTTCAAAAAGCTTCCGGAATCAGGATGAACTTGCTAAACGTTACAAATCATCAGCATAGAACCTCATCTGTATTCCTGCATTACAGCCATGGCCTCTCCAAACACAACTTCCCCTGATTTCCATCTTAAGGGCAAACATCTGCTTCTCTATACCTTTTTTCCTTAACTAACTATTGTACATGTCTCACTCACACTGGGCTGAAAACAGAGCTTAGCAGATTCGTGAGTTAACATTTTTTAAAAGCCCATGTCTATGGAGATACCTTGCAACAAAAGAAATAAAGGTGTCAGTCTCTTACTGAACTCTTGGGAATGAAACTCTTGTGAGGTTTCTGGGGAATAAGAGCTGAACTGGCACAGAGGTTCACTTGGTCCTAGGAAGTTGCCATGCTTTCTTTACTGTTATTTTAAGGCACAGGAAATACGTTGGTAAAAAGCGTAAACTTTTTATATGAGTAAGGAGACCCAGACTGATGAAACTTGAAGTAATTGTGAGGAATTATAAAGATATCGGAAGGATAAGAGCAGGGTTGGGAATTCCCAGAGGGACCAACCCTACACCACGTGCAGCCTTACTGATTTTCTTTTTGAAATTTCCTAATGAGGTCCCACTCTGGCACACCTGATGCAGAGGTAACAGTAAAATTAAGGGGCATGCTTTGGAAAGAGCACAGTCAGGACCAGCAGGATAAGGCAGCCAGGGAGGGGAGACAGCTTAGGAGTAAGAAACAGCATGAGAAAATGTCATCAAATACATAGTAATAATAAATTAATGATAATAACTATTTTTTTATGAGACAGGATTCCACTATACATTACAGGATTGCCTTAAACTCCCAATTCTGCCCAGTTTTGAGTGTTGGGTTACAATAGTGCACAACTATGTCTGGGTTATTCACATGAAATTGTGTAAAGGATAGCATGATTATAAACATAGTATCACTTAACATAAATGGAATATGGGCATGAGAAATTAACCTAATAACAATGCCCATTTTTTTAGTTACCTAAAATCATCCAATTAGCTCTGCTTGGCATTTCAGCTAAGGTCACTTAGTCATCTAGGTAACATCCTGAGAAATGTTTTAATTTATATCCTTTCATATTTATATAATTCATAACAAGTCCAGAGAGGAAAGAGAGGTGCCTAAGGTTACACAGTTGGAATTCACAACTTTGGAATTCTTTCTGCATGGCAGCAATGTAGGCAAGTACCAAACCCCAAACTGGCGTCAGTGCAGCCATCCTTCTGTCTCAGCGCACTCTGGCAACACTCGCTTCTGCAGCTCCTAGCCAATCTAACACAACCCTTGAGCTCGGTTGTGCTGGAGGGAGCTGCTAAAGGAGCCTGAAGGCAAATTAGTAAACATCGATTGCAGTTTCTCCCTCTAGACCCTAAAGTGAGAATTAAATCAAGCAAAATCAGAACATCCTGGTGCGGTGACAAGAGAGCCTGGCCAGATCCACCACGGCACAAGAAATGGATATCCAGTGCCCCTCTGTGCTCACTAGGCCACACTGGAACACAAAATCTAACCACGAAGTTACCACTCTAAACAAGGCACAACAGCCACACCGTGGCTTCCTCTGCGAGCATGCGCCCTCCCAGTATGCGCGCCCTCCCAGTATGCAGTATCTAAGGTCAAGATTTCATTATCCTTTGGGGCTCCACTCGTACAGTTGGAGGGTTTCGAAGTCATTTCACCTTCGTGGATTTCTCTTTTTAATTCCACTCGTGTGGAAGTGGCTTTGAGATTACAATCCTGTTAAAAACAAGCACACTGCTTATGTGCTTTAAACACCAAGTTCCAGTTTCTAAAATGCTACTGGGAATACAGAAGGCTGGGAAGATGTGATAGGGTTGGGGGAAAAGCAAGGAGACCCAATTTGGAGAGCACCGGGGTCATCTCTGATCTTTCCCCTTGCAGAGACAATCCATTTAGCACACTGTAGTCTGTGCACTCTAAGAAATTTGCATAGCATAAAACATTTTTATCAAAACTACAAACTTCTAGTACATGACTCTGTGAGAGCAGGGACATTGTCTTTGTGACATCTTTGCACCGAGCTCGGAGCATCATGTCAGCTCACACAATGTACTAAATGCTTGTTACATACATGGATGGGTGGGTGCGGGATGGCTGGGTGTGAATAAAAAATACTTGGTCAAACCTAGCTTTATGGAAAATCATTCTTTCGGTAGACAGAAATGGATTAGGACATAGAGATGAGTTGTTTCCTAGAAGGTCATTGTCAGAGAAGGTGGCAAAAAGGACACATTTGTTAGGCGGCTGCCAGTTTCTGTGGGAAAAAATACCCAAGATGACCTACTGGAATGAGACTGATTTAGGTTTATGGTCTCCGAAGTCACAGTCCACAGTCACTTGGCCTGGTTGTTCTGGACCCACACGAGGGAGAATATATCCTTTTTCAGGTAAGACAGAGCAGAAAGAAGCTGCTCATCTCCCAGTAGCCAGGAAACAAAGACCATATTCCTGGTGAATCAGTCAGCATCTCCCAATAGTGCCATAGGCTGGTGACTAAGCCATTACTACACAGCATCTGCGCGATATTTTAGACCCAAATCATAATACCATATTCTAGTTGGCGATTTCCTGTCTATAATCTAGTGATTCATACAGACTTTTAACTACAGAAGGAATGTTTGTATTTTTCTGTTCATTTTTTTTTCTACTTTAATTCCTCAGTTAAAGTATAGACAAGGGTATATTTTATATCCATTATGTAATAAGAGAATTTTCATCCTCACACAAACCCAGGCCTGAGGTTAGACCTACTTTCCTGCTAAGTATTTTGAGATTTCAAAAACAGTAGAGTAACTTGGCCAGGATCAATTGGCTCAAGTGAGAACGCAGAGCAATCAAACCCAGGCCCTGTGATTTTAAAACCAACACACCAGTGTTGTTATGGTGTACATAAAGTGGTAGGTGTCGGTTATGCATGGCTGCCTGACTTCCTGAATTATAACTGAAAACTGAGGCTGAGGAGAAACTGTGTGTGTGCGTGTGTTTAAAAAAAAAAAGAAAAAGAAATACCAATTTGGGAATAGATCTAATTAGATGCTTGCACATTTTATCCCAGTTCTCAAAAGCCAATTAACTGCAGGAGTAGTTTATATAGCTGTGAACACACCTAGCTGTATCAGTCAGCCTTTAAACCACAGCTGTGATCGCCTGTAGTCACATATTGATTTTCCTTTTACTTCTTAAAAATATACCCCTATCTGCCCACTGCAACCATTTTCAAAATGAAATGCAAACGTAAAAGCAGACCTCTCTAGGACGGCAGAGACAGCCATGTAAGGAGCCAGTAGCTGGCCTTCTGTCCCCAGGGAACTCATTTCAAATGCCCGGACAGCATGTGGGTGTTCTTTCTGTTTGTCAACCCCTATTGATTGATTGCAGTTGCCAAGAGCCTTTGTGGCGGGTTCCCAGCCTGCATCTAGGTTTCATGGGTGGGTGTTGCAGTAAACTGCCATGTCTGCTCAGGCCACGCAGTATGGACACCTTTAGTGCATATTCGCTTACCAGTTCCCTTCTTCAAATAAAGACTTAGACACTATTGCGTTGTCCAGAGAATCCCAGCCTGAACTCAGGATAGAAAATGGATATTGAGAAGGGAAGGTGAACTTAGCCCGAAGGGCATTCAGACAGTATGCCAGTGGTCCTATCCTCTTGGCCAGTTCTAATGAATGCTGTTGGTGGGCTCAGCATGTGGTGAAGCAGAAGTGCACATGTTTAGCATATGTGAGGCCCTGACTTTAATTCTCAGTACCACACAAAAAACAAAACAAAACAAAACAAAACCCCCAAAACCAAACCAAAACAAAACAAAAAAAAACCCCAGATTAATTCTATTGGTAGTCATCAGTAGCCATTATTCCAGCAAAACCCCAAATTCTTCCCCACAGTGGTCTGACACTATCTGATTGGATAGGACACTGAGTGAAGTTTCACTAGGGCACATTTATTTATTTATTTATTTCTGTAGGAAACTTGCTGACAGGCCTCCTCTGGGAAACTAAAAGCGTGAAATGCTTTTCAACTCCAGTGAATGGTGTTCCACATGACACAAGAATTGAGCCCACAGAAGCCTGCAGGCTATAAAAGTACCTTCACACTGGCCACTAAATAAGCTCCGAGTGTCCCTCTGTGTCACCGTGGCAGCTCCATGGGACCTTTCTCAGGCAGGTAAATTAAAGGAAGGCCATTGGGAGCTCAGTATTATTCCCACACTGAATAACTGGGTTATTTTACAGATTCCTGATGGGTATTCTGACCTGGACCTGTCTTTGACATGCCTCTATGAGCCTCTGATATCTTATATAATTTATAATACTGCATTTCCTTAGCAGCAGGTGACAGGGATCAAAGATGGCCCCGATTAGTGACACTACCCACACACCCTGAAAATGGCATAATCTCTATGCACCCTTTGCTGGCTTTGTTATTTTCTCGTGGATCTGACCTAAATCAAATTCAGCCACACAGCGTGCCATTTAAATGGCAAGAGTGTCAAAATGCATCTTCCTTAGGCCTGCCCTGCAATTTTTTTCACCTTAGATTATATGTTTGCCCAACCACTGCTCTTATTTCTGTTGCAAGTGAAAATAAGTTTGCTCACTGAGGCTCACTGACATTTACCTTCGCATAGCCAGAAAGCTCAGTGCACCGCGTGCCTCGGGGGTGGGAGAGGTCACATGACAGCCAAGTGCTATCTCCTTTCGTAAAGCTTCATGGTATAAAAGGACAAATGTTTTTGCTAAGGAGGCACATGGTTTAAGGTGTGCTATGGTGGGGCTGACTGCAGGGAACTGCCATGCTTCAAGGTCAATTATATTTTCCCCTTTGAAATTTGGTTTCAATGTAAGAAGGCAGAGCATAACCAGCCCAGAGAAGTAGTGGTGCATAGTAGGCAGTCCATAACTAGCAAATGATGGAAGAAAGCCTCTGTAGCGAGCACGCTCCTTCATGACAATGCCTCGGCAGTAAAACATAGAAAGCAGATCTGAATTCAAATCCCGCCCCACACAGAGAAGAGCAAATCTGAATTCAGTTCCTACCTGCATTTCTTCTTTCTAAGATGTGACTCTACCAAGGTTCTCTATTTGCCAGGCTTTAATTTCCTTGGGCATGATTTGGGGATAAGGACCAGGGCCTGGCTTCTCAGAATCTGCGGGAAGATAGTGGGTAAGATGGGGGCCTGTCCTTGTGGAACAGTCAGTCTGGCATAGTTGTTGACAGAGTCCTGGATTGAGGGAGGCTAATACTTTAGTGGTCTTGGTAGGACCAGGTGAATCATACTGTTGCCCCTATGAAAGTATGAGGTCTTCTCTTCAGTGACTCTACAGGTGAGGTGTGAAGAGAAGCTATTTGTTATCAAATGGACAAATGTTCCAAGAGTCCATGGGCAGCTAACCAGTCCCTAACATATTAAGGGGAACTGTGATCTGTTACAGACTTAAAAGCTCACAGAGGGAGAAGAGTAGACAGTGGCAGTTAGAGCTCAGTTCCTCCTTTAGGCAGTGTGGGGTCCCCTCAAGAATCAAACTCTTAACATATCCCCAGGTTCTACTGCGGCTCAGACCCGCCTCCTTCTGTGAGATCTGGATAGTGAGATGGAAACACACAGGAAACTCACCCCAAGACTTGGGTCAAAGGGATATGCGCTGCCAGCGTCTCCTGTTCCTCTCACTTCAGATCAGGTTGCTTTCACCTCTGCCTCTCCTCCCTTGAACAGTCCAGCCTCTTTCCTCGTGAAGCGAGAGGTACCACTGCACTGTCCTCTTCTGGGCCATAGCGCGACTCTGTCTCATCCTAGCTTTACCCACTTTAGTTATGGTTCACTGGTTCTGCGCAGTACTCACAGTTCCTTCCTCTTACTGAGGACTTAGCCTTTCCCCTACTCTCCTAATTTCCTACTTTCTCCAGCTTCCTCAGCTAGAAAGACGAGGTGAGACCCATGCAAGCTGGACACTGTCCTGCTACTTTAGAACAAGCTCTAGATAGGCTCACAATATGTATTTGTTGAGTGAATGAATGAATGGGACCAATGGATGAAGAAAAAGACACACAACCTATACAAAGCCTTGAGTGTTAGTGGATATGACAGCGAGGATTTATTTTAAATCTATAACTGCACTGCAAAATTGCCCTGCATCAATCAGATGGTGCTCTTAAGAATTCTATCTTGGGCTCCTATATCTCAAGTAATTACACTAAAATGGTATTATTAGAGCTAGCTCAAGAAAATTATCCAGCAAATGAATGGGATTTAAAAAGAAAAAAATCTTAAAAGAGATTTCTAATTATGTAGTTTAAAAAATTACCAGAGTTTCTGTCTGATGACCTTTGCATTTCATGAAAAGCCCTAGAGAGTGGCACATTTCATGACCCATCTCCTCTTACCCAGCCAGCGATCTGGTTATTGTGTGTGGTACTGCAGCATCATTAAGAGCTCAGACTCCATTGTGCACATTAGCCAGCTGAGGTCCCTAGGCAAAGGCCTAGCCTCCCTAGGCCCCCATTGCTACATCTCCTAAATATGGATAACAGCATCGAGCTGGAAGGGATTGGCAAACATTCAAATGCATCATTCAGCATAGTGAGCACTGAACAAATGTCAGCTGCCGTCTCTCCATCTTTCCCGCCACACACAGCTTTTCCATCAGGTCACATGAAGGACAGATGAAGTTTGCAATCTATCAGCCTGCTGGGGTGTTTGCAAAATAAGCTTTATTTGATGCTCTTGGCTTTGGCTTGTCTTTCCAAAGTCCTCCCACTCTAAGGAAACGCTGACTAACCCTAAATAAAAGTCCAGTGCATGCATCCATATATATATATGGATATATATATATATACCCCACTTGTGCATACATGTGTATGTAAGGCATTTGTATCATGCTTCTCTACAGGAGGCGCAGTTTCTGCAGGAGGTGTGATAGGTGGAAATGGCCAACAGTATGCATTGAGTATGCACCAGATCCTGTTCTACGGTTTTGCCTTTAATGCTCACAAGAAGCCTGCCTGGCGGTCAATAAACTGTTTTTATCTTTTACTTGCCCAGTGACTGACATTAGCCTATGCATTTCTAGAAAAGCCCTGCTTTATTACTGCATTATCTTCATTCACTCAGTCCCTGGTGATGAGTATGAAACTTGCTTAGTCCCAGGAAAGCAAGCCATGGGATGCTCTTGCTCACTTCTGTTTTGATCTCTGCAAACCAGATTTGGTTCTCAGTGTTTCTCCTGAACAAATGCTATACTTTGAAGGCGTTAGTGCACAATGGAGCTTATCTTTGTGGTGTTTGATTTTCCAACAGGTGATGGCGTTCTCCAGCTGTGGGGATATCTTCAAACATATTTAAGACAGTTGGAATATCAGAGGGATCTACCTCCTCCCATGTTTTTTTTTTTATTGAAAGGATATATTTTATTTTGAATGATATTAGCCTGGAATATATCTCAGACTGTTTCGTTTGTTTGTTTGAGACAGAGTTTTCTGTGTAACAGTCTTGGTTGTCCTGGAACTTGCTTTGAAGACCAGGCTGGCTTTGAACTCACAGAGATTCTGTTGCCTCTGCTTCCCAAGTACTGGGACTAACAGTATGAACCATGGCTTCTTCTGCCTGCTCTGTCTTTCTATGCCTGCCTTAAATACTTTATTCACTCAGTTAAGGCATGGCCCCACCACTGCCTGCCTGGGAGCCTGGAACCCCTTCTGTAAACTAAGATGACCTCAAACTCAATTGGATTAAGGCGTAGGTCACCACTCCCGGGATACTCCCTGTGCTGGGATTAAAGGTGTGAGTTACCACTGTCTGCTCCTTTAGACTGACTGGGTAGATCCCTCTGACATCTCTGACTGTTTTTAATATGTTTGAAAATATCCTCACATCCAGCGAATGCTCTATTTTCAGCACCAAAGGTTTAAGTCAGAGAATGTAACTCAGGACTTAGACATTTCTGCTCTTTTAAAAATGGCACTTAAGAATCTTATCAAGGAATCCACACTGTTTTTCTTTGAAGCTAAAATGAAAACGGACACGCAGAAAATACCTGGCCCAGCTGTTGATGAACTGTGGTTTGTCTCATGGCTTTTGTTTACTATCTAGTGCACATGATGGACGCAATGCACTGTGTAGCTACAGCTTTAGGAAAACTCAGTCTTGTAGCTCCTTTATTGATCTTCAATTTTTTCTTTAAAAAAAAATCCAAAAACTCCCTCCCTCACTTCTGAGCAGTGTGTGTGACTCTAAGAGAACTTCTTTGCCTCAGTTTCTCTGCAAAGCAATTTCATCAAAGGTGAGACAAGAATGTCAGTTATAACAAACAATATAGAAGAACCACCTGCAATTATTATAAGAAAGGCAGTTATAGATTAGGGCTTAAACTACGTCCAGGTATATGGTAGGCATTCTTGTTGGTTTTAGTTAGTTTCCTACATTCATTCTTAAAGGGGGAAGTAATACCCTTTCTGCAAAGTAAAATCGATCCTATTCATTCTAAAGACAAGCAAGCAAAGGTCATTTCTCATTTCCTGCCTGAAAAGTAAAAGGCTAAAGTTTGACTTGCATGAAAATCTGAATTACTCATAGAACAGCAAAAAAGATGAAGGGATTAACCATTTGGTGCCCGAGAGGAATCAGGCATCAGTTATCCAGAGGAAACTTAACTTAGAGAAGCCTATGAGTTGTACAACATGTACAATGAGAGTGGAGCTAGTGAAGTCCAGCAGAATGTCTGCCCACTTATTTATTCATTTATTTACATTTCTTCACTCAACCACCATGCTGAACATTAGCTAGATATGACTTACGTTCTTCTAGGTTCTGGGAACCCAGCAGTGAGTAAAACAAAGACCTTGCCCTTGGAGAGCTGGTAATCTTGCCTGACTGAGGTAGCTAGCAAGTGATTGCATATATGATATGTTTGCCAGTATATCTAATTAATAAATTTGTGCCTGAAAAATTATCTTAAAAGAGTAAAATTAGAGCAGGAATATTTAGTTGCTACACTGCAATTATCTGTCAGGCCAGTTAGCTTAGTGATTCCACATCCCCTACTAGGATCCTCTGAATTAGGACCAAAGAGAAGAGTGTTCACCAGATTCCTGTACTTCTGTCAGGGATGGTGGTTAGCCTAGGCCAAAATTCTCTGGAGAGGGCAGCGCTTCAGAGACCTATGCAGTCCTAGCTCTGGGGCATAGTTTATGCACCTCTTCCCTGGCTGTCATGAACCCATCCAACCCCACCTGCAGGTTAGCAAGGCCTGGTCCTCACAACTAGGTCATACGTGTGCTTGAGGGATGGGATATTTGGAGCTTTGGTCTCTGCTGTGGTTGAAAAGTGAAATGCTTCCCACAGACTCAAGTGTTGAATGCCTGGTTCTCAATTGGTGGTACTTTTTTGATGGGTTGTGGAAACTTGAGGTGGGGCCAAGTTATAGAAGTAGGCCACCTCCTCTCTGATCCCTTCTACTTCTCTCTGCTTCCTGTCTATCCTGAGGTGAAGAGGTTCCTGTGTCACACAATCCCACCACCATGAGGTTCTGACTTCCTAAAGGGCCTAGCAACACAGAGCTAAGTTGCCACGGGTTAACTACTCTGAAACTGTGAGCCAAGATAGTTCTTTCTCAATTTATGTTGTTACGTCTTTTAGGCATTTTGTTACAAGTGCCAAGAATAATAACTAATAGAGATGAACCTCCTGGAGCAGTATCTACACCTTGTAGACCTTTTCTGGCCTGGACCCACTGTGGTCAAAAGTGAATTTCCATATCTTTCTGAGGCTTGGGTGTCTAGCCTGACTCACTTCTGAAAGTGACATCCCTGTTTGGTGTCTGCCAGAGCTTGCTTATTTCTTGCTTATCCCATTTGTAGACCCAAATCTGTCTCTCACACAGCCACAAAGTGGGTCATACTACACGTTGGCACACTTTATCTGCATTTTCAAAGTGGGTTTGTTTCTGGGCTGCTCACTGATGATGTATGCCTGCCTTGTTGCCTCAGGGTAGAAACCAACAATGATAACCAGTTGCCTGGCCCGGAACTCTGCTCTGATTCACAGACCTCCTGAGACCTCACCATAGCAGCTCAACAGGAACAAGCAGTCGGGACCATCCTGCACCCTCCCACACAGTGTGACCCTGAAAACAGTGGATCAGCTCATCTCTAAAACTCCACCACTGGAGTCGTTACCAATAAGTATCAACCACGGAGTGACAATTTGAGTCCTCTTAGACTTCTGACACAGGATTGGCCACAAGTGTATCCTATGTTTCAAATGCAAAGTCTGATTTTTAAGTGACTATGTTGGTATTAATTTGACACTTTCTCTCTCTCCTTGTGTTTATCAGCTTTTCATTATTATAACAAATAGCCGAGACAGCCAAGTTATAAAAAGAAAGTGTTTCCTCTGGCTTCTGTGTTTTAGAGTTTCAGTCTGTGTTTGATTTTGGTCTGTGGTGAGAGAGTATAACATAACAGAGACAATACAAGAAACAATACTGCTCACCTTGTAGCCAAGAAATAAAACAGGAAGAGACAATAGCCAAAAACATCTCCTTCCAAGGCATATTCCTATGACTTAAAACTGCCTACGAGTCCTTACCTCTTAAAAAGTGTCACTATCCCCAATAGTCAAACTGAAGACCAAGCCTTTGAGGAACATTTGACATCCAAGATCTTTTCCCTGACTGTAAATTCCACAGGGGTAGGAACTGTGTTTGGTCTGATCACACTATGTCTGATAAACTTCATACAGGGCTGATCATCATCACAGGCATCAACTCAAATTTGTTTTATCGTTTTATCAAAGTGACTTCTGATTGATGAGCACAAGGGTCTATCCTGATTCAGCCCATTCCTAAACTGAAATCATGGTAATCTGCTTCCTCCGTTATCTTATCTATAGTCACAGCCTGGTGCTCTTTGCAGGGCCACCCTTCCTTTGTAAGGTTTTCAGTGGTGACAGTTTCTTTATCATTGGAGGAACCATTATCCTCTTTACTTCTCAGTAAGTTTTCATACTATATTCCCCCTTCCCTAAAGCCCCCTCAAGCTGTTTTAAGTATCCAGCTACCTCTGACTCATTTGGCTTCAGACCTTGTGCTCTGGATACTTCCTGGCCATCATCATTCTGGATGATGTCAAAATCAATGTGACTCCTAAGTTCTTGAATTTATCTTCTCCAAAGATCTTGGTCTTCCACTATTAGTTACTGTAAATCACCATAAAACTTCACTGAATTTTCCATGAATTCAGCAGAGATGGGTTGAACTCATTTAATGGAAGGCCCAGCAAAACTAGCAACTCAGCCAGTAACTTACTCATACAGATAAGCTTCTCTCTGGAGAAAGAAAATTCAGGCTAAAGTAATACAAAACAAAGAACCAAGAATTACTGTGCATTGACTAATACAGTTGTGGCTGTACACTAGGCTTCTGGTAGAGGTCAGAGCTTCTAGGAATCATTTAAGAGAAAAATGTGGTCACTAACTTGGAGAGTGTTTGGAGATGTATGTGGTTGAATGGTAGATCATAGAAGCTGACATTTTATTTTCAAGCACTATCATCCATTCTTCCTATTTCCAATGGGAGTCCTTTTTCCAATCAGTGACTACCTCACTGTTGAGTGAAGTAGAATCCAATATGACCCCCATGTCTCCCAGACCATGCCTCAAGTTCAAAGATGGAGAAAACAACATTGGTCTAAGGTAGTCAACAGGCCACATGCTCTTTGCACTGGTGAGTGGCTCTGTGAAGGAACAAAGATTTAACTGCTAAGTCAGAAAACTTCTATTGTAGCCTCCAAATGAACATCACCGTTACACTGTGTGGGGGAACACTAAGCGGAGGCCTCCCCAGAACGTGAGCAATAGAAGGGTAACGTGAGATGGAGAGAGAGAACTGGGGATTCTGGAGTCACTAAGCACTTGGGTGAAGTCACACACTTAGATTTGGTGTGAAAGTCAGTGACGTGTTCATCATACTGATTTCTCTCCCTGTGCAAAAATATTTCCAGAACTTATTTACAGATAGGTGGGACCTATGAGAATGAAGTTTAACTAGAAAAATATGCAGAAGTAAGCTAAGCAATTGCTAGGATTTCCCTAAACATGGTCCTTGAGGTTTTCCATTTCCCTGACATCATGAAGTACCTCTGAAGATGTTCGAAAATGAATAAAAGGAATAGAAGAAACTGGATTAGAGTTGACAGAGCCACTGCCAGGGACATCCTCTTTTTAGAAATGACCTTTGAACAGAGACCTGATTTGCAAAATTGAGAAAGCAACAGAGTTGAGCAAGAATGTTTCTAACAGATAAAAATTGAATGCAGAGATCTTTGGGCAAGAACAAAGCTTGACACCCTGAGAGAATCAGGTGGGGGTTAGTGTTACTTGGAGCTTTGTAATAGCAGGAGAATGAAAAGCCCAGTAGTCTAGGTAAGACTCCATGCCTTGATCACAGTCTTAACAGTGGAGCCAGAAAAGAAGGAGCTGATTTTACAATGCATTTTTGGAAACATCACAGATAAGACTTTCTGGTTGGTTGGATGTTAAGGACATGGTAAAGGAAGAACCCAACAATGTCTCCTAAGTTGTTGACTTGAGTGACTTAGAGAAGCTGATATGATATGACTCTAAAACATCCCTACCTGCCCCTGTCATCTCATGATTTCAATGTTTCATCCCCAGGGTTTGCTGAGATTTTAACAGCCACAGTGCCTTTGAAGGTTAGCTCAGCTGGTGGCCACTGAAGTTTCTCATCACTTTTTTTCTGGCTCACATTCCCTGCTTTCTGATCCACTAAGAGGTAACGAATCTCTACCGCATGCTCCTTCTGCTGTGAACTTTGCCATGCCTTTCTGCCTAGGAAGGATTAAAACTCTTCATCTTGAAGGGAAGGATTCTGCCAAGTGTCAAGTCACAGTGATGTAAAGTAACATATAGATATTAATACCATTGATAAGATGGCAAGATAAGACTAGACCAAGGTTGAGGAAGAAAGCTATCAGGACTTCTAATTTTGGACATGTTAAGTTTGATCTGACTACTAGGGGTCCATATGGAGATGTCAACACAGACAACAATGCTATATCAGAGCTTTCTTGCTCCAGATCATGATGAGGATGATGATGATGGTGGGCGGTGATGTTAATGGCAGCTAATATTCACTGAGCATGTGTGGATATCCGGCATGTTTGAGGTGCCTTACCCAGACTGTCTCATTCACTCTCATGATGTGCCTGTCGACTAGCACCCTAGTTTACACACAGTGAATCCATGTCAATAGTCATGTGTTTACCATGGACACAGAAGAATTCTACTTTCTATGGCATGAGACCTTATTGCATGCAAGGTGCTTGGGAGAAGGACTTCGGCCTTTCTTCCTCTGCATCTCTAAAGCACTGGGCAGAATGCCTTGTACTTAGAAAGTCATCACTTGGAGGAGGAGAAGGTCTTGAACTCGACTGATCTCTTTCCTCTGTCTTCTTTCTCCATCAGCTCCTGTAGGAAGGGACTTCCAACCCAATACCTCGCTTCCCCTTCCACATGAAGTTAGAGAAGTATACAGCGACATACACTCTGTCATTAGAGGTCTGAAGCAGGAAGTTGTGAGGTGTGGGTCTCGGTCCACGGTTTTCATTCAGTGCCTCATCTGTTCTGTGGCTTTCGACTGAGCCTTTAAGGTTACTGGGATAGTGGTTTAATAAAGTTAGAACTCATTCCGTGCACTACACTCCCAACCCCCTGCTCGTATAGTTTCTAAAAATTGCTGCAATCATGAGCAGGAACTGACTGAATCATTCAAGCAATTCAGACTAGAACTGTCTTTTCTATTTCTTTCTGGCCAAACGTTTTAGGTCAATCTTACACTTGATGAAACAGAAATAGAGAAAGAATAATTCAGTGCACGCTCACGACATCTTCCACTGCAATTTTAAGAGAAATAAGGCACCGAAAATAGAAGGTGAAGCTCTGCTTGCTTTTCAGTTGGGGATCGCTAGAATTGGGGTGGAGGCTACTGCTTCTCTGGAGTTGGTGGTGGTACAGCCTAGTGAGAGGCCCCTGTTGCTAATCACCACACTTTCCTCCTCCTCTTTCTTTCCTAGACTCACCCTTTTGGTCTGTTCAACCTCCCTTCCTACTCCTCAGAAAGCCCAAGTGCCCACTAGTGGGTCTCTATCCCCGTGGAGGTCCCCGTCTTAATGATTTTAAATTATAAAAGATGATACCAATAAATTCCCTTCTCTCACTCCTAGATTATGGGTTCTTCGTGGAGAAAGGTTACATGCATCCTATCTGAAAAAGCCTAAAATTTAGTTCAGGTCCTGGCGGAGTCAGTGTGGTTAAAAATAAATCATTGTTGGACCACATGGTGAGCAGAGAGGGAGACAGTATGCTGTTTACAAAAACCCTTGGTTTTAGTCCAAGCTTTGGGGGAGCGCCTCATACACCTCAGAACAAACCCTTTCCCCTGTGTATATCTCCTGATTCATCAGTTAAAATCAGGGATGGACTAACCCAGCTCTGAAGGGCTCTCAGTTTTAGCATCTAGTGTGTGGGTGTAGATGAACAGAGGAGAATGCATTTACAAAGGCCAGTTCTACAAGGCCCTTGTCACCAATTACAGCTCTCTAACTAGTTAAAGTCCCTTCTTAAATGACCTCCAATGGATGCTGAAACCAGTAGCAGGAATAATCACTTTGGACCCCCAGGCAGAGAATCTACTCTAAGTTCTAATAACTGTGTGGGTCTTCCTATCTGACTGCATACACTGTACTCTCCCAGCTTTTCATGCCTGGCTTCCCAAGGACAGGAGTAGGCAAGGGTCATGGCAAAATATCCAATGACAGAGGTTTTCTGCTCCCTGGTACTTATAGCAGACAGTTTAACATACCAGAGAGTACAAGGCACATTTTAATCTTCACCTACTTCCAAACTCAATATTAAAACCAAAGTTCTAAGAGAAAGCTGATGGCTTTAGTGTGATATTTCTGTCAGTGAAGATTCTAATGGACCTCTGAGGAACATCCTCTACCATTGTGGCTATGACTCTAGGAGGGTCCTGATGACTCTGTCCCAAACAGCAATGAGGCTTTCTCTGGAGGAAGAGGGGTGAATGCTGCCCCTGAGCTCCATTTTTCGGATCTGCTGTCAGGGAAGAGCTTTGGATTGCCCTGTACATTCATGTGCCTCTCCCAGCATGCAGCTTTCTTCTCTTCAGTTCCCTATCTTTTCCCTTAGATGTATTTATTTTATATGTATGAGTGTATGTCTATGCGCCACAGCACGCAGTGGCTGCAGAGGATGGAAGAGGGCATTGGATTCCCTAGAACTGGAGTCACAGATAGCTGTGGGCCACCATGTGGGTGCTGTGAGCCAACACCAGGTCCTCTGAAAGAACAGCCAGTGTTCTTAAATGCTTGGTCATCTCTTCAGCCCAATTCTCTACCTTTCCTATACCCAGTCTTTTCCTATTGATTACCAAATCAAGCCATTGGGATAGCATTCCATGCTCCTAAAAACAGATAGGTAACCAATGTTATGTTTCGGTAAGATATCCAGATATTTTTGAAAGCCAAAGAGCATACCTGCCATCCCTCTTCAACACCATCAATAATTCGTGCCCTGTGTGAACAAGCCAGATCTTTAGCATGAACTTACAATTTCCGGATGACTTGGGATTGGTGCTTTAAAAAAAAAAACAACCCCCCCCACACACACAACTTAGAGTCTTATCATTTGTTCATGACTGATATTTCCATAATAGTTTCTGGTTACAGTTTCTTACTTGTAAAGGTGACTTTTTAAGTGGATACCCTCATCACTTTTGATAATTAGAAAGCAGTACTTAACCCACCCCATTTAAAGTTTGAACAGAAACCCCCATTCTCTCCACATTTATTGTCACAAGATTTTACAATGTCTTTTCTTTTATAAATCACAAAATTATCAATCCTGAACCCTAGAAAGCAATTCCTGGGGTTTTCTTTACAATATTTAAAAAAATAAATCCCACCTGTGTGTCTGGTTATGTCCGTGAATCTGGGCACGTACATGCTGTGATGTTTGTGTGGGGGTCACTTTCGACCTTGTCTGAGGCAGATTCTCTTGTTCATCACTGTATAAACCAGGATGGAAATCTGAAAAGTCTCTTCTGCAAACCTCATACTACAACTGTGACATTATAGATGAATGCCACTAATACCAATTTTTACATGGATTTGAACTCAGGTCCTCATGTTTGTATGCCAAATGCCTTACTCATGAGCCATCTCCCCAGCCCTTCATATTATTAACAATAAAACTGTCCTTAGCCTGAAAACTGGAAAATATATGTGTATACACATGCACATATACATGTATAAATGTATGCCTATGTTTATGTGCATGTACACACATATATGTACGTGTGTGTGTGTGTGTGTGTGTGTGTGTGTGTGTGTGTGTGTGTGTGTGTGTGACTGTAATCCAGTAGTAGGAAGTGAGGGTTTTCTGTGTAAAGAGGACTGTTATGACATCTTGTCAAATTAAATGAAGTAAGATGACAAAGGCCTCTACTACCAAGAGTTTCAGCTAAAAAATCTAGTCAGTCACTAGAGTAATTATTACTGAGAGAAGGGCCCGGCTTTACAGTGCCCATTTCTCATAATATCACAATGTTTTCCAAAGATAATACTTTCAAAATACAAGACCATGAGTCTGAATTTATGCAACATCTGCCCTTTGAAAGTCAAACAAAAAACTATTTCTTTCTCTGTATCAGAATATTTGAAGAGTGACAGAAATATACCTGTGCTCATCTGTGTCTGTTTACTTATAATCTCTGGAAAGCATGACATTTTTGATTCAAGAACTGGTTTTTAAATCAGCAACTACATTATTATGCAGATATGATAGGAAAGATGCAATGTGCAATTAATTCCTCACCCTCACCAGCAAATATTGAAAGGATCACAAGCATAAGAATTATCAGCAGCTATCAGTAAGATGGTGTAGAAGGGCAGGGAGTGGGGAGCTTGTAGAGTGAGGCTGGGGAAGCAGAGATGGCTGTAATGTGAGGCTGGGAACTGACAGGTTAAAGTTGCCTGCTCTAAGCTGGAAGCGAAGCATTACTTTTATGCATCCGTGTGGAAAACAAGGAGGCAGAAGGCAAAGTCTGACCACTTGCTGGATGGAAATTTCAAATGCGATAACTTCTTCCACACATCTACTGACTTTAATGAAACCCAAAGTAGATTAGAGAGTTAGGATTTTAAAAATTAAGTCAAAGAAGCAAAATTGCTTTTCAAAATGGAGAGCTTTTTTTGTATCAGCTGTTTTCATGCCCGAAAGATACACTGCTTACGAGCTTTGTTCAGAAAAGCTCTCTCTAATGACTTCTCTTGGATGACTTTCATGACCTCTGTCACCTGGCTTTTACTTAACTGTTCCCAATTTGTTGATGGTGCAGTTGGGTCTGCTGGCTTTAGATTCCATGTGTGTCCTCTGTTTGTGTTGAAATTTCTGAGCTCTTTCTCCCCTTGGCTTCTCGTGTTTTTGAGTCAACTATAGGCTCAATCTTCTTTCTGCTGCTTTATTTCTCACTTGGAATCAGCCTGTGGAGTGACCAACGGCACATCATGGCTGCAGTATGAAAAGGGTCAACCTGCCCAAATATTCATGTTACCAACCCGGCAGTAGGGAGTAGGGTCATAGTAATAAGTATGATACAGACAATTTGCTAAACACTATGTCTATTTCTGTTGGGACCACAATGGATAGCACCCGAGGAACAACAGGCAAGATGGACCTTTGGCTTGCATATGCATGCATATACATATACATGCATTCCTGCACACACACAATGTCTTCCCCACCCTCCCCCCAAAATAGAGAAAAGACAATGAAAGACACAGCCTATCTTCTGCTACAGATCATACCCTCAATCCAGTGGTTGGGATTATCTCTTGTCAGATTTCCATTGAGCTAGCAGATTAGGAGGGAGCATGAAGACACCTTGAGAAGTGACAAGTGAAGCAGAAGTCACTGCTGAGTTATGCATAGAAGCTCTGAGCGACGTAGTGAGAGGCAGAGCAGATCTGTATTTTCAGGGCAGCACAGACCTTGTCTATGGAGAATGGGTTAAGTTACCTTTTTCGTTATGTGGAAGAGTTGGAAGGACGGGCACATGAAAGGTTCCTCAACTCAGTCAAGCATTTTGGAAGACATTAAGAGTCAGAGTGTCATCATATGAACTGTGTTTGCTGAAGCTTATCTGATGAGTGCAGGCTGTGAGGGGCATAGCCCTTACACCAGCTCTTCCAGGCCTCATGGAAGTTTTCGGGGTGCAGAGGGGAGTAAGAAGCAAAATAAGCTTCCTTCCAGGTCCCTGACCCTTGAATGGCCTCCACCTAGTGTGTGATTAAGGTGATTTGTGAAGGCACAGTGGAAAAGTTGAGGTTGGGGAGTGTGCTCTACCTAGGTGCGTCAACAAAATGGGTTTCTGTGTGAGGTGGGAATGAAGTTCACATATCCAGAGAGAAGCAAGTGTCTATGTGCTCGGAGGCCTTACAACTCACAGCAGCCAGCTGTTCATTCTGAGTCTTCTGAGATATCCTTCTAGGTACTGTTTCTAACCAGCTGACCAAAGCATCAGGTTGCTAACTCCTGTCCCCAACCTTCCAGTCTGCTCAGCAGAGCTCTTTAAAAACAGATTTTTTTTTTTTTAAATTTACTTATGTACAGGTTTGTTTGTGGCTCTGTGTATGTGAATGCAGGTGACCATGGAGACCATAGCATCAGATTCCCCAGAGTTACAGGCAGTTGTGGGCTGCCTAAGTGCTGGGAAGCAAACTTGGGTCCTCCATAATAGCAGCGCATGCGCTTTTCTCCCCAGCCCCATCACCAGAACTCTTAAACCGTTGGTAGAGTTAGAAATTTGTCAACACCCATGGTCAAACTTTTCCAAGGTGTCCCGCTGATTTTCACCCAGAGACTCTGGAGGAGAGTCCTGGAATTTTGCCTTTCTGTATCCCTCAGGGAATTACTATGCACCCTTACTCTTGGGGATCTGACCCCCCCCCCAATGTTAGGAAGCATCACTCAAAGAAGGGATAAGAGAGTGAGGGGATTGGTGCAGGTTGCTTTTCAAGAGGTTCTAAGCTGTATCCACAATGGCCGAAAGCTTGCATTGCCTTGTAGCATGGCACACACATCGCATCTGGTTACAGCCTCATGCAGCCCTTGGGAGTCCCACACTGACCCCTGGCCAGTCTAAGGGGATCAGCAGCTCTTCTCTACTTTTTAAAAATCTGTTCTTCCTTGTTATGACCAGGATGGGGTAATATTCACAAGTGTGGTATTATCAGTACCCCTTTCTCTGTCTTCAGAGAAGAATAGGAAAAGCATAGGTTCTGAGTGGTAGCAATTTCCTCACTGCATCACAAGTAATTCTGCAGAGCTAATCAATACCAGTGGCAGAAAGCACTACCTCATGTCCAGCTTCCGGCTCTTACTAAAGATGTGACCTTGGCCTTCACTCTTTTGCTGTCATGAAAAGTAGCTTGAAGGTACAGTCTGAACCTCACCCTAACACGTATCAGCAATATGCTGTAAACTGCAGGCAAGTTTCCTGACTGTTAGAATGGAAATATTAAGCTGAGCATGGTGGAACATGCCATCCCAGAAGATCAGAGGTTAAGGCAAGAGAATCAGGAGTCTGAAGTCATCCTCAGCTACTTGGAGAGTCTGATGTCAGCCTGAGCTTGGAAGAAAGAAACACCAAGTATTCTTACCCATCTTCTTAGAAAATTGCAGGGATTAAGTGAGATTTTTTTTTAAAGGATATGCTTACTTTTATTTTATGTGTTGGGTGTTTTGTCTGCATGTATGTATGTGTGTCACATGTGTCCTTCGTACCTATGGATGTTAGGAGAGAACATCAGATCCCCAGGATCTGGAGTTACAGACAACTGTGAGGCACCATGTGGTTTCTGGGTCCCAAACCTGGATCCTCTGCAAGATCAGTAAGTATTCTTAAATGATGAACCATCTCTCCAGTTATGAAATATTTCTGTAGATATAGCACACCTCCACAATGGTAGAAAATCTACTTAATATTAACAGTGTTAGAAAGCTTATACCTATATAAACATCAGGTTTCCTAATATATTTTTAAAGCAGAAAACAATATGATGATGCAAAGGGGCTTGCAGAAGATTCACATACTAGAATAACAAGAAATGATACAAAGTATCAGGACTGTTAGTTTAACTTGAACAGGATTCAGTATGTAACTTCACAGGTGGGTACAAACACAAAAAAGCAATACACGCCAAAGCCCAAAGGCTCCAACTCCCCTTCTGATGAGAAAACCAGGGTCTGCTACCTCTTAGCGAGTCCTGCTACAATCCAGGATTCTGCATGGTCACACAGCTGGACACACTCTTCTCAGACCAGTTTCGCATCTACTGCTTGAGAGAAAAGATCACAGAAGGAAAGCAGTAGACATACAGAAAGACAAAGTTTCCAAACTCTCCCTGACCTTGTACTGAGGAGGATGGAAAAAGAACCCACCTTCACAACCTCTGCTAACTGAACTGACTCAACACGACCACCTGATGGCAATTATCAAGGGGGTACGTTACAGGAATTCTGATAAATCCTTCCAGATTCCTTGTCACAGGCTGGCAAAAAATGTTTTGGGTGATGGCATTAATCTGCTTTGACAGGTGTCACTCTCTGAAGGGTAACAGACTCGTAGGGACTTTAAACGGATTCACCAGGGGCACAGAACCAAAGAGTGAAGGATATTAAGACTCCCCCTGACAGAGGTCTCTCTTTCCTCCACTATTAAAAATTTCAAAGAGCGCCACATTGACCTCCTCCTCAACCTCAACAGGCAGGCAGTTACTCTTACCTCTCACTCAAGAGCAACAGCAAAACTGCCACTCCAGAGAGACTCCACTACATTCCCCAATGTTTCAACTCCCTCTATCCCCAAATAGCTCAGGCTCCACTGTCTAGACACATGAGTGACCTACAAACCATGCCTTGGGGAAGCAAGTATTTAGACTGTTTTGGTGTAGAAAAACAACCATCAATGTACCCAGAAGACAGTTATTAAATATCAACTACAGCAGCAAGAAGGTATAAGATGTGTTCATTCTTCTTCCGTTTTTTTAGTTTAATTTGAACAGGATTCAATACGTAACTTCACAAACAGTCACAAACGCACAAAAGCAATGCACACCAGTGAAAATGGGATATGGTTAACACTCCATAAAATCAATCTATTCAATGACCTGAACAAGGAAGACGGAGGACTAGGGAAGGGGAGGACCCAGGAAAAGGGGGGAAATGGGAGCTGGTGACACAGTAGGACAAAGAAGACATATGACGGAAGCATGGCATGTTCATGAATAGAAATTTCAGTTATATTCATACTGTGCATAGTAAACATGGCCGAGTGACTGTAATGAAATATACTAGCAGTCATGTGCAATAGAATGCTCAGCAATTTGTGCGTTCATAACGTTCGTCCCAGCAAAATCTCACTACAGCCAAAGAAAAATATGCACATTAGCAACCACTTTCCAGATCTGTGATCCGTCCCCTCCAGTTGCCTCCTTTGCCCCCCCCCCCCCCCCGCCCCGAGCATCCCCTATTCTTGGATTTTTTTGAGCATCAGGCACCGGCTTGAGTGGTGGAGGGCGAACAATTGAACACAATAGGCTTCAAGTTTGCCTTAGTGGAGCTTCTAATTGCAGTTTCTGAATGCCTGCCTCTCTCTCTCTCTCTCTCTCTCTCTCTCTCTCTCTCTCTCTCTCTCTCTCACACACACACACACACACACACACACACACACACACACACACACACACACATTACCTCTTTAGTCACATGGAAATATCAGAAATATATATGACAAATTAGAATACAGTTGTGGAGGTCCCTGGACACGGTTCCGCTTTCTACAGTTTTAGTTCTGCTTAGCTGAAGTCTGAAAATATTAAGTAGAAAATTCCAGAAACACACAGTTATTAACATTCTTGTTTGCCTGCACACATGTGAGTGTAAGTACACACACATATGTGCACGTGTATGTGGGAGCCAGAGAACAACCTCAAGTGTTGTTCTCATGAGCTGCTTGCTTTATTTTTTGGGACAGGGTCTTCCGCTGGGACCTGGAAATAGCCAAGTAAGGGATGCTGGCTCACTGGCAACAGCCCTGGGGATCTTCTATCCACTGGGACTGTAAATAGGTGCTACCTCACTTTTTCTGTGGGTGCTGGGAATTGAACACAGTTCTTCATGCTTGTGCAGCAAACACTGTTCTGACTGAGCCGTCCCCTTAGCCTTGCAATTTGGAAGTTTTCAACTGCATGTTATTCTGCGTATTTGTCTGTCTGTCAGATCCTTCCTGTGCCCTTTAGCTCAGCCCGCATATCCAATGCTGAACACACCGGTCTCCCATTACGCACATTGTAGCCATTTAAACTACCAGACCAACCGTCACAGTGTTCAAATGTTTCAAGTAATCCCTATTTTAGTCATTGATCAATCATGGGCCATGATGCTGGCAGTTCAGACACACCAAAGAGAAGCAATGTGGTGTTCCTTGAAGTGAAGAATTGCCAAGAAGAAGAAATGAGGTCCATACTATTTTTGCAGTCACTTTTCAGACTGTAGAAGTTATGGCAGCTGCTGGGTAATGTCGAGTGAGTTTGGTAATGTTGAGTGAGTTCCTTTAGCTCACCTCATCCATTTCACCACAGCGAGAAAGTGAGAAACTGTGCTCACAAAATTTTTATTACAGTACATTACTATACCTGTACTTTATCATTCTTAGACTTACTGTGCCTAGTGTATGAATTAAACTTTATCATGTGTCTCTGTGCATAATAAAAAGATACAGTATATATAGAGATCAGAATTGCCTGTGTTTTCTGTCTTCACTGAGGGCCTTTCAGTGCATTCCTTCTCCAGCCCCTTCCCACCCCCACACCTACACATGAATGCAGAGTGCCCCTCCCCCACCCCCACACCTACACATGCATGCACACTGCCCCTCCCCCATCCCCACCCCTACACCGGCATGCATGCTGCCCCTCCCCCACACCCACACCTACACAGGCATACACACTGCCCCTCCCGCACCCCCACACATACACATGCATGCACACCGCCCCCCCCCCACTCCCACACATATACATGCATGCTCACATGCACAATCATTACAATATATAAAACAGAACTGATCATCTTTCTTAGCCTTTTCTGGAAAAATGATACTAGTGGTAATTTCTTCTCTCCTCTTGGTCCTCTGGGAAGGGAGTGCTATGAGGATCAGGCCAAACAGTCAAAGGGCAAGAGACAGGAATAAAATGAGGTCTGGGCTATGAACAGTCTAGGCTGTTGATTACAGAACAACCACAGGCCTCATGTATGCCCACAGGCCTCATGAATGTCCACAGGCCTCATGTATGTCCACAGGGCTCATGTTTGTTCATGGGCCTCATGAATATCCACAGGGCTCATGTATGTCAACAGGCCTCATGTATGTTCATAGGTCTCATGTATGTCTACAGGCCTCATGTATGTCCACAGGTCTCATGTATGTTCATAGGCCTCATGTATGTCCACAGGCCTTATGTATGCCCACAGGCTTCATGGATGTCCACAGGACTCATGTATGTCTACAGGCCTCATGTATGTCCTTCATGTATGTCCACAGGCCTCATGTATGTCCACAGGGCTCATGTATGTCTACAGGCCTCATGTATGTCCTTCATGTATGTCCACAGACCTCATGGATGTCCACAGGTCTCATGTATGTTCATAAGCCTCATGTATGTCTACAGGCCTCATGTATGTCTACAGGCCCCATGGATGTCCACAGGCCCCATGGATGTCCACAGGGCTTATGTATGTCCACAGGCCTCATATATGTCCACAGGCCTCATGGATGTCCACAGGCCTCATGTATGTCTACAGGACTTTCATCACCAATGTTCTTAAAGCCAGTCACTGGATTAATGTCTCAGTTCTAACACCAAAATAAGTTTCTGACAAAAATAAAACTCACATTCAAAAAAGCTTATGATAGCCCAAACTTTTTGAGCCTCGGTTGGTCACTGATTCATGTGTTTTGGGTGGTACAAGACAATAAAATTTTGTTGTTTAATATTTTAAAGGAAGAATATTTCTAAATCCTATATTCACTGGCCAGGATTTTCAAACTCTGACCTCCTGTATGTCAAATATTCTCATCAGCTCATAGCTTGCAAAAGATTTTGCTGATGAAATGCAGTCAATCACTGCTCTGAAGTGACCAGCTTTCTGCCATTGTTATTATATATTTTCTGAGGGTCTACAAGAGGCATTACAAAATGTCTATGAATATCATATCTTTAGACATCAACTGGTTCAGTGAGAACAGAGGGTTAATGAGGAAAGTAACCTACACAGCCTTAATTGGATCTAACAGGGCCATAGGCCAAGTTCTTTGGGGAACTAGGACCTGCTTATACTTTAGCATTGGAATGACAGTGGAGGGGGGAAGGGTGTTAATAGATAAGGTGAGACATTAGTCATGAACATGGGCAGTCCCAGACAAACAGGTGAGACGGGTGGTCACCCTATGTATGGCATCATCTGGGCATCAGCAGAGAGATGTGCCTCAGTGCTGACCCAGAGCCTAGACCCTACAGGGAAGATTAAGCACTGCTTTATTACATTGCATAGCATGCTAATTATTTCAAAGGGGTTATCTCTTGTTCTAATCTCAGGACAGGCTTAAGATGGCCTGAATACTAAAATCTTTAAAAACCACCCGTTGAAATGCTCCATAGAGCAGTAGATAATGAGAAACAAGTGCCTAGTGGGAGTTAGTGGGAAGAGGTTCCGGGGGGCCATGTACAGACATGGGGAAATATCATGGATGAAAGAGCTTGGTGTACCTTTCCCTTTCAAAAAAATTACGAGTGCCAGACACCGTAGAACATGCCTGAAAATCCACTCTACGTGTGAGGTAGCGAGGGGAGGGTCTGAGCTTAAGGACAACCTCAGTTGTTACTTCTGATAAAAATGAGGATATTCTAATGAGATGCCCATGGCCCTCCCTTTGGCTCCCACACTAGTGAAGTAATGGAATCCCGGTAGTTTGGAAGTCCCTAGAAATCTCATGGCTGGTAGAAGAAAAAAGTTAAAAGCCTGGTGCCAGATCCAGGGACAACTTTTCTCCTGCTTTTTGCAGGAGAAAAAATCTTTTTGATTTTATACACTTTTGACTTGTCAGACCACCTTGCTGGAGACTGGAGCCTAGAAGGTGATGGCAATGCACCCTGTCAAGCTTACGCACACCTCTATTTAAACCTAAACTTCAGACTAAGGCCCCAGAAGAGGGGACACTGGACCTGTTCACTCCTCTTCATACTGTCTCCAAACTGCACAAATCTCCTTCCTTTGTCCTTTGCAAACAGGCGCGTCCCCACTGTCTATTGAGGATGGGTGGCTGAGCCTCAGTTCTTGGGGATTCCAGAGCACAACTCTGCCTTTACCTACTCCAGTGACAAGGCTTCATGGTGAGTTTGAGGCTAGCCTGAGCTATATGAGACTGTGTCTCAACATTAGTCAATTAATTAAAATAATTATAGAAAATAGGTGCGTGACAATTCTGTCATGAATAATGTAAGAATATTTTAGCTCATGTGTATAAAATATAAGAAGATCTAGGGGTAAAAACAGCCACATTTTTCCACGTAGCTCTTTTACTGTTTTTTCTAATAAATCAAGGATATAGCCAGATTTTTTTCTAAACTATTCATATATACAGAAAGAATTTTACCTGTAGGCAACCTTTCTCTGTAGCAAGCATTTGCACTTGAATAATGATGCTGGCCTCTTTTACAGAAGAGGGAATTTATTTCAGGCCTCCCAAGGGCTAGCAAAAAAGTTATTATTATTATTACAACACTATGAGTGCCTTATGTTTAAAGCTCTTACATTGCTATAAAATCAGCACAAATTTATAACTATTAATATAAACAAGGCCACAAAGACAATAAAATTCAAATGGATCACATTGATTTGTATAATTATATTGTATTGAATTTAGTTTCCTTGCTGTGGCCTGGTTCTCCTGTGCTTGTCTAGCCTGCTCTGCTCAATGACATGCAGTGGCTCAGGTCTCCACTCCTTTCTGCCTCCTCTAGCTCCAGTGCAGCCTTAAATGTCGCCAATTGCCCCCCCCCAATATTGTTTCCTGTCCTGTCTTTGGCTGGAAAGGATCATTTGTAATTACAGTCACCTTTGTCATTTGAGTTGATGAATAATAAACAAAATCCATTATTTGATGCCAGGGCACCAACAGCCATATGGCAGCATCGACACTAAAACCACACAGCAACATTTAGCTTCAAGATGATCCCCAGAGTCTAGAATATGCTCAAATTGAATTTGTTTTTAAATCCCCAAACTGAATTTCACTAAAATTATAAATTCCATGTAGTAAAAGAAGTACTATATTTTGTTTACTGTAGTATTTCTAGTCCTTAGCAGTGTATCTCATATGTTGTAGTACACACTTTCTAACCTCGAATGCATACACATTCATACATATATGTTATATAAAGTTTCTGGTCTGTCTGGCCTGGCCCCGTGAACCCCAACATGCAGACCCACAGACTTGCAGACCTTTAGCCCCACAGAGATGCACAGATGCTACATTAATTTTATGTTGATCAGCCTATGGCTCTGGCATATTGCTAGCTAGCTCTTGCTCTTAAAATAAACCATGGTTCTTGTCTTGTTCAGCCATGTGGCTTGGTACTTTTTCTCAGAGCGGTATAGTTGTCCTCTGCATCTGCTGGCTTCTCTGGCATCTCTGTTCTGCTTTTCCTGTTCCCAGAGCTTGCTTAGTCTGTTAGCCCTGCCTATGCTTCCTGTCTGCCTTCAGCCAATCAGCATTTTTATTAAACCAGTAGGCAGGACAATTATTTACAATGGAACAGAGCACAATCCCACTATACATATACACATAAACTTACACATATAAGTATATGCAATGCACATGCATATATACTATAATACAGTATAATGAACACACATGAACATATATGCACACATACACACGTATTTACATTTACACACATGTATATATACACATGCACACACAAACATAACTTTAACTGATAATATAAACAAGGCCACAAAGCCAATAAAATTCAAGTGAATCACATTGATTTGTATAATATACATTTGTATATACATATACACATACTTTCACAGATTCATAATTAGTTTTCAATAAACTAATGATTAAATAATGGATGTGGATGGAAAATTCTCAAAGAGAACTCTTGTGACCAGAAGAAATAAACTTACGGTCCCCAGTCTACTAGGATCTGAAGGAACATAACAGGCCAAGAGTACCTGCCAATAGGTTTGATAGCTGTACACACACATGAATCAAATCCAGTCTCATACTAATTAGATTTCATGCTCAAATCACCTTGGGAATAAGAAGCATCCGTGTGCAAGCAACATGCTGATCTTTTCCAAGAATATCAGACCTACTCAAGAGAGAACCTTTGACCATCAGCAAAGAGTTGCTTTTCCAGCTGCAGAACTCAGGAAAGTGGGCCCTGCTCCTGCCTGCTGGCAGAGGCACAGGTGAACTGTCCCTGAGGCCTGAGGGTGTGAAAATGGGATAGCTGCCCCCATCCTGAGGTGTTGAGGGCAAGGGAAAGATGCCCTCCCCACTTTGCCTGGCCTGCAGCCTATGGGAAGCTAGCCCTGAGTATCGTCTGGGCAGAACAGTAGAGGAGCTGACCTTACTGACAGGGTTATAAGTAAACTGTACTAAGAGCTTTGGAGATCTGGCTCCACCCCTTGTCTGCTTTATGGTGGCATTAGCCACGGTGGAGAGTGTGTGATCTCCCTACTTCCACCCCTCACTGCTTGTGGCAGGTTGGTGAGCTGGCCCCTTATCTACTCCCGACCCACCTCATGTGTGTATGTGTGTATGGGGACATATATATGTACGTGTGGGCACATATGTATATGTGTGGGTGCACAGGTACATGCATGGATGTGAGTATGGAGGCTCAAGTTTATTTTGGGAATCATCCTCAATTGTTCTTCTGCCTTATTCATTGAGGTAGGGTCTCTCAATCAAACCCAGTCCTTACTAATATGGCTAATCTCACTAGGAAGCTGATGCTAAGGATGCTCCTATCTCCACCTTTCAAGGATGCAATTACAGGTGGGCTCTGGGGATCAGAATCCTGGTCCCCATATTTAAGATGCAAGCACTTTTAAACACTGAGCCATCTCTTCAGCCCCATGCTCCTTAATTTTCTCAAAGAAATCAATGCTGGAAAGTGAAGCAAACTAACACATAGAGAAGAGAATAGGGAAGTCAGTCTGGGTCTCTCCAGATGAATCTTTCACAGTCCTCAGGCCACCCTCCTTCCAAAGTAAAGTGGCACATGGCAATGAGAGGTCATGGAAACAAGAGACAGAGGATGACGTGGTCTCTTGTCTTCAAGAGTTAGACTACCAAAAAGTAAAATGTATATAGTTCTACTTATTTCTAAGAAACAAATCAGTGTTTGGAAGCTCCCTTATTTGCAGGTTGAATTGTATTTGCTCTGGAGATGAGAAGTCTGAGCTTCATCAGTGTAGAGACTGCAGTGTCCACCATGACCCTGAGGACTGGTGGGCAGCACAGCTTTTGATCCAGAGGTTCTCCATCTTCACAGAGAAGCTGCATCCTGTGTATGGCCAACACATACCACACTTAAAGGTATTCCTGTCAAGAACTTTTTCTAATTTTGACTTCTTAAGCTGGTCTGTGCCAACTGATGGCTCAACGGAGCAAGGACTAGGCAGGAACCAAGCCAGCTGTGGCTCCAGAGACTCTGTGGGCGGCAATCTCAGGGCTACTTAGCTTCAAACCTGTTCTTCCGTATAGTAAGCCCTAGTTTCCTTAATGATATCATGGGGATATTGCCAACAGTGCTTTTATAGGGAGAGCATTTGTGAAGTTTTTGTATGTAAAGCACTGAGCATGTTTGTTATAATAAGAAGCTGATCAATGATAGTTATTTGATCAGATTATGTCTGGAAGATAGTAGAGTTAACAATGTGGCATCTCTTGGGAACAGGCTACTATTTTTAGATTACTTTGATCATAATAGATTGTTACAATTATCTAATAGGAAGTGCATAACATTTTAAACTACTCCATAACTCACTTTTTATAAGCTGTGGTATTCCCCCTAGAATACTTAGCACCATATTTGGAAAAGAAATCACAGAACCCTTTTAATTAAAATAATGAATACTGTTGGCTGCAAACTCAGTAGTAAAAAATAGAAATGTTTACCAAGGTGGAAAGTGCCAGAGTGACACATTAATGCGCCTACACCAGATTAGACACATCTTAATCCATATGGCGCATCTTTTTTAGCTGCAAGAAATTTTGAATTTCTGTTATCATCTTCTAAAAAGGAAATGGGATGAGGTGCAGCCAAGAAAGGGTTTATCGTCAGATACCCACTTACTATCATTTGGGTTTCAAAGGCCTGGAAAGAATATGCAGAGAGTTAGGTACGTGACTTTTTGGGAAGAATAACCACAGCACGGCACAGTCTTATTTATTTAGGGCACTGCCCCCCTTGAAAGCAGAATTTCTATTACGCTGCTCCAACATTTCCAGGAAGAGGCTTCTATGAATGCCAAGCTCTTCAAGGGGGCCCCGGTGGGTCATTTTGCCCTCCTAAGAAGTGCTACTAAGGACACAAAGAGTAATTACAGCAATTACCTCCAGCAAATTAAAGCAAGGAGCCCCAGAGTCAGAACTCCGGTTTGGCTTCGGTCCCAGGCTGACACACTTTCTCAACTTTGAGGCCCAATTTTCTAGTTCCTTCCTGTCCAGTTCCTCTCCTCTTCTTTTTCGGGGTGTCATCTACTAGCAATAATCAATGCGCATTGCAGGAGGATGGCATTTAATATGCTAAATGTAATTTTATCCAAAACATCACAATATGCAAGTTCTCCATGTATAAGAGACTGATCTGGGCACTGTGGTGAATATAAAGGCAAATCATGTATCAGTCCATTGTTCACTTAGTAATTTTAAAATGCTTATTCTATTTTTAAATGGACATTGCACTGGGAACTGAGAGGGAGGAAATGATGCTGAGTACAATAAGTGTAAGATTCACAGTGCACCCAGATATGGTGCTGCATGCCTGTAACTCTAGTTACCCCAGAAAATGAGGCAGAAGGACCACAAATTCAAGGCCACTTTGGTTTCAGTAAGATCCTGACTTAAGATAAAATTTTAAAAAAGGCTAGTAGGTGTGGCTCAATGATAGAGTATCTTTGCATAAAAGGCTCTGGTTTAAATCCTCAACCATCTCTCCATCCAAAATTCATAGGCAGATAGTTAGTTTGTATAAATCCAAAATCAAGAGTTAGATAGCATCATGTAGCAACTGAGAATTAATTGACTCTGTCCTGGGCAATCAATAGTGTCTGTTATAGTTCAAAAATGTCCCTCCCAAGTTTCACATTTCCAACATGGCCGTAGTTAAAAGTGGAACCATTATAAGACCTTTGGGGTACAGGAGCTCATCCTCTGGGGGTAGGTTTATGTATCCCTGCATGAGGTCTGGAGGAGGGGGGCATCCTTCCCTTCTCTCTTTGCTGTGTAATACAGCAACCAGGTGTTGGCATGCTGGTGCTGGATTTCCCACCTCCAACTCTGAGGTTCTGTATTGATTGTCCAGTCTCTGGTATTCTTGTGGTAGCATCATAGAATAGACCAGAACAATGGCTAACATAGTTGTCTCTGTGCTTCCAGCCTGTATTTGAACATTACAGCCATCAGCAAGCACCTATGGATTCATCTTCACCCTGCTCCACAGTAGGAGTCAGAGATTCAGCTTCCTGATCAATTCACCTCAGATCATGGGACATCTTTGCTGTAGGCTTAGGAAAACGTAATGAAAAAAAAAATGTAGACAGTAGGTGGGGACCAAGTTACCTCTCCACTGTCCTCCAAACCCCTACATGTTCCTGATAGTAACCATGGAAGTAGAAACACCAAATAGTGTAGGCTTTTTAAAAATTGAAAATGGTTTTTGTCTTTCCATACAATATATTCTGACTAAGGTTTCCTTTCCCAGAGCCCCTCCCACATCCTACCCACCCCACCCAAATCCACACTTTCTTTCTCTTTCTCATTAAGAAACAAACGGGCATCTAAAAATAATAAAATAAAAACAAGTCAGAATAGGGTAAAACAAACAGAAGAAATAATAGCCAAAGAAAAGACACAAGTAACACAGACACTTATTTCACAATTTACTATCCTAGCCATTTTTAGATCTGCAGCTCAGTGCCATTGAATATCTTCGCACTGGCTGGGCCATTCTGCTTCCTTGTAAATCTTGCTCTTTTAGTAATCAGAGGACTCAGTCTGCTGCTTACTGACATATTTATGTCTAGAACTGCTAGGGTCTCGAGCTCCAGCTGCTCTATTGGCAAACCTACATGTGTGGACACACGCACACACACACATGCACACACACACACACACACAATAGAGCAATACAGGTGGAGGAAATGCATTTTCCTAACTGTCAGCCTTCAGTATTGGATGATATCTGTCTCAAATACTGTGTGGGAATGGTTAGCATCACGACTGAACAGTGACTCAGTAGTGATCTTGCCTCAGGTGTAAGTTGGGTAATTGAGAAAAGTGACCTGCATGCTTATGACCTCTAGGCTGGCCATTGTAATGTAGAGCCATAGGAAGAAAATCCAGCCGGCTCTTCGGCTCTTTGACAGGCACACAGTGGTAGATACTGCTTTGTGGGTCATTACTATATCTCTTCAGACTCTTCAAGAGCCAATAAGCCACAGTGGTCTGACGTGGAGACACTCAGTTTCTCTCGACTCAGTAGCACTCCGTGTTTGATGTAGTCCTTCTGTGTACGAGAGGCAGGGATTTAGTTTCTACATCAACTAAGTGGTAAGTAGGATAACTATGCTCAATGCTCTTGAGGGGTTAAGATAAGTATCTGGTCAACAGCTGCAGGAGGAAGGATATAAAACTCCCTACGAAAAGAGACACAGTGGAAGCCAGAACCGCCAGCTATGTTCAGTTAAAGTCTATTTGGGCCATGACAAATCAACGAGCTATGACAAGCAGCACCGAGCCAGGCTAATGTGCAGAGCCAGAGGAGAAGATTAATGCAAGGCTGTCACAATAGGGGCGGGGACACAAAAGCCATCAACAGAAATTCATGGCTAAGCATTCAGCCTTTTAATATTCTGTCTTTGTCTCTGTCATTGTGTCTGTCTGTCTGTCTGTCTGTCTGTCTGTGTCACCCTCTGTGTGTGTGTGTGTGTTAGTATGTGTGTGTGTGTTAGTACACACACACACACACACACACACACACACACACACACACACACAGGTTAGTGTACATCCTGTAGGAAGTTGGTCCTCTTTATCATGTGGGTCTTGGGGGCTGAACTCAGGTTGACAGTGTTCATAGCAAGCACCTTTATCTGAGCCATCCCATAGGCTTTAAGCTAACTTCTTTCCTCCCTCTCTCCCTCCCTCCCTCCCTCCCTCTTTCCTTCTTTTTCTTTTTTTTAAATTTATTTATTGTAAAGATACCACCCAGAGGAGAATTTGTGACTGTGGTGGATCCAGATCAGAGCTCACCTTCCAGGCCTGCAGACTCCCTGCTGTGGACCCAGGATAGGTCAGCTTTCCACAGTTCCTGCCTCCAGCACAAAAACAACAATGTCCACCCTACCTACTCCCAGACTTTGTGAAGAGGCCACCATGTGGTCTGCAAAGCAGCCACCCAGGTATCTGGTGTATAGAAGGAAACTCTTGGCGAAAGAGTGGGCCATGAAACAATCCAACACTTAAAACATGTCTAGTATTTGATGCTTTGAGGCAATCAAAAAAGAATGCAACCCTAACATACAGAACTCAAGGTTTTACCAAGTGATGAAGAGACATATATCTTTAAAAGCCAAGATAGTGAGATAGCTTAGTGGGCAAAAGTGTTTGCCATACAAACCTGGTGACCTGAGTTTGATCCCCAGAACCAACAGAAGCAATGAGCTCTATAAAGTTGTCCTCCAGTCTGACATGTGCCATAGAATGTATATATAAATCATATATATTTATATAGTGAGAAAAGTATGGAAGTACCTGGAAAGATGCTAAGAAATTAGGGAATAAGCATCAGATTCATAAATATTATCACCATGCTTGCTGGTTCAGTTATAACTTTTACTAGCTGTGAGGATAGTAATTAAGGCTGCTTAATTTCTCTGTTTTCTTTGTCACAAAGACCAGGTTAATAGCCCCCTCCTTCTTGTTTACAAAGTGGATGCCATGAGGCTCAGGATAATATGCGTGCATGGCTTAGACCATCTTTAGAAGTCATACAAATGTAAGACGCCTCATTCAGAACAATCTCACAGTTATCAGAATTGGTCCTCTTCCCTAGACAAACAAAAAGGCTTCCTAGCTTGCACAATGGAGCATGCTTTCTGAAAAAGGTCCAGCCAGATATGCATTCACTTCAGTTCTGAATTTGAACAGATGTGCCCTGACCTACTTCTACTTGTTCATATCATCAGGGTACTTGAAAATTTCTCTCTCTCTCTCTCTCTCTCTCTCTCTCTCTCTCTCTCTCTCTCTCTCTCTCTCTCTCTCTCTCTCTCTCTCACACACACACACACACACACACATACACACATACACACACACACTGTGATCTCCTTAGTGACATAAAAGCAAAATTTCCATTTAATGTCTGTATAAAAAGCAAATTTTCTTACAAAACCACAACTTTTTTATTCTTTATTTTTGTGTGAAAAGTTTCCTGAAACCTAATCTAGAGTTTCAAGAAAAAAAAGATCCCCAACACTCCAAACCAATGACTAAGGGGTGCATTGGGAGGGCTCCCTTGACATCTTGGTCTCAAAATCTCACCTGCCTTCTGAAAAAGCTCAATCCTCGCTACAAAACTGCCTCTTCCCGTCATTCATTGCCAGCCTTGGTGCTGACTGCCTCTTTTCTGAGAACGGTCTAGTTAGTGAGTAGTAAATATCCTCTAATCCAAGGCAAAGCCTGCCATCAGTTTGCCCACTCCTCTCGTACATTGGCATTGCCCGTGTGGAGTTGGGTAAGGAATGAGCAGAAAGGGTGTAACAAGGTGGGCGGTTACTGGGCAGCAAGTGGCAGGGTGATGGTGGTGCATGCCTTTAATCCCAGCATTTGGGAGACAGAGGCAGGGATCTCTGTGAGTTCAAGTCCAGCCTGGTCTACATAGTCAGTTCCAGGACAGCCAGGGATACACAAAGAAACCCTGTGTCCACAGTCACCTCTTTGTGCCTTTCTGGGAATCACCCTGGAGTCAGAAAACTGCAACAGGGCCCTGGCCCAGTCACTTAAACCCACCGCATTCCATATGGAAATGAGAGTGAGCAGGCTTGGCTCTTCTGGCTGGCCTAGCAGCTGTGCAGGCAAAGAGTAGACAGGACCAGAAAGAGAGCATCCTGGGCTGCCACAGCAAACAGGCAGCAAGCTGAGACTGGGGCTGACTTCAAAGGCTCTGAGGCTGGCGGAGCCACCTGCCTGGCCATCTAATAATTGTGATGTGAGAGGGCTTTCGATAATGTCAGCCTCCCACTTAATGCATTACACAGGGATGTGTGAATTAAATTCAGCACATTCGCCTGCCTGGTACCTACCTCGTCACCCAGTATTTCAGTATTTGAATGCGCTAGAGCCTTTCCTGCAGGCAGTGCCCCGGCAATTAGCTTTCTATCTCCTCTCTGGTTTCCACATACCCAGCACAGCACTTCCTGATGCTGTTGAGCTCACCTTACTTGGAAAAAAAATCTGTTCTTGCTATTTCCCAAATCTCCTGTGTTCTCTAACTTTTCCTTTGCTCTTCCCCAACTTTTGGCCCGTGCGGGGGGGGGGGGGGGGGGGCACCCAACATGGCTGCTGAAGGGGGGGGGCACCCAACATGGCTGCTGAAGGGGGCGGGGCACCCAACATGGCTGCTGAAGGGGGGGGGCACCCAACATGGCTGCTTTCCGTACTCCTGCCACTCTATACTCACGTCATGCTACCCATGTCTGTTCTGTTTCTTCTCGATCTTCCCTCTAGCCATGCTTTCTCCTTTGAATGTGAGACCCGAGTATTGAGTATTCTACATGTCCACTGCAGACCTCAAACTCAGGCAGCGCAACAGACAGGCAGCTGCTCTGCTGACCAACTGGAGTCATTTCAACTGCCTTTCAACTCTGGCAGAAAAGTAAACAAACCAAACAGTGCAGAGGCTGATGGTCCAGCCCTTGTGGACATGGCTTAGGTTTAAGTTCTGGCCCTACTACTTACCAACTGTGGGAACATGGACAATCTCTCACTTTCCACATCTGTGAAATGGACGTAAGAATAACCCCATGAAAATGTTATAGGAGTTAAATAAACTCATAGAAAGTCCCTAACTTAGACAAATATGTTAGATCCTTATTATAACTCTTTTCCATGAACATAATAGGAACAATATGTGTGAATAAAGCCCAGCAGGCTCCTCAGGAAAATGATTTATAATCATTAATGTACTAGCGAATAAGCCGTGACATTTGGCAGAAATGAAGTTAATTAATTGGAACCCAATGGTGGCTATGATTAGCAATAAAGCATGTTCCACATAAGCCTGAAGACTAGGGTAGACATTGTCCCTTGTTCCATCAAAACCAGAATGGTCGTAAAGATCATCTGATAGACTGGATACCAAACCTGAGAAATGCCTGAGATGTCAGGGGCACAGTACACATCTCCAGGTCCTCCATTCAGACTGTGTCTTGGTTGGTCTAGGATGTGTCCAAAGAGTCTGGAATAACATGTATGTGTTGAATTCACTGATTCAATCCATTCTCTTTTTGTCAAAGGTGATGCATCAAAGACCCAATAGACTTAGCCTGTTGGCCAACACACAAGTGAAGCAAAGACACAAAAGCTACATCATGGGCTTAATGCCTGGGGGGTGACAAAGGATGAGAGTCTACATGTGGTCACAGCGAGGTTCCATGAGTGCTTCATCTGCAGAGCAAACACTGCTGCAAGATGTCTCTGACCTGTGAGCTCACTTGGTAACAAGCATCCACAAGGCCAGTGTGAGGGGAAAACAGTCTACTTTATGCTTTTTCACTTTGAGACACCTCTGACAATGCTTAATGTACACTTCTATGTGCCCGAGAATAGCTATCTAGATTCCTTCCAAGCTAAAGATCTCCCCTAGAAGTTTCAGCACGGGAGACAGTATTTCCCAATTCCACAAAAGCAGCTCATCATCCACAGTGATTTTGGCAATCACAGCCCCTACAAGCAAGCAGTGTTGTCTTTGTGACCGGTGCAAGCAGCCCCAGACTGAACAATGACCTCATGACTCAACTGTCCACTCCCTTGGCAGAGGCACAGCTCCTGCTACAAAGATAAGGCCCCACCATTATCACCACAGAGAGATATCAGAAATGGTCTTTGTCTCAAATAGCCAAACTCTAATAACAGAAAAGTCTGGGAAATAGCACATTCAAGAGTAGCTTGGAGGGACTCATGCGAAAACCTGCTGTTATGCTATTAGTATTAATTAAGCTTTTAAATGTGCTTTTGGGGGATGCTAAGAAGCACAGTGCATATATTTTCTCTGATCAAAACTGGCCAGAGGCTACAGTGAAATGGATGACATGAGGGCAATCTGATAGTTTACAGGGGGGTCTTTGTTTTCCTCATCCCCAAATGCCTCCTAAGAACATCTCTTCATAGCACACGTCCTATGGAACAGCGGCAGGTTCAGCTTTCAGATGGTCCCGTTCTCTTCTCAAAGGCTTTTCAGCAGCAGCAGAGAGCAAGCTTGGAGTTGTAGAGGAAGCAGAAGAGAGACTAGTCACACAAAATCTTCCTTGACCTCACAATTCAGCCAAGGCCTGACTTTTCTAGACTTAGCTGCTCTTTTTCTTTTCTATATAATTTAATAAACTTTTGTTTCTCCAAACATACAGTTGGTTGAACCTAACATGCATCTTTGCCAGCAGCTGGGGCTCCTCCACCCTTTGTGTTTCTGATATCCTTTGGGGCCTGTGTGAAATCAGTTTGACAAGTCCTTTACTAAGTAGTTCCTGAAGAGCTTACCCTGACCAAGAGCCTCCAATCTTCAGTCTCTCAGAGACCATAGCTGGAGCGATATGCTACAGTTGGGAACTTCCTTACAGAGCTTGCCCTGTGTAGCTTTCGTGCCCTGAACTTCGCCTTGGGATCACTTCCTGGCTCTTTCTTGAGCAATTAAGAATACAGGACTCTTCATGAAAGACACACCTGTTCTTTATCCCACACATTCTCCATTTAAATCCAAGTAAGTCATCGAGGGAGAGGTGGCCTTTAAACACAGATCCCTGGTCTCAAAAACTAAACAGTCTGATGTAGGAGGTTTTGTGGGTTCAAAGTAGTTGGATACAAAATTAATTCACAAAAATGGTTAGCCTTAATGTTGGGGAACATAATTTACACTCCTGTTAAGGTTTGGCAGGAACTGGTAGACAGTTTTATTGTGTTAGCCTATGACCTTGAGTAGGTTGTCAATGTGTGATTTGTATTTTGCCTCCCTCCATGTGGGACATCTTGAGATTTCTTGTAATCTCTGTCATATGGATACACACAGTGAGATATGGATGTATTTTTAGAAACATAAAGCAACATAGAATATAAAATATAAATTATCATAATCCTTTTCATTTTCACTCACATATAATCCATATTTAGGGTATATGGGAACCTCTTCTGAAGGATTCTAGATATGAAATGCCAGAAAGTTCCCAGAGGACCAAAGTAGAGTTACTTCACATCCTGAACCAGCTTTCAATGAAAATAAACATTTTCTAAATTTAATGAAGAATAGTATGAATTTATAATACTGTGAGCATTAAGATGGGTGTCCAGAATGCATTAGATTAGCATAAGGTGGGCAGGGATATGCTTGGGACTAAAGAACCCACCATATTTACAGAGCCATGGTATCCATCTGCACTCTGCCACATCCTCAGACCAGAGCAGGGTCCCAAATGGAAAAATGTACTCAAGTTGGAAATAGTTCTATTCCAAATAATTACTTTAATTTTTAGTAATTATTCTGAAAGTGCTCATAAAGAACATTTTCTGTGAGAGCATGGGCTCCCAGCTCAGTTCCTGCCCCGTCCCCATGATGACCTCAGAGAGCCCAAGTGAGATGTTCAGAAAATTACAAGGACCTGGTTCATTTTCTCACCTAACTCTGAGGGCAAAATGTGTTTCAAGTTTTAGAAAGCAATCTGCTAAAATCAAATTTTTAAGACATTACATCAATCTTTAAGAAAATTTATAGCAGTGTGACCAAAAGGTGATCAAGGGTTTTAAAGAGCAAAGCATGATTTACAGCTTTTCACAAATACAGACTCCGAGATAGCAGAGAGCCAGTAACAATAAGGAAAAAGCAGCCAAATTCCCATTGGAAAGAAAAGAACAGGTCACAGCCAGCCTTTGTTAGGCTCCAGGCTACAAGGAAAGAGCCAATCCCCAGCAGAAGTTTCCAGGCCTCTGGCCTCCGCACTGTCTTCATGGAGCAGACATTCCAAGAATCTTTTGGTTATGTTAACATTTACACTCAAATTTCACTGTAAGCCAAACAAAGGCTGTCCTTTACTCTAGAGCAACTTTCTTTTTCCTGATACATCATGACCACAAAAGCCTTTGACCTACCCTTCAACACACAGAGTACATCAGCATGAACTTCATCTTCCCACAGTCCATCCCTCCAGATGTTGGGATCTCATTTAAAGTAGTATCATCCAATGAAACCTTCCCAGGCTTCTCAACCTAAAGCTCCCGACCCTTGGGTCAGAATAAATCTGACTCTTGATCATGACAACCTCATTAATCTACACAAGACTGATCCCAGCTTATGCCTTTAAAAACAAAACAAAACAAAAAAATCTGTGCTTTTCTTAATTGCTTTAAATGGAGTATTAGCATCTTAGGAACTGGAACTTGCCTCTATTGATCACTGTGACATTTCCAGTCTGGAACTGTGACTGCACATAGTAGGGCCACAGGCCAATGAAAAAAGGAAACATTGAAGGTGTCTGATGAATACTTTAGGAAACTTTAAGGCTCGAGCATTTGGGTTCAGAAATGTGTCACTCACATCCCAATTAATTTAAATCATGGTTCTCTACCAGGTCTAATTTAATTAACACATGGTTCACACATTCATTTGTTCTTTTTACTATGGAGGCGAAACAATATCCCCCCAACTATGACAAGTTTTGATTTAGTCAGTGCATACAGCCAGCTTGAATGTGCAAGGGTGCAATGCACTGTGCTTGGATTTCACAGATGCCTAAATGATTCTCTGAAAACATATCTAGCATATTCATTCCTAAGTACATTATTGGGTTGGTGTATCCAACAAGACCCAATCATCCGGAAAGGTTTTACGGAATTTTGATAAGAGGTTTCCTGGGGAGACGCAAATATTACCATCAAAATGTTATTCTGGTTCTAGGGGGAGAGCAATTTGTACGGGTCATATGAAATACATCATACCACATTATTCAAGTATTTAGATGTAGCATTGTTCTAGAATAATTGGCAGATTCGAAATATACTTCAGGAGCTAAAAGGTCATCAGAGAGCAGGCGCATCCCAGTGATGCATGAGGCTATGCTGAACATGAGCTGAACTTCAACCATGAGCACAGACTGGAAGGTTAGGGCAATGACAGACAGAGCTTCAGCCATATGCACTGACCAAAAGATGAGGGCAACTGTGCTCACTTCAATTTAGGTTAGAAAGTGCTTGGTGATGCATAGAAAATGCTATCATTTGGAAAAAAAAAAGTGTATTAGAAGCTACTGGCACTATTAAAGAATGGTATAAAAGACAATGGTGAAGACGTTATAAATAAAATGTAAGCAAGTATTTCTCCATTTGAATATGCAGCCACTCTCTCTTTACAGGAGAGGCACAGAGCTGCATGTAACATGCAGGAGAATGTGGATGTGCTGGAGCCACACTGCACAGACAGTGCCTAAAAAGCACAGACCAGGGGAGTGGCGCTGGCTGTTCTGGGCCAGCGTAATTCTAAGAAGCACCCAGCACTTCAGTCTGTTGACATGAATTTACTCATAAGGCCTGGCCAAGTCTCCTGGAGAGAATGGAATTGGCATATGACCTTTCCAAATCTGAGAAGAAAGAATTATTATGATGTTATATTCACGTCCTGAGGCATGCTGCTAAGCATAAAATCCGGGGTGTCTCTCCTCATATATTTACTACTAGTGACAGCCTGTACACCTCCAAAGCTTATAATCCCAAGGCCAGTGGAGAAAAAAAAAACCCAGAACTTATGGGGAGGTAGAGGAGGCTTGGACAAGTTCAGCATAGCTATTTCAAACAATGCCTTTACTTTGATAATTTCTACCTCCATAATTCTGGCTGTCAGTGTTCCCAAGTACGTCTATTCAGAACCTTTCAATCAATGTGAAGAAAACATATTCTTTATTTTGAATAAAACTAATACTATCTGTGGGCCTTTCTTAAAATGCTTTAAAAGTAAGCCGTTAGGGAGAACACAGACAGGAATAAGCTACATTGTAATTATAAAAACATGGACCCTAAGTTTTACAGAATTTCAAATGTCTCAAAAAATAATATTGTTTAAAAAAATCTGTAAAGGGTCACTGTATTTTTTTTCTTTTTGTTTCTCCTTTTTAATTACCAGATAGCACTGCCTTTAGGTTCATTATAGTTCAGTACAGTAACACTCACCCTAGGGGGTTTTTTCCCCTCCTTCTCTCCCAGTCAGACTCTGCAAAACAATTCTTCCATTAACTAGCTCTCAGGGGATATGCCTTTCTTCTCCTGGCTTGCATAAGAGGGCAGACATTCTAATTTTATAGCAAACACAGAGAAATTGTGGGTGGGATGTGCTTCCCTCTAACTGTAGGACTCTTTCAACAGAGAGTGTGCCATCTGGGTGTTAATTTGTTGTTATAACCTAAATGGCTTTCCTGGGTGGCATAATGAGAAGCCGAGCTGAAATATGGTTAATGCCACATGAGGCATGGATGACAGCTAGCCAGCCAAGCTCCCATTTCCTCTAGAGCAGTCTCTGTTTCCTCCAATATCCTCAGGAGCTCTCTCCACACCCCGAGTAACCATGAGGGATCCCACAATGGAAAGAAGCTTAAGAATGGAAAATAAATTAGTCTCATATCTAGGAACAGAAAACATATCCAGTCTTCTGTCATCCCTTACTTAGTAAAAGCTGCAATATGATAGCCGAAGGTCAGAAATGCTGAGGTATGGGACACTCAAGGAGGGGAGCAGGACGCCAGGGTGACCTCAAAGATGCTGCTTCCCTCCTATAAGTGGCCATGTTGAAGAAGTCACATAGCAAGGAATTGTGGGAAGACCTCGGTTTGCTACATACAGCAAAAGGCTGAATCTTGAGTGGCAGCCACAGCTACGAAGATACAGCCTGAGTGATCGTGGAAGCAGATTCTTTGTGCAGACTAGAATAGAGCCTGAAGGCTCCTTAACCACAACTTTGTGAACTCCTGGTCTAGGCCCAGACTTCTGTCCCATGGCCAAGGTGTGGCCAGAAATGTGTTATTTTAAGCTGCTAAATACATAGTGGTGTGCTATGCAGGAACAGAAAACTATACACTGAGAGAAAAAAATGAGATCCCTGTCTGTCCTCACACTGAGTCAGTCAGCCCAAGTCTCTCTGAAGGGTTCCTTGTCAATTACTCTCTTTGTAAAAAAAAAAAAAAAAAAAAAAAAAAACCTAGGAAGACACATTCAGAAAGCATAACAGAGCTCTGTGGAACGCTCCAAAGGGTGTCTGTTAGCTTCTTAGATGCTCCAAGTTCTATGCTGGGAAACTTATTAACCAGAGCAACTTCTGAAGCAGATAATGAAAAATAATGGCTATAGTGACATGTCCCCAAATCTTATTACACTATACAGAAAGCTTCTAAGTAGCTTTGCTTGAAATTACTGGAAATGAAGAGCAACGAGAGGCAATCAATTTGTCTTCATCTGCTGACGTCTTGCAAGTGAGATTCCATTAAGTCTCTATACCCGTAAGCTCATAGAAGAGTTTTTGAATAGAAATAAATGAAAAAGAAAAAGCTCACCTCACATCATCTTCTACCTTGAAGCTATTTGAACAGGGCTGTGATCCTTTGTGTATTAATTTACTCCTGTGTTAATTACATTCTCTATAATTCCAAAGTGTCAGATTTTTTTTTTTAAAGTAGGATGGGAGAGTCAAAAGTTAACCACGTAAGTTTTTTTTAACTACATAAACAGTAACTTTAGAACATGTGGCCCCTACAATAAAGCAGGCTAAAATCAGAATTGAAGCAAATTCTGACTTTTAAACATATCCAGTGTCTGTTCAGGATTATTTTGATATACTCCACCACTTCTTAAATGCCCACTGAAATAGTTAATCAATGGCAAGATTAGCTAATATTTGGAGATTTAGCTGAAGTTTTACTTCCTACAATGATTAGACAATAGATGTTAACACCAGACTATTCTCAATATTAATCATGGAACAATTAATAGTTTCTAAGATTCTTTCTAATGCTAACTAATCATGATTAAGCTTACATTTTGAATAATTGTTTCTAAAGCATCTACGGGTATTAAGAGTTTGCACAAAGAATGGACACAAGTCATCTGTATAAGAATGTCAAGTTGAAGTAAAAATCATATTTTGTGTTACTTTAGGTGTTGATACCCTAGAAATTTCTTGAGGGGTAAGGCATTACTGAGATGCGGAAAGTGATAGTCCAAGTTGAGAATTGTGAATATTGTGCCTGAGGCAAAAGAAAGGGGATGGAGATGGAGCCACCAACCACACAGCGTTACATTCGTTGAGCCATTGTGTACTGGGACAGCCTGTAAAGCTAGCAGTTGCCTGCGGTACTCCAGATAATGAGCAAGGAGGTAGACAATAGGTCAAGGTTATTTCTGAAGGTCAAGTTAGGCCAATTCAAACAAACATATTAGTAAGGTCCTACACACTGCCAGGCAATGCTGTGGAGTCTGAATTATGTCAGCAACCAAAGGAGACAGGGATGCCCCACCCTCATGGAGATCACACCCAATCTGCAAAGGGACAGGCACATAATTCTAATGAGCACTGTGATGAAGACCAATATGCTCTATATTAAAAAAAAAGGATTGACACTGAAGAACGAAGGTGACTGGAAGTGTTTATGTGGAGGTGCAGTGAGGCACAATTGTAAATGGGGTATACAGGCTAAGCACCCATGAGGCGCCATCCGGACAGACCTGAGGGGAGGAATAGACTGTGAAGTAGGGACCATAGATAGAATCACGAGACAGAGAGGCTAATAGAGTTGGAAGGGACTGTTCTAGATGGAGCAGCCAAGAAAGTCTTTTTCTGAGAAAATGAAATTTTAACTGAGATTACAGTGCCAACAAGGACCCAAATATCCATGAACTTAGAAACAGAACATTCTCAGGATGTAAACCCAAAGAAAACCTGAGTGAGATGGCATGATGATCAAGCTTCGGAGCCTACACCGTGGGCAGCGCCAGGTCATCTAAATTGCCTGGATTCTCAGTCGCTTCTCTGCTCAGCTACTGAACTCTCCTTATCTAGACACCACTGAGTTTCAAACACATTTTCTTAACTCTCATGCTCCTGATCACCACCCATTTTCTCTCTAAGGTGCTCTAAACAATGAATCTATACACGCAGCCCCTGCATACATTCTTTGTTTCACCTTCATTGAGTATCTGCCCAAACTTCTCTTGAAAGCTCCCAATGGTCTCTACACAACCAAATGCAAGGGACATGTGGCCTCTGCTCACCGAATGTCCTGCTGCCTCTGGCAGAGATGGCCATCATCACTTTCTGGAAGTGATGTCCTTCCCCTTGTCATCACAGCTTTTCCTCACTTGCTCCTGACATTTCTGATTGCTCCTCAATTACCCATATTGGAAATGATCCATGAATAAATATAGATGTCAATGTGAAAATATACTTAGGGGTTTTGATGTGTTGCAGGCCCATCCAACAGCCTTGCTGACTTTGGCTTGGGAAAAATTTATTTAGTCGACAGGGACATATTGGTGGAGGCCTGCCAGGGCTTGCCCTTTGTAATGACATGATCTCTGACAACATACTGCATCTCCAGGCCTTATTCCCATCACCTGTAAAATGGAGATTTTAATAGCTGCCTTGTGAGACTATTATGAATATGAAATTATTTACCATTCACAAGGTCTCCAACCATCACCTCACACCTAACAGATACATTTTATTGCTCATGTCCCCCAGAAGCTCAGAAAAACATCCTTCTTCTGAATAACAGGGGAAGGAAAAGTAACATTAATAAGGAAAGATACTTTTAAGCTTGTGGTTAGGGTCATTGTGAGTTAACTTAGTTAACTTGGCTTTATAAACCTAGCCTAAAATTCTTCACCGTGAGAAGAAATTTCAAATACACAAAATCTTTCAGGATAACAGCAGAAAATAAGAATTAATCTTTATTAATCTCACTTCTCAGATATATTTTATGTACATTTTTCTTTTTTGAGAGACAGGATGGGGAGTCATCTAGCTTTGGAGCCTGGATTTCAATCTCTACCCTGTAACTTGGCAGATGAGGGTCTCTGCAAAGGACATGGGTCCCTCATGCTTATTTAACATGAGGCTAATTACACTCCAACTCAAGGGCTAGTTTGGAAAATTAAATGAGCTAATATGGTGAAATACTTAGAATAGTACGAAGTCGGCACCCAATAAACATTGAAGGTGAGGACCGTAAGAACAGCTGCAGCCTTCCCTGGTCCTGCCGTCACTGGAGCTCACCCTTCAAGCCCATTTAGTGGTTTGATATCAAGCATCCTACTTTCCCTGACTGGCCATTTCCCCTGTGTAAATCACTCTCCATGTGTGTGAATTACAGGAAGTGGGCATTTTGAGTATGTTTCATTTTGTTTGCACTGACGGCTGTCCCAGTCTGTGTTCCAAAAGGCTGACCCAGTCTCTGGCTTCTGCTGGATTCAGTTGATAGGAACATCAGTAGAGGAAGAAGAGTAAGTCCTGGTGATCTACGCCTTAGCTCCCAGCTGACGGGGTACCATGGTTGCTATTTTTCCCCCAAGCTGTGGATCTGGCTAGGCAGCCTCTAGTCCTCCATTTCCCGCTCGTGATCAGGCCTAACAGAAGTGAAGTCTGTTGCAAGCCCCAGGATGCTTCCTAACTCATTTTAATTCCAATCTCTACATTCTGTTTGAATGTCCTTTCATTAAACTCTCCTAAATGAGGATGTTTTCTGCTAGGACCCAGGCTGAAGCCCAGGTCAAATACAGTCATACGTAGTTATTCAAAACAAATAATGGCAAGAGGACACCTTGACACTTTATTCAAGTGGAACCAAGCCACGATTCTATGCAAAGCACTCCAAATGTGTCTACCATCAGAGCTGGGTAGTTCGCGTTGAGGGCAAAGTGAAGGCCTCCACACCCACCAGCTTTGCTGGCCTGTCCATGCAAATGCCATTTTCTCTGACAATGTGCGGGATCAGATGTTCAACTGCCTCTCTGCCCAGCTCTATCCATGAGGCCCTTGACACCTTGACCTGGATAAGAAGCTCAGAGGCAAGTCCCCGGTGCTACCTCATCTTTTCCACACTGGCCTAGAGGAACTGGAGTTAGAGATGCATCCTGCTGACAATCAGGCCCTTGGTGGCACTCACTGTATGCCCTTGGGCTACAGCACTTAATTACAACCAGCAGAGTAATTTTAGAAGGTGACATCAGTATGAGTTCATCATTAATTGCATCTTTAGGTCATAATCTATGTGAGACAATGATTCCATAAGTGTCTGTGTGCTGCTTTCTTGACAAGCCATCAACATACATAAATAAAAGGGATAACATTCTTTAATAACATGGCAGGACAAGCTTGGGCTAAGATGCAGTGTGGTATGTTCTCATGCAGAGAAACTATCTTATACAATGTTTCCTGAAAATGTAATTGAGGACCCCAAATGTGGGGATCCCAGTACACAAGATCTCTGTTTTAATATTTTTTTAAATGAAAACTATGAACAATAAGAGCTGAAGTTACACTTTAGTAAAATGTGGATAATTGTATCATGAATTCTAATTGGTGTTAATAATAAAAACCTGGAGCCAGATCCGAGAGACAAAGGAGCAAGCCACTGGAGAGACTTCTTACCTCTTCCAAATCCTTATGTTGGAAGGGGCCAAGCTTCTATCTCCACCCTGCCTCATCACTTCCTCTCTGCTCAGCCACATTACTTCCTGTCTCCATCTCTCTAGTGCTGGGCTTCCCAAAGGCTGGGATTAAAGGTGTGAGCCTCCACTGCCTGGCTTTGTTTCTCTTTTAGAGTGGATCATTATCCTGTAGCCCAGGGTGGTCTTGAACTTCAGGTCTTCCTGCTTCTTCCTACCAAGTGCTGGGATTAAAGGTGTGTGCCACCACCGCCTGGTCTCTGTGGTTAACTAGCTCTGCCCTCTTACCTCCAGACAAGCTTAATTTGTTAGAGCACAAACAAAATATTACCACAGATAATGTCTAAATGTGGAGCCAGATTAGAGACATTCAACAGAAGAAAAACGTGGAAGGGATATGACACGGGGAAGGGAAGAAAAATCAAGTGAATCAGGCCAGCTTCCCTGTTTAATTGTGGCGCTTGATTCAGAATTGGTCCCATTACCAACAAATGTCTCTTGCAGAATCCAAGTGGAACAGCATCAGCAACCTGCAGCAATGGCGCTCCTTTTTCTCAAGCACAAAACAACTGATGAGCTGTAATTTTGTTTACTCAAGAGACATGGTTCTGAATGGCTGTATACAAATCTGATTCCTGTGCCGACAATCAAATTTGAAAATGCACGAGGGAATCTGGCTTCGTGGACAGAACACTCAAGTGAGTACTCTGTAAAGTGAATAATGGAGACCTTGCCCCTGGCCCTCACTTCCTCTGTGCTTACGAGATTAACAGCTGGCTTGTGCACGTGCAAGTGGGTATGTGCATGTAGGTCTGTGCACGCTTCAATGAAAGCGTCATTCAGATTTCAAGTTGATGGGGCACCTGGAAGTGATTAAAGTTCACATAAGAAAAGATATATGCTTAGAGGTCTAAGGAAAGATAAAAAAATATTTGCTTTTAGATATCTCAGTGCACATTCAGAAGGTCAATGGGAAACATGTAAGGAGTAAAACTTAATGAAGTCACAGGAGAAGAGTATAGAGCTATGGACTAAGATAGAACTTCCTAAGCTGGGGGTTCATGCTGGGTTTAAGAGCCTGAAACTATAGGAGAATATACAGAGGTTTCCATTTCTGCCACAATCCAAGTCTCTGCTGTCTTCATTTACCCTACATTATTCTATTAGTTAGAAGTACAAAGGTTTTTGTTTTGCATGGAGAATTTGCAAAAGAAGACATTTTATGGTACAGTATTCTTCCATTTATACTTAAATGAGGTTGCATGAGCCTGTGGGAACTATTCTTCAATAGAAGCAACCCTGTCATACTGAATGTGAATGAGAAGAATCAGGCTAACCCATGAAGTGTGTCATCTTTGAAATATATGTATATATTTCTTAAGCCTTCCAAGGAAACTGGCTTAGAATATTATTTCTCACGAAAAGGAGTTCTCAGGGGGCATGGCTGATTTCTGGTCTGAAATGGCCAGAACCATGTGAACAGAAGCACGAGTGTGTTCCGGGTCCCAGCACTTCAGTCCACCGCAAGTGCTCTTCCTTGCTGGCTATCACTGGTGCTAACAAATCAACCCTTCACTTTCTAAACAAGGCAAAGAGAGGCAAAGAGACAGAGAACTGTGTTGCTCGGCCCAGCCCATATGAATTATACTTCAGAGAGACTAGATATTGGCAAGAATAAGTTTCTATTTATAGAATAGTTTCTACCAATGCAAACAAGAATTGTAAAAAACGTCATCATTTATAAAGCTTCGAATAAAATAAGACTTTTAGAAGAAAATTGGAATTATCTTCCCCAACATGAGACAAGTAGAAAGAATCTGATGAAATATACAATGCAGAGGCAAGAGGGCATGTTAAATGTGCCTAGAAAACAAATTTCATTTTTCCTGAATAAATTACAAAGGGAAGAGACAAGTAAAAGAAGAATATGAAATAAAGCGAGCTTTATCCAGACTTATTAGCATCTATTTTGGACACATGTATACATACAATTCCTAATAGCACCACACACATCCTACTACAAACAACAGTTTGCCTTGAAAATTACTTGGAAACAATCACAGTTTTAAAACATAATTTCTCATTTGGAAATCATAAAGTACTGTGTGCTCTCTTATTTGGACAATAAACCCATATCTGTAAAATTTACTACAACAATGCCCATCTGGGACACAGGCAGGCCATCCCTTGGTAGAAATTTATAATTATTTGCATTCATATAGTTTTCAATGGCTTGCTTCATAGCATAAGTTTACATTTCAAAAACTTTCAAATTATTTAATGTATATAATGCTGTCGTGGAGCTCCAACAGTTTAAATGTGCTCTGAGTCCCAGATTCTACACTGGACATCACCACATTATGTAACATGCACAATAAAACTATTATTATCCCTTAATTTTGAACAAGAGGAAGTAACTTGCCTAAAGCTATATAGCTAGTTTTAAAAGCCATACAGTCATCTCAATGCACATACAAAAAACCCATTTCACAAAATTCTACTCTCATCTGTAATAAAAATTCTCAGCAAAATAGAAATAGAATGACCTTGAAAAAGGGCAGCAACTAAAAGCCCTACAGCTAACACAATACTTAATAGTGAAAGACACTTATTTTTTATTACTCCTATTTAGTACTGATGGTCTTAGCCAGTATTATAGGCAGGAAAAAAATAAAGATGTAAAAATTTTGTTACTTGCTGATGACATAATAAACTATGTAAAAAATTCCTAGCAAAGTTATAAAGCTCTTGGGTTTAGCAATGCTGCAAGATGTATGGCCAATATAAAATCATCTATTGCATTTTTATATTCTACAATGGCTAGAAGGTGAAATTAAAATGGAAACATCCGAACTTACATACTTACAGGTAATTTTTCACAGAACAAGCACAATGGGAATGAGACGTTACTGGTAAAAGGAATTAAGGGAGAGGGGGTGAATTGGAAATTTGCCCTTATGGACTGGAAGACTGTTACATCTCAATCATGCCCCAAAAGATCTACAGATTCCATATACTACCCAACAAATCACAACAATGTCTCCTATACAAATTGGTATTTGAGTTCTAAAAGTTGTGTGGAAATGCCAAGGACTTTATTATAAGATATAGACAGAAACACAATGTTGGATCATACTATTGAAATGTAGGACTTACAACAAAGCTCCAGTGAAACATTTACACAAGACCAATACTGTATCAGTAGAATAAAATAGAGTTCAAAGATAACTCACCACAGAGAAGTAGATTTACAAGAGAAGTTTTTTGATGTTTAAAAGAGGAAATTAATATTTTTTAAAAGCCTTCACTGAAACAACTAGATAGTTATGAGGAATAAGGAAGTCTGTGGACATAGTCTGGTGGTAAGATGCTTGCCTAGCATGTGTAAAAGCCCTAAGTTCATTTCCTCATCTGAGAAAGAAGGGAAGAAAAGGGGAAGGAGAGAAAAAGTTAAAAGAAGAAGAACTTTGTTGTTCTCTTCTTACTACATACAGAAATTAACCTGAAATGGGTCAGAGAGACCTATGTAGAAGGGACATAGCTATAAACGTTCCAGAAGAAAGTACAAGAAAAAGTCTCTGGTTTGGTGTTAAGCAACAGTGGTTTGAATACTGCATAAAGATACACACAGTGTGAAAACAAAAGCTGATTGATGTGGGATGTCTTTCTGTATGCTGTGAATTGCCATTATATAATTATAATAAAGGGACTATTTTGACCTATGGCAAGGCAGCTTAGAGGCAGGCAAGAAATCCAAATAGAGATAAAAGAGAAGAAAGACAGAGTCGGGGAGATGCTGAAATCTGCTGCCCAAGGAAGTAAGCTGTATAGAAACACAGGTAAGACATGAGCCACGTGGAAATACACAGATTAATGAAAATGGGTTGAGTTAAGTTGAAATAGCTAGCAAGTAATGAGCCTGAGCCATAAGCCAAGCAGTTTGTAATTAATATAAGCCTCTGAGTAATTATTTTATATGCAGCCGCAGGACAGTGGGTGGGAGAGCTTTGTCCAGACCACAGATGGGTCAGGAACTTTAAACTACAGCTGATGGTTTGGAATTTCATCAAAAATTTAAAACTTTTAGCCTTCTAAAGACTTAAAAAAAAATAAGACAGGTGATGGATGGAATGATATTTGCAAAACCATGCTCAATGATGGACTCACACTACATACTATAGCATGTTTTTTTTTTTAAAAAAAAAAACTCTTACAAGCCAATTAAATACACAAGACACTAAAAATAAAAGGATAATATTTAAATGAACACTTTACTAAAGAAAAAATGGAAACACGATTGCCAGTTGCTACACAGAAAAAAGATTCAGCATTATTGTTATAAATATGATGCAAGGTATTTTAAAAGACATACAGACACTTAGATATTTGTCCAAAGAGTCTCAATATATCCATGAAGGTGTTGTTAAATGAGATTAATATTTAATGGTTGAAGGTGAGTAAATGAGATTACCCCCATAATGGACGTGAGCCTCAAACAAACAGTTGACAGCTTTAAGGAAACAAAAGCCTGACGTCTGAGCAAGAGGAAGCCCAGCAGCCGCCACCGCTGAACCCAAGTGTGAAGGCCTCCCTGGGTCTCCAGCCTGCTAGCCCAGCCTCAAGGTGTTAGATTTATTACACGTCTACACTTAACCAGTTCCTCAGTTTCCCTCTTCCTGCCCCCCCCTTCCTTCTGCGTGTCTTTTTCCTTCCTGCCCCCCTTATCATTACTGTCCTCTATTCACTGCTCACAAACACCCCAAGTCTAACACAGTTTGCTAGAAAATCAGGCACGTGCTTGCTCTACGTGAGCAAAGTCATGTGTAAAAGCGCCTGCCTATCACATCTGCTTCGTTCCTTTATTCTTACTCCTATGTCTAGCTTTATACACGGAGACTGAAACCAAATGATTTTACCTATGAAAATATATTTTTAGCTTTATTCTTTTCGTAGTAAAAAAAGAGTGATAACAAAAATACACACTGAGTAAAAATGGCTTTTTAAAAAACCTGTGGTAATGGAATACACTTAGCAGTAAAAAGAATAAAGTATAGATTCAGTCTCTAAGTATTATGCTGAACGATAAGATAGATACAAAAGGCTACACTCTATAAGACTCTATTCATATGTAATTCCACAGAGGACAGACATAACCTGAGTGACTTCTAGAGACTGAGAGAAAGTGGGCCTTGGAGCTTGGAGGATGACTAAGCACACAAGAACCCTTTGGGTGATATAAATCTTTTAAATTTTAATTTAATTATATTTTATTTTATATGGATGGGTGTTTAGCCTGCATGTGTGTCCATGTACCATGTGCATACAGTACCTGCAGAGACCAGCAGAGGATGTCAGGCCCCTGGAAGTGGAATGTAGATGGTGGTATGTTGCCATGTGAGTGATGAGAACACAAGCAGGCTTCAGCATGGCATGGGACTCGGCACATCTGCCGTCCTCAGCACCCAGGTTCTTGTACCTGCTATGTCACATATTTAATAAAACCAGTCTGGAATATCAGAGGACAGAGCCATCTCCTCCTTTTTTTTTTTTTCCCCCGAGACAGAGTTTTCTGTGTAACAGTCCTGGCTGTCCTGGAACTTGCTTTGAAGACCAGGCTGGCCTTGAACTCACAGAGATCCTCCTGCCTCTGCCTTTCAAGTGCTGGCACTAACAGCATGCACCACCACTGCCTGCCTGGGAGCCTGGAACTCCCTCAGTAAACCAAGCTGACCTCAAACTCAGACCTGCTGGGATTAAAGGCATAGGATAGGTCACCACTCTCTGACCCTCCTGGATTGATTGTGGGTGGATCCCTTCTCTGATATTTCAGAGTGGTTTATTAAATATATAACATGTCACCACATTTCTCTTTCTGTCTCATACTTCCTCATCTACTCCTCTTTGCACATGAGCTAAAAGCACAGCCCAGTCCAGCTGGTCTTCATCAAATCTCTATATCCATGTTCTCAGGAGAAGCCATTTTACTTAGTGATCAAGACATCCATTTGGCTATATATCCAGGGCTCATATCTCAAGGTCCGGTGTCCAGGGGGCAAGTGAGTTAGCTTAGAAGATAACCCTTGAGGAGGGAAGATGGAGCAGGGAAGAAGTGTCAGCCTCTGACCTAGGAAGCCCACCTGGAGTCGGCCCCTCCCACTACTGCTTTCACACACCCTTGCTCTGCCTCTCCAAGCATATCCTTACATGTAAGCCTCTGTGCTTCCTGTTGCCTCCTAGAAGGTTTTCCCCACAGATATTCACTGACTTTGCTATCACACTCTTACGTTTGCTCATCATTTTACAAACATAACGTGCTCACATGTATTTGCTTGTTATTTGACCTATTATCTGTTTCCCTTCAAGAGACCAGCCTTCACTTGAGGAAAACCTGCAATATTCCCTACATATCACCAGGATTCTTCCCAGGCACAGAGTAGGGTTTGAATTGTGTGGCTGGTTTGTACAGAGGAAGTAGGGAATACCTGTTGAGAACTGTGAAACAGGCTATGAGAACTGTGAGAACAAGCCCAAGTGACTGGGAAGAAGAGTCTGTTGTGGGATTAGCTGGGAGCCATGGGTGGATTCTGAAATGGGGGATGAGAGTGGTGCTCCAGGGAGATGTCCGGTGCTCCAGAAGATGTCCAGTGCTCCAAGGAGATGCCCAGTGCTTCAGGGAGATGTTCAGTGCTCCAGGAAATGCCTAGTGCTCTAGGAGATGTCCAGTGCTCTAGGAGATGCCCGATGCTTCAGGAAATGCCCAGTGCTCCAGGAGATGCCCAGTGCTCCCTGAGATGTCTAGTTCTCCAGGGAGATGTCCAGTGCTCCAGAGGGATGTTCAGTGCTCCAGGAAATACCTAGTGCTTTAGGAGATGCCCAATGCTCCAGGAGATGCCCAGTGCTCTAGGAGATGCCCGTTGTTTCAGGAAATGCCCAGTGCTCCAGGAGATGCCCAATATCAGTAGCATCACAGTTTTGAGTATGGCGGAAGAGGGCTCAAGTAGAGTTTATGATAGAGACAGCCACAGAAAATAAGAGAGAATCCATACTTTAGCAATTGACTGAAGGTGTGTGTGAGCCCATGAGTGGGAGGAGTATCTGTATTGCCAAGGAGTCAAGCTGGAAGCAGTCACTAGGTCATTTTGTAGAAGATCCAGGGCAGCATTTAGATGACAGTTTTAGGAGGAGGCTGCAACGGAAGGTTTTAAGAGAATGCTTGAGGGTTTGAGTGGCTACAACTTACGCAGAGTATTTTTTTTTCCAGGGCATTTTCATCTTGGTCATGATTCTGTGTGATAGGTGGGTTTAAAAAAATAATCTAATTTGTTTACAATGCATAAGCCAAGAGAAACGAAGTCAGCTTCTCTGACATGACTGGAGTAGGAAAGTGGCCAGCTTGGAAATATCACTTAAGGCAGGGACTCAAAACAGTGTGACACGTTTCTCTCTGGACACTAACAGCCCAAACCGTATTCTATGTGGCATGTTCACCAATTTATGAGTGCAGGCTGGGCCAGGAAAGGCAGGTTGCAAACTGAGAGCAAAAGCCCGAGACTTGCTCAGTGTTTCTATTGCATCTGGGGAAGAGGCTGAGGGAGAGCTGAGCTCTGGTAGCCAGGTAACCTATGAATAGGGGGACTCTGGAGCTCTCTCACTCTGCATGGCCTTCAAGGATGACAGGGCCAGCAGCTGTGACTAAGGTGCACAGAACCAGCACGATGTAGAGAGCTTGTAGTTTCCTGTCAGGCCAGTTCTGGGGTTTTCTGTCACTTTATTACTTCAGGATCAGCCCTCATCGGGGCCCAGTTTAGCAACAAGTCACTTACTCTTCTGCATAGTTATCCGAAGCCACCTTCTGGGCTCTATCTAAAACTTCTTGACTTAGGCCTGCTTCTCCAATGAATCTAGGAAAGAAAGAGTCTAGTCCTGTCTCCTTCCCCCTATCCCTCCCATCCATTCTCTGAAAAGTGTAGAAGGAGGAAGTTCTGGGCATCAATCAATCTCTCCCTCCCTCCCCTTTGTCTTTCCCCCTTCATCTCCTCTTCTCTCTCTCTCCCTCCTTCCCTCTCCCCTCTCTCTCCCTCTCTCCCTTCCCACCCTCTCTTCCCGCTGACCATTCCAGGAGACTAAAGTCTAGGCTCCTCTCTGCTGGTAAGTCACAGGCATGTGTTAGCACCACCCTCCATGGGACGGAGAGCTGGAATGATAATTCCAGACTGTCCTTGGTGGCCCAGTCCCTAAGGCGGAGCCTCCAGCTGGGCAGTCATCAGCAGAGCTCCATCTGTCTTCTCCTTTTATTTTTTCATCTGGTCCTAAAGCTGAGAGGTATCTTAGTCCATACTCTGTGTAATGAAATACCCGAGTTCAGGTCATGTATAAAGGACGATAGCTTATTTAACACACCCTTCTGGAAGCTGGGACATCCAAGAGCAATGGAATTGTCTGGCTGCATCATGACACAGCAAGATGTGCAAGCATGTGTGAGCTCAGGTCCCATCATTGCTGCTTGTAAAGTTACCGGTCTCTGGTGACTTTACCTAACCCCAGTTTTCCTTCAATGACCCCGTCCCACGATAATGAAAACTACTCCTGTATGAGTGCTGAAGGGAACATTTAAATCATCATGGCAGGAAGAGAAGTAAGGATGGGGTTATAGTGACTCCTGACACCCAGGAACCCAGGAATCTATGACAGATGTTATTTCCTTAGGCTTCTCAATGCCTTCCTGAGTAAGTCATGTAAGGAGGGCTCACATTCTCCTAGATTGCCAGTAAAGGGTGAAGAAACACACAGCTTACTGCTATGTGCCAGTGCTGTATGCAGCCTGTCTCCACTGCCTCTGGAGAAGATGCACCATTCCTTAATATTCAGACCCCTCTAAAATGGCTCGGTACCTCAGTTACAGCAGCACAGAACCTCAGTGATCAAATAATAGTAAGGCATTTTAATGGTTATTATTGGGTGGGGTTTTTTTTTCCCTTCAGAAAGCAGTGTTCAACCATAGTCAGCTTATCACTGCTTAATATTTTTCTTCATGAAGTGATCAGAAGCTAGCCCTAGCATCCAAAATTTACAGTCTTTCCTCTGTTCTTACATTATTTCTTGCCTCCCTCAGATAAAGGAAGTCATAAGTTATAACTCTTAAAATCAACCCATAAAGACACGTGGATCTTCCTAAAAGTTTATAAGTGTTTTACAAAGTAGCTGGATTTGGCAAATTCTTTAAAAACAATGAAGTAGCCGAAAATGTCAGATACTACACACAGCTTTCTTTGGCAGATTTCAGGGTGGACAATAACCAAAGCTAGTCCCTTCTTTCTTGGGTTTCCTGACCGTGTCCTCCTTGAGTTCATTCTTGGGTTATAATTCAAGGTCACAAACGCAGTGACGTCAAAGACTCATGTCGCCAAAGAGAAAGACAAAGTTCAGCAAATTAAAGCTGCTTCCAGGAAGCACTGGGATACAGGTTATAGAAACATAAGGACTGGGGCACACAAAAATGGAAACTTCTCTTGGGATGTCTACAATTTGCCCCTAAACGGTTCCTGCAGATCTGTTTTCAGGAACCCCAACACACAGTGCAGAGTGAGGGATGAAGCTTGAGTGGGCCTTTCTAAACAAGGTGCAGAGCCTTGGTGGCTGTGCTGCGGGGCTGGAGCAGGGTGGTAGAGACGGTGCTCACAGGTCAGGACTGCAGAGCCATCAGATACTCTGCCCACAGTGTGCAGACAGCTGACGGCTTGTCACCCAGCAGGAAGGGGGCAGAGCATGCTCTAGCCTTCCTCCAGGCTCCCTAGGGACTCCTGGTGATTGGGAGAAATCAAAAGGAATATGAGAAAAGGGTGAAGAATTAAGCCAGAATCAGACCGGGCCAGATGTCTAAGTGACAGGGAGACCTTGAATAAACTGCCCAGTGCCTGGAAAGGTCTGCCCTGACGTCGCTTTTCTAGTGAACCAGCATGAGAGGCTGAAAAACTTTACTACTACCTAGGCTCACATGGGATCACACTTATATATGTCTACACACACCACTCACCTAAGTAAACAATAAAAACATTAACTACACAAACCAGTAAATCACATCTGCTCAGCCATTTCCCTTCTCAATCTGTTCACGACACAATGGCGAAAAGGAATTTTAAAGTGTGAAGAGGTGTTCAACGTTGAGGGCATAGAACACACAGCCATTACAAAGTTCTACAGTTTTAGGACTTCAAGGCAGTCTGCCTCCCCCAGAGTCATGTGACTTTGAGCAGGGCAAGTCCTGAAATCCTCCCTCCTGGTAGCCTGCCTAGCTCTCATCCGTGCTGCTGGGTATTTGCTTTATTGTTTTTTTGGTTTTTTTGTTTGCTTGCTTGTTTTTGTTTTTCTGCTTCTCAGTATGAAGCTCAGATTAGCCTTGTGCGTTCCTCTTGCCTCGGCCTCTCCATTTCTGGATTCACAGGCCTGTAGCACCATCCTTAGCTTCATTCCCTGGGATCACAGGCATGTATGTACCACCATACCTAGCTTCAAGCTGCATCTTAAAATTTTTTATGTACAGGTGTTTTGTTTGTATTTATGAGTCTGTGCACACAAAGGCCAAATGGTGTTGGGGCCCTGGAACTGAGGATGCAGAGGCTGTGAACCACCATAAGGGCACTGAGAATCAAATCTAGGTCCTCTGGAGTCAATGCTCATATCCACTGAGCATCTCTCCAGCCCTTCCATACTGTCTTTTGAGAGCACTTAACCTCTCAAAGCTCAAAACACCTGTCTGGTTCATGAGTTGGATCTCTAAACCTGTGATGCTCAGTTACCATAACCACTGGTGCATAATGCCCTTGGAGTTTTAGATTTTATGCCCAAGGGCCCAACTGATACTCTTTCCTGGGGCCTCATACCCACCGGAATGGATTCTTTACTTCCTGCCTATCCTCTCCACTAAATAATTTTTTTTAAAGTTTCACCTCCCATTTAGTTACTGAAATCAGGAGGTCCTTCCTTTAGCTCATTGCCCATTATTCCCTGGCCTGCCCTCAACGTGCTTCATTACAGCATGCTCTACAGCTCCTCTGCCTTCTGCAGCAGCCTCTGAATGAATATCAACTTTTCACTCGGTGAAATTACAACTGTTTTCTCTCCCAGTCTCTTCCCAGTCTAGGATCAGAATAGGTCACAGATCTGATCAGGTCTTTATTTAAAGTGTTAAAAATGGCATTCCTGTTGTTTGCACATTAAAGGGGATCTTCAGGGTGCCCTGGAGCTCAGTCTGCAACCAGCTGACCCACACTGTTCCCTGCAGATACCCTCTTCCTTCCCAAAGTCTTGATTAAGCTCTTCCCTCAGCACAAATCACTTCCCAGACAGGTGGCACAGAATGGGTCTCCCTGTCTCATGAGGGCACTGTCACCTGTAAATGGTAAATGGCTGTACTGGTTAAAGGTTTTTTGTTTTGTTTTGTTTTTCCCAAGGTTCTGGAGGAATAAGGAATAATGTCCTTCTCCAACAGAATCCCCAGGTGTGACCTCCTAGAGTCCGTGGGAGAGGGAAAGTGCAGAGAGCATCCTTCAAACGCCGGACTAATGGACTCCACTAAAGCAATACTGGAGACTTCAGCTGCTTCAGTCTGAAGCTGAGAAATGCCCCCAAATTAGAAAGAAATGTTCGCCCCCATGACCTCCTCCTCATATATAATCAAAAGGTTTAAAGAGACTGAGTTAAAAGCAGTCCAGTTTATTGGTTCTATGTGCACAGACTCTAGAGTTTTGTGCAAATCCTGGCTCTGTTATGTACTGACTCTCCCACCTTGGGCAAGCACCTAACCTCTCTGTCTTTTAACCCATGAAAACACTTCTGTCTTCATCTCTTAAAAGAGGTTGTGCTAGCAGCATATCCTGTAGAGCTGTCATGAGGACTGAATGAGGTGATGTATGTGTTATATGCTCTGAGCAGGGTCTCATACTGTCCACTGCAAGCATCTCAGTCACCAGGCATTTCATTATTACTGGGTGTGTTTTCCAAAAGAGCCTTCAGAGCATTCTGGCTGAAGCTGTTACATTTTGGTCACAATAGCACTCAAAGCTTAAAACTAAAATGTCAAAATTGAAATAACCACCGGCTTGTTTTTATTTCCCGTAACACTGTTTTAATGAAAATATTCTGAATGAATAATCTTGTTGATTCAGACAAAACAAATAAAATGCCTATTAGTAGATGGTTATTGGCTTAACAGAGTGTGACAATACATTCCTTAAATATGCATTATAACCTGTTCATATCCAGTGAATCCACAGCATATGGCCTCGTTTACCTTTGATACATAAAGAGCAAAATCAAATTCAGTTTCCTGTGCTTCACAACTCAATCAACCAGACGTAACAAGTCATTGTACTAAAGTGGAGAGTGTATACCCACGACCGCCCAAGTACAAAGAATGCAGGCTTAGGGAACTTAGCTGTAGGACACTTGCTTAGCATTCATGTACACAGTAGAGTAAAATTCTTTCAGTAGATATAATACTGTCTTCATGTCTAAGAAATTCAACTCCTAACTATATGCCCAAGACATATGAGTAAGATAAATACCAAGATTGTTCATAGCAGCTAACTCCTAATAGCCCCAAATAAAAGGAATCCCAGCTGTCTATCAACAGGAGAATGGATGAACAAACTCTTGAGTGACTATCTTAACTGAATGTCATATATTAATGAGAATAAGCTGGCTACTAATGTATACAGCAATATGAATGGAGCTCAAAGAAATTATGTCACATGAAATAATACAGATCAAAAATGATGTAACTGTATTATTGCTGTATATGATTGCTGTAGATTGATTTTGAACTCCCCCCAAAGGCTCATGAGTTGAAGGCTTGGTATTGGGAAGGGGTGAGATATTTAAGATGGGGGTGTAGATGGGAGGTCTTTAGGTAACTGGGGGACGTGCTCTCAAAACAAATTCTAGGACCCAGATCACTCCTGCCTCTCTGTTTAGTTTTTCGTGGCCTTGAGGTGAGAATATGCTCTCATACTCACTTCCACCAAAGGCTCAAAGTAAACGTTGTCAGTTGAACATCGTCAGAAATCCCCCGAATCATGAGCCCAAATCATCTTTCTTTAAGCTGATTGTCTCAGGTATTTTGCTATAGAGAGGAAAAGCTTACTGGCCCAATGACTGTCTTTATATGAAATTTAAGAATCATCAGCCGTGGTCAGTAAGTCACAGTACTGTTTTACCCCCAAGGAGGAGAAAACAGGTACAGACTAGGAAGAAGCAGGAAAAATTCTTATGGGATATAAACAATGTTTAATTATATATCTTGATTTGGGGGGAGTAGTTACATTGAGCTATACATGTGCAAAATCTATCAATCTTTCTAAGAATGTGTTTTACTTTTGTTGTGAAAACACTCTCAAGTAGACTGATTGTACATGAGCTTAATAAAAGTAATTTCTCTTTGCTGATTCCACATGCTATGGGAGAATTGGCAGGGTGATCCACCCACAAACATACAAAGCCAAGTACTGCAGATTGAACCATGTAACCCTTCTTTGCTGAAGTCAGGACCCCTAACATGATTATAGACGTCCAGAGAATTCAGATCCATCATTGTCAGACTTGGACTTCTAGCCACCAGTCTGGGAGAACGTAAGTGACTACCTAAACTTCTCAGTTTGAGGTATTTTGTTACAGCAACCTTAGGAGTCTAAAGCATCAGAAAAAGAAGCCTTCAAGACCTCGTAAAGTTGGCTTCTGACTCTTGCTGTCAGAAAAACAAAGGCTTATCAGACCTATGTGGGCAAGGACAGCGTAGGGACTATGTTGGCGGTAGAAGCCTTTTTACTGCCAAGGGAACAGGGTGTGTGTTTCCTCTGGTTATAATGTGAGCCCCACAGGAGCAGCCTGAGCTGGGAGAACAGGTTTAAATCCTAACAAGTTTAACAGAACTACACCCTGAGTAGACCTTCCGGTACTAAATGCATGGTAGGGTACGAGGAGCTGCTGCCTACACAATGAACTGCTGCTGGAGGGGGCAGGGTCATAAACTGGCTGGTGCAACCACTTTGGAGAACTATTCAGCAAAATCTCTTAAGACATACATCTTGATATTATGACCCACACAGTTCTGTCCCTCGACATATACCCTACAAAATTCAGTATGTATACGCACCAAAGTAAAGGTCCATGAATGTTCACAATGGAGCAATGGCCGTGTACTTTATGAGAAGAGTGGATAAACAGTTTATTTATACGTGGATTAGACAGCAAAAACAAGAAACCACTGATACACGGTCAGCTGGATGGCTAAAGTAATACCAAAGACAGGTGAAGATGCTATGTACTAAGACCATTTATATGAAAACTCGTCTTGAATGACAGAGGTGAGCCTGGGGCCTATCTTGGGGTAGAGTAACCATGACTGAGAAGGGACCTGCGGTGGCTTCTGGGGCTTTTTTCTAGATTATGAGCCAAGCGCTAATTATATAAGTTTTATATATGCAAAAATTCAACAAAGTAGACATCTGCTATTTCTACTCTCTACTATATTTAAACTCTGCTATAATATTTCATTAAGAATAGATGGGCGTTTTAATTTCTATTGTTATACTAGATTGTATTCCATGATTGATAGCCCAGGTTTGACTTTTTGCCACTTAAGAAGAACAGGAAAACCCAAGGGACTTCCCCAAATCTTTATTCTAACAAAGAAACACCAATCCTAGAAAGTGCTACAGAGGAGTTCTGAAGAGCTTGAGACACAGCCTTGTGCACCACAGCAATCATCACCCAGTAACCCTGCTCTGGACAGAGAACAGTGTCTCTGAGACATCTTGAAGAGCTAGACAGAGCCTTCTGATCCTGCCAAAGTGACTGCTCAGTTTCCTGGTTATGTGTAGTGTGACAATGTGGGAGGTAGAGCTCCAGCTGACTCCAGGAGTTTGTTGGCCTATGTCTGATGTTGATATCAGAAAGGTAAGAGAGATGCAAAAGTCCTAAGATACCACCATAGTCATGGGTCCTCGTTACCCATCTAGTGATCACAGCAGCTTGTAGTTATTTGTTTTGACCAATTAAAGTAGTCTACTTTTAATGCTTTGATTGGCTAATTACCAATTACTGGGCCCCTTATTATAAAATTACAGGAATGTGTATTTTTTTACAAAGATTTTCAAGTTATATTTTTAAGTGTAGGTGTGCATCTGTGTATGGTACAGTGGGTGTGAGTGAAGCTACCCAAGGAGGCCAGAAAAGAATATCAGGTCCCCTGTTGCTGAAATTGCTCGCAGTTCTGAGCTGCCTGACATGGGTGCTGGTGAACATGGGTCATGTGAATGAACAAGTAGAGGGCTTAACCCATGAGTCACCTATCCAGCCCCAGGAATATAAAATTTGAAGCATACAAGCAACCTAGCTTTCTACCAACGTTGTCAGTTCTGGGTGGGGCTGGTTGAAGGTGACAAAGAGACTAAATGCGTTTATCCTTTTCCTCTCAAAAACCCATTTTTAAGTTTAAGATGTAGATCGGCTATAAATCTACAAAGAGAATATGAGAGAAAATTCACAAACCAGGCATTTAACACATTCTTTGGAATGATGAGACTGTAGACTCTAGTACTGCAAGCTTACATAGACTAGCATGAAGGAAATTCTGGAAACAGATATGATCAGTAGGTCGGTCCATGGGGCTCTGCAACACACTTGCCATCTGAAGCAGCACCATGCAGAGTTCTTTCTCATGACAGACTGGACCCTTTACCGATGTTTGACAGGCGTGTGGTAGGAACCAGAAACCTCCTGGCTTAGCAACTAAATGCTGACATGGAGCAGCCACCCTGAGCCCCTTGTGAGGTCTCAAGGCCCTTTGAGACCACACGCTGGCCTGCCTTCTTCCTCTCCTTTCCCAGTTTTCCTGACAGAGCTGGCTCCTTGGAAAAGCAGCCCAGAGGCACACAAACTCCCTTCTCTGGTTCTGTATCTACAGTCTGACTGGCAACACCCAGTCCTCAGCATCTCCTGTAGATCTCGGCAGCTTTAGTGTCACAGCCTTGAGAATGAATAACTAGCAACAGTCAGACATTGGCTAAAATCCTTAAGCATAAAACAGAGCCATCAAAGTAGACAATGAGCTCTAATAAGCCCACTGTCATTTCGCAAGTGGGAGGAGCGAAGAGAGGGGCGTGGTAAGGAAGGGCAGTCTCATGTGATGAGTACAATGCACAGATAACACAGTAAATGAAGCCCAAATCACTCACCTTCATCAGCACATTCTCCATTTCTACAAGGAGAGCCTCTTTCTGCATGAGATGCTGGCAACAGATGGATAATTAGCTCCCCACCACCACCCAGTGATTTCTAAGCCTACCCTCCCCTAGTACCCCGCCCCTCCGCATTCATTCACTAAGAGTAATTTTGCAAACAGTCTCTGCACAGCTGGTAAGCACTATGTTGTGTCTCACGTGGAACAGCTTAGACATAATAGGAATAGAATCCTGAGCCTTTCGTCCTATGCTCTTCCCCAAGCAGGCTTTAGAGATCTCACATCACTTCCATAAAACACACACTTTTAACACTTGCTTAACATTCTGTCTTTAAGACATCATCTGCCATAGCAATCATAATGCATGCCAAGCCAAAAGCACATTTAACAATTTATTTTACACATATCATGCATTTTTCCAAGTTATAGCAAATTAGTGTTCTGGAAGGCTAAGATAAAGTACCTACTTGAAAACTGATTTCATCGTTCTTTTTTTGATAAATTTTAATGAGGAATTTATGCTATTAATAATTTTGAACTTGACTATCTAATTTAGTCCTTTATTCCAATCCATTAAATACATGCATGCAACACACACACACACACACACACACACACACACACACACACACACACACACACACACACAGACATTATTATATATATGTATACAGATGGTCTCTAAGTGTCAATAGTTAGATTTACTATTTCTCTCTCCATGATGATATGAATTTATATCATTTGGTAGAAAGCACACTTTTCAAATTGTGACTACGGATATTTTCTTTGGTTGAAACATTGATAGCAAACTCTCAGGTCTCTGGGAAGCGCCATGGAGCTAAAGCTCCCAACCAAACAAGATTACAAGGGTGAGCACCTGATGCTCTGCAGTGAAGTATGTTAGGCCAGGGTGGTCAGTAGGTTAAGGGTATTGAATGCATTTCTACTGATTTTTGATTTATAGTAGGTTTATCAGGACATAACCTCACCATAAGTTGGGAGAATCTGTTTTTAACACAAGATACTAGAAACACATGCATCGAAACCTTTATCATCCAGCGTTTACATAGCCCATTTTGAGAAGATGAGTTAAAATTCGTATACTTCCAAATAATCTAATCTCCAAGCTTGAAGTTGAGATTACTCTTAAGTCAGGCAGGAACTATGGCCAAGTCTTTGCTCTCCAGGAGAAAATGTGCGTGGTTCTTCGACACACACAAAAGGTAACTACATTCTATTAGATTCTCTTTATGTGTGGTGAGTGTGTCCAATTTTGAGGAAATCACAGTCAAAAGCAGAGCTGCCAGCCGGAGAAGCCTAGAACGGCTGCAGGGCTGCCTGAATGACAGAAGCCCAGGGACAGAGACAAGGCATTGACCATTGCAATCGCTCTCGGACAAGCCCCTTTCCTGCTGAAATACCGCCTTGGTTCATTCAGTCTGTGTGTTTTCCTTCTCCCTTCCCTGTCTTTTTTTTTCCTCTTATGATGGATCGCAGAGGGGATAAAACTTTAAGGCAGGAACATTAGAGTCCCTAAATGTAATCACAAAATGTTAACTCGTCTTGTTAGAGACAAGAAAGGATTTCTTTCATAGACAGGTAGACTGGATGCCCAGACAAACAAGGTTCTCTTCCTGACATTTAATGTCTGAATGCTCACTGTGCAGGAGGGGTGTGCACAGGGGCACTGTGTGTACAGAGGAGGCAGGGCCATATCTAGCAAGGCTCTTTGAAAATGCAGGCCAGGGGTCAGCAAACAGGTCTCTGAGATAAACCTACCCAAGTTCCTGGCACTGTACTGCTTAAGAACAGAAACAGGTATATTTTTATGTAGCTGAAAAATATTAAAAGCAGTTAAAGTTTTCTGACATGTGAAAGTCTTATGATATTCCAGCATCTTTGAATCCACTTTTCAGGACACTCCATGGTCTTCAAAGTGTCCACGGCTGCTTCCATGCTACAGCAGCAGAGCTAAGAAACTGTGACAGAGACTGTAGTACACAGAACCTATTTACTCCCTGGTTCTCAATAGAAAAGTCTGCCAAGTGCTGGTATAGAGGAAGGCATGCAAAGGGCTAGGGGCCATTTAGCATCATTATGAAGAGGTATGTCTACCTTCCTTCAGCCTTTTGGGTCGCATGTAACTTTCCCAAGGGCAATGTTGGAAGCAGTGGGAAGGCCATGTTTCATGACTGCTCTCTGGAAGCTGGGAAAGCTGAGGTGCAGTCATGTTCATTACTGGTAGCTTATGCTGCCACCATATTCTGGCTTGTCTTGAGTGTTTTCAAGTCGATGGCATCCAGACCAGAGAGGTGTCTGTGCAATTCACATTCACACACATTCTCACTCACACATAGCACATTCATACACTCTCACTCAAATACTTAAACACACTCTTACACTCACACATACACATATTATCAACTTTCTCACACACTTACACATACACACATCATACTTATACACACCTACACACACAGTCTTAGATTCTTTCATACACACTCACATACATACATTCTCACACTCAGACTCTTTCTGTCTCTTACACACAGACACACACACACACACACACACACACACACACACACACACACACACACACAGAGTGATGAGGGCATATTAATGAGAGTCCAGCTTGAGCAGATAAGGTGAGAAGCTGTTGTGAGCAAAGAAAGACAGAAGAGACTTGGGGACATTCCTTTCTTTACATGGACCTCAGGAAAGTTCCCTTTGCCTTCTCTCTTCTGAGGAAGCCACTGTGGATCGCAAAGTTCTGTCTTAGCTATAATTCTTCTGCTGATGCAGTTTTGAAGTTGTTAAATCATTAGGAGGCAAACTTAAGTTACACATGTAGATGGTAATACTATATACCTGGCACTCTTTCATGTTAATTTATAGTCGATGTGCTGAGATTGTAGAGAAAATTTAATATGTATGTCCACTACACAATTAGACAGCCATAAATTATGCAATCATACTTGAATGCAGCCTTAAGTCAGGAATGCAGCTCATTGGTAGGATGCTTGCCTAACACGCATTAAGCTCTGCGTTCATTCCTCAGCAACACACAGAGATTCATCTAGGCTTTTGTTCAGCCCATCACTATGGAAACCTTCATATATGGACTAACTTCTAGATCCTGCGGAACAAAATGTTCCCAGGTATCAGCTCAGACAAAAAGAGTCTTGTATTTCCAGGTCATTTGGAAGAAAAGTGGACATAAAACTTTTCCACAACTTGGAAAAATACCGTACACTAAAGTTAGAATTAAGTGTCTGGACTGAACATTCAGAGAAGTAGCCTGGGGAGGGGCTCACAAGGAGGGGTTCAGGAAAGAGCCATGAGGAGAGGAGTGTACCCCACACTCTCAGGAAGCCACCAGACTTAGCTTGGAGCCAGCCAATCTCCTCATTCCGTTTTGTATACTCTTCGATATTTTGCATAATTTCTTCTTTGAGAAATAAAATATGTACTCAAACCCAAAGTTTCCCTTTCTGAGTGTTGTGATATCTCTGTCTACACCACCAAATCCTCAAATATGTTAATTGTTTGAAACAAATGAAAGAAAAACCCTTCAGACATGAAATTAGTTCAGATTTTAGGAAAATAAATAGTCTTCTGGCTGGTTTAATATAACGGGCGGTGTGTTTTACACTGCTTGTCAGGACCCATTAGTGCTGAAATAAGTTTAGTGTGTTAGAAAACAGAAAGAATAGAGCAGAACAGGACAGAAAACAGGGTGCATCACACATAACAGAAGACATATTGCTGCATAGTCGTGTATCAGTAGCATATATGTGTGCATCATGCGCAATCATCTATACAGTGCTGGGATATTGCAAGTTGTTTTCTTGCTAAGAACTGTGACCAAAGACATGTAAGAATCCATTCCAACCAAGTAAGAATCACCGCAGTAAAGTCTAGCGTAATGATCTGAACTTATCAAATAGACATGTGGGAGGCAATTATTCTTGTTAAATGAAATGTCTTTAAGTGACAAACTTTCCCACTGCATTAAAATATGCTAAACTTTGATTGGCCTGGTAAGCCTGCACGCATAGCTACTGGGGGGACTGAGACTGGAGGATGGCTAGCTCATAGGCAGCAGGGGCAACATCCTGTCGCCAAAGTAGTGCTACTTTTTGTGGGGAAATAGGGATACTTAGGTATCTCTTGTCAAGTACTTAAATCATTAACAACTAGTAAATACAAAACTGCTCAGGAGATAGAGACTCATCAAAAGTCAGGCACACACATCATGACATTATTTGGAAGGTGAACAACTGGCTCCTTTATGAAATAAACCAGTGTTACTTTTCACACTTATTGTACACTAATGAGTACATGCAACAGAGGAGGAAACTTCTGGAGAAACCTGGCAGGCAGAGTTAGCTTTGCCAAAATCGTACCTTGACAACTTCTTATGGTCACTACACAGACTCCAAAATAAAATGAAACTGCCATTTCAAAAAAAAAATACATTTATGGGAAGAAAAAAATTTGCTTTATGTTTGAGTGCCTATAATGTTTCCCCCATTTTGTAGAGCATTTTCCTAATTACTTCTTCTGATTGTCAGAAACTCAAAAGCCTATTAACTGTGAGACAACTAGTATTGGAAAGCAAGCAAGTGATTAATGCAGAGGTGATGGCAACTGAATGCAAAGGGAGAGACCGACCGCGTCAGCAACGGATAAGTTGTAAGCCTGCAGGCTGCATGAAATGCAACAGTGTTCCAGGGGCTGCCTGACAACGATGAGGAGTAGACAGCCTGAAACAACCCCAGTCAATACAAGACAGACAGGGCTGCTTCTGAGGGCCGTGCAATTGAAATACCATAAATAACCGTTTCCAGGAGGAAAGGAGATAAAGACTTAATGGGGATTTAAGGAGATATTCTAGAGGAGCTGTGTAATTCCCTCTGTTGGATATCCGTCTACAGCCACGGGGAAACATGGGTTGGGACATCATAGGAAGGAGAAAGAGATGTTCTTGTGTTCTGGAATTGAGCACTGAATTCACAGTGGCTAATATTACAGAAACGCAAGCAGTTGTCATGATATCCCAGGAAGGAAGGAAATGGATAGACACAGGTGGTCTTCTGATGACACGCTCACACATTGTCCTTGTTTGCTTTCTGCTACTGTGCATAAACAGTGACCAGACCTACGTGTGAGAAGAAAGGCTTTAATTTCGCTGACACATCCGTGCCACAGTCTATCTGCGAAGGAAGTCAGGGCAGGACTCTGGAGGTATGGATTGAAGCAGAGGCCATGGAGGAACACATTTACTGGCTTGCTCTCCATGGCTTGCAAGGCCTGCTTTCGTGCACAGCTTAGGCACTTGCCCAGGGGTGACACTGCCTACAGCAGACTGGACCCTCCCTAATTAATCATTAATGGACAAATGCCACATAGACATGGCCCCATGCCAATTAGATAGTCCCTCTTCCCAGGTAACACTAATTATGTCAAGCAGACAAAACTCATGAGCATAGAAGCTAAAGACTTATGAATTCATATTGTTTGAAAGTAGATACTCAATTTCCAAAGCATTTGTTTTATGTATACAACTTTAGATATTTGAGGGAAAGAACACATTACAAGATGTACAAGCAGACATCTCATCATTTGCATATATTACTAGAATGTACATATTCAAATGACCATGAAACCTTTCTCAAAACCTTTTTTTTTTTTTTTTTTTTTTGGCATGGGGCGGGGTTGGGACCACCTTATAATGAAGAATACTTTACACATGAGAACTGAGGATGTGTGCATCTCCAGTACTGAGAGCTGTCAATGGCTAGTTTACAAATGAATGGAATATGGGCAGCTGTTGCAGTAACTTAAATCTCTATATTAGAGTATCGATAATTTCTGTCAAACCAACTCTTAATCTGTCAAACAAAATTTCTTATGGCGTCTCTGTGCCACATGGAACAGAGGCTCGAAGCCTTCTCAGGCCACTTCTGGGTTTATCTATAGCTTTGATTGACTGCGCCCGCACACTGCTTTGCATTCCAGCCAGTTCACTCTGTCTGCTTCACTACCTGGAGGCTTGCTCCAGTGCTTCTGAACACTGGTCAGGGCTTATATGAGCAGTCTGGAAATGCTAGAGGCTTAACGTCCCTCTGCAGGATAGGTGATGGGGAAATATCTCTGGTGTGTAATTCTAGGCTGTGGTCTACAGATCAACTGCTCAAAACAGTGACTTGTTCATTAACGCATCTCTTACCGACTTACTTCTTCTCTTTGTCTTGTCTTCTTCACTCTCAATTTGTATTTCTTGAACTTGTCTTCCATAGAAACTATCTGGACTCAAGTCCCTGTTCCAGGGTCTCAATATACAAAGGACCTCAGTATCATATGGTGACTGGCTATCCTGCTTTGGGAAGCAGCTGTCTGCACAAAGAAAACTAAAGGAGTCGTACCCTGGTCCCTTATAGCTGCATTGTGAGAATCATTGGAATCATTATTTAATGACAGTGAGTACTTACTGATCTCCTATTAATTCAAAGAGCTATTTTGTGTGTTATGGGGGGTATAGCCTCTTGATCAAAACAGAGGTCTAGCCTGGAGGACCTCATACTTGCAAATAGGACTTGAAGTGTTGTGGTATCTCTCTCTCTCTCTCTCTCTCTCTCTCTCTCTCTCTCTCTCTCTGTGTGTGTGTGTGTGTGTGTGTGTGTGTGTGTGTGTGTGTGTGCTGAGAATACCACATTTAAAGAGGATTCAGACCTTGGGATGTTTCAAGCAGAGAGATATTTCTGGAAGACTAGTATCTCATCACTACCACAGTCACTCTTCAGGTTTCCCAATTTTAACATGTTTGGCTGAGAACTCGTACAGTTTCAGAAACCAAGTATTGCCTCTCATGTTGGTACAGTTTGGCACATGGTGTCTGGGCCTTGGGGGTGACAATATTTAATAGTGAAAGGAAAAGCAGATGCTTCTCTAAGTGGCTGCTCATTCAATCAATTGGGAGACCATATGTGGCAGGTAAACCACAGAACACAGATGTGCTCCCCTGTTGACCCTTGATCTTGCAAAGCACGTTCCCACATCCAGCCCTTCTCTCAAACATTTATATAACTCACTCCCTCTCAGTTTTAAGCTGTTTACAGTCTTCTCTGACTAACCTATATGATCTCACCTCCTGCGTTGTCTCACTGTATTGTCTTCCCTGATTTATTCTCTTTCCCCCTTTCCCTTCTCTTCATGTGTTTGCATATTTTATATGCATGTGCATGTATACACGCTTGCATGTGCATGCATGATGTGGCCCTAGATTGATGTTGGGATTATCTTCAACTGCTTTTCTACCTTATTATTTTGAGGCAAGTTCTATTATTCGAACCCAGAGGTTGCAGATACGGCTCATCACTATGGATGTTCTGGGAAATCCATCTGTCTTCTGACGCTGGAATTATGGGTAGGCCACCACACCCACCTGATATTCATGTAGGTTCTTGGAATCCAAACCTTGATCTTTCTGCTTACACAGAAAACACTTTAACCACTGAGCCATCTCCCTGGTCCCTCTCCCACCATTTTATTCTTATTTATCCATGACATATAATGTCACCTATTTATTCATTGTAGCCTCCTCCCACTAAAAGCTTCTTCCAACTCCCCCATTCCACTTCTATCCTTCCAGCTAGTTTGACCCAGAGAGGGTGTCCAATACATATTTGTCTAAAGTACAACCAAATTTTATCATTAGAGCCTCAAAATTATCATTAGTTACAGATAAAGTTGTATAATCTCATCTGGAATTATCACAATCAAGCAAGCATCGGTATTTTGTGAAAAGCAATGTCCTTGTTTGTCAAGATCACTGTGTGTAGCATAAATAGGTTTATGTCGCCCTATCTTACACAGGTCACAGAGTTCAACTCATTGGATAGCCATTGTTTAAATACATTCTGAAATTTCAGATCTCAGAGACTATATTTAACTCACTAAAGCAAATTAATTTATTCATGAATTCATGTGACAAAAATCTATTGAATACTTAAGATGGGTGTGGTGCTGGGTAAGGTGCTATATTTGAGTTTTGAGAAATCAACTTTACACTTCACTGTAAAACCCTTATCTTGCTGTGGTACACAGGAAACAGTTTATATTAAAAAAGAAAGCCTTGCTTTTCCCCATTATTCATTATAAACCTTATTTATTTAACTCAAAGATCTTCAAGAGAAAGTTCTCATAGGAAAGCTGTCAAGTGGAGTTTCAGAAAATTCAGGCAATTTTAAAAATAAACATTCTTTCCATGGAGAATAAGGGACGGAAAACACACTGGATTTAGCAATACAAATTAAGTAGTTGTCAGAGTCTAATTGCGCAGGGCTTGTTGCGTCCTTCCTCTGCAAACTCAAACCCATAGAGAGACCCTCCTTGCTGGGCGATACTCATTCACTCAAGCCAGTTTTCCACAGTGTCACAAACCTTTGTCATTCTCCTGGTAGCCTCAACCTGCCCTTCTTGTCTTCCACCTCGGTTCCCTGTTCCCATCTCCCGAGTCATGACTCCACCTCAAGTGGCCCACCATCTCGAAGGCCTTATCAAAGGAGCCTCCTGCTTACATCTCCCTGTCTCTGAATTGATTTATAGCCTGGGTTTATGAGGTAGGCTTCTTTCCCTCTGTTGTGCACCCCTGTGATGTATCACGCTCTCTTTCAACACCCAACTTATTAAAAGACAAGTCTGTACCAATTGCCGCTCTCCCAATTTCTTCTTCCTTGTAGTATAAAAGCCCAATTTCCCTGTGGTTTATTCCTTTTAGCCTCGCAGATCAATTTTCAAATGTCCTTTACTTCCAAGTTTTCTGAAAAAAAAAAACCCCAAACTTTTAAAAAGAAACTCACAACAGAAGAGAAAAACATTAAAGGTACTTTAAGGGAAGAAAGAGTATCCACGCAAAATGAATGGCTGGCTGCAGCCTGCAGGGAAAGGCATGGCCATTTACCAACCTGAATTACAGATTTGAGCTGTACCTTTAACCTCTCCAGGCCAAACATTAGAAAAGCAGGGCATGGCATTTGAAAAATCATCTCATTTACATGAGAAAGGAAACCTGAAATCCTCAACTCATCCACTGTGCTGCTGTGAAATTCTTTCTCTACTCAGGTTATTATTTACCTTAACAATTTCTAATAGTCTTGATCTGTCTTATAAGACATTTACATATATGGTTCTACTTGTGAATACAGAGATAACTTTTTTTAACTATAAAGAAATCAAAACCTCTTAAATGACTTTCACATTCATCAGAAAGAGAGATGGCTGAAGCAAGAAGAAAGTAAAGAACTAAGATTCAAAATTCATTTTTGTAAATCCTCCTTTAAATCTTGGGTGAGATCCAACAGTCTCACATAAAAATTTTAGAAGGCTTGACGTGAAGGACATGGGGCAATTGACTTTATATTGATGGTTTCCAGGGCACCTGGTCTATATATCATCATTAATTTTTAAAAAACAACAAGTGAGAAGGGAAAATCATATGTGGATGGCCTTAGTTTTATTATTTTCAATGTATCAATGCAGTCTTGGCTCAAAGAACAAAATTTTTAAAAATTTAAGAAAGATAAATACATCTTTGGTCTCAATGTGTTGTACATTTTATTTGTATAGACTTGATGATTCCAGGCTTTTCAAAGAGGCCCAGGGCAGCCCATTTGGGTTGTAATAGGAAGTCAAATTTAAGGTATTATCACTAAAATGTGTCCCGAGGAGGGTAATCCACTCATACGATTTCAATAAAGTACTGGACTATTAGCATAAAGGCGCATTTGCTCCTGTGAACACTGCAAGAGAAATACAGACGCCAGGGAACCAAGCTGCGGTGGACACACATGCATATGCCATCCCGATTCCTCTCTCTCCACCCAATCCTATCTTTATTACGCAGAGGAATTTAAGCATCTATAGACTCTGGGTGCTTTTGGTGTCCTGGTTCCTAGACATCACCGGAGAGCCGGACATTTGCCAAATTTCCTCCGAGGGCTGCACTGGGAAGGAAAGCAGGGACTTCGCTGTCTGGAGATCTTATCACCACAGTTCTCCGGAGATTACAGTTCCTAAATGGACCTTCTAACCCTTGTGAAAGCTGGGAGACTGGATGTTAGCAGCAATAAAGTATCCCGTTTCCCAAGGTAAAACACTCAAGAGAACGAACGTAAAACATTTCTGGGTGGGGGCTTTTTCCTCATTTTTGCCTCCCTCGCAATCTCTTCCTTTTCTTTTTAAAGCCCTTTACCCCCTTGCACACCTCCAGAGATCGTTCTAAAAGAAGCAAACACAAAAACTACCTACCATCCTTCAGCCAAAAGGTTTTCAGTATGTAAATATGGAAGAGAGTCTGGCCATAAAAGTTGTGGCAAGGGGAGAGGAAGGTGACCATTCAACACCCTTCTCTTTGGGTTAGACAAGAGATAAACAATAGAAATTGCAGAGTCAGGCAGTCAGGGATCTGAAGGAGGAGGGGCTGGAAAGTGTCAGGAAAGCTCCCTTCAGAACCAGGGACACCGGCAGTCTCAAAAGGTGTAACCATTATCCTGTTTTCCTGCCATGTGCCTCAAAGCAAAAAACGCTCACTTCCTTATCCCCGAGTTAGGAGGTCAGGGAAAGGAGAAGCGAGAATCCCTCCACCCAGCCTCCCAAGAACAGAAAGAGAACAGAAACTGTATCTACTCAGACTTGCAGGGTCGAAATAACCAAACAACTGTCCCACATGTTAGCTGGTGTCATCAAGTCAGGATAAGCAGATCGGTGGATGTGGGTCGCAGTTTGGGAAGCTTGGATCCAATTGCACGCTACTCACTACTCACTCTTACACGGGGATTTTACAAACCCGGCCTTTCCCTACTGCTTCCCTCCACACTTCACACACCAAGTGCATCCTGCCCACCTCACGGTTTCCATCATCAGTCAGCCAGAGAGGAGGGATCCTAGCGGGGATTCCTGAAAATGTCATCCCTTACACCTCGGATCCACTACCGCCATCCCTACTGCTATCACACAGACACACACAGAAATACACAGACAGACAGACAGATACACACACGCGCGCACACACATACACACAACACACACACACACGCTTCTGCCATGATTGTCATCAGACAGGCCCACTCTTCTCAGAGCCGGGTATCTCAGCGGGCACCGGACGCCTGGCATCTCTCCGGTACACACCCTTCCCCCGCCTCGCTGGCTCCAGGCATTGCCCCCTGCATGTCGCCCGCCGTCCCTGTTCATCCGCACTATTGTTCCACGAAGCACCCTTCGCTCCCAGGATCGCCCCTTCTGAGAGTAACCGGGTTCTGTCCCGGGCATCGGGCGCCCCGCACTCACCCAACCCGCCCTGGCGGTGGTACCTTGCCTGACAGCTGGGTCCGCGGGCCCGCGGGAGCAGGCGGCGCTAGTGACAACGACCGTGCCAAGCCTGGGAATAAAGCTGCTCTCCAGCCGCTCCCGCCTCCAGCGCCACCATCTTCCCCCGCCGCCACCGGGACCGCAGCCGCCCGCGCCCGGCTCCGGCTCTAGCTCGGCAGCCGCTCGGGCCCCTCCGGCCGCGGCCCCACCCCCTGCTCGCCACCCGCTCGCCCTCGTGACGCGCGCCGGGGCCGGGCGGCTGCGACTGACGGCGGGGGGAGCGCGCGCACGCCGCGTGCAGCAGCAGCAGCAGCAGCACCCCTGCCTCCCACGCCCACCCGCGGGCGCGCGAGGCGCGGGCCCGACGCGGCGGCGCAGGAATCTTGCTCGGGCACGCGTGAACCTGCCAAGTGTCCGCGCCCCGCGCCGTGGCCCGCGCCTGAGTCCAGAGCGCGAGTCCCTCTCTCTCTCGTGGCCCGGATCCTGGAGTGGACTACGTGGCTGCTTCCCGCGGGAGCCACGAGGTCCTCCATCGTTCCCAGCCCCAGGTCCCTAACGCACATCCCGGTCCCGACCTCTGCGTGTGGGATCTGGACATGGAGCAGAGCAGCCGCGTGGACGGTTGCGCGTGTCCTCTTATTAGTGACACCGGGCTTTCCCGCTCCCGGGGTCTGAAACCCCGCGGAGCCGCGGAAAAGGCTTGCAAGGCGGCGCTGCGCTCCGCATGGGGTCGCTAGGGGGCGCCCGCGTAGGCTCGAGCCGTGCTAGCTGGCCCGCCTGGCCGCCCACTCGGGGCGCTGCCCAGTCCCGCTCCACCCTGAAAGCGTCTGGCAGGCGGGGTCGGGGAAATGGTCCATTAGGCTTCTTGGTGCAGGTTGCTAGGAGCTTCTAAGAGTCTTCCAGGCGGCACGGATGATCACATATGCCTGGGTTATCAGGAGGGTGGGGACCCTTTGCATCAGAGACCAGGTGGCAAGTGCTATGCCTTAATGAAAAGCTGGACTGGTCCCCCGGGGTGGGGGTGGGGGTGGGGGCCTGAGTTCTGCTGCTAGCTCCACATTTTAATAGGAGGTGTGGTGAATGCATCGTCCCCCCTCTTCCTGACAGAGTTCTCAATTTAAAAATTAAGTGTCATATTCTCTTGAAACCTTTTAATTTTCCAGTCCCTCCTCGTACATATATTCTTACCTAGTGAAATGATTTAAAAAAAAAAAAAAAAAAAAAAAGCCTTGCTTATCGACCTTAGGAAAGATGAACCTATCACTACACAGTGTTTCCATATTGAGCACAGTACCTCCAGAAATATCTACGGGTGTAGCCTGAAGCCTTCTAGAATTCTTGTGCAGCTTTAAAATTCATATGAATTTTACATTCTACTTCATAACAAATTTCTTTGCTTTGACGACGAAGACTATAGCTTGCTTCTCCTGTCCCCTAAGTATCCTTTAATAAAACAAACAAATACAAGAAATATTACCATTGTCACTTGTAGTGTAACATTCATTACCTATTCATTTTGTCAGTAAATAGACTTTCCCGGGTGAAAAGCCAGACGGGATCCTAGTCCCTAGAGAACTCACAGCACCCTGAGGAAAAGGTCACACAACCAAGAGCAACTCTGTGCTTTCCAGCTGTGAAGCTGCAGGGGGATCTGCTGTTGGCTGGGCTGCCTGAGGCAAAGGTCTTTCCAGGAGACCAGTTAGAAGGAAGGACAAGTATGGGGGTCTCTTAGGCGACACTGAAGCACAGGAGGCCTCCGGCAGGCAGCAGCAGCTTCTACTTCTTGAGGCAACCGAGGCACTGGATGGTGTTGGGAGTTGGGACTGATCCAACAAGAACAGGCCGGATCAGGGTTCTGTGGAGACAAAGTGGCTCGGAGTCCAGAGCAGAGAAACTGAGTCAGGATGATTCCGTACCCTGCCTGTTTAGTGAGTACCTCCTGGACTAGGTGTCTTCTAGCTCACAGCTCTGCTTGTTTTTGCCTTTGTTTTCATTTGTAACCCTTTTGGGGGAGATTTCAGAGTACATTTCTGGAATTGTTTCCTTATTGTAGACTTTCTATCTCATTGGTTTTAGGTCCAATAGGAGAGTATAGATGCTTGGTGCTGTGGTGGCTAATCATGATCTTGACAGCTCTAGGATCACTTTGGGGGTCCTCTCTGAGGAAATTTCTAGATTGATTTGAATGTGGGCAGCATCTTTACAAAAACTGAATCTAGACAGGATATAAAGGAAAAATTAAGCAGAGCCCAGCCTCCTGCTCCTCACTCTGCCTCCCCACAATGGACTCATTGTGACCAGCCGCCAGAGCATGCAGGCTGCCATGCCTGCTCCGCGGTGAAGGAGGCTTTCTTCCCTAAGTTGCTTTGGTCCGGCATTTTGTCATAGCAATTTCCAGAAAAGTAACTAATACAGACATATCGGCTTGATGCCGTTTGGTTTGCTAAATCATTTTTTCTGTGTGTTGTGTGATATTCCCACCAAACTCTGAGTGATAGAAACATGTCCTATTAATACTTTACCCTCAATCTTATATCACAGGGGCTTAGTGCAGATTAAAACAACTGTGTAAAATCACTGTTGGCAATTTTTTGTCAAATGTTTATATATGGAAATCTTCCTTTCAAGAAAAATGTAGATATCTTTTTTTTTTTTTCCTGGCCAGTGTCTGTGCCTCATCTATTGGGAAGCTCAAAACCACATTTGTAGTTCAGTACAGGAAATGATTGGCCCAATATGACATTTATATTATATTATATTATATTATATTATATTATATTATATTATATTATATTATATTATATTATATTATATTATATTTATTATCATATCATATCATATCATATCATATCATATCATATTATACCCTTTCTTTGGTGTTGGTCTAATCCATAGATTCCCTGGATCTGATTTACAGGTATGTTTCTACCTTATTATTGGACTTGAAATATTTGCATGAACTTGAAATATTTGCATCCATATTTTGTTTATTAACGAGTCACATGTGTTATTCCCTGCTTCAAGGGGCAGTATATAAAATACTGGCAAACTGCCAGCCATTGTAGCAGATAACAATATGTAGACAAAGTGCCAAGTGACTTGGGCCCAAGTTAAAGCCTTATCCTCTGCTGCTCGTGCATGCTAGCTTAAAGCCTCATATTTAAGAGACCCAGGTGTGGTGATATATTTTATATTTAATGAAATCATCCTGGAATATCAGAAAACAAAATCACCCACAGTCAAGTCATGAGAGTCAGAGAGTGTGACTCACGACTTTAATTTCATCACTTGGGATGACAAAATGGTGACCCATACCTTTAATCCCATTACTCAGGAGACAGATCTTTCTGTATTTCTGTGAGTTCAAGGCCTAACAAACAGTAGTAGCTCACACCTTTAATCCTAACTTCAGGATTAGGATGCACAGTTGGACCCAGAAGTGAAGCAACTAACTGAGCGGGAAAGATATTTAAGGCAGGCATAGGCACACATTGAGGGATTCTATAGGAGTGACCAGTCAGGTTGAGGACCCTTGAAGATAGCATTTACTTTCAGCCCGAGACTGGGTGAGAACTGTCTTAGTCTGTTTCCTCTGATATTCCAGCTTTTCTCCAATATTTGGCTCTGAGTTTTCATTACATACTAACTAAAATTTGTGTGATACCCAGGAGTGTCTCCCTGTGCCTCATGGATAACGAGCCTCTCCAGGACCCTTCCTGAGGTTCCCTGCTCTACCAGCATCCCCTGAGTTCATCTGTCTTGCCATATGAGTACTGTTTACCACTTAAGAAGGAAGGCAGGGGTTCATAAACATTTTTACTTATGTTTCCTGTTGACAGTGGGCACCTTGAGGTTATGGGATTCAATAACTTCACTTGAACTCTATGGGTATTTGAGCATATCTTTTGGATTTCGATTTGGTTCTAGATAGCCCACGCTGTGTATATCTCTTCTGACTCCAGGTGTCCTTTGATTTGGATGTCTTCAGTGACTAGTGTCTTTCTACTGCAGTCTTGAATGTGAGTCTTAAAAGTACAGACTGTATATGGCACGGTAACCTTTGATAATGTACTTTCCTCTGACTTTAGTTTTGCTAGTATTTGATACTCTATCAAACTATCCAATTACTGTACAATACAGATATTTGTCTAAGCATTTAAAATGCATGAGTAAAATAAAATTATGGGCTCTATGCATCCTAAACATCTACAGGCTTGCCCTTATATACCAATTCTTATTTCATCAGCCTTTTCCCTGGGTGGAAGTCCTGCTGTGGTGGAATTCAGGTGTTAGCTGACAAGGCTGGGAAGTGTGTCTGTGGAGTTTTGGGAGCTTGAATGGGGTGTAGCCAGCCATGTTGAAATAGGCTGCTGGGATCTTGAGTGGCCTGTTTGGTTCCTGTCCTCTTGGAGACTGGATCAGCAACCCATCGTGGGACAATCCTAACTTCAAGAATTGCACTAAGGTTCAATCGTTCAAGCTCCCAGAACTACAGAGACATGTCTCCCAGCCTTGTCAGCTAACACCTGAATTCCACCACATCCTGTCCTGGATACAAGGCACCATCTCTAACTCCCAAACAGGTCAGACTCAGTGAATCACTGTGCTCATTGATTCCAACCATAATTCTGTAGTGTAACTGTTTATCTGTCACATTGGGAGATGCCCTGGGGCTTTCTGAAGAAAATCCACCTCCAAAGTGATGATTCTGAAAGAAGAATGTCATCAGAAGATGGCTACTCTTAAAAGGTGGTTTTATGCACAAACGCAGACCAATCCCCAAGGCTGACAGCACTGACTAACCTCAGCCTATTAGCTCTGAGTCTCGCAAGTCCTTTGGCTGACTAGGGACGGCAAGAACAACACCCAGTGACCCCAAGAAGAGGAGAAAGGCCATAGGGTGCAAAGCATCAACTCTCTGCACCAGTCCTTGTCATAGGGAGAGTCAGGAGCTGAAGCTGGGGGTCTGCATCACCTTGCTGTAATGAAATCCTGCCAAGGAACAATTTGGGGAAGGAAGAGCTCATGTTGGCCCACAGTTTGAAGAGACATGGTCTTATCCTGACAGAGAAGGCATGGCTGGTCACACGTGTTCACAGCAGAGAGAAATGGCTGCTGGTATTTGGCTTGTTTCCGTACCCCAACCCCCTTCTTATCCAGTCTGGGCCCTTGATCTATGATGCTCCTACTTCAGGGTTGGTTTTTCCTCCGAAGTTAACCCCCTTACAGAAACACTCAAAAGTGCACCTCACAAATGCCCTAGACATTTCTTAAAACTATCACGCTGGCCTTACCTGTCACAAGTGAAATGGAATGCAAACAGAAACAGCCAAAGTGATCAGTGTAATATTATCCAGACTTTAAAGATGCAGAGTTGGTTTGGTGGTGCTACCTGTAATCCCAGCTTCCAGGCGGCTGAATCAAGAGGACCATGAGTTCATGGCCAGCTGAGTCTACATAGCACCACCCCCTCTCATAAAGCAAAAGAAAAACTCCACCAAATTTACAGATTATTTTTAGACAACATGAAAAAGTTTCCATTTGCATTTTAACAACAGTAACAACAACAAAATCCCTGATCACAAAGCTGAACAGCTGAGCATGTGCAGTGGTTAACCTGGAGGATCATGAGTTCTGCCCAACTGGAGCTACAGAGTAAGGTGGAAGCAAGTCTGGGATACACAGTGAGACCCTGTCTCTGGAAACATAAAACAAAATAGAATAAAACAAATAATAATTAAAAAGCCCTTTAGATGGATGATCACAGTATTTAACAAACACACAAAATAAAATATATCACAATGTTAATACAGTAAGAATTCACCAAAGTAGCAGGGTTATTTTCCCCTTTCTATTTTGGGGACTGGAAGGGAAATGAAGGTCTGCAGTTAGCATACCTACTTTCTTGACTGGAGTGCACTATTTAAAGTATTTTAAGACTCTCTGTATATGACCTTGAATCAGAAAAAAAAAAAAACAGATTATTTGAAAATTCTTGTGTAAAATTAATGTCATAAAATTACTACTGAGACATTTTATATTCTACAAGCACTTCCCAATTTAATAAGCCTCTAAGATTTATTTTAAATGCCACATACTTCAAAAAATCATTTTCATGTAGCCTGTCTGACAGCAATGGGAACAGCCTACAGAGACTCTTGTATCCTTCCCTTCAGTTATTAGACTGTTAAAATAATAGTCCCCAAGAAATATGGATGCCCTCCTCCTACCAAGTACTGTCAGAATGTACAGGCTGTGGCCTGGTGCCAGCCAACAGGAATGGGGTGGGGACTCTTCTCCTGTAAAAAGATTTTACGCAGTGCTAACAACTCCTCAGAGAAGCATGCAGGAAAGACTAGAGCCAAGACAGTGATCTGGACTGTGTAGGTCCTCTAATTAAACCCAAACCTCAGGTCAGGATTTGAAAAGGGAGTTTGTGCCAACCATGCCTCTTTGTCAATCTTCCCAAAGTGATGACATGGAATAAATCCCTGCTCGCACCCTCACCCCTGCTGCTGCAGATTTTCAGTTATAAACCGATCAGAATAATGTTGTTCTCACTATCACACTATATTATCTGAACATTGTTTGCAGCCTTAGTAGACTCGCAGGACCCTGGAACATAAGTCAACAAAAAGTTATCAGATTGGTTGTTCATTCTGCCTCATACTTGCTTAAACTCTTGGTTGTTTCCAAATTTATTTCAGTCATAAAGTACCTGAGTATTGTACCCATCTTGTTGGAATGCCATAAAATATTGGTATATTTAATACATCGTATAAACCAGAGACAACTGTACTAGAAGAAAATATGGCTTTTGTTCACTATAAAATAGAAGAGTATATAGTCAGGGTCACATTTTCTTCAAAATAAGGAGCTACGAAATTAAGTGCTTAGTGATTTCATACTTTTGTAGTACATGTTTGCTTCAGATGTGCATCTTTTTGTCGTCTTATGAAAGGCACACAGGGCTGGGGAAGAAGGCTCAGTTGATAAAGTGTGTGGAGCATAAACATGAAGGATTGAGTCCACATCCACAGCATTCTCGTGAAAGCTAAGTAGATGTCTGTAGTCTCAGTGCCGAGAAAGGAGAAATGGGCAGATCCCTTGAGCTCACTGGCTGGCCTGCCTAGTAAAGTAGATGACCTCAGGATTCACTGAGAGACATAGCTGAAAAAAACAATGAAAGACAGTGGACAATGACCTTTGGTGGTTCCCCATGTGTATACCCAGAATTGTCTGCATACCTCACATCCAGATGAACCTATGTATTTACACATAAGAGTAAATAGAATGAATAGCACTAAATAAACATCATTAGCATAAGGAATATGTCCATGATAAAAAATTTTTAAATGCTTAGAATTTTAACAGCCATGTTTTCCTCTTTTAAGAGTTGGTGGAGAGACAAAGGAAAAATAGGCCATCATTGATCATTTTGACAGAATACCTTGTTGGTGCCGTTTCTGGGGCAATGCAAAGATACCAAAGCATGATTTAAAATCACCTTTAGTGCCATGGTGTCACCCCGCAAAATAGTAGTTGCTCAGTGTCTGCTTTTATCCCTGGCCGGTTCCTGTTCTGAACATGAGCAAATACTGTGGCTGGTGAGCCCATTAGTTATCTTTCCAATTATCCCATTTGGTCATTCATGGAGATCAAAATGATTTTGTTTTAAAAATAATTTCTGGTTTATTTTGGAGGGGGGAGGACACCACTGGCTTCTATTGACTTAAAAGCGAGAGTCTCAGAAAAAGCTTTATTGGTAAATAAAATACTGACAACTCTGAAAAAACCTTCATCTCCTCTGCTAGCCAAAGGAGATCTACCTCTCCCTGTGTGTCTGTCCCTCCCCCACTTCCCCAACTCTCTTTTTCATTGTTATTGCATGAATTCTATGTGGTATATAATGAAAACCCGGAGTCAGATATTGGGGAAAAGCTGGAATATCAGAGAGATAGAGAAACAAACAAACCACAGTCACTTCTCATCTGCCAACTCCTCAGACTGTCTCCAGGAAATTCTGATTCCAAACCTCTCTTCTTAGCCCACCAGAGAAGTCTGGGGAAGCTGAGAGACCTTCCTTTTCTCCCTCTGCCCAGCTGTCTTAACTTCCTCTTTCCACATTCCTAAAGCTAAGATTAAAGGTCACCCCTCCCCGACCTTTGTGACTTGGCTCTGAAGTTGACATTCTAATATTTCAGACTAATTTTATTAAATATATCACCATATATTGTGATAGCTAATATTGGTTGTCATCGTTATTGATTCCAGAATCACTGTGGAGATAGGTCTGTAAACACGCGTACGAGGGATTACCTAGTTTCAGCCTCTGGGCATGCCTGTAAAGAACTCTCTCTATTAAGTTGATGGAAATGAGAATATTGCTATAAATGTGAGTGGCACCATGCCTGGGCTAGGATCTGGAACTTAGAAATGGAGAAAGTGAGCTGAGCAGTGGTGCTTGCCACTCTCTGCCTCCTGGCTGTGGGTGCAATGTGACCAGGTGTCTCCTGATACCTGTCTTCTCTTGTCATGACAGACTGCACCTGTGAGCCAGAAGAGCCCTCCCTGCAGCTGCTTTTGTTGGGCATTTATCAAAGCAACAGGAAAGGTGAGATATTTACATGCTCATTTCTATCATCAGGAGGAACAGTAGCAATTACCAGTCATGACAATGTTGAATATCTCCAGTAGGTTGTCCTGTGAGAAAGAAAGCAACCACTTAGATCTTCGGTCCACAAACACCATTCATCTGCCACGTGCCAGACTTAGTTCTCCATCCAGGACATCTCTGTCTTAAGAAAGTCAGGCAAACCTAACGGACAATTTTACCAACATGTTCTGGCTATGATGAAAGCTACTTAAAGGAGATATGGCCAAATGCAGTGTTTCAGTTGTGGATATAATTTGCTTGTTTTGATTAATGCAGGTATTCAGGGCATTAAATTAACTATTTATATAAATCAAATGTCCAGTAATGCAACTGGCTGTAGAATTGATTTTATTCAATTTTACTAAAAGTATTTTGAAAAGAAAGCACAGTCACTTGGATTTGACCATTTCTACTTAACTAAAGACATGAGAGTTTCTTCTAGGTGAGATGTGCATTTGGAAACAGAGAGTAAATACATATGTCCACTTCAGGAAAGAGATAAATATGACCTTTCAAATGGAAGGAATTCTTGAAGAGAACTTGGTAACTCACATTTCTTGTAAAACAGAAAACTAACTTTGAAAAAAGCACATTAGTTGCCATAAACTGTTAGCACACACATATACATAGCACACTCATACACACACATATACGCAATATACATAATATATATGTACAACACATATACACAACACACTCGTACACATAATATACACAATACACATGTAGAACACATATACACAACTACTGTGGAATATCCCTTTAAACTGTGTTAATATATGTCATTGTGATTGGTATAATAGAGAAGCTGACTGGCCAATAGCTGACAGAAAAAGGTTAGGCAGGAGATTCAGACAAGGAAAATGAGGGGATGAGGAAGGGTAGGGTCTGGAGTTTCCAGCCAGATACAGAGGGAGCAGAAGATGAAAGTGTCATGTTAATAAAGGTACTGCCATGTGGCAGAGTGTAAATAAAAAATATGAGTTAACTTAAAACATAAGAGCTAGTTCCTCAGAATTTATCTCTTCTACCTCCAACTCTGATCTTCTTATTAAGTCTGTCTATGGAGATGCTTCTGGCTTGGTCTGCTTTGCTATGGATTGAATTTCCAAAGCACATTCTCATTCCAGACCCTTTGCAGCTAAGCACCACAAATCAAATAAGTGGGGAGGTATGGGAGCCGAGGTGGAACCCAGAAACCACTTGTAATAGTCCGATAGGTTAAGGAGCTGCATGTTGTGGGGTCAGGTAAATGGTTTTCTATCCATCCTTACCCTTTGGGAATTCTTCCCACTCTCATGGTGTTGTGAACTGCTGGAGGAAATAGAATTGAAATGAGTCGCACAGAGCAGTATAGCACAAATCTCAAATCTGCTCAGCAATGAGGCTTTCTTGACATGAAGGAATAGCAAGTATACACTTTACTTTTTTATACACAGAACAAAGAGTAATTCCTGTGGGTTTTTTTTTTTTAACCATATGTTATTTTTAAACTGTACTGAGACATTCTCCTCTATAAACATTTTGGGGTCAATGCTGACTCTTTATATAGTAATAAATCAATTTTTTCCTCAAGGTTCTTCCATGGATTATTGGTTCCAGAGGAAACAGCAGTTGTTACATACAAGAAAAGCTTTTCAAATAACATGTAGATTCTAGCTGTCAACTAAATTGTCTAGTTTGGATCTTTAAGTTTGCGAGGCTTTTATGAGGCTTTATTTGTGAGAAAAGAAATGGACAGGGAGAGTTTCCCACACTTGATAGTGTGCCTCTGCAAGATTCTAGGGCTCAGCAAGGCTGTATTATGTGTTTTGTAGTAGTTGATATAATGAGGCATATATATTATATGATAAAACTTTTCATTGGCCTAAATCATTACGTTATTTTTTCTTCTAATTTAAAGAGGAATAAAAACTGCCTTGTGGCTCACAGAATGTACTTCAGGACCTTTGAGATGCTGAGAAGGGAAGAAGCAATTGTAGTGTAAACCAGATGATCCAAGGTAGCTCCCCAGAAGCTACAGTGGAAGGAGAGCATATGGATCCCAAAAGTTCTCTTACTTCCACATAATATGCTATATGCATGTCCACACACACACACACACACACACACACACACACACACACACACACACACACACACAAACACACACCCCACACATATACCTCATAAATAATAAGTAATAGGGAAAATATTAAAAATATTGTGGACCTTCAGAGTGAGTTATGTAGAAGCACATAGAATGCAGTCTTATTGGGCACAATTTGGGTCCTCATCAGCAGTCCTTAGATCATGAGACACAGGCTCATATTTTTTTCCTCCATGGTAAAGTAAGTGAAAATACAGGAGAGTCTTTCACACATACAATACAGCAGGAAGTAGACTGCAGCAAATGTACACATTACATTTTTAAATGAGCTGCATAAAAGCAATGCTCTAAATGAGTAGAAACATACATACAGTATAACAAAACTAACTTTAAATTTGTATTAACCAAAATTCACAGCAATGTAAAAATTTTGATATTAATAGTTGTTTTTTGGATTAAAGTAGATTCAGTAATCTACCCTTTTATCTTATTTCTGTTGCAGAATATTATTTTAAGGTGTGTTACTTTTGTTTATGCTGTGAAATCTTTGTTTAATGATATAAATATGTATTGATTTTGTTTATGCTGCATATGTTTAACTCGGTGAAGCTGTGTTACTGTGTCTGTCTAAAACACCGGATGGTCTAATAAAGAACTGAATGGCCCATAGTGAGACAGAAGAAAGGATGGGCAGGGCTGGCAGGCAGAGTATAGATAGAAGGAGAAATTTGGGAAGAGAGGAAGAAGTAGCCGGAGAAAGAGGAGGACACCAAGGGCCAGTCACCCAGCTATGTAGTAAGTCATGGAGTAAGAGTAGCCATCTATAATGACATCTGGTGTCGGCTTCTGACATGCAGACATATGAAGAACATAGGTAGGACATTGCATACATAATAAATAAATAAAATCTTTTCTAAAAAAAGAGTAAGATTTTCAGAAGTAAGAGAATAGGAAAATCCCAGAGGTGAAAAGGTAGATAGGATAATTTAAAGTTAAGGAAAGCTGTCTAGAAACAAGCCAAGCTAAGGCTGAGCATTTATAATTTTTTTTAAAAAAAAGCCTTTGCATGTGACTTATTTGGGATCTGGGTGGTGGGCCTGCTCCCCAAAAGTAAAAGAGCCAAAGAGTAAGAACAAACAACGACATATTTTTATGTCATATCCCCCTTTTTTCCTTTAGAAAGATATTTAAATTTAGCTCTTTTGTTTAGCTTTTTTTCTGTCTATGATCAATAACAACTTGTAGCCACCACCCTTCTCCCCTTAAATGATTACAAATACCATACCTATGTTTTGGGAATGTGGGATCATACTTTAGATTACTTCCTATTGTCTGTGGGTACTGATATCTTTAGGGGAACCTGAAAAAAAAATGTAGGATAATAGTTAAGTCTTGGCTGGGGTAGTCTGTGGGGCTGGAACTTTTTAGCCAGCAGCCCTGAAGCTGTTTTAGATGCAGAATTCTGAGGATACTGTAACAGAGACATTTCATCCATTTTCATTGGTGTTTGGTTCCCTTGTTGTAAAAAATACATACTTTTAAAGGTAACATAATTACAAGTATGAAATATGTAATATGTGCAAGTTAATAAAAGTAATTTTTGTTTTATGAGCAAGTAAAATATACATTACAATTCTCTCTCCCTCTCCCTGCCCCCCTCAGTTTATTTCTCTATGTTTGTAGCCAGGATTTTTAGGAGGGACAAATCTGAACTACTTCAACCAAGAATGAATCCACGGCCTCTCATTTCCTATGGAAGTAAAAGCATAACATCTCCTCTAAAGTAACATAGTTTCATTTTGTAGTCAAGATATTTTGAAAATAGATAAGTTGGTTAATCTAGTGGTTTCCATGATCAGCAGTCAAAAAATTTAAAGACAACATAAAAACATACAGGATCCAGATGCTCTGTATATTTTCCATTTTTATGTGGCTTCTTTCTTTTTCTATTACTTTTCTCCCTCTTAAAGGAATTTATTATTTATTTATGATTGTAATCTTTTTCTCTCTCAAGCCTTTTGTACATTTTTCCCCCCAAAATCTGGATCTCTACTGAGCATCTGTAACCTTTTTCTGTCTTTATAAGCAAAACTCCAAACCCACTATGCAGCACACTGGCAGGGTTCATTTGGTGGCTCAAGCCCATAGGCAGCAGCTGGGAGACACCTCTCTATACAGAGGCCAATGTGAGAGACTGTGGGAACCTGTAAATGCGGCTTATCTCATGGTGTGCTGGCAGCTGGTAGGAGATGCATCTCTATAGTAGCATGAGAGACATGAGACTCAGAAGGCATGTTTGGCTCAATTTTTGTGTGCTTAGAATCTTTAAAGCTGTCACAGATCTTACATGTGTGTGGGTATGCCACATTGGAACACCATTTATAACAACTTTTCTTTCCTACCAGACAATTCCAAATAGCCACACAGAAACTTATTTATTATAAATGCTTGGCCAATAACTCAGGTTTATTACTAACTAGTTCTTACAACTTAAATTAACCCATATTTTTATCTAAGTTCAAACACATGGCTCATGGCTTGTTACCTCATTTTCTACATGTCCTGCTTCCTCTGGGTCTGGCTTTTGACTCCTCTTCCTTCTCACCTTTCTTCTCAGAATTCTCTATCTCCCCCAAATCCTGCCTAGCTTTGTCCAACCAGCTTTTTTATTAACAGTGAGAACAATACATTTTTACAGTGCACAGAAGGCTTATTCCACAGCACACCTTTTTTTTCAAAATCAAACAAACAAGGTAAAATAATGAATCATAGCGCTTTGTTTTTTATAAAGGGTGAATATTACTTATAAACTTGAAGTGGAAAAAGGCCTTTCACATGACCCAAATACAGATTTAGAAAATATTTGAACTACATTAAAACTAAAAACTATCAAAATGAAAACAAAAAGGCAAAAGAACTTAGAAAATTGTGCACATTTAAGATAACAAAGGGCTATACTTCTTCCTTTTTATAAAAAGAGTAGTTAACAAGATAAGCAAATAGAAATATAGATATCGGAGGACTATGGCCAATTCCTAGAAGAAAGGCAGTCAGTCAGTAGGCTGAAGGAAAGATGCCTGTTCAACTTTTCAACAACATAAAAAGAAAACAATGCAGTATTGTGTTTTACATTGGTCCAAACAAAATGAAACTTGTTAATACCCCAAACTGCTGAGGATATAAGGAGCCAGATGCCCTTATTATGGAGTAGTTGTCACTATAAGCAATACGTAAGCCTGCTCAACAGCACCCCAATTCCAGCTCCAGGGAAGTACACAAAGGCAGGTGAGAGTAAGATGTTTATTGTAAAATACTCAAGCTTTTAGATTTGTTAGAAAAGCACTCAAGAGCAGAGGCAAATATTTTATATAGTATTGCTCATGATGAGGAGTTGGTAACTCAAATGGCTAGCAATAGAAATTTGGCTAAACAAATTATAATACACAAAACAGGAATACTATAAATAATTAACACAGATGCATTCTTACAATGAAAACTGACTACAATATATTGTTAATTCAAAACTCAAGTTAAGAAAAACAAGATATTTAAATTAATCCCGTTGTCATCTTCATCATCGTGTGTGTGTGTGTGTGTGTGTGTGTGTGTACATTCCTGTTTGTGCTGGTGATCATGCATGTGTACATATAAACATGTGGAGGCCAGAAAACAACCTTGAGTGTTGTTCTCAAATGCAGTTAACTTTTTTTTTTCTTTTAAAGATGATGTCTCAGTGGCATGAAACTTGACAAATAGTCTAGGATGGGTGGCTAGTTAGCCCCAGGGATCTGCCTGTCTCCTCCACAACACTGGATTAAAAGTATGTATGTATCTATACATGTAGCCTTATTTCATGAGTTTTAGGAGTCAGATTCCCATACTTACAAGACAAACCCTTTCTCCCTGTGCTCTTTCCCCAGTCTTGATCCCACTGCTATTTTTAAAATGTTATCCATGCAAAAAATTTGAAGTCAAATACCCACCTAACATGCTTATCATTTTCTCCATTATATAGTTATAGCACTCAAAACTTTTATAGTAAGTATTAATTATTTTTACATGGAGGTAGTCATTAACAAAGAAAACAAAAAAAATTACCATGAGGAAATTGTAGTGAATAATGTTTTTCTTTAAAGTTTTTCTTTCCCAACTAAAGATTAGATTTCATCTCAAGTCAAATAATATTCCATTGTGTAATACACCTTATTTTCATTACCCATTCATCAGTTTATAGACATGCAGGGAGTTTCCATTTCCATGCTATTGTGAACAGAGCAACAATGAACACAGATGAGCAAGCACTTTAGTAGTAGGATATAGACTCCTTTGGGTATATGCTCAAGAGTGGTTTAGTTGGATCATATGGTAGATCTTTCTCTAGCATTTCGAGGAAACCTTCAAACAGATTTTGACAGTAGCTGCACCAGTTTGTAATCCCACCCGCAGTGAATAAATGTTCTTTGCCTGACGAGGGATATCTTTCTGTATACTGGAAATATGTTTTATTAGCATTGGTTAATAAAGAAGCTGCTTTGGCCTACAGCAAGGCAGGATAGAGGCATGTAATCGAGAGATACAGGGGAAGAAAGGCAGAGTCAGGAAGATGCTGTGAGCTGCTGGAACAGCAAGACGTAATAGAACACAGGTAAAGCCAAGAGATGTTTACAGTATGCCCTTATGATTCTCTAAATTTTTATGTCTGTTGCAATGTCTCACTTTTCATCTATAATTTTTTTACTTGGGTCTTCTCTTTATTTTGGTTAGCTTGCCTGCCTGGACTTTTGCCAGTCATGCTAATTTTTTCAAAGAAACTACTCTCCATTCCTTGTATTGTTTCTTCCATTTCTATCTCATTGACTTCAATTCTGACTTTGATTATCTCTTCCAGTCTACTGTTTTTTCGAGGTCTTCAGATGCAACATTAAGTTATCAGTTTGAGGTCTCCCCAAGTTTTTATGTATGCACTTAGCGCTATAATCTTTTTTCTCAGGTCTGCCTTCATTGTATCCCATAGATCTGGGCATGTTGTGCTTTAATTATCACTTAATTCTAGGGATTTTTAATTTTACTTTGTCCTTAACCTTATTATCATTCAGTTGTTTGTTGTTTAGTCTCAATGAGTTTGTGTACTTTCTTTAGTTTCCAATTGATATCTAGCTTTATTCCACTGTTGTCTGAGAGAATTCAAGACATTATTTCTATTTCTTAGATTTGTTGAAACTTGCTTTATGTTTTAACAATAACCACAATAAAATTCTGTTTTTCTAATCTAATCTGCTATTCTGTGTCTTTTTATTAAGGAATTAAATCCATCACTATTTAGAGTTATGTTGAAAGATGTGTATGCATTTTAATACATTTCAATTTTTGTGGCACTTTCTTAGATTTTTCATTAATTGTTACATTGTCTATTCCCTGTGATCTCTTAGGTATCCTTTTCCTTCTATTCAGACTTCCAATATTTTCTGTGGACCTGGCTTGGTAGTCATAAATTTTCTTAACTCACTTTTATGATAGAAAAATTTTATTTCTCTGGCAATTTTAATGGATAGTTTTGCTGGGAATAAAAGTATGAATTAACATTTGTGATAGTTTAGAGGTGGGATCCTGAGGACTCTCCAGTCCACTGAGGGCATACCACTGGCCAATCTCATCTGCTACTCAGGGAAGGTGGAGCATGAACACACACGAGAACCAGATAAGTAGTGAATTATGATTGGGCAGCGTGATATCAGAGAAAATTCTGGTGGGTATAAGTAGTTGTCCTGATGTTCATGCACCCTTATACTCTTCTGACCTGGGTACAAGGTTGAAAGATCAATTAAACTACATAGTAGCTGGTTCCCTTTGAAATTTCTCAGGTGTGGTTTATTAGGGGCTCAAGGTAGGATAATTGCATTTGAAGTTATATGTGGGATAGGTATACAATGTTAGACGTAATTATGTCTTGGCTGTAATTTTCATTTGGAAATTAAGCTTGGCATAAAAAGGTATACTTGTGTTGACAAACACTGGAATTTTAATGGCTAATCTTGGTCATCAACTTGACAACATCTGGATTTAAGTAAAACCAAAGTAATTGAATACACCTGTAAGGGTTTTTGTTTTTTGGGTTTTATTCTTGTTTGTATTATTTGAGGTAGAAAATCCATCCTGAATCTGGATTATTTGAAGTCAGAGCCTGAAATATATTTTCACAAGGCTCTTCTGCTTAAAGTTTTTGTCAAAAAAACAAAAACAACAAAAAACAAATACCAGTGTTATTCTAAAGTACTCCTATGTTCTCTTCATAGGTTATTTTAAATTTCTCATTGACCTTTACTGATGATCTAATTCTACTTTGTCTTCTAGTCTGGCACCGTTTTTCCCATATGGTCCATTTTGTTGGTGAGGCTTTTCACTGAGGTTCTTAATTTAGCTCATTTAGTTTATCATTTCAGTTTGGCTTTTCTTCAGCATTTCTCTTGAACTCATTCCTACAAGTTGACATTTTATATCCTTTGACATTCTCTCCTATTACTGCTCTCATGTCTTTATTGCAACTCCATTCTACTCTGTTCCATACTTTTCAGATTTCATATGATAATTAATGTTGTCAATGTGTCTTGATATATTGAAAGCATGTAACTTGTCTATGAGTTCACAGTGAAGAGATTGCTGTAGTGGAATTACGTTGCTACATTGTATATAATTGTCCCACCTACTGGTTTAATTAAAATGCTGAGTGGGTGAAGGCAGACAGGAAGTGTGGGCGGGCTACCAGACTAAGAAAACTCTGGAACCTGGAAGAACAGAGCAGAAATGCCACAGAGAAGCCACGGAGACACCACAAAGAGATGCCAGAGATACCACAGAGTTGCCAGACAAGCCAGAAGATGCAGAGGAAAGAAGCTCTGAGAAAAGGTACCCAGACGCATGGCTGAACAGGATAAGAATCATAGGTTAGATTAAGATCAAGAGCTAGCAAGCGATATGCCTGGGCCCCGGGTCAATCAGCATACAATTAATATAAGTGTCTGTGTGTTTCAGTGGGACTATTGGACCATGTGGGTCTGAAAGTCCGAGTCACTAGGCTAGGCCAGAAAGTCCGGGCTAGGCCAGAAATTCTGGGCCAGAAACCTAATACAACAGATTGCCTTGAATTGTGGATGAGAATTGGCTTTTGGATTTTTGACTCAGAACTATTACAGACTATTGGGATATTTGAAGTTGGACTGAATGCATCTTGCACTGTGAAATGGTATAAGAGATGGAAGATTATGGCTTAAAGGGGCTACGCTCAGGGCCAAACCTAAAGGGTGGGTGGAGTAGCAATGGTTAATATTGATTGTTGATTTGGCAGGATATAGAATCACTTAAAGGACTCGGAGCATGCTTGTTAGGGATTATCTAGATCATCTTAATGGAGGTTGAAAGACCACCTTAACTATGAACCTACTGGGTTTGGGTCCTGTACTGAATAAAGCAGAGAAAGTGAGCTGGATAGTAGCATTCTTTATTCTGCTTAATGACTGCATATGCAATGACAATAGTTGTCTCAGGGTCCTGCTACTGTGCTTTCCACACCATGATGGACTCTCTCCTGTAACCATGAGACTAAATAGACCCTTCATTAAAGCTGCTTTGCTTGGGCATTTTCCTGCAACAATGGGAAAAGTAAGAAGTACACTTATACAGTCAAAAGTTTGTCTTTCTGTGCTTTCCTTATTTCACTTACGAGTACTTTAAACTCAGCCCCATTGCTTGGAGTAAGAGATTTCTTTCTTTTTTTAAAAAGGTGAAATAGTATTCAATTACGTGTTTAAACCACTTTCTTTATCCATCTGCCCATTTATGCTGTTAGGTCGATTCCCCACTTGGACACTGTAGATCATGTTTCTTAAATGTGGGGGGTGGAGATTCCTCTCAGACACAACTATTTCATATCTTCTGGCTATATGTCTACAAGTGAGATTAATGGGCTTTTCATTAATCCTGTATTCTCCTTTTGAGGAATCTCCACACTATTTTCCACAATGGCTGTACTTAATTACATCCCTCAATAGAATACAATCATTCCCCTTTTTTATGTGTTTGCCAACATTTTTTTTCTTTCTGAAAACAGCCATTCTAATGTTTGTGAGGTTCAAGATAGTGTGTTTTAAAATGTCATTTTATTATTTAATAGAAAAAGGTCATTAAATATGAAATACTTTATGACTTTGCATGTCATCTTCATAGAGGCTATGATAATCTCTATCATTCCAACTTTAGTATCTGTGCTTCTGAAGCAAGCACAAAACACTGTGGTTTTAGCTTGTATGTTAAACACTTCACCATTTATCTATTGACAGTTTAAATGTCTTTGAGAAATATCTATTTGAGTTATTTGCCCAGTTTTAATTGGATTATTTGAATTCCTTCTATGAGTTGACTTCCTTACACTTTACAAATATTAACCTATTTAACCCATTACCAGTTGCATGATTTCCAAATATTTCATCTTAATCCATTCAGATACAAAATACTTTAGATTGGACAACTTATAAATAATGCAGAATTGTTCATGATTTTGGAGGTGCCAACAGATTCTGTGGCAAAGGGTCCCTTTCTGCTTCAAAGATAGTACCTTGTTGTGTTCTCATATGGTAGAAAAGCAACCAGGTTCCCTCAAGCCTGTTCATACTAGCACTAGCGGGATTATGGCAGCAGAACTGTAGAACACACTTTGCCCTGCTTCGAAATACCATCATCTTGGTGATGAGATTTGTGTGACATTTCTATTCTGCAGTCTCTCTCTTTACTAGATTGGTTCTTATAACAAATATTTTAGCTGTATGTTAATCTTATCGGCCTGGTTTTACTTGGGTTGTCTGTGACTTCAGGGTTACATTTGAAAATGCCACATAGTTCCCACTTGATCTTCCCTTCAGTGGTGTCAGGTGATTCATTTAAATCCATAAAATGTTGAGTTGATCTTTGTAAATAGTCCCTCTTCTTAAATTGTGGGTGTCAATCCCTTATGTGTGTATGTAACTGAATATGGGAGTCAACAATGAAAGGTTTCAGATTATGCAACAATCAAATCAAAATCAAACAAGTAATGAATCCAGGGTTTCTGACAAAGCTTGGCTGGGTTGCATCAAAAACCCCACTAGACACGGGTCTGAAGCACAGCTGTGCACTGCAGGCATCACATCACACAGAGCCTTAGGCACCACAGCTCAAAATGGAGTCCACTGTGCCTTTTGCTGTACATACGGTTCTCTGCTCTTATAGAAACAATAGCTCTTTTTACAGAACACAAAGTTTAATATTTCCTTACCATCATTCTTTAGCATGCAAGTTTGGAATGAGTATATCTTTGGTTATACTGTGTCAAAATGTTTGATTTAAAAGAATTGTTATTGGAATTGCTGACTTAGGTTTCATTTTAAAAAATTGTTAAATGAACACCAGACATAGTGCACAAAGGGAGTTCATGTCAACCAAAAGAGACAGTCAGTCAAACACCTACCAAAAATGAAATCTGGCTTTGAATTGGCAGGGCTTGAGAGCAGCTGGCCAGTAGCCATTAACTCTATCTCTGGAGCTGTAAGTCAAAACAGCCTCTCTGTAAGTTGCCTTGGTCGTGTGTCTTCTTGAAGCAGCAGTAGCTGATACACATGTCATACACAGTAGCTTTTGGATTCACATCTCGTTTCTTAGGATCTGTGATGTGATGAAGGCAGGAATAAACATGTCTTTGCAGAAAAGCAAATCTATTTCTTATTCTTTATGGTTTTATGGACTTGATAGTTTGTCCTACATCATGGTTAATTTAAAATTGTCTTTATGGAAAATAGTTGCTAAAGTTCCCTTTTCCATAAGGACATAGTATCAGTTATCACTGTCTACAGGGTGTCTACAGGCCTGTCTCCAAACTCTTGTTTTGTTCCACTGGTCTTTTTATCTAGTATTCTTATGCCACCATAGTTTAATTATTGTGACTTTACAGTGAGCGAAACTTTAAGCTGGAGGATGGAGAGATGGGTCAATGCAAGAGTAATAGCCTCTCTTTGCTGCTCTTCCAAAGGACCTGGACTCAGTTTCTAGCACTCACACAGTGGTGTACAACCATCTGTAATTCCAGTTCCAAATCTGCTGGCCATGGGATACTGTACACAAGCAGTGCATTAACACACACGCAGGCGAAACACACTTATCAACTAAAACAAAAAATTAAAATACTTAAAAGATTGTTACAGCTATACTAAATCTTTTTAATTGCTATATACATTTGTAAACATCACTGTTTATTTAATACCTACTGTACACAAACCATTAACAGAATATTTATATTATTTTTACCAGCTTTATGATACAATTGACATATAAGTAGAACTAAACATATTCACAATACAATTAATAAGCCTTTACAAATTTATATACTTGTAGAACCAATACCACAATCAAGACATTGAACATATTCTTATTTCCATATAACCTGCCAATGTTTATAAAAAAAAAATCAATTGGAGCTGGTATAGTATTGAATCTACAGAGCAAAAACATGGCAAAATAGTTTCTATTTCTTGAATATGGTACCCTCATTTCTTCAATGTTTTCTCTGCACACACAGGAAACAGAAAATAGCTAGCAACCTCTGTGTTTCTCATCTTGTTCTGGTCTAGGTTAGGGTTCCACTATCTTGAGAAATTTTAAATTTCATTTCTAATTGCATGTATGTGTGCAAGGCTGTAGGCTATCCTGTACGGCTGCAGTTACAGGACAGCTATGATTGCCCTCACTGAAAATCAAGTCACCTCTCCAGCACCCCTTTCCCCCTGTTCTCGTCTTAAATGTCAACATCTATGTTTTAAGGCTTTACATGAATAGAATTGTCTATGAATGTGTGTTACACATGTCTGTGCACATATGGGTGTGTTTGAATATGCATATTTAACTACAGTCCTCAACTGGTTTTTTTAAAAAATAATTCTATATTATCAATTCCAATATCTTTGAGCACATTGATAATTTCAATATTGCTATTCAAATGTGTTTTTCTGCTTAATCCTTTTTCTTAAGCCACTTTGAAGACCTTTTCCATCAGGGCTCTGGTTTAATTAGGTTTTCCTACTTACTCTACTTTAACCCTCCCTCCCCCGCCCCAATAATTTTAGCCTTGTTCAGCAAGTTAGTTCTGTAATGACTGGAAATAAAAATTCAAATGTTTTAAAAATTAGGATGTTACTTTATATACAGCTTGATAATTTACTCCAAAAGTTAAATTGTGAGATATTTTCCATGCAACTATGCATTCTCCTATTTCTGTGGGTACATTTAAAAAAAAAAAAAAAAAAGAGCAATTTACTCAACCTGATGTTGGTATTTGTGATTTCTTACTCTATTTTCCCTATGGCATCACTGAATTAATGAAGACTTAGATCAATTAACAGATGCAAATCAGATGTCTTCAGAGAACTGGAGATTATTTTCCCCTATGGGACCTAAGGAGATGATAAAATTACAAAATATACTTGAAAATAAAACAAATAGGTGATTGATGCTTTACCAACCCCATTTATTTAATGACCTAATATTCTTTCAAATTTGTGTCTGTTGAGATCACTAGCAACTTAACAGAACACCAAACCACGACAGACCATTAGCTTCTGAGACAGGAGACAGAAAATGTATAATTATTCCGAGAGGAATATGAAGCATATAATGCAAGCTTTTTATGAATCTGAGTTTTCAGTACTAAACATGTTGGTTCTATTTTGGAAGCTAATAATAGTTAAGAATCTCTGAGGAAGAACATATGTTGATCATTGCTTTTTTTCTAAAGCTTAGAAGAGGGGACACCTGGTCTTTCCAGTTCTGCTATCTTTAAATGCAACACACGTGAAGGGCGATAGGGTAGCTCTTATGTAAGAACACTGCAGCCAACCTGGCTATTTGGGAAGGGGTGTCTAGGAGACAGGTGCTACACCACTTATGTCTTTTTAAACATGCACTTGTTTTTAAAATAGCACAATGCCAAAAGTAAAACTTTGAAATTATAGCACGAGAAAAATAATGTGTCAGCAAAGTGTGGGCCAATGGCTAAGGATCCTCATATTAACTTAGCTGGTCAGTTTGCCAGCCATATCTGTTATTGTGCTAATCTTGCATTTGGAGAAGCATGCTGTTAAACAGTATAATTTTCCAGAGAAGCACCTTTCTGACACTGATCTTTTCATATTCACACAGTCTGCCTATTAGTTTACATTAAGATTGTCTTTAATAAGTCACTTTCCCTATCATGTTAGTTAAGACAAATACCCTGCATTTTAAAGTAGTTTATAGCTGTCTGAAATGATGCAAAAAGCAAGCAAGCAAACACAAACCCCAAACAAAACAAACAAAAACAACCTCCCAAGTCTGTTTCCTATACAAAACATGCATAACTAACTGTGCATCATTGCTAACATAACCTTTGCGGTTAACAAAGCCCTCCTCCACAAAACACCCTTCTGAAATATTTAAAATATGAGTAAAAATAGTATTTACTTCACTGGCTACTTTTCTGGGTCCATCTATTGTCGTCCTAAGTTTCTCTCTTGCTCCTGGCTGGTCGTTTAGCCATTTAGTGCCAAATAATCACACAAAGGCTTATATTAATTGTAAACTGTCTGTCCAATGGCTCAGGCTTGTTACTTGCTTATTCCAACAATTAAATTAACCCATTATTCTTATCCATGTTTAGCCATGCACCTTTTCTCAGTGCAGCCTTCTCATCTTCCTTCCTCTGCATCTGGCTCGCATCTGCCACTCTGCCTTTCTGCTCCCCCAAATTCTCCTAGTTTGGTTGTCCTGCCTTTACTTCCTGTCTGCCTTCTGGCCAATCAGCATTTTATTAAACCAATATCTACAGTTACAAGAGCATAATACCACAGCAATCTAAAGGCTTCTCCATCAAGTATAAGTAATTTTTGGCGTACAGCATACAGAGACAAGAAGAGAGGTTATAACACTAGTAATGTCTCACTTCATACATAATGACTTTTCTAAGTCAGTCTGTCACTGTTAATATATTTTAAAGACAACTATGCAATTTCTATAAGTTTAATTTTTAAAAACTGTTCTATTCTTTGTGTGCATTAGAAAATCAGTTGCTGGTTTCATTCAGACACTACTTTACCTACCTAACACTATCAAAGCAGTTCAGCTGGACATGTTGGCAGATGGATACTGCCAAGTTTACCATGCATGGAGATAAATCACACGTAACACTTGTTTTAGGAGAGGTAAGGTTTACTTAGACATGAGCAACGACAACACCATTTCTATACTTTACAGAAATACAGTAATTTACAGCTGGTTTGGTACATGGCCCCATGTTAAAAAACAAATCTAATGGGGAAAGAGATGGTTCATCCTATTTCTCTGCCATTTGTCCTAATTGTTCTGGAGATGGCTGCATAGATTAGAATCCTAGAGCTGCTGGCTAACACGCACCATTGATAACAAGGATAGAGAACAAATAGGTGCAGGTGTACCGTAAGCAACTTAAGCTACTGTTCTGAAGAAACAAGATAAATTTTAGTGCATCACCAGTACTGTTTGACAGGACATATGAAACTTTACATGCAAAGGACTTCCTCTTCTAATGATGCTTGGCAAACTCGATCAGCTTGATCCAATTTCTAGAGCAAAATTAAATTAAATTATCTAAGGAAACCTCCATCAGATATCTTTCTAAATATTCTAAGTAATCCATAAAGTACTGAAATTTCATGTCTACTTGTCACCTCCAAATTTAAACAGATTCATACTTTGTGCTCTATAAATTTGCATTGCTGATGTAGCTACAGGTGAATCCTGAGGACATGACACATGGCCAGAGTGGAGGGGCAGTGTGAGTGCAGGCCACACTGAACTATGAAGGCTAATATAAAGAGAAAAAAGGAGATAGCTATCTCCTTAATTTTGTTATATTGACTATATGTTGAAATTGTATTTTAACAGATTAAGTTAAAGAAGATATATTATTAAAGCTAATTACATTTCTTAAGCATTGCTACTAGAAAATTAGAATTTCATTTTGGCTCACATTACATTTCTATTGAACACCACAGCCATAAACAATACATGATTATGTTACTTTTAGAATTTACATTTAATCATAGTCAAAAAGTCCAAGCGATAACCTTAGAATTTAACATAATTTAATCAGTCTGGGAAATACTCTAAACTACTGTAAGTGTACCTTACACACACATATATATTTTACAAATTTCATTCGTATTCTTCTCCAGGGTATACATCACAAGAGAATTAATCCTTTTAAAACTGTGGATTGCTACACATAAGAGCTAAAGGAACTTCAATGTAGACTGTTATAACCAGGAAGTACTATCAGTGAAGAGAGTGTCTCCATGAAAACAAGCTAACCTAACTAATACTTAATGCCTGGGACCTGAAGGTGCATCATGGATCACCGCAATGTGTTCATTGTTAACGGCAGCCTACTGAATGTTCTTTTTGGAAAATCTACAAGCAATGTAAACTTAACACGGATGGTGACTTCAGTGAGAGTCCCTCAGCTTTATAACATTAAACTAAGCAATTAACTAGCACACAAAGCCCCGAGTTTAGAAAGTCATTGCTGTACTTTTAAAGTCTTTCTCTTTGTTTTTATAACAGCCTATAAATATTTGGCATACTTATAATACCTCTTCTTTTACTTGTTTCTAGCTCAGAAACAGTAATGTGATCTAGTCTGGTGGACACACCATTATTCTCCACTAAACATGGAGCTGACTACAGCTAGTGACACGATCATGCATCACAAGCTCACTTAGAAGGCAAAGTCATTTATACCAGCTCTACACACTTGCTTCCTTACAGTTCAGATAGGAATGTTTGTTTCAAAACTGTTTAAATCTTTTGCATCATGTTAACTAAGAATAGGTATTCAAACTATAATATTATTGATCAAAATTTCTTCATGTCAAACATATTCTGAGAAAATTACATGAAGTCATCCAGTAGAACTTCCTATTTTATCGTTATCACTTTATGAAACCAGAAAGCAACTGCAATATAAAGAGCCTCTGCTGAAAAGTGCTGGGTATGTCGATACATGTGGGCTGCAGAAGATGGCCATAGCTCTTTTAAGAGTTCATCTGCCAATATTTAAAGACATTCATTAAATCTGTCTTGCACAACAAGATACTGTTTAAACTTTTTATAGTTCCTATCTTCATACCATGGTTCTATTAGACAATATTTTTATTATAATTCTAACTGCAGCCTAAGTAAACAAGTGTAATAATTCATGCCGTGAATTATTTCAGTGTCCAACACATCAATCTCTACAAATATATTCTTCAGTGAAGAGATGGCAACAGTCTCCTTGGTGAGAGCTGTAACTTAGATGCTAGTTAGAGCAACAATGACTAGGTACTTCATATCTGCACTCCAACTATACCACTCTATACCAACAAAAAGCTGCCTGCTTTAAATACATGACATTGAATGTGGGAATAAGTGAATGTTTACTGGGGAGTATTGTGTGAGTCAACATTAGTATACTTCCCCATGGCATAGTAAGAAAAAACCCAAAAAACAACAACAATTAAAACCCCACAAAACCAAACCAAAACAAACTTGTATTACTCATCAATAAATATGAACAGATATCTGCTGTTTGCTGCACAGTGCTTTGAGGAGAGTGACTGCTAGGCATGAAATGAAGGCTGATTCCTTTAAAAGATGAAAAAAAAAAAAAAAGGAGGATAACATAGTTTATAAACCACCAATTCCAAATCACAAATATTTAAATAAGTCAAATGGACAGTTAGGTTAGTTTTCAACTTTACTAGAGGAATTTGTCAAGAAAATTACCTTAAGTACGAGTACTTTGAGCAAATATAAGATAAAAATTTATGGAATAAAATCTTTGTAAAAATAAAAAGTCATGTATTTCTAAGCTCTTGATCTCTTTAGATTTATAAATGTGCACACACATCCATTTAGGTACCTAAAGAGAACCTCAACTCTGGTAGCAATGATATATAATATTGCTTGTACATTTAAACTTGACGATGTATTTTTCATACAAAACAGTCCAGTTCACCCAAAACTAAGAAATTGGATAATGATAAGAGAGTGGAGCATTAATATGCCGTCTTTAGCATTTATCAGCTCTGACCTGCTTTCCACAACATGCCAGGCAGTATGTGACTCCTCAACACGTCTGGGTCTTATATTCCACACTTGTAGCTGTCAATTGGCAAAACAACAGTCATTATTTTCCTCCGTATGATTTTTAAAGGCTGAGAATGTAAAATGAAACAAAATACAATCTCCACTTTCCCAAAGTAGAAATATAACACAGAAATTCCCTTTATGGGTGACATTTATGATACCATTCACAATACAACTACAGGCCAAGCAGTAAAATAGTGTAGATTAGGTTCTGCATACTAATGTTCAATAGCTAGCAACGTACTTAATGTATTTTGACTTTCTTTCTGGCCACAGAATATAAAATTTTCTTCTAAAGTGATGTAATCTTCTATACTCTGAGGAAGAACAACAAACTAATCAATGTCAAGGTCAGCTCTGTGACTCCTGCATTGCAAGCACAGACTACATACGCACAGATAACATCCTTAGAAGCATCCTGTTTCACCAGCAGATCAACTTAACTGCTCTGTATTGTAAGCACATAGGTTTGGTTGTTCCATGGTAACAGGGATAGCCTCAAAGGGTAAAGAAGTCAAAGTTGAGAGCCTGAGAATTCTCCTCACACCCTAACAGGATACATTGGTTTCTGCATCAATTATAAACACAACATAATAAGAGATATATCACTCAAGAATTCTCTGCAAAGCCCTTTGGAATCTTTGCTGTGAAGAAAAATATTTGCTATCCTGAAATATGATGGTCCTACCCTCCCATTCCACATAAAATTTGAAATTTAATTTTAGTATTTACTGCTTTTCTTTTGGTATTAGAAAGTCCTATTTTCCCCTTTTAACTATCCTGCCCTATACCTGAATTTAGGAGGGAGAGAAGGTCTTCTGAATAAGGCAAAGGTCACTAGGGAAAACCATCTGCTCTATGAGGTGTGTGGGTGCCTGCTTTCCTTCGAGCCAGGTTGTACAGGTTTTGTGTGTCTTTGTGCATACACTGCCCTGTAATTCTGATATCTCCAAAACTCAAAACCTTAGTTATCAAAGGGAAAGAATGAATTCTAAGTTTCAATATTCTTGGTAGGGCACTTAAAGATTGCCAATTAATGAACTATAAATCACAAGATACTGTCTTTTCAAGTCAGTATCTCACTGCATCATAATAAGCAGTCTGATAACATTTCTATCCTGCTTACTAGAGTCCAGTATAAGATAACCTTGACTCTACATTGAAGTAAGAAAGGCACTCAAGTTAACATAATATACAGTTATTTTGAAGACACTGTGTGACAGAATGTGGAATTTGTGGGGAGGCTTTTTCTTGCTCACTGCTTCTGTGAGTTTGCCTAAGTTTCCTGGTCCCCATACGCGCATGGGGGGAGGAGGGAGCATACAAATTACTAGGGTTTACAGTTTTATTTAAGACAAAAGATAATGTTTTTACAATGTTCAAAAATTTAAGAATAAAGCATTTAAAAAATTTAAAGTACAATTTTCTGATAGCAAAATAACAGTAAACCCAAGAAGCATTTTTGAAAATAAAAAAGAGAATTATTCACTTTACAGCTGAATTTCATCTAACTTAGGGAGCCAACTGAGATGGCTGTATGGTGGTGGTTTCATGCCTAAGTTATACTTGGCTCACATCAGATACCACCTTGTGCTGTGTAAAAAGAAAAATGCAAGACTGAGAATTTCTAGCAAGTTACACACACACACACACACAAACACACACACATAGCACAAGCTGAGACGATCTGAGCATTAGCTAAGAGATAGTGTCTTCTACACATGCTTTCTACAGATTGCTGCATAAAAACTCAAAAGTTTGCTTCTACACTGTATGTCACATAGCCCTTATTTGAAACTATAAGTGGCTTTTGGTGATAATCGTACACATTTAATTCTATAACTGATTAATAAATCTGAGACTGATCCTCAGCACCAGCAAAAACAAAGAGAAAAGAATTAATGAAGCATTTAGCTTAAGTTAGAACTGTGCCACAGAGTAAGAAATGTCTGGGCTCAGAGCTTCTATAGAAGTAAAAGGTATAAAATCTTTAGGCTTAAAAATGGCTCACACAGGTTTAAGGAGTACCTAAAATGTCCATTGAAATTGGGGATTGGGATGACTCATGTACAAATACAGATCAACAAGCCTCTAAACCCAAGCATTATTCCAGCTGCTCAAATGTACCTCTGGCTCTGTATGCAAGATCTGCTCTTCAACATTATCTAATGAAAGAGAACAGTATTCTTACCAAGTGGATCTTACTGACTGAGAGGTTTTAGCGTAAACAAGCAAACAGTTAAGAGAATCCTAAAGCTCCATCTCAAGGCTGACCACTAACCAGTCCAAACAAGGTAATGCAGACACCAAATCTAAATTTCACAAATTTATACACATGGGAGCTCTACTTATATTTTAAAGAAGCTAGCCCACATCACTTACTTCTAATTCATTAATTTCCTGATCATTATTCTATCATTCATAAAAAATATTCCCCTGTTCAGAGAGCACATTAGTTAACATGATAGCTATTAAGTCCTTATAATGACTTAAGGCATATGACAACCTTGAATACAATTATCAAAATCCACAGACTTAGAAAAGGTAAAAGCCACAGTTCTTAACTCTTCTTGTGAGTCAGTTGTTTTCTTGATCCATAAAATGGTACAACGGCAAAATCAGATGCGATGTGTCAGTCTAAACCATCTTTTCTCTTTAACAGCAACATATATACAGAAGAATATGACTAAACAAGCCCCTACACTACACATATTCTTTCTACTGCATTAGTTCATTTGGTCAAAGACACAGTAGCTTGCTAGAGACAGTAAATGCCAAACACGCAGGAAAGAGAGACAGGGAAATCCTAAGTCCTGCAAACAAACTTAGGAAATATTAACTTCAGAAATAATGTAGCATATAAAAGCCACACACAAACAGGATCTTTTAGATATCTGCATTTTTATTACCTACTTCCAACTTTACTAGGAAGAAAAACCACTATATATTCGAGGACCCCATGGCTTCAGGAAGGGGTGGGCTGAGCCTCAGAAGATATAAGGCAGCTAACACCAAAGATAAATAAAATGCTGAGAAGATATAAAAAGGCATGGAACACCATAAAATTTAGCTGATGATACAGCATAGCCTACACTCATGTCCTGACATACTACATTAAATATAAGCCCTATTGCTTGGAAAACTAAGGATGCTGGGAAAAAAGGTCATACCGAGTATAGACAGGATTCGGCAGCAGGAACTGCTGTGTCATTTTTACTCCGTCCCAGAAGAGCTAAACATCACAGAATGACTTTCCTATAGAGATCTGTGTAGAACTGAGGTATCTGATAATTCGAAATATGCTTTGTCTATAGAAGGCTGTGGAGTTATGTTCACAATGCTGAGTATTTTATCATCAAATACTATAAGAGAGTAAAAATAACTTTGCCCCAAGAGAGTGAGACCCAGCTATGGACGGAGTCAGAAGCATTGCTTTCTGGTATCCTACGCCCAGTCCAGAGTTGTTCTTTCCTGCTCGCCTTCCTTCTGTCCCTCCACCCATGCTACACAGTACCGGTGTCAAAAAGGGGAACATGCCAAACACGACAGCTCTGCTCATTTCTAAAATCACTGCTTACATTTTGCACATCTATAGGATAAGAGACAGATCCCACCACTGTGCTGGCTCAGCTTTACATCAATGTGACACAGCTGGAGTCATCTGAGAAAATGTCTCCATAACACCAGGCTATAAACAAATCTATATGGGATTTTCTTAGTGATTGATGGGAGAGGGCCCAGACCGCTGTGAGTGGCAGCCCTGGGTGCTATAGGAAACACAAATGATCTGGCCACAGAGAGTAAGTGAGTAACACTTCCTCATGGCCTCCGCTCCTACCTATAGGTTCCTGCTCTGCTTCCTCAGTGATGGACTGCTTGGCACCTGGAAGTTGGGTGAAATAAACTCTTTCCTCTCCAAGTTGCTTTTATTCATGGTATTTCATCATAGCAATAGAAACCCTAACCAAGACAGCAATTGAAAGGGGAAATGAGAGGAGCACCTCTTACTCATACTTTCTGTGTTTATAAGTAGGTATAAGTTCATTGACAAAAGAGATACTAGCTTCAGTGGGCATCCCTAAAACAAAGACATGAGACAAGACTGTGCAACGGACAGGCAGGATAGACGAAAGGGATGCACACCAAGGAATCACTGCTTGTCCGAAGGGGTGGATATAGTAGGAGAGACTGAGTTGGTACTGGACCTGTTCCCACCCCGCTTTACCACCCTGGAAAATACAGCCCTTGTTATTGAGATATAGTTATAATGTGGACTTTGGTTCTTATCCCTGATGAATTTAGTATCAAAGTGTTTTGCTTGATTTTAAAAGTAAAAACTAATACTTAAGACTAGTCTTCTTCCCTGGATTTTGCCAGTAAACTCTGACTAGCCACTTGAAAAAAAACTTTTCAGTTTATCCAGTATAATCTTAGAAACTTAAGTTTTATAAAGAAAGCTTCCAGGACTACTTTTCTATGTAGACTTCTTCCACTTTTCATGAGGGATTTTAGAAGGAAAAAAAGTAGTAGTAACTAAAAATGGCATTTCTGGGTTTTATTTTTAAAGGGATTTATTTTATAAGGGCTGACTTACTGTTTTGGCATATACCAAATATGAGGTAAAAACAATCTATCAAAACTAGTAATAAAAATAATTTTCGAGTACTACAATCACATAAACTTTTAAATTAGTTTAGTTTCTTTTAAATAGTCATTTAAAAATAGATTACATTGGAAGCATTTTTCCTATATAAATGCGAACACTCGTGGCTTTGGTTCTCTTAGTCAGTAACTGGAGAACAGGCTTGAGAAGGAAGTGGCTGACATTTTCACATATCCATCATCTAGCCATTTTATTCTCAAAACTGCAATTAGATCAAGTCCTTCTGCACATGTATTAATATCTTTAAGCTGAACTGCAACTTAAATTTTCAATTTTTAAAGAAACTGCTTATGTTGCAACTTAACTGAGGTGAGTAAAGGTATGTGAACCAATCTCAAGAACCAAAAGCAAAGCCCAACTATTGAAATATAAAGGGCATGGAATCGAACAGGAAAAAAAGAAAAAGAAATTAAGACTCACTGTTAAGCAAGAAGGAACTATACAATTATCTTGTACCCAAAGGAATGCCATCTCTTAACAAAATAAATAAAACAAAAGGTTTCTTAGAGACTTTTAAGCTGTAGATGAAGAATACATAGTTAGCCAGTCAGTTCATGCAACTATGGAATTGAGAAAGAAAAGCAGTATTGCACTAAATGGGGAATTTCTGAGGATGAATCCACCCCCTTCACTGACTCAAAGTCACCAGCCATTTCCTGTATGCATTGGCATACCTGGCTTGCTCTACATTCCGACAAGTGGATAATACTTGATCAATAAACCTGTGCTCCATCTCTAGGCCTAGAGAGTCTGGAACTGGGGTCCGCTTCAGGCGCTTGGTCTCCTGGGAATAGCCTTGTTTGCCAGAGTCATTCAGTCCGTCCACTTCCATTGCCTGAGATAGTTGATGGCTTGCTGGAAGCAGGTGCAAGTCATTCAAAGCCCCCCCAGAGCAGTCTGCAGGGGACAGGTGAGGCAAGCTTGGAGGAAACTTGCCATTTAGGTGATGCTGAAGGTAGAAAATATGCCTCCTGTGAAGGGGGACAGGGTGGAAGAAAGAACATCATCACAAAAACCAAGATTTCTAGGCAATAACTTAGTCGATAATTTAAAAATATACAGCATTATCTTGCACCCGTTCAGAATCCAGAGCTGTCTGGGGAGGGGAAAAAGACTTGAAAACTGGAGCTTCCAACCTCACTGCTGGTGTAAGAAAACAGTACTGCCGTAAAGACTCTTTACTAAACATTTGCTCAGATCACAGTGAGTTTTCGGTTCTAATTCTAACACAAATTACAAACAGTAAAAGCTCACTAGTCTCCACAAACAGTCATATAAAAACAAAACACCAATTTCATTTAGAGTCCTAGAAATACAGAATCAAACAGTTCCTCCAAACTAGAGGCCTCGTTGATAGCCTCTATCAGTGTCTTTCTGAAAACATTTTTCTTGCATTTATTTATTTATGCCCTTGTGTGTGTGGGGGGGGGGGTGGTATGTGTAGGTACGAAAGTCAGTTCTCTCTTTCCATCATGTTCTAGAGATGGAACTCATGCCACCAGGCTAGTTGGTAAGCACCTTACTCACTGAGCCATCTTGCTAGTCCAGAGTCTTTTTTAAAACTTAAGAACACACCTGTGGCAGTTGGTCTAATTTGCTTTTTCCTAAGCCACCACTTTAGTCTGACACATCAGTATTTGGCAGAGATATGCAAGGCTCTGAGCAAAGCAAACAGAGGGTGCCATTCCTGTTTCCAATCTAAGAGCAGCTATCACCTGTAACTGCTTATTAGAATGAAATCTGCTCTGCATAACCCCCAAGCAGTTTTCACGGGGCACACATCTGTTACACAAACTGTGACATGACGTATGAGGTTCTCGGATGTTCCATCTCATCATTCATTCAAGTGCTAAGGCCTTAATACCAATGTTTAAGTCTCTGTGGCCTTGCTACTGTGATGAGGAGGCACAGCAGAGCAACAAAGTTACTAACACAATGTGTTAGTCCTCACATCCTGTCTTTCTTAAGAAGACCTTGCTGTGAAGAGAAAAGACCACTGTCTATTCATGAAGGTTCTAAAAAGGGAGAGATGATGTCTGCCTTCCCTGTATGCATAGTGGATTAGCAGCTAACAGACCAGCTAAGCAGTCCAAGAAAAAGACTAGACTGGAGACATGGGGTGAGGACTCAGTAACTCAGGAAATACAGATTTTATTTATAATCCTTATCCTTGCCTAGCAAAGACAAGTCTTTGTTTATAGGCTAAATCCTATTACCTGAAGTACAATTCAGAGTTAGAAGACATCAAGGTACTTCCAAATAGAGTCAAAAGAAATGAAGCAAAGTGATAACTCACCTGGACTTCATTCCAGCATGAGGTTTATAGTGTCAAATGAACTCAAAACCCAGGTTAATCAAGTCGCTGGTCTTTTTGTTATTATACTTAAGATACTTAATATAATTAATTTGCAGATCATTAGAAGAAGAAAAAACAATAAAGCTAATCATTAGACTCAATCTGACTGCATAAAATGATCTGGAAGGTTTTACTTTTCTTAAAAACACATGGCAGCATTCCATCCCTCAAATGCTAATGGTCAGATTCTCCAAAGAGTCATGAAACATTCTTATGCTTTGCTTTATTTCTATACTATTTTGAAAGTAACACAAGTCATCTGTTCTGTACTTAAGGGTGAACCTAAGCCATAGGCAAGCAAAGATGTGTGGGAGAACCTTCATATTAACAATGATAATGGTGACAATATGATGACCAAAAGCCCTTTCTTAGTCAGGAAACCAGGCATATTTACATCCACAGGCAGAAGTCAGATATAACAGGTTCTGCAGTCTCACGAGGACCCAGCCAGTTAAGCACAGGAAATGGATTTTCCCTTCTCTTACCTATGACACCACAGGGTTTCATGTCCTGGATAGGAATCAATAAGTTCTCTGCAGAACTCCACTTCTTCTTCTAGGAGCTGGGTAAGATTTACTCTTGGTTCCTCCGTTGAAGCTGTTGCTTCTTCATCTTTTGGCTCGTTTTTCAAAGAGTTTTGCTGCAGTACAGAAGTGTCCACAGCAGTCTGGCTAATTAAAGACTTTAACAAAAACTGGCGATAGTGGAATCCACTGTGGTCTGAAACATGCATGGCCGCCCAGTGCTTAGTAGAAGACAGCTCATCAAGAAGGATCTTGCAGAGAGAAAAGGAAAGCACCAACATTTACAAAGGCTTCTCCTTCCCTATCACCACCTGTCCTTCTCTGACTCACTGTCACCAGTCTCTGGTAGACAAGGTCCCACACCTTAGAGGCTGAATGCATCTCTTATGAAGAGAAATGGATGGGTTTTTTTTTGAGCACAGAATTTAAATACTTGTATTCTTTCCCTCCACTTGTACTTGTACATTCACATAAAGAACTGCTGCATGTGTCTTCATTACCATTAAACTGTAAGGACATTTTTAGTATAACAAGTTTGTACAGGATATTTATCTACTCTGAGATGATGTTCCCATTCTCCTCTGCTCACTAGCCTCAGAGTACACATGCCAATACTTCATGAATAAATGAGAAACTTAATGAAGGCAGTGAAAAGTATAAAGGACTAGGATTACTAGCCTGGATGGGCTAAGTATATCATTTAAATATGTTCGCATCTCCTTTAAAATCTGTTTGGTTTTTTTTTTTAAGTTTTATTTTACTTTTTTGAGATAGGGGTCTGGTGATGTAGTTCAGGACTGCCTAGGGTGGGGATATATTTCAAATATAATAAAAACAGTCTGAGATATCAGAGGGATCTATCCACAGTCAGTCTAGGAGGATCAGAGAGTGGTAACTCACACCTTTAATCCCAGCACAGGGAATATCTTGGAGTGGTGACCTATGCCCTTAGTTGTGGTCATTTAGTTTACAGAGGGAGTTCCAGGCTCCTAGGCAGGCAGTGGTGGGGCCACACCTTTAATCTTAACCTGGATGTGAAAAAACTGGGTGAAGAGGGTATTTAAGGCAGGCTTAGAAAGACAGAGCAGGTAGTAGAAGTCAGGAGGAGTGAGGCTGAGGAAGCTGGAAGACAGCTGGGTGAGATTTGACTGTGGTGTTTCGTCTCTTTGATATCTTAGCCTTTCCCAGAGATCTAGCTCTGAGTTTCTTTTATTCGTGCAACAGCCTAGAACTCATGATCCTTCTGCCATCAGCCTCTGGTGGCTGAATCCTTAACTTCTAATGGGTTCAATCAAATACTTTTATTTACAAAGCTATAGCTGTCAACTCTCCAAGAAAAACATTTAGTTAAGAGTGAGCAAAATCACAGCCATTGAGCTTGTATCTGAAAAAAATGTCACTTTATTATTATTATTTTCAGGAATCAGCCCACTGACTATAGGACAGTTGGTCATCTATGGAAGCTTTTTGCTTTTGCTTTGGCTTCTCAGTATGGACTGTCAATACCACAGCTATCTAAACTGAATATATATAACAACAAGGAAAACCTTTAGACTATTCCTGACTAGATATTTCTCTCTATTTTTTTAAAAAAGGCTTTATTACTTAACTTGAGGCAAAAGCAACACATAGATGAAAGTTTTTCAATAACAAACAATTTAATTATTTTAAAAAGAATCTTAAAGGGTTTGGGGAGGTGGCTTAGTTGGTGAAGCACTAGCATAAAGACCCGAGTAAAGATCCCTAGCACCACAGAAAAAGCTGGGCTCAGGAGCACATCTGCAATCCTCGTGTTAGGCAGGCAGACAGGAGGCTCTCTAAGGCTTGCTGGTTAAGTCTAGCCACTTCAGTAAGCTCCAGGTGCAGTGAGAGACCATCTCAAAAAAGGGTGGGGTTGGGTATATATCTCCATAGTAAAACATTAGCCCACATACATGAGGACCTGGGTTCAAGTTCCCAGTACCCACAGAGGAAGCCAGGAATGGCTGCACATGCCTGTAGCCCCAGCACTGGATATCAGAAACAGGCAGGTGCCAAGAACTCACTGCCCTGACTTGGTGACAGTGTGATCTGAGAATTATGAGATGAAATAAATCCATGTAAGACAGTGGTAAAAATGATCATTATAGAAAGAGTAATAATATGGAAGAATGGAAAAACACACATCACACATTAATCCACTGGCAGATAATTTCTGAACTGATCCTATTCTGCTTAAATTATAAGCACGTTAGTGATGGCTAATCTTCACTGGCAACTTAGCTGGATTTACAATCAAGAAGGAAATGCCTAGGTGGGTATTTCCATAGTGATTTAACTAAGGGCAGACCCACCATAAGTGTGAGCAGAACCATCCTGTGGGCTGGCCCCGACCTAAGAAGACATGGAGCTGAAAAGTAGCTTAGCCAGTTGCCTCACACGGCTGCTGCCATGCTTTCTCCTCCATGGCGGACTAAGTTCACTCAAAACTGCGTGTCAAGTAAAACCCTCCTCTCATGTGTCTGTCTGTCCCTCATGGTCGGATGTTGGTCACAATAACAAGAGAAGTAGCTGACGGGACTGCTCCACCATGGAGCCTCCTGCACCAGCACCTTTCAGTACCCACAGCATTCCATCCTTAGGGGGAGTGGTCAACTCTTGCCTTGTTTCTATCCCATCTGAGTAACACATGTAGCACTATGTGAATGCCCGATTGTTTATTTAGGAGAAATGTTTACAAGTTTATTTGTTGGGACAAAGAACAATTTTATCCAACTGATGACATACATTACAAAGTGCCCACTTGAAAGGCTGGTATGTATCTTTCTGTTGGAGGTACATTATTAATGCCCATTTCCTAAACTTCCTATGAAAACTTTAATCACTACTAATTTATTAATAATATCTAAAAGTGGTTTGTGTTTAGTTATAAGAAAATTTAAGAGCTATGTTTGGTTTTCTGTTGTTATGAATAACACACTTCTCTTCTTCTCTTCACTTACGAATTGCCCAATTTTCTATCAGCAAGTCCTCTATTTTTCTTATGGGCTTTTTAGGGATATTTACACATTCATAAGACTTTTATAATATATGCTGTAAACATTTTCTCAGTATATACTATTACAATTGATTTTTCTTTTATAAAAGTATATTGAGGTGTAATTGATAAAAAATGTATGCTCTTGTAATACACAATGTAATCACAGACATAGATGTGCACACTGTGATACTATATACAAACCAAGCCAATTAACATAGCCATCACCTCACAGAGTTTTCATTTTTTGTGACACTATTTAAAAAAAAAAAAATCCCTCAGTAAATTTTAGCTATATACATAAGATACTATTCTTTTAATCATGTATTTATTTTTGTGGCTGAGTGTATGTATGCACATCATGTGTGTGCTTATGCCTGGGGCAGTCAGAAGAGTGTGCCAGAGCCCCAGGAACTGGTATTACAGGCAGTTGTGAGTCACCACCAACCTGCAGTCCTCTGTGTGAGCACTGAGCCAACACTTCAGCCCCTACATCTGATATTATACTTCTGTTCACTAAGCTGTGGAAGGTCTTCGGAGCTTATTCATTCTAACTATAATCTCACAACGTGATCAGCGACTCTCCTTCCTTTATCCCTCCCTCATCTTTTCTCACTATTAACTCTACTCTGCTTCTAATGAGTTCAAACTTTATTAAATTCCACATATAAGTGAAATCATATAATATTCACATGGCTTGTTTTACCTAGCATACCCTGCCCCTTGCCCCCTCCAGGTCTCTATTTTCTTCTCAGATTTTAAAAAGCTCTTTATAATTCAGTATATATATTATTTTTAAAGTTAATCTATTTTCTAGTCATCACAAACTGAACTTAGGTTAATTTTTTTTCTATGTGATACACCATATTTAGTGGTTATTAATGGGATCTTCATAGTTTTATATATACTAGGATTTATTTCTGGAGTTTATATATTTTTATCATTACCTAGTCTATTTTTGAAAAAGTTGTATGTTTTAATTACTTAACATAGTCAATCTAATGGCATATTGTCTGTTCCTTACCCGGTTTCTAAGCTTTTCTAATCAACTTAAAAAACCAAGCTTTGGAACTGATATATAAACCCATACTTTAAGAATATTCAGAACTGTGTAGACATTATTGCTGATTCCAAATGATTCTACACACACTCCTGAAAAAGAATCCCCTATTACCTTGGGATCCACTTCCCTTTCCCTCCCTAGTCTCGGGCACTTCAGTAATTGATCATCTGAATTACTAGATCAATGCAATAATATGGTATGATTTTGAATCTGGTTACTTTAAATTATGTTTGAGGTTTATCTACATCACACAGTGTTTCAGATTTCATTCCATTGTTATGTCAACAGTCTACTTTATGAACACGTCACCTTTGGTTTTCCTTTCCCATATGATACACACTTGAGTTGTCAACAGTTTGAGGCTCACAGGATTTAGTATGAGTACGCCTCCAGTTCTCCAGGATGGGGCTGTGGGAGCATAAATGGTCATTCTTTTTCTTCCAGGAAAACAAGCTACTGGTTTTAACTGTGCCTAGCCCCTCCCATATACACTAATTCTATGGTTTTTATCCCTCTCTCTCTTTTTTAAGGGGATGTTAAGTTGTTTTCCATGGTGATGGAACTAGGCTCCATTCCTACCAGCCATACAGGACCCTTCTATCCTCAGTGACACTGCTTCCATCTGCCATTACTGTTGCTCTACTCTGTATGAAACAGTGTTTCACTCACTGTGGCTGTGATTTGCATTTCTCTCCTTTGTTAAGGATCTCAAATGTCTTGTGTCTATATCAAACATTTGTACATCTCTGCTTTTTCAGTGACATAATAAACTTTTAATTGTCTAGTCACAATACATTTTGCTCATTTTTATTATCCTACTCTCCCTCAAAAATAATTAAAACTTACAAAAGTATATTTAAGCATAGAAACATAAAACATAAACCATAACAAAACTATCTGTACACAGAACACTTGGGTAAGCATTCACTACAACCCAAGCACTGTCCAACTACTCAAAAGTATTTTTGTTTCATTAAATGCCAGTGTACTAAAAGTACAATATGTACCAAAACTGTGTAAGTTATACCAACAACCTACCATAAACATTTCTGTTTAAATAATCTAATAAAGTATGATCTTTAGTAGGCTAGAACACTCCAACTTGAGATGGACTGCAATGTTAATAAAGCCCTCACGTCAGAGGCCAAGCTTTTTAATTTTCACAATTATAAATGCTTTGATATATCAAACCTTCATATTTAATAGCTGGTATTTGCTGAGTACTAAGTGAGAACACGATGACAACCACTCCTGTGGATCCTCCTGTTCAGCATGTACTGCTCCACAGGATGGCTGTTGAAGAATTACCAGCAAACCTTTCATAGGAAAATGAGGGTTAGAGAGGCTGGCGGCTTCCTTGAGGCTACATAGCAAACCGGTAGAAGAGCTAGAATGAATACAAACTCGTCTGTATGACACTGAGTGGCACCTTTAATTACCATGCCAAACACACCGTCTTTGCATTGTCTAAGAAAGATGAAGTCCACCAAACAGAACTGCTGTGACTCTCTACCTACATGACTGTGACAACTTTTACAGAGCTCGGTGTCATCCTCTCACCAGGACTGGGTATCTAGCACTTCACGATACTAGTTTTCAACTTTCTACCCTAGAAATAATGCTAGCTCATTTTATCAACTTTGCTTTTAAAATGTCTTTATTTGTTTATTTATTTGTTTTATTTTGCAGAACTAGTGTTGAGTCTGGTGCTACACCACTCAGATATCGATTCTCTAACCTACTCCTATTTGGAGATGAGATCTCACTGAGGTGCCCACATCGTCTCTGAACTCAATACAGCCCAGGCTGCATCCCCCACATGCTCCTCTAGCCCAAACTTCTGAGCAGTGTGATTACAAGTGCACATCATCACACTCAGACTTACATGCTCTTCTAACTCGATCTAGACAGTTGGAATTTTTGTTAAACACTTTCTCTCAAAGACAAAGCACAGAGAATGTTTCGGCTGGACCCAAAGGCTTAACAACAGAAAGAGAATTAAAAAATAAAAATAAGAAATTCAATACATTTTACTAAAAACAGAAAAAGAGAAAGACTAGTGGAGTGGTGTCAGTGATGGGAAGCACAGCAAGTCTTCCTAAGACAGCTCACGAAAGGGTGACTAGATGTAAACTCAGAAGTAGATCCCAGTGCTGAGTCAAACAAAACCTCATCAATTATATATGTAACATAAGATGGCCTCAAATAACCAAGATTTTCACCTTGGCCTGCTGCCTCTGATACTATCAGAATGTGTCTTGAAAAGGTCTAGGACTAGCAGGCCATTTTATCTCACTGGCCTTTCTGCCCCAATTCTCCCCCAAGGCCCCGCCTCCACTATCATGCTACAGAGCAGAGGTGAGGAGCTGCACCACTTCACAACCCTGATAATACACATGACCTCTATGTCTCTAGACTCAGCAGCTGTTTCTAAGGATCCATTTCTGGTGCTTCCGACTGGATGCAGAGCTCCTCAGACCCTCCAAGGGTTACACTACTTTCTAACTGGATTTGCTCTCTCAACTAGAGCTCCAGATGGTAAAGACCAAGGTCTTTATGTACCCAGTACCCAGCACAGCAACTAGGAAGCTTAGTCTGACATTAGTTCCCATGAATAAACCACACTGAGCCAATCAAGCACACTGGGGATCATTTCACCTAAGCTTCTTATTGGTGGAGGACAGAGAGGGAAACCCATATGAAAGGAAGCCAGCACCCTCGTCACAGTAACTCAATCCCCACACTAACCTCAGCAGGCAGTAGTTTTTATTTTAAAAGTAAAATCTCAAAGAATGGCTTTCCATGCAGGAATCAAACATGAACTGAGGCTGAAGGACTCTAAGCCTCTGCCAATTGCTTTGGGTTCCTCCTCCTTGAAACTCAGACATAAGAACAGAAAGAGGTCGGCTCTGCTATAACCGTGGGCCTAAGTTCCCCTGGAAGTGGCAGCCATGCTTCCCCTGGAAGATTCCTAACTAGGAGACAAGGAGGACAGGGGAGCTAGGGGAAGAGAGGACATCACTGGTGAGTCCCAGCTGCAGGGAGCTCGCTGTGACCTGGACTTTAGCTCTTTGAATTGCCCCAGCCCTGGGGTGCTTTCAGCATCATATCCTCTTATGGAATTTAACAGCATAAAGGGCAAAGAGAAAGTGAAGGGCGTCTTATGACAACAATGGCAAAGGAAATGCGGGGCCATCAGGCCGTCATTCTGACTGATGAATGGGTAGTAAACGTTCCCACTGATTCAACTGTGACCAAGTCTAAGCCTTGAAATCCTCTGGAAACTCCCACCTCCCATTTCTAAACAAAAAAAGATAGGCTGTGAAAAAGAAATTATGCAGATCCCACCATCATGAGCCTGTGGAGGGCCTTGGGGATCCGATGTGAGTTATAGGCTCTACCAAGTCTGCCCCTGTCCCTACTCTCTGCGTTCCTTTCCGAGAGTGAAGGATATAAAGAATGCTTCCTGATCCAGATCACGGACATGTGTCCAGAGAATCCATGAATGTCAATTCTAAGTAGTTTAATATTCTTAATGAGGTGTAATGACTGTTCCTACTTGGTTCTGCATGCTTTTGGTCTAGAATGTATTTCCTTTACCAGCATCCCAAGATGCACCCATGGGGAATGCAAACCCTTCTGTAATTATGAGGATTTCTCTGGAAACCACAACTGTCTTGATCCTCTGGGGCTTCTGGAACATTACTGTTAGGGATAAATTACTACAAAGATTTAAAGGGTGAATGTGCAGTATTAGCCATGGAGAAAGAACAATAGCCCTACCTTGAGATCCAGCTTGGCCACATTCTGTAAAACCCAGATTCGATGGGACCAGGCATTATAGTTGCTGGGGTATCTTCCTGCTGCCTCACCGCAGACTTCCATCTCTTCCTGAATTACTCGCTGTGTCCTCTGTTCAGGAACTGTTCCTAAGTTTCCTTTGGCCACAGAAGAAGGCAAGGAAGCTTCCTGACTTAACTGCTGTAGCACCCAGCGCCTGTTAATATAGCATGGGGGAAAGAGGAGGGAAGAACAATCCATTTTCCTTGTTTTTAGTTTCCATGTATAGAGCTGCAAAATAATAGTAATTTATAAGTTCTGGTATGGGAATATAATTAAACAATATGAGCCGGAAGGAACATGAAAATGAAAAGTAAGAAAGACAAATTTTTCTAAAACTTTAAAATATGTCAAAAAAGAGAAGGTGATCAGTCCCAAAATGACAACTTCCAAACTCTACTTGGCAAGGAATAGAAAGGGAACCGATGTATGTGCTTGCGCGGGGTGGGCTGGGCGCAGGGCTGACTGTGGACTATGGCAGGAGGGAGCAGACTCACACCTTCAGTCATCTGTGCATGCCTCACCCGCATTGATGCACTGAGGGTTAGAGAGTCCTCCTCACGGGCTCTCCTTCTGTCTGCGTATTGTTTGTGTACATCTCAGTCAGAAGCAACAGTAAAGGTTTCTAACCAGTTCATATTTCTATGGACATACTTACTTTCAAAATAAAAAAATTCCAAACCAAAGGTACAGAAAAACGAGTAAGACAATTCATTTTATTTTTAAACAGTGAAGTTTCACTATAAAGCACTCTTGTTTACATTACAGACCTCCAATAACCAGACGCACATTTAATAGTTTTCTTCTGGCATCTGCTCCCACCCTCAGGCCAACAAAAGTACATGACTTTCTGGGGCAAACCATGTTCATTCTGGTAAGAAGAAAATACTGACTGTGGTTTGGTTAGAGCCAACTTATAATGTTAGCCAAAGGCGAGGTCACAGTCATGACACCTTAAACCCATCTAAGCACCCAACAACGTTTATGGCTGAGAAACATTAGATACAAAATGAAGACAAACTGCCAGAGTAACTTCTCCACGACACCACAAACACAACAAGAGTTTTCAGAGTCCGACTTGTATTCTGGCTGTCTTAGGTTCTGACCTAAAAATGTTCCTGGCATTAATGGTTTTAACAGCTTTCCCTTAGTTCACTAATCACCTCAGTTACCCTCAGCTTCCTTTAAAATTCTATTTTAATCATCACAATACAATAAGCTCATGTATTATAGCTAAGTATCTAAATGCAATCTCCAAAACTGCTACAGATGGGTATAACCAGCCAAAGATATTGAGCAATTACTATGAGCAAGGCCCTATAGTAGGGCTTGGATACATAATCTCAGGAGCACTGAACTATGAGTTCTATGAATCAAGTGTAATGACTGCTCACATTTTATGAATGCAGAAACTCAAACCTGGAAGGACTTGCTACATGGACACAGGTAGCAAGTGATCATTCTTAGAATCAAATGCAATGTAACTTAGAATTCAAATTCTGATGAGCATATAACAGTGTTTCATAAGCCGTGATCTTGAATACTGGATAGAGATACAAAACTGCCTATAAATCATACCTGTGAATCCATGTCTCTGGACTCTTAGGAAACTTAGTTAAGGCCAATTTTCCCAGATGTAGATCCTTAGTTGGACGTAAAGTGCCAGAAAGGATGAGCTCTTTCCTGTAACAACAACACAGTGTCAATTTTCTATTCCAGCATTTTTATTGCTTTTAACAAAAATCTCACTGTGAGTCATCAAGAATTATTAAAGAATGGATAACAAAAAGAGAGGCTGAGAAAACAGTTCAGTTAGAGAAGTGCTTGCTGGGTAATTGCGAAGCTTGAGGGTTTTACAATCTCTTTTAAACTGTTCAAACCATGGTTGACTATTGTCTTAGTAGGTTTTCATTGCTGAGCTAAAACACCATGACTCAACTCACCTCAGGGAGGAAGGGGTTTATTTCAGCTAGAAGTCTGAGGTCACAGTCCATTTCTGAGGGAATTCAGGGCAAGAGCTCAAGGAGGGAACCTGAGGCAGGCACTGAAGCATCAGAAATGGGAGGACACTGCTTGCTGGCTTGCTTCCACATGACCTGCTCAAATTTCCCCAGAACCCACATAAAAAACAGGCTCAACAGCAGGTGTCTGTAACCTTGATGCTGAGAGGGGATAACTGGAACTGTGGGGCTTGGGGCTATGCTCCTCAAATCATCAGAGTGGCATCATCTGTAACTTAATAGCTATGCAAACCCCACGGTTTTGACCAAGACACTAAACTGGAAATGGTGTGAGCCTTATTACAGCTTAAAAGCCATTGCTACAGAATTTATTATCATACTGGTAAATTTTTTGTCAACTTGGCAAAAGCTAGTATCGTCTGGGAAGAGGAATCTCATCTGAGAAAATGCTACTATAAAATTGGCCTAGGAGCAAGTCTCTGGGGTTTTTTCTTAACTTAGGATTGATATGGGAGGGCGCACCTACTGTGAGCTGTGCTACTCTTTGTTCTGAGTTATATAAGAACACGGGCTGAGCAGGTCGTGTGGAAGCAAACCAGCAAGCAGTGTGCCCCAATTTCTTCTGCTTCAGTGCCTGCCTTAAGTTCCTTCCTTGAACTTTTGCCCTGAATTCCCTCAGTAATGGACTGTGACCTCAGACTTCTGGCTGAAATAAACTCTTTTCTCCCTGAGCTGAGTTACACTATTTTAGGCCAGCAATAAAAACCTACAAGACAATAGTCAATCATGGTTTGAACAGTTTAAATGGAAATTTCAGAGACAATTCCTAAATTTTAAATGACAAGTGGTTCTGGACACTGATGAAACCCCATGATGCCTGATCCAGGATGAGAATCCTTGGTCGAGCCTGTTCATGTTGACTACAGTGAGCAGTTACTCAGTGGGTTTGGAGGCACAGGGCCCTGGGACATATCCTCCCAGGGTGAGAAGAGAGTACTGTACTTATTCTGCTTCTCAAATCACCCCAGCTTCTGCTTCCAGAAGTTCTCTCAGTAACAACTGTGCCCCTTCAACAGATCCCAAAGTATTTTATTTTTAAAAGTTCTTCCTTCACATTCTTGCTCCCAGATGCCCCAGGCCTATTTCCTACTTTTGCCTTGGTCTTTGATTCAGCATTTCTCCATTAAATCCAGTTTCTTTTACTAGGGAGAAGTTTTATACAGTTCAATAAATTTCCTAATTTTACAGATATGCTAATTGAAGTTTGGAGAGGTGCAGGAGCTTGCTCAGAGCAGCAGAACCATCACTACTATTCAAATTTATCTCAAAAAATGTCCATGATAGAAGTTCTTAAAAGTCAGTTATAAATATAAAATCCAGTATAATGTCATTTTGTTTAAAACATACAGAAAAGTTTAATAAAATATGATTTAAATCATCTCTAATAATAAAGAACTATAATTTTTATGTCTATCCTATGGGAAAATTTAAAATAATTCAGATCATCAACAGACTTCACCTTTATTCACATTCTGCTTTCTTTCAAGAGAATTTGTTTTAGTCTAATGAAAAGCAGTTGATTTATCCTCATATATACATTTTAAAACAAAACCTTACAATAAAAATGGTTCTTGTCTGAATTGATCAAATGTGATCCTTCTTCCAAGCTCTTAATGTCAGACATTTTAAGTGGCTGTCTCATAGCACCACAGTGGTTATGGGTAAATGAAGACTAAAGGCCTGTCTGAGGCCTTAAATCTTTATACCATATACCTCCCTGCACTCCAGTGCAGCTAAACTCAAAAGCAATGCCTAGTGGTCCAATCCGTCATACAAAATGCCTGAATCCCCAAACAAAGGAAGAAAACAGAAGCAGGCATTAAACAGTATATTGTAACTCAGTAGGTTAATCTATATTTTAGGGGAAAAATTCCTTACAGAAAGACAGTTATAAAGGGCACAGTACATATATTAGAACTGTCATAGAGATGTTATAAAGAATTTGTATAATAAGCAAACACAGGATGTTATTGACACATGGTTTATATTTCATTTCTAAGTAGCTAGCAAAGTCACAAGGTTATATCTTCAGAAGTCTGAGCAAGCTTCATTTTGCCACTGAAAAAGGTGACATACCTCACATTCCATGCGGTGGTAAAGTCTGGGTTGAGAAGCAGCAGGGTGCAGGTGACATCTATCAGTTCTAAAATAAAGAGAGCCATAGTAAAGACACAGTCCTGCCCGTCAAAGCCTTCCTTTGCAGGCCCCCATCCACTCGCAGGTTGCACTGATTTTAATGACAGACACGCTTTCTGAGATGTCAGTGCTATGACTGTAATCCTCAAGATTTTCTTCTATTTGTGATTTGTATAGTTATCTTAAAAGTTAACAACTTTACAATATGCCCATAAAGAATAAGTCATCTTCCATTTTTTGTAGATTTGGCAGTAGTCTAATATACACTAAGAAATAATTTTTCAACAACCATGTCTCAAAGACTAATTATATGGAAGTTTTCAAAAGAGGAGAGAAAAAAAAATCATCCACAATCTAATTCTGCTGCAAAAAATTCCCCTTTTTCTACATATTTTACATAGCAATAGCAATGATAAAAGTACAGTAATCATTTTGAAGCTTAATGTTCTATTTCCTCAAAGAGCATCACCACGGCAAAACAACATTAGAGCCAGCGTGACTCCACTGTTACGGCTAGTCTAAACGGACAGACACTAGTGCATACTTCCGAGAGTGATGTGACTACTTATGTCCCAATTGTAACCTACTATAACTATATTTTAAAACATCAATGAGATGGGTTAAAAGAAAAAAAAAAAAAACCACTCTACTATGTCTTATCTGACATGTTTATACATTCAGTCGTGATCAGTCTTCATTTTTGCTTACTATTTTCAGTTCATTGAAGATATGCTTTTCACATTCAGTAGACAGTTATTCTTTGTGGTCTTAACAAAACATTCATGGATACAAAAATACTCCATAAACCTGCTTTAAAAAGAACTAAATTGATAAAATCTGGACATTTTCTTGTTACCAAAATTGAAGAGAATTTTAGAATTGCTATTATCAATCTAGAGCCACATTGCTAAAGAAGATACAACACCAACTGTCTTAAATACCAAGTGAATGTAATCTAGCCGCTGCCGACACTTTACTGGCACTGTGGGAGCACAATATGGAATGCGCTATTCATGTCAGTTCACTACATTCTCCTGGTCATGACTCAGGCCATCCTTGGTCAGCTTTATAGCAGGAAGATGAAACTTGAGGGGTTTTAAGATGATTTTTACTTTATGTATATGGATATTTTGTTTATATTATGTCTGTAAACCACTGTGTGCCTGGTGCCTGCAGAGGCCAAAGGATGCCATGGAACTGGAGTTACAGTTGTGAGCTGCCATGGATGCAGGAAGTTAAACCCAGGTCCTGTGGAAGAGCAGCCTATGCTCTTAACCACTGAGGCATCTCTTCAGCCTGGAGGTTTAGAGTTTTAACTAACTAGTTATGATAAGGTTAATACCCGACACTTTGGTCATATCAGCTATACTGTAATTGAAATACCTGGTTAAAGAGATAGATGAGGCATCTGAAGTACTTAGTACAAGATAAACTTCAAACGTAAGAGCAAACACATAAGTATCTCATGTATACACTTAAAATTGGTCCAGTTAACTATCGATTATTATATAGTCACATAATCTTAATAAAAAAATTATCATTTGTTGGGCACTTATGATTCCACTACTACTGAACTACTGATCCCTTTGAACACTGGAAAACTGAGAAGCAAGAAGTGCACACACTGACTTGTGACCTACATTTTCCTCATGGTAAGTTTCTATGTGCAAGTATGCTGTGTTTCCTTCATTTTTAAATAGTTTTTGGCACTAATGTTTGTCAAGAAAACTAAACAAAGTTCTATGTGGTGATAAATTTTATATTTAATAAAATCAGTCTGGAATATCAGAGAACAGATCCACCCACAGTCAATCCAGGAGGGTCAGAGAGTGATAGTAACTCAGGCCTTTAATCCCATAACTCCGAGACAGAGATCTTTCTGTGTTTCTGGGAGTCCAAGGCTAACTACCAAACAGTCAAAGCGCACACCTTTAATCTTAACTCTAGAATATGATGCAGATTTGAACTGGGCGAAGAGGATAGAAAGACAACTATACTGTAGAAGCGATGAGGAGCCAGGCTGAGGAAGCTGGAAGATAGTGTGGCTGGGTGAGATCTGACTGTGGTCTCTCTCCTCTCTCTGTTATTCCAGCTTTTCTGAGTTTTTATTTAATAATAACTGGAATCCGTGTTACAGTTCTATATCACTATTCAGTTCTTTGCACAAATGTTCTAAGTATCAACAACGAGCAAAGATTAGACAGGCCTAGGACTCAAAGAATGAGTATAATTCTAAAAAAGGCCTCATCTTACCCTTCATAAGGTCATCTTCTTGCTGGAAAGGGCAAATAATGAACATATACCACCCGGGCATTCCAAAGAACTCTGACTAACTCTAGTGTAGCCACAGGGATTTTGAGTGCAGTGGCAAAGGCAGACTGCAGAGAGTGTGGGAAAGCCAAAGTAGTGTGACGTCACATACAGCATGCTGTGAGACACTATGGAGCACAGTGCAATCACAGCACAAAGTACAGTTGCCATTACACTGAAACTGGCTAGACTCCTAACCTCCATAAGCAGTCATCAGTACTCGCCCCAGCATACACTTACAGCATATGGGAAGGTTTATATGTGACAGACAGGGAAGCTGTGCAGTTCTCTCATGTTGGCAACTGTTCCAAAAGCCTTTCCACTCCCTAAGTAAACTGGCTCTCGGTCTCTGTGATTCCTTCGACAGTATAGAAAATGTACAATGAGAGTTACATCTGTTTGTACATTTAATGCAGCTCTCCTCCCCTCCTCCCTACAAGCGAGAGAGAAGCCTCTGTACAGGAGCACAGGCAGAGCTCATGAACACACAAGTCAATCCTGAAGTCCCCATGAGTCAGGGAGAGGTTGTGAAAGAAGGCTCAACAATGGAGTGCTTCTTCCTCTGCAGTCTGCAGCTCTAGGATCACAACCCTGCTTTAACACATACTGGGAGTTCTAGGCAAAAACAAATACGGAAGTAAATCACTTAATCTCCTTGTGCTTTAGTGTTTTCTCAATATAAATAAAGCTCACAGCAGAGCTACCTCACAGAAGTGCTAAATGATCGAAAGCATGAAGTATTGGGGTTATCTGACATACAGTAAACACTGAATTCTGAATGGGAATTTTTATTACCAAGTTTGCATCTCCTAGTCAGTTCCACAGCACTTCTAAGAGTGGATGCCTAGTAGGAAGGTAGGAATCTAAGCTGAGCAGTGACCACTGTGCAGAGGGATACCTAATAACACATAGGAATCTTGGGATGTAAAACACCAGCAGCCTTGACAGCTGTCAGTGGTGCCTAGTAATTAAGTACGACCAGGGTTTTCTCGTCACAAACATCTCATCTTTCTTGATTCAGAAGTCAAGTTCTGAAGCAAGAAGTGGGGGAAAGTATAATGTAAGAAACAGGAATAGGCTGTCCAAGAGAGATTAACAGCCAGAAATGGAAGAGTCAGATACACGAAAAAATCTTGAGGTCTCAGTTAGTACTCCCTTTCAGGGAGAAAGGAAGAAAGAGATTAAGTAATTCAATCTGATGCTCTGGCTTTTCAGGTCTGTCTTCCAGTGAAGCAGATGCCAACACACTTTTAACAAATGCTTTGTCCTATACAGAAAGGATGAACCAAGCTCTAAAGACAAATATGTGCCAGTACCAGTTGACTGTAATGATTTCACTCTAAATGTCAACAACCACAGACCATGCCCTCTACCCAGAAGACACCATGCCCTCTACCCAGAAGACATGAGCTATTGAACATCTTACAGACTCTTGAAATTCAAATGGGTCTCTCTCAAGATACAAAACACATGCCCGTAAATACACATTCTAATACACTGTGGGATATGCTCTTATACACTGTAAATATTTGTCACTGTAAATACTAGTCTTATAAAGTGCTGATTGGCCAGAAGGTAGGCAGGAAGTAGAGGCAGGGCATCCAGACTAGAATTCTGGGAAGCGAAGAGCAGAGTGGCAGATGCTGAGGAAGGAAGATGAGAACACCACTGAGAAAAGGTAGCAAGCCACCTGGCTATTCACATTCAATGTATAACTAACCCATCATCATCTCACAGGCAGAAAATTAATCTGGCACATCATACACAAGGAAGTAGCCAAATTACAGCTGGAACAAGAAAAAGCACATGCAGACACTACTCAAGCCAGAGAATAAACTAATACATTTCCTTGCTGTACTTCATCCCAGCAATAGACCAGGTTTTACAACTATTTTGACAAAGAATGGTTCTGTGCATCTAAAATTAAATACATTCAAGACAGTAAACTGGTTACTCTCCTTCTAAAATATACTAAGTACCATACAAAGAGTGGCATAAGGTAAAGCTATTTATTACAGTACTCAGACCCTGAATGGTGGACTAAGCTAAGACTTTTTGCTAATCTGACAAGTCACACTGTGATCCTTAACGGTACTGAGCAAGCCATAATCCTTGTTCTCAGTGACTCACATTCTGGCCATTAGGAAAAAAAAAAACAAACCTACGATGTACTATGGTGAGGGATAACTATGAAAGTCACCCACAGGGCAGAGACTGCTGCTTTTTGAAGCAGAAGGAAGGCTCCCAAGGAATGAGTGTGAATTCAGCCTGCTAATGCGGTGACCAGGCTGAGAATGACACTGAAGTCAGAGACTGGAACAGTGTGCACTGTGGCTGGAATAAAGGCTAAACACTCTTGGCTCTTTCTACAGACATAGTCGTCTCTAGAAACAAAAAGATTCAGAGAAATGGCACTTTACTAAAAATTTTATTTTATTTTTTCTTAGCAAGATTCGGCTGCATTCTAAATATTTTGGTTCATAAATTTGGCACAATATTTTTACATTGGCATTTTCAGACATCAAAGCAGAATTTACTTCTTTTACTGACAATACAACATATGACCTGAGTGGTCTGTGGCACTGCACTGAACTATGGTCCCTGCCCTACCCAAGCCTTAGATTATTATCATAGCTCTTATCCAGATGATAAAGTCAAGACTTGTTTGTGTGTCCTGATAGTGACCTGTGGGGAAATCATGTGAATAGGATGTCAAAGTCTGCAGCATGGTGCATACAGGATAAAAACCTGATATGCACAGAAAGGTTTGATGGCCACAGGACTGAGGTGGTTTGAGCTCAGGTACACGAATGGGCAAAGTCTAATTCTACGAGACAACTCAGGCTTGATGTTTTCTAGGCAGCTGTTCTTCCCGTTAGTGTTCACGTTATCTGACACACTGAATTCTGAATGCGAATTTTCATTACCAAGTTTGCATCTCCTAGTCAGTTCCACAGCACTTCTGAGAGTGGATGCCTAGTAGAAAGTGAAGAAATCTAAGCTGAGCAGTGACCACTGCGCAGAGGGATACATAACAACATATAGGAATCTTGGGATGTAAAACACCAGCAGCCTTGACAGCTGTCAGTGGTGCCTAGTAATTAAGTACGACCAGGGTTTTCTCTTCTTCACAAACATCTCTGTATACTAGGATATAAACAATACAGCTTCATTTAGCAAAGTATAACTTGGTGGAGTCCTGTGCCTCTCTAAAACCTATGCCATGATGACAGAATTAAAGAAGAGGTCTAATAAAAGCCAAATACCCTAAATTTGTTGAAGCTTTAGAAAACACTGGACAGAGACCAGGTTGGGTGGGTAGGGACTATCAGCATCATGAAGAGCTGCCAGGAACGATGGAAAAGTAAAGGCCAAGATTTCCTTTTTCTTTCTGAGTTTTCACTTTCTCATTTTAGCAATACGCTGTGGGATATGCTTTTATACACTGTAAATATTTGTCACTGTAAATACTAGTCTTATAAAGTGCTGATTGGCCAGAAGGTAGGCAGGAAGTAGAGGCAGGGCATCCAGACTAGAATTCTGGGAAGCGAAGAGCAGAGTGGCAGATGCTGAGGAAGGAAGATGAGAACACTTCACTGAGAAAAGGTAGCAAGCCACCTGGCTAAAATAAGAAACATGGTTTAACAAAAAGTGTAAAGTTAGCAAGTAATAAGTCTGAGCCATAGGCCACATTCATTTGGGACTGAATGGCTGCAGGACAGGCTGGGCAGGACAGAGAAACTTCCAACTACAGCACTAAGCTTCGGAAGGCCTGATCTCAACTGGAATTCAGTGAGAAAGCACACTTGTCACCACAGATGGGATCACACTGCAGCTACCACAAGAGCACCTTTCCTGTCTCCTTTGAACTGCTTCAGAAACAAGTTCAGCCATCTGCAAAATGCTAAGGGGTCAGAGGTCAGGTGGTTACAGGAACTAGAATACTCTGGAGATGCTTAAACTACAATAGCAACAATTTCTCCTCCTCCTCCTTCTTCTTCAGGTCATAGAATGCTATCCTTAAATAACATCTTACCAATGACCTCAGCATATCAACATAAATCTGCTATGGTTGTAATCACTGTGGTAACAAACAGGAACACTAATAATCAAGGCGAAGCTCCTCACTTGGCAGAGGCTGAGCATCTACTCAGTCTGTGCAGAGGAAAGCCAAAACCAGTGACCAGGAAAAGCAACCCCAAACAAGGGCCCATACTCACCATCTTTGTTTAGCCATTGCTTTCTTGTTCTGTACAGAAGGAGCTTGTTGTGGACATACGGTAATAAGAACTTGACACACCAGCTCTCCACACCAAGTTTGTTCTCAACCAGGACTATGGGACTCCGGTTATATCTTGCTTCGGGGCATGGGATCAGGCCAATTTCATCTCTAAAAATGTAAGACATAAAAAAGAAATTGAATATTGGCTTTTAATTATTTTTTCTAATTCCTGGGAAGCATTTTAAAAGGCTCACATACTTATTTCTCTTAAGAATATATCTAAGAGGACAGTGGTGGCACACACCTTTAATCCAGCACTCTCAGGCAGAGGCAGGTAGATCTCTCTGAGCTCAAGACCAGTCTGGTCTACAGAATGAGTTCCAGAACAGCCAGAGGTACCTAGTCTTGAAAAAATAAACAAACAAACACCTTCATTTAATCCCAGCCCTAGGGAGGAAGAGATAGAAGCAGGTAGATCTGTGAGTTCCAGGCCATCCTGGTCTACCAAGGGAGTCTGGGACAACTAGAGCTACACACAGAAACTAAAAAGAATATAAATAACTAAGCTCTTTAAGTTCATTTCCTGGAGTAGTAAAGTAGTAGCAACAAATAATTTTTTAATGTAATTAATTTGTTGATAACAGCAGAAGTACAGGAAGAAACAGTACACTGCAATCCTCCTTGCTAGCAGGCGTGAAAATTCAGTTTATGTTTAAATAGCAATCTGAAAACACCTTTCAGCATTTTAAAGCATCTCCAATCCTGCAGTCACCCTGCAGGTTAAAAATCAACACTAAAAACAGATATTGATTAATAATCAATGTGTGGAGCATGTGACTTCACAAAGCAAATGAAACAAAGATTTTTAAAACTGACACGTCTTTCGTCTGCAGAGGTAGTTAAAATTCTTACCTACACAATTTCTACCCAGGATGTCCTTTATTTATTGAGTGATGAGAGGGGCTGTGGGTGGCTCAGAGGTTAAGAGTGACAACCGAGTTCAGTTACCAGCAGCCATGTGGGCAGCTCACTCTGACCTCTAACTCCAGCTATGGGGTCTAACACCTTCTTCTGATCTTGGCTCTAATAATAACGGTAGAGATGGAGAGATGACTCTGTAAGCAGAATGCTTGAATGAGAAGCATGAGGGTGAGTCAGGATCCCCAGTACCCATGTATAAAGCCAGCTGGAGCCACACTTGCCTGAAACCCCAGTGCTCTTGAGGGCAAAGACGGGAGAATAGGTTCAGTGAGACCTATGCACAAGAATAAGCTAAAGAATGATAGAACCAAATAAACAATGCTCTTCTCTGGCTTCTATGCTTCCACTGTGTATACCACATTCATCACACACACACACACACACACACACACACACACACACACACACACACACACACAGGAGAGAGAGAAACTTTTTAAAAGCTGTGTTTAGAATGTGTCTGGGGAGGTGAAAGGTACTAACTAGATCCCTAGAGCTGGGGTATAGGTGGTTGTGAGCCACTGGATATGACATGGACGTTGATAACTGAACTGTCCTCTGTGAGAACAGCAAGAGCCTGTGACCACTGAGCTGTCTTTCCAGTCCCAAATCTTGTTTTCACAGAATAGAAAAGGGTTGAAGATGCAGCTCAGTAGGTAGAGTGTTGTTTCCCTAGCATTCTCACAGCCCTGGATTTGATCCCAAGCACCACCTAAATCTGCCCCACTAACACACATCTGCAATCTCTATACTTGAGAGGCAGAATCAGATGGATGGAATTCTGAGTGAGGTCAGCCTGCTATGAGTTCCAGGACAACCAAGGCTACACAGCAAAACCCTATCTGGAAGAGGAGAGAAGATGGGGGAGGGAGAGAAAGGGAGGGGAAGAGAGAGAGGAAGGGGGGATAAGGGAGAAGAGAGAGAGGAAATTGAGAGGCAAAAGCAGCATACCTGGGAGTTTAAGGTCATCCTGGATTATATAGCAAGTCTGAACTACATGCTGTCTCTCCCCAAAAAACAATTAAAAATAAAAGTAGATCTTCAGAATTTATGTGTGATGTTGCCCTTTAAGTCCCCAGAATTCTTTTGCCAAGACAACAGCAGTCTGATCCACATAAAAAGGGACAAACCTGTTTCATGACAGATTATAAGAAAGGCCTCTTCTGTTAAATCATCACAGGTCAGAAGCACACATCTAAAATCAAAGCACACCTTTGCAAGTGTACCTGGCCTTAAGAACCTGAACCCATTCACAGCACTGTAATCACAACTAGCCACACCCAGTCACTGGACTGATAGACAAACCTCTGGTGTTTCTTGCTGCTCATATTTTTGTTATGTGAAGTTGAGCATTTTAGGAAATTACTTATTAACAGAAAAATAATTGGTTCAATCCCAGCACTTGAGAGGCAGAAGCAGAAGGATCTCCGTGAGTTCAAGGCCAGCCTGGTCTAAAATAGTGCATTCCACGCCAGCCAGGGCTACACAGTGAGAATCTGTCTCAAACAAATAAATAAACAAAAAAGAATAACCTAAAATTAACAAAACCAAATGAAGAAGCCAACCCCTCGATTTAATTATGCAAGAGAATGTGTTCTCTGAGATCTAATAACTACTTATAACACTTCAAGGAATTCCAGGAGCTAAAAACATAAATGTTACATTAGCAAGAATAAAAGAATCCCAGTTTCTGGATACACTGCTTGGGAGGAGGATTTTTAAACTTAAATTCACAATGTTAAAAACAAGTTTTGCTCACTACAGTTGTACTAGATATAAAATATGCAAATACTTATTTGGTACCTAAATTATAGGACAAAGCCATCTGCAGAAACACACTACTGTGGCTGGCTATCCTTCTAAGAAACTTTCAAAAATCAAAGGGCCTTGGGGACAGAGGCATTCACGCTTCTCAGTGACATTTACACAGCTTTCAGTGGTTATTCCAGGAGAGTATGGCCTCTGCTCTTTGTAATGCTCTGCTCTGAGAGCAGCGCAGGTCAACTAACACACAGCTTTGACAGACCTCATTCTCCCCAGGGGTAGAACTGTATTTCAGCTCCAGTAAAGAAAATGGGCTAGCATGTACTCAGCTTTCAAATCTTATACTGTGAAACTTGACACCTATTTCCATATAAAGAGAATGAAAGTCAAAAAATGCAAACTTCTGAATATATATATTAAAAACCCAAATGGAAAGATGCAGTGCTGTAGATACAATAGCTCTTGATAACAGTCCTGACTAATTAGTCCCCCTTCTACCACCAATGGCCAGTGTGATGTGTTAGGGTGTTTACTTCTGAATGGTCCATCTGAATTATGGGGAATAAAATATTTTCCCACTTGTTATAAAAACCAATGGTGAAGAATGAAGCAAACTATGAAGTGCTGGGCAAAGGTAAAGATTATCAGTTCATCTAACAGCCTAAGTCCTTCAAATCTCTTAGTGGACAATAATAATAATTTTTAACTAAAGTTAAAAAATGATAACCCTTTCTCAGGTATTGGAGCCTAAGATACAGTACTTGTTACTTCTGAAAAATTACAGAATTTTCATAGAAAGAGACATGGTCCATAAGCATCAGAACAACAGAATGTTTGAAATTAGGTTTCTGACTCTATTTTTTTAGATTACTGCCTATTTTTTTTTCCACGAAATTTAGCATTCTAAATCACTTTAAAGTGAGGACGTGTCTCCTTTCATCAGATGAGGTTCATTGAGCTTAAGGGGATTACCTAAAGTGAACTTTACTAGCAGCTATCTTAAGAATTTGGACCTCCAGTTTAAATTATAATTTCATACTCAAAATGTAGAAAACTCAGGAAAAATAAAAACTAAAAGCCTCTCTCTACTTACACTAATGTTTGGGTATATGTGTTTTTTGCCCTCCTGAAATATTTTTGCAGAGAGTGAGATCACATCATATATAAACTTTTCACAAAACTTGGAAGTTAACATTTAAGATTTTCTACATAATTAATATTTAAATGCTTACAAGGACTATAAGCATCCGATGATTTCCAATTATTCCTCCCGAAAAAGCCTTTATGAGGGGCTTCTGAGTCACTTTTCCCTATGCTTTTAGAATTTAGAATATTCTAGAAATTTGACTCCTGTATTTGGTAAGGTAAAATATTCTGTGTGTGACCAAGGTCAGGGGTTTTCAAAGAAACCCAAATCAAGGGAAGCAAAAGTTTTAATCTTCTCAGATACCATAGGGCTTAATGGTCAGGTGCCTGAGTGACTCCTCTACAGACAACATGGAATAGACCAGCACCTTTACTTCAGGTCACACACAGCATAGTGCATGTGTTTGGGTGTCTGACTTTACAGTGGAGATCCAATGGAGTTCCAGGTTCACATTACACAGATGTCCACTCTGCTCCAATGTGTGGCAGCTCTTCTTGTGTCTATGTTGCAGAAACAGCAACAGTCATCTATGGTTTACTTTTATCTACGGCTCACTTTCTGCTCACAGAAGCTGTATAAATCAGGTTCCCTCTAAGAAGGATGCATTGTCCCCAATACTAAAATAAACATGAGCTCGGTAAAGTGTCACAATGAACAGAAAATGGCCCAGATTCAGGAAATTTTATAGATATCTTTATTGAATAGTTATTTTTGTTGTATATGCTGCAATTCTTTCTAGAATGACCAGAAATGAAACAGTAAAATATCTCCAGGAATGGACACTTGCATATTAAATAAAATTTGACTGGTACTGAAGGTGCTTCAGAGACTTAATTGGCTTCCTCATTAATTTTAAAGATCATTAACTTTTTGTACCTCCAAAACTACATTACTGACATTATTTAGAAAACAGGAATTACTGTTTATTGTACACTGCATGCCACATTCTGTGTTTACTGTATGAAATAATTTCAGTAAAAATCTTTGCCTCCTCTGGCAGTGGAACCAGAATTTATTCCTGGTGCATGAACTGGCTTCTTGGAGGCCGTTCCCTACAGAGGAACACCTTTCTCAGCCTTGACTCTGGGGAGAGGGCCTTGGCCTTAGCTGGTTATGCCAGACTGAATTGAGTCACCTTCCAAGTCCTTACCCTCTCTGAGTAATCAACTGGGGGATGGGGAGGAGGAAGCTGGGGGAAGAGGGGAGAACAGTGGTGGTTATGTTAAAATGCTTTTTTTTTAATAAAAAATAAAAAATCTTTGCCTTGTTTTTTTAGATAAGAGTCTTAAATGAGTAAAACACATGTATGAGACCATTATATTCTGTAATTTCATATTCTTCAACCTGCAAGCAACTTTAAACTGTGTTTCATTATTACTCCCTTGGTAACAATTTCCTGTGGGCCTTCCTACTGATTAGAAGTGTACCATCACCTGTGTCTCTATTCAAATGCTAGTTCCTCTGAAAGAACTATTTTGATCTTGTCATCCAAATAAAGTCTCCTGAGTATCACTGTTTATAATGTCTTTCTTTCATAAGTTGTATGCTGATTGGTTTGAAGTTCCATTAAGGATGGGAATCCTTTCTCAACTGTGCAATATGATCAGCACCTAGTATGATTATCCCCAGACTCCCTGTCAAATGGGAGTGTTCTTTTGCTATACACATGAATGCAACAATTAGACCAGATAGTCATAACTTCTATAGCCCATTCCTGTGGAATCTTTTCAATCACATCTTGCTGCTTTTGATCAATGTACTGCTCCCATTTTTTTGTGACACATAAGTCCTACCTAGACTTTGATGTTCATCTTAAAAGCTGCCTCCCCCTAGGATACACTCAGCCTCCCTTCTCTTTCAATAGACAGCACTTAGAATTCTGCTAACACATCTTCACTAAGAACTACATTGTAGGGTTAATTTATGTTCATACAGGTTAAGTCATGGGTCTCCACTAAATCCACATTACACAACATAATACTTCTTATATGATAATTATGTTTTAAATCAAAAGTTCAGTTCTCACTAAGTACATTTCAAGTGTTCAATAGCTACACATGGCTAATATAGCAGATGTACAATTCAATCACACCAGAAATTTGGCTTCCATAAAAATTGTACTCTTGCTTTGTCCCATATAGTGAATACGGTACTTACTGCTTTTCAAATAAGTGTAGATACTATAAAAAAAAAAAAATACAAATTTACTGGATAAGAGAATATTAACACGATGACCTAATTAGGCCGTACAACAGAAAGCTGTCTTCCACATTAAGGCATAGACTCTACCTCATGGTAATAAATATTCCTGGGTCAAACCACGAGTTGCAGGGAACCCAATGGGATTCCCAGTCTCCTACCAAACAATATCTGTACTGTGTTTTCCATTTTGCAAAGTGATCTGGAAGGAGTGGAAGGACTGAGGTTAACTTTAGTGCTTTGGATTCTCATTAGCCCTACAAAATCAAGGAGAGACTGAGCCTGGGGAAAACCAATCTATACCAGATAAACACTGTTTCTGGGACTGCTTCACGTAGATATTTTCTACAGAAACAAAGTTACTATCTTCAAGGAAGTAGATGTTAGCAAATAAATTGGCAATCTATCTCACACTGGAGAAAAAGGAAAAAAAAAAACAAAAGGCAAATAATGAAAAATTTATAATGCTATTATATGATGCCAACTGAAAGGTAGACATCTGTTTTTTTAAAAAAAACTAGCAATACAGCTTTTTTGAGTCAATCTAAAAGGCTAGATTGAGCAAAGACACACTGGCACTTCTGAAAGGTCCAAAGTACAAAATATTTTAAAAGATGCTAGAAGATGCTTCTACTGTAGGGAATGTGCACTAAAGCGCAGCTGCTGACAAATGCTAGGTTAAACTGAGCTATTTAAATGCTTGTAGTTTACATAACTCTATCTCAAGTGCCAACTTATCTCAAACTTTCATATCTCAAATGACCCAAATACTTACAAATATTTGTAAGCTTTGATAGAGTATATATTAATGAGACTGCAGAGTATAAAATATGATGAAGAGAGGTTCAGCAAAGCCCTTTTAAGAGTTTTGGTAAATGTGATCCAGGAAACAGGGACCTGCTGCGTGCTTCACCAGGTCAATCTATCTCACCCATTATCTTAACCTTAGTTTTACCAAATATAATATTTTTAGTCTACTTCTAAATTACTATATTAGACCTGTAGCCTTTGCTACATCTTTTTAAGAAGGAAAAAAAAAAAACCACAATGATGAAAAATGAATTTTTTCATTTGTTCAACCCCCAGCCTCCTCCCACCCTCTTTTTTTAGGATGTGTCTGGAATTCTCAAAAAGGGCCTCAAAGACTGACACACAAGACATCAAAGCATTCTTTAAATGGCCCAGCAGCCACTATGACTACAATCTGGAAATCACTCCAAACATTCATTCTGCGGGGGGAAAAACAAAAACAAAACAAAACAAAACAAAAAAACCCAGTGAAAAGAGGAAAGGAAGAAGCTCCTGGCAGGTATGTCTTGAGGTCAGTTGTCCTATGTCTTTAATGAAGAACAGTTTTAGGCCCCTAACTGCCAGCCACACGTGAGCAGGCCATCCTGGGACTTCTAAATTCTTTTATGACCACCACCTTGGAGAAAAGGAACACGTTTGTTAAAATGTAAATTTGGCCTTTCATTTGACCGGAAGAGCTAACGAAGCTGGAATGTTTTAAAATAATTCATGTGCTCTAGTTTAAAAAAAGATAAAGAATATTCAAAATAAACCGTAGAATTAAAGAGAAAATAATACAAAACTAGACTCCATGTTTATTGACCCCCCCCGGGTGGGGGATGGGAAATGGGTTACACTCTTGCTTCTGATTCTTTTAAATACTGATGTAGGTAACTCTTCTGTAGCTTTCTACTCGCTTCCTAAGGTAGAGAGTTCCAGAAAGAATAAAATTTTAAGAGTATCTTCCTAGAGAATAACAAGTTCACGGGGGGGGGGGGGGGCGAGGAGATACATGTCAGTCCTTCGGTGAACTTAGTTAGAGGGGGCAACCAGCACTGCCTGCCCTAAGATGTTCATCTGTAACTTCCGACACACTTCGGATAAAAAGTATCTAGTTTGCAACAGTTTTATGAGAGATCCACCCAGGTCACCTTCAAAAAATTGTTACATCCGACTAGTTTTGCAATTTTGTGACAAGTGAATGAACAGTCAAAAGCAGCTTCCAATCCCCTTTAGTAACCTGATGGGTTAGAGTCTGATGGGGTGGGTAACCCTCTACAGTCAAGCACGGGGTGCATCCGAGAGCCTCCTCGGGGTACGGAGAGCCACGGCGGTGGCCCGCGGAGCAAGCGCACCCAGGCGGAGGGCAGCCGGGAGAAGAGTTGCCACAACTCCCAGGACGCGCCCGGCAGGGCAGGAAACTCCACGCTCCGACGAGGCTCTCGGAGGTGGCTTCCCTACACTGGCTAACCACGCGTCCTGGCAACGGCCAGCTGGCACGGCGCGACAGTCCCCGCCGCGCTCCGCCTGTCGGAAGCGCGCGTGGGCCCCGGAGCGGCAGCCACGAGTGGACTAGAGCGCGGCACCGGCCCGCCCCCGACGACCCCGGCGGCGCAGGGCGCGCGACTCACATGTGCGGGTTCCTGCGGAAGGCGTTGGTGATGTCCTTCACCACCCTCTGCACCAGCACCGCCACCTCCTCGCTCGTCTCGGCCATGTTGGCGGCCGCCCGCGATCCGGCGCGCCTCCGGGAGAACCCAGCCGCCGGCGGGAGTTCCGCGGGGGCGCGCGTGCGCTGGCTCAGGCGCGCCCTCGCCGAGGCCGCCGAGCACTTCCGGGTCAGGCCGGGCCGCATCGCTGCCGAGTTGGGCGCTCTCTCTTTGCTCCTTGGTTTTAATTGAATTTTGGTTCGCTTGGCATGGAGGGAGGAGGGTCCCTGCACCTCCCCGAGCAGGCGTGGGCCAGGGTGGCCTTTTACCGGCGACCTCTAGACGGCAGGACCATGCCCGCCCCCGCCTCCCCCCAGGAGTCCTGTTGCTGACCTCCTTTTGCACCCCTGTGACACTTTGTGTTTCTGAAATTTAAAGTAGCCCTTATAATTAGAGCTTTGTAATTCATTTAGCAAAGGAAAAAAAAAAAGTTGTGTAAAAAATTATCATCCAGATCTAGAGGAAAGTTTTTTTTAAAAAAAATACTCTCCTGTTTTTGACTTACACAGTGTTTGGTGATACATTAATTTGGAGTATAAAAACAAAACAAAAATACCAACCCAAGGCCCTGGCAGTTTCTTCCTGGTGTCAATTGCCCCACAAATATTTTTTATAGGATCACTCTGTTCCATGTGCATGCTGTAACTAAATTTTTCTGTATCAGTGTGATTTTGTTTTGTTTGGTCTCTGCTGAGTACTGGTGGTAGTAGTTGTTCCTCATCTTCCTCTTCCTCCTGTCCGTTTTTTCTCCCATGATTAAAGTCTATCTGAAAAAATTGCCGACATAGCGGTGCATAGCTGTGACTGGGATCCCAGCTCTTGGGAAGTGAAAACAGCAGGATGCTAAATTCAAGGCCATCTTTGTCTGCCTAGGTTATACAAAACTTGTAATCTCTAAAAGCCAAAAGTTTTACAAAGTAAACTATGGTTGGTCCTTGTACTGGTCAAGAAACAAGAGAAAGTCTACAAAACTATAGAAAGCAAGACAGACCTATTCAAGTCACAGAAAATCAACCTACCTTTACTTTCTGACAAGTTCTAGGATAAAGTAGTGAAATGGATGAGGGTATTAAGATCTCTGGGCTAAGAAGACTTTCAAGAGGCCTGTTGAATATACATGGGCTGGAAAGGTGGCTTAGCAACTAAGATTTTTCTGACCACAGGTCCAGGCAGGACGGGAGAACTTCAAATACACCACAAATGGTGCTGCTCCAATGTGGTACACATACACCCACATAAAGCCTGTGTAAACTTAAAAGGGAGTTTAGAACACAGAAACCGCCCAAAAACAGCTTCCTAGTTATGTGGGTCATGATACAGAGTGATGTGCAGGCTTAAGCTGCAAGATGGTGGGTTCTTGCAGTCTCATAGGAACCTCGTACAAGCACATGTTATATATGATGAATTTAAGGTTTCTGCTCATCAGATAAAAAGAGAACAGAGTCAAATGTGGCTTCGCAGTGGCAGCATTTTTCTCAAATGGGCTTTGTTTGCTGGGTGTTGTGGGACCTCATGTGGGAGAGATTTGTATGGACTGTTACTATAATCCAGCAGTTACTATAATATTAAGCCTCTGAATTAATTACTTGGGAAGCAGCTGCTGGGTATTTGAGAGTTTCTGGTGGGATAGAAACGTCAGACTACAATCTCTCCTATCTTGGTGAGTTGTTGTACTATGTTTCTGGCCTGGACTTTCCGGCCTAGCCTTGTGACCCAAACCCGCAGACCCACAGTCCCACAGTCCCACTGAAACACACAAACACTTATATTAATTGTAAGCTGATTGACCTAGGGCCCAGGCATATAACTTGCTAGCTCTTGCTCTTAAACTAACCCATGGCTCTTGCTCAGCCATGCATCTATCTCAGCACCTTTTCTCAGAGCAGCGTAGTTGCACTCTGCATCTTCTAGCTTGTCTAGAATCTCTCTGGCATCTCTGCTCTGTTCTTCCTGATCCCAGAGTTTCCCCAGTCTGGTAGCTCCGCCCACACTCATCTGCCTCCAGTCAATCAGTGCTTTTATTAAACTAATAGGTGGGACTATTGTTTACAGTGAAACATCATAATCCCACTACAGTTAAAGTGTTGTACCTCGTTCACATTCTGTCTTGACTTACGTTACCAACCACAAACTATCCTTGTGTCTTTCAGTCTTGTACACTTTATTACACATCTTTTGTGAGTTTCTTTTCTGAATTTTGTAACAAGGAAAACTATGCCTGTCTAGGTCTTCCTGAGTAAACAGAAAGTTCAAAGCAAATAACTTCCAAAATTAAGAAATGACATCCATCTTCAGCCTACAGAACTACAATATCTGCCAGACTTTCCTGTGAAGCAGGATTTTTGAAGGACTATTTTACCCTGTCTTGGCAAACTTCTGAAGTCACTTTCTTTTCTGTCCTGCTTGTTCAATTTGGACAGCATACTGCCAGCAGTTGAGGCAAGGGTTGTTTCTTGCCCAGTGGCTAACTTTTGTCACAAAGAAAACAAACTTCATATAAAATTTCTTTGATACCCATTGTTTACTCTGAAGTGGACTAATGCTACCAGAGGCAGACATGCCTCATTGTCATTGAAATAAAAAACCCTTATGTTATGAAAACATCTTAAATGTCATATTCTATAGATCTCTAAAGTGTTTAAAGACCACTTGTCTATCAAAAATATCACTACAAGTTTTATTGTAATGGGTGACTCACTACAGCCCTGAATATCTTTATCATCCTAAATAGTTCGTCATAATAATTTTCAAGGTCTAGAAATTTACATTAAATTCTTAAATGAGCTGTATAGGTAGATACAATTCCTTTAACAAGAGTAAAATGTATGTCCAGCATGTTCTAACAAAAATAACCTTAAATTTGTATCAATATACAAAAATATCTTAAACAAGAATAGAGACATTATACAATAGAGATGGTATAACAAAAATAAAAACCTCAAATTAGTAACAATATACAAAAATCCAAACCAATATAAATTATTTAAGACTAGCAGTTGCTTTTTTTGGTTTAAAAGTAGATTCAATAATCTACTTTTCATTCTATCATTTCTATATTCCCCCATTTTCTTTTCAAAACAAGATCTCTGAATCTCATCTCCTTTGTTCAGCTTTTTTTGACCAATAAAAACTTTTCACCAATAAAAACTTGTGACCAGCCCCCCAAACAATGACAAATATCCATAACCCATTGAATAATCAAAAACTACCCACCCCACCTCTTGAAAATGTTGGCCGTGTGTTCTTAAAATTACTTCCTGCTGTCTGTGGGTGATGGCATCTTTAAGGAACCCTGAAAAAATATGGGGAAACTGTGAAGTCCTGGGAAAGCTGGCTGTATTATTTGTTATCCAGTTTCTATGTAATGGGAGAGTGCAGAGCTTTTCTCAAGTCCTGGCTTGAGTAATCTGTGAGACTGAACCATCTCAGTGAGCCCCCTCAAAATTGTCCTGAGAGTTTGTAGTCCAAAGCTGATCTTTAGCTGGTGTTTGTCATCTTGGTACCTTATCATAATCCTGGTGGAATCCTCCTTGTGGGACCCTGTCCTTCTTTTGGAGACTTCAAAGGTTGCTGTTAGGTATGGTCATGATTTACTGCAGAAAACGTAAACATTTTAAATGCAGCAGATCTCAAGGAAGTTAAAAAATCATGATGAATTATATATATCTAGAGTTCAAAAATTTAATTCCTAGTTAACCTGATAGAGACTCAAACCTAAAATCATATACAGGAAGCAATATGAAGCTTTTTTTCAAGAATTATTTAGTACTCTAAATGACCACTAATATCATGATAAAAAGTTTAATATATATATCAATTTTATATATTTTGAGATAATATTTATACCTTAGGAAAAGTTTTTAAAGAGTCAAAAATAAAACCAAAATATTATGAGATTAGTCACAATAGATTAGTTCCTTAGTTTTAATTTTCTTCTGTCCCGTATCAGGTGGGTCTTCTGACATGAGACAGAAGTTTTGAATTTTCATTTTTAATAAACACGACTGTGTTTAGAGAAGTAGAGAGCCATGCTCCAACTCTCAAGACAGCTTTCATTTTTTATTGAACTGGGACTACAAAATGACCATTTGTATTAAATATCTGTCAAGAGCTGCCGAAAAAAAAAAATTGGGAAAATACATGAAATGTTATCCTGTTGGAGATGTGATATACAATAGGCCAGTTTACTCTTATTCTTGAGACATTTTATCTGGATTATCTGTCCTCTATCTTCAGTTGTCTCATTTATCCGGTGTTTCCAGATTCCTACGATGGAGGCCTTAATTCTCTTGGAAAGACAAAAACAAAACCCTGCCCCAACCCTAACTTTGGGGATTGTCCCTTTTTGCAAGTTATATCTGATTAAATAAAAAAACATCTGTTAGTCTTATAAGTTAGCTTAGAGTGATACAAGAATCTTTGTGATTATTTGAGCCTACACAGCAGTGGAGCTTAAAGCAGGTCCAAACCTCTGGACTAGGACGGAAAGTCTGAGTCAGAAACTTATTACAACAAACGGCACACTTGTATTAACTTTGTGCTGCTGGGCCTATGGCTCTGCATATTCCTAGCTAGCTCTTGCTTTTAAAGTAACCCATGATTCTTATCTGTTCAGCCATGTGGGTCGGTACCTTTTCTCAGCATAGTTGTCCTCTGCATCAACTGGCTTCTCTGGCGTCTCTGCTGCATCTCTGCTCTGTTATTACTGTTCCCAGAGATTTTTAGTCTGGTAGCCCCACCCACACTTCCTGCCTGCCTTCATCCAATCAGTATTTTTATTAAACCAGTAGGCAGAACAATTATTTACAATGGAACAGAGCACAATCCCACTACAGGTATCCCCACAATGGCTATAACTTCTAACAAATGCATAATTACATAATCAGCCTTTTTAGAACTCAAAGCAGTTGCCCACTGAAATCCTAAGTATGTATCTAGCCATGTGATGTATGTATTTTAATTTTCCGAACTGAAAAATGAAACATGTATATTTGCCAAGTTTTATTTCTTTGAGTACCCTTTGGGTTACTTCCTGAAAGTAGTGGAGTTTGATTCTAGAAAGAACAAGTAGGACATTTTCTTAGCTTGCGGCTAGCTGATAGAAAACTCTTTTTTCAAGTCCTTGCAATCGACATGGTGTTTCTTATGAAATTCTGAGGCTTCTAGCACATTTCTTACCAATAGTTTATTGATTTCATCATTACATTGTGCTGGAGAGCCTGGTAGACCCATATGGGATCTGATATGTGTTATATATGTATATGGAGTGATTTCTATTTCTGATTATTTCTTGTAACTGGACAAATAACAAAGTCAATTCTGAATTATCTGGAATAAATTCATTAGTTTCAATATATAAAACAACTTTGCATATTGAGTGTCAGTAAGGATATTAAGAGGCTCTGGAAAATCTAATAACGCCATAAGAATAGCATATAATTCTGAATTTTGAGTATAATCATAAGAGCTCTTTGATATGGGAATGTCTTTCTGTATGCTGTGAATCTCAATCTTTAAATAAAGGAGCTGTTTTGGGCCATGACAGGCACCATAGAAGAAGTAGGAGGAATCAGAATAGGTAGGAAAGGAAGGGTGGAGTCAGAGACAGAGACAGACCAAGCTGAAGCCCAAAGGAGCAACATGTAAGGAGCACAGGTGAGCCACGGGCCATGTGGCAGACAGATTAATAGAAATGGGTTGATTTAAGATGTAAGAGTTAGCTAGCAATGTGCCTGAGCCATAGGCCAAACAGCATAAAGTTAATACAAGTGTCTGAGTCATTTCTGGGGGCCTGAATGGCAGGCAGTGGGTGGCTAAGAGGTCTGACACAGCAGGGTCTGGGTCTCTGGCCACCCGGGACCTAGAAACCCCCACTACTACAACTCTTTACCTAGAATTTCCTGACTTAAAACTTGTCTTTCCTGTTATGCTTGCATCAGTATAGAATATTGGGGCTCCAGAAATCACTGTTCCCCTTCCGATGTGAGGAAGGATCCACTTAGTTGTCTTTATAAGCTGAATTCTCATGCTTTGTGCTATTTATTGCTAATCTCTTCCCCCAAATTACTGTAAACTCTTTGACGGTGTTCATTTTTCTACCCCATAAGAGGAATTTTATCATTAGTGAAAGGTACTATAATTTCTACTTGGTCTATTCCTGATAATTGGCTAAGCTTTAATTTTCCTTTTAGAATTAACTCAGTCAGGCTGATGACCTGAGTTTGGCCTGAGGAGTTGGCTGGGTGAGAGTTGGCTGTGGTCTGTTTCTTCTCTCTGATATTCCAGCTTTTCCCCAGTATCTGACTCCAGGTTTTCATTATGTACCAACTAGAATTTGTACAACAGGAATGTGACCTGACTGGGGAGGGGGAAAAGAAAGCATAGAGCTGTCTTAGATAGAGCTGGTTGGTTGTAAGGAGCTGACTCCAGTGGTGTTTGAGGCCCAGGCACCTGTGGAATTTGGGGCTTGTGGAAATTGCTATAGGGAGGCTACAACAGAAAAATCCCAGACTCTCTCAGGGAGCTTGGAGAGAAAAAAGAAAGTCAGTACCTTGGTGACTCAAGCTGGTGCAGCTATGGAGGGTGACATTGTCTGTAACACCAGGGGCAAACAGCTATTTCATGAATTCATGCTCTAAAAGTTGGTTACCAAATCAACCATTAATATAACTAATATTTATCAATAAAAATTAGAGTTAAATACTGGGGTAAGAACCTGAATGACCAGAGAACTGGGAACAGCCACCAGTTGCTTTCTATTTCTTCTGTTCCTCAGTCTAGAAGGGCTAAGATCCTCTTTCAGACCCGCCTTACTACTTCCTGTCTCCTCTCTCTACAGTTGTCCTAACCTCTATGGTCAGCTATTTGATAGCTCTGCCCCCTGACGCCAAGCAAGCTTTATTTGTCAGAACACAATCAAAATATGACATGACACCAAGAAATGGGAATTTTTCTAATATATGTACATTTAGTGATAAAAATCCAAGCTTGGTTCTCCCAGATTTTGAAATAAAACTAATATTTTAGAAAGATATGTCTGCACGGTTCTGTATTTGTCCTTACTTTACCCTCTATGCTCATATGAAAGCTGTGAATTATATGTCTTCATAGTTCTAAGTGTTAAAAAAATCCCACTCAGCTTTTATAGATCTAATATGTACGTAATTCCAATGTTTAGAACTGGAATATATTAGAATCACGATCCAGCTAAATTTTATCAATAAGGGCTGAAATCCTAAAAAGTTTAGAATTGAAATTCATGACCTATTATTAATGATATATCAGGAGTATGTGATTAAATTTAAGAAGATTTTGTTTAAAGATTTATACTGAGGGTCCTAAAAATGTGTAGCAATGAATTACTTAGCAAATAGTTCAAGTTCCTAATGATAGGAGATTGACTGAATTATGGTGAGGGGCCATAATCTATAAACATATGTTCTATGGCCCGGAGCACTTTAACTATTTGAATGCCACATCAGCATGGTATTCTGTCTATAATTCTAGCTCTGGATTGTGAAGATTCTCAACTCAAGCTGGATAACTAGGCTCTCTGAGTTGGCAAGCTCTGAATTTGAATGAGACACCCTTCCTCAAAGAATAAAATGGAATAGCAATTGCATGATATTCCCACTGTTAACCAGGACCTCCACATGCATTTGCAAAAAAGTACACATGGACACACACACAGCACATCACATACATGAAAAGAAAAAGAAAAATACACATATATACGCACATGTTGTAAGCCTTAGTGGATACTTAAATTCGATAAGACAAAAATCCTAATGAATATGTTGGGACCGAGAAGGAGTAAGGGTTGATACTAGACTGGTTTTAATGACTTTTTGGAGGAGATGGAGATGAATTTGTAGTCTAGTCATGTCTTGACTCTCTGCATTATTCTACTTACATTACTCTGGTATTTTGTATATGTACTCCATCCATTTTTAGCTGAAGTCTACACTGTGATAATATTACACAAAATTCATACAGTACTAAATGTGCTCTGTAGTAAGAGGTTTCTGGCCCAGATTTTCACGCCTAGCCTCTGGGTTTAGGCCTGCAGACCCACAGACCCGCACAGACACACAGATGCTTACAATAGTTTTAAGCTGATCGGCCTAAGGCCCAGGCATGTAACTTGCTAACTCTTTACCCTTAATCTAACCCATGGCTCTTATCCTGTTCAGCCATGCGGCTCGGTACATTTTCTCAGAGCAGCATAGTTGTCCTCTGCTTCCTCTGGCTTCTCTCTGGCATTCTCTGGAGTCTCTGTGGCATTTCTGCTCTGTTCTTAGTCTGGTAGCCCCACCCAAACTTCCTTTCTGCCTTTGGCCAGTCAGCACTCTTTATTAAACTAGTGGGTGGGACAATTATTTACAATGGAACAACATAATCCCCCTACAGTGCTCTTAAAATATTGCTAGACATTTTTACTAACATAGGAAACTTATTTTACTACCTCGGCAAGCAAATGTTGACTCAGATGTGCTGCACTCATGTAATCCCCACACCATAAAGGGAACTGGGGTATTTTGAGTTCAAGCCCAGAATGAACTACATAGTAAGTTTCAATCTACCTTAGGTTACACAGTGAAACCTTGTCTAAAAATAAAATAAGTGTTGGCTTGGAACATCGTTCATTGATATAGTGTTTACCTAGCATGTGTGAGGTATTAAGTTTACTTCTTAACATTGCACCCATGTCTAAAATAAATGTCCAGTTTTAAATACTTGGTTATAATATACAATATTGTCACTGTGAATATAAGGCAAGCCTCAGTTCTATTTATTATTCCAGAATCTAAAGTTTAAGAACTTACCAGGAAAGGAATAGGAAAATACCAAAATATCAGTGAACAAGTACAGTATAAGTTATTTCTTTTATTAATACTTAAGAAAAGGCAGCATGAGCACTTCCTGTCTTCATAGGCTTTACTAGGCTTTAGATAAGAGAAAGAGAAATAACTTCAGTTTTAGAAATATATGCACTAAATGGAGAGATGCTTGGTACATCCCTTTGATTTGAGTATGTTGGTTTATTACTCAAACAATATTTCATGTATTAGGACTACTTTTTAAAAGTCACAAAAATTCTGGAGAATGCTAATGCTGTCTATTATTACCTTTAGTTGACACATCTTTAAGTGAATTGTTGGAATAAAAGCAAGACAGATATGTTAGCACATTTAAATTGGGAGGCACTGTACAGATGACTGTTTATGTCTGTAAATAAGAAAAGCAGTATTATTTCCCAATCAGTATTAAGTAAAATAATATTAATGAAGTCTAAAGACTCAGTGAAATACTATTAATATGAAATCGGCTTAATACATGAAAAGGTTTTGCACTGCAGTGTAAGCAATCTCATAGAGTATGAACTGCTTTTAACCTGAAAAAGTAGGTAAATGCTACCAAGGGGCTGATAATGATGACTTTAAAAGACCAATTTACGCTGATGTTACAATTCATGGAGATATGAGAATGGGAACACTAGGAACATGAGTGGTTTTGTTGCTAAGAGATGGCTCTTTTCCCCTCGGCATTTGATAGTTCCAAATTACCCTTTTCCTTTGCTTTGTTCCTTTTTACCACCGAGACCCAGGGGATCCCTGATGTAATCATTAGGAAAGAATAGGAAAAATGTCTAGAGAGAAAAAGCCAATCCAGGACTTGCACATGGAAACAGCGAGAGAGAAAAGTTTCTCTCCTAATGCAATGTAAATGGTTCTCACGTATGAAGGATTCCAAATTGTCGTGGGATTTTTTTTTTCAGTGTAATGCCTTTTAAATGGATGACTAAATAATTTAGTTCAACAAAACTGACATATGAAAGCCATAGGTCATAACTGAATTGTAAATGCAATTAGGAGCTTAATTTTATTGTAGAAGTTCGATGTCATCATGGCCAAAGGGAACTTAGGGAAGAGAGAATTTATTTTAGTTTCTGGTTCCAGAGGTTATAAGTCCATGATAGCAGAAGGGAGGACATGATAACAAGGGCTGGGCTTGGTGCAGAGATGGGAACTGACAGCTCACATCTTGAAATAGATACGGGAAGCAGAGATGCTGAACACGAAGTAGCGAGAGGCTTTTCATCTCAAAGCCCATCCCATTGATGTTCTTCCTTTAGCAAGACTTCTAAACCTCTCTGAACACCACTACCATCTGAAACCAAGTTTCAAATACCCAAGACTATGGGGGACATTTCTTATCCAAACCACTACAGTCTTTGGTATTTGAATAAAAGCAGAATATACTTCCTCTTTCAAAAAAAATCAGGAAATATCACAATAAAATGTACCTTATTTCTCAGTTTCATCGTATTTCCATGTTTATAACTACCTTTGAGACTCACCAACACTGATATCAGGCCAGATTTACCTATGAGAATGATTAATTTCCCCTGTGAAATATTGAATTATGCTCTTAACTTGTAGTATAACATTTATAGAGCTGTATAGTCTGAGACTTAGGGAGAGAATCCAAAGACCAATCCCCTACTTGATGTTGACTGATTTTTAAACATATGTTTTCTATGGTCCCATCCTCCAAGTCATTGGGATGAAAACCAAAAACCAAAAAAGTGGCAAAGATGGCATATGAGACTATAGTAGAAAGGGCTAGAAATCATTCCTGAGGTAATATGGCTCAAAGTAGTTTTACCTAGTTATTTCCTAAGTTTTAATGAGAGTGTTCCTGAGTCTAAAATGTGGTAGATGCTGGGCACCAGGTGGTAAGAGAAACAGGTGCTCAGACCCTCTTGTGGCTCTTACATCCTCATGAATAGATGGTTATGGTCAAGAAGCAGATGGGTTTGTAAATAAAAATTTTAATACATGGCACAAAGATAAAAAACAAGTATATGTGATACTAGTGTGAGTGAGCGTATAGCTTTGGATAGTGTTGTCAGAAAAGTCTGCTTGGCAATATATTATTTAAACTGAAACCTGAAAAAAAAAAAAGAAAAAGGACCTGGCCTGTGAGAAGCAGGGGAGGGGCTTCATGAGTAGTGTGGACACTGACCTCTGGCCTCTTAATATTCATACACATGTGCATACATATACATAGCACACATACATAACCATAAACACACACACACTCATGGGTCCTCAGTATATTGGCTAAGGTCCTGTCAAAGAAACATAATTCACTCCATATTTTAAATAGAAATAGTTTAAGACTTAAAACTTAAGATTTGCCTATCATTGAGAAGCTAAAGGAACAAAAGTCAGAGAACCTATCACCAACTCAGCCTATAGACATAAAATTGGGGACAATAATTTGTTCAAAAGATACTGCAAAATTTGAGAACCTTGGGGAAGTGAAGCTCCCAATAATAACAGTCTGAAGCACATATTCAAGGGCATCTTATGAAACTCCTGGAGAATAATGATCTCTTCTCTTGGCTTCCAGAATCTCTTGCTAGCAATCCTGACTGCTTTACAAAGTAGAATTTTAAAATGATTGCTGGTGCTGAGTATGTGATAATGGCCAAAGGTTGGCAATAGATAATCCAGAATGGACAAAATCTCTTAGTTTGGTGAGGAAAGTGAGTTAGCCATTAGGAGTAGTAGAAAAAAAAAGCCACCCCCTCTTGGTCCTTGGTCTGGAGTCTGCATGTGGAAAAGTCATTGTGCACTGAATGGTGCTTTGAATTATCTGTCTGTCATGGAGTGTACCACCACAAGCCACACTGTGCTGTCCCATCTCAGTCCGAGTCTTCAGTTAGTTACTGTTTTATTAAACAAGCTGTTTCACACATCAGGTATATATCACCACCAGTGAGTCCTACTGATGGGAAGCCTATTTTCTTGGTCTTTTGTGGTAAAATGGGAACGCTAAACAAAAATTGCATATCATATTGTTTATTGCTGTATAACAAAAGAACCTCAACTTTGTGACTTAAAAAACTTTTTCACAGACCTGCTACTTACTGGGACCAGTTGTGGGGGTTAGTTAGGTTTCTCAACTGCAGTCAGCTAATGGCTCAGACTGCAGTCAACTGAAGGCCCTACTAACCTGGATGTCCAACACCATTGTTTTACTCAATCCTACGCTTTGGTATTCTCTGTGTGAACCCAGCTTCTTAAACAGGGAGTCACAGCTCCATACAGAGTCACAAACTAAATGTAGGAGCTGTTAAGAGTAGAAGGCTTCTGAACATACAACTGAAAATTAATTCAGAATGAAGTGTGCAATGAATCCAAGGTGTTTCTGGCAGTGCCTGTCTATACTGTGTTGCATGACTTCACTCTAGTTGTGTTTCTTAACACAGAGCATATGCACTTGGAGTACAAATGCAACAACAATGTCTTAAATGCCTCAATTTAGATTCCAGACTAGTGTATGTTATGAATCATGGCATTTGTACTTTATAAATGAACTTTTTAATACTTTTCCCACCATTATTCCTCAGCACACACCAACTTAGTCTTTGTATTACATTATGCAGCAACGTTTGTTTTTAAAGTTAATGTTGAAATTTCTGACTTTAGTTTCATTAGAAACAAATTAGCAGGTGAAATTTGGTTTGTGATTAGAATGAAATTTCCAAAAATTTCTTAAGTGTTTATAAATATACTTCTATCATTTTATACTATATATTTATGCAAAGTCAACTTAGTATTGATGATTATAAGATCAAAATATTGCCAATCCTGAAAAATTTTGAAGATGTTTTACTGTTTTCATAGATTTTAAAAAGCGTACTTAGTATTATTTGTAGTGTATGTGTGTGTGTGATCTCACGTGTGGAGGTCAGGGGATAAATTCCAGAAGTTGGATATCTTCTTTCACCATATGTTCTGGAGATTAAGCTCAGGTCATCATATTTGTACAGCAAGTGTCTTTACCCACTGAGCTATGATACCAGCTCTCAGCAAGACTTAATTCTTTATGAAAAAAAAAAACAAGAAGTCTCATCAATATGTAAATTTACCTTCATCTTTAAGAAATAGTAAAAATCATGTATATCAAATTATTTTACAATAATATTTGATTTGTTATCAGTAAATATTTGCTTTTTAAATATTTATTTTTACTAACATGTGCATTAACACTTGTTTGTGAGTGCATGCTCACCTGTGCACTGTTGTGCACATGTGGAGGCCAGAACAGAGTGTTCAGTGACCTCCTCTGTTATGCCCTAGTTATTCCTTTGAGGCAAGATCTCCCAATGAACCCTGGGTTCACATCTTGGGCAGAGTGGAAGCAGACAGGCATTTGTGAGAACACTTAGGCTTTTATATGAGTGCCCGAATCTGAACTCTGGTCATCTGCAGAGTAAAGACTCTTACTTAACTCATGAGCCATGCTTCCAGTCCCAAATGTTTTATGTTTGTATCTACTTTATAATCACATAAAAATTTCTCAGGCAAAAGGGGATTATGAATGAAAAAAGTTGAATGAGCTTTGCTCTAGTATTCTTCTGAAAAAATATTTGGAACATGCTAACATCAGGATATCATTCACGGAAACTGGCTTCCAAGAGAAATGGAAGGGTAATCTCAGGCACTGGATTCAATTTCAAAATGTTAAAATGGTCACAGCACAAAAGCCCAAGCATTTGGCAAGAGTCAAGGGAATGAAGAAAGTCCCTCTGGTGAATGTGAAGATCACATGGTAGGAACAAACACTGGATATAGAGCATCATTCTGCTGATCTTTAGATAAGACCATCTCCTACAAGTACACATTGTGTGCCATGAGGATAAGGAAGGCATCTCATCCAGAGAAGAAGAAATTGAATCAGGAACAGGTTTAGCTGTGGCTCCCATCTTGGAAGATGTTTTGTATCAACTCACAGCCCATTAGCATGCTGCATGCCCTGGTTTGTAGCAACCCACAGCCCATTAGCATGCTGCATGCCTTGGTTTGTAGCAACCTACAGTCATGCCTTGGTTTGTAGCAACCCACAATCCATTAGCATGCTGCATGCCTTGGTTGCTGCTGCTGAAATCTTGACTACCTACCAGTCAGTAGCTATAGCACTCTGGGTGGGGTACCATGACTTTGAAGTAGGTATAATCTTTTTGATCACTTTCCCCATGAGCCTATTGGATAATTATTACCAGTTATGGTTGCAGACATAAGTGCCCATTTTGTTCCCCTGTTTATTGACAACATTTTCTGCAATATATGCCTGTTAGTCAGCATTCATATAAATTAGCCGTCAGAATCTAATGTCAAGACATTTTTCATTATCTCTTGACTTAGCTACATTCTTATTGCTGTGATAAGACTCCATAACCCAGAAAAAAAAGTTTGTGTGGGGCTTGCAGTTTCAGAGGATTAGAGTCTATAACTATCTTGGAAGGAAGCATGGTGGCAAGCAGGCAGCATGGTGCTGGAGCAGTAGCTGAGAGCTTACATTTTGATCCACAAACACAAGGAAGAGGGGGGAAGAGGAAATAGAGAGGGAGGGAAGGAGGGAAGGAGGGAGGGAGGAAGGGAGGGAAGGAGGGAGGGAGAATGGCAAGTATCTTCTGAAACTTCAAAGCCCACACCACACCTCCTCCCACAAGGACACACCTCCTAATCCTTCCCAGACAGTTCCACCAACTGGGGCCAAGTATTAAAAAATGTAACCTATGGGGACCATTGTCATTCAAACTATGACATCCTTTTTTTCCCAAACATTATCACTTTTACTAATTCTTATATAATTTCTTCATATATCTAACAAAGTCTCTGGCTAACCAAATGATTTGCTGCTATCAAAAGACCAGTGTAGGTCACTTTCCTGCTCCTGCCTTCTTCCAATCTGAGTGGATAGTTAAACACTAAATCTAATATTCACATGGAATTCTTCTTTCTACTTGGTTCTTTAAGGCCACAAGTAGTCTAAAATGCTAAACACAGTACCAACGGAGTATGAAGAACCACTGGAAATTAGACATATTTAGTTACATGTCTTGAGGAATTCTCCATGCTGCTACAGGGACAGGACAGGGAAGGGAACAGGGAAAAGGCATGTCACTGCAGCAGAAGTGAGTGGTTTGTATATCTGAGTCACTTGCTCATGCCACTTTTTGCCTTTGGAAACTGCTTGAACTGCTTACAGCACCATCACCCTGTAAGCCAAGAAACATCTTAGGTCACATGATCACTTGATGTCTCAGGTCTTCAGTCCAAAGCGTGTAGGAGCAAGACCAGTACTTCCCCCAAAAGAATAATACTTACCAGAAGTTTGGAGAATACCCTCCAAACTCCTGAGGTTATTGTCATGCCATTTGCATTGGCTACTGTGTGAGCATTCTGACCTACTGTTTCAAGTGCCATTTGGCGTGCTGAGACCTGTGGCTCAGATCAGCTTGCACAAAGGTTTACATCTGCTTCAGAGACTCCAATTGCTCTGGAAACCATTCAAAATGGTAGGTTACTCAATGAGGAACTCAAAGAACTCAATGGGTGTATGCTACATCCAGAATCCAAATAGGCTTGCATGTCTCAGTGGCAGAGTCCATAAAATGAAGCGACTTTTCCTTCCCTCGGTGGAAATTCTGGAGTGTGCTTTGAAACAGCACTAAGCTGACAAGGCTTCAAGGGTCTGTCTTCCATCCCATGTGACACATATGGCAAGGCAAGTGTACTTGCTGTTTCCTGTATACAAAATCAAACCCCTTAAAGGAATGGAGGACTAACCCCCCTCATTACATACACATTGGCATCTGTGTATATAATAAAGGACAATGCAGTTGTCAGTACCCTTTGTTCTGAGATCTCTCACTCTCTGCATAATGCCTGACTGTGGGTCTCTCTATTCATTTCCATCTGCTGCAGGAGGAAGAAAGTTTCTCTGATGGCCAAATAGGCACTGATCTATGAGGATAGTGGAATCTCATTTGGAGTCAATTTATTAATACATTTTTTTTGCAGTGGTATTTGATTTTATCCATGTTCCTGGGATTCCTAGTCTCTGGTTCTTGATCAGTCAAACAGTGTGTTGCATGGGTTCCATCTCCTGGAGAGTGGGCCTTAAGTCAATTCAGATATTGGTTGGTTTTTTACAAGTTTTGGTCCATCATTGTTCTAGCATATCTTGTAGGCAGGACACCATTATAGATAAAAAAAAGTTTGTGGCTGACTTGGTGTTTAGAGACCTTTATGTACCAAAGATGCTAGAACGTAGGGGTAAAGGCTCGATGCAGGCAACAGCTTAACTCCTCCAAGTTAATGAGGTGTACATGTGTTGTCTTCAGCAATGAGGCCTAGCTGTCAGATTGTGGAGAGCAATTTATAGCAATGGCAACAGCCTGGATTATTTGCAGTTTTCATGGGGCACCTTTGACCAGCCAACAACTCAGTTAGATGTAACCCAGTCCTGTACTGGAAGCTTCATTTGGTGACAGGATATGTCTCATTGGGATCTGTCTCCCCATTATTTGGCAATATTAATTAGGTGGCCCCCACATATCTATGAATTTTATGATGCTTCTACTATATTAGGTTTCTATACTGCCCCTCAGATAGCCCTTTATTTTACTGTCTTTGTCCATATTCCCTCCTGAGTCCCCCTTGCCCATTCCCATCCTTACTGATCCTCACAAACCGGTGTCCACCCTCATCCATCCATAACTATTCTATTTCCCTTTTTTAGGGACATTTATCCATCCTCCACTCTAATCCCTTACTCTAGTCTCACCTCTGTGGTTAAATGGATTGTGATTGGTTATCGTTGACTTAACAACTAATGTCCACCTATAAGTAAAATACATGCCATCCTTGTCCTTCTGGGTCAGGGATACCTCATGCAAGATGCTTTTTGCTTTTTGTTTTGTTTTAAATTATTCCATCCATTAACCTGAAAATTTCATTTTTGAACAGCTGAAAATATTTCATTGTATAAATGTACCACATTTTCTTTATTCATTCTTCTGTTGAGGGACATGTAGGTTGTTTCCAATTACTGGCGATTATATATTTATATTTCATGTGCATCGGTATTTTGCCTGCATGCATGTCTGTGTGAGGGTGTTGGATTCCCCACACAGGAACTGGAGCCACAAAAAGTTGTCAGCTGTCATACAGGTGCTGAACTGGGTTTTATGGAAGAGCAGCCAATTCTCTTAACCACAGAGCCATCTCTCCAGCCCCCACCTCACAAATTTCTGGCTATTATGAATAGAGAAGCAATAAAAATGGCATGAGCGGTCACTTATTTTATGGATCTTAGCCATCCTGAGAGGTGTAAGGTAAAATCTCAAAGTAGTTTTGATTTGCAATTTCCTAATTGTCGGCGGAAATTCTCTTAAATACACCAATCCAAACTTAATATTTATTAAAATATATGCCAACAGTCACGATACAGGTTACAGCTTAGGTAGATGCCTGATAGACTGGATTATCCACGCGGTGGACGATGGATGCCGATGGATGACAAACCGGTCTCTCCAGCAGTCTGGAACCAGGAAACAGGGTCTTCCAAGATCCCAGCAGCCCCTTATGAATAGGGTTGGCCACTTCCCCTTCCGGAGCCCAGGACCCTGGATAAGTGTCTTCGGACCTTATCAGCTGACACCTGAATCCCACCACACCTAATGGCTTAGGATATTTTTTTGTGTGTGTATGAGGATTTATGTGGATTGCACATTTTTGCATGTATTTCTGTGTATGTGATTATACAGAATGTGCAGGTGGAGATATGAGGTTTGTGTCGAGTGTCTTCCTTGATTGTGCCTGCCTGATTTTTAAATTTTTGTTTTTATTTTGTGTATATGTGTGCCTCCTTGTATGTAAGTGTACCGCGTATGTACAGGTGTATAAGAGGCCGGAAGAGGGTGTCGGATCCCTAGAAGTGGAGTTAGAGATGGCTGTGAGCCACTATATGAATGTTGAGAACCAATCTTGGGTCTTCTGAAGGAGAAGTACACACTCTTAACCAGTGAGCCATCTCTCCATTACCTTCACATTACTTTTTTAGTGGGTCTTTTGGAGCTCAGTGATTGGCTAAACTGGCCAACAAGCTCCAAGGATTCTCATATTTCTGCTGCTCCAATACTGGGATTAAAGGCACGTGCTGCCACTTCTGCCTTTTGCGTGGGTGTTGAGGATCTGAAGTCAGATTCTTATGTTTGTACATCAAGCATTTTATTGGCTGAGCCACCTTCCCCATGTCCTTAATGTGTAATCTGAGTGATTGTCTACTTTGCCTTCATTTTCCAAGTGTTAATTTATGTCTGAATTATGTCCTCTGAACATTTGGCAGCAATGACAATTTCACCACACTGGTAATGAGCCAGGAATTAATAATTTAGCCTTTCATTGTTCATTTTTAGATCTTAATAGAAATCAATTGGAAGAAAAATCATGTCAAAGCCTACTAAGAGAGTTTCAGCTTTTCTCTGAAAAGAAATACATATAGAATTGCTAAACCTATTATTTACAATCACTGCATCTTGCTTTTGAAGGAGAATTGGACATGTGATCATGAAAATTTATCAAAAAGTAAAAAGGCATATATAAATGAACAATTTTTGTAGGTTACGTATTATTTATTACGAAGAATAGAGTCAAAGAAGAGGAAATACGTTTACACATTTTAATATTTTATCATTAAAAGGACAAGCTTAGGACTGAAGATACAGTTCAGTGCTTTCCTACAGCACACAAGACTACAGGCCCAAAAATAAAAGGAAGAAAAAAGAAAAAGAAAAAAAATCAGATACAGTAAGGAAACAGGGACCACCACAGATGGCTTTATTTTACCCCTGTACGTGATTCTTTTTGCCATCTGGAGTCATGTGTGAAAAGTGGCTCATTTTTCAGTCTGGACTAGTCCTTCAGAAAAGGAAATATTAACTGAAGTAACATGTATTAATAATAAATAAAAACACAGGTCAGTCAAGTATTTTTACTTATATTCTTAGCTCCAAACTGTTGAAATGGGAGGGCTTTTTGTATCTGTAAATATTCCTGTCTGCTGAAGACTTAGACTGTGCTAAGGATGACTCTCTGTGGTCAGGAAAGGCGATTTGATTTTTTAGCATTGCAGTTTGCAGAGGAGCCGTTGTGTAGATAAATGTGAGGGCACCTTGCTTTAGGTCACAGCCTTAGGCAAAGCCAGTGGCGGTTTTCCTCTGTCATCATATTGAACTGGGTCCCAACTATATCAAGAAAAAGCTGATTTGTAGTCTGTAATCACTAGTAATCTCTCTCTCTCTCTCCCCTCTCCTCCCCCTTTCCCTCTAGCAGGATTTCTTTTTAAATTATTCACACTAGGCAAAGATGAGGTGTTCCATGTTGCTAAGTGGCTGATTGAAGTTTGTTCTCCTAAGGTCTTCTGGTAGCAGCTGTATTTGCTATTCTAAAAACGGAAGGCTCTGAAGACTGGTGCTTTGGCTTCAAATACAGGTTCTACAGTTCTGGGATCTCTCCTAAAACTGCCTCAGTTTCTTCTCGTATAAAATGAACATGATATTTTTTGATAATTTATTGTGCTTATTGACTAAGATAACACTAGGTATTTCAACAACACCTGGCTTAATACATGTTAACTATTTATCACATACTTCGAGGTAAAAAACTACAAAAGCATTATCTCATGGATATTTATTAATATGAATAAAATAGATTTCACTTTAAATTTATTAGCTGGGGGGGGCATGAACTTCATTGATGATATTCAAGGGTTCCCTAGGCACCTCTTCTTCTGGGACTCTGGCATGAAAACTGAGAGGGGAGATGCTCAGTGTTGGGGGTTCAGTTGGAACAGAGACTCCTCAGCAGCTGAGGACCTCTCTCTACCTCGTGTTCTTTTGAGTGCATGCTTCAGGGTTTCTTACTCCTTGGAGGCCGTGTAGGTCATGAAGTCTACAACTCTGTTGCTATAGCTGTACATGTAATCATTGTCATACAAGGAAATGGTATTGACAAAATTGGCAAAGCCTGACCCAGTGACACACTTCCTCTCCAACAAGGCCATTCCTCCTAATCCTTTGCAAATAGTTCCGTAAATTGGGAACCAAGTATTCAAACATATGAGCCTCTGGGGGGTGCGTTCTCATTTAAACTACCAGATTTAACACAAAGAGTGCTGATCTCTAGGGGAAAACGTATCTCAGATAAACCTAGATTACTTTGAATACTCTTTCCCTCCCATTGAAATCATAAATTACAACCATGACAGTTAAAAAGATGTCTCTATTTTAATTGTTATGAGAGTCCTAAAAGCTGATTTCCCCACTAGTCCATATTTTGAGAAAGATCAATGAATATTATCTTCTCCCTTTAGTCTTCCAAAAGTAGTTAATTTTCTGGTAATATCTGTGTTTCCTAAAACTGTTGCTCTTAAAGCTAGGATCACTCTGACCTGGTCCAGAGCAACTGAAGGCCAATGGAGTGTAGCCTCACATCCTAGGCTGTGCTTCCTGTAGCTCCCCCCCTCATGTTTGCTTTGCCTGACGCACTCACTGGTCCTCTTGAACTTCTTACAGGCTGGAGAATTCATGTTGGGATGGACATCTGGATCTGGTGGCATCTTCCGTGGCTGTGTTAGCTGGGAGTGATGATGGCATCACTTAGGTGTCATGAACTAATATGAAAGGGAGCTCACTGATGTGGTAAGGCACTGTAGATGTCATTGTTGTTTATGTGAACCTTAAGGTAGCACCAAGCACATTTCTACTAGGTATTTGAGAAATTTTCATATAGTACGAAGTTTCTGGCACAGCCTTTCTGGTCTAGCCCTGAGGTTTGGATTCACTTGTGGGCATGCTGCTGTTTATCCCAGAATAATCACACAAAGTCATATAATAATTTCATGCTGCTTGGCACATGGTTCAGGCATATTGCTAGTTCTTTCATCTTAACTCAACCCATTATTGCTATCTTGTTTAGCCATGTGGCTTGGTACCGTTCTCAGAGTGCCTGCTGGTGTCTCTCCTCTATTCTTCCTCTTCCCAGAGTTTTCTTAATCTAGAAGCCTTGCCCATACTTTCTGTCTGCCTTCTGGCCAATCAGTGTTTTATTCAACCAGTAGGACAACCTACAAATATCTACAATGTACAAGACTATAATCCCACAAATATCTACAATGTACAAGACTATAATCCCACAGCATTCATTAGGTAAGTGTTAAAATACACATACAAAAATCCCACATTTACCTAAAATTGAGTTTTGAATTCTTTGGGGAAAATTTAGCGTGTGTTTATAACAGATTTCAGAGGATGGGACAGTCTTTCTAAACATGTCACCAAAACCTAAAACATAAAAGAATTGATTATATATATATATATATATATATATATATATATGATATAATATAATATTTCATGTTAATGAATTTTAAAATATTAACAAACAAAATAAAGATGTGGTAATACACATGACATATAATCAGAATTCTTAATATATGAACACTCCATTTATAAATAAATGATAAACAACCCAATAAAAGAGCAATGAATACTATTTGAAGAGAGATATTTTTAAAGAGGAAAATGAATTACTTAATTACTACAGTGAAAAGGGTTAATCGACAACCAGAAAGACAATATTGTTGGAAAACAGATCAAAATAAGGAGAAACTGTAGAATACAGTTATTGGTGACATCAGCTGTATCTCAAGTTAGTGGCATCATAATTAAAACCCACAATTGAGCAAATCAAACACCAATCAGCTAGAACACTGCATCGTTAAACTTGTTTCCCTCAAAGGAAGGCATAGTGATGATTTGGCAAATGGTCTGGGGCAGAGAGTACAGCAAAACCCCAGAGGAGAATCATCTTGAATTGTCATAAAACTTAAGAAACTGAACTGCTGAGCTGCAGTCCTCCTGATTCTCTTGATAACGAAGATTTGATTTCAGGCAATAATTAATGTTCTGTGAATCTGCTACCTCACCTTTTCTGGGTGTGGTCAGTATGCTTGGAGAAAATTCATGGACCTGGTGGCAGTTGTGTAACTTTTTAAAAGGAAGATGTTTTGTGTGGCTATTATGCCTAGTGTTCTAAGAGTAGCTAGAGAGACAGTGCATCAGTGAAAAATAAGTCTTATGTGCTTATAGTTTGTAGAGGAAGATGATGAAGAGGTAGGCAAAGGGGAGAAAAGATACATTTACCTTTCTGAAGTGTGGCTGTGTGACAGAGATGAGAGCTTGGTGCATAGAGACAACCTGAAATAGCACAGTCAAAGGAAAACTTTGTGTAAAATGGGATAAGTGAGAAGTAGCCATACAGAAAATGAGGGCTGCATGGTCCAGGAAGCATGAAAAAGCCATGGCACACCAAAACCAAAGATTCTTATGTGGAAAGCATCCCAGGGCATCTGCGACATAAATGATGCAGATGTGTCATAACAGAGGGAGAGTAACTCTCTATGGAACTTGGGAAGAGCGGGTCTACATTCATACGTAAGGTGAGGCAGGTAGACAAAGAGCGAGACCTTTATTTAAGAGTCACAAGAAACCACTGAATTATGTGATGAAGTTACATTTGATAACTTTTACTCTCCGACTTTTGTGAGAAAAATGAGTGGCAATAGAAGCAGGAAAAATAATGTAGAGCCTTGATGAAGCCACATATGGAAATAATCGGAGAAAAGTTAACCAAGTGAAGACATAATTTGAAGAAGAGATGAATAGGGTTTTGTTTTTGTAACTGACGGTGTATTGGCTGTATGGGGATGAAGAAAATATTCAAAATGAGAAAATAGGAAAATAGCCAGCTTTTGTCATGGAATATTATCTATAGTTCTGTATTGTAAGCTGATTTATTCCTCTTACCTGAAATTTTATATCATTTGAGAAACATTTCCCAAACTCTCTACCCATGATGTACATCCTGGTAACCGCATTTTGTTTCTGCTAGACTCACCTTTGAAGATAGCACATATGGTCTATATATAACTACAGAGTTTGGGAACATCATTAGTCTGTTTTCTGTTGCTATAAAAATGTCAGAAAATGGATACTTTATAGATAAAAGGTATTTGTTCAGTTCATAATTCTGGAGGCTCAAGAACAGGGGCCTACATTCCTGCTCTGCTCTAGTGAGAATCAACCTTTCAGTTAGATTATAACATAGTAGATGTGAGTGAAAGGAAAGTTGTAGACGGAGTTTTACTTTCAAGGCGCCAGTTCAAAATTAATATTTATTAGAATATAAATTAATACTCACGATATTAGTAACAGCTTATGGTGGCACCTGAACAAGGACTGGCGTATCCAAGTGATGGACGAGCGATGGACGCGTGATGGAAGGACGATGGATCCCGATTCTGTCTGTCCAGCAGCCAGCAGCCAGGAACCAGGAAGAGAGCGTCCTTGTGTCCCAGCAGCCACTTATCAATCGGCTTTGCCACACCCCCTCCAGGTTGGTCACACCCCCTCCAGGGTCCCGGAAGCGTCTTCTGACCTTATCAGCTGACACCTTAATCCCGCCACAGAAAGTTACACAGCAAGATAGGAAGCCAGATGATTTTGGGCTCAATTTTGCAAAAATTAGATTTAGTTCACTCAGTGAGATCAGCATTAGTCCTTCTGCTATATCTATCTTGTATTAAGTTCCATATCTTAAAGATTCCCATACTAACAACACTACCACACCAGTGGCACATGGACCTTTGGGGAATCTGTGAAGCCATATTGTCAATATAGCCCAAAAAAGATCTATTAGAATCACGATAGCTTCTTGTCCCACAGGGCATCTGTCACTATACATTTATTTTTTCTTAATGGAACTTTTAGGAGATTATGTTTATTTTCTTCATTGTCACCAGTACCAGTGTTTTCTCTATGAGGCGTCTTTTTCAAGTCCTTATGTTTTCTGAAGAAACTGCATCAGTCATATTGTTTCTATGACAGAGATGACAGGGATGATGGGTGCCGCAGGTCCTTGGAGGTGCTTCAGGGTGATTTATGTATGAGACAACTATTTCTTCTATAAAACTCCAGTTTGTAATTACACAAACACAGACACACACACACAGACACACACACACACACACACACACACAGAGAGAGAGAGAGAGAGAGAGAGGGAGAGAGAGAGAGAGAGAGAGAGAGAGAGAGAGAGAGAGAGAGAGAAAGAGAGAGAACAGTGACAAGAGGTAGGATGAAAAGAAAGACCTAAAAGTGATAGGGAAAGAACATCATGAATGTGGTACCTACAACATGAGAAGATGGGGCAGTTGGCACACTTAGGTGTTGCTAGAGGAAATTGAAATCTTTACGGTGCTTCTGAAGAGGTGCTTGGTATAGAGAGCAAACACATGAGCACATGCCCAACTTTTAATCCAAAATCTGTACATTTTATTTAGAAATGTAAATTTAGTCACTGTACATGCATACAAAGATTTAATTAGATGAAACTTATAGCGATATTTTTTTATAGTGATGATAATGAATAGGAAACAATAATCACTTAACATTATTTGACACTTCGTGGATCGCTCAGTAAAATTTTCTCCTGTTATTAGAAAATTTCATGACATAAAAAAAATGTTAACACTGCTGGGGATGTAGCTTGCTTAGTGTGGATGAGACCCTGGATTCCATCCCCAGAGTTACGTATAACCAGGTGTGGTAACACATGCCTGTGATTGTAATAGTGGGAGATGGAGACAGGAGACTAAGAAATCAAATGTAAGCAAGTTTTAAGTCACCCTGGATATGTGAGATCTTCAAGTAAAGTTAATGTTGCTGAGTTAAAAAAAATCAACAAGACCTTACAAATAATATATGGATGCGGACTAAGTAACAATATGAAAGATTAGGTTTTGTTACTATGTTGTTACTATGGTCCTCTTTTTATTGTCCCTCCCTCCTTTCTATTTTTTTCTCCCTTTTTCCTTCCTATATTAAATATTTAAAAACTAGGGAAAAATTCTGCTGTTGATGATAAATTCCATCAGAACTTCTATGGCAGATGATGACTTATCTATGAGCAAGTCTCACTACTAACAAATAGGGAGCCGGCCATGTAGAGAAAGTAGACATTCATATTTAGCAAATAACTGTTTTGTGACATTTGTTCTAAGAGATGTTTACATACTCACATTGCAAATGATCACAAGTAGACATTTGGGCTGCACTGAGTTTCCAGTTAGAGTAAAAAATGACTCTGATCTTTACTCAGGGAGAGTGAATGACAACATGCAGAAAGAGCTGGTTAAGGGGTTCAGCTTAGCCTATGTGGGTGTTGTTTGTCTACATTAGTACAAGAAAATTCAAAAATTAGAAGTCTTAAAAAGCCTCCCTGTGGTTCAGAGCTAAAAAGGGAATTCTCAACAGAAGAAGTACAAATGGCTGAAAGGCACTTAAAAAATTGCTCAACATCTTTAGCCATCAGAGAAATGCAAATCAAAACAACTTTGGGATACCACTTTACACCTGTCAGAATGGCTAAGTTCAAAAACGTAGATGACAGCCTATGTTGGAGAGGATGTGGAATAAGGGGAACACTCTTCTATTGTTAGTGGGAGTGTAAACTTGTACAGCCAATCTGGAATACAGTATGGTTATTCCTCAGAAAATGGGTAATCAATCTCCTTAAGGCTCCAGCAATACCACTATTGGGCATATGCCCAAAGGATGCAGAGTTATTTGTAATAGCAAGAACATGGAAACAACCTAGATGCCCCTCAACTAAAGAATGGATTAACAAACTGTGGTACATCCACACAATGGAGTACTACTCAGCAGTAAAAAAAGAAAAATGACATCCCAAAATTTTCAGGCAAATGGTTGGACTTGGAGAATATCTTCCTGAGCGAGATATCACAGCTCAGAAAGATAGACATGGGATGTGCTTACTCATAAGTGGACTTTAGACAAAAAGCAAAGAATACCCAAGCTGTAAACCACAACCCCTGAACAGCTTGGGATTAGAAGGAACTTAAGAGAGACATCCAGAGATTCCCCTAGGAAGAGAAAATAGAGAAGATCACCTTAGCAAATTGGGGTCATAATGGGTTGGAACCAAGAAGAGTTGGGAACAAATCTTGAAAGAAGGAGATGGTCAAGAAGCAAAGAGGGAGACAGAGGGAGATGGATATCTTAACAGAGCAAGCCAATGTGGGATTGGAAAGAGACTGGGTGCTAGGGAAATGTCCAGGAACTCTCAGAATGCCCCTGGCCAAGTCTCCAAACAATGGTGGAGGGGGTGCCTAAATGGGACTTCTCCTATAACCAAATGAGTAAACACCCTAGGTGTCATCGCAGAACCTACATCCCATGGGGAATGGAGGTGGGGGCGGAGATCCATGGCTGAGCACTGGGCAGAGCTCCTGGTCCAGCTGAGAACAGGGGAGGAGAGTCTGTATGAGCAGGGGGATAGGGATTATGAGGAAGGTTCCCAAGATGATGGCTGGCTGGAGCTCTGGGGAGCTCATTGAATCGGGAATTGCAGTTGGAGATCCATGGGGAGGGGGAAATGGGCCCTCCCCAGGTGGGCTGCTTTTGACTGGGTGAGCAGTGTGTGGAGTCATGAGGCAGGCGTGGGATCAGACTGTGTTCCTGTTCTCGGGCTGGCACTTTGGAGCCCATTCCCTGTAGAGAAACACCCAGCCCAGCATTGATTTTGGGATGAGTGAATAGGAAGGATGTGCCCAGAGTGGATATGCTGCACTGGGCTGGCCCGCCTTGGGACTTCTCACCCTTTTGGGGAGGGGCTGGGTGGATGTGGGTGGCGAGGCTGAGGGCTGTCTGGGAAGGATTGGGAGGGAGGAAGGGAGGGGGAGCAGGGGGATACATTTATGGAGATGACATTTTTTTAATGCCTCCCTGCAAAGTAAAGGAGATAGCTTCAATTTTCCATGCAAATATCTTTGTTGAAGCCAAAAGTCTAAGACTGGATGCAAACACATGGTATAACTAGGAAATCTGTGAGGTGCATCATTGCACACTCATTTCCTGCCCTCCAGGCTTTCTTTTGCAGCCCCCCTTCTGTAAATGGTATCTGATCCCAAGGTTTCTAGGGGAAAAAATGAGCCTGTTAAAAGTTACCACATGGTAGGATTAGAGTGGAACCTGATACTAGGGAACACCCCAAAACCCACAAGATAAGCCCAGCAATAGTGGAAGAGGCTGCCTTAACTGGCCTTTCCCTATTATCATATGAATGACGACTCTAATTGCCATTAATAGAACCTTCATCCAGCAGGTGATGGAGGCAGATGCAGAGATCCATAGCTAAACATCATGCTGAGCTACTGGTCCAGCTGAAGAGAGGGAGGAGAGATTACATGAGGGGAGAGATTGGGATCATGATGGGAAGACCATGGAGTAGCCTGTCCCATGCTTTTGGGAGGACTCCGAAATGACAGCTGACAAATGGACCCTCTGAATGTGGATGACAGTCGAAAGGCGTGGGTAGTTTCTGGAGCCTCTAGCACTTGAACCAGAGTCTATCCCAGGACCATGAACTTGCTTCTAGCATTTCATGCCTAGTGGGAAAATACCTTTCTCAGCCTTAATACTTGGGGGGGGGGCGGACGACTCAGTCCCACCTCAACTGGATATGTCAGACCAAATTGAACTGACTCATCTTGGGGATTCCTTGCCTTCTTTGAGAAGTGAACAGATAAGGGAGGAAGAGAGAGGCTGGGGAAGGAGTGGGAGAGGGGGCAGGAGAAGAAGCAGTATTGGATATGAGATTTTTTTAAAAATAAAATAGAAAAGTTACCACATTGACAGAAGATAAAAAAAAAACCTCTATATTTATATAACTCCACAAGGTCTAGGGAGATAGCTCAGTTGGTAACTGCTTGCCTTGCAAACATAACGACCCGAGTTCCAATCCCAGTACCAACATTTTTTTTTTTAAGCTATTGCTAGGGAGGCAGAGACAGGTAGATCTCTGGGGTTTACCTGCCTAGCCTACTTGGCAAGTTCCAAGTTAGCAAGAGAGCTTGCAAAAAAAAAAGGGGGGGGGGAGGGGGGTTGGGGGAGGGGTAGACAATGTCTGAATAACATTTGCGATTATCTTTGACCCTATAGTTTCACTTTCATGAGCGCGTGCGCGCGCGCACACACACACACACACACACACACACACACACACACACACACACACACACCCCAAGCATGGTTGAATTATCTCAAGGTTCTAAATAAATCAGCACAATCATAATGTATCTCTGAGAACAGCAAATTTGTCCCCAAAAGACACAGAGAGGTTCAAACTTCTTACCACAAAATTCATATTGGCAGTGGTCATGGCTGAGTAAAGATTTCAGTTAGTCCTTCTGGAGGTGTTACCCCTAGACTTACATACCAAGACCTGATGAGTTCTCTAAGAAGATTAATCTTAATTTCTGCCCAATTCTTCACTGAAGCCAGGAGCTCCTCATTAAGTTCATCTTTGTATGCTAGAAATAATGAAGATTAGCAAAATGAACATATACAAAAGTTATTTTTTGTGAATTTTCTGTAGTGAGAATTAGCTACCATAGCTTGCATTTGGGCAGAAATTCAAAGGCAGGCATAAAAGAGAGAAAATAGCTTTATCCCCTGACTGGGACTGTTAGCATAGGATGTTACCGGCAGGTTGGGCCAAAATTAGTGAACCTGTCATTTAATGAAGTCCTGGCCATGTGGGGCCAATTATATATGGGACATTGTGTGGCTTATGAGACTGTCACTAGAGGTAGTATGCAGCTTCCTATAAGACTGACTTATAATAGGCTACCTTTTTCGAGGCTGGTGAATTACCTGAGCAGATTGTTACAGATTGTAGGTCAGAGTTCTACTGTGATGTGTGGTCTGATCAGTCTTCATTTGTATGCCCAGTGTCTTAATACAGCAATATAATTGCAAAAAAATTAGGAGTACTGTAAACCCAGGCATGGACAGTGCTATCCATTGCCCTGGATCTTCCAGTCTGCCGAATCCTAGTCCAAATATATATTTAAATTAGCCCAGTAGAGCCAGAATAGGTCTTTTCTCAAAGCCTCTGAGAATCACAGGACCAAAACTTGAAGCCTGCTGTAAACTTTTCTGCAATTGGAGAAATAGACTGAGTCAGAAACGTAAAGCAAACAAGTGGCCAGTGTTATTTATAGCAAACCATCCCATTTATCTGTAAACCACAGTCTCTGAGAGTGCTCTTGCTGTGCTCAGGTTTAGGATTGTGTCATCAAGTAGAGCTACTAATGTTACTGCAGTGTTGAGTTGAGCATCTTGCTGAAGGTCTTGATGACATCATTTTCCTACAGACAAACTGTCCATGGACAGGACACCACCATGTGCAGAGCTCAGAGGTAATTCTGGGAATTGCGGAAGTGCTGTCACACTCTGGGTATGGGAATTTAGATTTGATGGATGCTGAAGTCCTGTGGAGGAAAATGAACCTGTCACTCTCCCTTTGGGTTTGTTAGGATGGAAAAAGATTGTCAATACTGAATTGATTTTCACACATAGTTTGAAACCATCCCACTTGGATGGCTCTCAGCAACTTTCTCTTTAATAATAAATCAGTAAAGAAACTTTGGCAGCCCTATCTTTTCATTCAGGTAGAAACTCATCTTCTTGTATTACCTGAGGCCATTTTTTTTCTCTCTCTGAGATGCCTGAGATACTCTATGAATTCCATGGCTCAAATACTTTCAAATGGGAATAAAGACAAGCTAGTTTAGCTCCATCTAATAAGGTGTCTGTGATGAAATTGTGCCTTTTTCTGAGCCCTGTCATCTTCCATAATGTTAAAGATAACACTTCACTGTTGGAGGAGGAATAGGGACTGCAGTCTGAAGATGATGGCCAAACAACTCCACAAGAGCCACTAAGAAAACAAAAATATGATGTATATTTTAATTGACAAAAAGTATAGTGGAGGATGGGCATGTCTCATAGACTAGGCTGAAATGAGATGACAGCAAGAAAACATTATAAGAGGAGAGAAATAATTTCATTATATAAAATATGAATTTTAATAAGCAAAAGAGTTTAATTTCCTTTTATAAAAAGAAAATAATAATTACATTCTTTCTGTGAAGGAACTTCATTCTAAACAAATCCAGATAGCTAAGTCTAAAAAGGCAAGCCAGGAGCTTGGGGTGGTGATGTTTGCCTGTAATCCCAGCACCAGGGAGGTTGAGGAAGGAGGATTGAGAACCAGGGATCATCTTAGGCTACAGGGCATGGCCCTGTCTCAAAAGCAAACAGACCTATAAACAACAAGAACAAAAGATACTCCACAAACAGGACCAGATATTGAAATGTTAATGTAAAACAATAAAATTCGGGGTCAAAAGAATTAAAATGGAGCAAAGGATATAATTTAAAGTCGGAGCATCTGGCAGAAAGGATAGAAGAAAGCACTAGCTCACTTGGTTGGGGAGTATAACAGTAGGTCCTTCTGGCCCTCTTCTGTGATGTCAATCACAGAAAGCTCACCTGGTAACATACTCCTCCCTTCCCAAAGTGATTTCTGCTCACTAGGCCTGACTTCTACACTCAGCGCAAGATACAATTCAGTGATGTGGGAATGTCTTTCTGTATGCTGTGAATGTCATTCTTTAAATAAAGGAGCTGTTATATATAAGGCAGAGATGGTGTATGGCCATTCTCAGTCGGTAGAGAGGAGACTCTTAATCTCAGGGTCATGGATTCCTGCCCCATGTTGGGCACAAGATAGCGTGGAAAATTTACAAGCAATATATTATATAAAGGATTAATATTTATTAAGGGGCTATATAAACACTCACTGATACAACTGAACCTTAGGACAATTTTTGTAGAGTGGAACTGTCCCACAATGGACGATCAATCTGCTCCCCCAGAAGGCAGGAACAGATAGGAAGGGACGCCAATGTCCCCCTTTCTCAGTGGGGTCTGGCTATGCCCTATTCAGGCTCCCGTTACTCCAGGACAAGTCTCCAAGCTTTGCCAGCTAACGCCCGAATCCCCCTATATCTCATCATCTTTAGGGATTGCTTTTCTTAAATGATACCTCTAAAAATGTCACTTCTTTTAATTTTCTATTGCTGCAAAACACATTACCATAAATGCAAGGACTTTTACAACAACATTTATTAATTTGATAAAGTTTTGTAAGCTAGAAGTCTGGCCAGGCTTGGATGAGTTTTCTGATGAAGGTCTTATAAATCTCCTATCAAAGTGTCAGCTGAATTGTCTTCCAATGTGGATGCTGGGGGTGGGGGAGAAAATCATGGGTAGTGGTAGAATTCAGGTCCTTACAGTTGTAGGACAGACACCTTCATTCTCCAGCTAGCAGACAGCTGTGCTTCACGCTTGGCCTCTGGACCTTGCCTTCAGAATTTGCAGAATGCTTCCAACTCCAGTGCTGGCTACTGCATCTCAAACAACTCTTCCATTTTCTTCTGCCACAGCCAGGGCAATAGTCCTCATGATAAGACTAGGGTATATACTCTCTTTTTTGATGAACTCAAAGTCAAGCAATTGGTGGTGCTCTTAAATTACATCAGGAAAAAAAAAAAGATCTCCTTTGTTGAATGAGATGTCCAACTACAGGGTCAACATCACATCCTCTTCACAGTCCCTTGGATCCAGGCAGGAAATCTAGAGGGGGCTCTGTAGATTTTGAGAATCATTTCTGCTCCATTAGACAGAGGCTGAAATAGAGAACTTGGTCCTGAAGATGCAGTCCTGGAATTCATGTGTGCTTCAGTCGGCGATATCCCTGGAATTCTGAGTTGCATAACAAATGCATGAGTCCAAGAATGCCTCTGTTTGACCTAAGGAGTTGGATTGACTCACCTCTGCCCTTTGTTATTAAGAATGTGCTTGCCCAGTCACTGCCCTCAGTAGAACTTTATCTAGAAATCATTGCTGTTTCTTGGACAATTTCTAGACCTCGCAGTAAAACAACTGTGGGGAGACATTTATTTCCTTTAGGTCTTTTTCTTTCTCACCAAGGGTCAGGAGGGCTTCCAACTTCCTACCTGAGCTCTTCAAGCCCATGGGCAACACTGAGGCAGCTTCTGGCTCAGATGCACACTTGTCTTCCTAAATAGGCAGGAATCTCCTGGACTGTCAGTCCCTTATCCATCTCCTCACACTGAGCATTTGTGGGTGGGGCTTGTTGGGAAAAGGAAAAATGCCCACCTATGCCAGTAGCAAAAAGGTGCCCAATTCCTCCCCCCACCTACTGAGCTTCTTGCGCAAGGGGAGAGGATAATTCTTTATCCAGATTGAAGAGCACAAGAAACTCAAAAGCCTCAGCAATGTTTTCGAAATTTCCTGGACTTCTTTCTTCTAAGAGCTGTTAAAACAGTTAAATTGTCTCATCCTTGCTGCTAGTAAATGGCAAACTTCCAGAAATCAAAGCCACTCTCGGAAGAAAAAGAAAAAATGAAAGGTTCTTTAGACCTCTGGTGAGAGCGGATATTTCGTCTTTAAATAATTAAGGACATGCCATTTGTACAATATTAAGGAAGGCTCTAATCTACATTTATGTTAGAGCATGTCATTACTATACTACAAAATTAAATTTTTATCATGATGGCTATGGACATTTCTGCCAAGGAATTTTACTTATTGGCTAGATTAGATATTAAAATAAGGGAAATGATGAATTATGGAATACTAGATGTTGAATATTTAATAAATCAATCCCACATTGCTAGCGAATGTTTCTGAAAGAATTTCTGTTGCATCCTAACACTTAATCAATACTAGTTAACGACAATGGCCCGAGGGCAAGTAAATGCCTAACTGGTTCACAGTCCAAATTAGAAGCACAGAGGAACCACACACCGATTTAAAATCATTCTAAAACAGGCATTTGCAGCTGAACTGTTGGTAATTTCCCAGAAGTCAGAGGAAAAGGAGGATTGATACCTTTCTCAGTCAATCCCTGCAGCAGTTCCTGGGCCATGACATTTGGCTCTAGCTTGAAGGACTTCGTTTATAGGTCCAGCTATTTTCCTTTCACATTTTTATATAACTTTGAATGGTACCAGTTTGCTCCTTCTCCCCTCTTCATCTTTTCCATCTTCTTCCTCCTCTTCTTCTCTATGCCGAGAAATGATTCTTATACCGTCTCTAATAAGAAGAAGAGGGGAAGAAAGTGGAGAGACCGCAGAAAGGCAACTAAGCAACGGGATGAAGAAAACCAAGAACAGTGCACTGGAGAGCACGAAACAGGAGGAGGGAGAGAGGGAAGAAGAGAGAAACCGAAGGGATCAGGATGAGTAAGATTATATAGTTTGGTTGGGCTCCCACGTATTTGTGTTTGCTAAAGTAGCCACACAGAGCATGTGGTTGATGGGAGGTCCTCGTGTTTGGATACCAACACCAGAAATGCTCCACAAATCCTTGATTAAGCCATTGCTGCTTAGTTCATCAGTTATGAGCATGGAAGAGTGTAAGTACAGCTCCAAGTCTGTTTAAACTGGGTTGACATAGAGATGAAAAGAATTTTCAGCCATCATCCGACATTCTTGTCTTTTAGCTTGATAGAAGGAAAATTGGTAGCGGCTGGAGAGAGCTCAGCAGCTAAGAACACCAGCTGATCTTCCCGAGAACTCAGGTTCAGTGCCCCGCACCTGCTACTCACAACTGTCTGTAACTCTATTTCCAGGGAATCTGATACCCTCAGAGAACACACACGCAGGCAAAACACCAATACATATGAAATAAAAATAAATCATTCAAGAATTAAAAAAGAAATGTAAGCAATTCAAGAGAAAGATTTAGTAAAGCAATTTTAATGATAGAGGAATGCATGGTGTTGCTGGTCTTGGAAGGTCCTGAGATAGGTCTCTCTGGAAACTGAGCATAAGAGCCTGACTATTAGCAGGATGGAAATAGAAGGGTGAGAAGGTGGACCTCTTTTCCATGTATGCCATTAACTGATGTAAAAAGAGCTATCTTGTGGGTCTGACCCCCCGACCCGTGTGTGTGTGTGTGTGTGTGTGTGTGTGTGTGTGTGTGTGTGTGTGTGTGTGTGTGGTGCTTTCCTGAACTGGATACAATGCAGAGGATAACCTCATGTACTCATTCTTTGCTCTCTGGGATTATGGATGTGATTTGAACATCTTCCTTGAGCTTTGGGTGCTGTGGTTTCCCTGTTATCTAAAAACTGGAACTGTGAGCCACAGTGTAGTAAGTGGCTTTTGTTATGTTGTCTCGTCATAGCAATGGGAAAGGAAACTAAGACACACCTAAAGGGTTTTCCTTTGTTTAACTTTGCTGCTCCATTCAACTCTTCTGGGCATTTTTCAGGGGTCTGATAAAACCAAGAAATTCAGTGATAGAGTGCTTGGCTGGGAGGCCCTGAATTTCATCATCAACATGTGCAGAGGGCTGTAGAAGGATTAAACAGAAGGCATTGTTTTAAGCTATGTTCTTTGTTGGCTTGGTGATCCAGGTAAACTGGAGAAATTAGAGTGTTTTGATGATCTGTGAATTACATCTGTAAACCATCAAGTTTATTTGTAGTCAAGAGGAAGTCTCTATCAAGTTCAAAGCCATCCAATCATCACTGATAACACCCCAAAACCTCCCTAACATTTTTGTGATCATGACTGTTAAATTTTGCACTAACTATGATTAAAAGCCTTCTTGTGAGATTGGTCTCTGCGGCACCATTTTGTGATGTTGCAGAAGAGATACTTTACAGAACTGGCATCATTGCACCTTCTGTTTTGAGCCTTTTGTAAGACATTATGGCAAAGAGGAAAAAGGAAAACATAATAAAAATAAAAATATATTCATCAGAATGACCCATAATGTGTAATTTCACTTGAAAATGGTCTATTTAGGAAACTCCATACATATATCAACATTTTTTTTCACACAAAAGATGAAGAGACAAGTTGCAACAATAATACCAGTAGTTGAAATTAAGGACTGAATGTCTGTACTGCATTCCATCACAAAGGCTGACAAAGTACTGTTCTATTCTATTTTGTAATAAACCAACAAATCAAAAATTCTGCATAATGTGCTGGTGTATATAAGGAGAGTGTAATATAGCTGCACAAAAGGACACATCTCAGTATAAGATGCAAGAAAACATTTAGTAGACACTGAGGACAATATAGTTTAGGAAGTTTAATATAAAGAAGAAAAAATATGGGGGCTGGAAAGATAGTGCAGTGGGCAAGATTCTCTGCAGCAACTCCAGCTCCTGTGGGTCTGATGGCTCTGGCTCCTTGAGTACCTGAACTCAAGTGCACATATGTCCCCAGGGCCATACATATATAGTTACAACTAAAATAAATCTTTATAAAAAGTGATAATATATAAAAAGCGTATTTACTAATCCCAATGGGTAGTCAGCTTGTTTAAAGAACTCCTAAATAAAAATTCCATTTGTTTTGCTTAACACTTCTATGCTGAACACCTTTCACACCTCCATCAGAACCCACCAGGCTTCTCTCCCCAACACCTTTCCAATCTCTGCAACGATCCACTGCACAGAGTGTGACTCTGAGTATCTTCAATCTTCGAGTCAAATTGTCCGAAGAAACTTGTCATGCTGGATGCATATAATGTCACCACCTTATGAAGCATAAGAAAGAAAGACAGCAAACGATGATAACAATGAGATGTGGTGGTTTGAGTAAGAATAGTCCTTGTAGGCTCATATATTAAATGATTAAATAGTGCTTAGTCACCGCTGAGCAGCACTACTTGAGGATTAGAAGGCATATCCTTGTTGGGGGTAGGTGTGGAAGAAGTTTATAACTGGGGAGGAGCTTTGGGATTTCAAAAGTTCACATCTGGCTGGATCTAACTCTCCTTTCCTTTTTCTACCTGTGGGTCAGGACATAGAAACCCTCAGCTACTTCTCCAATACCATGTCTGCCTGCATGCCACCATTATGTAATAGACTAACCTCGGAAATTATAAGCAAGTTCCCAATAAAATGCTTTCTTTTATAAAGTTGTCTTGGTCGTAATGTCTCTTCACAGTCATAGAACAGCCGCTAAGATGCCAAGGTGTTCTGTGTTACATTACACAAGTCACTGGAAGGAAAAGTCATTCCAAGATGAATTTTTAGGCCTGTGTGCAGCAGGAAGGTCCAGCCTCCGATGGACTGAACATCTAACAGCTGTACAAGGACATATTTATTGATTGATACACAAAGGGTTTTTTTGATAAAGTATTTCCTCATAACAAGGTATCTAATCTGATTTGATCTGATCTGATAATCTACATGTCTCTCTAAGGAAAGCATCACATGCTCCTGCTACTTCAATCTTTAGTGTATACTATTTGTATCACACAATAATCCAAGATCTCCAGGTGGCCAGAAGCCTTTTATGACCAAAGCCATGCAAAGGCTGTAATGCCTCCCCAGAAAAAAATTCTACAAATCACGAAAAGCATCATTGTTTTCCACAATGGTTTTTCAAGGTCAAAGTACTTCTAGAAAACGGCTCTTCACTGAAAAGTTTACCCTAGATACAGTGGAAGCAACTATTCATTCTACTCTACCCTAGAGACGGTGACTCTGCTAGATTCCTACAGTACTAAGACATAAAGGGAATGCAACGATGTTGTTTTTGTTGTCTCCCCCGATTGGACAGAATTGAATGTGTGGTGTTCATTAACCCCTTTGAAGTTTACTTCTATTTTTCATTCTATCAAAAAGGAAAAGGTTAAAACAGCAGCAGTTGACACTCCACTGGCACTTAGCTCCAACTGGAGACTATCTGATTTCAGGTAGTATGCATTGCTGTAGCTGTGAACAAAATAAGGATCTTAGACTGCCTCTGGTGTCCACACTATGACCCATGGCCACAGGAAAGCACGTGGAAGATGTGTGTAATCAAATTTATGAAGTCAGATCCAGAAGAACTCCTCAATGCACAAATTCTGGCTGTAATAAAGGAAACTCAGAGCCAGATATCAGGGAAAGGCTGAAATATCAAAGAGAGGAAACACCTCAGTCAGATCTCACCCAGCTGTCTTCCAGCTTCCTCAGCCTCACTCCTCGTGGCTTCTACTGCATGAAGCTGTCTTTCTATGCCTGCCTTAAATTCCTTCTTTGCTCAGTTGTTTCACATCCAGGTTAAGATTAAAGGTGTGGGCTACTACTATTTGGTAGTTAGCCTTGAACTCACAGAAACATAAAAATATCTCTGTCTCTAGAGTTACGGGATTAAAGGCCTGGCACCACCTCTGCCTGCCTGGGAGCCTGAAACTCCCTCAGTAAAGCAAGCTGGCCTCAAAGTCAGATCTGCTGGGATTAAAGGTGTAAATTACCACTCTCTGATCTTCTTGGATTGACTGTGGGTAGATCTCTTCTCTGATACTCCAGACTGGTTTTATTAAATATATAACATATCACTGTAATACATCTTTGATAAGTTAATAAATCTATTTGTAATATAAATTACTTCTTTATATTTTCTTTGTTATTAATTTTTGTGTGAGTGTGATTTTTTTTAATAAAAATGGTCTCATTTCAATTTTTTTTTCAGATTGTATATTTAAATCAGGGGCCAAATAAGTTCTAGTATTCTGATTGGTTGATATGAATTCTAAGCCCATAATTAGTTAGTTATTAGATGGAGCCTCACTATGTATCCCAGGTTAGCCTTGAACTCGGTCTTCCCACCTCAGCCTCCAGAATGCTAGAGGTGTCTATCATGCCTCACCAGACAGGCAATCTTTCAGTACCTCCTGGGGTCTGTGGAATTCTGAGTAAAGGGTAGTCAACATCATATTCATCTGTGCATTTGACACTGGGAAAACACAATACAATGATGCCAAGAATTATTTTTGTCACAAAATATCACACACAAAAAAAATGTTGGTCCTTCTCTGGGAGTTAATTTCATGTTCTAAGCTTTCTAGAAGTAGTTTGGCCTCCCTATTCCAAAGGAACTAAGTCCCCCCCCCCCCCCCCCCCCCCCGCCCTGCTCCATCCCTGTGCTGTTTGCCATAGGAAGAAGGCAGTGCTCAGTCAGCATCTGGGATTGAAAAACAGCCTTTGGCTACTCAAACTGTTCATCACATTTGCTGAATGGCTCTACTGTTTGGCAGCCAATAGAGCTGTACAGGGAGGTCATATTCTAGGACTGGGGTTTTCTCTTGCTCCCATTTAATCAAATTTAACTCTGAGCAGAGGTGTGGTGGAAATAGATGAGTAGTCAAACCATCTGCCACTGCTATTTCACCTCATCTGATTCTCTCCCCTTGCTTAGGTTAGGCTAGCAAGTCAGTGCAACTACAAATCCTCAGCAGGCAGCCCTTTCTTCCAAAGTCTGTGCAGACTTTCACTGCATCTTGGGAAATGTAGTTTAATCAGCAAAAGACAAGGCAGTCAGGTTAATTAGGCTGGAGAAACCCCACCTTCCATTGGTCCCGCCTTCTCTATTGACCCTTCCCAGGTTGCCTAGGAGACGAGGAACACAGAATCTTGGTCCTTGTTACAGAGCTGGACTGGTGCTGACGAAAGTCCTACCCGGTCTGTTCTCAGCTGGAGTGCAGGCATGGGGACCTTTAGTAGTGGCTGTCAGGAATGTTTGGACAGTAAAGAGCAGTGGTATGAGATTGGACCCACAGACTTGCTGGAGCGCAAAGGCTCCCTCACACTCCGCTCTCATCACAAGAAGTACTCGAAGCCAGTGTTGGTGTATTCCTGGTGAGCCAAATACTCATGGGTCCTAGGGAGGGAGGAGAGAAGGATGCAGCGGGAGGCAGGAAGAGCATAACCAGAGCAGGACTAGTGGAGAAGAGAGAACGTGAAAAAAGGGGAAAACAAACAAAAGGAGAGATAAGAAAGGTGAACTAAAAAGATTGCACAGAGAAGGGGGTGAGGGAACAGACCTTCCACAGAGTCGCGGCCATATCACAGTGAGCAGAACTCTCTAGGACTGTTCCCCAGCACACACCAGGACCTCCCCCAGCCAGTTTAGCTTTTTACACAGGGGAAAGAAGTGGCAGTCATTTAACAGGCTTGAAAAATCACCCCATCGACACATCCTTACTTGTAAACTGAAGTCCTATTTAGGAAGCCAGGCCCACTGGCAAGAGGCAAAGGTTCCTATAGGGCACCAGAGGACCAGCGCTGCCGCTGCCCGTGCTTGAGGAAGGAGACTGCTTCTGGTACAGGCCGGCCAGAGGTCCAGACCTGCAGACCTTCAGTCCCCAACCCCCTAGTCACCCGGAGCTGCTTAGGCCCTGAAAAATGACTCAGACACTTAAATTAGCTTCATGTTGCTTGGCCTACGGCTGAAGCACATTGCTAGCTTGCTCTCTCATCTTAACCCATTTCCATTAATCTGTCTGCCACGTGGCCTGTGGCTCACCTGTACTCCTTACATGTTTCTTTTGGGCCAGTTGGCTCGATCTCATCTGACTCCACCCTCCTTCTCCTAACTATTCTGACTTCCCCTCCTACTTTTTCTATGTCATGAATCAAAACAGCTCCTTTATTTAAAGATTGATATTCACAGCATACAGAAAGACATTCCCACATCAGGATACATATTTGGGAGCAGTTCCTCAACATCCCAGAGATTATCATGAAGACCCTTCCAGACAGAGGTATCAAAGTTTAGTCTCCCCTTGGGTAAGGCAGTGCAATTTGTTTGGCGTATACTCTGCTTAAATTTTAGAAATTACTTGGTCTCACTTACAATTCACATAAGATCCAGGGTTGTATGTTCTCCTGGAAAATTGAATGACCTGGAGAACTTTTTTCTAAGTCCATTGTCTTCTGAAGATGATGCTTTTAAGACTCTAAGAAGTATCTGGCCTTCTTCTGTGCTTTGAGAATCCTGCCTAAAATTTACTTAGAGCTTCAGTCTCTCTCATCAAAGTGGTCAATAGCTGCAGTGTCAGTACTGGAGAAAACTGGATACTTTTAGGGGGGTGTGGAAGTCTGAACATAATCGACCCCCATAAGGATTGGCACTACTAGGGATGGCTTTGTTGGAGTAGGTGTGGCCTTGTTGGAGGAAGTGTGTCACTGTGGGGGGGGGGGGGGCTTAAGTTTCACTTGAGTGACAACCAACCTGTTGTTGCCTGCAAGATGGAGGTCTCTCAGCTAATCTCTTAAGCATCATGTCTCCATGCGTGTTACAATGGTCCCACCATGATGATAACTGAACCTTTGAACTCTAAGAGAGCCACCCCAATTAAATGTTTTCCTCTATAAGAGTCGCTGTGGTCATGATGTCCCTTCACAGCAATAGAAACCCTAACTAAGACAGGGCAAGTGGTCAAGTTTCCCACAATAATTTCTTTTGGATTATTTGTGATATTGTAAGGAAATGAGGAGACGGAAACAGAGAGAAGTCACAAACCTGCCTACTTTAGCTTTTGCCTTTGGAGAGAGATGAATGATTTCGATTTTAGGCCTGCAGGGCATTCCTGCATTGTTTGTGACACTGCCATTTCTGTTCTGCAGACTTTTGTAGGCCTGTCTACTCACTACATTTCCAAATCCCACTCCTTCTGCCTTTATTTCTCATTCCAAAGTGCACTCTCTGCCTATGCTAAGCTCAGTGTGAGAAATTATATTGGCACAAAATCCAAAGCTACCAAAGGAAACGGAGTCTTTTTCAACAATAGAATTTATTATGGAAACCGACTTTTACACATTGATAGTCTACTTACTTATGGTAGGGGTAGAGTCCCAAGTACCATCTTTTGGCTTTGTACTATCTTAACTTACTAAGCTCTTCTATGGACCTGTTATGCCACAAGGATTTGGATCATAATAGACAACATATCTAAGCTATAGATGAGGAAGGGTTTTCAACAGGACAACACTTTTGCTCCCTTCTGAATTACTGTTGCTTTGAAATGAATTTGTAAGCAGCATGGATATCAATAGCAGAGCAGAAATGTGAAAGGTGTTGAGGCCTGGCAAGAAAGAAGGGTAGGAAGACCATGAGTCACTTCAGCCACTCCCAAACATGTATAGAGCTTTCCTTCGGTTCACAATGAAGAATTAAATTCAAACTCGGCAAATTTGTGTGTCATACACTTTGCTACATATTAAGATTCAGAAAGAGAAACAGGAATCACTGAGATAATTTTGTAAAGCACTTTGTCTTTGTAGGGTCAAAGAAGCTTGAGAAGGAAAGGGCTTATTTGACTGATACTCCCATATTCCACATCTTTATCATTCAAAGGAGTCAGGACAGGAACTCAGACAGGGCGGGAACCTGGAGGAAGGAACGGATGCTGAGCAGTGATCTTACTGAATTGATCCTTATGGCTTGCTCAGTCTGTTTCCTTATAGCACCCAGGACCACCAGACCAGGGATGCTACATCCACAGTCAGCTGGGCCCTTGATCACCGATTAAGAAGAAGCCCTAGGCTTGTGTACAGCCTGATCTTATTGAGGCATTTTTTTCAAATGGGGCTCCTTTCTTTCTCTCTGATGACTATACCTTGTGTCAAGTTGACATAATCTAGCCAGTACACACAAATGTCTAGAACAGAAAAGTGGATAATGATCCGTGGTAATCAATACTATGCAGTATATCACAAGGAGAAAAATTGTTAGATAAACTTTGGCTCCAGATTTTAATAACAGCCCTGTGGCTATGAGATGTGACAAGGGATTTGATAGCTCTGGGGCCAATTCTGCCATTGTAGAATAGTAGTTTTAGGATTATAGGATTATTGTATGAGCATATTAGGTGACACACCCTTTAACATTAAGCCTGGTATATAGTTAGCATAAAAATGTCAGTGTTCTCAAGGGATTCACAGGCTAGTACAGGACTTCCTGTGATTTCTTGTGTAAATTCACCTACTTGGTGCTGATTATTTGCAAATCAGAATCAGTGCTTGAGAGTCTCCTGCTGTACACTCGTCATATTCACATGTGTAGAGAAGCAAAACAAGGTTCACTGTTTGTTTTCCCAATGTGCATGTTCACAATTAAGGTCAAATAATACAAAACTCTGTCTTCTTTTTTTTCTCACACTGATGGTGTTTTTGTGGTCTGTTTTATGCTACCTCCTCTGTCCTTTGCATTTCTGTGTTTTCTGTTGATGTTATTGCTAGCATGGCCACAGACACCAGATGAAGGGCAGCCTGGTATCTCTAAGCATGAGAAGGTTATGTGTGATGCATCTTTTGAAGAAGACATGTGTTAGACAAGTTTTGTTTCTGTGTGAGGGATAATGATGTTGGTGACAAGTTCAGTATTGATGAAGCACCCACATATATTAAATAAGATGTCTTTAAAATGGTTCAGAGGGGTTGGGGATGTAGCTTGGTAGTATAGTGCTTGTATTGTAAGTGGGAGGCCCTAGCTCACATCCCTAAAGTCAAGAGCAACAAACAGGAACATCTATAAAACAAAGATATACACTGGACCGGTTTCCTCTGTAAGAGATGCTCATGCGTGTTGTGAGACCTCTATAGAACATGCGCTAATGAGAATCTAATGCAAAGATTCAGAAAGAATAACATCTTCTGAAGCTGGTCATACCCTGCTGTCCTTTCACAAAACCAAACTATCACTTAATATCTATGCTAGCAAGAGTAAAGTTGGGTGCACACTCATGAATGAACAATGTCAGCAAACATGACTGATAGCTTTTGAGTGCCTTAAGTTGTGATGCATTTAAAATATCCTTCAATTATATTTTGTTGTAGTTTTAAATTCAGTTGTCAACCATCGAAGGTCTATACTTACCATTTTGGTGACCTCTCAATTGGATCAATCAGGGATCTTTTATACTTGCAGGTACAAAGTATGTAATAGAAGACATTGTCCGTTGTTGTTTAAACGTGGATTTTCCCTGCAGTTTTCTATTTGGCATGAACTAGACGTCTGTTTGACCTTATTCAACATATTCAAAGTGGCTGTGTATGGCAGACATGATAAAGGACGGGAGTTTAGAGATCCATCTAGCCCATTATTAGCCTATGACATTGCCTAAGACCCTTTCCTGCTCACAGCTAGGGTGATAAGAGATAGAGCCCATCACCCTTGTCACAGTCGGCTGCTTCTCTAGAAGTCATCTTTGCTCACTCCTTCCTGTAGCCTTTATGGAACTGTATTGTAAGATGTTTCTTTTAGAAATTGCAAGTTTAGAGAAAATTATCTCCTGGGATATCTTCCCACTCATTGGAAAAAATAAGAAACAGAATAAATTATACTTACTTTTAATAAATTCTCTCATGTAGGATGATTTCATTCATTCACTCACTCATTCATTCATGTTCCTCTGTTCCTTGACCAAATTGACAACTGGTAACAAATGATAATAATTTAAAGGGGGGGAAAAAAAAAGCTCTTCCAGATCTCCATGGAGACAGATTCTGCTCCGGTCTCCATGGCAATATCTAGTTTTAAGGACTCAGATTAATTTTATTCATTTGTAATTTTAATAGTTTTTCTTTCTTGCCTAAGCTGCAGACTAAAGGCCTTGAAGGTTACACTTTCCTCTGCTAGTCCCCTATCTCATAATAATAAGAAAATTATAATGAAAGGGAATGAGGAGTCAGATGTAATCCTTGTGAGGACAAGGAAACCCCCTCGTTTTAAAGATTTTTACAAAAGCTAATTTGGGCGTGGATAATAAATTAGAGGTAAAAGGAAAATTAATATCTCTCTGGAACTCTTAAACTTTTGTATTTCACTGTTGCCTGAGCAGGGGGTGCGTGTGTGTGGAAGGCTCTTCCCTGAAGGTGGAGAGCCATTCTAAAGAACCAGGCCATGTTTGTGTACTTAAATAGAAAACAGGGCGCCTGGATTCCTTAATTTAATATGTCACTCTTTTTGTGTTTAATCAATGATTTTCGTGGGTGCTGACCTGGAAAGATTTAGAGTCTTCACATCACTGAGGGCCAAACTGGCATTATATAAAGCTCTATTGGCCATCAACCCCCCCCCCCCCCCCCCCCCCCCCGCCGCCCCGTGCATCTCCATTACACAGAAGGATAGAGAGGCAGAGATTAAGAACCCTTCCTAACGATGTGCTCTAGCTTGAATATCACTGAAATCCGTAAAGGCTTCCTCTTTCACCATGCCTCCAATTTTAACATAGACCCAGAACCTCAAGAGAAGGCTTATTAACCCTTTCATGCATATTTGAAGAAGATTCAGTTATATAGTTTCCATGCACAAAGTATATAATTTAAATTCAAATAAGGAGGTGTTAACAGGCGTTTTGGTCACTGGTACAGAGTGAGAATACCAAACCCTGGAACACAGTGAGAAATAAATAAATGTCGAAATATAAATGAACAAAGTGGTGTGAAGCATTTACCAGGAAAGTTTAGTTGAACATGGGTTTAATTTAATAGAAAGTCTTTATTAACCAGACAGTGACTATACTGGATGCCTGTGACTCCCAAGTGCAGTCTGGATCCTTTGTCGTGGTGAGATTTTAAGTATAAAAACCACATCCCAGGCTAACACATCTCAGATATCAGTAAGTGTTAGCCAGAAGTGAACTATAGAAGCCTGAAAGGAAGGTTGGCACATTTAGGGATTTTCCCAGAACTATGAACTTGGGTGGATTAGGTATTGGATCACATTTCAGCAGGTGTTGCTGCCTATGTGCTATATTCCAAAGCCTGAATGGTACTTCCCTCATGGCACCAGTTGTGCTAAGGTCTGGAGGGCTACTAGAAAAGGAGCAGGTAGAGGGAGATGGACAGAACGATTTAGAAGGGCTAGGAAGTATGGCTTTGTTGGGGGGTAGGTTTTGTGGTTTCAAAAGCCCACACCAAGTCCATTCTTGCTCTTTGGGCTGCATCACTGTGAATAAGACATAAGCTCTTGGCTACTGCTTCAGCGCCAAGGCTGTCTGCCTGCTGCCATGTTATCGCCATGATGGTTACACACTGTCTGGAATTGTAAGCAAGCTCCTAAATAAATGCTTTCATTTTTAAGTTGTGTAGGTCATGGTATCTCTTCACAGCAAGAAAAAGGGAACGAATACAAGCCTTATTTCATTGCTATAGTATTTCATACCTCTTCCAAAACTTTGATTTTTCAAAACTTACCATAATATTCCCCTTCCTGAAATGAAGAATGGCAGTCAAACTTTCAATAAATCTGCTTTGGTTATTGTTGGAACTTTAGCCTCCTGAATCAAATATTTTCATAAGATCCTGAGGTAGGAGCTATAGTTTTGCACAAATCCTTAATAAAATGAGCTGATTTTCATCACTTTATCCAGCTCAACAGAATAAAATTGAAACATGTTGGTTGCTGTGTGCTTTTGTACACTGTAAATATTTGTCACTGTAAATATTGGTTTAATATGAAACTGATTGGCCAGAAGGCAGAAAGGAAGTAGAGGTGGGGCAACCAGACTAGGAGAATTCTGGGAGAGGAAAGGCAAAGAGAGAGAGAGATGCCAGCAAGGCACTGAGGAAGCAAGATGAGAACGCTGCACTGGGAAAAGCTGCCACGCCATGTACCTGAACATAGATAGAATCATGGGTTAATTTAAGCATAAGAGCTAGTCAGTAATATGCCCGAACTACTGGACCAGCATTTACTATAAAATTAAGCCTCTAAATAATTATTGTATAAGTGGCTGCAGGACTGTGGGTATGGACCTTGGGGCTAGGCTGGGCCAGAAACTTTTGACTACAGTTGGTCACTTTCCATGTAAATCAGTTTGCAAGAACATAACATACCAGACTTCTGTGCTGGTTAATCATCTAACAATGATTAGCTCTAGAATCAGCTACAAAGCGTGCACTGCAGTGGGCATGTCTGTCAGGGCTTTTTCAGAAAGGGGAAGAATAGGGGGAGGTAACGGACCCTGACTTCAAGCCATGCTAGTCTGTGGGCTTGGTGCAGGACTGAATAAAAAGGAACTGAGTAAAATGCTCGTGCTCTCTTCTTGACTTCTGATTGTTTCACTAAGACCAGCTGTGCCAGAGCTTGTGGCCATGACTTCCCCATCCTGCTGGACCATATCTGGCCAGCTGTGCCAGCGCTTGTGGCCATGACTTCCCCATTCTGCTGGACCATATCTTCTCATAGTAGACGCCCAAATCAATGCTTCCTGCTTTAAGTTGCTTTTCATCCAGTCTTTGGGCACATAGAAGAGTAATCAAGGCAATGGAGGAAAATTTAAAAATGTGCTGAATTTATGCCTGTCTTAGTTGCAATATCTGACTGGTGGAGATTTTGAGTTAAGGTCAGGACAGGTCCTTATACTGTAAAGAACTATTTTTATTTCTTATAAATGTTCAGATTATAATATCACACGTGCATTTATTATCATGTAAAGTAGACCGAGGACATGGAAATATATCTAGTGGGTAGCAAAATTCAAAATTTGCATACTGGTGGGTACTGGTGGCACATGACTGCAATCCTGGAAGCTAGCAATCCAAGACAGGAAGATTTCTATGAGTTCCTGGTCTCTCTGGGCTACAGATAGCGACAACTTTTTCAAAAGAAAAGACAGTAAAGATTTGCATATGATCCAGATGGATATAATAAAATTTACTTTCTAAAATTGATCCTCCTACCTTTTCAGCTGTTGGCTGTGCCAGAAGAATTTGAATATGCCAGTTAAAGCTCATCACTACCTTTCTAACTTTCAACGGCTTGTTTTAGGTTAAAATAGTCCATTTCAGAACAGTGCCCACTCTCTCCAGGTCCTTCCTCCTCCACATTCCCCATCCTTACATTCCATTTGTGTGTATCAAGGGAGGCGGGGTATGTGGCCCTTGGTAGTGAATGTGGGTTTGCCTTTCAGAACTGTGTAGACTCCCTTTCTCTTGATCCCTTCATTCTTACTCACTCCTATGCTTGCTGTAGGGGGATTTATTCTTTTTTGGAGACTTGGTTTGTCTGCTTGCAGATATATTCCCACCTTGGCTCTTGTTGGTTCTTCAGGTCCCGTGACAGTCTAATTCTTGCTGATTCTTGATTTGGAGCTATTACTCCGTAGCCATTGACGGGCTATTTTTTCCCTCAACATGGTCACCGGCAGATCACATTCCATCTAAGTGTTCTGCATGTACTCTGTATTGGGTGAGCTTCCTCATCATGGTCACCAGTTATGCGACAGAAGCAAATTGAGGAGGGATGGAAGGGTTTATTTTGGTCCGTGGTTCAGAATGTGCAGTTTGTCGTGATGGCGAAGGCATAATGGCTGCATACTTGAGTTTGAGGCCTAGCCTCTATTTGAGGAAGCCCACCCCACCACACCTGCAATGATCCATTTCTTCCAGCTTTGCCTCAGTTAAAGTTCCCATAACTTTCTACAACTTCTCCAGCAGCTGGGGACCATCTGGTCAAAAACACAAGTCTGTAGGGAGACATTTTAAATTCAAGTTATAACACTTGATTCATACAGGTCACCTTCCTCCTGATGGCATATATATATATATATATATATATATATATATATATATATATATATATATATATATATATATATATATATCATTCGATTTCTATAGTGTTCCTCTTTGGAAGACAAGTTTTAAGATTGCTCTACTTGGGGACTTCTGGCTTAAAGAAAATAGTTTTGATTTCTCAACATTGCTGGCTTTTCAACATATCACTCAGGACCAAAAGTCTTCAGCAATGCTTTATTGCTTATATTTCTGGGGGAAGCACCTTAATTTATCCCAAGGCACATGTGAATGCCTCCAGTTTCTGAGGGTACAAGTTAATTTAAAGGGAACTCAGCCATGCATGAAGCTTAGTACCCGTCAACACAGGGTCCTTATAAGAAGTTTGAAAAAGATAATGTTCAGATGAAAGTGGAGATGTTATGATGCTATGTGAAATAAATAAGACTCAAAAGATCAATCTTACATTTTCTCACTTTTTTAGGGTGTTTTATAAATAATAAAAAGAATTGAAAGCGGAAGGGGGAGGTATTTGGAAACAGGAGGAAGGTTGAGGTGGAAGGAAGGAACATCCAGAGAAGGAGATGGGTCCCAGTGTGACCAAAGGATGAAAATGGCGTGATAGAAATCCATTACTTTTTGTAGAGCCAATGTAACTAATTACACTAATAAAATGAGCATGTTTTAGAGCCTTTCTCTGTTTAAGACACGAATCTTTATCCGAAGGACAGGTGGTACAAACTACAACACTGTATGACAGTCTGTCTTATTCCCCCTCTACATTTCCCATAACTTGTAAGCATGTTTTCACAGTAATGATCAACTGAAAGTCCTTTTAAAAATCAACAGTATTTTCTCAAGCTTTCCCAGTAAAGCACACATTCTCTGAGTTATCAGAGTGTAGGCATAATGCTTTACCTTTTTCAGGAACCGCCTCACTCTAAGTGGCTTATTATGAATCTTTAAAAATATCTTTTTAATTGCTAGTTTTGGGCTGGGTAAGAATCATGATGCACACTCGTTTGGTTTTTGCCACCCTTCCATTCTCGTCTGTGAGCTGCCCCAGTCACTCCCACACCACAGTTATTTTAAATCTAGTCTACGTTTTCATTCCCTGATATGCTCACGCTGCCTCCAGTTGCTTTTGAATGAAGTAGTTTCTTCGGAGTGGGAAGCACATTTCCCCCCTTTTCTTTCCAAATAAAATTCAAGATGTTCTGTCTTCTTCACCCTGACTCCCACCTCCTCCCAGTGCTAGGTCTCTTTTACACAATTCCAATCACCTGCTTTTTTTTCTTCTTCCAAAACTGTTATGGAGCTGTGATGGTGCCATCTGTGTGGAAGTATGTTTCATTATCTGGTATTTATGAAAACACAACAGTTCTGCAGGAAATATTGTTATGGTTTGAACGTGAAATTGTGTGCCCTGACCCTCGGGATCCTGGTTTAAGCACTTCTCCACAGCACGTGATGCTGTTTTGGGCAGTTTCTGGCACACCGAGCAAGACTCCCAGGAGGAAGTAGGACCCTGATGACTGGTCCTTGTGGATACTTTATTCTTGCCCCCTCACCGGCTCCCTCTTTGTTTCCTGTCTGTAACAAGGTGAAAAGGCCCCTTCACACACAGCTCTTCTGCACAGTGTCTTAACCCCTGCGCTTGGGTCAAGCAACCACAGACTGGAGCCTCTGGACCCGAGCAGAACACACTCTGTCTTCCTTGGGATGTTCATGTCAGAGATTCTGTATAGTGGCAACAACAACCAACCACTACAGCAAAACCCCAAAAATTAACAAAACAAAACAATGACAAACCCGTGACAGGCAGAGTGTAGGCATCTTGTCATTGGATACATTTGAAATGAGAAGAACCACTGCTTTGTAGAGAGACCTCTGCCTCCAGCCAATTCCTTAACCTCACGCTATCCTAGTTGAAATCCACCAGGGCCCTTCATCATCATCATCATCATCATCATCATCATCATCATCATCATCATCATCATGCTGATGTAATCTTTCAGTCTCAAGTCTGGTTTCATCAGACTCGCTGCCTTTTACTCTGATGATCTTTTTCTAGATGAAGGTGTTGGGCAAGGAAGGGGGTGACACGTGGAGCCTAATTATTATAATTCGATACGGAGCTGTTTAGGTTATGGATACACAGTCTAAATCTATGCTCGGGCCCTTGAGACAGGCTCTCTATGGGGGCTCTATCTGTTCTAAAACCTACTCTGCAGACCATGCTGGACTTAAATGCAGATCTCCTTGCCTCTGCCTCCAGAGTGCTGAGATGGAAAGCATGCATCACCACTTCAGGATCAGACCTTTTTTTTCCTTTCTTGTCTTTAAACAGCACTAGTGCTAGTATGGAGCAAACACCTCTGCAAGTCTCCCATCCTTGGTACCATTTCATGTACAATTCAGACCTCTTTTGCTTATAAGTGGCAAATGGCTTACACTAACTTAAGCAAGACAAATGAATTAAGCCATGACATCGAGTATTGTTGGCTTAGGGTCTTAGGAACACAGGGCCAAGGGACATTAGTGCCTATCACATTTCTACTCCTGATGTCTGTAATTTATCTTCTCATAGAAGTCTAAGAAAACATGACTGCCACAGCAGAAATTGATAATTTACATCTATCTCTATCTCAAAAATAAAACTAGCGTCAAAACAAGTACTAAGGAGATAAGCCTGTGTGCTCATCTGCTTGCTGCACAGGAATAAGGGCCTGATTTGAGATGCCCAGAACCTACAGTGGATCTATAACCCCAGTACTTTGGCAGCAAAGTTGATCTGATTCCCAGAGCACATTATCTAGCCAGAGCCAGGGCTGCTCAATTTAGGTGCTCCAGCATCCATGAGAAACAATGTCTCAAAAATATGGTGGAAATTAATAAGACACGCGTGATCATTCCTCTGGCCTCAGAAAGTGCAAAGGCAGAGGCATGCACATACAGGAACACATGCACATGGATATACCACACACATGCACATGGATATACCACACACATGCATATGAATATATCACACACATGTATATGGATATATCACACATGCATATGAATATACCACACTAATGCATATGTACATATCACACAAATACATATGGATAGACCACACAAACGCATGAAATATCAACATAAAAAGTTCATTTTCTTCTATGTTGAGGGGGAACTATTTCCCTCACAATTCAATATAATAATTCATCACCAAAAAGAGTGGAGGAATGCAAACAGGAAATAGACTTGAGACAGGAGCACAAGAGCCATGGAGGGTGCTGCTTACTGGCTTGCTGCTCATGGCTTGCTCAGTGTACTTTAATTATATAACCCAGGACCACCCACCCAGCTGTGGGCACCACCCACAGTGGGCTGGATTCTCTCACATAAATTACTAATTAAGAAAATGCACTGTAGTCTGTGTATAGCTGGATTTTGTGTGTGTGTGCATGCATGTGTGTGCGAGTGTGTGTCTTTATTTTATTTTTGTTAACAATAAAATATAAAAAAATAAAATATACTAAATATTGTACTTTGAAGGAAAATTGCCCTGAGAACCTTGATGAGTGACAATATTACAAAGTATGACCTTGCTGGAGGTGAGGCTTTGCTGGAGGAAGAGCATCATTAGGGGATGGACTTTGAGGTTTCAGAAGGTCAAGCAAGGTTTAGTGTGTCACAGTTACTTCCTGCTGCTTGTAGGTCCAAATGTAAAACTCCCAGCTACCTCTCCAGTACCATGTCTGTCTGCATGCTTCCTACATTGTCATTGTGCTTCCTACCATGACAATAATGCACTAAACCTCTGAACTGTAAGCCAGCCCCAATTAAAAATTTTCCTTTATATATAAAAAAGAAAGTCCAGCTTTAAGGTATTTTCAGCTCCAAATTTAAAGATCTCAAGTCAGTTGTATGTCCCTGGATCAAGTGTCTGTTTGGGGTCCTCTTCGTAAGCAAGATTAAAATGAAACTTAGTGCCTCTCTAGTCACCATGGAAACATGTACACAGGAGAAAGAAGATAAGATGGATGTGAGATCCCAGATATAGCTACTGTTCCAGAGAAGGATTCCATATTCTCTGTACTCACTTTTGTAGCAAATGTTTAGAACAAAACACATTAATATATTAGATGTAATGAGCAGAAAAATAATCTTGTACATAAATTAGGTAAAATATTCTTTTCTGGTGCTCTGAAAAAGTTATAAATACATTTGAACATTGTGATATTGCTTTTGATAGACATTAATTTTCATTTGTTCTGTTTCTTTTAATTCATTTTGAATACAATTATGTTTTAATTGTTATTAGTCACACTTTATATTTTTTTATTTAAGACTTTGGTACATTAACAAAGATAATTGATTGGCAGAAGTACAATATGCGTCTTTGGCAAAATATTAGATCTCTAATTAGATTGTTAAACCTTCGATAAAATGAAAGAATATAATGCTATTTAAATTTATTTATTTAAATGCTAAATAAATTTTAGTGAAAATAATTTAATCTCCTTATGTAGAAACTATTGAGAAGATTATTTCAAAATTAATGTAAGAGTGAATAGCTTGTCACATTTATTTTTCAAAAGAACTTAGGTGTAGTAGTGTAAACCTGGGATTCTAGTCTTCTGAGTCAAGAGGCCAGAGAAGTCAGAGATAGCCTGGGCTACCAAATAAGATCTTATCTGAAGCAAGCAAATATATAAAACTTACTCCCAAACATAACAACCTCTCACTTACCTCAACAAAACAAAACAAAAGGCTAGAACCAAAAGCAAGTAGAAGTAATTTTCAAACATTTAGAAAAACTCCAAATTGCTCACCCAGGAGTCAGAAGTGCTAAATTAACTTAAAAAAAAAAATCAAACTCTTCCCCAAATATGTTCTCTTTAGATGAAGAGCCCTTTTGTATTTACTGGACTTGGAGCTATAACTTGGTGATGGAGTGTTTTCCTAACATGTACAAAGTCCTGGGTTGGCTTTGTAACACTGAAGAAAAATGGTGAAAATATATTTATTGTCATGTGTGTCAAAGTCACACTGCTGGTTCAGGACCTCATATTGACCATCATCCCTGCCCTTATGATACCAGGGGCTATTACTATGAGACAGCAGTGGAGAGGGCAAAGGTAGCAATTTGCCTACATGCTACTGTTAAGGTTAAAGGAAGTGGGGAGTGCTGGTTATTAGGCGTAGATCAGTGTCCAGCCCCCACCCACTGAGGTGTCTAGGTTCTGTGACTCAGAAGGATGAACTGGAACAGGGACACACAGATACTGATAGCAATAGACAGTTTACTAAGGAAGGGAAATGGTTCTCTTGAGGGTGGAAGCTGGCCAGTGTACTGGGAAGACAGAAACTCGAGAGCTCAGGGCCCAATGAGTTCTTGTGTCTTATTTTCATAGCGCCTGCCTTGGGTTTGTATACTGGAAGCATTTCTTCTTTATACTCTGATGTTATATAGCAGGTAGAGAAGGATTTCTATCTGTGCTAGGTGGCTTCTTTCATGTTAGTCTTGTTACCTCTCTCTCCATCTGCCTACTCTCCCGTACCATTCTGAGCACATAGGAGAAGGATGTGTCTTAAGTGTGGTGGAGGAGATAAAACTATTCAGTGGAGATCATCTTGCCTACCATCAATATAAGAGCTAACGTATGCTATGCTGGTTCTCGACTTAGCCTGATATTACTTCTTCCCCAAATATTTGGGTATAGGTGCAAGTATTTTTGTTGTGTTCTGACTGCTGTATTGTACGTGATTGCAAAACTGAGGACTCCTGGTCCTAGGGATGGCTAGGGCGTCTTACTATTTATCCACCGATATGACCTACAGCCTGATGGGTGAAAACAGTTCAGCCTCTAGAGTTATCACATTGAGGTGACTGGGTTTTAGATGGCAATTTATAGAGTGCGAATCGTGGCATTGTTAATCAGTCCAGCAATTGATTCACTCATGACCTGGCAGTTCCCCCTCCTTCCTGTGTAAGAACCTTTCACTTTTAGAACTCCTGGGCCCCTACCTTCCTTTCTAGGGATGCATGCCATAAAACAGACAAGGGGCCTTTGTAGGCTTTCTCCTAGAGGGTAAAATATTATGGCTTTATACCAAGACCTTGAGAAAGTTCAGTAAATTATTTTAAAATTTTGGGGGAGCTAATGGGAGGCTAAGCAGACAGAGGTAATATTTTTGCTATGCTTAACATCCTTAGTTCAATTCTAGGGACCTGTGTGTTGTAGTGTGACAACTGAGGTTGTTCTATGACCATAGGCATGTGCACTATGGCACATATGTATGTGTATAATAAGTAAAATAAATGTATGTGTAATTAATTAGGAGCTGAAGAGATGGCTCGGTCATAATTATGATTCTTCATAATTGTGAGAAGCATAATTTGGATCCCAGCACTCACATAAAAGACTGATCATCCTTTGCAAGCCTGAATCCTGTTCTTGAGTGGGGGAGAGATGGGAGGGTGGATCTCTTCCAGCCTTGCTGAGAAAACAGGAGTCCTGGCTTTAGGGAGAAATCCTGCTTCAAGGGAAAATGTAGAAAATGATAAAGACACAAAAAGCTCTTTTATGGCCTCTGTGCACAAGCATGGATGCACAACTGAATACCCAAGTGTGCATCCATCTCTCTCTCTCTCTCTCTCTCTCTCTCTCTCTCTCTCTCTCTCTCTCTCTCTCTCTCTTACACACACACACACACACACACAGAGAGAGAGAGAGAGAGAGAGAGAGAGAGAGAGAGAGAGAGAGAGAGAGAGGAGAGAGAGAGGAGAGAGATGGACAAACAACGTGTCTGGAGGGTGTAGATTTGTGAGTTGATAGAGTGCTTGCCTAGCATGCATAAAGCCTTGGGTTTGGTTGGGCGGACTGTCATGTACCCAGACTCTGAATGTGGGGGAAGGAAAGTGTACGTGCATTCTTTGCTACACAGGGAGTTTGAGCTGCTCTGACTTTCCCTGCCTGAATCCACAAAACATTAGTCTACATAGATGGCTTCATTCTTGAAACTGGGGGTGTTCTTTATATGTTAGACAATTCTTTAAAAAAATAGAAGTGTTCTAGAGGGCTACTTGTGGTTGGTGTGCAGTTATGTCAAAATAAGGGTAGTAAATTTAGCTTCATTTACAGGCCCATTGTGGTGACTGGTTTTATGTCAACTCAACATAGCTAAGGTTATCTGAAAGGAGGGACCTCAACTGAGGAAAAAACCTCTGTAAGATTCTGCTGTAGGCTATTCTCTTAATTTGTAATTGATGTAGGAGGACTAGCCCATTGTGGGTGGTGTCACCTGTGAGCTGGTGGCCCTAGGTTCTATAATAAAGCAGGCTGAGCAAACCAGGAGTGTACGCCAGAAGGCAGTACTCTTCCAAGGCCTCTGCATCATCTCCTGCCTCCAGGTTCCTGGCCTGCTTGAGTTCCTGTCCTGACTTCTTCGATGATGGACTACTATGTGGAAGTAATCCACATAAGCTCTCGATTCCCCAGCTTACTTTCCGACATGGTTTTATCAGATCAAGAGAAACTAGGCACCCACCCTCACGGCTCCAGTTCCTGACAGTGCTACTCCGTAAACAGGCTGGAGAAGACATGTTAAAAGTCTTGTAGTGTGTCAGGAACAAATCAAAGTGTCTTACCCCTAGAGAACCTTCTGGGATTGATGATGCCCTGAAGGACGAGTATTTTTTGCTACTTAAAAACTTAGTCTCCCTTGGTAATCATCCATTTTTGGCTTTTTTTTTTTGGTATTTTTTTCTTAGCAATTTCTGTATATCATCTAGTTTTCTAATATATGTATAGAATTATGCAAATGTAGGCTTTACAACTTCTATTTTAAGCAATGTATTTCATATATACATATATGTGTATGTATGTATATATATAGTATACACATATGTACATATATATGTATCAGACTGACTTTGAAATTCTTAAATAGCTGAGGATGACCTTGTCCTGATCCTCTTGCTTCCATCTCCTAAATTCTGGGATTATAGACAGAAATTCCCCCCCCGCAGTCCGTCCCCAACACAGTCCATCCCCCACAGAGTCCATTCACACACAGTCCATCCCCCACACAGTCCATCCCCCACACAGTCCATCCCCCACAGAGTCCATTCACACACAGTCCATCCCCCCATACAGTCCATCCCCCCATACAGTCCATCCCACACACAGTCCATCCACACACAGAGTCCATCCCCCACACAATCCATCCACACACAGTCCATCCCACACACACAGTCCATCCCCCACACAGTCCATCCCCCACAGAGTCCATTCACACACAGTCCATCCCCCCATACAGTCCATCCCCCCATACAGTCCATCCCACACACAGTCCATCCACACACACAGTCCATCCACACACAGTCCATCCCACACACACAGTCCATCCACACACAGTCCATCCACACACAGTCCATCCCCCACACACAGTCCATCCACACACAGTCCATCCCCCACACAGTCCATCCACACAGTCCATCCCCCACACAGTCCATCCCCCTCCACACACAGTTTTATGCAGTATTGTGGACTGAACTCAGAGCCTTGTGCATATCAGGCAAGCACTTTACCATCTGAGCTATATCTCATCCCCTAAAATGATATATTAAACTATAAGTCTCATCCACACAGATTACTCCTTTAAAATACAAGCTTCATTAAGTTTTAATATATTCACAGAGTTGCATATCTACCACCATAACCAATTTCCTGACTCTGTAATATGAATGTACTCTGATCTTTCCGGAACCATAAACCACAGTAAACCTTTCTTCCCATAAGCTGCCTTGGTCATGGTGCCTAATCACAGCAACAGAAAAGTATCTAATACTTCTAAGTTCTTTTCCCTCAGCCTGTCCTTCCAGACATCCCCCAGCCCTTAACCCCAAACCCCAGTAAGCACTAAGCTATTTTCTGTTTATATAGCTGCCTTTCACTTTATAGAAATGGAACTTCTCAATGAAGAGAGTTTTGTGACTTAGTATAATGTTCCCAACCTCCATTTCTTTTCTGTGGTTGATAGCAGCTATAGTAGGGATACTGTATCATTCAGGTTCCAATCTCCCTGCTTTCTCTTGCCTCGTTAGATAGTGGCCTCTGCATTTATTTATTTCTTGGTTCTGTTGTTCTTCCGTGTTTTTTAATTTGATGTTTTATTTTAAAATCCCTCCATTCATATTTAGTGATATTAGAACTTACGTGCTTAAAGCTTTGACATTTTTTCTGGGTAGAGCTTTAGGTAGATCATATGCATTCACGTGAGCATTTCTTGTTTGATCTTTTTTTAAAGATAGGTCTCATGTAGCTCAGTCTTTGAGCTCACTATGTAGACAAGGGGGACCTTGAATTTCTGACCACCCCCCACGTCTCTACCTCCCAAGCGCTCAGACTATAGATGTGTAGCACTACACTTGGCTAATGAGTGGTGTGTTTTACTGTCTGCATTTCCAAAGTGTTTGGCAATTTATGCTTGTATTGATCTTTGATTCAAATTGCTTGATAAACTGTTTATATCCAGCTCTTTCATAAAAATTAGTTAATTTTGTTTTATCATCATGGGAGTCCACAAAGATTTCAGCTGTAGCTTGTTCCCATTTTGACTCAAGGTCAGAGAACTCAAGCTTGTTTCCCTCAAAGGCTGAAAGTAGGATGCTTTGGGCAAAGGTGTGGTTACCAGGTGTCTTATGTTTGAGGGCTGAAGTGTTTACACCTGTCTGTACTTGCTCCCCCCTTTGCTGAAGTATAAAACGCCCAGGAGAAATAATCTGAGTGGCTACAGTATTCACTGACAAGTTTGCCTCTGTCTAATTCTCTTTGTCTCCATAATTTCTAATCCACACTCCTCTCTCAACTAAATGTTGGGGTGGTCTCTGACATTATCTGCTATTTGATACCTAGAGAATATAACATAGTTTTACAAAGAATGAAATGAAGCTTCTTAATTGTTAGGACTGTACTTGGAATGAAAGCTCTCCGGGAAGGTCCTCAGAGAGTGGTTTCAGTTTTCTGCTTACCTGCAATGGAAGCTTACCCATTTGGTCAAGGAAGGGACCTAAGTTCTAATGTTAGATCGCATGTCTCCAATCCAATTGTTACAGTCTAGATTCTCTCCTAATTCTAGCTTGTGGTTAGTTCTAAACCCAGAGAACAGTATCTGATACCTCTACCATCGTAAGCTGACGTTTCTCTTTCCTTCTGGGTAAGGCAGCCCAGTGATTTTCTCAAATTCATCTCATTCCCTCTTGTAAATGGCAGAAACGACTGACTGTAAATACACAAACAGGACCAACACCTTTCTGCTCCTCTTTATAACCTCATGGATACATTGTTTGACTTTCTTCTTCCTGTGACTAGCAAATAGCTGGCCTTTCTTCTTTGTTTCCTTGGCAAAGCCATGTGTTCTAGATTTTTGTAACACTATGTCTCCCCACTTCTGCTTCAGATTCCTTTGTTAGTTAAAGTTGGGATTAATATTTGATAACAAACACCCCCCCATCTCAGTGGCTTAACATATAAATATTTCTTTCATGCTCCCACAATAGCCTCTCTAAGTTTTTGCTGGATTGGGGTGAACCACCATTCCCTCTGAGATGGGTTCCTTCCTGGGGTTTAAAAGTCTCCTCCAAATACACATTGAAATTTAAGAGCTAATGAAATGGTAATGGACAATTCACCATTTATGAGGTCAGGAGGCCCCTGATTGAATGGATTAATATTATCTTGACAGTGGCTCTGTTACAGAGTAGGCATTCTCTCCCATCATACACAGGATCTTGCTCTCTTCCTCACTACCCCCTCCACGTGATGCCCTCCTCATGTTATGACATAACAAGAAATCTTTCACCTTCAACTTCCAACTTCTCCACGAGAATTTTTTCTTTATAAATTATACAGTGATATTCTGTTACAGCAGTAAGGAGTAGGCTGCAGAATCATCTAGAAAGGCATCTCTCTGTGTGATAGGAGAGTAAGATTTAAACCAGAACTTTGCTCCACTGTTTTATCCCTGAACCATGTAATGTCTGCTCATAGTTTTTCATTGCTTGGGTCTAGTCAAATATTACCACAAAGTGCAGAGGCTTGGACATCTTTTTAGTTCATTTATTTTTACTATGTATGTTAATTATGCATAATGATGGGTTTATTATGGCAGTTCATAGATACATGTATTTCTTCACATCTATCCCTATGATCTCTCCTATCCCACCCCTTGATCCTCTTCCTCCTCCCACATAGTCCCTCCTCCCTTCCACCTAGTCCTTCCTCCCACCTAGTCCTTCCTCCCACCTAGTCCCTCCTCTCACCTAGTCCCTTCTCCCTCCTACCTAGTACCTCCTCCACTTTTCATGTCTTTCTAACTTACTTAGAACCAGTGAGTTTCATTAGGGCTGCTTACTGGGTCCTGGTTGAAAGATTATTTTCAGGAGCATTAAGTGACCACTGATACTCAGCAAGGGGTGAAGCCTCTTGGGGCAGCCCTCCCATTGCCATAATCGTGGGTATAGGTCTGGGAGTGGGGAGCTCAAAGACCTTTCTCTTTGCCATGAGGAATGTTGACAGGTTCAGTCTTACACAGCTCTTATGCCTGTATCACAGCTATTGTGGACTCAGGGGTGTAACAGTGATGTTACAATCCAAAGACAGTGTCCTGCTTCACGTCACTCCTTTCTCTGGATCTTCCAGTGTTTCTTCTCCATCTTCTGTGGTACTTTCTGAGCCTTGGAGTGAGTGATACAGAAATCTCATTCAAGGCTGAGCATTCAGCAGTCTCAGATTCTTGCACTTTAACCAGCTAGCGTCTCTGTAGTTACCACTGAAGGCCTTGGGGTTCTGATCTTTTGTATTCCCAGGAAAGAGGGAGAAGTTATACTGGTGAAGCACAGTGTCTGTCACGTATAGAAGACTGTCTTGTAAAACTCCAAAAGGTGAATTTGGGGATAGGCTTGTATCTCACTAACACTGGTGTGCTTGACCACTTGCCCTATTCTTCATGCTGAAGAGCAGCACTGGAAAACACTCCGAGAAGGTGGGTTTGACTCAAGGTTCTTCTTATCCCTCTGACCACAGGCCTTCATTTAAAAAAAAATGACCTGGATTTTTAGCTCTTGAGAATTACTAGTATGTGAGACAAAAATTTAATGTCTTCTATCTAGCATTTCCCAGTGTTTACAGTGCAAGAGTTCATGGGCGCAACTGTAATGATCTGGTCCAATCAGTACTCTGTAGGTTCTCACTCATGAGTCACCTCATCACTGAGAACTTGTCTCTGTCAAGGTTACTACTGCTTTGATTAAACATTATAACAGAAAGATGGTTAGGGGAAAGGGGGTTTATTTGGCTTACACTTTTACATTGTCGTCCTTTATTGAAGAAAGTTAAGATAGAAACTCAGAGTAAGAGCCTGGAGACTGGCCCTGATGCAGTAGCTATAGAAGATGCTTGCTGCTTGCTAGCTTGCTCCTCATGGCTTGCTCAGCGTGCTTTCTTGTATAACCCACGATGGAATAGCCTCTCTCATCTCTGTCACTAAGAAAATGTCCTCCAGGCTTGTCAGCAGCCTGATCTTATGGAGAAAATTTCTTCACTGAGGCTCCCCCATCTCAGAACACTGTGGATTATGTTACATTGACATAAAAGTAGCCAGCACAGACCTCTTTCACATGACTTCTTCTGTGCCCATCTTCTAGTTGGTTTTCACTGGGTTCTGTCACCTTTTAAGTAGCCCAAGCACATGTTATAATCTAGGGTTTATAGTTTCTTCTTCTGTTAAGAATTTAGTTTTACTTTTACATTTTTCTCTTTTTTCTGTTTTTGAATGATTCCTCATAAGTAAATAGAAAAAGTGTGCATTCTCTAGCTATGTTTATGATGAAACTGTTTTAACTCTAGATTCTATTTACAAAGAAAATCTCATTGGTTTTGGTTTTGAATTCCTAATGTGTGAGGAATGACTCTCCAGGGTAATTTTCTTTTAATGTCTTAGATAGCACAGGATTAGAAATAAAATGAATTGCCTTGAAACCAAATAACCTTATATTATCTATTCCATGTGTATAATAGTGGAATCACAGAAACACACACTGAAATGGAGTTTAGACTCTGTTCATATCGCCATCTGATATCTTCTAGAATGGTCTTGAGATAAGGAGGCAGAGGCTGTTTGCTTGTTTGTAGCATGAGGGGCAACTAATTTCCATGCTACTTCACACCCTCTGGAGAAGCTCTTCTCAACCTTCCTAAGGCTGGGACCCTTAATACAGTCTCATGTTGTGGTGACCCCAACCACAAAATTATTTTCATTGCTACTGATAATTATAATTTTGTTGCTGTTAGAAATCATAATGTAAATATTTGATATGCAGGATATGAGACTCCTGTGAAAGGGTCATCTGCCCCCCACAGATTGAGAACCATTGATCTAGATATCCCTTAATAGTGAACTATAGAGAGTGTATAATTCATCTTTAAAATCTTTGTCTTCCCTTAGTTTCTTTCTTCCACCACTCCGAATACCTTTTTGTGTTGTTTTGGTTTTTTTGAGTCATGGTTTTCTCATTACGTGTCCTCAGAGCTGGTCTTAAATTCGTGGACCTCCTGTTTCCCTCTTTCAGATGCTGAGATTACAGGCTTGAACTGCAGTGCCAGGCTCCCAATGACTTTGGTGAACAAATCCGACCTTTTTTTTTTTTTGGAGGGGAAGGTCACAGAAACCCTGAGAAGTGTAGTAGAATGTGAAGATGACTGAGGGCTAGTTGTCATGGTGTGAGCAGGATGGTTGTCACTTCTCCTGCAGGACAGCATATCATGAAATGTGTCCCAGGTGCTATAATCAGTTGTTTTCTTGCCTTGACTGATATGTGTATCTGTAAGTGATAATTTTGGCAGTCAACCAGACTGACATTTTCTTAGCAGTTTATGCCTCTGACTGCTGAATTCATTTCTTTCTTCACAATATCCTCTATGGAATTTCCTGTTTTTGAAGATTTCCTAGGTAGGAAATTTATAATAGTGATAATTCTTGATTTTCATGCCACTCAATAAATGTTGGATGAAGAGAATATGGCACATCCATCTTCATTAGACAGTTTCCTCTAGAGCACAGTTCAGGCTGCAAATGTGAGGACCATGGTGCAGACGTACAAATTACAAATAACATAGAATACGCTGAAAGATAAAGTCCCTGTTCACCACTCTAAGATGTGACCATTCCTCTAAAGAACATAAAACTTCCGTACAACGTTGCAAATATATCTAAACGTCCTTGCTGGTTTAATGTAGAAACCACTAAAGAGCACTGTCTTGGCCTGTGCATCTTTTTGCCTATGAAATTTTTAAAAGGATCATCAAATCTCTTTGCAGCGTTTGCTTCTATTGGTTTTAAGTTTCTAAAGTGTCAGGGCTATCGTTGACTCTCCAGGCTAGTTTTCTTCTAAAGTTTTAGGTAGCTGAGGACTATGAATTTTAACAGAAAAGACATCTCTTTTCACATTTGTGCTACATTTACATCAGAAAATAAATAACTGACAACGTTGCTTTGAGCCACATTAATAATTCTAAAGCTTAAAGTTAATATATTCTGCCATCTGGAGTCTTCACTAAACATTTTTAACATCTTTGAAATCTGCAAAGAAATGTGTCTCTTGTCAAGTAACTAGAAGCTGAAGTTGGGCTCAGAATCTTATTGTTTTCATGTCAGATATGTCTCGTATTTGAAACCCTTTGCAATTGGTGTTATGCATATGTATAGTGAGAGTGTTCCCATTTAGCAGGTAGATTTATAATTCCTCTAGAGACAAGCTGCTGTTGCAGAGAGTGTACTTGTCTATATGCATGATCACTGCTTCCTGATGGGTACTTTTGAAGACTCAGCCCAGATACTCTTTATCTTTGTGGACACATTTGAAAGCCTTTGCTGTCAGCATTTATATTAGGTTGACAGTAACAAAATGTAGGAAGATTCAACCTGTCCATCAATCATAAAAGATATAATCAGTTATAATGTGCCAGACTATGCGAGTCACCAGATCAAAAAGATGAATCAAAAGTGGTCTTTATGTTGAAGAAGCCCTCAGTCTCGGGAGAGGTGGATACATTAATGCATCATTATGGAAAATTGTGAAGTATGGTGCTGTGACAGGAAAAAGCTTCCTTACAAACTTCCACTTCCTCGCACTCCTTGTAGGCACAAGACTGCAAAAACCCTAGCATACCCCTTTGCTATGAGAGGAACTCTATGCCCTAACTCCACTTTTCCTCCACTAGTAGGGATTAGGGTTACCCTGTGGAGGAGCAGCCTGAAGGGAACTGTGGCTTCCAGGGATAATTTGTTGGGCCTTAGAACTCACATGGAGTATTATGCAGGTTTGCATAAGAGGAGCTTGCAGAGCTCTAAGACTAAGAATCATATAGTGGCCCCGAGGGAGATCTCAAGCTCCAACAGAGCCCTGAGTGAGTGCTCCCACTCAACCAAATCCTTTTGAGGGGATAGTGAACTGCAACTGAGTCAAGCTCAAGATGCAGAACTATGGTGGCTGGATGAAGGATGCAGGTGATTGTCAGTGACTAGATACATCTTCAGGGCATCTTCAGCATGGGATCTGCTCATGCTGCTCTTTGCCTGAACCCTCAGCACTGAAGACAGGGTCAGAATTCCTGTTGCCAGGCTGCTTTATATATACCTTGTAATTTGGGTTGTATCTCAGCAGCCCTCTTTCCATTCCTAATTCTATTTATAATATTAAAATAAAAAATTACAGCAAATCGGTATAGGAATCAAATTGGCTTTATTTAAAATTCTACAACTAGATAGTATCTCCCTTCAGAAAACAGAGTATTTGGTTGATCTTAGCCCAGAAAACTGGCTCTGTGGGGAAGAAAGAATTGAGAAACAGACTAAAAAAGATCATTAACCATTTCAAAACCTTCTTTAGAGCATTTAGAAGGAGGGCATTGGTGACTTCATACTAACTCAGGTGGCCTGGGTTCTCCCATGATTACGGAAAACTGGCACATTTTAAAGTTCATTTGGATTATGTAACATTGGGCACAGTGATCCCATTCTTGCTTAGTTTGGTCTGCTAGAGTGTGGTGCAGAAAGCCAGTCCAGAACAGTGGCCTCCTGTAAACTCTGATGGTTATTGTACAGCTTGTCATGTGTTTTCCTCATATAATAGTAGAGCCAAAACCACTTCATCTAATGCTGATTAAAGATATTTTAGATAGTTGTTTTTGCATTTATTTATTTACTTATTATCTTTTATTTATTTATTTATTTATTTATTTATTTATTTATTTATTTATTTATTTATTCTTCGTTCTCTCTCTTTGTGTGTGTGTGTGTGTGTGCGCGCGCGCGCATGCACATGTGCTGTGATATGTATAGAAGGCAGAGAAAAATTGAGTCTCTTGTACTTTAGGGTCTGAACTCAGATTGGGCATCAGGTGCCTTTCTTGCCCCCCCCCCCATATAGGATGTCTGTCCTCAGATTACTACTGCTGTCATGAAAAAGCAAAGAAATTTGGGTAGGATAGGGTTTATTTGGCTTACACTCCCAAAGCGCTGTTTATTGTGGAAGGAAGCCAGGACAGGAACACAAACAGGGCAGGAAGCTGGAGGCAGGAGCTGATGCAGACACCATGGAGAGGTGCTGCTTATTGGCTTGCTCAGCCAGCCTTCTTTCATATAGAACTCAAGAGTACTAGGCCAGGGTTTGGCATCAGTCACAATGGTCCTCCTCCATCAATCGCCAATTAAGAAACTGTCCTACAGGCCACCATATGGGGGCATTTTCTCCATTGAGTTTCCCTTCTCTCAAGTGGCTTTAGTTTGTATCAATTCAATATAAAACCATGCCACTCAGATTAATATGGCCCCTGAAGAAACACGGCCCTTGGGCATCAACATATGCCCATTCTTTTAAATTTCGTTATGTATTTTCATTGCATATGATACTGAGTTTCATGAGGACATTTTCATACGAACACCTGGTACTTCTTTAAACATGTTCTCCATAATTTCCCCTTACCTTCCTCTTTGTCAACCTATCCTGTTTGTCCCCTTGGTCTCTCTACTTTCATGTCATACATATGTGTAATTTTATCTATCCATGTAGAATCTAGGAATAAAAAATGAGAAAACATATGTCTTTTAAGATTGGACTCATTGCTTAATATCCATTTGCTGATCTCCAGTTGTCTTCATCTTCTTGTAAACAGATTAGCTTTATTCTCTTTGACTGACATCCATTCCTCTGCTGCTAGATGCTTGAGCTGGTTCCACAAGATTGCTATTGTGAATTGTGTACATGTCTCTGTGGTGTTTCACTTAGAGTCCATTGAAATGTGCACGTGTCTCTGTGGTGTGTCCATTGAGCAGAACCCCAGGAGTGATATAACTGAATCATGATAGTTCTATTGCTAAGTTTTTGACACTGTCCACTCTTGTTTCCATAGTGACGGGGCTAGTTTACACTCTCTCCACAGTGCATAAGGGCTCCCTATGGCCCACATCTCTGCTAGTATTTATGGTTATGATTGTCTTTCTACTCAGATGAGGTGGAATACCATTGTGGTCCCATTCCCATGGTGGCTGGCCAAGTTGAATGCCTGCTTTTTCATAAGCTTATTGATCATTTGTTTTTCACTTTATGAGATCTGCCTGTTTCATTATGTTTTGTTGTTTAGATTTTTGAGTTCTTTGTATATGGTAGATCATATTACTACTTCATTAGATGAGTAGATGCTAAAGACATTCTCCCATTCTTCACTTGATGAACTATTTCCAGTTGACAAATTGGAATGGAACCTTATGAAATTAAAAAGCTTCAGTCTTATTCTTAAGTGACTGGAGTTCTGTTGATAAAGCCCTTGCTTATGCTTATCCCATGAAGGGTTTCCTCTCATAGTTTCAGTTTGTTGTGTTAGAGTGAGATCTTTTATATATTTGATTTTTGTGCTGAGTGAGAGATAGGGATCAAATTTATTTTCTTTTTTGTAATAATAGATACCCAGTTCTCCAAGCTTTATTTGTTAAAATGTTTGCCTTTCTTGCCCTAGTATGTGTTTTGACACCTTTGTAAAAACTTAGGTTCTTGGAGCTGTGTGGGTTTCTATCTGTGTTGTCAGTAGGATGCTACCTTTAGCTACTGTGACTGTCTTCATTACAACCTGAAACCGCATATGGCAATGCCTCTAGCATCACTCCCTTTGCTGAGAACTACTTCGACTACACAGAGCCTTTTATGTTTACATGACTTTTCAATGACATATGTTGCATTATATTTAGAATTTTAAAATTGCTCAGTGTTGGAAAAAACCAAATTACTCTGTTGCTTTTCTGTTCTGTGACTGTTTTTATATTGCTATATAAAATCTTCATAACAACATAGTAAACTGAAGCTGAAAAATTTTCATTTATTAAGTTTGAGCTTAAAAACATGTTCAAGAATTTTAAAAGGCATCTGCTTTAGAACCAGGATACCTTTGTGTTTTGGGACACTTACCAAAGATGGTCTAGTCCATGGACTAAGATGTGTTGCTCTTAATTCACCACAATATCAGCTTACTTTTTCCTTAACTACAAGGTGAATCAAGGATTTGTAGAGCTTATACATTTAATATTTACACTGGGAAAGTTTTATCTAAAAAGAATTTTAATATCTTTTGTTAATTAAATTTGTTCTTTGACATTTTCATACATGTATAAAATGCATTCTAATTACTCCCCCCCCCACTCCTGTGAACTCCCTTTTTTGCCAACAAATTCCTTTCTAACATCCATAACTTAGTTTTGTTTTACGATTGGCTGAGTTTAATTAAAGCTGTCACTGATTATGGGTTTGGAATTAGCCACTGGAGCTTGGTGGACTTACCAGTGAGTATGCAACAGAAGGAAATGATTCTCTCTGTCACAGAATCTTCAGTAGGGAGAAGTAAAGCTCCATGAATGTGCTACCAACTGGGATCCCCAGTTGAGAAAATGTCCCCATAGGACTGGGCTGCAGGCAAGTCTGTAGGGCATTTTCTTCGTGTTCAAAGGGAAAGGGCACAGCCCATTGTGTTTGGTGTCACCCCATCTGGGTGGTGCTCATGGGTTCTATAAGAAAGAAGGCTAAACAAACCATGGAGAGAAAACCAATAAGAAGAACTCCTTCATGATCTCTGCATCAGCTCCTGCCTCTGGGTTCTCAACCTGCTTGAGTTCCTGTCCTGACTTTCTTCAATGATGAACAGTGTTGTAGAAGATAAGTCACAAAAACCCTTCCTCCCCAAGTTGTTTTTGGTCATGGTGTTTGTCACAGCAGTAGTAATCCTACTAAAGCAATGAGTTTCCTGTCACTCTGAAGTAATTATTGACAGGCCCCATGTTGCTCAGACTCCAGTGTGAGGAATCAAAGCAGCTGCAAATTTGAGATTGCAATGGCTATGTCATGCTCAGACAATGGCGCTGTGCAGCTCTTCTCTGTTAGGATTTTGTGTGGATTTTGGTGTGGTTTAGATTTACCAGTTATCTTGGTGCAGATTTCTAAGGGTGCACATGGGAATGCAGCAGTGGATAGCAGGAGACCCTTAAAGCTTAAAGCTGTTTCTATATAGAAAAGAGCTTTATTGTCATGGGGGGTACAGTTATGATTAACAGAAAATCTATGGTTGTAATAGGAGGAAGAAGAAAGGAGAAAGAAAGAGAGAGGGGGAGCTTCCAAGAAAAATAAAGGTGAGAGAGAGAGAGATTCAGAAATGGGACTCCTGCTTTAAATGGGGCTTGACATCAGAGCTCAGAGGAGGGTGTGGCTTTAGAGACTAACATTCTCACTATCATCCATCTCTCACATTCTTTCTCTCCTTTCCACTGTGATGTTCCATGAATCTTAGAATGGGTAGTATAAATGTTTTCTTTAAGGCTAAGCTCTTGTCTGCTCATGCAAAGAATTTTGTTGGAATTTTGATGATAACTGCACTGAAAATTTTGATTGGTAAGATGGCCATTTTCACAATATTAATTCTCATCATGAACATGGGTCTTCTCATTTCCTTGTGTTTTAAACTTTTCACAGTAAAGGTCTTCTTAGATTTATTATAGATTTGCTTTGAATTTTCTTTTGACTTGCACTAACATAATTTTTTTCTTGAGGTAATCATATATGACTGGAGGCTTTTTGTTTCCCATAGCCTCTTCATCCCCTTCAAACCACACAGGGTCTTATATTAACTACAAACTGCTTGGTTTATGGCTTAGGCTATTAGTGGCTAGTTTTTGTACCTTATATCCATCCATTTTTATTAACCAATGTATTGCCATATGGTCTGTGGCTTACTGATACTTTCACATCTTGCTTCTTGGGCATCATGACTGAATCTCCCAGGCTCCACCTTTCTTCCCCTGTATCTCTGATTAGATTACTCACCTAGATCTGTCCTACCTTTCCATACGCCATAGCAGATTCTTTATTAACCAATGGTAGCAACACATTCACAGTGTACAGAAATACCATCCCATAGCATTTCCCCCTTTTCTCTAATCAAAAATGAAGGTTTTCAATTTAGCATGATAAAATTACATATAACAAAATTTATCAATAAGAATCACAATTACAATATCTAGTCTATTTGTATTTGGCAAAATTTAAAAAAAATTATCTCATCTATCCTATTTTTGTGAGTCTAAAGTTATATATCTAATTTACCTTTTATCATGGTTATGAAAAACCATAATTATAACTATCTAGTCAATTCTATCAATGATGCCAGAAAACCAGGAAGCAACATCCAAAATTCTAGAAATGACAAAGACATTTGACTGCCTGTACAGTCACCCAAAGTTCTTATGCAATGTTGAGCATCTATCTTTAGCCTATAGACCTAGAGTGTCTGGCAGAAATTTCAGTGAAACAGGAACTCTGAAGGACTGCCTTACCTATTGGCAAAATTCTTTAGTAGTTTTCCTGTGTCCTGAAGAATGTACTTCAATTTCTTCTGTGAAACAGGAACCTGAAGGACCATCTCGACTTGCTTTGGCAAAGCTCAGTGGTCTTTTCCTATGGGTCCTACATATTCAGTTTATACAGCATACTGTCAAGCAGTCTAGTCAAGAACAGATAGTTCTGCAAATGGCTAGCCTTTTCCACACTGTAAGCACACTCCATAATGAGTTTCTTTGATGCTCATCATTCTCATTGAAGTAACTGATGCTGCCAGGAGCAGATGTGTCTCAATTTCGAGAAAAGTTTAAGTTCTTAAAAAATTTTAAATGCTATACTCTGTAGGACTTTGAAGTATTTGAAGACTACCTACCTAATCAAAATATATCTTTATATACCTATAAAACTTAACTAACATGACTATAATCATAGGTAACTAATTATTAACCTGTATTTTTAAATTATAAATTACAATTTGAAGTAGTTGTATGAACATAGTAACTTAAACAAGAGTAGAAATATACATACAGTATAATAAAAATTACCTTAAATTTTTATCAATAAACCCAAATCAATCCATACCAATGCGAAGTATTTTGAGATTAATAGTTGCTTTTTGGATTAAAGTAGAATCAATAATCTATCTTTTAAAAATAATTTCTATATCATATCCTTTTTTTAAAGAAAGGGATTTGACTTTGACTATTAATCAATTATAATCAACCTTGTTTAAACAAAAACATTAATAAACAATATTTTTGCAATTTGGATATAGTTTTTATACTACTTCCTGCTGATTGAGGGTGCTGGCAGTCTTATGGGGATCCTGAGAGAATTCAGGATTATGATCAAGTCTTGACTTTAGTGGTCTGTGATGCTACATTGTCTCAGCCAGTTGCTTTGAAACCTATTTGGATGCTGGATCATTTGGGCTATGGTCATCATTTGAGACCCTTCAGGGGGGGGGGGTCTTGGCCAATCAAACCATATTAGCATAGAAACAATCCATAGGTTCTCATCTTCTGTGGAAAAAAAAAAGCAGAACTTCTTTTCAGAAGCAACATAACCTTAAACCCAAATTTAAGTCAAGATACTTTTAAAATATATGTCAGTTTAACTTAGCAGTCCCCACAATTAAATATTAAATAGTTAAAAATCCCAAATACAACACAATAATATATACTATCCAGACTCTGTGTGATTTTTTTATCTTTATGTGCCTTTTTTTCATTCCTTTTAAAGGGCTCTCTCTACTCTTTTTCTTTTCTCTCTCAAGCCTATATATATATATTTAAACATCCTATAACCTGTTTAGAGGATTTTTCATCCAAATTGGTCTTTATTACATATCTGTAATCATTTTTTGATCATTTATTTAAACTATGGCATGTATAGAGTGAGTATGAAACTAGCCTTATCTCTAAAACACAAAAATAGTTAAAATACTATATATCTAAATATAGCATCTAAATTTTTAAACTACTAAAGAAAAAATTATAAAAATGCTTCAAGACATTGAAATGGGTTAGGAACTTTTAAAATAAGACACTCTTACACCTACAAAAGTCACAAAAGCACAAGCAAAACCAGACAAACTTGTTTACATCATTTATAAAGATTCACAGCAACACTGGAAACAGCAGAGGGAGGGGAAAATACAACCACTATTCATCTGGTAGAAGGTACACATCCAAAATATACAAGAAACTAAAACTTCAATAACAAAAGCCAAAATAATTCAATTTAAATAGGATCTTAACAGACAATTCTCAGTCAAATAGGTAGCCAACAGATGCATGAATGCCCAGCTGGCATCATGGGTGGATCCATAATGGAAGACCATAGGGAACTAGGGATGCATCTTCTGTTGATGAAGTGACAGCAGACAGGGGTTCTGGGTGGTATACTACTATAAAAACCTCTCACTGCAGAAGAAATTTGACACATTAAGATTTTCCCTCCTAATTACTTAGTTATATTGATTTATGCAGTGACAAGGTGTAGATGAAGGTAGGCTCTATTAAGTTTCTTCCCTAATGAAATTTTGTGCCTGTTGTAAATGTAGCCCAACAAAATATAGTACTATCTCAGTCTACTTTCTGTTGCACAGACAAAACACTGGTGGCTAGGTGCATTCATTATTTTCTTTGTTGCTGTGATGGTTTGAATGGGTATGGCCCTTAGACTCATGTGTTTGAATGCTTGTCCCATAGGTAATGGCACTATTAGGGAGGTTGGCTTTATTGGAGTAGGTTTGGCCTTATTGGAGGAAGTATGTTACTGTGGAGGTGGGTTTTGAGATCTTATAAGCTCAAGTCTGGCCACTGTAACACAGTTTTTCCTACTGCTGGCTGTGGATCAGGAGGTAAGACTCTCAGCTCCTTTTCTGGTATCTCAAGGCAATGATTACCTTCTTCTAGCAAGGTCCCATCTCCTAAAATGTTCTATAGATTTCCAAACAGTTGGGGAACCAAGTGTTCAAACATATGAGTCTTGGGGGAATTTTAAACTCAAACTACAATTCTGGATAATTTGAAAAAGAAAGCTTACAGCTCTTAATGTTGAGAGTTCAAGACCAGTTCAAGACCTGCCAAGGACCCTAGGCCTCATTACAATATGGCCAAACAGGAAGAATAGATAAGTACAGAAGAGGCATGTGCAAGGAGCAGTTTCACCTAACAGTCTGCTCTCGAGGTAATTAACCCAATCTCTTAAGAGAAAGAATACACCTAGTATTACCCAAACTATCTTCAGTATGGTTTCTATTTCTGTGAAGAGACACCATGATCATGGAAACTGTTATAAAGTAAAACATTTAATTGGGGTGGTTTATAGTTTACAGTTCAGAGGTTTTAAACCATTGTCATCATGGCAGGACATGGTGGCATTCAGGCAGACATGGTTCTAGAAAAGAAGCTGAGAATCTTACATTCACAGGTAACAGGAAGTGAACCTAGACACTGGGAATAGCTTGAGCACAGGAGACCTCAAAGCCACACAGTCACACACTTCCTTCAACAAGGCCACACCTTCCAATAGTGCCATACCCTGTGAACTTATGAGGGCCAAGTACATTCAAACTGCCACACTAATCCAGTGAGGAAAGGTTACAGTGCATCTTAATGATATAATTACCTCTTTTCAGGCCCATCTCCTGGCACTACCACTAAGGAAACCTAATTTATGTCTCAGTTTCAGAGGGGATGCACCATGTTCAAATCTCATTAAGCAGTGTCTTACAAGTTGTAGTGGAATAAACACTTGGTTGGATGTGAGGTTGAAAATCCCATGCATATGCCCTACCTTGCATCCCTTAGGGCCACTTCTGTAGATGCCTGGTCTCAACTTCCTTTATTTAGTCTAAAAAGCTATCAGAAGGCTTACTTCAGTTGTCAACCACAGCACTTCCTTTTCATTTATCACAGAAAGTCTCTCTGTTTTTTTTTTTGCTTCTTTTAAAATTATCTCTAACCATCTTCTACCCAAGATGATCGGAATTTTTCCCCCTTCCATGCATACTCTAAAAAGTAAGGCTTTGGGGCTAGAGAGATGGCTCAGCTGTTAAGGGCACTGGCTGTTCTTTTAGAGGTCCTGAGCTCAATTTCCAGCAACCATATGGTGGCTCACAACCATCTATGGTGGAATCTGATGCTTTTTTCCTGGCATAAAGTCATACATGCAGATAGAACATTAGAGCACCTACATACATAAAATAAATAAACTTTAAAAAAAAAAAAGAAGTGGAGCTTTGCAGTTTGGTTTTTAGCTGGTAGCTATCAGTTTCTTTAGGTGCTCTTTGGAAGCAGAGACCATGCAGGTTATCAATCAGTGCATTCTGCCTTGTTTGAAAAACAGTGTAATTAAAGTTCACAGTAGAGAGAATTTGTAAAATAACAAGTTGTTGTTTAAGGCTATTCGCATATCTTATTTTTAAATTTACTGTTAGTAATTAATCTACATTATTAAATAAGATCCAGTTCACTGGAGCTACTGAATAATTACTATGTTAGTTATGTAGTGTTTCTGTGACAGTATAATTTTTATTAAATGTGTCAAGTTATTTTTAGGGAGTAGTCTCAAAATTCCTTCAAAAGGGGTCAAAAATATAACATTTACCATGAATTTGACAAATTTATGATTAAGATAATAGCATTAAATATAGTAAATTTAGTTTTTAAATGCAATGCATGATCAATAAGGATTATCTCTAAAAGACTTTATATTTTTTTCCTCTGAAGGCACCATGACAGAGAAGCTTTCCCAAAAGATTATGACATAGAAGGTCCTGAGACAGTGAAAAAACAGTGCAATTCAACATATTGGCGATTTGGAACTGACTCTCCGGTAAGTTGTTGCTGTAAATTTCTTTCTCTTAAATCTTTGTCATCCTGAAACAGCAAAAAGTGAAGTGAGGAGTATCTTTTCTAACTTCTAACACTGTTACTCATTTGTGACATTAATTAGATAACTTAGTTATAGTGCATTTAGCAAACCTATATGATTACCTACTTCCTAAGGTCATTGGGCAAATTAGACTCAACAAAGTTCTTAGTGTGAGGCCCAATTGTATTAGCTAGCTCTCCGTTGCCATAACAAAACAGACATTTATTTTGACTTTCAGTTGTGGAGGTTTAAGTCCCAAATCAGGTCACCCCACTGGTCTGATAAAGGTGGCATGTCGCTGGAGAATGCATGTCAGAGTAGCCACATTTTAAGGCAGGAACTTTTAAGATAGAAACTGATTCTGGGCCACCCCATTTCTTTTGAGAGTATGCCCTCGATGGCCTAATGGATTCCTCTCAAGAAATCTCTTACCTCTTAAAGATCCCTCTTGCTTCCCTGTTCTGCCACCATGGGAGGGTGTGATGACATGCAGCAGCTGCAGCAGCATCTTGTTGGAACAGTAGTATCTTGATGGATAACTTCCATCTTCTAGACTAACCATGTGATGCAAGTGTTTGTCTCCATTTTATAGAGGGAGGAAGATTGAGGAGAGAGAGAGAGAGAGAGAGAGAGAGAGAGAGAGAGAGAGAGAGAGAGAGAGAGAGAGAGAGAGAGAGAGAGAGAGGAGAGAGAGAGAGAGAGAGAGAGGAGAGAGAGGAGAGAGAGAGGAGAGAGAGAGGAGAGAGAGAGGGAGAGATTGCTGAGAGGTGAGCAGTTCATTCACAGTTACATAGCCAGGGAATGAGAAAGTGAAGTTCTAACCCAAATCTTTGATTTTTTTCTTTTTTTATACCTTTCTCAAGGTAGGTGTTATAAGAAATTAAACCTAATATTAATATGATCATGAAATTTGGGGATTCCGTTACAGAAAGAATATGCATTGCACAATTCCTGTTTTGATCATGCAGAGTGGATTAGTACTTGTTCACTTGAGAATCTGTCTAGTCAACATAAGTTTGGCAGTCTAAAAACTCCTCACGTGTGCTAGACAATGGCAGTAGCTTTGGGGCTAGAGAAAGCCTGTTTTAGGGGATGGAAGAGTGATTGAGAGCACTTCTGCATAATCATGAGGAACCGAGTTAAGATCTCACTGCCCACACAACAGATAGGCATTTGTCACTCACCTGTTACTTCAACTCCAGAGAAGACAGACACAGGAAGATCAGCTTGGCCATGAAAAACAGGTAAAATCCAGTATTAGGGAAAGACCTTGCCTCCCTCACCCAAAATATAGGGGGAGAATAATAGAGAGGGCCACATGCCCTCTTCTGGCCTCTGTTGGTACTGAGATTAAGGCCTGGGCACCTGAGCATATGTTTACACATAACACCACCATACACTCACACACAAAATCATGCACACAAATGAATTCTAAAGATCCCAACAAACCCATTTAAACTTTGGGATGTCTTATTGACGCTCAGCATGTGGGTGGAGCTCACATGTCTGATGTTGAGCGCAGTCAATGGCACCTCTTCTATACCGCACCCCTTTACTCCCAGGCTTTCTTGAGCATCTCTTGGGAGATATCCTCAGGTTCTGAAGAGTCAGTTACTTGACACAGTGGAAGGCAAGCATGGGTAGGTCTCATATTTTGCTCCAAAGGGTGATACTCTCAGATGGGCTCTGTGAAGCTGGAAGACCTAAGAAAAGACATAATTATATATTAAAAATTATTTTAGAGCTCTTCATTTTTTATTGATTCTCTCACTTCTCTTATCTCCAGAGACACACTCTACATCCCTTCTTCCCTTCTTCAATAAAATCCTCTATGTGAGCACAAAAAAAATTTAGAATATTCTCTGTTCTCTATGGTAGATGGAATGAATTGACTTAGCATGGCAGTTTGGCTTCCTCAATTTCTTTTAGTTGAAATGAGCAGGTGCAAGCAGGATGAGCCGAGAAGTATGGAATTTGGTATAAAATCACAGCTAGCTTGATATGGAAAGAGGGAGCTTTCAGGACCCAATACGATGATAGAGAAGACATTTCCTCTGCACTGTTCTGTTCTCATCCGCACACATGGGGGTTTCTTGTATCTATTTCTCTCTTCTATTATTATTATTATTATTATTATTATTATTATTATTATTTTACTGTTCCATCCCAAAGCACATGGGCAATGTGAGATTTCTGTTTTCACCAAAGCTTGCTCTTTGCCCTTAAGTGCCTCATTGGCAGTCAGTCTGCACTTGAGTGAAGCTTCTGTGTCTGATGCTGAGGTCAGGTAATAGCATCTCTGCTTCATTTCCTCCAAATCCAGTCTTTCTTGAGCAGGTGCATGATTAGAGCAAGAAAATGTATAGCAAGGTGCACATTGGTTCTGGGTTGTGGGAGATGAAGTAAAATTGAGCTGTACAGGTCTTAGATGCTTCTTCTTTCTTTGGCTTCTGTATATTATAGTGGCCAAGGCTTAAACGTGACAGGAATGTTTGCCTTTCCTATATAGTTGGTGATGATCATGGACACCCTGTCCACTCTACCAACCTCATAATAAAAAAAAGAAAGGATAGCAAGAAAGAAAGAGGACAGGGGTGCGGTGGAGAAAGCTTTCTGTAGATATGTGGTAGAGAATAATCAGAAGCAGAAGTCACTGGGAAAGTATAGAGTATACATGAGCCTGAGCCGTCTTAGGGTCTCAGGGCTGGGGTGGAGGGAGTGAGGTAATGAAGCCAGGAGGCCCAAAAGAGAGTACATAATAAGAACCAATAACCAAACTGTTTGAATTGTATGAAAGAAGTTTAGGGTAGTGGATTGGATATACCAGGCAGGAGGGCCCTGTAACAGGTAGGGACCAATGCATGCTGGGAGAATCTCGTGGCCAGATTTGCTTTGATATGTTAGATAAACATCCTAGCAATTTGTCCCTTTGGAACCTAACAGTTTATAGTCTGTTTTAAATACAAAGGAAATAGATGAAGAAGCCACCATTTTTTTTTTATAAAACCAGAATTTTCACATCTTAGTATGTTCTATTTTTTTCTGATATAGTTTTGTGTATAAAGTACTGATCCATCCATTTTTGTTTTTGTTTTTTTATAACAAAGCTACAAAGTTGTTGAGAAAAATATTAATTACTGATGTGGGAATGCCTTTCTGTATGCTGTGAATATCAATCTTTAAATAAAGGAGCTGTTTTGGGCCATGACAGGCACCATAGAAGAAGTAGGAGGAGAAATCAGAGCATAGGTAGGAGAAGCAGGGCGGAGTCAGGCAGACCGAGCAGAAATTACTATTTTTATTCTAAACCTACTTCTATCAGTCTTAACATCACTTGCTCAAGGTTCCAAGTGTCCAGGGAGAGGTATACACCAGTTCAAAGCTTCCTGGCTACTGTGTGGTAAATTAATGAGGCCCTTTTTCTTGTTTTCCCCAAAGTTTTGACAGAGGCCTAAAGTCTGGACCACTTAAAAAAAAAATTATTCCGTGACTAAGGTTGGCCTCAAACTTTCTATGTAGCTGAGGATGACCTTGAACTTCTGAACTTTCTTCCCAAGTGTTGCCATTATAGCCAGATATGAACACTCTTGAGAGATACCAAGAAGCAGATAACCTAAGAAGCTGTCCTTCCTAGACAGGACCATCTAAGACCTCCAAACCAGTGTTCACCCTGACATTTTTAGAGAGCACTGCCCAAATCTTTGGAAAAAGATTTGTTTGCCTGAGGACTATTAATTCCCTTTTCTATGGTTGAGCGGGTTTTCACAGACACTACTCAGACATAAATGTGTCCTAACATTTCAAAGATGGAAGGTATATTCTGTAACACTAACTTGAGCACCTTCATGTGAGGTGCTATGCCTGATGTGACAGAACCAAGCAGAGAGGTAGAAAGCTGTACTCAGAGGACCCAAGTGTCTTTGACATGTTCACCTGGCTAAGTTATAAGATCAAATCTGTTTGACTTCTTTGATTGTAGGCTTGGGGCAGAGAGCCGCAGCCCAGCACAGGACACTTACTAATTAAGCTCAGAAGATAAATTACTGCTAAGGAAGTGATAGGCCTGAGAACTGAATTTGAATATCTCCCTCTCCCTCTCCCTCTTCCTCCCCCCCCCTCTCTCGTGTGTGTGTGTGGGGGGGGGGGTGAGGGATCTTCCTAATAGACCATACTTCTGGAGTCCAATCAGAGACATGTCGGTGCCAACAGGAGGAATTTGTCTGTGTTGTCACACTTGGAATGAACAGTGAGAGTCATCCTAACCCTCACCAGGTACCAATGGGATCTTTCGAATTATACGGAAGAATAGAAGGATAGTCCAAGAAAGATGCATAGTCAGTCGTGGTCAAGCTGTGGTCTTGCTGATCATGATCTCAGGTCGGGTTCCATGAGGTCCAGCTGGCACAGGGAAATCATTATTGCATACATAGTAGCAGCTTTCTTCCAGTCATGAAATGACTGCTTCTGCCTGGAGGTGGGGACCAGCCTGGCCTGTCTTAGCATGTAGGCAGCAGGGCTGTTGCTTCGGGTGTTTGAAATAAAATGGAAGGAACTCAGATCATAAGTTATGGCAGTAAAATATAATCAGTCAAGACCATGACTGAGTCTTTCCCTCAGGGAAATAAATGATGAATGAGTCTGCCTCCATCTTGGGCTTGAAGGCCATTTTATAGTAAAGACAAACTATGTACATGGCTTTTTATGATTAAACCTCTGTTTCTCAAGGATTGGGCTTTGCTTCACCTGTAACCTTAACTACAAATGGTTCTGTACTGCCTGTTCATGAATGGCAATCACGTCTTTGTTTCAAAAAGTTGTTATGAGCATCTTGCAGCCCTACATTTGTTTCAAAAGATTATAACCACCTGTTGTTTTGACTACCTTGTTATGTTCTGCATCTGTGAACTTGTCTATTGGTAAACTTGTCACCCCCACCTTCAATTTGGAAACCACATACTCGGGAGCTATACAATCCTTATCTTCCTCACACCCTAGGCTGACCTCTGAACCCTTGCATTTTAGGGGGAGATAGCCTGTGTACACTGTTGTAGAATATTATTTTAAGGTGTGTTACTTTTGTTTACGTTGTATTTGTTTAACTCTGTGAAGCTGTGATTCCTTGCCTTTCTAAAACACCTAATGACCTAATAAAGAGCTGAACAGCTAGTAGACAGGAGAAAGGATAGGTGGGGCTGGCATGCAGAGAATATATAGAAGGAAAGATCTAGATGAAGAAAGATCTAGGAGTCCAAGAAGGAGAGGGATGCAAGGGACCAGCCACCCGGCTACCCAGCCAACAGTGGGTAAGAAAGAAAGATATACAGAAATAGAAAAAAATGTAAAATCCCAGAGGCAAAAGATAGACGGAGTAATTTAAGCTAAGGAAAGCTGGCAAGAAATAAGCCAAGCTCAAGCTAGGTATTTCTAATTAAGAATAAGCCTCCATGTATAATTTTTGGGATGGAGGGGGATGGGGAGGTTGGGGATAGTAGGGTGGGAGGTGACGAGGTGGGGGTTGGGGGGGGGGGAAGAGCCAAAAGAGAAAGGAGTACAAAAAAACCCAGCAACAATATACAAATCAAAGCTTGCTTTAGTTTGGCCATGGTGATTTGGGGCAGTGGCCTTTCCTTGAATCCTGTGGGACTGACATAAAGAACATGTTAGAAGGAGCTCCTCCTAACTTGTTTGAACTTGGGAAGGAGTGGACAGGGAGTGAGAGTGGGATGGGGGTGGAGTTCTATCTGTCTCCAGCAAGCAGCAATTGCAGATCCTTAGTTAAAGAATGTCCAAAAGCAATCTCAAAAATGTCCTAGGAGAGGACTTGATTTTTGAATGTCAGCCAGACTCACGTGTGCTGGCTCCTGGTAGAGGAGTAAGGGCCACTTGACATTACATCCACCCAATCTCTCCCCCTTAGCAGACCTGGCAGGCATCCATGAGTAGGAAAAGGAGACAGCAAAGCTGCATTCACGCAGTGTTCTATGCTCCCAGATCTGCAGCCCTAAGTGAGAAGGGGCGGAGGCGGGGGGGGGGGGGGGGGGCATTAGCTGAAATCGATAGAAGTGCTGATCTCACTGAACTTGGGACTTTTGTAAATGGAATTATAGTCTTCTAGAGACTGTAAAGGCCCAGAAAAGCTACAATACTGTCTCAAGACTTTGGGACTTGCCCTATCAATGGTCAGTGTAATAGCTCAGTTCAGTATGAAAAATACCTGGTTTCACTCTCTGCCTAACTCAGGCAGGTACCATCTATGACCTGTACTATAGAGAAGGAAACTGAGACCATGTGAAATCAATCACTTGTTCAAAGTCAAATAGCTAGGCAGTATATTCAAGTTGGCACTAAAGTCCAATGTCTAAAATATCACTGTTGTAAGGACCAGTCATCAGCAGCTCAGGGGTTGAGGTGCTGAGTTGGTGAATTAATCACTCACTTGACTTTTCTATCTGAGGAAGTAAAACTTAATTCCTTGTGGCTGGCAAAATAGGGAAACACACACCCACACACCCACACACACACACCCACAATCTCCAACATGTAAGGATCTCACCTAGGGTGCTGATGAATGGAAAGCCTTTATCAGGTCAGAGAAACTCAAGAAGAGATACAGAGCAGGCAGACTACTGGACAGAAAAACAGACACATGAGGACTTTTCTGAGGGCCAGAGCTTAGGTCTTCATTTTATTCTTTCTTGTTCTATTCTATTCTTCCTCTGTTTTGTTTCCCACCCTGATGTTTCCCTTCTGTCTCTCTCGATACCTTTTTCCCTAGCTACTTCCCAGTGTCTTTCTTCTACATCTGTCCTTCCACAGTTTTCCTTCTCTGGTGTCTTTACTTTTTTCCCTTACAGCTTATATATCCCATCAAAATCTTTCAAGCATTATAAAAATTGCAATGTGGTTATTCCATTTTTAAGTGAGTGACTGCAATAAATACAAGAACAGCATGTTTTCCACATCCCTTACATGACTAAACATGTTACATATTACAGGCCAAAAACAAGCTGTCCTGTGAACCCACATACATTTATACCCAAGCAACTTGTTATAGGTTAACAGAGTGTAAGCAAGCAAGGTGTTTTTCTCAGCCAGTTCTTTAGCTGTTAGGCTTTATTTTGCAGTTATAAAGAAAGAACAAATTATTTTATTATTTGCCTCAATTTTTTAAGGAAATTACAAATCTAAACTTTTAAATATGAAAAGCAACCAATCAGCTCTATTTTAAATCCTCATTCCTGTGGGATTATATTCTTGTCCACTGTAGATATTTGTCCCTCCTACTGGTTAAATAAAACACTGACTGGCCGGAAGGCAGACAGGAAGTATTGGCAGACAAGAAGTATGGGCAGGGCTACCAAACCAAGAAAATTATGGAAAGAGGAAGAACAGAGTAGAGATGCCAGGGAGATGCAGAGGAAAGTTTAAGTGCTGCCCTGAGAAAAGTTACTAAGCCATTTGGCCAATCATGGGTTAGTTTAATAGTTGAGAGTCAGCAAGTAATATGCCTGAGCCATAGATCAAATGGCATGTATTAATATAAGCTTCTGTGTGTTTCTTTGGGACTTTTGGACTGCTGGTCCAAAAAACCCTAGACTCAGGGTTAGGCCAAGCTAGGCAGCTTTGGGCAGGTCCAGACCTTGGAGCTAGAGCAGACCAGAAACTTCATACTATACCTCAGGGTGCATACCCATTCTTCAATAGTCTTTTATATCAGGAAGCTGAGGGCAGAAATGGGTATAAAGAATTGATCATCACCTTTGATCACCAGCCCATCCTAGAAAAAAAAAAAAAAAAAAAGTATACCCAGTCAGCAGCAGCCAGGCTGCCTTTGTCTTGTTTCTTGGCCTCACTGAGTCCCTTTTTCAACTATGTGCCTTTCTAAGCTTTAACTTGTTTCCCCAAGATTTTCTATCTCAAAGCCATTAACAAAAGCACCGTAAACCTACCTTATTAACAGTTCTACACGTCTAAATTCTTTCTGTGGGTGGTGGTTGGATCATTAATCTTCTCCAGCAGCAATGCTTACAAAAAGTCAATCACTGTTATTGTAAGTACCAGTAGCACTGACCAGTGTGTGTGTGTGGGGGGAAGCTAGAAGCCCATTGAGAGTTTTAATACAACCCATCGATGATGAGAGATGTGGGGTGACCATGAAGGCACCAACCGGTGCTATGCTCAATAACTGCATGAGGTCCTCAGGACAGCTAGTCCTCAGGTCTTTGCCTCTCCAAGACTCACTCAGACGTGGCTTTGCCCATCTCCCAGCTGTGTTTCATGAGTTCCAGTTCTGCCTGTTGGTCCCCTTGCATGGCTCCCAATACTGAATTACTCTTCCAAGCTGCCACAAACATTTGCCATGCTTCTTCACATTGAGTTCATCAGCTTATACATCCCCATACACTGCATCCTGCCTATTTTATGGCCTTGCTTGAAATAATAAACATTTCACTGTATATATCAAGATCTATCTATCTATCTACCTACCTACCCACCTACTATGTATTTGTTGGGATTTTGATGTCTTACATCTGAGCTTTGGCTTTGTCCCCTTCCCTCAAGTTATGTGTACAAACATGCTGGCTAGCTCTTTTCCATCTGTTCCCGCTGCCCCCAGAATGCTTTCTTAGCATTTTCCCCTTTTTGCCAGATTTCTGCTGAGTGGCTGCCTCTTATGTCCAATAATATTTCTGTTTAGCTAGTTAAAAGTCTGTGTGCTTGATTTTTCTGGCTACAGGGATTACTATGGGCATCATTTATTTTTAGGAGTATTCGACAGGGCTCTGTCTATATTTTGTTTATGGGAATAAGAACAAAACAAGTTTCACAAACTGAGGTGAAGCATGAACTTACATGTGCAAAGTTCTCATATAAGATAGTTTCATTTGGCTCCCCTTCGTGTGAATGGTACAAGAAGCTTGAGATACAAGATTCCCAAAGAGGAGTTTGAGAATTTAGTAAGGCTGTGTTCTAGTTCTGTCCCGCGCCAACTTCTCGCCCGCAAGAAAAGGCACGACACACGTAGGATCCTTCTGCAGCAAAGCTTTAATGCGTCTTGAGGGAGAGCATTAGCTTACAGAAAATGGAGAGAGCGAGGTAGGAAAAGCCCAATCCTTATATAGACCAAAGACCTCCGCCTTGGACGTGTCACCTCTCTATAGGCTGCAGCTCATCACCCCACATGACGCCACGGGAGAGGCGGAGAGACCAGTCTCGGAAGATTACCAAAGGCATGCGCCCTTGCCTTGATTACTGACTCAGGCGGGTTGGCCAGCACCGGATATCGGCGCCATCTTGAGGGGCTGGGGCCAGCAGCTCCCAACATAGTTCACATCTGTAAAGCTCCACGGATGATGTGGAATTACAGACACAAGGCTCTGGGGATCCATCCAAAGAAGCAGAAGAGAAGGAGGGAACTGGCTGCATGACCACCAGGGGAAAAACAAGGATGTCCTTGGGCCAAGAAGTGACCTTGTATGTATGACAAGAAAGGAAAAAAAATGGCACGGTCATTTTAGAGACTGTCTTCATGTGGGATGGGAGGAGGATCATCTGTATTTCCAAGGTTTGAATCAGGATATTATTTCATTTACATTTTTCAGAATTTTCACAGGAGTACTGCATTAACATAATTTCCATTTCCTTTCAACAACTCCTGTTTCCTCCCCACTTCAAACTGATGACTTTTGGTGTAGTATTTTAAAATCCAACTAGAGTCATCCTGTATCTTGGGATATACCTTTTATTCTTCCTGGAGAGGATCTTACAGCTACCAGAACATTCCAAGGAGGTCATCATTGAGTCAGAAATGAATGGTGAAACATAGATAGACATTCCCAGAGGAAGCAAGAACTGGATTGCATCCTGCCCTTTTTAATGTCTGCTCTTTTTCTGCCCTACATCCCAATCCCTTTCATCAGGATTTTTACCCCCCACTCAGAAAAGTGGGGTCTGGAGAGTAGGGACCAGTTCCAAGAGTGCAGTAAGACAACTGTGCCTCCTGATCCCACTGAAGTTGATCAGGCCAAAGCAAGCCCAAGACAAAAATTTCTTCAACTTTAAATGAAGTGTGACCTTTGTATAAAGGGACTGAGCATGCCCCTCCAAACGACTGAGTAGGGCAGTGGACAGAGGAGGAAGGACATTTGTTTTCTAGTTGTTCCCAGGAGGAAGACTTGCTTACTCAATGACAGATTTGCGTGTAAAAGGGCAGCTCAGTCTCTGAACCTTCTCTAGTCTCTGTTCTCACTTTGGGTTCTTTTGCAGATCACCAGCCACATTTCAGATTTAGCTGTTATCAGTCTCCTACTAGAGTATAAGTATAGATGTAGGGTCATCAATCTGTTTAGGTTCCTGTTAGAGTCTCAATTCCTAAGGCAGTGCCCAGAACACAGTCTGTTCATAATACATTTTTTTTTTTTTTTAAGGAAGGAAAGATGGGTAGAAGGAAGGAAGACAGGACTACATTAAATAACTATGTATTGAGGCATCATAACTATTGTTATTATTATTATAACAATAATACACATACATACACAAGCATTTGCACACATACTTTTACATGGGGAGCCATCTCTGACACTGAGGTGGGAGCACTGGATTTTAAATAAAGACCACTTCTCAGGAAGTGGTTTGTGGCTGCCTTTGAACTAAAGATCTTATTTTTATGTGGAATTGAATAAAGTTGGAGGAGAGAGTAACACACTTGGTACCAGAGGTTTGGAGGAGAATGTGGGAGTGGGAGAGGGTGGGGAGAGTACCAAGTGCCAGTTAGGAGGGGAATCAGTGCTGATGCTCTGTTGCACAACACCAAGGCTGTAGTTCTTAACAATAGGATTTTAAAAGAGATTAAAAAGAGGCAGTTTTGTAAGACTATGAACATTTGAGGTAATGTATATAGATAATAACTATGTAGATTTGGCCATTGTGTGATGCAACATGTTGAACTATCACAGCCTATAAATTCATACAATTAGTATTTGATAAAAATATTAAAGACTTTAAAAAAATAACTAATATGCATGAATATGAACTATGTTGGTGGAAAACATGGCATTGAAAGTTAATGACCCTAAAGGGGACATAAGAGGAAATAATATCAGATCTCATATATTTGAGTATAACTCACTTGGTTAGTTCAGCTATTTGCCTTTGACTTAGTAGATGGTAATTTGACAGTGTGATCTAAAAAATGCTATAATCGGAATTTCCTAGAACTGCCAGCTCCCAAATAATGACATAGAGATTCTTAAGTATAAAAGCTTGACTGATTCCTAACTGGATTTTTTTAATTTTTTAATGATTTATTTTTATTTTATGTGCATTGGTGTGTTTCTTGCATGCATGTCTGTGTGAGGGTATAGAGTCCCCGAGAACTGGAGTTATAGACACCCAACTATCTCTTAAAGCTTAAATGAACCCATGTTTATTAATCTACATTCTGCCACATGGCTCATTACCTCTCTTCAGTTCTGTACACCCAACTTTCTCCATATCTAGCTGGTGAATCCCCCTCACCTCAAATTCTTACCAGAGTTCCTGTCTCTCTCCAGAAGTTCCACCTATCCTTTCTTGCCCAGCTACTGGCCATTTAGCTCTTTATTAAAACAATCAGAAGGTCTTCTTGCCCAGCTACTGGCCATTTAGCTCTTTATTAAAACAATCAGAAGGTCTTCCTCCTACATTGGGTACCAACTGTTGTTTTTAACTAAATTTCAAGCTTTCTTTTTACTAATATAGACTTGGGAGCCAGATGTTGGAGAGAATACCTACAGCTCAGAGAGGTTGGGCAACAACAGGCTTATCTTCCTTTCTGTCTGGTGACCCACCAAGAGAGCGTCTCTCCAACCATCCCAAACCAAAAATACAAAAGAAAAACAAATAACAACGAATCCCATGAAACTCCAAGTTCCTCTCTTCTCCTTCTTCTGCATCTCTCTCTATCCATATTTCTGGCTCCACCATACTCTCTATGGCTAGTTCCTGTCAACTAGCTTTTCCTCTTCCTGATCCAAGACTGATTATATTAACACCGTCTTGGGAGCTCATGGTGCAATCAAATACACTGCAATAAGATGTCTCTCATCTTCCTGCCTAAATATCTGAAAGAAGCACCCAAAGCAGAATCTTACAGCTAAAGTTCTTAAAGTACTGTTATGAAAGGAAGGCATTGGCAGTGGGCTGCTGAGCCAGGGCTACCTCTTGTTTCCTGCCTCTGCATCCTCCTAATGTGAAGTTGATGGAAGCCTTCTGTGCATCCTTTCCTGGAGCTCCTTTGGACCATCCTTCCTAGCATCAGCACAAATGCATCTGCCTTTCCTCTTTGAGGAGCTCTATATACATTTTAGTTCATTGAGTGGTCCTTGCCTGATTTCTGCTGCATCTGTGGTTTTATTTCTTCTACCAAATATCTTCTCTGCAGTTTCTAAGGATGTGGGATAGGAATGAAAATGGGGTACACACAGATTAGATCATATCACTGTCCTTTGATGTTCCATTTCTGCATCAGTCACCATGCCTTAATTTCACACTGACATGAACTAGTTTGTTTGGTTTTTAAAAAATGTTTTTTTAAATTTTCTTTAAAAATTAGTTTGTTTAAGCAGGTATAGTTGTTACATTTTATTAACGGAACTTAAATTGGTTGGTCACAGACACACACACACGGTGGAACGTGCACATCTGTAGTGATTTGCCTCTACCATCTGTTTATACAGCTTTGTGGAAGTAATCTTTTCACTATGCTTATAAAATCATGAGTTTGAAAAATGGAGATAACATGAGAAGATCTGCAGGGGGCTGAGAATAGTACAAGTGGAGGACTCATATATAAAATTCTCAAAAATGTAAGTTAAAAAACTAACTCACCATTGCTCCACCTTAACCTCAACTTACTTCTTCTCACTGAGTCAGTGTCTACCCAAAGTAGGTCATGATTTAGCCCCAATACTTATTTTTTTATTTAAATATTTGTTTAAAATTAGCTTATAAGGCGGGAGTTGGAGAGATACCTCAGTGGTTAAAAGCCCTTTCTGTACTCAGATTCAGTTCTCAGGTCCCACATGACAGTTCCCAACTTCCTGAAACTCAAGCTCCAGGGGATTCATTGTCTGACAATTCATTGTCTCCACAGGCATCAGGCATATACACAGTACACAGGCAAACATGTAAGCAAAACACTTGTTCACATAAAAATGAATATTTAAACAAATAAATCAAAAGTAACAGATTTACTTGTGACATTTTCATTCACACCTAATTTTGGTTGATTCTGTCCCTGTCCCACTGTGTCTGATCATTTCGTCTCCCTTGTCCACTGTTCCCTCCTTTTCCCACTTATTTCCATTGCCCCCCACCCCTTTCTTTAAAGCTTCTTCCCTTTTTTCTTCTTAATTTCATGGGCTCCTTTCTAGTTTCCTGGCCTTTACATATTTGCTCCCACCTAGACATAAATATTTAGCAGTTATAGGCTAGAATCTGCACATGAGAGAGGGCATACGGCATTTGTCTTTCTGAGCCTGGGTAACATTGCTTAGTACAGTATTTTTCAGTTTCATTCAGTTTCTTGCAAGTTCCATTTTTCTTTATGGCTAAATAAAATTTCACTGTATATATGTAAAACAGTATCGGTACAAGTACCATCAATTTTATGGTCAGATCATAAAAAGCCAATTGGTAGTGTTCCCATAATTAGAATATCACATCAAAGTGAGGAATTTCATGTAAGGCCAAAGCTTTTCTCTATCAAGATATGTAGATCACTCCTGAGTCCTGGCCCACAGCTGACTAAGAGGTAAGTGGTACCCCAGCCACCAGGCAAAGGGGAGACAGTGTTCTCCGATCCCCACCTCATGGACACAGGCCCTGGCACCTCAACCACACCCAGCTCTGCCTTATACTAAAGAAAGCTGGGAGAGCCCCCTGAAGCCCAATCACCAGCAAAACACAGCTGGAGGGACATCCCACGGACCAAACCCCGCCCCAACCACGATCTGCATCATCACACACTGACAACTGGAGACCTCTGAAGCCTCCTGGTCCACAGCTGACTAAGAGCCAACTAAGAACGACCCCTGTGACAACTGGCGTCATGACACACAACTCCTTGGCCTACAGCCAAGTAGGAGTAGACTAAGAACAGCTCCTGCAATTGCTGGAGACACACAGCCCTGGGGCCCACAACTGTCTAAGAGACGACCAAAGCTGACTAAGAGTAAACCAAGGAAGCAATGGGTGGATGCCAGTAGAAGAATACACATAACAATATAAAGAACAACAAGCTGGTAGTTCTACAACAAGACCTGAGCATACCAATGAAGGGAAAACAGAGTGAAACGACCTTAAAACAACTTTATAAAGATAATAGAAGCTTTAAAAGAGGATATTAAAAACTCCTTTTAAAAATAGAAGAAAATTCAAACAAAAAATTGAAAGAAATGAACGAATCCCTGTGTACTGCCCAGTCTCAGCGAATATCCCCAGAAATATCCCCAGAATCACACCAAGTCTCTGAATGCAAACACAAAGCAAGGTTTATTGCAGCTGTACAGCTGAGCTCAGCTCCTGACTGTCACACAGCAGTGCTAGTGGAGAAAGGCCCCTACTTTAAAGCAGGGCCTTTTAAACAAAGATCAAACAAAGACCGTAGAAATAACATTATCAGGCTGGGAGGTGAGGGATCCAGAGGAAGTTTCATTACTATTGTTGACAGGTGGGTAGCTTCTGGATGATTTGTCATCTTAGGATGGGGAGAAGATGCTTCACCGCTGGGTTGGAATATCCTCTGATTACCCAGGACCTTGGTCACTTGGCCTTGGGTGTTTGGCATTGGGGGTTTAGAAACTTCTCAGCTCCCAAAATAGCTCCATGCCTTCATGGTGGAGGGACTTTAGTTTCCACACCTGTAAGAAAATAAAGAAAACCAAGAAAAATAAAATAAACCAAACAGGTGAAAGAAACATTCCAGGAATTAAAAATTGAAATAGAAGCAATAAAGAAGGAACAAACTGAGGCAAAGCTAGAAATAGAAAACCTAAAGAAATGAACCAGAGCTACAAATGCAACATAACTAACAGAATGCAAGAGAAGGAAGAGAGAATCTCTGGAGTGGAAGATTCAATAGTGAAAATAGATACATCAATTAAAAAAAAAAAACATGAAAACCAAAAAAAGTCATAATACAAAACATCCAGGAAATCATGAAAAGACCAAATTGGAGAATAATTGGAATTGAAGAAGGAGAAGAACACCAGCTCAAAGGCACAGAGAATATATTTAACAAAATCATAGAGGAAAATTTTCCCAACCTAAAGAAGGAAATGCCTATAAAGATACAAGAAGCTTACAGAATAGCAAATAGACTAGATCCCCCCAAAAGTCTGCTTGCCACATAATAATTAAGCCACTAAACCTGCAGAGCAAAGAAAAAATACTAAGAGTGACAAAGGAAAAAGGTCAAATTACCTATAAAGGCAGACCCATCAAAATGATACCAGACTATTCAATGGAAACAATGAAAGCAAGAAGGTCCTGGTCAGATGTTATACAGACACTAAAAGAACATGGCTGCCGACCCCGACTACTATACCCAGCAAAACTATCAATCACCACGGATGGTGTAAACAAGATATTTCACAATAAAACCAGATTTAAACAATACCTATCCACAAATCTGGCCCTACTGAAACTACTAGAGGGAAAACTCCAGCCTAAGGAAACAAGATACACCCATGAAACCATAAGCAATCAATAATCACACAGAAGAAAAAGCTAAAACATGGAAACACACACATGCTACCACCAAAATTATCAGGAAATAATAATAACTATTTATTAATATTCCTTAATATCAAAGGACTCAATTCACGTATAAAAAGACACTTCCTGATATGATGGATACAAAACCAGAAGCCATCCTTCTGATGAATACAAGAAACACACCTCAACTTCTAAGACAGACACAGGTTTAGAGTAAAGGGTTGGGAAAAAAAACCTTTCCAGTCATACGGTCCTAAGAAACAAGCTTGTGTAGTCATCCTAATATCTAAAGCTATTCAAACTAAAATCAATCAAAAGAGACCAGGATGGACATTACTTATTCATCTTAGGAAAAATCCACCAAGATGAAGTCTCAATCTGAATAAATATTATAAATACACTCAACACAAGGGTACCTACATATGTAAAAGAAACACCACTAAAGCTTAAACACCACTTAAAGCTCACATCAAACACCACACACTAATTAATAGTGGGATTTCAATATCCCACTTTCACCCTTGGATAGTTCAGCCAGACCTCAACAGAGAAATAAGGGATCTAACAGATGTCATGACCCAATTGAACTTAATAGATATATACAGAACCTTTCGCCCAAACACAAAGGAATTTACATATTTCTCAGCACCCTATGGAACTTTCTCTAAAACTTACCACATACTTGGTCATAAAGCAAATGTCAATAGATAAAAAAATGGGAATAACTCCTTGTATCATATCAGACCACCATGGCCTAAAGTTAGAATTGAACAAAAACAGAAATCACAGAAAACATACAAATACATGGAAACTGAACATCTCTCAATTGAACCACCTCTGGATCAAGGAAGAAGTTAAGAGAGAAATCACAGACTTCCTATAATTTAATGAAAATGAATCCACAACATACCCAGACTTATGGGACATAATGAAAGCAGTGTTAAGAGGAAAACTCAAAGCACTAGAATCCTATATGAAAAAAAATCTAGAGAAATTTCATGCAAGAGACCTAATAACATAGCTGAAGTTTTAGAACAATTAGAAGCAAAGTCACCTAGAAGGAGTAGATGTCAGGAAATAATCAAACTTAGGGCTGAAATCAATACAATAGAAACAAAGAGAACAATATAAAGAATCAATGAATCAAAGAGTTGGTTCATTGAGAAAGTCAACAAGATAGATAAACCCTTATCTAAACAAACAAAATATCAGAGAGAGAGAGGGAGGGAGAGAGAGGAAGAGGGAGGGAGGGAGAAAGATGGAGGGAGGGAAGGAGGGGAGGGAGGGAGTATACAAAGGAACAGAATCAGAAATAAAAAAGGAGACATAACAACAACACTCAGGAAATCCAGAGAATTATCAAGTCATAATTTGAAAATCTATGCTCCACTAAAATTGAAAACTTAAAATAAATGGAAAGCTCTCTGGACAGGTACCTCTTACCAAAATTACAGATAAATGACCTAGACAGACCTATAACCCCCAAGGAAATTGAAGCTGTTATTAAAAGTCTCCCTAGTTAAAGAAGAAAGAAAGAAAGAAAGAAAGAAAGAAAGAAAGAAAGAAAGAAAGAAAGAAAGAAAGAAAGGAAGAAGAAAGAAAGAAAGAAAGAAAGAAAGAAAGAAAAGAAAGGAAGAAGAAAGAAAGAAAGAAGAAAGAAAGAAAAAAAGAAAAAGGAAGGAAGGAAGAAAGAAAGAAAGAAGAGAAAGAAAGGAAGAAAGGAAGAAAGAAGGAAAGAAAAGAAAGAAAGACAGACAGACAGAAAGACAGAAGAAAGAAAGAAAGAAAGAAAGGAAGGAAGGAAGAAAGGAAGAAAGGAAGAAAGAAGGAAAGAAAAGAAAGAAAGACAGACAGACAGAAAGACAGAAGAAAGAAAGAAAGAAAGAAAGAAAGGAAGGAAGGAAGGAAGAAAGAAAGAAAGGAAGGAAGAAAGAAAGGCAAGCCCAGGACCAGACAGTTTCAGTGCAGAATTCTACAAGACTTTCATAGAAGAGCTAATACCAATACTCCTCAAACTGTTCCAGACAGTAGAAACTGTGAACATTGCCAAACTCTTTTTATGAGGCCACAATCATCTTGATTCCCAAGCCACTCAAAGATGCAACAAAGAAAGAGAATTACAGACCAGTTTCCCTCACGAATATTGATGCAAAAATACCAAATAAAATTCTGGCAAACCAAATCCAACAACATATGGAAGAAGAAAATCTTCCACCACAATCAAGTATGCTTCATCTCAGAGATGCAGGGATGATTTAACATACATAAAACTGTGAATGTCATCCATCATATAAACAATCTGAAAGAATAAAACACATGATCACCTCATTAGATGCTGAAAAAGACTTTGACAAAATCCAACACTTCTTCATGATTAAAGTCCTGGAATACAGGGAAAATACCTAAATATAATAAAGGCGATATACAGCAAGCTGACAGCCAACATTGAACTAAATGAAGAGAAACTGAAAACAATTCCACAAAAATCAGGATCAAAATAAAGCTGGCCCCTCTCTCCTTATCTAATCAATATAGTTCTCAAAATTTTAGCTAAAACAATAAGAGAACAAAAGGAGATTAAGAGGATACAAATTGGAAAGGAAGAAGTCAGACTATCTCTATTTGCAGATGATATGATTGTATGCGTAAGTGACCCCCCAAATTCTACCAGGGAACTCCTACAACTGATAAACACCTCCAGCCATGGAGCAGGGTACAAGAATAACTCAAAAAAATAATAGCTCTCCTACACAATAAAGATAAAAGGGCTGAAAAAGAAATAAGGGAAATGTCAACCTTTACAATAGCTGGAAATAGCATTAAATACCTTGGTGTAACTCTAACCGTAGAAGTAGCAGACCTGTTTGACAGAAGCTTTAAATCACTGAAGAAAGAAGTCAAAAGAGGAGGATATCAGAAAATGGAAAGATCTCCCATGCTCCTGGATAGGTCGGGTCAACAGAGTAAAAATGGCAATTTTACCAAAAGCAATCTACAGAATCAATGCAATTCCCTTCAAAATCCCAACACAATTTTTTACAAACCTTGAAAGAAGAATGCTCAACTTCATATGGAATAATAGGAAACCTGGGATTGCTAAAATAATCCTTCTCAATAAAAGAACGTCAGCAGGAATCACCACCCCTGACTGCAAGCTATACTATAGAGCTACAGTAATAAAAACAGCCTGGTACTGGCATAAAAACAGACTTGTGGATCAATGGAATCAAACTTAAGACCCTGACATTAACCCACACACCTATGAACACCTGATTTATGACAAAGAGGCCAAAAATATTCAATGGAAAAAGATAGTATCTTCAACAAATGGTGTTGGCTTAAATGAATGGTAGTATGTAGAAGAATGCAAATAGACCCAAACTTATCACCCTGCAGAAAGCTCAAATCCAAGTGGATCAAAGACCTCAACATAAACCCATAAAAAAGTGAGAAATATCCTCCAATGCATTGACATAGGTAAACACTTCCTAAATATAACACCAGTAGCACAGACACCAAGAACAACAATCACCTCCTGAAACTGAGAAGCTTCTGTAGGGCAAAGGACACAGTCAATAAGATAAAACGACAGCCTACAGAATGGGAAAAGATCTTCACCAACCCTCCATCTTACAGAGTACTGATCTCTAAAATATATAGAGAACTCAAGAAACTAGAGCCCTCAAACCAAAATAACCCAATTTAAAAAAGGGGTTCAGAGATGAAAGGGGAATTCTCAATAGAAGAATTACAAATGGCTGAAAGACGCTTAAAGAACTGCTCATCATCCTTAGTCATCAGAGAATTGCAAATCAAAACAACTTTGAGATACCACCTACACCTGCCAGAATGGCTAAGATAAAAAACAGAGATGACAGCCTATGCTGGAGAGAATGTGAAGCAAAGGGAACACTCCTCCATTGTTAGTGGGAGTGCAAACTTGTACAGTCACTCTGGAATTCAGTATGGCGCTTCCTCAAAATTACTGGGAATCCATCTCCCCAAGGATCCATCAATACTATTATTGAGTATATACCCAAAGGATGCACATTCGTACCCCAAAGGCATTATCTCAACTATGTTTATAGCAGCATTACTTGTAATAGCACAAGAACCTGGAAAAAAACCTAGATGCCCCTCAACTGAAGAATGGATTGACAAACTGTGGTACATCATCTACACAATGGAGTACTACTCAGCAGAAAAAATGACATCCTAAAATTTGCAGGCAACTGAATGGATTTGGAGAATACCCTCCTGAGCAAGGTATCACAAGCCCAGAAAGATAGACATGGGATGTACTCACTCATAAGTGGACTTTAGACAAAAAGCAAAGACTACCCAAGCTGCAAGCCACAACCCCTGAACATCTTGGGATCAGAAGGAACTTGAGACATCCAGATATTCCCCTAGGAAGAGCAAATAGAGAAGATCACCTTAGCAAATTAAGGCAATAATGGGTTGCAATCAAGAAAATGTGGGAACAAATCATGAGAGGAGATAGTTGAGTGAGAGGAGCAACAAAGAGGGAGGAAAAAAAAAACAGTTGGATATCTTGATAGAGGAAGCCAACGTGGACTTGTAAAGAGACAAGGTGCTAGAGAAACCTCCAGTAACTCACAGGATGTTCTTAGATAGGTCTCCAACCAATAGTGGAGGGGGTCCCTGAACAGGACTTCCCCTATAATCAAATAAATAACCACCCTAAGTGTCATCACAGAATCTATATCCAACAGTGAATAGAGGTGGAGGCAGAGATCCATGGCTGAGCATTGGGCAGAGCTCCTGGTCCAGCTGAGAGCAGGGGAGGAGAGTCTGTATGAACCAGAGGATAGGAATTATGAGGAACATTTCCACAGTGGGGGCTAGCTGGAGCTCTGGGGAGCTCACTGAATCAAGGTCAGCCACTGGGGAACCATCAGGAAAAGGAGCTAGGCCCTCCAAGTGTAGCTGTTGATTGGCATGGGCAGTATGGAGCCTCGAGGGGTGGGATCACACCATGTTCTTGTGCACGGGCTGGCACCTTGGAGCCCATTCCCTGCAGAGGAACACCTAACCCAGTCTTGACATTGGTATGAGGAAATCGGATTTGCCTGGTTGGACAGGCCATGCTGAGCTAGACCCACCTTGGAACTTCTTAACCTTTCGGGGGAAGGGGATGGGGAGGTGGGGAGGGGGGAGGCTAAAGGCTGACCGGGAGGGATTGGGAGGAGGGAAGGGAGGTGGAGCAGGGGGATACATGGAAAAAAGACTTTTTTATGAATAAAAACAAATCTTAAACTCAAAAAAAGAAAAGACTGCAGAATGTAACAGGAAGGTGAAGCATAGGGTACAAACGACTGATTTTCTGTTTTCCTACCTGCTCCACCTCCCCCCACTCCACATAAAAGAACAGATAAAGGCACTTTTGTGATGTTCTATCGTTCATCACTTAACCAAGGCTGTTTCATGACAGGAAATGGTTTTGGTATATGAACAGGTACCAGGGAAATGAAATTATTTTCTTCTGATTGTATTTGACGAGTCCTATTTGTTCAACACATGCTGGTTTTATGTGTGAGGACCTCTTGGGTCCGTTAGATTCTGAGTTAACGTAGATGTGGAAGAGAGATCCGGCTGGCCTTGAACTCACAGAGAAGCAGGTTGTATTTTTCCATTTTCAACTTCCGACTCCTGCCAGGCTCCCCTCCCTACTTTCCTCATCCATCTTTCTGGGTGCTCTCTCTCAAAAACGAGGAAGCAAATAAACAACAACCACAAGGAACAAGAATTAAAACAACAAGAAAAACCAAAAATTGAGGAGATAAACCCTATAAAACCCAAAGCCTAAAATTAATACAAATAGGCAGAAGACCAATAAGATGAAGGAATGCCAAAATACAGGACAGCGAAAAACTTTGCAAAAATACCATTGTGTGTATTTGGCATTGACCATCTCCTCCTAGGTGTCAGACCTGCCCTGAATTGCAGTTAATATACCTAGTGAAACTTGGTTGGAGAAAACAGCTTTTCCCTTTGCCAAAAGGTACTGGTTGCAGATAGCTTTTTGATCAGGGGCGGGGCTCTGTGTGTACTTTTTTCTGCCTTAGTGTTGGGATCCCAGCTGGCTTGCTCTTCATCAGATATTGGGCGTACTGCTACAGTCTCTGTGAATTTGTATAGAGATAAACCCTACTGTGCTTAGAAGACACTGTTTCCTTGGAGTCATCTGGATTTTATAGTCTTTCTGCCTTCTATAAATCCCTGAGACTTGACGGTAGGGGCTTGATGAGGAAATTCTATTAGTGACTGAGTATTCCAAAGTCTCTTACTATCCTCACACTTTCCAGTTGTGAATCTCTTTGTTAACTCTTAATTACTGCAAAAACTTCTCTGTTGTAGGTTGAGCAAGGTACTGATCTATGGGTCTAGTAGTATCTTATTAGAAATCATTTTATTGCTATGATCCCTTTAGCAGAATAATAGTAATAGAATTTTCTTTAGGCTCATGACCTATCTAACCTCTGGTTCTTGGCCTCTTTAGCAGGCCTACTCTATCCAATGGAGTATGCCTTAAATCCAATGGAAGGTTATTGGTTGCTACCATAACATCTGTGCCCATATTTCACTAGCATACCTTGCAGGTAGGTCAGTTGTACATGTGAGGGTTTATTGCTGGACTGATGGTCACCCTTTTCCTCCAGTAGTGTGCAGAAAAACTTCCAGGACTATAAATAGAGATAAGGCTTCTAGTTAGGTGCTGGCTTTATTTCTCTGTGTTCAATCATGTACATGTTGTCTTTAGTAATAGGGTCTTATCATCAGTTGTGAAGAGCAGCTAGTAGAGTTGGCAATAGCCTGTACTGTTTGCAGATAGCTCTAGGGATTCCATGGGGACTCTTGTAACAGGAGGTTTTACTTGGTGGAATGAGATTTTTAGTTGGTGTATTTTCTTCTCTATTAATGTGATGACTCCATTTAGATTCCTTCCATATATGTATCTGTTTTAAGAAGCTTCCCTAATAGTAGTTCTCAATATATTTTTTCAATCAGTCTTTAGTGTTAAGTCCCATATTTCCTCTGTACCCTTCTCTCCCACCTTCCCCATTTCATCTAGTTTCACCTTTATCCCTTCATAACTTATATTTTAATTCTCCAACCTGGTCCATTACTAAGTACCTGACTTCTATGGTTATTCAGATTGTAGCACACATATTTGAAGCTTATAAGTTAATGTTCACATAAGAGAAAACATACAATAATTGTCTTTTGGGGTCTGAGTCACTTCATTCAAAATGATTGTTCTTAGCTCTAGCCATTTGCCTGTAAATTTCATTTTTAATAGCAGAATAATATTCCGTTTTCTTACATGCACCGCCTTGGCTATTATTAAGGGAGTATATCTCTGGATTTCCTCAGTCTTCTTGTGATGTTCCCTTTTTAATTCTAATTTTATTAATTTGGATCTTCTTTGTCTTTTGGTTAATTTGTCTGATTTTTTTTCTTGTTTCTATTTCATTGATTTCAGCCCTGAGTCTGATTATTTATTTTCATCTACATCTTCTGAGTATGATTTCTTCTCTTCCTCTTCCCCTTCTTCGTCTTGAGATTTCAGGTGTGTCATTAAATAGCTAGTGTGAAATCTCTCCAGTTTCTTTTCTTTTCTTTTTTTTTTTTTTAAATGTAGGCTTTCAGTGCTGGGAACTTACCTCTTGTGTTCCGTAGGTTTGAGTACGCTCGTGTTTTTGTTTTTATTTAATTCTAAATGTTTTTAATTTTCTTCTTGATTTCTGACTTGATTCAGCTTTCCTTCAGTAGCGAATTGTTTAGTTTCCATGAATTTGTATATTTTCTGTTCTTTTGTTCCTGCTATCCAGCTTTAATTTATGGTGGTCAGAAAGGATACAGGATGTTATTTCAATTTTCTTATATGTTGACACATTTTTGTGTGTGTGTGTCTAAGTATGTAGTCAGTTTTGGAAAAAAAGTTTCATGAGCCACTGAAACTTGTCTGGGTAGAATGTTCCATATGTCTCTCTTAAGCCCATCTGCTTTATGCCGCTATTGAACTCTGGTATTTCCTGGTTTAGTTTTGTCTGAATAACCTGTACACTGGTGTGAGCAGAGTATTAACATTTTCCATCATCACTATGTGGCTTCCACTGTGGTAGTGTTTCTTTGATGGGCTTGGCTATACTTATGCTGTGAATATAAACGTTTAGAATTGCACCATCCTTTGGTAAATGTTTTAAATAACTATGTAGTGTCTGTCCCTTGCTCTTCTGAATAGTTTTGGTGACACTTTCTTGTCTTTTGGATCTATTTACTTGGAATACATTTTCCATTCTTTTACTTTAAGGTGATGTATATTCTTGATGGTGATGTGTGCTTCTTTGATCATCAGAAAAATGGGTCCTGCTTTCTAATGCAATCTGTCAGTATGTGCCTTTTTATTGGAAGAATTAAGACCATTGATGTTGAGATATCAATGAGCTGAATTTATTGATTCCTGTTATTTTGTTGTTATGGTATGGATTTTCCTCATCTTTTGATTTATGTTCTGGAATGATTTGCTCCTGTGTCTTCTTGGGTGTAGTTAACCTCCTTAGACTAAAATTTTCCTTCTGCTGACTTCCGTAGAGATGGATTTGTAGATAAATCCTACTTATTTTTTTAAATCAAAGGATGTCATCCTTTCTTCATCTATTGTGACTGACAGTTTTGCTGAATACAGTAGTCTGAACGGGCATCTGTGGTCTCTTGTGTTTGTAGGGCATCTGTCTAGTCCCTTCTGGCATTCAGAGTTTCCATTGAAAAGTCAAGTGCTATTCTAATGCGACTTTCTTTATATGTAATTTTGTCCTTTTCACTTTCACAGTATCATTTATTTATTTTGAAAATTTATTGTTTTAGTTATGTGCTATAGGGGATATTTTTTTCTCATCCTATCTACTTGGTGTTCATTTGTACCTTGATAAGTATTTCTTTCTTTAGATTGGAGAAATCATTTTTCAAAATTATATTCTATGCCTTTGACCTCTGTTTCTTCTCTTTTTTCTATCTTTATTAATCATAGGTTTGGTCTTTTTTATAGTGTTTCCAATTTTCTGATCATTTATGCCTGGATTTTTTTTTTTTTTTTTTTTTTAGATTTAACATCTTCTTTGACTGAGATATCTATTTCCTCTACCTTGTGTCCAGGACCTGAAATTCTCTTTTAGGCCTTGTAATGTGTTAATGAGCTTATCTCTGAGGTTTTTACTTGGCATTCTAAGGTTTTCATTTCCATTTCTGTTTCAAGTGGGGTTTCCTTTATGGTTCTATTTCTTCGTTAAATATACTTTCAAGTCTTGAAATGTTTTCAATATTTCATTCAACAGTTTGTGTTTTCATGATCTTCATTAGGGAATTTATTCATATTCTCTTTGAAGTCCTTGAACATATTTGTAATTGTTATTTCAAAGTGCTTGTCCTGCACTTCAGTTAAATTGCTTTTCTCTTAGCCTATTGTAGTAGGATTGCTGGCTTCTTGAAGAGAAACGTTGTCTTGGCTGTTCATGCTTGTACTTTTTCGTGCTGTTATCTAAGCATCTGTAGTTAGGATGTTTGAGGTGTTTCTAGATGTAGTTATCAGATCTTGTCTGCGTTGGGTGGGTATTCTTTTTTGGGGGTGGGTGTTGCCATTGCCCATTCTGTGTCTTAGGCAAAGATGTTGGCTGGCTATGCGATACCTGGTAGAGAGTGTTTCTTCAGGTCCTTCAGTGGCACAAAGGGATGAAGATGGGCTAGAAATCAAGGCTGAGGAAGCAGCAAGGAAAAAACTCATAGGCACCTGGATCCACACCAGGCAGAGTCTCCAGGGACTCTGGAGTGGGACCTGAGTCTCCTGGAGGCTGCAGCAGAATTAAAAGGAAGTTTGGGAATAGCGGAATGGAATAGCTGGCGATTTTTAGAAGACTTCTTAAAATGTCTTGGTATTTTCTGATGACGATGGAGATAATGATTTTTTGGCAATAATACAAAAAACTTCATCCTTGTTTAAAAGTGTTGTTTAACGGGCTTAAATAAAGTATTGTTAAGGATCAAAGAGCTAACATCTTTATTCCAGGGGTAATATGCTACTCATGTAGACCATGCAAAGCATTTGGGCAGTAACTCCAGGTCAGTGTTTTGGTCTCTCATTCACCTGTAATATTTAAAAAGAGTGGCCTGAAGTATTAGGGGCTAAAAGAATTGTCTGGAAAGAGAGTGAAGGTAAGGAGTACACCGGAAAGGGTGAACTCTTCTTGGGCCTTGAGGATATAACCTGGGGAACATAAGTGTTTCCATCAGCTTGTGGTTTCACTCATACTTGCCAAAAGACTACAGGATAGAAAGTTTCAGAAGCAGCCTGTGGCATCTGAAGGAAACCTTAACTTTGGAAGTCTTTGTACTTGCTTCAGAGGACTCAGGTTTTCTAGGACCTCTGGGAACAAAGAAGAACTACCAGTGGAGAAGCTTCTGAAGTAAGCCAAGCCACAGGATGTAAGCCACACCGAGTGGGATACTCACCCTTCTCAAGTGTGTAATGTGTGGGGAAGTCATAAGTGGACCTTCTTTTTCCTCTAACCTGTTGTGCAGACTTTGTATCTACTGGTTTTTCTTAAACACAGCAAAAATGGGATCTGGAAAATTAGAAATTGGGATCTTTAAAAAAATTGACTCAGGAAAATAGGAAATATTTATATTTTGAAATGAACTTGTAAACAATTTTTAAAAAAATATTGTAACTTAACTCAAGTTAGACTTTATTATGCAAACCTAAAGGGAATTTTAGTGACTATCCTGTGAATTTGTGCTGTAAATTTAGCTATTTCATGCACCAAATCACCAAATTTCCAATTTCCAGTTTGGTATGTATATATGTAATATGTTTGTATGTGTGTATGTATGTATGTATGTATGTATGTATGTATGTATGTATGTATAATGTATGTGAATACACACACACACACACACACACACACACACACACACACACACACACACACACACACATATCCCCTAAAGCCTTTTAAGCATATGGAAGTACTTTTATGAATTATGCTTATATAAGGTTATAAAGTGATTTTCACATTAAGATGGTTTAGAAATAGATTGATTATAAGCATCCAAAACCAGAAATAAGGTTTTATTCTCTCATATGAAAGTCTAGAAGATAGTAGCCAAGAACTACTATGGAGGTTCCGCAGATGGTCACGAGAGATGTTTCCTCCAGGCTTTCTTCTCTGCCATTTCTGTGTAAGGTCCAGAATGGCTGTTGCATGATTGTCTCAGGAAGCTGTATAAAAGGTTTCCACTAATGTCCCATAATGCAGTGTATACCTTATCTAAGTGTGAAAGGAGCTGGAAAATGTAGTCTATGACTCCATGAGTCCAGCTCAAATGTGAGATTCTACTCTTGAAGAGAAAGAAGCAAGACAGTATCAGTGGCTACATTTGCCTTTCACACAGAGGCTTTGAGTAAGCTCTGTGGCATCAGCTTCTTCACCTCTTTGTCCCACCACTTGCTGATCTCACTCTGGGGTGGAGTCCTGAAACTTTCCATGCTGCTTTATATAGCCTTCATTACATTGGAAAGTTTATTTTAAAAATATTATACCTTCAAACAAAACGATAGCTTCCGTCTCTTCCCCCAAGAGACACTTAAATATTTTTTCTTTTTGTTACAATATATAATGGCATATGGCTCAGAGCAGGGAAAGTGATATTGGGGAGGCCATGTGATTCATATGGTCTTCTGAGATCAATTTTCAAAAAAAGCCAAGACTAGGGATCCTAAATCAGGGAGCTGTCCCAACCCACAGGACTTCAACCGGGTCCCTGTCACCTGTAGGGAGAGAATGATAGGGGAAGAAAGGTGCAGAGGAAGGACCACAGGACAAGCTTTTCGAGTGGTCTGTCTTCATTATTTCCAGGCTGCTTATATATGTTTCTGCAGGGCTATAGGTGCAGGGGGAAGGGAGGGCTAGTGAGGGGACAAAACTGTGAGCCAAGGTCAGTGTGTAAGGCAATTATGAGTCAGTGGTCAGTGGGTTCCTTTGTGGCTTTTCCACGGACTGTCTTAATCTAAAGAATGCTGTCCTAATCTAAAGAATGACGAAGAAGGGAATTCTTCAGTTGACTCTTAGCTAATGAACCGGCTCCTGACAGGGAACCATGCCCAGAAACACTAGTTAAATTTTCCTTGAGTAGCTACAGCAGAGCCTGTGCAAATTAATCTTTACTTAAACCTTTAACCATAGGTATGATAATCCTGCCATGAAAGACCCCAGATTTCCTAAAATTGGTTCCCGCAACTCTTTTTAAAAATTGTTTTTATGAACAATTTCTTTGGAGTATAATGTATTCTGGAGTTTGACTGGCTGTCTTGGGAAATCTAATCTTCTGGGTTAGGAAAACAATGTATTTTTTGGTGAAAAATTCTTCTCTGTTCTGGGCTTCCAAGTCCTGATCATCTAAGTTTGTATGGTAAAAATACTGAATCCTTAGCTCACTACAGTCTTCCAGCTCTTCAGAACAAGAATTTCCATTCCTAAGGCCCTCTAGATGCTACCAGAACATTTTTGCACATGCTCTAATTATATCTTATAATTTTCAGATGATCCTGCATAGTAATAATTGATTGAACATTCACTGAATTATGCTTTGGAGAGGGGACAACATTGGAAATGATGACAGTGATGTTTGAAGGCCTTAAGGATCTTCCTCTTCCTCCTCTTCCCTCCCTTTCTCCCTTCCCTCCCCCTTTCCCTTATTTTAGGAAAGTTAAAAAATGTGAACCAATCATGACAAGTTTAAAAAGGCGGAACTAAAAAAAAAATAATACCTAACTGAATGAGCGCTTCCCATTTTATGGGAGAAATGAATTGATTATTTCCCAGCAACACACAGAAATTGCTATTTTCAGATACTAATGAGAAAATAGTCAGTGGCTATGAGCCATTTTTTATATTTGAAATGTCAACTGGAGTCAGTAATTAAAAACAGAATATGCCTTAGTAAGGAAATATTTTAATGCCTGACTTTGATGGTGATTAATTAATTTCTTTTGCATGTGGCTTCTATTTCTTCAGACCTGGATATCAGAAACACATGAACAGATGTCCCAAGTTCTTTTAAACAGAGACTTGGTGCTTAAAAAGAAAAAGGCCTTAGTGACCAAGGAAACAGCGTGTCCTGGGATTTTGGAAAGGTATTCATTGTCTCTTTTTTTGCTTATAGAAACCAAAAATTTCAGGAAGAATTTATATTCACAGGAAAGAGGCAAGTAATCCCAGCCATGTACCAAAGACAGGGTCTTAAATATCTCTGCTTTATGCTTATACTCTGTTTGCAAAAGAATTCTTTGCCCTTAATCATTTATCAATGAAGGTTTTACTTATTCAAGATTCAACTAAAACTCACATTTTAGTGATATAATTTTCTGGTTCAGGGTTCTTACTATCTGGGTTTGAGCCTTATTTCTACAACTTATTTGTAAAACTTATTTTGACATCTATGATCCTGTTTGTACATGTGTAAAATGGGGTTATTTAAATAGTTACTTCAGAGTTTGGAAGAAATAAAGTATGAAGCATGCCTAGACCTATCACTTGCCAGTCAGAATTAGGTAAGTTGTCATTGGCCAAGATAGTCTGGGTATTTTTAAGTCTGATTCATAGGAGATTGCAGGTATTGCTTTGTGGATATTTCTTCAAAAAGAGATAGAGTCCTTGAGGGTAGTAGGGTGTTATGTGTAGCCACACCCGCTACACCAGGCAGAGTGTCCTTCCAGAAAAGTACATAGAATAGTCTTTGTTTTATGTTGTAACTATTGGAAAATGCAGTCAATGATGGAAATGTTTAAAATCTCTTGTTGGCTTATTTTAGTTTTCAAAGTATATAAATATTGCAAACTTAAATTTTTTTCTAAAGGCTGTTGGCTTCAAATTAGTTCTGAATGGTTTTGAAATGTCAAATGTGGAAGTTTGATATATTTCTTAAAAGACCCTGTCTTGCTTACAGGGATCCTGAATTGCCTCCCACAGGCTTTCGGGATGTTTTTATGGAATCCACGCCAGATCAGAGAAAACTGTAAGTTTTCTACAAACTGCTGCTAATTGTATAAAATGTTGATTCAACAGCTTTGTTTACAAATGAGGTGTGTTCCAAGGTTTAAAAAAAATGTCCTTTATATGACGTTTGGACTTTCTTTTAACAGCAGAATTTTTGTCCATAAAGAGGCATAGTATCAATTAATAACAACAAAAGTAACAATACTGATCACACCAAATAAAATAATGCTTATTTGAGAATTCCCCTACTCTGTAAATTCATTTGCAATCTTTGGATGATGGCAGGATTATTGCCAGCATTTGGGATGCTGCTGTGAGAGTGCTATGAGTTCCAGGCCAGCTTGGGTCATGTGAGACCTTTCTCCCAAGCAAAGCAAACATGTGCTGCAATGAGAAATTAATACTTATGAAGCTGATGAAATCATGGCGCAAGTCACCTGTGCACACACTTCTAGCTGGGGTAATAAAAGCTGCTGTTGCATGTCTTACACTTATGAACACCTGTCCTTTTCACAGACTGCTAAGTGTTGTGCTTTGCTGACTTCCATGCTATTTGTCAGTTTCATTAAAAATGCTGCCCAAACGTAGAGCTGGAGAGGTGTCTTGTTTTTATGTGCAAAAGAACCATGGCCTGCCTTTTGGCGGCATGAAGGAAGTTTCATTCAGGCAAGAGTTACAGGTGGTTAAATTCAAGGTACCTGAACTACAAATGTATTCTAGACAAGATGTCTTTAAATAGAGACACTTAAAATAAGGTTGTATGTTGATCAGTTGGTCAAGTGTAACCAGAGGCTTACAGGTACTTCATTCACACCTGTAATTTTGGTAGTTGTGAGGCAGAGGCAGGAGGATTGAATGTGTGAGGCTATCTGGGCTAGACAGCAAGGTAAGCATCAAGATGGGAAGAAACCAAAACCAATACACACCAGATCACTGGGGGCTGGCAGGAATCTAGCCTTTTCCTCTCGTGATGGTTCAGTATTTGCTAATTTCAATGTTTGTGGCAGTGAACAGAGAGAATTGGCCACACACCAAGCTCTAAGACATGAATATTTTTATGGGAAAAATGTATTTAGTTGAGGTTAGCAAAAATTGTCATTGCAAGAAAAATTCTGACCCACTGTCTTTCTAAAGAAGATTGCAGTCAGAAGTTTCTGTCTCACCAGAAACTCTCAAATGCCTGGCAACTGCTTTCTAAATAATTGACTTGGAGGCTTAATATTATAGTAACTGCTGGTCTAGTAGTTCAGACATATCACTATCTAGCTCTAATACTTAAATTGACCCATAATTCTTATCCATGTTTAGGCACGTGGCTTGGTGCCTTTGCTTCAGTGCAGCGTTCTCATCCTGCTTCCTCTGGTGGGCATGTTTGCTCTTCCTTTCCTCTCCCTAGAATTCTCCTTGTCTGGTCACCCTGCCTTTATTTCCTGCCTGCCTACTGGCCAGTCAGTGTTTTATTAAACCAGTACAAGTGAAAAATCTTTACAGTGTACAAGAGCATCTTCCCACAGAAGACACAATGTTCATAATGTATACATGTGTGGAAATATTCTCACGAGCATGATGCGAACCTAAGTGTGCCATTATGTATTACAGAACTCACAATGGTAATCAATGTGGGCTTCATGTCTACTCTGCTGGATTCTTTACTCTATAAACTTGTTTGAAGTCGGGAGCATTTTGTGATTTATTTCTCCTTCTCTGAGCTCTAGTCTGCAAAGCCTTTATTTGGAGATGGAGTTGTTTGTTTGGGTCCTCTGATTTTCTTGGCTTTTTTTTCTCTCTCTCTCTCATTATGTTTTGTTTTTGCAACATCTTTCCTTTTTGGTTTTTTTGAATCTACCCTTTGTTACCCAAGTTCACACCCACAAGATTATTTTCTTCTTCATCCAGAATTCTAACTGTTTTTCTTGATTCTTCTGTTTTCTCCAAGATGCTTTTTTTTTTTTTTTCTCTTGTGAGTTGTCTGTTTCCTCTGGAGGCTTGTGTCTAGGCTGGTAATCACTCAGTCTTTGCCATTTATAGACATGATCAATGGTGAGACTTTCTGACATGGAGCTTCACTGGAGGGGACTATGCCGGTCAGTCTTCCAAAGCAGCAGCATCCCTCAGATTCCAGTCGTTCAACTGAAGGGTGAAAGACCTTTGTCGTTGAAGGCAAAAGGTGATCACGCTGGGAGATCATTGCTGTTCTATACAGTCACAGGATTATGTTGCTGACCAAGTACTTTCTCTTTTACCCATTCCAGTGAGTGAGTCTCCAGCTGAGGAGGGATGAGGCAGTTCTGCAAGGAGAGGGAGGCAGAGATTAGAATTTTACCACTAAGCAGATATTCCCTCCCATCTCATTTTGCTGATTTTAGATGATTACTTTTTTCAAGCCAGGTTCTTCTTCTTTTGAACTCTTAATGGTTGTTTCTCCCATTTCTTTGGCTCTCTGTGTTTTTGTGGGCTCTAATTTCTACAACATTCTAAAAATAAAAATTTTTTCAAAGTTGTTTATTTTTTTTAAGATTTCCCTCAATTTCCTTTTCTCCTTTCTCCCTCCAAGCTCTCCCATATATCGCTCCTTGCTCTTTTTCAAATTCATGGCCTATTTTTTCATTAATTGCTGTAATATATATATATATGTGTATATGTGTACATACACGTATATATACACATCTACATATATGTATACATATATTTATACATAAATACAACCTGCGGTATTAATGTCATCTTTGAGGAAATGTATTAAGGTCCAATTCTAAAGTCATGGAGTCTCTCCTGAAAAATTATCTTTTCCTGAGGACCTTTTTACTCTGTTCCCCCATTCCCATAACCTGGTTAGGTCCCTCCTTTCGAATATCCATAGCACTGTGCACCTCTTTTGTCTAAACATCATTCATCTTTTTGTGTAATGATTTGGATCTCCATCTTCTTGCTGAGTTCCATGCTATGAAGGGCGAGGCTGACATGGTCTCATCCCTTATGTGTTCTGGGATGTGGAGAAGCTTGATGTACTGTGGCTGTAGTATAGTTATGTCTTCAATAAATTGTTTATTTTTAATGTTCAACATCAAATTATATGGGAAAAGGAATGCTAGATTTCTATCTCATTTGATTTAGGGATTTAAGATCTATAGATACAAATGTTTTCAGTTTTAGTAAATGCTTTTGAAGACAAGTCTTTTAGAAATCAACACTTACTAGTTTGAATTGCAAGCCTTACATGTTTATGTAATTTGATTTGTGAATACAAGCAAGGAGATAAACATATGTGCAACTCCAACCCTCTTCAACTGATTTCACATGTAATTCTTCCTTTCAGTAAATGTATATTAATTACAGGATGCCACACAGAATTCTGTGGTAGTTTGAAATCTACTCTCTTGAATATTAAAATTTCTTTTGCTGTTTGCTAACTGTACAGCTGTGGAAGTTAAATGTCAACTTTAAAAGGCAATGAATAAAAATGAGTTTGCTCAATGGACCAAAATAATGTGCTTCAGCTTAGAAAAGTAATGCTGTATTCATAATGTAAATTTAAACTTCATCCTACCTCTTAAAGAAAAAAAACTAGAAAGTGCTATAGCCTTTTTATTTGGGATCCATTGTTACCTTAATTTCCAGATAACACCATTTATATTATAATGGTGTTGAGCTGTCTACTTCATTTTCCCATAACTGAACCCCTAGCTGCTACATCACTTTGCACCAATATGAAGGAAACACTATTAATTCATAAATTGGTAACAGATGCATCAGCAAAACACCAGATATAAGAACAACTATCGTATTTTATGCCACTGTATTTGACACTACTGGCATTAACTAGGGAAAGAGACCCCATAAATGATGCCTTCTTTACATGCCAGGGCCTAAGGAAAAGGAGAATTGTACTAAAGAAATGTGGTGGTTAGTCTTGGTTTGACTGTTTGATGGCATCTGGAATCAACTAAAACTAACTGCTGGGCACTCCTGTGAAAGATTGTCTTGATCGGTTATTTAAAGCAAGAAGGCCTATACTAAAATGTGAGTAGCACCTGACATTGGCTGTCCTTCGTGCATGTGAGAACCAGTTTCTTTGGAGTTCCAATGTAGATCAAAACCCAGTGTCTCTCCAGCCCTTCAACTCCATATTGGGATCACTGGGACATCCACCCTCATGTCCTGAGCAACGTCTCAATTCTCATCCTCTCCAGTGAGAGACAGCCATTGTTGAACTACCAAGATCAGATCATATTCTGTAAGACAATCTAATAACTCACCTTTTAATACAAACATACATACAGAGCATATATTTGTATATGTGTGTGCATATATATACATAAGTATATTCATCTTTTCAGTTCTGTTCTCTGGGTAATACAAGAAAGCAGTTAGATGGAGATTAAAATCTATTAAGTTAGATTAAAAAGACATAGCCTGAAATGACATTTGTAGACTTGAAGGCTCAATTAGCTAGTGTTGCCCTTGAGATCCAGCGATATTCTCTCTTACCAATGTATTTCCCAAGGCATTGGCCATGGTTGGTAACGGGAGAGTTGAAAATCAAGGATACTCAGAGATCTCTTAGAAACAAACCATGCTCTTTTGCTTTGGGTCATTGGGACACATCTCGAATTTATATTGCTTTTACTCCATGTATGCAGACGTCAAGGTGAAGACAGTGTTGGGAGGTATAGTTCAGTAGGACACACAGGGAAGCAAATGGAGCATGCATCTGTCGAATATCTAAGTTTTTCTTTGCCTTTCCACCGTACCCTCAAGTAAGTTTAACTTAATTTAGAAGTACTATTATGAGGCATGGGAAACTAACTTACTTGTAAGTGGGTCCTTGACTATATGATTATCTAGTACAAACTCATTTTATGTACACCCCCCCACACACACACACATCCACATACATATTACTATGTGTGGTCTTGTGATAAGAGGCTATAGTAGAAATCAGGGCTGTCTGCCTACTGCTTTCCTTCCTCCTTCCTCCTTCCTCCTTCCTTCCTTCCTTCCTTCCTTCCTTCCTTCCTTCCTTCCTTCCTTCCTCTTTTCTTTTTTTCCTTTTTGAACAGGGAAAATTCAGTTCTGACACAAGAGCTGGTGCTAGCTTGAGAAAAACCCAAACTGAGCACCCATTGATAGGTGGAGAAATACCCAAGGAAGACTTTGTACGAGGTCAGCTGTGAGTCCTACATCTTATTATTGTTATCAAATTTCATTGCCTCCTGTGGTAGTGACTGGTGCATATCTGTTGAAATTTTATAATAAATGTGTCTTGTTTCTAGAATGCAGATAAAAAACAACAACAACAACAGTGTATTGGTCCCTGGGTAGCTTTTGACACTAAATGGCCTCTCAGAGAGAGTACAGTTTAGGATAACAGAGGACTGGGGACCTACTTTCAGCACTGCCCAGAACTGAGTAGATGACCTTGCTCTTGGCAAATAATCCTTTCTCTCTTCCATCTGGAACATGAGGGGTTGAACCAAATGATCTGTATCATCCTTTTCTTGTGCTAATTAAAGGCTGGCTAGAAGGGGAAAGGTATCTAAATTGACAGATTAAATGAGACCAAAAGGTAGCTGAGACAGTTAAGTGTCCACTGGTGACAGAAAACTCCTTTGTCCCTGTGTGAAGTGGTGTCTTCACAGTAGCAGCAGCAAGCTAAGGCCATCGTTTAACTGCCCACAGTCCATTCCTCTCACAGGGCAGCCTGCATTTCTAAAACACGCTAGACTCTGCAGGGGAAGAGGGATTGCATATAAATCACGGGGTGTTTTCCTTCTTTCTCTTTCCCCTTTTGAAAGTATGGGGCAAGGCATTTATTTTCTTTTCTACTTACTGTGATGACTTGTCTCTCGGTGAAATACCATCTAGGTGCTGAACATATTTCAAGGAGTAAAACATTTTTTAAAATGTTCCTGTGAGGATGTGAAGTAAATAACAATAAACTGTCATGAAGGGAGTGGGCATGGAGAAAAGACCATGGAACCGAAGGGAAATAGATCTGAACTTCGTTCTCATGTTCTTCTTCTGTAGAGCCATTCACTTCCCTGTGTCTAGGCTTCCTCTTTAGAGAGCATCCTTGCCTCCATTCATTGGAATTCAGCTAGGCCATGTATGATTCTGTCCATTCCACCCTCCCCACAAGCCCCGGTGTTGGTCACATGATCCAACCATGATAATAAATGGAGTTTGGGGGGCAATGACTATTTCAGTTTTAAATCAGCCACTTTATTATCTCCAATCATGGTGGGGTGAATGGGTTTAGCTGGGGTTCTGTGCTATTTGATATCAGGACCAGGGTGCTATCCAAGCTCACTTCCACCCTTGGTAGTTAATCTTTTCACTGGATAAGAACTCAGCTGGAGATGTCAGTGCAGTATGTTGTCACCTCCCTGTGAATGACCTGTGCATCTTAAGTTTCATTGTATATCAGCTGAAGTTCAGGAATCAGAAAGCAGAAACTGCCATTTTCCTTAAGGTCTGCACTGGAAAGTTTGGAACCGCACTTCTGCAGCACTGTTTATCACAGCCATCGCAAAGCCAGCCCTACAGCAGAAAGGAAGCAAATGCCTTCTGCCTCTTACACACATAGAGAGAGGGGCAGGAGGAGAGAGCACACCCACAGAGAGGGGGGCAGGGTGATTGCAGCCATCAGACAGGCTGGCAACTTTAAGAAGTAACCAAGGGTGCCTAACCTTACCATTCTTGAGCAGATCTGGAAAGTCAAGAAGCCCAACTTTGCTGATGGAACTTGAAAAGCTACTGTAATGGACTTGGATGTAAAAGATCAATTGGGGAACAAAGGGCAATATGAATCAGCCATTATGCAACTGTTACATCAAACCCCAAGAGCCAAAAGATACTGTATCACATCCTTTGACCTAAATACTGTTACCAAATTATTTTAATTAGAATGCAAGGCAAGCAATGGAACAAGATATTACTAGGCGATAAAACAATCCTTGCTAAGGCACACAACCCAACTCCAGATCAAATAAGGACTGGTGCCATTACCCCAAATATTGCTATAAGAAAAGGCAAGTCACTGATTTGGCCACAGCATATATCATCTAAGCAAGGATACACTACATACGGGAGTCATGTGAAGAAAAATAGTATTAAGTTGGCTTTGAACCCATTTCAACAAATTCAACCAAGTAGAAAGTCAACATCACTCAGTTCTCCAAGCAGCACACTCCAGACACAGAAGGATGTTAACATGATCCCCACCTCACAGGTAAAAATGACAGGCTGGAATCTATGCATGTCTGAATAATCAGTATTCCCACTTGTTCGAAAATGAAAATTTTCATTTGAAGTTTAGAAGCTTGCTGATCACAAAGGTTAATTTTATATGTTAATTTGACTAAGCCAATGGCTACCCAGAGAGTTAGCACTATTTCTGTGTCTGCAAAAGGGGGATGTCTGTGAAAGAGATTAACATTTAAATTAGACTAAGTAAGGATGCTCCCCACCCATGTGAGAGCACATCTTCCAGTCCATGGACAGTCTCAGCAGAACAGAAGCAGAAGAAGGACAAGATTTGTTCTTGTACTAAAACGTCATGCTCACCCTCCTCAGTTCGTGTTCTCAAAACTTTGGATTGTGAATTTATATTCACTCCTACTCTAAGTTCATAATGCCTAATGATGGGGCTATACCATCAGCTTCCCCAAATGTGAATTGCACTGATGGCTGTTCTGGTTCAGTGGCTTGCAGAGAGCAGGTTGTAGACTTCTTGGCCTCCATCTCAGTCAATCCCTGAAATAAAAAATCCTCATATACAAACAGTGTCTCTGAGCTCAGCATCTGGCCTGTCTAAATGTAGCAATTATTATTTCCATGTTTACAAAAGAAAGTGATGTTCAGAGAACTATATATCAAAATTCTAGTTATTCTGTGTCATTCTTCTGAATAGTAAAACATCCAAGACCATAGTTTTGTGTTAATAAATTTTTATTATATCTATGTGTGTGTGTTTACATGGCATGTTTTTGGACATCTAAGGACAACTCTTGGGAATCAGTTCTCTTTCTATCAAGTGTATCTGGGGGTTGAACTCAAGTCATCAGTCTTAGTGATAAGTGCCTTTACTTGTGAGTCATCTCACCAACATCTAAACATCTTAGCTTAAATCCTTATTAAGTTATTAATACCAACTGTTATTAAGTACCAACTATGGGAGTTTGGACCTATTACTTTAGTCTTTGTGCATATGTTTTATCCTATACAGAAAGTAAATGATAAATTAAATTAGAGAGCTGTAGGAAGATTATGTTATTCCATTGTAAATAATTGTCCCTGCACATAAATAATAAAAAGTGCTGATTGGTCAAAGGTAGACAGGAAGTGTGGGTGGAGTTACCAGACTAAGAAAACTCTAGGAACAGGCAGAACAGAAGTCCAGAGAGAAGCCAGAAGAAGCTGATGACAACTATGCTTCTCTGAGAAAAGTTACCAAGCCCCATGGCTGAACAGGATGAGAGTCATGGGTTAGATTAAGGGTAAAGAGTTAGCAAGTTATATGTCTGGGCCTTAGGCCGATCAGGCTAAAACTATTGTAAGCATCTGTGTGCCTCTGCGGGTCTGTGGGTTTGAGGGTCTAAAGCTTGAGGCTAGGCCCGAAAGTCTAGGCCAGAAACCTTATACTTCAGAGAGCTCTTAGGAGTAGTTAACATACAGAAAGTCATTGGAATAGTGCTGATACATAATTATCTGTTTGAAAGTATTTGCATTTTACTCTTATATTTACAAGTTATTGGAACCCAACACAAACTTGAATGATAGAGATAATAGCGTACACAATAGAGTGTCTACAGAGTTCTTTTGATTGACAGCTCTTCCTCTGAAATAGAATGTTGCAGAGTGAGATTCCAAACTTCCCAGTGCAGACCTTAAGAAAATTGGTAGTTTCTAATTTCTACTTCCAGGACTCCAGCTAATATACTGTGAAACTTAAGATGCACAGAGAATTCACAGGAAGGTAAAAACACAGTGTGTTGACATCTCCAACTGATATCAATGTCTAATAGCAGTCTTGGATAGATAGTGGATCTGATATCACACGGCACAGAAACCCCAGCTAAGCTCATTCACCCCACCAAATGATTAGAGATAATGGAAAAGGTTGCTAATTTGCACTACTATGCTTTGAATATACAAAAACAGATATTTAAGATAGTCTTAATATATCTCTAGGTGTCATGCTCATGTGGTTATTTCAATATTAAACCTATAGGTATAGTTTAATCATTGCTAAGTAGGTAGGTCAAATGTTGAGGACTCATAATGTAGTAAACCAGCGAGAATCTGGAAACTATGTAAATTCCTGAAGAAAGCACAAGAGAAAAAAACTCCTTGACTCTGATCTTGACAATAACTTAATGAATTGGACATAAAGGCACAGACACCAGAGAAAATTTTATCAAACTCAAAAGCACAGCAAAATAAATAACGAGAAAAATGAAAAGGCAACTTATAGATGAGGAGAATGTTTGTAAGTCATATTTGGCACAGTGTTTATACCCAAAATAAGTAATGAACCCTTTTATTACTTAAAAGCAGGCAAAGAATTCTCTAAGGAATTTTTCTAAGGAAGACATACAGACAGGAAAAGGTGTATTGAGAAAGTGCCCGATCAGGGAAACATAAATCAAATCCAGGGCCTGAGGATTCAGGTAATAAAGTACGCACTTGTGTGAGTACCTGGGTTTGATCTCTAGTACAGATGTAAAAAGCTGGGCATGGTGCCATATACTTTATAATCTCAGCACTGTGGAGGCTGAGACAGAAAGACCCCGGGAACTCCTTGGCTAGGCAACTAGCTTAATGGCTGAGACCCTATCTTAACAAACAGGGTAGCATGCTCCAGAGAAACAAAGTCTGTGGTTGATTTCTGGTTCCATATGCACATGTGCACACATACATCCATGCACACACTATCAAAACCAAGTGAAGTGCCCCCTCATCCCTGATAAGATGGATAATATCACAGTGACAAAAAATCATATGCATATGGAGAAACTGGAACCTTTATATGCTTCTGGGTATGTAAAGTACAGAGGCTATTATAAAAGATAGTGTGGAAATTACTCCGAATTTTTCAAATGAAACTCTCTTATGATGTAGTGTCCCCATTTTGTGTATATATCCAAAGAAAATGAAGTGATATCTCTCAGAGGAATCTTTATACACTAGATTTTACTGCGGCATAATCCACAATAAGCAAAATTATAGAACCAACCCAGAAATCCATTGATGGGTAAATAGATAAAGGCATTGTGATACACAGATCCAGTGGAGTATTATTTATCCTTAAACATGAAAGTCCTATTTTGACAACATAGAAGAAATCAAAGAGTATTCAGTTAAGTAAACTGTATAGATGAAAATATATTGCAACATCTCGTATGTGGAATCTAAAAGACTGAATTCACAGCAGTTGTAGAATGATACTGGAAGGTGAAATAAATGGAACAATGTTGGTCAAAGGCTACAAAATTTCCATTCTGAGGAATGAATTAATTTGGAAGATTCACTGTACAGTTAGGGGTTGTCATTAATACTTTAGGATTGAACATGTGAAATTTGCTAAGAGTAGGTCATGAGTATTCATGACACAAGAATAAAAGGCAACAGTGGGAAGATATTTTTGTGACTTTGACTGTATTAATAAGCTCACTGTGTTCGAGGATAGCAGCATATCACATTACACACCAGAAATATAAGCAATCTTTACTAAAATAGCAACTACAGCAGAGCTCAAGATGAATGAAGATTTTCAAATTGTCACAATGGGGAAGTTCACACTTGTCTGTCATTTCTTTATGTCCTGTGCCAGAGTTACAGAAAGAGTTGACACCTGAGCTTCCAGATCAGTGGGACAAAAAGATACATAGGCCCCACTTTCCCTGCCTTTGTGGAGTGAACTTAAGGTTATCACATAAGTTATATAGTTGTCATTTACAAAGTATTTACAATAACTTGAAGTCTTCAGCTTCTATTGGTAGATAGCACATCCTTAAGGTAAAGATGTAGTCTAAAGAAAATAAGGATTTTCTAGAATTTCAGATGCCTATGCTGCTATCTGTATTTGACCCTATGATTTTATTTACATAAACTAATATTTAAACCTGGATGCCTTATTCTTTCAAATGGCTCCCAAAAATTATTAGGCTTAAGGAAATACTTTCAATATACCCATTTGATGATGGTCTACTTTGCAGCAGAAAAAAGTTGACATTTGTAGTATGATGCAAAAAAAGTCTGATATCTGAGGCAGGAAAAGTAATCAGTCATGGTGCATAGGTAAGACAGAGGCTCAGCTAAAAGTAGAGAACTGTTAGCTAGTAGTTCCTGAGTAATTAAGGGGTACATTTGGCCACCTGCCATGAACTCTAAGGGCAAGGAGTCCAAGACTGGGATGGTGCTAATGTATTAAGGAACCTGAGATTAGATACTTTTCATCTTTATAATCTCAGGGTGGTTCCTAAGCTGCAAACATGAAGCTGTTTTAGAAGAAACAAGGTGAAAAGCTGAATGGAAGTCCTCTCTAGAATCTTCATCCTACACCTCATGACACCCTGGCAGGGTCACCTTGGCTACAATATTGTTTTAGGCTTCTAGGTGGAGCAAAAGAAGAGAGCGAGCAGGCTGGAAGAGTGTTGAATGGACCAGCCTGCAGGGTATTGCACGCTGGAAGTGAACATAGGATACAGGGAGATGTAACTCAGATGCTGAAGGTGAGGAGAGGCTTCCAAATGGAAGAGACACCTGAGCTGCTAGACCAGTGAGAGAAAAAGGACAATCGAGTGAGCAGGATCCATCGTGGAGTAGTTTGTGGTGATGCACTGTATATTTAATAAAGTCAGTCTGGAATATCAGAGGACAGAAGCACCTCAGGCAATCTATGAAGGAAGGTCAGGGAGTGGTGACCCAACCCTTTAATTCCATCACCCAGGAGACACAGATGCTTCTGCATCTCTATGAGCTTAAGAGCTAACAGCCAGGCAGTGCCATTGGTCCAGGCACTTGGAAGGCAGAGGCAGGAGGATCTCTGTGAGTTCAAGGCCAGTCTGATCTACAAAACAAGTTCCAGGACAGCCAGGACTGTTACACACAAAAAAAACCTGTCTCAACACCCCCCCCCAAAAAAAAAACCAGCAAAACAAAGCAACAACAAAAAGAAGAAATAGAGGAAGAAAAGAAAGAGAGAGAGAGAAGAGAAAAGGCTGGAGAGATGGCTCTGTCCTCTGATATTCCAGAATTTGTTTTTATTAATTATACAACATATCTCCACAATGGTCTGCATTCATGATGGCTGAGCAAGCAGGGCCTGAAAGCCATGTAAGAATCATGTCAGTGATGGAAAAGGTTTTCAAGCACAGGGAAGACATCAGATATTGATGTTTAAGAAGGCACAAAACTGGTAGACAACTGAGGCTACCATCAGGAGACTCTTGAAAGTATCAAGGCAAAACAAAATAAGATCCCACTCTTCCGCAATGGTAGTGCAGCCGGAGAGCGCAGTGCCAGTTTTTCAATGCATTGAGAAAGAATTGACATTTACTGGATCACTGGTCAACTGTGGGATAAGGTGGTTTCAGGTTGTTTCCTAGCCTTCCCGCTTAGGCATCCAGAGGGGATGAGCCCATTCGCTGAGGCAGCATCAGAGAACAGGAGACTGACACTTGAGAACAGACAGCTCCACTCTCAGTGTCTAACATCAGTATCAAAGTTGATTCCTCTTTCCCCAACCTTTTCCCCTCCATCCATTCTCCACCTCTCTTCTAGGCATAATGAGATAACAATATCAATGCAGCATATCGGAGATGCTGCAACAATCCTCACTAAATAGGGCTCAGTGGAATGTGGTAACTTTCCAAAAGACAGGAAGGGACCTAGAAAGCAATAGAACTTGATTTTGTTTTGTCTGGCCCAGTTGATGGCAGAGTGTTTCATCAATCAACACACTGTGTTTCAGGTCTTAATTATGTAAGCCATGCCTTGTCCTTTGGAACTTCTGCATGTTTTGTCTGCATTCTGTCCTTTCTCAGTCATCCAAGGTCATTTGGGTGAGGTTGTTCTTAACTGTGTAGAAGAAACTAAAGCATGGAAATAAGGTATCTGATTCCCCATTAATTAATCTACTTATCCATTCCATAAATATTTATGGAATAAATATGAATCTGAGGTGTTAAGATACAGAGTGTTTAAGTGACTGAATGTTCCAGAATGACTTAAGGGCAAAGCAGAAAGTAGGAATTTTGGGTCATGCCACTGTGTTCCTGATAGGAGGAGAATGCTTTAAAGGATGCTTGGGAGTTTTAGACAGTACCAGCCTTGGATCAGGATTAACAGTAGATTCATATTGTCCTGCAGTTCATATTGCATCTCCATCATGTACTCGTTAACTTTTTAGGATGCAGTTTCTAAAAATCTACCTCTATTCTGAAGCTGTTGAACAGCTACTGAATTCCATCTGACTTAATCAGAAAGCGGATGCAGGAAGAGATGACAAGAGCATTATAATCAGTTCAATATATAATTGGCAGGGGAAGTTAGTGTCTTGTGTCTCAGACTAGTCTCCAACTTGTCATCCTGCTAAAGATGGCCTTGTCCCTCTCCTGCCTCTCCCTCCCAGGTCTGGTCTTATAGATTTGTACCATTGCATCTAGATTTATATGCAATGTAATAGAAAATGATAATTATGAGTAGGATTTAATTTCCCAGAGTGCAAAAACTTCTCACCTAAAATATGGAGATTTATGGCTGTTAGTGGCTAGACTTGTCTTAATACTAGGTACTTCTATTGTTTCCAGGAAAGAGATTAATTTAAATTGTTTCTTTGAGTCACTTATATTTAGAAGATACCATATGATATATACTTGTCTGATGTATACTTCATCTACCTCCTGGGAAAGGAGGTAAGAAAGTAGTTCCTCTTGCTTCAGACAAAATAGAAAATAAGTAATTAAACTTTGAGGTTTTTGCAAGCTCAGAGAGAATTTCATGGGTTGGGATGCACTGTCTTATAATCCATTCACATTTCACCTTGTGTTAATGCACGTGTAGATACTTTAACTAATGGCATGGCTCTAATGATAAATATCAGACCTTCTCATCTCAGAAAACAGCTTTAGCTTTTCTCTGCACCTGTTAAAGGTCAGTGAGAGTATGTGTGGCAAATCGTGGGTGGTACTGGATGAAAGCCAGCTGTACAACTTCCAGACATCCTGACAGCAAAGCGTTGTCCTCATGAATCTACAGCATCTGGTCTTCAATTTTACATTTCCAGAAAGGCTGTTTCTATCTCTGCTTCAGCATCTATCTGACTCATGGAGACTGATTTGTGCTCAATAAACTCTCTCTCTCTCTCTCTCTCTGCCTTTTTGTCTCTCTGTCTCTGTTTCTCTCTCTCTCTTTCTCTTACACACACACACCCAGAATTCTAACTCATTAATTTATAATGAGAAATAAAACTTTCAAGCACAGCAGACAGCCAAATGAAAGCATTCCCCCTCTGTGGAAACCAGATGGGAAGCCAGCTTTTGATCAGAGTATTTGGTCTCAGAGCAAGGGGAATTGGTGATATGATTATAATGATTAATGGCCACAGATTCTGGAATGGGGCTCTTGCAGTTGTAAGTGACAGAGAAACAAGGTCATCTTAGGCAAAGAGTGAGTTTGTTAAAAGACCCCATGGAACAATTGGAAAGTCTGTGGGAGAGTCTCCAGTCAGGACTCCAATCCTGCAGCATTATCTTCCTGTTGCTTTCTCCCAGAAGGCGAAGGCATTACATTCTATGGCTCCTGTCACAGAAGAGTGTGTGGTAAGACGCTTCTGACCCATCCTTCCCAAGGTCTGGATCGGCAGACCCACTGTCCCACAGAAACACACAGACGCTTATATTAATCTTGTGCTGATTGAACCAGGCATATAACTTGGTATCTCTTTGCTCTTAAATTAACTCATGATTCTTCATACCTTTTCTCAGGGCAGCATTTCAACTTCTTTCCTCTACATCTGCTGGCATCTCATCGTGGTGTCTCCATGGTGTCTCTGATTTCTCTGCTCTGCTCTTCCTGTCCCCAGAGTTTTCCCAGTCTGCATACACTTCCTGTCTGCCCTCAGTCAATCAGTGTTTATTAAATCAGTAGGCAGGAGAATTATTTACAATGTAACAGAACATAATCTCACCACCTTTCCTGTTGTAGTGGGGTTTCTGGGTCCTGGGCAGCCAGAGACCCAGACTCTGCCGTGCCAGACCTCTTAGCCACCTAGCCGCCCGCTCAGGCCCCCAGAAATGACTCAGACACTTATATTAACTTGATGCTGTTTGGCCTATGGCTCAGGCACTTTGCTAGCTAGCTCTTACATCTTAAATCAACCCATGTCTATTAATCTGTCTGCCACGTGCCACGTGGCCCGTGGCTCACCTGTGTTCCTTACATGTTGCTCCTTTGGGCTTCAGCTCGGATCTGCCTCTGACTCTGCCCTTCCTTTCCTATCCTGATTCCTCCTCCTACTTCTTCTATGGTGCCTGTCATGGCCCAAAACAGCTCCTTTATTTAAAGATTGAGATTCACAGCATACAGAAAGGCATTCCCACATCAGTTTCCTCTTTTTTTTTCTTTCTAAAACAAGAACAGAAATCTAATCTCCTTTGTATACTTTTGCTCACCTTATCTACAACAACTTGTAACCAACACTGTAAACAAAGACAAACATCCATAGTCCATGTTCGGGTCTGTGGGCATGGTTCTCTAGGCTACTTCCTGATGAATGGGGGCACTGGTAATCCCATGGGAACCCAGAGAAAAATTTAGGATTATGGACAAATCTTTGGTGGAGTAGTCACTAAGGCTGGGTCATCTCAGCCAGTCTCCTTGAAGTTGTTTTGGATGTTTGGACATGCTCTGAAATGCTGAATCATCTGGGTCTTCCATTTCCATTGAAGACTTTTCAGAGGGTCTTTCTCAATCAAATTTTATTTTTTTAAACCAGAAATAAATCCAAAGCCTTTCATTTTCTGTAGAAATAAAGAGAAAACCTCTTCTCCAAAGTGGCAAGTCTTTTGATTTCAATTTTAAAGTCAACTCATTTACAAAATATATAGGTTGGATTAATCCAACAGCATTTATAATCAAACGTCCTTTAGCAGCTTTTAATACTTCATTTTCAGTCAAAAAACTTAAAGATAAGACAATAGCATACAGTATCCAGACACTCTTTGTAATTTCCATCTTTATATGGCTTATTACTATTTCTTTTTTAAGGACTTTATCCTTTTTCTTCTTTATTTTCCCTCTCAAGACTACATATATTTTTAAACATACTCTAAACCATTTAGAGTTTTTTTTTAATCTGTCATTACTGTATATCTTTTATTTCTTATCTATTTCTGACTACACCTTTGCTTGACTAGGGTGGCTGACTCCACCTAGCTGCTTGAATTTCTTTCTGTTTCTGACCTCATCTTTAATCTGCCAAGGTGTGGCTAAGGATTAAAGGCTGGGTGGCTGACTGGCTCCACCGAGGTCCTAGTCTAGCTTCATAGGATTTAGCTTTTTAGCAGAGGCACTGTTAGGACCTGCAATTACCACTCTGGGGAATTTTAGGGTCCATATAGTCACCAAGTACAGGACTGCTGTCTGCTGCTCATGAACTCCGTTTAAGTATTTGGCAGCAGGGCCTCTTAAAAGACTCAAAAGTATTTTGCCTCTGAGGCTGAATCAGGAAAAAGCCATGCCTCTGCTTGCTTCCAGCAAACAGAGCTGATCCAAGAAAATGCTGCTGCTACTGAGAAGCAGTCTTTGACTCTTTCCTTTTTGTCTATATACACAGAGAGCTTTAATACATCATTTATAGCTTGTTGCTTACATTTAGGCTCCTGTGAGACTTGAGGAACTGGCCATGTTGAAGCTTAAGCTGCACTCCAAAAGACCACTATTTTGTAGCCTAAACCCACATGCCTTACCAGGACATCTCTGTACCATGGCTCATGTGAGAGATACAACTCAGAAGCTGTTTTTGGCTCCAGTTCTGTGCTCTAGAACTCCTTTTAGTATTTCTCCAACTTTATGTGGGTGTATATAACCCACATTGGTGCAACATTTGTAGTATGAAGTTTCTGGCTCAGCCTTTTCAACTTATTCCTGAGGTTCTGACAGACAGATCCGCTGAACCACAAAAGCATACAGACACTTGTATTATTTTTATGCTGATCAGCCTATGGCTCTGGCATATTTCTAGCTAGCTCCTGCTCTTAAATTAATCCATTTTTATCTTGTTTATCCATGTGGCTTACTACCTTTCCTCAGAGCAGCATTTCAACTTCTTTCCTCTGTGTCCGCTGGCAACTCATCATGGTGGTGTCTCAGTAGTGTCTCTCTGGCTTCTCTGTTCTGCTCTTCCAGTCCCAGTGCTTTCTTAGTCTGGTAGCCCCACCCAGACTGTCTGTCTCAGCCAATCAACATTTTTATTAAAGAAGTAGGCGGGACAATTATTTACAATGTAACGGAACATAATCCCACTACACTACTTTGTATAATGATCTTGTATCTGACAACCTTGTTGGGATTTGCTTGGAACATTTTGTGGATTCTCTTGGATTTTTTAATCTTTTCAACATTGGGAAGTAAAATTTTTGCATACCCACTCAGTTATTGTAGGGAACTCAGTTTTGTTTCATTTTCTAGGTTCTGCAGTACATCTTAGAAGCTACATCCCCTACGTTAATGACCATGAACTATTTGTAACATAAGACTAGCTGGATGTTGCAGCAACGTTTTGTTCATTGTTTTGTTGTTAAGCCCTTTCTATCATAGCTGCACAGCCATGCACAGCAGCTTTCTGAGCTCTGGAGTCTTTTCTGCTGGCTTATTTGTATGCTTCTGAAGCAACCGCACTGTCTTAATTACTGTGACTTCATACTTCATACTGCCTCTTTGTACCTTGGTGGAGTGAGTTTAACCAGTTCATTCTTCTTTTCCAAAGTGCTATCGTTCCATTTGGTGCTTTATAAAATTCTGTTAATTTTTTGGCCAAGTTCCATGAAATATTTTGTGTTTGATTTATTACATTTATTCATTTAGATGGAATAATGATCATCATGAACGATTCACCTCATTTATAAGTTAAGAAATTATTCTATAATGAACAAAATTTTATGTTTCCCTTTAAACATATATTATATAGCTTTGGCTATATGTATCTTTTAGCAAATTTAGAAAATATGATACTACTGTGAGAACTTTCCGTTTATATGTTGCCTCTGTTTGTTTGCTAGTACAAGAGAAAGCTACTTTGTATAATGATCTTGTATCTGAGAACCTTGTTGAGACTTGCTTGGTACATTTTGTAGATTCTCTTGAACTTTTTTTTTAATATTTTCAACCTTGGGAAGTAAAATATTTCAGTCCAATTAATTTTTTGTTCTGTTTTCTAGGCTCTATAGTACATCTTTAAATAGAAAGGCTCAGTCAGTGATTTGGAGCATTTCTGGAGGAAAGGATATTCGTGAGCTTAATTTTGATTCTCCCTGTTTTTCTTGTAATGTTACCTATTTCTGCTTCTTTTAATTATGTTGGATTTTCCAGGACTAGCAGCAATCACAGGTAATCCCACCCAGGTAATCCTACTGAGGGAAATGAGAAATGTGGGACATCATTATCTTATTTCAAGACTGACATATTCCATTAAACCACTGAAGCAATGTTTAATTCACACTGGGGGGGAGTGAGAAGGAGACCTGCTGATGGTCTAATACTGTCTTACGGTTCTAGGATCCTTAATTTCTGGTGTTGTGTTTCAATTTTTTGATTATGTTAGTTATCTCTCTCTGTTCAAGAAAAAGTGCCTTCTCAGAACTGTCTGTCATTCTGGTCATTCCTTCTTGAAAACTGTAGTTCAAATACTCTGATCTCAGTATCTCCCCCATTATGGTAGAATATTGTTTCTGGAGGTGATGTTCATGGTGTTCTATCTATCCGCAGGAACTTGTTACCTTCTGTCCCCCTGTTATCCCTGCCAACACTCTGATCCAGTGTGGGCTTTGATCTAGCTTTATAGACAGAATTCTTAGAACCTATCCATACACAAATGCAAACTTATAGAATCAAAATCAAATTTATTAAAAATGTAAAGGTTCCATCTGGCTTTTATTTACAATTCTAGAATCAGACTATATCTCATTCTATAATAAAATAGAGTATTCTGATGAGCTCAGTGGAGCACCTAATTTGATAGTGAATGCTAAAGAAAGCAGAAACAAAGGAGTTGAAATGGTTGCTTTGGCTTTTTCCCTTGAAAAGATAAAATGGGATGTGATCCTCGTCTCCTTGAACTATCATATAAGCAACTTAGCTGGGGCTGGCTGGCATGGAGTTTAGCATGAACAGTTCCAGTTTTATATGGTCTTTTGGGTCTGGTGCAGGAGTGTCTATGAATTTATTTTAAGTAGTATTTTCTGTGCTTCATTATGTTTTCCTTAGGAGCAAGTGTGTACTTAATTCTCTTTGCTGTTGACTTGTCTTTGTTTATGGTTTTGGAGGATATGGGTAGATTTAGGATTAAGAAACCAGTGGTGGAAGGGTATTTTACAGTCTTCCTCTGTGACTGTAGATTTATTGTTTATGTTTGAGAATCCCACCTTTCTCTGATTTATATATTTTATATTTTTAGATTCTTATGCATATTTTTGGTGAGTTGCCCTTTTAATCATGGATCCCTATAACTAGTAATTTTAAAATTTTTTTCATTTACATATGCTATTACCAGAAGAAAATATCTCGACTAATACTTGTATGTGTGTTTGCAAATTTTCACTTTCAAGATGTCTTTGAAAATAAATTTATGTTAAGTATTCAAACATATAGATGAACCTTTAAGAAGTTGTGTGATATTTAATTTAAGGCTAAAATGTGTCAAATACCTCACTTTTATTGAGTTTTCTAATTTTTTCCTACTCTTTTAAGTTAATTGATCCCCCCCCTCTCTTTCTTCCTTTCATTTCTTTCAAGTTGGTCTTTCAAACTTCATTTACTGATCTGAAAGTTAAAAAGTTGAATATCTGAATCATTATAATTTTTATTTATTTTTTGACAATTTCATGCATATATACAATTTATCTCAATCACAACCTACCTCTTCACTAGCCCTTGATCCCTGTCAAATGTCCCTTTCCCACCTTCATTCTGCCTCCTGTTTCTACTTCCTCCTCCTCCTCCCCCCTCCTCCTATGCTTATGGTACCCACTGACCACTGCATGCAGTTAGTGCTGCCCGCATACTTATTAGCGCAGGGACCACCCACTAGAGCATGACCATAGCTGCAGAGAAGGATGCAAACCTCCCTCTCCCAGTAGCCCCAGAGCAAGAAGCTCTTCTCCCATTCATTCTGCAATGTTGACTGACTTGTTCTTGTGCAGGACTTATGTTAATAACCACAGCTGCTGCTGTTCCTAATGCAGTGACTATGTCATGTCCAAAAGACAGCATTAAACAGGACTCCACCCCATCTTCAAGATCTTAAATTTTTTTCTTCCCCTCTTCTTTGATCTCTAAGCCTTGGGGGAGGGGATGGTATGTATCCAGTTTAGCCACTTATTCTCAGCCCCTTTGACCAGTTATGAAACTCTGCATTGTCTGCTACCCACTGCAATAAAAAAAAAAAAAAAAAAAAAAAAAAAAAAAAAAAAAAAAAAAAAAACTTCTCTGATCAAGGTTAAAAGCTACACCACTTTATGAGCATAAACATAAATATTTACAAGGCAGTTTGACTTGACAATATACTTATTTAGCAAAACAGTGGTAGGTTCCCTCCTAGAGCCTGTGACCTATTTTTTTTTTTTTTTAAATCAGGTTTACAGTACCAGACATGAAGTTTCTCCTGTGGAGCAGACTTCAATCCAACTCGGAAGCTATTGGTTATTCCTCTAACAGTCTTGCCACTATTGCTCCAGTAGGGTTGTTGGTATTTTAGGATGTGTAGTATATAACCTGTAAGTTCATTGATGGCTTTTCTCCAAAAGTGATCTATCTATATATAGCATCTCCCAAGGCTATGAAAGCTATCCAACATAACAAATATCCTGGTCATTTCTTGTTTATTTTTTTTTCTATGTTCTTCAACCAATGTGTATTGTGTCTTCAGCAGATCTGAAGACCAGATCTTACCGTCTAGCTATACTGGGCAATCAAGAGCAGTAGCAGTGTCTGAGTTGCTTGGGGGGGGGGGGGTGATCTCTGGTTACTTTATGAGCAATAATTTCAAAGAGAGGTATACCACACACTGAAAATTTTATTTAATATCTCATGTCTTCTGGGGGAAGGATTGTTCCCTTTGGAGGCTATCTATGTTCAAACTTTTTCCATTATATTTTTAATTAATTTACAAAGCAGTAGGTTTCCATAAAGCTTCTTCAAACAGTCTTAGTTTTAGTTAAGCCACCCCTACACCATCTTCCTCTTCACCCTTTGTCCCCATTAGGACCTAACTACTATGGTATTCGTAGGTTTCACATCTGTAGATTCAATCAATCATTGATTGAAAATAATTGAAAGAAAAACTCTTTTCTGAACCTGTACAAACTAAAAAATCATTATTTCTGAAACTATGTAGAATCCAAGCTGTTTATGCAGCATTTACATTATGTTAAATGATATAATCAATCTAAAGATGACTTGCAAAGTGCGTAAGTATGTACATATGCCATACACCAATACAAACTTAGAGAAGGAACATGAGCATCCATAGATTTTGGTACTGGGCTCTTCCTCCAAAGTGCAGGGAAGACTGTATTCTTCTAGTTCCCAGGCTCCCAGGTGCTGCTGCTGCTCAGGAAATAGCCCTGAGAGAGCTGGTGGCAATTGGTGGTCACCACCAGACTAAATCTACCACCTGTACCCATTTGCCTACCTGAGTTAGATTTTATTATTTTGAGATTCTTGTTGAATGTTCTTGCCTTCCAAAGAAACTAGATATTTTCTTTGATCATCCATTCCTATAATATTTCTGGAAATACAAGTGCAGCTTTGTTGCTATAGAATAACATCTTTTCCCTTACTCAAATCTCTAAACAGAGAAAGCCTTGTATGTTTCTCTGAGCTCATAGCTAGGGTTTCCCTAGTCTCTCTAATGTGGAGTACAATAATCCAAAGATCTCTTCTCTTGTTCATTACCTATAGTTAAAATGCTCTGTAGGCTTATGGTGTCAGCTTTTATGATTCCCATAGCATATCTTTTTATCTCCAGTCCCCCCCAGGGGCTTCCTTTTGAGCTTGGATAGACTTATATATTTGGTGGAAGGCATATGATTCATCGAGTATTTCTGTGTTCTTAGGATGTGGGGGAGGGGCTAGGGATAGGTTGTGACTTCAGCCACCTAGTTATCTTCTACAATCTCTTTAGTCATCATTTGGTAGAGACTGTAGGACATAGTCAAAAGCATTTTGAGGTAGGAAGTGGGTGATGCTGAGGAATACTGATCACCTAAGACGTGGACATGAGACTTAGTAGCTATAGGTGTTAGCACAGGAACACAGACAGCTGTAAAGAATTGGAGGTAACTGAAGGAATGCTTGCAGGGATAGGTAATACTGTAAAAATGGCCTCAGAAGACTGGACTTGAACCCTGTCAGTGCCAATCTTTCCTGAGATGTGTTTGTTTCATGTCACTGTGGGGTTTTTTTTGGGGGGGGGGGTGTCACTATTTTTCTGACATATTGGCTTCTCATTTTAGGTGTGCTTTAACAACGTATGATGAAGATTATACTCCACAGTATAACTATCCACCACCTGTAAGTACAAGAATTATATTCTAGCTCAACTTGTATAGGTGACTCATCACACTGTTAGTGCATAAGGGGAGAGAAGAAATTATTGAGACTTATAATATCCTACATTTATAAAGAAATACTTGCTGCTTGTGAGAATCAATAGGATGTTTTATAGCTGTAATTTATTTTTGGAAATTATGGATTTTTTAAGGGAGAGACTATCTAAGATTCTAAGTATTGAAGACATATTAATAATTTTCTCCCTCGCTTATTTACTGCCTCCACCCTGAATGGAGCTTTCACAGAATAAAAATCTCTTTTCTATTTACTTTTATTTTATGGGCACATAGAAGTATGAAATTAATTTAGCTCTGGGAAATTGAATGTTGTTTTTAGTCCAGTTTATAGCTTGAATATATTTATATTTTGACAACTGGGTGACAGGACTAGAGGGCAAAAAGCTTCACTTTTCTGTCACTGAAGTAGCCAGTGAAAAATCCTAGGTTGGTCTCAAGTATAAAGACTTGGAGGAGGAAGGGGTTGAGGAGATGAGGACAGGGGAGGGAAGTAAACATAATGACAGAAACTAAATGAAAGTGCCTTCCTATTTGGCTGTACTGTATGCATCTCAACAACAACAACAAAAAATAGATAAAAATGAAATAAAATTAAAATATTTAACTACTGATGAAGAAGGTTTAAAAATGCAACTATTGCCTCATGCAGTGTGATTATCTGCTATTAGAAGAACCAAGATATATTAAACTGTGAAGTGACAAGGATAAACAAGATAAAAATTTTCCAGCTGAGTGGTGGCAGCACACACCTTTAATCTCAGCACTGGTGAGGCAGAGGCAGGTGGATCTCTGTGACTCTGAGGCCAGCCTGGTATCCAAATCAAGTTCCAGGACAGCCAGAGCTGTTACACACACACACACACACACACACACACACACACACACACACACACACACACACCTGTCTCAAAAAAAAAAAAAAAAACAACCAGACAAATTATTTTCTTCCACTAGTCAGTAAATTGTTAAAGAGGAAAGCATACAAGTATAGCAACACAACATGAAATAATTTCTAGGAGAGTATTTTTCCCAGGCCAATGCAAGAAATGTGACAATTAGGTTACTGCCCCAGTCGTGTCCCGTCCCCCCCCCCCCCCCCCCCCCCGCCCAAACCCAGGCTTTCTTTCTCTCAGAGGCTTCTCCCTCACCAAGAGATTATTTCTCTGTGTCTAGAATCAGGACTGACAGGTGACTGATTTGGTCATCAGAGCAGGACAACAAAAGACCTTGTTCTAACAACTTAACCAGGTTCCTGTTAAAGGGAGACATGGGGAAGGAACACTGCAGGGCCTGGCTTGAGGTAGAGGAAGCCATCTTGAGTATCCATGTTGGCGAAGGCTGAAGTCTATTTACAGCTTCTGTTGGCTGCAGCTACTGAGGAATTCAAGGGAGGATGGAGTTGTTGAGTTCATTCATATGCTACAAACAAAAACAGAGATCCCAAGGGCTGATATAGGAATCGGGAATAAGAGAGACAAGACTGGAAAACTGATTATGAATAAAATGTATGTTTAATTATGTTTAATGTAACTAAAACCTCAATGGATCTTTGCTTTTTATCAGAATTTAGGATTATAAGAATTATTTGAAAGAACAAATAGACTAAGCAAATAGAATAATGGTTTGAAAAAATTGAAAAACCAATTTAGCTTTTACCCAGTTTAGAGTAGAAAAGAATTTATCACACCACTGTTATTATGTTACTTTCTCACTATCCTTTATCTTATTGAAAATAACTCTTAATATATAACAGGAGAAAATATGATAGCTATGGATGGGTGTATTTAATACATATAGAAACAATTATTGCAAGAGAATTGTTAAAGACCCCATAGAAATAGAAATGAACAATGAACATGTATAGGCAATGTGTATGGTTGGAAATATAATTATCCAAATAAATATAGATAAAAGATACATTTTAAATGTAAGACATGTGCATTAATAATAGAACTGGCAATAATTTTTAAATGACAAGGGAAGAAGAAAGTCAGGAGGACATAACAACATGGGTAGTTCTGTTTGGTGTTAGGTGGGGGAAGCCTTGCTTCATCTTCCGGGGAAGGAGTTTGCCAGTTTATATTAGGTGACTATTTAACCCAGTAAGTCTCATTTAAGGAAATTTCATCAAAGAAAAATAAATCAAAGTAAGAATAAAATGCATACCACATATGCTGGTCACTATATTACTTATAAGAGAGAGTTCATAAATATACAGTATTAGGGATGTTGATACATTATAGTCACAGGTGGCATGGTGTACCCTTTACATTGTTGATGACTAGAACTTAGCAAAACTTCATTGAAGGCTAAAAAATTGACATAAATATGTTTCGTCAAAATAACATGAAAATATAGAAAAATTAAAAACGTGGAGAGGCTCTTAAGACGTTTGCAAAATTGGCCATTGAATATGAAGCTTTAGCTATTTTTTATCTTTATGTATTTTTTAGAATTTTTCAGTAGAATAGAATTTATAATTTACGATAACAATATATAGTTTAAATACACGTACAAAAACTTGTTTTCAAAGGCCAATGAGATAATAGAGGAGGCAAAGGCTTTAGCCACCAAGTCCGACGGCCTGAGAATCACATGGTGGAAAGATGAAATGAGAGGACTTACCCCAAATGTTGTCCTCCAATCTCCTTATGCGTTATGATACGTGATTCTCCTCTCCACAATACACAAGAAAATACACCGAAAAACACAGGGAAATAAACATATGATTTTAAGATGAATTTCTTACTTTTCTCGCTTATCTTTAAACACGATGAAGTTGTAAGTTCTAATTTCATGTCTGGTGCTGTGATGGAATACTAACAAAAGCCCTGGCTACAGCCCAGGCAAGTTTGTGGGGAAGACTCAGCAGCAGGAGCTTGGAGGAACTAGTTATAGCACATTGTCAATTTTCTATTGCAGACATAAGACACCATGCCAAGATAGTTTATTTGGTGCTTAGTTACAGAGAATTAGAGTACATGGCTGGAAGCATGACAGCAGGCAGGCAGGGTCAGCACTGGAGAAGTAGCTGAGAGTTTACATTATCTTGATCTACAAGTGTGAGACACAGACAGACAGACAGACAGACACACACACACAGTGGGGTGGGGGGTGGTGATGGCAAGAGCATCTTTTGAAATCTCAAAAACTGCCTCCAGCAACAAATCTCCAACAAGGCCACACCTCCTAATCTTTCCCAAACAGTTCCACTAACTGGAGATCAAGTATTCAAACCCGTGAGCCTACTGGGGCTCATTCAAACCACAACACACATTTGCAATAAACAGCACATGGAAACAAATGCTGCCATGCTACCTGCTTGCTACTTTTGCTCCGCTAGTTTCCCTTACACGTTTACAGTTCGGGGCTCAGTCTATAAAATGGTGCTGCACACACTAATGTGGATCTCCCATCTCAACTAACATCCAGGGAATCCTTCACAATCATGCTCACATACCAACTTAATCTAGATAATTTATCAGTAAGACTGTATTCCCAGCTATTCGGGTAACACAAATTGGTTTTGAAAGATTATTTAAAAAAAAAAAAAAAACAAACAAAGAAAAAGAAAAACAACATAAATATGGGTGTGTGAGGAAGTGAGGGTAGATCTGGGAAGAGTTGGGAGCATGAATATGATAATATTCATATATTGAATACAACTCTCAATTTGGAAAAAATAGACTATTCAAGACAATTCTAGGTTGTATCATGTTGCTAGTGAAACCACTTAGCACAGGCATTTAATTAGAAATCTCACAAAATATGAAGACGGAATTTAAATGTAAAGAATGTGAGTCGCGTTCTCGGAGCTCGTAAGTGTTTAGCTATCCATGCTTTTCACATTGTCAGAATTCTTTCTGATATCTCTCACTCTGCTCACTTCTATGGTAGCTGCCCAGCATACTAGGGCACTTGGCCGCCTTTAACTGCAGACTCTCCTTCATTCACTTCTAGTCTGAAGCCAAAGTAAGTGACTGAGGCCTGGTTTTAGCACTGTTTTCATAACACAATAATAGGTGTTTATGGTCTTATATTTTGATATTTTAAATTGTAACGGCTGATGGTTAAAACCGAGTGGAACAGCACTGAAATCTTACAACAAAATCAACACACACATAAACAAGTCTATGACTCACAAAACAGTGACAAAGAATATTTGTTACCTTGTTAGAGTTTGCATAGGTTGGTTTCTCTACTCATTCGGCCTATGACCTTCACACAGGCAATTATTGAACAATTTTGAAAGTGTTTACATTCGTTATTTCAAATGTTTGTGAATCGACACTTGGTTTTTATACCAGTCTCTTACATCAGCTCTATCCATATTTGTAGGGCAGTGTAGGAAGTAAAGGGAATCAGTCATGAAGCACTGAATCAACATTCTTCTAGTATGTAAGAAAGGATTCCCTTCAGTTAGGAGAGAGAGAGGAGAGAGAGAGAGAGAGGACTTGTGAGGTGGCTCAAGCAAGTACAAGCATCTCGTACCAAGGCTGATAAGCCGAATTCTATTCCTGGAACTCACAAGGTACAAAAAGAACTGACTCCCACTTACTGTCCCCTAATCTTGGAACACACACACATATAGACAAACACACACACACAGACACACACACACATACATATACACACACACAGACACACACAGACACACACATATATACACACACAGACACACATATACACACACAGACAAACACACATGTACACACAGACACATACAATGAATCAGTGTAATGGAGAGTAGTAGTAGTATAGTGAGATAGGTAGGGAGTCCTGGTCAAAGTATATGTAAATGTGTGTATCTGTTTGCCATTATATAGACAGCAAAGAGACATCTGGGAAGAGGAATGTCTTAGAAGGTGAGAAGGTCAGGGTGCTAGCGTGGGCTTTGAAATGTATGCAGATACATGTAAATTGGGTATGAGGGAGCCTGGAGTCCAGCATGGGCCTTAATATGCAACCACAGCTATATGTCAATGAAGAGCTAAGAAAAATGGCTCCCTAGACAAGGAAAGTGATTCCCTTTGGTGGACAAACAGATTCTTAAGTATTGTTGGCTTTCACCTAACTGCTGTGCTTAGGCTGTCATTTCTGAACATAAGCACTTCCTGAGACCAAACACATAGGCCCAGCTCTTTTAAGGTGTTTGAATCACACGTATTCTACTCTGTTGTCCTGTTCTGACCACTGCTTTTATTTCAGGTAAAGTAGACTCGCAGTCCTGCTGTGACCTCCTCTGCCTCTTCCTCTTCAACTTCTTCCTTCTTCTATCCTTCCTTTCTCCTCCTGTAATAGGCGGGCACCCCTAGGGCACCCCAAGACACCCCAAGACACCCCAGGACCACAACTAATGACCACTGTTAACATTAAAGAAAAAGACAATTTAATGAATATGAATATGAATACCGGTACACACACGTGTGTGGACCCCAGGCATGATGCAGAAAAGCCTGGGGCCCCGAATATTCTAGGGGCAGGATTCTTATACCCTATTTTAGATAGGGGAGGAGGTACAGGGCAGACTTGGTGCGCTAACAGGGCGGGGCCAAAGGTCTGCTACATTTAGGAAAGCTATTTCCTGTGAAACCACCTGAAGACGTTCATTTCCTGGAGCAGGACATTGTGTAAGCTTTAAACAGTTAACAGTTAACAATTCTCATGGTAGGACTTTCCTGGGTGACCCTACCTAGGTTGCAGGTGGGATCTCACAGGAATGTGGTCTCAGCTTGGAAGGTCAAGCTGCTCTACCAGGTGGGTCTCAGGAATTCAGGAAGTATCTATCAGGCTCAGGCTGCTGGGTGTGTCTCAAGCAGCCTTCTCGACCTAGGCTAATTTCAGCAACCTCAGGAAGGGGTCGAGGGGGAGAGTTACAGGATTTTTCTATTTTCACACTCCATTTCCCCTTCTTGTATAACTGGTTATTTAAGAATAAATATATGTACAGGGCAGATCTGGGCCGCATGAGGTCCCAGCACTGGGAGAAGAAGTGGACACAACCCCCATCTCTAACCAAAAAGCTGCCTCCAACTGACAACCACTTGCAAATAAATGAATTTTCTACAACAGTCTTTCTGGGTAGACAAACTACTCTTAAGGGCAGGACCCAGGCCCAGCTGTAGACAGCCAATGCACCAACACAGAATAAACTCAATCGAATTTTTTAAGGTTCTTTGCCTCATAATACTTTGTCTTGGCTTTTGTTTATATATATCACGCTTTCTACTTTTGTGTTTCTGTGGGGTTTCTGTGTATGCAAACATGGACCTTTGCACTGTGGTGTGTTTCTTGTGCTTTTTCTTGGGCTCTTTTTCTTCTTTGCGTTTGTTTTTATTTGGTTATTACTTTTTAGATACCTGTTTTATTCTAAGAGAGAGAAAAAGGGGTGTGGAATTAATATGTGGAGATGTGAGGAAAGAGAAACAAATCAAAATATATCGTATGAAAAAAACTATCTATAAAAAGTGTGTGAAAAGCCATGTAATATAAATTTTGCTGTCTTGAATAGTTGGGTATAAGCCTTCTAGTCCAGAATAACATGTAGGTTTGCAAACTTTTACCTGGAAAATTAATTAGATAATTTTCCAGGCTGGCTAATGTGTCTATTGTTTTTTGTAGGGGAGGGTCTGATTTTTGTGTATTATGTGTCATATGAACATATCTGCTATTGAAATTTTTCTTTTATTTATCTACTCACAAAAGAATAATTGTGATTTACTGGGCATGATTGTTATATTTCTGTGGGTTAAGAAGAGTCAAGTGAGCATTTTAGCATCTGCAAACAAGTCAGTGGCAGAGTTGGAAGTGGGGAAGAGGGAAGGATCATATGGGTGTTCACAGTGTAAGTACTGTGTTATAACTCATCAACGCTCCATGACACTGCTGCTGGAAACAGCTCTCTGGTTAATAAGGAGATGGTAGCCTTTATGAACATAAATATTACATTGAAAAGACCTCAGAGTGTGTTAACATATACTCGCTGAATATGTACACATGGGCATGATGCTGTAGGTTAACAGGCAAAACAATTCAGTCTCACATCCTTCTGCCCCTAGTGAAGACCATGCCTTAGGCCTAGTTACAGTCTCAAAGTTTGTAGCTGTTGTTTGTAGTTCCACAGGGCTTGAATAGCTTCCCTGTTGACTGGAACACAGGAGAATTTGCCTTACTGGTGGAGTGTGCATTGCTGGTAGATTAGTAGAAAGAAGAATTGAAGTGAGTTAGAGAAGGAGGCTGTTCCAACCTCAGATGATGAGCCCAAGGTCTGCAAATACCGAAGATACAGTGGAGTCATGATTGTACCAAGTGGCTCAAAGAATGGTATCTGGCACCAGATGGTTCACAGTGAACACTTTAATGCTGTTTTATTATTAATATTTAACCTCCACAGAGCATAGATCCCCTAATACAAAACATGTATTCTCTAATATCTAATCCTAACAGGGATGTTGTCAGAGGGGAATTATGAGGTGAGCTAAAACAGGCAGGACAATTAGGCTGGTGCTCTGCACATGTACTTGGACAGCCTTCATCTCTGTCTTCCTCCCTCTTGCTTTCTTGTCTATCCATCCAGTTCTCTCACTCCCCCCTTCTCTAAGTTCTCTCCTTTTCTTTATTAAAAATATTTTTTTCCTTACAGAATATATCCTGATTAGTTTCTCCATCTTCTGCTTTTTCCTTCCCTTATGGCTGTACCCTCTTTTTGTCTCTGATTACAAAATAGTCTTGTAAGGGATAAAAAATAAAACATAAAAACACGATGTAATAAGATAAAGCAGAAACTAATATGTTGAAATATAGCAGTCCAAACAAACAGAAGGAAAAGAACCCAAGAAAAGACACAAGAAAAAAAATACAGATGCAAACAGTCATTCACACACAAAGGAATCATATAAAAAAACTGGAAAACATAATATATACAAGACCTATATATATTATATAATATATAAAGGCCTATAAGGCAGAAAAGAAAAGAAAAGAACATTTAAAAAACAGAAAACATAAATAAAATTAAAATAAAAAAATATTTTTAAAAAATCACCCTGACATGCCATTATGAGACAAAAAAGCTCCAAAGATGCTGTATGAATTCATGTTTCTTTGCCATCAGGGTAACTGTGGCCTCATAAAATAAACTGGGCAATGTTTCTTTTGTTTCTGTTTTGTGCAATAATTTGAGGAGTATTGGTACCAACTCTTCTTTGAAAGTCTGGTAGAATTATGAGCTAAAACCATCTAGCAATTGGGCTTTCTTAGGAGACTTCATTACTCCTGCTTTGCCAGGGGTTATAGGTCTGTTTAAACTGCTCATCTGGCCTTGCTTTAACTTTGACAAGAAGTATGTATCAAAAATGTCAATTTCTTTTAGGTTTTCCAACTTTTGGAAATACAGGCTTTTAAAGCATGTCCTAATGATCCTAGTATCTGTTATGACCCTCCTTTTCATCTCTAATTTTGTTAATCTGGTCTTCTTTCTGAACCTTTTAGTTATTTTGGCTAAGGATTTAATCAATCTTTTGATTTTTCTCAGAGAACCAACTCATAGTTTCAATGATTCTTTATAATGTTTATTCGTATTATTGATTTCAGCCCTGAGTTTATTTCTTGTCATCTACTCCTTTGGGGTATGAGTATTTCTTTTTGTTCAAGAGCAGCTGTTTTCAACCTGTGCATCTCGACTCCTTTGGTGGGATGCCTTTGGTTAGCATTTCTTATTGCTGTGAAGAAACACCATGACCATCACAACTCTTATAAATGAAAACATTTAATTGAGGTGGTGTCTTACAGTTTCAGAGATTCAGTCCATTATCACCATGATTTGGGGGGGGGGGGGTTGCAATGTACAGGTAGACATGTTACTGTCCAGAAGGCAGCAGGAAGTTGTCACACTAAGTGAAGCTTTAAAAAAAGATCCCAAAGCCCAACCCCACAGTGACACTTTCTCCAACAAAACTACACCTTCTAATAGTGCCACTCCCTTTTGGAGGCCATTTTCTTCCAAAATACCATAGGGGGTGATAAAAGATGACCCTTTCACAGGTGTTTCCTAAAACCACTAAAAAACACAGATATTTACATTACAATTTGTAACAATATCAAGATTATAGTTATGCAGTTGTAACAAAAATAATTTTATGTCACCATTTGGGGAACAGTATTAAATGGTAGCAGCATTAGGAAGGCTGTCTCAGAACTACTGTCCAGAGCTTTCAGGTGTGCTGTTATGTTGCTAGTGTGTAGGCACTTGGCAGTCTGAATTTGCTTCTTAAAGCCATCATTATTATGACCCATAAGTTTGATTATGTTGTGTATTCATTTTGATTCAATTCTAGGAAGTTCATAATTTGTCTTGATCAATTTTTCATTCAGTGGAGATGCTGGGAGCTGCAGAACTATGAAGTGGGAATTCAGTTGGTGCCAACAAGTCTGACCCATCAGAGCCAAGGGCCCTGATGGAGGTAAAGGCAAATACTCCAAGAGTTTTAATGTTAATTGCCTTTCACTGTGTTAGCTGTTTCCTACAGAGGACTTTGGTGTGTGACTGCTATTTCCCTATTTGTTATTTCCTTGGAATTTATTTCTCAGGAATTTTTAGCAGTGTAGTTGTTCATTTGTTGGGCACAACTTCTCCCAGACATTTTAGAGCATATGAATAATATCCTTTATCTGTGTGTGAAAGCAGTCACACAGACAAGATCTCTTATCTTATAAAACAGGTCTTTGTTCTTTTGCCCAGAGCAGACTCAAATGTCTGCCTTCCCTACAGTCACCTTTACTAGTAAACAACCAGGTGGAGTCAGGCCTCAAAAGTAACCCATTTGAAATTTTTCTCAGATACCCAAGGACAGCAAATAGATGACACAGATATGTCCTAAATTCATCACCCCTACTGATAAGAGCTATCCAGAGCTAACTAAACCTAGGCTTTTTAACTCTCTGTTCTTGCACCTGGATTCATTAACATCGGATCCTAACTTAAAGGTTTAAGGAAAAAGATAATTTACCAGCTTCTAGTTGCAGATATCAAAGCATCTATTCTGAAGCATGGAGACCTGAGCAGCCAAAGGTCCTGCTTCTTGTGCCAATTAAGCCTTTACAGACCCCCACCCCCTTCCCAGGAGGGGATGCATTAGCAGAACAAAAGCTGCAGGCTTCCCTCCATTGTTTACTCAATCACTTAGCAACTGAGAACACCCTGAGAGTTCAAGCCCTGCATTGCCTTGTTGAAGAATCTGCCTGCATAGGTGTCAAAGCCTCTGCCTTCATTGTTGCCCTCACTGTCCTGCCAATAAAGATTTAACAAAAGGAATTGCTCTAAGTCTGATTCCTGTAGATCCCACACCACTAAAAGTGCCATCTTCTTGAGTTCTGAAATGAAAATCTTTGAACCCAAAGGTTTCATTATAGAGAGTTGTTCAGTTTCTTTGAGTTTGAAAACTGCCTGTTGTTCCTGTGGTTGTTAATATCTAGTTTTAACCTGTGGTGATCAGATAGGATGCAGGGTGTTATTTTAATTTTCTTGCATCTATTGAAACTTAGTGTCTGAGTCTGTTTTCATTTTTGGAGAAGGTTCCATGAGGTGCTAAGAAGAGGCCATATTCTTTTGTGTTTGTGGGAAATGTTCAGTAAATATCTGTTAGATATGTTTGGTTTACAATGTGAGTTCGCTCCAGCATTTCTCTGTTTAGTTTTTCTAAACTAAAATGAATGGTGAGAGTGGGGTTTTGAAACTTCTGTTACTGTGTGAGGATAAACAAGTGATTTAAACTATAATGGTATTTCTTTTATGATTTTAGCTGCTCTTGTGTTTGGTGCTGAAATGTTAGGAACTGAAATGTTATCTTGATGGAGTTTTCTCCTGGTTAATATGTAGTGTCCTTCCATACCTCTTCAAATTAGTTTTGATTTGAAGTCTATTTTATGTCAGATATTAAAATTGCTTCACTAGCTTGTTTCTTAGGTCTATATACTTAGAATATCTTTTTCTATTTTTCTACCCTATGGTGATATCTTTGTTCTTAAGGTACGTTTGTAAGATGTAGCAGAAAGATAGATTCTATTTTTTACACCTGTTATTTTTGTGTCTTCTTATTGGGGAAATGTGACCACTGATGTTGAGAGTTATTAATGAGCAGTGTTTATTGATTACTGTTATTTTGTTGTTTTGAGGTGTTTGTATGTGTGTGTCTCCTTTCTTTTAATTTGTGGGTCTAGCATAATTTATTCTCTATGTTTTCTTGGGTGTGGTAAACCTCTTTAGGTTGAAGTTTTGTGGGGCTAAATCTACAGACAGATTTGTGTTGTGGACTAATCTTCTGTATACTGTAAAGGTTTGTTACTTGAATTCATTTAATAAAATGCTGATTGGCCAGTAGCCAACAGGAAGTATCCCTGGGAAGGAGAAGGACGGAGACAGTAGTCACCAGCCAGATGCAGAAAGAGCAGGGGATGAGCATGCCATGCTAACAAAGGTACCACCACACAGCAGAGCATAAATAAAGAATATGGGCTAACTTAAAATGTAAGAGCTAGTCAGTAATAAGTCTGAGCCATCGGCTGCACATTTATAATTTATATGCAAGCCTCTATATGTTTATTAGGGACTGGGTGGTTGGGACAGGAAACATTAATTATAGAAATGTTGCTTAAATTTGATTTTACCACGGAATGTCTTATTTTCTTGATCTACTGTGGTTGATAATTTTCCTGAGTATTGTAGTCTAGGTTGGCATCTGTGGTCTTTTTAGAATTTGTAGAATAACTGTCCAGGCCCTTCTGGACTTTAAAGTTTTCATTGAGAAGTCAGGTGTTATTCTAATAGTTCTGGCTTTATACATTACTTGTTATTTTTCCCCCTTGCAACTTTTTAAAACTCTCTTTTTTTTTCTTTATGATTAGTGCTTTGATTATTATACATATTATTGATTATTGTTTATTTTATTATTATTATTATTATTATTATTATTATTATTATTATTATTATTATTGAAGAGACTTTTCTGGTCCAATGTATTTGGTGTTTCTGTGTGGTAATATATATTTAATAAAGTTAATCTGGACAATCAGAATTAACCACAGAACCAAGCCAGGTAAGGGAGGATGACCCACACCTTTAATCCTAGCTTTAGATATTTGGAAAGAGGAAGTTAAGAGAGCTGGGCAGAACAAGAAAGAGGGTTTTTTAGCTTTTCCAGAGACATTCTCTTTCCTTTTGGCTGGGGATATTTCATCTTTTTCACAATATCTGGCTCTGGGTTCTCATTATATGCTAACTAAGGTTTGTGCAATATTACTGTATGCTTTTTGTACCTTGATAAGCATCTCCTTCTTCAGGTTAGGGAAATTTTATTCTATAATTTTGTTAAAAATATTTTCTGTGCCTTTGATCTGAGTTTCTACTCTTTTCTCGATTCCTACTACTTTTAGATTTGGTCTTTTCATAGTGTCTAGAACTTCCTGTATGTTTTGTGCCTGTGTGTGTGCGTGTGTGTATGTGGTATGTGCGTGTGTGTGTGTGTGTGTGTGTGTGTGTGTGTGTGTGTGTGTGTGTATGTGTGTGGTATGTGTGGTGTGTGTGTTTGTGTGTGGTGTGTGTGTGTTTGTGTGTATGTGGTGTGTGTGTGTATATGTGGTGTGTGTGTCTGTGTGTGTATGTGGTATGTGTGTGTGTGTGGTGTATATGTGGTTTGTGTGTGTTTGTGTGGTATGTGTGGTGTGTGTGTTTGTGTATGTATATGTGGTGTGTGCGTGTGTGTGTGTTTGTGTGGTGTGTGTGTGGTGTTTGTGTGGTGTGTGTGTGTGTTTGTGTGGTGTGTGTGTGGTGTTTGTGTGGTGTGTGTGTGTGTGTGTTTGTGTGGTGTGTGTGTGGTGTATATGTGGTGTGTATGTGTGTGTTTGTGTGGTGTGTGTGTGTGGTGTATATGTGGTGTGTGTGTGTTTGTGTGGTTTGTGTTTGTGTGGTGTGTGTGTGTGTGTGTGTGTGTGTTTGTGTGGTGTGTGTTTGTGTGGTGTGTGTGTTTGTGTGGTGTGTGTGTGTGTGTGTGCACATGCCTGCATGTATATTAGCTGTTACATTCCTTTGACTTGGTGCCCATTTCTTCTCTCACGTCTCCAGTGCCTAAGACTCTGTCTTCCATCTCTTATTCCCTCAGTAAGGCTTGCCTTTGCGTTTCCTCTTCAAGTTCCTAAATCTTTCATTTCCAAATTTTCCTCAGTTTTGGTTTTCTTTATTTAATCTGTTTCCCCTTTCAGGTCTTGTGCGATTTTATTCATTTTCTTCCACTGTTTGTCTATTCATTTCTTCCTAAAGAACCTCTATCATATTCGTAAGGGCCATTTAAAGTTCTTTATCTTGTGTTTAAGCTATGCTGCAATATTCAGGGCCTGCTGTAGTGAAGTTGCTGGACTCTAATGAAGACATATTGTCCTGCTGTTATTGATTTTTGTTTTTACACTAGAGTCTAGGAAATTGGGTTTGGGATGATTTCTTCAGCAAACACATGTGTCTTCTACAAAGGAGAAAATATTTTAAAAATTGAGATCATTGGGCTTCAAATTTACATATATATTATGCCATATGATTATACATACAAATCATTGTCAAAGAAATATGCCCTCATATAATATGGACTAAAGAATAAGAAAATGTTACGCGTGTTTTGTATGATTGTTATGATAGGATCAATGTCAGTAACTAGTTCCACAGGTTGCTATGAGTATCACTGCCTGGAACTTAGGCAGTGAGATGTTACTCTAAGAAGTAATTTATCTCTTGAAGTAGGTTGTTCACATAGATCTTCCTATTTTTCTTTATAAAAAAAACTTTATTAAGTTAGGTACATTGTTTATAGTGGGATTATTTTGTTATATTGTAAAAAAATTGTCACACCTATTGGTTTAATAAAAATGCTGATTGGCGAAAGGCAGACAGGAAGTGTGGGCGGGGCTACCAGACTAAGAAAATTCTGGGAACAGGAAGAATAGAGACAGAGATGTCGGAAAGACCGGCAGAGAAATGAGCAGATGCTGCTCTGAGAAAAGGTACTAAGCCAATGGCTGAACAAGATAAGAATCACAGGTTAGTTTAAAAGCAAGAGCTAGCTAGCAATAACCCAGAGCCATAGGCTGATCAGCATAAAGTTAATATAAGCATCTGTGTATTTCTGTGGGTCAGCGGGTCAGAACCTCAGGGCTAGGCTGGAAAGGCCAGGCCAGAAACATAATACAACACTTGTTAATTGTGTAGCAATTTCTACTTGTAATCACTCACAGCCTTGGCTCCTTTATACCTCTTGTGAAATTTCCTTTGGTTAGATGTCTAGAATTACTCACATGCTTTTTCCTTTATAAAATACATGCAATAAAAAGAAACAGTAAATTCTTCCTAAATATATAACAAAATATATTCTCCTAGTGACATATTTATTATTGCTACATCAGTTGATTACTAATATTTTTCTAATATAACCACTGAGAGAAAGTAACATCCAGTAGGAATCAACTCACTGAGGCTTAGTGAAGAAATGAATAAGATCTGTCACCCAGTGTCAACCCGGGTAGATAAGGCAGATTCTTGCTCATTTCTTCCCATGCATCTCTGCATATGTGCTTGAAAGACTTTTCTAGAGGAAGGTAGGGTCTTCATTCAGGTACATAGGAGTTATGGAGTTACTATGCATGATGTATATTAAAAATAACACAAAACCCTTACAGGCAATCTATAAAAATATATACTTTGGTGTTGTCCAATGTGACATTCACATTGGTATGCTTGCTGCTTCAAATGCCTTTTAAGAGTAAATGAAGTACCCCAAATGAGTATATTTATGAGCAGACAAGGGAAGAACAGCCTTAGCTGTACTAATGCCAGGTGGGCAATGGCTGTCATTACAGTACACACAAGGGTAGTTCACAGTGGCTGATTTGGCCAGGAAACAACCCATTATGCATGTTTATGGATGAGCTGGATGGATAGACCGAGATTGCTTTCAAATTACAGTACAAAATTAAGCAGCTAACCAATGTTTCAGAAGACTGATCTCCAAGTGAAAATGACCTTGAGAAATAAACCTATCAAATAAGAAAGGAACCAAGGAAACAGAATGAAATCAGTAAAAACAGACCCTCAGAATGGCCTATTAGGTTTGGAAAACTGAGCTGAGGATTAGGTACAAATGTTAACTAAGAAATAGCAGTATCATTTTTATCAGGGAAAAATGATGCAGGAGGTAATGGTATACAGGGGTACGCAGAAGGTAATGGTATACAGGGGTACACACACAACTTCTGGGACAGTCAGTCATGGTTTATTCTCAGAATATAAGCAACTTAACCATGCTCCTTTATTCTAATGAATAAGAATGCAGGACCCAGTAAGCACAGGGTGTGGGCGTGGCATGAGCTTGGGCCAACCTGTTATGTAAAGATACTATGAATAGTGTGTATCAGTCTACATGAAAAAACCTGTCACCTGTCTTTCAAGTAAGTGAAGGTCAGTTTGGAAACATGAGAAGCCTATTGTAACATCCGTGATTGCCTTGCCATAACTCATCAAAGAGAAAGAGGTAAGCAGAACCCAAGGATGGGAAGAATAAACCTTGTCAGCCATTTTCCCAGGCTAGCCCTATTCTGTGAGTTCTTGCTGCAGCTGCAATGGTTTCCAGCATGTACCTGGGCTGGTTAGACCCCCATATTTCTTTATTCTCTGTTTTGTATCAGTATGTTTTATTGAACCTCCTTAGCCCTTTTATTGAGCAGTATATGCTAAAGTACTAGAAATGAATTCATCCCACTGTGGTTTGTTAGGTCTTTCCAAATTAGTGCTACAAAATGCTCTCCTTTCTGCTCCTTTTCTATCTTCCACAATGTCTCTTTTGGCTCAGCCATGGGCACCACTGACATTGGGGTTCCAGAACCCTACTTTTCCAATTTTACCCAACGTCAGAGAATTCATCTGCTTCATGAACTCTGAATCCATCATTCTGGGCATATAGTTTTTTTTTATTATATAATTTAAACCTTACAATAATATTTTAAGAAATACACGGTGATAGAGTTAACCATTTTTTTATCCTCTGAAGATCGGCAACTAAACCATGTTCCTTTATCCTACATAAATTAGCATGTAAACCAGAGCAAGGACACATAACTATGGTACAGTTTTCAACCTCAGGGAAATGCATGGAGTACAATTATATAATTTACAGTCTACCACAAATGCATCAATGGTCCCTGTGATGTTCTCTACAGCTATTTTCTCCCTGCCGATGAGCAGTGCTGCGTGTAGGGCACTGACTTCTCTCCAAGCCATCTGTCCCATCACACTGTTTTCCAAGTAAACATTTTGTGCTGATGCCACCTCAAATTATAAATGTCTAAAGTGTGACTCATAATTTCCCCATAAAAGAAGTCCTCCTCCGCGTCTTATTCTTTATAGTGGTGTTACAACTCTCCCCGCTATGCAGATTTGAGGCTATGAATCATCTTTGATTCTTTGTATGCAGTTAGCCATGAAAATGCTGTGAGCTTTCTGTGAAACGTCTCTTCTCTGTATTCTGCAGAAACCTCTGTGCCATAATGCTTATTATGTACACAAGAAGCACATACTTCCCAGTTATTCTTATCTATAAAGAGTTTAGAGCTTTCAAATCCTAGTCCTTCCTCAAAGAAACAGGCAGAAATCATGGTCTGGGGAGCACTAAATATTGGGTCTGCCCACAATCAGTATTAATTCATATGTTGGTTCCTACATATAATTCTAAACACTTCCCACATCCACTAAGGAAACATTAGACAAGGAGTTTAGATATTCTATTGGGGTGCTGAGCATATGATAGCTGTCTGCAGCTTGTGTTTAAAAAGGAAGGGAGTCTAACTGGTAGCTAGCCTTCTTCCCAACTCTATCACAGTGGAAAACAACTCTCTCCAGATAAAAACTTCCTTTTGATGCCACAACTAAGTTACTATTTCTTTTAAATCCCCCCTTCTCCCCATTTCTTCCTTTTTATATTTGCCTTCTCTGTCCACTTGAAATTATTGTAAAGACGGGATCTCACATGGCATCCCAGGTTGACCTCAAGTCAAGGCAGTCTTCGTTGCTTAACCTACTTAGTCTGGATATTTCAGGAGTGAGCCACTGTGTCCAGATCAATCTCTTTGGAAAATACTCACTTTCTCAAACATCATCTCTCATGCTCTGGGTTCAGTGAAGAACTAGCAAAGAGCTAAGACCACTATCCTTTCAAAGTCCTTGTTTGAAGGTTGTTCTGGCTTGCATCTGATTGGCTTTCAGGACCACAAATCTCTTATCAGAATGACTCCCCATGTTAAAGCTAATCATGTAACCCACCTGGTTTATGCCAAACACGTTTTTCTTCTGGAAGTATAAATTTTTAGTGCATGCAGATTGGGGTTGGATGTGACCAGTGCCCAATAAAAAATCCTGGGCATGCATTTCTAATGAGCTTCGTTTGTAGAGAGGCTTTGCCCTTGTCTTGGATAGTAGTCTAGGGGTTTGCACCTGGTATTCTCTGGGCTTTTGCCCATGCACCTGCTCTCAATGCTCATTTTGCTTTATATCCCTTTGAGATAGTAAATCACAGCTATCTACAGAATCTAGACACACAATAGTGAGTCTTCCTAGAAAATCATCAATCTCAAGGGAGATTGGAGGGTTCTGATTCAACTTAATCTTCTCCCTAAAAAGAAGGGGGAAAGAAGTATATTAAAAGTGACTATAATCTCTCCTCCAACCCACATGGATGGATGCCTTTTGCTGAGAAGCCAAGTCTGCTTCCTACCGTGGAATCTGGGTGAGCTGTCTCTCTGCTGGAAATGGCGCTGTTTGACTTTTGAGGCAAGATGAAAAAGCAATGTACGTTTCTCCTGACTCACTTTGTCGTGTTCATTCTCAGAACTTGTTCACTACTAAGGAAGCCCAAATAAGCACACAGGAAGGGCCTGTACCATCATTCCAGCCAGTAGCCTACAGCAGATCCCAGTGAAAACCTACCATCAACTACTAACCACAGTGAGAGAATGTTCTCAAGATCTGGCCCTCAGGGCACCTTAGTTGTCAGGTCATCCCATCCAATGCCCTAGCCATTGTGTTAAGAGATCTATCTTCACTGAATTTTATCTGAATTCCTGACCCAAGGAATCTGGAGGTGTTATAAAATGGCCACAGGGTTGGATGGCTTTTTCTGCAGCAAAGGGCTGGTAACCTTCCCTAAGCAGACATCTAGCTATAGCAAGAGAAACACGCTTAGCATCATGATACCAGAGAAGAATGGAGTTCACACTCGGTGAAGAATGGAGTTCACACCCGGTGTTCTCTATCTGTGTCTGTCTCTGACAGGGCACTCTGGTCCACCTGATGCTCTTCTGTCATTGTCATTAGTGGCTAGCAGACATATTCACAGCCTCTTTCCTTAATAATCTTGGTTGAAGGTGGCTTGCCCCCTTTCCACAGAAGCCCCTGTGACTCACATTCTGTCTCTAGCACAATGCCCAGCTCTGCTGTCTTTATATGCCGTCTTTATTAATACCTCTCCCCCTTTCAGAACTGCAGCTACTTCTAGATCTTAACCTCATCATGATACCTAAGATAGCTCAGGATACATAAATCTTAGAGGTCCCTTCTGCCTGACCATCCAAAGCACATGCAAGGCAGTGTAAGAGATCACCAATTTTAAGAGTTCCCAGCTGGATTGGGGCCAGGAGACCTCTCTGTTTTTTGTCTTTATTATAATTTCTCTATTATATTTCTTTATACCCAGAACAAAGGCACTCTTTATGGATAAAAAGCAGGGATGGGAAAACATTGGCCTTTTCTGTTGTCCCAATTTCCTTCTATTTTTCTTCCTAAAGTTCCTCTGGTTCTACCTTCTTTTCCCAATTCTTTTGTAAACCACCAGAGTAAAGGACACTTTCTGTATACCTTTGAGGGGACCCCGCAATCTGCTGTTTGATGGCAGCTATTCAGACTCCTCAAGTCTGTTCATTTACAACAAGGCTAATACCTTGCTGGGGGCGGGGGGGGGGGGGTAATCTTGTTTTACATGCTGCAAGCCAACATTACTTTGTTCTTTGACTGGTATTGTTCTGAAACACATTTTATACTCCTTTTGAGCAAATGAGTGGTTACATACACTGAGGAAAAACACATTAATGATTTTTAAATCATCTCTTCCTGTTTATTGATCTGCCTGGTACTCTAGATTGCTTGCTTGTTCAGGACTCCCACTACCCCAGATTTGCCTTTGGGTCTGAGCTGCAGTCACTGTGGGGTATCTGCTTTATCATGTTCCATCTCAAAGCCTTTGTATTATACGTTGAAAAGGCTCTTTGCCTTACTTCCCACTGAGGAACTTAATCTTCTCAGGTCCTGATCATATGTTTTTTGTTTCTGAATGTCTACGTTGTTCACCTGCTCTGTCTGGATCTTTCTGGTTCGCCCACCCACCATTTGCCATCACTCCTAGTTCCTAGTATATGCTCTGCTGCTCTATGGTTCTGACTCATTTCCTTGGTCCAAGGGCCTCCATACCCTCAGCTTGCATGAGAAATTATGTCAATATGCTTTTAGCAAGATGCACAGGATCCATCTCAAACCGAATCCATAAATGAAGGCAATCAATTAGCTCACATTTTTGAAATGTTAAACTTTGGGAAAGGATCGATACAACAATGTGTCCTGTTTCTTACAGGCTCTCCAATCTGCTCTTTACACGTTTTGGCTTCCAGGAGGTGGGAGTCAGGGGCTAGAGAAACCCAGAGTTTCACCCCCCAGCTCTGAAAAAAAATTTAAAAACCAACTTGATCTCAGGAGATATACTGGCTTCAGGGAAGCTTCCAGCTGTAATCTTGTCTAGAAGCTTCCTCAGTTAGGTTGGCAAGGTCCCTAGTGATTTGTTCTAATCTTTGGAGACATGCTGACTTGTGAATGGAGTGAAAATACACCAGTTTTCTTAGGCAAATTCGACTCTGCCCTTACTTTTGGACTGAGATCTTTCTGCTTCGATCTGGCAGCTCCAGCCTGGGAAAAGGACGTCAGGGAGAGCTGGGGTGAGCGCTCGACATTTTATGAAAAAAATGAAGCTCAAGTCCTCCTTAGTTTTCTGATCTCACTCTGGTCACTTGAAATGGGCTCCAGCAGAGGTATTTATGCCATGGAAACTGGCTACTCTTGCACACTGGCTCATTTGTTCAAGCAGCAGGCATGCTGAAAGGCATGTTAACAGGCAACAATCTTTTTTAACTAGTTTCTCTAACTTTACAATCACTCCTATTAATGCACATGTTGATTTTAAACAATGCTTTTACTGAGATATAATTCACGTGCCACAGTCTTTATCCCTTTTAAGTGTTTGGCTTGTTTCACTTTGAGTAATTTTTTCACCCATGCCATAGCATTCATCAATATTTTATTACTCTTGTACTGAGCAATATCTCTCCATCCGTCAGAAGATGCTTTGTGAGTTACTGAGACCCAGTTCCAACCACAGTTATTAAATCTAGTCTCTTCTTCACTGAGTGCAGCAGTCTGGAGAATAGACCCTCCACCTCACCTGGGCAGGCCAATAGAGCTGGCCCTGGAGGTGTGAATGTGGGCAAGTCAGCCAGAGAGTGGGAGAGCAGGGGAGCTGGCCCAGCTCTTTGCTGTCTGCTACATTGTGTGAACTAGCCAAGACAGTGCTCAAAAGCTCTCCCTGGAGTGGCACTGAGGGAAAGCTAGCAGGCTGAGCAGCTACCATCTAGGCCCAGCACCAGGACCACGAAGTAGCCTGCCCCAACACCCATCTCATCTACAAACTGCTGGAGCATGTGAAGGGGCTAAACCTGCAGATCCAAAGCTACAGGATCCCATGACATGAGGCAACAATAGGATACCCAGGAGGAGTCCCAGAGAGGGACTGGTATCTCTAGTGTAAGAGAAGCCAAAGGCCTCGAACCAGACCAATGGTTCATTTCAGTGAATTGCAAGTAAAGATGTATGGAGTAAAGGGTAAACCGAGTCAGAGTCACACTGCAGCTTCCATATCCAGATTTTGTTTTATTTTACTTTATTTTGTTTTACTTTTAAGTTTTGTTTGGAGTGAGATTTCAAGGGCAGAGGACAGAAAAGCAAGGGACAGAGGGATGGGTGGGAGAGGGATGTATGATATAAAATCCACAAAGAATACAAAGTTTTTTATCTAGTCTTTTCTATCTCTATTATTTTAATACTGATGCTGCCAGAATCATTTCCCTAAGATATATGACACTTTGATTTATCATTTACTTTATAAAAATACATCACCCTTTCCTGCCTATGTGATGCTAAGGGAACATACTGACTTTACACTTGAGATTCTCTTCAGTTTGACCCCAGTAAGAAAAGGAATGAGAAAGTTCTGCTGCCTTTGAATGGATAGTTTGAACCAATAACACAAAATCTCATTGAAGGTACGTGTATCTGACTGATTGACCATGTATCTCTATCCCTCCATCTGTCCAACCAGCCAACCAACCAACCAACCAAGAGAAAAATCCCTCCATTCTGAAAATAGCACCTAAGCCAAAGTCCAAACTATGTAGAACAATATCATGGATTTATTGTATACTTCTGAAGTGACACTGGATCTTAAGTCAGATGGATCTAGCTTATGACCAGCCTTAGCCACTTAGTACTGGCTTCCTTTACCCTCTCTCCTGGGGCTTTAGACAAGTCCTTATGTGCAAAATGGGAGTAAGAATCAAACTCCAGTACCCTGTTATTGAGTCAGAAGACATTAACTTGATAGTGTTGTGCTCAACCTATAATAAGCACTCCATGGATAAATGGACACTGTGGTTGAGCATATGGTTAAAATGTCAATAAAAGAAAACCTAAGATGAGGGCACCTTTAGTGTTCTTTAACGGTTTCGTAGCTTGAATGGTTTCGTTTACATCTTGCTCTGGTGCTTTAAAATTAGAATTGATTTAAGCAGAAGTCAGGTGATCAGTTTTTACTGGCCTTACGTTGTGTATCTGTCATCACTCCTGGTGTGGTCAGAAAAAAACAGCACTTTCTTGGGAAATGGTCAACAGTAGCATCATATTTTACTACTATAAAGCTTTTTAGCAAAGTGGCCTAAAGATAAGCATCTTAAACTATGTTGGGCTATTTTGAGACAAATTTCTCATAGGAATGAACCTCGGGGATTAGTTATTTCCCATTGTGGGAAGCATAATTTAGTAATTATTAAAGATTTAATACAAGATACAGTTCTTCCAAGCAGCCCTGACTTGCCAATAAAAGATGTTAAAAGTAGTTAATCCTAATTACTTTGGTTTTATTTAGATTATCATAATGCTTAAATTGGCCTCCATGCTTCTACTTGGTTTAGAAAATTTGTCCGTGCATAATAATGTACATGTTTAAAGGTTTATAAATCAAGCTACTGTGAGCTAGATTCTTCTCTCGGGGCTGGAACTACTTATAAATGCCTAGAAAGTATTTGGTTGTTTTTTTATTGAGACATTTGATCAAAACCAAATCAATCCATTGTTGAAAACTTACCTTTAGTCATAAGAACCAGCTTTTGGAGCTTGCTTCTTTGAACATATACTTCAGTCAATGAATATTACTTCTTTTTTCTCACTGTAGGCTTGCCCTCCTCAAGACGAGTACTCGATAGTCTACAGGAAGTGCCGGTCACAGTTCACCGACCTAAATGGCTCCAAAAGATTTGGCATCAATACATGGCACGATGAAAGTGGGATTTATGCAAATTCAGAGGCCAAACAAAAACTCTATTCATTGGCTGGCAACCCTATTGTCCCACATTAAAGGAAATGTATATGTAACCAGATGCTCAGGCTAATGAAAAATAGATGTAGCAGTTAATAATTTCCTTTAATAAATGCAAAGTCTTCCAATCTAAGAATATTTTGATATTCATATTCTCATGAGCTACCCTATATTTCCCCAGATTTAGCATATGTAGCACTTAGGTGAGACACACAATTCTAGAATGTATTTATGATCCCTTTCTCATCTATTCCTCCCATTCTCATTACTTTCCAGAAAAGGGCTAGCCTCCCATAAACATCAGCCAGCCAGCCAGCCAGCCAGCCAGCCATGGTATATCACATTGTAATAAGACTAGGAATTTCCTCTCCTGTTAAGGCTGAATGAGACAATCTGGTAGGAATAAAGAATCCCAAACGTAGGTAACAGTCACAGATAGCCCTTGTTCCCTGTGTTAGGAGTCCCATGGAAGATCAGGTTACAACACTGTAATATATGCAGAGGGCTTAGATAAGTCCTATGCAGGCTCCCTGGTTGTGAGTTCAGTCTCTGTGAGCTCCTACGAGCCCAGGTTAGTTCATTCTGTGGGGTTGAGGATGATCTGGCTATGACATGTCACTCCGTAGATCAACTGGGTTGATTTGGCTGATCTGGCTGGCTAGGTGGGTGTCCCCTCCCCCCTCCCACTGTTCCATGTGTGTGTCCGTCCTGAAGCTGAAAGCTTTGTCAAAGAAGATGATGAGGATGACCTTCCCTGAATAGAGGAGGGCAGGTCTTAGGGCAAGGGTATATGAGTGTCTGCACTCCCTGAAAACACAGTAGTTGCTGATATTTATCCTATATAATACGTTTCAATACAAGTATACCATGTACAACCTGGCATGGAAATACATGCCTGCTGTTCAAGCACTTGGGATTGAAGCCGAAGGATCCAGTGTTGAAAGTCACGCTAGACTACATAACAAGTCTTTGTCTCAAAAAAGCCAAAAACCATGCAAACCAATAAGACAAACAAAAGCAAAAAAAAATCAAATATAGAACATATATTATTCAAGTTAATAGCTAGTTTTTCAAAGATTTACCATTTCTTTGTGTTAGGGGCATTCAAAATTCTGTGGTCTGGTTCTTTTGAAGTATACAGTTAATTACTGGAACTAAATTTACCTTACTGTGCTATAGAACACTGGAGCTGGCTCGTCCCCTCTAACTGATGCTGTTTTCTATTCTGTCTGTCCCACCTCTCAGCCCCCTCCTAGCCTAGTGACCACTGTTCTCCTTCCCACCTTAAAGATAAGCTCTAAGTGTGTAAAAAATATAGGTTGAAGACCTAACATTAAAGTCAGGGCAGCATTCATTCTACAGTAATATTAAATACACACTACTCGAGCTACATGTGTGTGTGTGTGTGTGTGTGTGTGTGTGTGTGTAACCTACAAGCTTTGGTTTTTCTTTCATGGTAACTAGTTGCACCAATTTATTCAAAGTAATTTTTTTTGAGTCTGTAAGATAGGAGGGATCAGACAGTGAGACCTTTGGAGGCTGTTGGGAAATTCAATCAGCTAGATGGAAAGAAATCTTAGGACTGTCTTGACTCACCCTCCATAGGTCCTTTATGGTATCAACCGTGGGGCTTTAAGACAAAGTGGCATATACAATATAAGTCCCCCTTTTATAGTATAGGTTGAAGAAGCCCCAAATCAAGTTTCTGATAGGCTTTGTTTATGGCAAGGACTCGTTTCTAGCGCTTCACTGTGTCCTCTTCTATGGAGAAGGACAGACTTACTCTCTTTTTATGAGACCACATATAGTTGAGATAGATCCTACCCTTATGACCTCACTTTACCTCCTAAAGATCATATCTCTCCCACAGTCATGCTTGATGCTTAGAGTTCTACATATGAATTTTGGAAGGGCATAGAAAAGCATGCAACCTGTGTCCAGGGTTCCATTAATATCACATTCTGTATTTTGGCTGAGTTTTTTTTTTTTTTAAATGAATTTGAACTCTTAATTTCCTCTGAGGATAGTTTCATTTTGTCAACTTGGCTTTCATTTTCCAGCACTATTTTCTTAATTTATTCCCTCCCTCCCTTGCCACCCCCTCTCCCCGGTCTCTGTGTTGGAGGGTTTATGTGGACATGAGTGCAGGTTCTTGTTCAGGCCAGGACCACAGGACCATCAGAGCCCCACTGTTGCTGAAGTTATAGGCAGTTGTAAGCCACATGAGGTGAGTGCTGAGAATTGAACTATGGTCCTCTGTAAGAGCAGAATGTGCTTTTAAGTGCTGAGCCACCTTTCCAGTTCCATACTACCATTTTTATCTAAAATGTAAGATCATAGGATATAAAGACGACTCAGTAGTTGCTCTTCCAGAGGACCTGAAAGACCTGTGGAACATGTAGGCTCAATTCCTAGCATACACATGGTAGCTTGCAACTGTCTTGACTCTAGTTCTAGGAGATCCAGTGTTCTCTTCTTGCCTCTGAAATAGTATGTAATGATAAATGCTATTTGAGCACTGTATACAGCTCTTGGTTTACAAACTAAGTGATTATTAAGTTTTATGAAGAAATGATAATTAATAAAGAAAAACGTGATAAGCCAAATAAGAATTCCTTGCTACTTTAAAGCTTGTGTCTATGTAACCTACAAACATGTCATCAGAAATTCATAAATGTGTACATTATGCATTAAAACATTGAGACAAATTAAGCTCCCAGTATGAGAGGGACTCATGATGGAGCATGAGCTAGTTACATGTGACCATGACCCTGTTGGCCCTTGCTCTGTTGGGCAGGTCAACGAGTTATGTGAAGGATACAAAGGCCCCTTATCAGCTCACGCTGTGATACACTCTAAAAGGACCAATCCTAATAGAGATGATGTCATCCTTTATCTATCTGCTCCCATGAGGAGTCCTATAACTACCATAGGGAGCATAGTGACATCCCCTTCTGGAGCCCCTCTGCATCTCAGGAGTTCATTCTTGCTTGTTTTATATCTTAGTTACTTTTCTATTGCTTTGATAAAATACATGAAACTTCTAAAAGAAATTATTTAATTTGGGCTTCATAGTTCCAGAGGGTTAGAGTCCATGACCATCATGGTAGGGAATGTGGCAACAGGCATAGTTCTAGAGCAGCAGATGAGGACTCGCATCTTGATCCATGAGTAGGCAGAGAAAGCTAATTAGGAATAGCATCTGCTTTTAAAACCTCAAAGCCTGACACCAATGACATATCTCCTCCAACAAAACCATACCTCCTAAACCTTTCCACAGACTTCTACCACCTGGAGACCAGGAATCAAATATGTGAGCCTGTGGGGCCCATTCTCATTCCAACCCCTACACCTTAATAAAACTTTATACCCTCTGCTATCTTTATTGTCAATAATTCCTTATTTTTGAGAGAGAGAGAGAGAGAGAGAGAGAGAGAGAGAGAGAGAGAGAGAGAGAGAGAGAGAGAGAGAGAGAAAGAGGAGAGAGAGAGAGAGAGAGAATGAACTTAGAACTTACTACCTAGGCTAGTTTTGGTGAACATTGATCTTCTCTCCAAGTAAAACTTACCAAATTCAAGAATGACTCTATTGTTTTCAAAGAACACCCATCAATGTTGCCTACAGTATGTTAACTTTTTAATCTGTTATTTTAGCTCAGTGGTTCTCAACCTGTGGGTCATGACCCCTATGGAATTAACATCAGATAGCCTGCGTATCTATTTATGATTCATTGACATAGAATAATCTTTTTACACTGTGAAGATGTATTGTTGCTCTCATCTGTTTAATAAAGAGCAGGTTCCAAGGCAGGAACCTGGGGGCAAGAACTGATGCAAAGGCATGCAGGGGTGCCATTTGCTGGCTTCCCCACTGTACTCTTTCATCCTGCTTTCTGATAGAACTCAGCCACTCCCGTAATGGGCTAGACCCTACTACATCAATGACTAATATAAAAAATGCCCGACAGTTTTACCTACATCTGGATCTCATGGAGGCATTCTCTCAATGGAGGTTCCCTCCTCTGTGATGACTCTAGCTTGTGTCACAATGACATAAAATTAGCCGGCACAAACATCTCTATTTAGATTATTTACCAATTCTTTAGTTGTGTTATTTATCTTTTTAGGATTGCTTTTTATATTAAATTATAAGTGTCTACGGGAGTTTCTGTACATGAGTGAAGCGGCTCTGGAGGCCAAGAGGGCATCAGAGTTCCTGGAGCTAGGCTTAGTAAGGGTGGTTTTGCCCAATGTTGGTGCTGGGAATTGAACTCAAGTACTTTACAGGAGCAGTCTGTGTTTATAGCCTCTGAACCTCTCTCCAGCCCTGTTACTTATTTTTTAAGGTCATAAACTTTTGAAACATAATTTTTTAAAAGTGGAACATAATCCAAAAAAAAAATTTTGAGTTGAGAAGCAGCCTACAAGACATTATTCAAAATTGATCATTTGAATTTCTGTTTAAAAGCAATGAGAAATTTGGAGATAGAAGCCTGGAAAATCTCAAAGGTAAAGATGCAAAAATATATAGTACATGTGAATATGTCAATATTTCTACTAATGGTGATGTGGGAAGTCAAAAAGATATATTAAGATTACTCTCAAAATTCTGTAGAAACATATTCATTATTTTTCAACATATTTCTCTACGTTTCTGTAGGCGGAGTTTACCCACAAGAACACCAATACTAGAAAAATATTTATTAGAATATAATCCAGAACTCACGGTACAGGTAACCAAGTACAGTAGGGACCGAAGTCTGCAGACGGACGGACGAAGGGGTCCTTCCTCCAGCAGCCAGGAACCAGGAAGAGAGCCCCCCAGCGTCCCAGCAGCCCCTTATCAAAGGGGTTGGCCACACCCCCTCCAGGAGCCCGGGACCCTGGATAAGCTTCTTTGGACCTTATCAGCTGACACCTGAATCCCACAACATCTCCCCCCTTTTTCTAACTAAGAAGGTTCTAAACTAAGACTATGTACAGTAGGAATCATTATGAGGTAGTATCTAGGAGAGGTTAAAGTACAATTGCTAATTAAAGCCTAACTTATATAAGGTATATCTAATAGTTTTAGAATATTGGTAGATAGTAGGGTGTATAGATTATTTTAAAGGGTTAATCTGGGAAAGTGAGAATCTAACACCTGAGTGTTCTTATCTAAGGGATACTAGGGTGGAAACCTTAAACATCTATTCTTCAACCTCTTCAAGACCTGAGAAGGAAGGTAAATTTGTCTGAAAGACAGAAGTACATGGAAGCAGCTACTTCCAAAATTTGGGAGAGGACAGCAACACAGCTACCTGGACAATCACCTCTGGATTTGTGCACCGTTAGAGCATCTATCGGATTGGCTATAGGCCTATGGCATCTGACAGATCTTTTTACAAGCAGAACAGTTTTGAAGGGACTGTCTTATCCTGTCTAGGCAGGTTTCGTCAGTCTCCATCTCAATTTGTTCATCCAGCTTGATATCATGTGTGTACTGTCAGCAATCAAGGTAAGGACAGTTCCTTACTCAACCGGCCATTTTTTGCCAAAAGGACCAACTCCAATGGAGTATCCTTGATGCTCAACACCATCTCGTGAAGGGAGCAGTGACACCAGGAGTCGTCGTGTCTCTCGTGGCCAAATTTTAAATGTTAAATGCCATATTCTCTGGGTCTATGAAACGGTTGAAGATTCTTGTCCATCTATGATATTCTAACCTGTATCTGAAATGACTGGGATATGATACCTTAAATAGTGTTGACGGCAGATCTTATCGTCTTAAGGAATAAACCCTGTACTAAAAATTAGAATACTTATATAAGGGATGTACAATCTCTGAACAATGACCCTTAGTAGAACTATCGAGCATTAGCCAGGGGTATTTTACCAGGTAAAGTGTCCACAGCATTTTAGACATGTAAATACATATATATCATCTAAACAGAGGTATATAAAACATCTTGTGCATATATCATAACTAGTGCAATCATACATTATATCTAGTATAGTTAAATGAAGGTAGTAATTGCATAGTATACATGGCAATGATGTGCAAATATTTTAAACAAAGGTATGAGCATACATAAAATATAGCAATTTTAGATTCAGCTTTACATAATAGTTACAGATTCAGATTTATATCGAAGTACAAGTTGCTTTGGTTACATAAAACAATCTCAGATTAAACTTTGTACCAATGTACAAATTATCACAATTAAACATATAAAATGATTTTGCATTAGTATCAATATACAGATATCTATGACAGTGCAAATTGTCTTTAGCTTAGCCCATACATTCAGCTAAAATGAAGTATAGGTAGGTAGAACAGTCTACCTTTATCTATCCTATCTATTCCCCCTCTCTTCTAAAAAAAAGATCTCTGATGCTATATTATAGCTTTGTCTTTTACCCAGTTTTACCCACAACCTTTGGATCATAAAACTTATTGGGAAAGGGGGCGTAGTCGTTTATAAGGTTGCTTCCTGCTGACTTAAGGGCGATGGCATCTCTTTGGGGTCCTGTAAAAGCTAAAACAATGGTTAGTTCCTAATGGACTGACCACATACATCTATAACCAATTTTAGGATAGTGGTTAACTCCATCTGGAAACTTAATTAGCAGTGTGATCTGAAGGATAATCATAAGGAGCTATCTTGCAGCTGTTTTTGAATAATCTATTTCTTGAAAGCAATTATTGACCGGTGCACACCAAGTTCTTGATTTTTCTATTTTTGTCTCTGTCTGTCTACCTGTCTCTTATTTTCTCTCTCTCATACTCTTTCTTTTATTTTTGTTTTACTAGCGGGAGTTGTTCCGGTGGAGGCCCCATTTCGGTTCCAGATTCTTTGTAGATAGCTGATAGGAGGAAATGTTATTTACAGTGGAAAACTTAAGCATTGTCGATATTCAAAAGATATTTATATCTTTCATGACTTTAGGAGACTGGAAGCAGACAGAATGAGATGTTTGAGAAGTACAGAAACAGGGAGGAACAAGGTTTAAGATGAAGTCACAGTAATATTGGTCCCTAAATATTATGCCTTCTGTCTCACACCAGGTAGCTTTTATGATGCGAGACAGAATTTTTCATATTTCTTTACCAATATGCTTGGGTTTAGAGAGGGAGAAAGCCACTAGTTCCCAATCCAAATCCAGCCTTATTAATAGTCAAATCAGGACCTTTTTTTTTTTTTTTTTTTTTTTTTTTTTTTTTTTTTTTTTTGAGATGTAGATGTAAGATGTAAAGCAGTAAAAATTGAGAAATTACCCAGTAGTGCACATGTGTATCAGTTGGTCTCGTAGTCCGTCTTGTACAGTCTTTAATCATCAGTCTGTCTTCTATTGCAGGTGAGTAATTATTCAATGTTTAGACAATGCCGTAAAAATAGTTGTATCCATTTTCCTGTAAAGACAAAACTGAGAGACCCTGCCCCAGGTTTGTTAAGTGTGTTTTCCTTACCACGCATCCGTTTGTCATGTCAGGGATGAGCAGTTACTTTTCTTGTTCAGGAAGAGACTCCTTTTCGAAGCGGGCTTTTATTAGTTTTGTTGGTACCCATATCTTTTCTGTCCCTGTTGAAACAAGAGCAAAACCCCTACCCCACCGAAGCGCATACCCTGGCTTCCATTCGGAAGTCAACACATCTTTGAAGTAAATGGGTTGATTTAACTCAGAAGATTTTTCTACTACCCAATGTCTCTCAGCAGCTGAAGTTCCCTTTTCATCAGCATTAAGAAAATTTAAAGTCAATAAGGCACTATGCAACCTCTCTCTGGGCTTTTTCATTTCTTTCTTTTGTTTATAAAGCATCTCTTTTAATGTGCGGTGAGATCTCTCCACGACTGCCTGTCCTGTAGGATTGTGTGGTATCCCTGTAATATGCTTTATATCATAGTATGCAAAAATTATCTTCATTTTTCGGGAGACATAAGCTGGAGCATTGTCAGTCTTAATCTGAGTGGGAATTCCCAATACGGCCATGGCTTCCAAAAGGTGAGTAAGTACAGCATCAGCATTTTCTGAACTCAGGGCAGTCGCCCATTGCATTCCAGAATAGGTGTCAATAGTATGATGTACATATTTCATCTTTCCGAATTCTGGAAAGTGAAACACATCCATTTGCCATATCTCATTTCCGTGTGTACCCTTAGGATTAGTTCCTGCAGGTAAAGATGGTTGGTTATAGAAAGAGCAAGTGTCACATTTTTTTACTATTTCCTTTGCTTCAATCCAAGTGATGGGAAAACTCTTCTTCAGCCCTTTGCTGTTAACATGATGCTTTTCATGAAATTCTGTGGCCTTTAGCACGCTTCCTATTAGCAACCGATCTATTTCCTCATTACCCTGCGCTAGAGGGCCTGGGAGGCCCGTGTGTGCCCTGATATGTGTTATGTACATAGGATGTATCCTACCTCTGATGATATCTTGTAGTTGTATGAATAGTAAGGTCAAGTCCGTATCATCAGGAATGAAGTCAGCAGTTTCAATATGTGAAACAACTCTTTCTGCATATTGAGAGTCAGTAATTAAGTTAAGAGGCTCTGTGAAATCCAACAACACCATAATGATCGCGTATAGTTCTGACTTTTGAACAGAGTTATAAGGGCTCTGAGCCACTTTAGTTAGGTTTTCAGACTTGTAGCCAGCCTTCCCTAAATTGTTTGCATCTGTATAAAATATAGGGGCTCCAGAAATTGGTTCATCTTGTACTACACGAGGAAAGATCCAATTAGTTTCCTTTATAAATTGAATTCTCTTGTTTTGGGGATATTTATTATTAATTTCTCCTAAAAAGTCACTGCAAGCCTTTTGCCAAGGTTCACTGTCTGCCCATAATCGTTCAATTTCTTCATTAGTCAGAGGCACAACAATTTCTGCAGGGTCCTTTCCAGTCAATTGGCGGAGTCTCAATTTACCTTTAAAAATCAGATCAGCAATTTTTTCGATATATGTCTTCATCTTTTTGCTTGGCCTATGTGGCAGAAATATCCATTCTAATATGATGCTTTCTCTTTGCATTAAGATTCCTGTTGGAGATTGTCTTGAGGGTAAAATAACAAGTATGCATTCCAGGTCTGGATCCACACGATCCACATGTGTTTCCTGAAGTTTTCTTTCTACCAACTCTAATTCTTTCTCAGCTTCATCAGATAGTTTTCTTGGACTATTTAAACCCTTGTCACCTTCTAAAGTCTTGAATAAATTAACTAGTTCATAGTTTTTTATACCAATCATGGGCCGTATATGAGCAATATCTCCTAGTAGCTTTTGAAAATCGTTAAGAGTCTTCAATTTATCTCTATTTAATTTTACCTTTTGTGGTCTAATTTTTTGTAAACCTATCTTATATCCTAAATAATTGATAGAATCTCCCCTCTGTACTTTTTCTGGAGCAATTTGCAGTCCCCAATTAGGCAATACTTTCTGTAGTTCTTCAAACAATGTTTCTAATGTCTGTGGGTTTGGGTCTGCCAACAAAATATCATCCATATAATGGTAAATGATAGATTGTGGGAAGCGCTTGCGTAGTATTTCTAGTGGTTGTTGTACAAAATATTGGCATAAAGTGGGACTATTTAACATTCCTTGGGGCAGGACTCTCCATTGGTACCTCTTAGCTGGCCCTGAATTATTAAGAGTAGGCACTGTAAAAGCAAATTTCTCTTTGTCCTGTTCCTGTAAAGGTATGGTAAAAAAGCAATCTTTCAAGTCAATAACTGTAATAGGCCATCCTTTAGGTAGCAGAGAAGGCAGGGGAATACCAGATTGTAAGGAGCCCATAGGTTGAATCACCTTATTAATTGCTCTTAAATCTGTCACCATCCTCCATTTTCCAGATTTCTTCTTGACAACAAAAACAGGAGAATTCCACGGACTGGTTGATTCTTCAATATGCTGAGCCTGTAACTGCTCCTGTACCAACTGTTCCAAAGCCTGAAGTTTTTCTTTTGTCAAAGGCCATTGTTGAACCCAAATAGGCTTTTCCATTAACCATTTCAAAGGCAGTGCTGTGAGTGTCTTATTAAGAGGGCAATTCTTTTGTACAACTTGAATGGCTGGTGAATTTTTGTCATTTTTGGAAACATAGTTGAGCCTCCGGCTGACATCATAACCAGGAGGGATTTTAATCTGGGTATTCCATTGCATTAGGAGGTCGCGACCCCACAGATTCACTGCTATATCAGCCATATATGGCTTTAACCGTCCTTTCTGACCTTCTGGTCCTATGCATTCAAGCCACCTCACACTCTGTTTCACCTGAGATATTGTTCCAATACCCAGAAATTGGATATCTACTGTCTGTAAAGGCCATCTCGGATGCCAGGACCGTGGGGTTATGATCGAAACATCAGCCCCCGTGTCGACTAAACCCTGGATATAAATATTGTCTATCAGTACACCCAATTTTGGTCTTTGTTCATTTATCGAAGTCTGTCAAAATATCCGTTTCGTAATTTTCTTTGGAGTTTCTGAATCTTCTTTTGAATTTATGTTATCATCTGATATCGTATGTTTTTCAAGATCAGGTATTGGGTGTTCTATTCGTCTTGAGGATGCTGGTCTTCTACTACGACCGGATATGATCTCACCATCCTCGAATTTGGAGTCTGATTTTGGGGGGCTTCCCGGGGGAAGCCCCGAAAGGCGTTTCCCGATGGCAGAGGGTTGCCTTCTTTATCTCTGGTAGATCTACATTCATTGGTCCAATGTCGTCCCTTGCCACATCTTCTGCATAATCCAGAAGGCAATGGCCTTCTGTTCGAATTAAACCTAGATCGGGCATCGTTTCCAAGAGTACTTTGTGTACAGTTTCGTCTTACATGGCCTTGTCTACCACAGTTGAAACAAGTGATTCCTTGGTTCCTCTTCCTTACCTTATCAATGGTTTGGTCTACCCAATTGTCTTCATTACTATGGAGAGGTTCAGCATTGATTGTATATTGAATCCATTCTTCTAGAGGTGCGGCTCTGATTTTTAAAGGCAGAAGCATTCTTCTACATTCTGGATTAGCATGATCAAAGGCCAGAGAAAGTATTATTTGCTTTCTAGCTTCTGGATCTGATATTGCTCTATTTACAGCCGTGGTAAGCCTGTGTAGAAAGTCAGTATAAGGCTCTTTTAAACCTTGTTTGACCTTAGCATAATGCTCAACTTTTTGACCTGAGTCTAAAATCTTTTCCCATGCATTAAGTGCGGCCGTACGGCATAGCAATAAAGTATGTTCGTCATAAGTAGTCTGAGTCTTCACGTCAGCAAACATTCCTTCACCAAGGATTTGGTCCTGAGAAGCAAAGAAACCCCTAATTCTTCCTTGGTGTTCTAAGGTCCTGGCTTCTTCTCTAAACCAGCTTCTCCACTGCAAATTTTGACTCTGGTCCAAGACAGCAGCCGTTAGCTGCATCCAATCGAGGGGGAGGATTCGGTTTTTTGCAGACCATGAATTCAGGAGCTGCTTTACATAAGTAGAGTGAATACCATACATGGATATTGCCTCTTTAAAATCTTTGATGTCTTTCATATGTAGTGGCTCATAACTATACTCTACATATTCTGAGGAACCCCCTGGTGCCATCTTGGTCTGAATAGTAGCTGGGAATAATAGTGGTGGTGAAGGAGGTATCCCCGTGATGTTTACAACTTTATGTAAAGTATTTCCAGTACCATAACACCCCATTGGGGGTTGACCTGAACTGTTCTGAGCATCAGATGTATCATTGCCCTTTTGTAGTGTTGCAATATGGTCCCCACATTCTTCCATTTTGGATATAATGGGTTCTCATTTTTGGATTTTGGACACTACGGATTCCCATTCTTGGAATTTGGACAGTGCAGGTACAAATTCTTGTATTTCGGATACCATCTGTCTCAAAGTTTGACTTTCTTGATGAAGTGATCCTTGTAAAGACTTCACCGAGTTAGCAATTTTGAGATCTACATCATTAGCATAATTAATGATTTTCTCGTCCACTTTGTTAATGTGGTCAACAAGTTTCTTGTTCTCATCAGTTACGTAGAGTTTATATTGTTCTAGGTCTAAAGACCTCGCCGAGTTAGCAATTTTCAGATCTACATCATTAACATAATTAATGAATTTTTCATCTAGTTTATTAATGTGGTCAATAAGTTTCTTGTTTTCATCAGTTACGTAGAGTTTATATTGTTCTAGTACAGTGTTATCATTATGTGAAAGCTTGTTGTAACCAGTTTGTAGCATATCCATCGTTTTAGACATAGCAGAGTCTAATTCACATATCCTGGACAACAGCTGCTGATTGAAGGTCTGCATCTGCTTAACGTCATCTGACAGTGTAGCGTTTGATGATTCTATAATACCAAGTTTGGATGGTAATTGAAAGTTCAGATTCGTGACCTCAGTCATCACCCTTCTATTGTGGAACACAACATACAGAAACAGACCAAGAAATAGTAAAACTGGGGTACTGAATACCTCAAGATACTCATTTAAAAACTTGTCAACCATCGTGGAAAAATATATACCAAATTTCTCAAAAGAATAGTTGTCAGCCATTACCTCAATCCAGGTGCAATGACGCTGTGTGGTCAGAAGGTGTCACAATAACGTTTAGTGCCCTGCTGTATGGCCGCTGTAGAGACACTCAGCACGCTATTCACAGATCCTAGGTGTTAGAGGGTCTCAGCAGACAAAATAGAATCTTTGGAAAAAACAAATTCTCACAAGTCAAGACAGGATGTTAATTACAAGATAGAATGGTTTTAGTTATCTTTGTTCACCTACAGGAGTAATTCACAATTGTCCCAGGTTACAGGGGTTAGGGGCGGAGCTGCTGCTTGAATCTGCAGTTTTTGGGTCAAACTCAGCCAGCCAGGTTGGGGGAAGGGCGCTCGTGCAGCCGCAGTTCAAACTCAATTAAAATGAACTGAGCAGCGGTACAGCTAGGGGCGGAAGCAAGCAGCCCGGGTCTCAGCCGTTTAGCTAGGCAGAGAGCCGCGCGCTGGGGGAGGGGTGAAGTTACCGATCACGTGCGCAGCAGGCAGACAGCCCGGGTCAGCCTTTAAGCTAGGCAGCAGAGCCGCAGCCGCGCGACTGGTATACCGACCGCGCGCGCGCGCGCGCGCGCAGCGGTTAGACAGACCGACCGCTTACAGCGGAGCCGCAGCCGCGCGACTGGTCGAGGGGCGGGGCTACAGACCGCGCGCGGCAGCTGCAACCGGCCCGGGTCTAGGCAGCTATCCGCGGGTCGTGTGCTGGGTGGGGGGGGGGGGTCTACCGACCGCGCGTAGCAGCGGGGCCGAGGCCGTGCGGCTGGTGAGAGGCCTGGAGCGCCGCTGGCGCCGGCTGAACCAGAGCGGGAGCCTCGGAAGGCGTGCGCTGGGGGAGGGTGGGGCTACCGACCGCGCGCAGCAGCGGGGCCGGCTGAACCAGAGCGGGAGCCTCGGAAGGCGTGCGCTGGGGGAGGGTGGGGCTACCGACCGCGCGCAGCAGCGGGGCCGGCTGAACCAGAGCGGGAGCCTCGGAAACTGATGGAGTAAGCCGTTTGGAGGTCACCGCTCAAAACCAAATCCGCACGGGGCTGGATAAGCCCTGCCCACACTCAAAACCTGACCTGAGTGTGAATTAAACCCGTCCCGTGGGCCCGCCCGTGGGTCCGGGACACGTTGGGCGCCAGATGTAGGCGGAGTTTACCCACAAGAACACCAATACTAGAAAAATATTTATTAGAATATAATCCAGAACTCACGGTACAGGTAACCAAGTACAGTAGGGACCGAAGTCTGCAGACGGACGGACGAAGGGGTCCTTCCTCCAGCAGCCAGGAACCAGGAAGAGAGCCCCCCAGCGTCCCAGCAGCCCCTTATCAAAGGGGTTGGCCACACCCCCTCCAGGAGCCCGGGACCCTGGATAAGCTTCTTTGGACCTTATCAGCTGACACCTGAATCCCACAACACGTTTCCTTTGTCAGTAACTTTAGACATGATTGATAAATTTCTCAGTATTTCTGTTGTGACAGAGCACTAGGAAATTTCATATCACCATGAAATGAAAGCTTGCCTTTCATTTTAAAAGTATGAATATGGAATAAGTTGATACAAATTGTTATGTGTAAATCTCTCTGACCATATAGATAGATAGATAGATATGCGCTCATATATATGCGCAATATATAACACATTATACAGTATGTATATGAGCGCATACGCGCATATATAATGTGTTATATATTGCACAGAAAAAGAGGATTTATAGTTTTTTTTGCTAGATTTCTCTAACCACCTGAATACATAGTGACCTAGAACAACAAATGATATTTTTTGTTTGGGGAGTCCACTAGGTGGATTCCCTAGTCTTATCCCATTGGGTTGGTATCTAGAAGATTCTCATTCTGACAGCAGGCTGTTGGCTCAAGGCTGACAATGCAAAGGGTTCCCTGGTCATATGTAACCATCAGCAGAAAAGGCAGGTCTTGGTGACACAGCAGTGATGAGAGGGTTCCCAGGAGCAGTGGGTAGAAGAGTCTCTGTCTTTAAGAGCTTTGCAAACATCTGTTTGTGCCAAGTTTACTGAATTCTGGCCAGAAAAGTCCTGAGACCAGCCAAGTCAATGCGGACTGAGTTTGCAAGGATACTATCTAGAAGGAGAAGCACTCTGCATTTTTTTTTTTTTTTTAGCCAATCACAACACTGTTGCACACTTCTCATGGCAAATCATCCTTTGTACATAAAATATGCTTCCTTCTATATAATAATTTAATAAGTGTGGAGACATAATTCCCCCACTATCTTAAATCAGTGACATGATTTGGTCATTTTAGGTGACTTCAGGCTCACTGATCTTGCTCTAGCTATTAGGAAAACTTTGTTTAAGGCCAAGACAATGAGTGTAAAATGTCTGCCACAACCATATGCTGTTATGAGGGGATGCTCACGTAAATAATGTAGACAAAATTGATATTTGTTTAAAATATTTGGTTAAATAACAAAATATTCTTAGCTTATCAATGGTTTAATGATCTTGCAAAAAGGGAGGAACTGTAAGATTATCTTAAGACAATCGAGCTCTGGGATAGCAAGCTTGACTTTTCCAGAGCATTGAGTCTGCTGAAATTGTAAATAAACTAAAGCCTGGATGACATGTTTGGAATGAATATTCCATGTGGTACAGTTTGCCTCCAGAATGTCACTGACATTTCTGCAGCTGATAAGCATATTTGTAAGTTTTCAGAAGACTGTGGGTGATGGTTTATCTCATCTACACTCCTGGCTGTCATTTATTTTTATAAATAAATATATACTTGAAAAGTATGAGCGAAAGACAGAATTTTGTCATCTTGTATGTGTAGTCTTCCCAGCTTACACTCTTTATTTTATTCTTACAAGTTACCTCCTCTCACAAATAAGCAGTGTACACCGGCTTAACCAATGAAGAAAAACAACCAAAATAAGATGTGGAGCCAGATTCAAATTTGATTTACCCATGATATTTATAGATCTCACTCCGTAGCTGAAACCAAGATTAACTATAAAAATGGTGCTCTGTATAGATGCAATGAGATAAAAAGCTCCTTCAGTCTTCCTTTGCAAAATGCTCCACTTTCCTGGCATCTCCAGCACTTAGGCTTCACTCTCAACACTTCATGAGTTGCCCTGCCATGGCTTTCCAGGGGGCATCTGATCTGTTACACACGGCCTGGTCAAACAGGCTTTTCCCTGGAACCTTACTTAATGCTGCTTCTCTCTTGCATTCTGCTTGCCTGTTAAACCATTACCACACGAACAACACCAAGCTCTGATGTCAGCTGGAGTGACAGCCAGGCCTCTGACTGACTGTGTAGCTTAACCTTGGAAAACAATTTCTAGGGTGGCCCTTTCCAGTAGAGCACCCTATCAGCTGTTTGCATAAACTGTATTTCCAGGCATTCTCTTTTTTGAATGAGTCTTTAAACTATGTTTGCCCTTCTGTATTCTGGAGCCTCTTTTGAATGAGGTCTTGCCATAAACACACTTTCCCTATTGTCTCAGTGTGAAGAGTGAAGCTTCTTTAATGACACTAATCTCTAATAATTGTAGTCACCTTGTCTGCAACATTAATGCCCTTACTCTCTTTTTCTCACTAAACTACACATTTTTTTCTTCTTTCTGTTCCATTTTTTTTGTCCCAACTCTGTGAAAAGCTGACTAAAAGAAATGGATAATAAACATGTCATAGCCTGAATGTTATACTGTCTTAAAATTTATTTGCCTAATAAATTATTCCATTGTTTTGGAATTCAGTCTCACTAATGTTTTGGGCCACTAGAGAAACAAAGCCAGATTCTTGGACAAAGAGTCAGACAAGCAGCCTTTACTTACTAACAGCTAGGAAAACAAATCTTGTCTCGGCATGAGTCCTCAGAAGAAGGTTTTTGCAGGACGCATTCCATGAGCATTCTATTCCTCTGCATCTAACCGTAACAGAATGGTCCATGGGTTCTGCCTACAGCTTGAAACCTTTCTAAATTCCTCCCACAGACCAGTCTAAAGACTTAGAACCACATATTCAAATGCATGTTCCTCACAGCAGTGGCGTCACTACTCGTGACAATTTTCTTATGAGTTACTTGAAAAAGCGAGCTAAGAAAAAAAGAAAGATTTATTTTGGCTTATGGATTTTGAGCATCACAATCCATCATGGAGTGCCTTGGTCCTTGCTGGTGGGAGTGTGGAGCACCAACTTGCTCAGGTGGCTATGAACCATTTGGTGATTTGAATGAGAAATATTTCCTATAGGCTCATGTATTTGAACACCTGGACCCCTGTTGCTGGTGCTGTGTAGGAAGGTTTGCAACTTTTAGGAGGTAGAGTTGCTGAAGGAAATAAACCACTGCGGGTGGCCTTTAATGTTTTATAAACTGGCCTCACTCTTATTCCATCTCTGCATCTGTGTGTGGATACAATGTGATCAATTAGAAAGCTTCCTGTTCCCACCACTACACCTTTTCTGTTTGCCACCACACTTTCCCCATCATGGTGGACTGTATCCTTTTGAAACTATAAGCTGAAATAAACCTTCTCCTTTAAGTTGCCCTTTGTTAGGTATTTATCAGGCAAATGAAAAGAAACTAATAAATGTACACAAGTTTCTGTCCTGCCAGCAATTCCCAAATACCCGGGAAGAGGCTTCCCAAATATTTGATGCGGGGCTTAATGTTACTTATAAATGCTCGGATGGTACCACAGGCTTATTACTAACTAGGTCGTACACTTAAATTAACCCATAATTCTTATCTATGCTTAGCCACGGGGCTTGGTACCTTTTCTCAGAACAGCATCCTCATCCTGCTTCCTCTTCATCTGGCTGATGACTCCTGACTCCGTCCTTCTTCCCAGTCTTCTTAGTTTGGCTTTCTCACCTAACTTCTGGTCCAGCTATTGGCCTGCCAGCTTTTAATTAACAATGATCATAACCCACAGCATTTAAAGCAAAGTATCAGATGTAAGAGCCCAGAGAGCCTGAGACACCCATCATATTGCCCAAGCTGTGGACCCTAGATATATTTTCTGTCTGTGGAGAGTTATCAGAAGAATTCCACCAAGATGCTGTGAGCCACCCAAGAAACAAGATGTGAAAGAATGGTAAGCCACAGGCCATGGTAGTGATACATTGATTAATAGAAGTGGGTAAATTTAAATGCAAGCGCTAGCTATTAATAATCCTGAGCCATCGCCCAAACATTTATAATTAATATATGACTCTGAATGGTTATTTAGGAACTGGTGGGTGGGAGAGATTTGTCTCTTTACAAATAAATGCCAGTAAATAGGGAACAAAGAAGTGAACTAAAGCTTAGATATAACTTCAAAGACTTTTTCTGAGATAACTGTAAGCTAGGCCAGAACTCCTAAAGGCTTTACAGCCTTTACATAATACCACCAATTGTAGATGGAGAAAAAACCTGAGCCTGCAGTGGGAATATTTCTGATTAAATCCATAGCATCCTGACTCTCAGAATGTTTTGAACCATATTGTAGCTATGGAATATTTTGGACAATGACAGGCTTGTTATGAGATGGTATGAACCCTTTGAGGACCAATTTAAGGAAATGTGTTTAGATATCAAGTTGACAAGGGGTGGGCTTGTGATTTTTTTAACTTTATTTTATTGTGAATTGGTATTAAGGTGTCAGATCTCTTGGAAGAGGAGTTACAGACAGGGTGCTGGGAATTGAACCTGGGACCTATGGAAGAGCAGCCAGTGCTCTTAACCCCTGAGCCATTATGATTTTTAATCTTCATTGTCTGTGTGACTGAGAAGAGCCTAGGAAATCAGTAAAGCACACCTTGGGGTCTTTGGGATGATTATATAAGGATCTAGGAAGCTTGTGAATGTGGGCCCTTCCGTCTGACAGGATGAGAAAAAGGACAAAGCTACTGTGCAGACATTCTCATCCAGCTTGCTTGCTGCCACTATGTGAGTTGCTCTCTATCCCATCCCTATAACAATGGGTAGAAACCTTGGAAATTCCGAGGTCAAATAAACAGTGCTTCTTTTAGCTGCTTGGTGGTGGTACATGCCTTTCCCAGCACTCAGAAGGCAGAGGCAGAGGCAGGTGGATCTTTGAGTTCAAGGCCAGCCTGACCTACAGAGTTACAGGGCAGCCAGGTCGATACAGAGAAACTCCATCTTACCACCCCCCTCCAAATAAAACAATGGCTCTTTGATTTGTATATATGTTATTCGCTCACAGTTATGGGCCTAACACAGGCACTCACTCATTCTTAAAGGAAGACTACCCTGACAACAATTTAATTATCTGAAAGATGCCAACGTTTAATATCATGACACTACTGTCATTAAATTCCAACGTAAATTTGGGAGGGGAAATTAAAAGAGAGAAGGCAAATAGTCTGAAGTCTTAGTGTGCAGCATGTGAAAAGATGTATTTATAGGAGAAAATAATGACTTAACTTTGGTGATTCTAGAAGAAAAGAGAGTTATTTTCCCCTTCTGAGTATGTTCATACTGATGAACGCTGTTGTTAAAAGTTAATTATGACTCTTAAAAGTATCATATATCTACATATTCTACTTTTCAAAATCCTTACTGTCCTGGAATCCCTCGTAGGGTTTTCAGGGCATTAACTAAAACAAGAAGGAAGTGGGTCACTTTTGTTGGAAGAGACACATCCAAGTTTCGTGAGTCAGGAGGAAAAGAATCTGGCGGCTCCAGATATGCTCGTGAGTGTCCCTTCTGGGCCCTGATGGTGCTTGGAGGCTCCTGTGGTAAGTTCAGAAGTCTTAAGGGTTCTACTGCCAAGATTCGGCAAGTAAAAATGAGGGATGTGTAGTTACATTTGAATTGCAGATAAGTGTAGCTTTGTAAGGCAGGTATGTCTCATTGTGTGTGTGTGTTATAAATAGTACTCTTATCTGAATCCATATTCAGCCTTGTATTTTATGTGGTAATCTCACTCTGGCTGGCTTCCCTGGGCATGATGAGAGAATCAGCAGGTGGTGATACAGGAAGTGGACCAAGGGCAGTTTTTTCAGTGTGTTCCTTTCTGGCTGATTGCATCCTTTGGCAGGTTACCCTTGCCTATCAGTCCTCTGCCTCATCGTGTGGGAACATCTTTTTCTGCATGTTTCTTATGATCCAGGAGAAATACATCTAATATGCGTGCTCTGAGTCTCATCTCATTTCAAGGCATCATTAACTGTCCTCTACTTTGTTACATCCCCCATACCATTTCTATGCCCTAGTAAATGTTCCTTAAGCAGCTCGATTAGGCTATTTTCTACCTGTTTTCAGAAACTGATGACATTGTAGAGACCTAGTCTCTGAGGTATTTTTCTGGTATTGGCAACTTCAATTTCTCACAGCATTGGAAGCATTGAGTCCAGGCTTGCATTATCTACCATGCACCTCTCCAGCATCAATAATACCTCCAATTTTCCAGTAGTTTCCTATGGTTGGCCTTTTTTTTCTTTCCTTTATACAATGTTTTGGTATTAGCTATTCCAAAATTTATGCAAAATTGTGATTTTCTTCTTTTACTTAGCATGACATCAATGAAAGAAAATGTTTCTATGTAATGACTCTAAAGCTTTGGGCATTCCAGCGTGTGATGAGGTCTCAAGAAATTAGTTTTGAAACTGTATAGTGATATTGATGGCAGTCTTATAAGTAAAATTTGCTAAGCCATGATACCTGTATAGTCAAGCATCATTCTAGATGTTTCCACAAGGGTGTTTAAGATGAGACATATTTAAACTTGTGGAGTTTGTATGAAGCAGATTGATCTCCTGCATTTGGATATGGCTCAGCTAGTGTGCTGGTTAGCATCTATCAATTTGACACAAATAGTAATCACCTGGAAAGAGCAAATCTCAGATTGGCCTGTGGACACATCTGTAGTAGCATTTTCTTGATTATCAGGGGGCCCAAACCCCAATGGGTATTGCCATCTTTGGGCAGGTGATTCTGAGTTGTATAGAAAACAAGCTGAGCAAATCATGGGAAGCCTTCACAGTCTCTGCTTCAGTGTCTGCCTCTGGGATCCTTCCTTCAGTTCCTTGCCTTGGCCTCCCATGATACAGACCATAAGCTGAACCAAATCCCTTCCTTCACAGGTTTATTTTGATCAGTATTTACGACACAATGGAAATCAAATTAAGACAACCCGCTAGCTGATGGCCCGCTTTAGAACAAATGACAGACTTGTAAGCAAGAAGGAATTCTTCTTTAAATGGTCTTTGCATTTGAACTCCAGTATTGACCTTTCCAGATGCCCAACCCTCTAGTCCACTGGCTGATTTCAGTGACTTTCCAGCCTCAGTCACTGCTACAGGATATACTAGTTTGCATATTCTTTTTTTTTTTTTTCTAAGAGGTAAAATCTTTCTACTGGGTTAAACAGTGGGCACATTCATGATCTCATGCCACAAGGAGTCTAAGGGGAAGGTTTATGTCTACCAAGTGCACTACCCAGATTCTGGAGTTTTCTTGCCTCTTCCCTCGGATTGACTATATGTTTTAGATTTCTAACCCTGAGAGGAAAAGCTGTGATTGAGTTTGTTTCTTATGTCTGGAACTCTTTTTTCAGGAGATTCCTTAGCATGGTCTTTGTGTCGGTTGGCCTAACAAGACTGGAGTCTTCTTACCTATGGTTAAGGCCAGCTTCCCCTGGATTCTATTGGGAGGTCACCTGAGGAGAAGCAGGGTACTTTTGATAGGAAAGAAAGGAGCAAACATTCTGGAAAGGCAGTCAACAATCGCCTCCTGAGGGCTCACCCAGATGCTAAACTTTGCTTGGTCAACATCTGGCGGTGACAGGAAGAGAGAAAGAAGATAAGGTCTGGGCACTGGCTTCTGGAAGAATTTTAAAAAGGAAGACATTACCCAAGTATGGACTCTGGTACCCCAAAATTATTCAAATACTGCTTTAGTTTAGGAAAATAAAGTACTTAAAGGTTTTAATTATTTACTTACAGTAGTGTAAGGATATAATATGGTATCTTTACATTAATATTTAATGGCTTGAATTAATATAGGTGCCTAATCAGTGTGCCTTTATTGGTAATGTAAAAAATAAGGGTAAATTCTTGACTAAGTTGTAGGCACTATAAAAAAAAATGCATCTTTAATGCTGTACTTTGAACCACCAAGTATAATTCAAACTGTAAATGTCAAGTAAGGAGAGGTACAGAATGGATGGCAGTAAAAGTGTCTACTCAGCACTTTATTCCTTAGATGGACTTGATTCATGTTTTTACTAAACATTTTCATAAACTCACAAAAAGTCTCATTTGAACAATATTTCACATGGCAGTTGATAAGATATCAATAATTAAGGGATGTTTATATGAGCTAAGAGTTGCCCACATGAAAGCCCTTGGTCGCTGCTTAAGGAAAACTGCATATCTATATAGAAAGTTTTGCAAAATTGAAGTTCATCATACAAAGAAATGTTTCTAAGGTGCACAAGAACATACAGAAATCTGAAAGTACTTTTCTGTTTAAGCCAGATGAAGAAAGGAATGCTGGGAAACCATAAAGCATGTTTCTTGCAGATACCTCTTTATTGTAAGTAGTATAAAGTCCAATGGAGTGTGTAAAAGGCTGTTTTATAACATGGGGGAATGATGCACGTTGGAGAATGACGGGAGAGGGTGGGGACTAAGGCGGTAGATGTAGAAAGGAATCAGATTCTGAAAGGCCATGCAGGTAACACAGAAGAAAAAGTGGTGATGATCTTAAGCTGTCTTATAACATGAGGAGAAATGCGGGTAGAGAGGTGACTCAAAGGCAATGGAGGAGGTTGAAAAGGAATGACTGGGAACAGAATAACAACGTTGCTATGGGAAGTGTTCAGCGTGGAGAGACAGCAGTGTGTAGACCACAGCATGGTGGAGAGTTCAGTGTTAACGATTATTTAGGTGAGAAGAGGATCACATAGGAAGCCATGAAGAAATCGATGGAAACAATGGAGAGAGAGAAACATCAAGGCAAAAGTGAGGATCTGCATAAAAAAAGCATCCTGTTCTATAGAAGGATGAACCTCTCTCGGAGCCCGGAGCCCACTGAATAACCAGTCAGAGGCTTAATACTAATTAGAAACTGTCTGGTCTGTGACTCAGGTTTATTGCTAGCTAGCTCTTACATCTTAAATAAAACCATTTCTATTAATCTGTGCATCACCATGTGTCTTGTGGTTTTACCTGTGTTGGTGGCTCACAGCGCCTCCTCTCTTTTCTCCTACCTCATATTTCTCCTGGATGCCCTGCTTGTCTGTATCCTGTCTTTCCATAGGCCATAGCATCTTCTTTATTAACCAGTGGTAGCAACACATATTCACAATGTATGAAAGACCATCCCACAGCACTGTTCAGGTATATGTAACAAGTACTAAGACATCCTGAAAGCAGGAATCCACGAGCAAATCTAGGTTTCTCTTGCAATTCTTTGCCACACCATAAAATCAAGCTTCTCTCAAAGGAGTTACAGTCCCACAAACACTTTTAATGTCTATACTATGTCAAGGTGAAAAGCTGACATCCATTTTCAATGTTCAAAGTCTAGAAAGGTTTAAAAAACCTCACCATTCCTATTTCCTCATTCATAATCTCTCTTCTACTCTTTCAATGACACCACTGTAGAGCAGAAACAATGCTGGGCCTTCTACGCAGGAAAACTTCCTCAGGCTTTCAGCTAGGTTAAGCCGTTGTCAGAGTCATCCAAGATTCTTCACCATGTCCATGGGTTGGGGCCACTTCTGTCACCCCATGTCCACTTCATTTGCTTTATTGTGTCATTATGCCTTCCGATACCCACATCTTTGAGTTTTTTTATTTTGCAGCTGCTGTCTTGATACTTAGTAAAATTCAGAAATTCCAACAACTTTTAATATGTTTCTGTTATGAAAGGGCTTTTTACACGTTCTATTTCATTTTTTTGTTTGTTTGATTTTTAGAAACAGGGTTTCTTTGTATAGCCCTGGCTGTCCTTGAACTAGCTTTGTAAGACCAGGTTGGCTTTACCCTCAAAGATCTGCCTGCCTCTGCATTTCAAGTTCTGGGACTAAAGGTGTAGTACCACTGACTGACTCCATTGGACTTTAAACTACTTACAGAAGTGTCTGCAAGAAATACTTGTTATGTTCTTTTCTTCACCTAGTTTAAACAACAACAACAAAAAAATGTTTTCAGATGTCTCTATTATATATAATGGGAATGGGGCCTAGAACAATGATTCAGGTCCATGGGAATTTGCTCTGGTAGATATCCAGTTTTCTATTCAAAGAAACGAGGTCTGAGTTTCCAAAAAGCCAGTGAGAGAGTCATTTAGGAATGACATTATATAGACAACAATTTAAAGGCTAGACCTTCTAAAGTTGCACATATGTTTGGTCAAAGAATAACTGCTTCCAGAAGAAAGTGTGGTTGACCATGGGATGTATGATTTCCAGGAAACTAAACTAAACCAAGATGGCTTTCTGGGACTTTGACAAGTGAGGGAATGCGAACATACAACCAAATGAGCTTAAGGGTCTGTTATTGAAACTTGATTTCATACTGTGTCAATTCTGAGTGATACAGAGAAGCTTGACAGGCCACTTCTGTATTCTCCAGAACACTCATGAAGGTATACTTCATAACTACTTAGTGAGTAAGTGATGGATTGCTGAATAGACTTTAAAGTTAATGAGATGAACGCAGTGAAGGAAGTCTTAAGATTTTAGAAATACTGAATACACAGCTTCATGCATGGAAAGTAAATTGATAATTACATTCAGAAAGTGTATATTTACTGAATAATAGACATGCTCAGTGTAGTGGCTTCTAAGAGGCCTGGAGACCAGCACAGCCTCGGACAGTGTAAACTGGTGATAACTAGTTCCTTAAAACATGTGCTCCTAATCACTTCTGTATAAGCCAACCTGGGGTCTGTAGTAGGAGGTTTCTGGCCTGGACTTTCCGGCCTAACCTCAAGGTTTAGGACCCACAGACCCACAGTCCTGCAGTCCCACAGTCTCACAGTCCCACAGAGACACACAGATGCTTTCAATAGTTTTAGGCTGACTGGTCTAAGGCCCAGGCATATAACTTGCTAGCTCTCTACCCTTCATCTAACCCATGACTCATCCTGTTCAGCCATGTGGCTCGGTTCCGTTTCTCACAGCAGCATGGGTGTCCTCTGCTTCTTCCAGCTTCTCTCTGGCATTCTGCTCTGTGCTTCCTGTTCTCAAGAATTTTCTTAGTCTGGTAGCCCCACCCACACTTCCTGCCTGCCTTTGGCCAATCAGCGCTTTTTTATTAAACCAGTGGGTGGGACAATTATTTACAATGTAACAATATGATCTCCCACAGGGGTCTGAGCCTGGGGGCCTTGAAGAGGACAGAGTCTGAATGCAGCAATATTAGACCACTATTGGAAGCCGCAGATACCAGCCTATCAAATCCCTTTCCCTTGGTTTGGGAGAGCATCCGGGGAAAAAAGTATTTAAGGTCTTCCCTCCATAATGAAATTGAGCTTGCTTGATTCAGCCTGGAAGGCTGAGTCATTGCTTCTGGCCATCTTGGCCACCTCCCCCAATGGGAAAAGCAGGACCTTGAGCATAGAGGCAACCCTGACTCCTGACACCAAATCAGGCACCTCAACAACTTAGAAGGCATCTTTTACTATTTTCTGCCTTAGAGAAAGGGAATTTCTATACAAAGCATCTATGGGATACAAGAGTCAAAAGCACTCTATTTTGAGCCCTTCACCAGACTACATTTAAAAGTGTTTGCTGGGAAACATGCACCGTCACCTGTGGTGGGCTCTAGCTAAATATTTAACTTGAGCACATAAGCAGTTGCTTCTGTTTTCGTTTATTGGGGATACAAAAGATAGAAAAGCAAACATAAATGATACCACATGGAAATAACCAGATAAATATAGAACATGGGACATTCTGGAAAACAGTTGGCCCAGTTTATTTAACAAGTTGTTGAGATTTAAAAGATAAAAAAAGGAGGGGGGTTATTCTGCTACATCAGAGGAGAGAGGGAGCTTTGATTGGATGACTGCTTTGGCCAGACAATTTCAAAGAGCATTTTGTAATATTCAAAGGCACTGGGCTCTAAACTGGGCATGAGAAAAATTAAAATTTATTTTTGTGAAATTTGTGTATTACTTAGGAAATAAATCAGTATTTAAAAATTTTGGGGGTAAGAAATGCCATGTATATTTACAGTTATATAAAAATATCTGGAGAATGAACTTCACAAAAATTAGGCCTAGTGTGTGTGAGGGGTTTATTTTCTTAGTTTTTGTCTATTTATGTTTTCTAGTATTTAAATTACATTTATGTGTCTTTGGAATATTAAAAACCTGTTTTTGTTTGAGTAATTAAAATGAATAGCAACTTAAGGTGTCCCTTAAGAAGATACTTCTGTCCTCAATGCCACCAAACAATAATGTAACAACTCTGTGAGTTTTCTGGGGCTGTTATTAGATACACAGTTAGGTGTGTAAACAACAACAGGGCCTTATTGTCCCACTCTTCTGGATACTGGGAGGCTGAGGGGTGTGTGTGTGTGTGTCTGTGTGTGTGTGTCTGTGTGTGTGTGTCTGTGTGTGTGTGTGTCTGTGTGTGTGTGTCTCTGTGTGTGTCTCTGTGTGTGTCTCTGTGTGTGTGTGTCTCTCTGTGTGTGTGTCTCTGTGTGTGTGTCTCTCTCTGTGTGTGTCTCTGTGTGTGTGTATGTGTGTCTCTCTGTGTGTGTGTCTCTGTGTATGTGTGTGTGTGTCTGTGTGTGTGTGTCTGTGTGTGTATGTGTGTATGAAGTTGGAGTCTGTGTGTCTGGTCCCTTTTGGGGACTTTGAGTGAATCTATGCTATGCCTCTCTCTGCTTCTAGTTGCTTCCTGGCCTAATCCTTGGCTCTGTATTCACTTTTATATAAGTTTTACACATGTCTATGTCTGAACTCTGCTATTCATAAGGGCCTCAGCAATGCTGAATTAGAGGTATCTACTTCAACATGACTTATCTTTCTTAATTAAACATACAAACTTATGTACAAATAAACCCACTATATATTCACTGCCTTAGATCTGGACAGTTTATTTGAATCTAGACTCAGATACTCGTAGGCTAAACACATCCTGTCTTTTCTATAAACATTCCTCCCTTCTCATAACCTCTACACCAAGGGATTTATTGCTTTGTGTTTTTTGCTTGTCACTAGGGGAAAAACGTAACCTTTGAGAAATTACTATTGATCACATAAACAATTTTTGCTTGTTATATAGGACCCAGACAGGAAGATTCAGTATCAAAATATTTATTATTTTAGACTCAGCAAACAATTCCTTGAAGTGTTAACTTTTAACTCTGGCCTGGTTAACATTTAAGTCTGGCGCCCTCTACTGGACATATCGTCCAGTAGCTTTTCGCCCTACTTTTATATATTTTAAATTTTATTATTTTTTCCCCATACCCATTACTGCTTCCTTTCCCGCCCCTTCTGCCAGTCCCCCCCCCCCCCAGCCTTCCCCTTACCCCTTCACCTCTCCCTCTTGTTCACTCTGCCGAGAAGGCAAGGAATCCCAAGATGAATCAATTCGGTCTGGCATTTCCAGATGATGTAGGACCAAGTCCCTCCCCCAAGTATCGAGGCTAAGAAGGGTGTTTTCCTGCTAGGCATGAGCTTTAAGAAGGCAGTTCATGGAACCAGGATAGACTCTGATCGGATTGCAAGAGGTTCCAGAAACTGCCCGTGCCTTTCGACTGTCATAGACACATTCAGAGGGTTCAGATCCGTTCCATGAAGGTTTGTCAGCTGTTATTCCAGAGTCTGAGAGCTCCCAGCAGCACAGAACAGACAGGACAGCCTACTCCATGGGTCTCCCCATCATGATCCTGATCTCTCCCCTCATGTAATCTCTCCTTCTTCTCTTCAGCTGGACCAGTAGCTCAGCCCAGTGTTTAGCTATGGATCTCTGCATCTGCCTCCATCACCTGCTGGATGAAGGTTCTATAATGGCAATTAGGGTGGTCATTCATATGATAATAGGGAAAAGCCAGTTTAGGCTCCCTCTCCACTATTGCTTAGAGTCCTAGCTGGGCTCATTTTGTGGGTTCTTGGATGTTCCCTAATATCAGGTTTCTCTCTAATCCCATAATGGCTCCCTCTATGAGGATATCCACTTCTTTGCTCTCCTTCTCTGTTGCTCTGCACCCACCCTCACCCCGCTCTACCCAGCCCATTCTCTCATGTTCTCTTCTCACCTCCTCTTGACACCCCCCCCCAATATGACTGCAATTTCCTTAGGGGATCCTTTCTATTTCCCCTTTTCAGGGGACTCTATGGATGTCTCTCTCTTAACTTTTTCCTGTTACCTAGCTACTGCAGGGGAGAGGGTGGATTGAACTTCAGGAAGTATCACCATCCCTGACTTTAAGCTCTACTATAGACCTACAGTAATAAAAACAGCTTGGTACTGGCATAGAAATATACTTACGGATCAATGAAATCAAATCGAAGACCCTGACATTAACCCCCACACCTATGAACATCTGATTTTTTGATGAAGAGGCCAAAAAATGTACAATGGGAAAAAAGATAGTATCTTCAACAAATGGTGCTGGCATAACTGGATGGTGATATGTAGAAAAATTCAAATATGTCCTTATCTATCACCCTGCACACAACTCAAATCCAAGAGGGTCAAAGACCTCAACATAAACTCAGTTAGACTGAACCTGATAGAAAAAAAAAAGGGAAATTCCCTTGAACATACTGGCACAGGAGACCACTTCCTAAATATAACACCGGTAGCACAGACACCGAGTGAAACAATAATTAATAATAAATGGGAGTTTATCCAAGGCAAAGGATATGATCAATAAGACAAAACAACAGCCTACAGAGATCTTCACCAACCCTACACCTGACAAAGGACTCATCTCTAAAATATATAGAGAACTCAAGGAACTAGAGGCCAAAAAAACAAAAGAAATTAATGGAAAATGGGGTACATGGCTAAATAGGGAATTCTTAACAGAAAACTCTCAAATGGTAGAAAGACACTTAAAGAACTGCTCAACATCCTTAACCATCAGAGAAATGCAAATCATAAACAACTCTGAGATAACATCTTATACCTGTCAGAATAGCTAAGATCAAAAACACAGATGACAACCTGTGCTGGAGGGGATGTAGAGCAAGGGGAGCACTCCTTCATTGCTGGTGGTGGCATAATCTTATACAACCACTTTGGAAATCAGTATGGCAGTTCCTCAGAAAACTTGGGATCAATCTACCCTATGATCCAGCAATACCACTACTGGGCATATATCCAAGGGATACACACTCTTATCCCAATGGTATTAGCTCAACTATGGTCATAGCAGCATTATTTGTAATAGCCAGAACCTGGAAACAACCTAGATGCCCCTCGGCTGAAGAATGCATTAAAGAATTGTGGTGCATTTACATAATGGAGTGCCACTCAACAGAAAAAAATGACATTCTGAAATATGCAGGCAGATGGATGTATCTGGAGAATATCATCCTCAGACTGAGAAAACATAGACACAGAAAGACAGACATGGTGTATACTTACTCATAAGTGGATTTTATTTATAAAGCAAAGGATAACCAGGCTTTTCTCCCCAATCTTAACTGGAGTCCAAAGAGCAAAGAGGGATTCACAGATGGCTTTCACTCTTCCTTCACCTGAAGATTCCACTTCATTGACCAGCTTGTGGCTTGTAAGCGTTGAGAGCTTACTTCATAGACTACCCATCCCTTACCCACCACAATCTACTTGAAACAGTGCTAATGTTTAACTTAATCCTTAAAGTAAATACATGTAAGCATGACCTGGGCATCTACCCTTCTCTTCAGTGTCACAGAGGCTGCTGGTCCAAAAAGAGACTTCTTGAACAAGGAAAAAAAGCCATAGAGATTTCCCCAGCCTAACTCTCCATTTTCCTAGCAAGGAACACAGATGCAGAGAGATGTGATTTCCTTCAATTGTGCAACTTTAAGATTGCCAGTGTACACATATCACAGATGTAGGAAGAAGCACTCAAACCTTTGCAGAGACTAATTAGTGAATTCATTCAAGTTATCATAATATTTTGTCTGATTCTTGTATGCCAGACTCTCAGAGGCGTTCAACGGCTTGTGAGAGGTGATCTTTGCACCCCAAAGAGCTTACTATTAATTAAATTGTTTAAATGATGATTTTAGGTTAAACAAAGCTGTCAGGTCTACAACTCCAAATGGCCAATTACATGATATTTTTCATGTTAATATTAACTCTTGACGGATGATTGATAATTTATTTGCATAATTTCCTTCATTAGGTCTTAGCCCTAAGATAACAGGTTTTGGATTTTGACCATTTTTTTTCCCCCTGTACTAGAAGTTGATGGCTTTTGAGTAGGTAGTACTGTCTTACACATGCTAGAGTGGGGTTTCAAAAATTTTATCTTGTTAACATGTAAAATGACTTTAGACTGTCCTGGAAAGTGATCTGAAAATTGCTTTTGGATGGGGCTATTATTAAATTCACTTGTTCCCCAGAAAACATATCTAAATATCTAATTGTTATTTACTGGTCTACTTATCTCAACCTTAATCCATCTTATAATGTTAAGAATCTACTCGGGTATTTTGCAGTCTGAGTACTAATTTTATGTGCCTACCATAGTGACAGAATCCTTTGACCTTTGTACACATACACAGACCTCACAAAGAATTAATTAGCAAGTAGAGAAACAAAGCTAAGAAGCGACTCTGACTTTCCTGTTTTGACCACTCTACTGATTACTTGTTCTGCTGCTCAAAGAAACACTAGGAGTTGTTATTCATACGGCAGTAGTGTGTTGAAGGGATTCTCAAATTCCACCCAGCACTTCTGCTTGGGAGTCTGATTACCTTGGATAGTAACTTGAGCTTGTTGTGCCTCATAGTCCTACTGGGATTCTTCTGATGAATAATGAATGGGCATGCTTAAGACCATGAACAGATTCTAGTTCAGTGTTGACGCGTATATGTGCTCATGAACGTTATTATCACTTTATTTCTAGGGGCAGAAGATAAGTCTATGTATGAATTTTAAGTAAGGAAATTTGAAAATTGATTTACAAAAATAGAGGTGGCTAGGGAAATGTCATTGCCTACTAGCTTTGCATCCATAGGGGAGGGCGAAGGGTATTCACCAAGGAGAATGTCCTTTAGTAACCACAGGCACCAGGGTGAGAAATATTAGTGCCAAACGAACAAGATAAATGCCAGCCTCCTGCTGTTCTCACATCTTCTGCTTTGGAGATACAGAAAGTGTTATGGAAAGAACTCCAGGTCCATCATGAGAGGAAAAACCAAAAATACCCTATAGTGTCAAAAATCAAAAGAAGATGTATTTGAGCAACTGGAATGTACTCCTCCTGTGACATCTTTAGAGACCACAGGTGTCTCTACTTCAAACTCATTTATAATTCTTAAATTTAGCATCAAAGGCAGGAGCGATTGCAGCCAAAGGGCTCCCTTCTTACCTACTCACAATGTAAGCACAGGTGCTTCCAACTGCCCAGCACCTAGCTAAAGACCGTGTGAGGTGAAAATTCTGGAGTCACAAATCATTCTGAGGTTCAGCAGCACTTCATTTTCATCAAGGCAGATGTAAATGTGGTTGTTGCAGAGGATGAGAGCTTGTATAAGCATCATGCTTTTAAAACTCACCTGAGACTAAATCAACAGCTTCTCATTTTACATCACGGATGCCTCTTGTTGCACACAGCCCAGAAATCAAGCTGAGCTTGAATCAAAACCCCTTCTCTAGGCTGCTTCTAAAAGATAAAAACACTAATTGGTTTGCAGCTTCTTCAAAGCCCATCCAAAAGGTTGAGTTTTAGATGTTAATCAGGTGTGGTCTGGAATAATGTCTACCCAATTACTGACAAACCCAGGCCTTTGATGAGATATTCTCTGTTGGTGCCTGTGATCTCACCACAGCAGATCACCGGTTCAGCATAAGCACCATGTCACTATTAATTAGGACTCTTACCCCATGTCACCATCGCTGCCACCCCATTTAGCATTAATAACGTGGGTGACGTAGGTGCCACAGCTCTTTTGCTATGCTCCAAGTAAGCCCATCAAATGAAGGGGCGCTGGGTTCCTGGACTGCTGTGAGTTCTTCGGACCCTCCACCCAGAAAAGTTAAAAAGTAAATACATGTGATGGTTTTGAGGGCAAACAGCGAGTGAAATGAATAGTCAAGAATATCTATTAAAAATTCAACAAAAAAAATGTGAGCATCTATGGTGTCTAAATGAAGACCACGCTTTCCTCCCACAGCCAGCTAAGTGAAGCAGAAACATTTACAAGTGGAAATACAAAGGGGTTTTCTCAGACTGAGAAAGGGTGCTGTGCAAAGCTAGCTGCCTAACCTCATCACTGTGAAGAAACAGTGTCAGGAATGTCAACCCTCACCCCTGTGACCTAACACCTCACCGTTTCTGTTAGGGACAATAGGCAAGAAAAAGAATCAGATAGGAAGAAGTAAAATATCTCTCTTCACATGCTCTTAGATACAGAAAAATTTAGACAATTCATCAAAATCTTTTAGGGCTAAAACAAATTCAATCAATTTTCAGAACACAAACTATCTAAAATGTACATGGGCTTGCGTGTGTTGTACTGATGTGTGTAACTGAGTGAAGACACCTGTGCCACTAAGAGCCTGTGGAGATCAGAGGACAGTTTTCAACACTGGGTCCCTTTCTTCCACTCTACCAGGCTCTTTTATTTATTAATTTTTTAGATCACCAGCCATCTCCCAAATCATGACACAGAGACTTATTATTAGTTTTGAATGTTTGGCCTAGCTTAGGCACATTTCTGGCTAGTGTTTTGAAATTAACCTGATTCTCTATCTACCGTTTCTTACATTCTTTCTGTCTCTATGTCTGGTTGGCTGGGGACTGCCTGGCTTCAGGACCTGGGTATTGCTCTCTTCTTCTTTGGAGCCCTAGATTTCTCCTCCTATTTATTCGCTCTGCCTGCCAGCCCCACCTATCGTTTTCCCCTGCTATTGGCTGTTCAGCTTTTTATTAGACAAATCAGGTGCCTTAGGCAGGCAAGGTAAAAAAAAAATGTAACATATATTTTCATAATTAATCAAATGCAGCACAAAAATAACACACATATACACATTTAAAGTGATCCTCCACAGCATAAACAAATGCAACACATCTTTACATAGTTAAGTAATAATATACCACAACATTCCACTACAGGAGTCAGGGGTCAAATTCAGGTCACTGACTTACATAGTATGCACCTTTTCTCCCTACCCACCTCACCAGCCCTCAGTTTTATTTTTATAGAAGTGTAATGAACAATCTAAAAAAGTAGTTTTAAAAAGCTCTATTTATGACTGTATCAGAAGAATAAAATATGTACGGAGAGAATGAAGAAAAGAATGGCAGAATTTCTACTCCAAAAACTATAGCACATATTTGAAAGGAATTCTAGAAGGTCGGAGGAGGTGGAAAACTATCCCAAGTTCTTATATCAGATGACCTATACAATTGTAAAAAGGCTGTGTTCTCCAAACTAAACTACAAATTCAACAGTATTATCATTAGAGTCTCAGAAAATATCTTTGCATAAAACCAGGTAGAATTTCAAGGGACTGAAACAGACCAAAAATTTCTGGCAAAGAATAAAATAGGAAGATGCATACTTCTTGCTTTAAAATATACTAAGTAGGATAGATTTAAAAAACCATACGATATGTACACACACACACACACACACACACACACACACACACACACACACACATGCACACACACACACACACACACACATCCTAGGCAACATACACACATATACTTCACACACACACACACACACACACACACACACACACACACACATACACATAACTCAGTAGAAAACTAAATGCATATATCTCTGGTCAATGGAATTGTGACAGGTATGACCTAACCATTCATTGAGGATAAAATAGTCTTTTTTGGAAAATTATGCTGGCATCCATCAGTGTAACCACATGAAGAAGTATAAATTTGGACCCTTATTTCAACTTATGAATACTAACCATTTCAAAACAAATAGAAGACATGAGTACAAGGTCTAAAAAGACAAAGGGAACCTTTACAAGCAAGCATAGGGGTAAATTTCATAAGCTGCCTATTCATGACATCAGTACCATGAATGACAAAAATCAGAATGGATGGATTGGGCTTTGTCTTACTCTCTGCAAACTCACAGCCACCTTTTCTTTGGTTGCTGAAACATACAAAAATGTGTGTTTTTACATAAGTACAACCTGCTGAGTCCATATAACATACTTATACGTATGTATTTTCAGACTGGCCACTGGCCACTTCTTCCACTTCTGGAAGTCCTTGGTTAGCTGTAGCTTTGTCAGCGTTGAGGCCACCTGAGCTGTCCTCCATCCACAAACTTTCTTCTTAATGAGGTAGCTGTCATAAGATTTACTCTGGAGAGAGTTGCACATGCTTGTGCATATCTGAAGAGTGAGGTGAATTTACATGAGGGAAGTGTGCTGCTTCATTTACAGAACTTGATATCTGTGTTTGGTGCAGGATTCAGGCCTCCCTCAGAGCAAGGAACATGTGGTGGATCAAAGATACTCCATGGCAGCAAAGAGGGGCAGAGTGAAGGGATGATTACAGGATACACCCTCCGAGGCCATACCCCAGTGATGGACTTCCTTGAACTAGTTCCCATTTCTGGGAGTTTCTGCCACTTTCCAGTAGTTCCATGCTCAGGACGTAGGTGGGTGGATTTATGACCCTCCACTAATGCAATTTTCTTTTTTTTTTTTTTTTTTTTAAAAAATCCCACTGAAGGAGAAGCCAGAAACACAGAAATAAAATGTATTCAGTAAAGGAGCACTTAACAGGGAGGATTCTGCCTCTGCATTCTGAGAATCAGAGAGAGAAGGGCACATGGCCACTGGGTTACTCAGGACAGGTATTGATGTGCTCAATTTACACACACACAAAAAAATGATAAATATATCTCTATATTTTTCTCCTTAATATTTTGAAATAGAAGAAATTCAAAGCCAGAGGCTATAAAGCATTCTGGTTATATTGAATTTTTTTCATACAATATAATCTGATCATGTTTTCCCCTATCCCAACTTCTCCCAGATCCTCTCCACCTCCCCACTTGCCCAATTTCATACTCTTTCTTCCACTCTACAAATTCTTCTTAAGGGAGCACAACCTATTTAACATTCCTTGTGTTCTTTTAAGCCTAGTAGCACAGAGTAGTGATCAACTTGTGTTTTGAGAAATAAAACCCAGGAAGTGTATGATTGTACCTTACCCATGTCTCTAATTTCATTGTAAAATCTTACCTTGTCTCCCACTAGAGAGCAAGCTCCGCAGTCCATTTATTCTGCAAACGTCTATTGGATCTTCGCCGCATCCCAAGCACTGCACTGGGAGCAAACTGCAAAATTTCACATCTTCCTAGAATTTATATTCTGTTAAGAGGAAACAGGTCAGCACACTTAAAGAAACTGAGGGATGTGTTTGAAGGGGTGCAGTCACATGGAGACAACAAGCCATGAGACAATGACTCAGTATGTTCCCACCTGGTGCCTGGAAGAGCTTCCAGCTCAGGGAAACAATGAATGAAGAAGTGCGAGAATAGGCAGGTTCAAGCTGCATGCCTTCTAAGGTTTTGTGGTTGCCTTTGGGGCTGGCTTGCTTTCCTTTTCTTCTCAGATATAGAAAGAGTTTAGTATCTGTCTCTCCCACTGCTTGGGCTTACTCTCTCGGAGGAGGGATAATGAATTGCGTAAGCACAAATGTCTTTACAATGTCTGTATATTCTGTCTTCGCATGTCAGCCTGGCTTATTATTTCTGAAAACTTGAATTATATTATCTTTCTTTAGAATAATTTTAATTATGCCATCTTCTTTAACTGTAGCTTTAGGCCTTGGGCTCTGCCGAGTTCCCTACTACAGCTAATTCTGATGCTGTTTGTTAACTCCATCCCCATGTTCCTAGTACTTTTATATTCAGTTAAGATTTATTAGATGTTAGTTGTCTTCAAGGAGCTGTGCTGATCCTAAGGGTATTAAATAATAATAAGCCCATCACAGGTGATGTTAGGGATTTTTCTCTACTGTCAATGGGAAATTTGATATCTAGGTCCTATGCAAGATTTATATCTCTGGCAGCTAAGATTGTTTCATTCACATCGAACATCCTCAGAACCTTTCTAGTAGCTGGTACATGAATATGCATAGCATGTTGTTGAATAAATAAAAAAGTTGTTATCTAGTAACATTAATCAATTGTGTATGCAAATACCATGCAATTGCAACTGATTGAATGTGCAATTTAGAATATCTTTGGATTGCTAGAGATTGGCTCACATTTTCTGGATTCTTTGAGAACAACATATCATTGTGGAGGTTAACCAAATGACCCATAGCTTGACAACAGCTCAGGAGCATGTTTCTCTACTCAGACATCAGTCCACAAGATGAGGTAAGGCTGGGGAGCAATTCCTCTCTTTCCCAGAAATATCATTGCAACGACTCTCTCACACCAGCTCTGAGATCTGGCTCTTTATTGTGTATTTCTTGGTTAGAAAGTCCTATTTTTCCTTCTGTTGCACTATTTTAAAAGTAAACCAGCAGCAGGGTTTGCAAAGACATCTCTCTAACACAGAAATTTATTAGGCATCATATCAGGGTATCAGGTAACAGTAAGTTCTTTGGCTGTTTATTTCTTTTATTGTGGATGGAAAGAGAAAGTATGGCAATGTTTTGTGTTGCTATGGAAACCAGGCATTTCAGCTAGTAAAATCCAGTTTAGTTAGATGACTTTTCTCTTGAATGTTTTATCTACCAAGCAAACTTTTTAAAAGAATAAATTATAAACCACATTAGAAGCCATTATTTGCAAACATTTTATTTTTCCTGCACCTTTACATTGCCTAAATCTCCTCCATCCATCCTATATCAAAAAGCAAACAAAACTCTATAAAATGAAGAAATAAACCATGACTCTATTTTTCTTCCTATCAAAATAGGAAATCAACACAGTTAATTCTACACAGTTTTATATAAGGGTCACAATAGGTTTGGCCCAATTGTGATAATTGGCTTTAAAAAAAATCTTCAAAAACCCTACTTAATTATAAAAAGAAATATAACCACCCTTTTAGAATTGCACTGGTTCATTAAGAGTATCTTTAGGGTGTATGGAATAGAACAAAGCACTGAGCAAATTGGTGGTTACAAGGGAAATGATCACAAAGGGCTTCAAAAGAAAACTCAAAAGACGTCCAAGGGTAAAAAAAATATCTGTGCCCACGTGTGAAAGCAGTTATGTGCTCTTTAAGAATACACATTTCCAAAGTTTAAAATGCTAGCTAATTTTCATCCATACATTGTAGATGAATGACTTTAGTGGATTTGTAACAACAAACCCGGACACTGGGTCAGTGAGCTGGCTCAATAGGTAAAAGGGTGCCTAAGACCTGAGTTCAATCCCTGGGACTCACACAGTAAAAGGAGGAACTTGATTCTGCCGAAGTTTCTCTTGACCGCTACATGTACACACATGGACTTCTCTCTCTCTCTCTCTCTCTCTCTCTCTCTCTCTCTCTCTCTCTCTCTCTCTCTCTCTCTCTCTCACACACACACACACACACACACACACACACACACACCATGTTTCAAACTCTTGCTTTGATACCTCATTTTTATTCTAATTTACTAGTCTCTAAAAAGGGATCGGGTTTATTGCACAAATTTCAAATTCTGTACGATGAACATTTTCTGGAGGCTGCCATGTTGGAGATGAAAGGTCTAGCTTATATGTCCCCAGAACTGGATTTTAGACACAGTTGTGCCTCCAGCTGTGTGACTTCTGATGAATCATTAAACCTCTGTGGTCTTCATTTCATCATCTGAAATTAGAGGTCAGGTTATATTATTTTCTAAAGTCCCCTGACATCTTCAAATATTCACACTGCTTTGAAATGTAGAAACATCTCCATTTTTATCCAATTGATACCCAGCATCAAGGCTGGAAACTGTTCTTAAATAGGCTAAATTCAAACCAAATTTAAAAAAAAAAAAAAGTTTCAGAAGTACAAGCCTGCCAGCAACTTTATTTCCATCTTGCACAGCATTTAAAATACTTTAAAATTTACAGTGGAAACTAGGAATTAGTCCACTCGGCGAAGAGTGACTGCAAAACATGCAGTATTCAGGATGATTTCCGCAGCCGTGAAGTATGTCATCATAATCCTGGGTAATATTAACTGTCATAATTTCTTAGGACATGCTAGACACTTGCTAGGTCTTTTATGTGGTTCGGGTCAGCAGTCCTCACAGTGGACTATGAAGAACATTTTATCTTGTCTGTTTTGAAAATGGACAGGGTAAGAACAAGAGAGGTCTCCGTCCTAAGGTGTCCAGCATGGTGGAGGCAGGATTTGATTCCCTGTTGGTGCCCCCCCCCCTCTGTAACTTATCCAGGCTCTCTGCATTTAAATGGAAGCTCATCTCCCATGTACTCACAACCCCAGCTGTTTTATGAGTGTCTGAACTCAGTGAAGGACATCTGTCACACACGACAGAAAACTGGAAATTATGACTGGCACTTGGTTCCTTTTCCTACTTTGCCCATCTTGCCAGCTCTTCTCACTAAGTTCCACCCACAATGCATTTAATAACTAAAAATGGGTGGGTTGTCATAGTCCCAGAGCAAACCTGACTTATTATTGGGTATTTAGGTAGAAGGTGTGAGAAAATCAGGATAATCTGTGATAACCACTGGAACACTGAGGGACGAGCAATGGTAAATGCTGATAAAATCTGTAATGGGTTAAAGTATCTCTCTCTCTCTCTCTCTCTCTCTCTCGCTCTCTCTCTCTCTCTCTCTCTCTCTCTCTCTCTCACACACACACACACACACACACACACACACACACACTGATGTATTATGGTCCTAACACTAATATCTTGCCATATGACCTTATTTGGAGACAGCCTCTTTCCAGAGTAACTAGGCTAAAATGAAATCATGAAGGTAGACCCAGGTCCAGGTTTGACACAGATACAGCCGCGCACAGAGGACAGTGATGTGAACTCAGAAGCAGGGAGTTAAATAGTGCTCCAAGACAAAGACTGTAGATGTCTAGAACACCCAGAAACTGGGTTATGTGGAGCAGATTTTCCCTAAGAGTCCCCCCAAACAACCTGACATGTGCATCTGAGCCACTTGGAAGGGTTCTCTAGAGGCCCCAGAAACACGCAGTCTTTTTCAATCCAAAAGTACGGAGTCCAGGAGGCAAGTGACAGCCCTGACCATGGCAGAGGGCCACTTTCTGAGCCAGGAAACACATTTCTGAGCTTTCTCATAAACCGTTTGCTTCTTTGGAATAATATCATTAATTTATATGGGAAAGCTACAATGTGCGCATGATTGATTTTCCTTGCTGACTAGTTTCCAGAATTATGGGTTGTTTTACTAATAACCCCTATGTATGACTTGCTATTTGATATGTGATAAATAGCATTTTGATTTTTAGCATACTTCATGTATTGCATCTACTGCCAGCTTTTTAGCCTGTTTTTTGTAACCCTAATAACTACTTGAGATAATATCAGCTTAAAGAGGAAATGTTTATTTGTGGTAAGTTTTGATGGCTTTAGTCCACATCAGTCAGCCCCACTGTTTTGGAAACTTTGTGGAGACTGCATCACGGTGAGAACATGTACTGAAGGGTTCTTCTCATCTCTAGTGGCCAGGAAGCAAAAAACGATGACAGGACTGGGATCCTAACGTCGCTTTAAGGACACACATTCAGTGACCTAGTGCCCTCCTACTAGGCCTCACCTCTTAAAAGATTCCATCATGTCAATAGTTCTGTAGGCTTGAACCAACCCTCTAATACATGGGTCTGTCATTATGAGACTTATCCAAACCATAGCATAGACATTGCCCTGTTCTTACTTAAATTATCTCTGGTTGGGGCTCAAAGTGTCTCTTCTGGTCAGGTCTTTTGTAATCTCTACATGCCCTAGAGCAATGGTTATCAACCTGGGGATTAAATATCAAATATTTGCATTACAGTTCATAAGAGTAAAGAATTACAGTTATGAAGTAGCAAAATAATTTTATGCTTTGAGGGGCAGGCAGCACACCATGAGAAACTGTATTGAAGGATCACCATTAGGAAGGCTGAGAACCACTGCCCTAGAGGTTTCTGACAACATTCTCTCACCAGAAGGACAAAATGCCTAATCTCATCTTGGACATATCTCATCCTGAATCTGAAACAAATCAGTTTTCCCAAGAGTTTTTTGCTTGTTTTTGTTTGTTTGTTTGTTTTGTTTTTCTTCGGGAAATGGCAGTGAATACAGAATGGATATTATCTTCATTTCTTGGCAGAGAACATTACCCTTTTGGATGACACCTGGCCGAGGCTGGTGGAGATGCTTTTCTCTCTGACTTTGAAGGATACCTAGCTTTGCTTCTGCCCTCAGGCTCCTGGTTGGCTGTCATGGACTTACTTTTCCTTAATAGGCCACTGGGACTAAGTCAGAAAGACGGAAGTCCCTTTGATTACTAAGGTGTGAGTCTTTTAGTGAAGAGAGGCCATGGCAGAATCCCTTCACCCTCATTTGGATATCAAAGCTCTCACTTTGCGGTGTGGAAGCATTTGAAAGTCAAGGCCTTTGCAAGGTGGTTATGTTTGCATGAAGTCATAATGGTGGGGTGGGTGCCTCATGGTAGAATTAGCACCTTAAGAAGAGACAAGAGCTTTGCATGTCCTTCATTGCCCTCCATTGCCCACCCCACAGCTAGCAGTACACACTGAATAATAATAATAGTAAAAAAAGGCCTCTTAAGAATATTTTGAAGACAGTTGTCTGCAAGACAAGAATATACCCTTGTCATCAGAGAATTACCTAGTGCTATACTCTTAAGTGTTTCTTAGTTGGATGTGTGTGTGTGTGTGCGTGTGTGTGTGTGTGTGTGTGTGTGTGTGTGTGTGTGTGTGTGTGTCTTAGAGGTACAAAAGGTATAGAAGGAGGTAGCAGGAGATTTTACATGGTCATGTATTCTTTCATAGTACCATGAAGCTATGCAAGCTTTGTACATGTGAGCAAAGCAAGTGTTCTATAGCAAGAATGGAAAAGGAAACAGTCTGGGATGGGAACTCTGCAATCTGTGGAATGGGTGGGGACAGGCCTCTGGAGAAGAATCTCCTCCTCCCTTCTCGTCTACCTGAATGTGACTCGAGGGTTTTTTCATAGATGATCCTTATCATCTCAGAGGATTTCTGAAGTAACAAACCAAAAATCTTTGCTTGCAATTGTCAAAAAGCTCTGTGTCAATTTACTGAGTCAGATAAGGATTCTACCCTGTAGGAATTCAGACTCAGATTCTACTCAGCAAGTAGATCTGTGCTGCTGCCTCCAGTCAATGAGAAGCAATGAGGTAGGAGTGAGCCTGGTGAGGTCCAAGGAAGACTGTAGCACTATGGGAATGAAGCAAAATGAGAGACAGCATCTGAGGCTGAGGTGGGTGATGCATATGGAAGCCACTTTAGTTAGCTGCAGTAAAATGAGTGGGTTTACTCTAAGTGCAGCCAATGCCCTGGTGGAGCGGAAGCAGGAGAGCCGTGGAGTCTAATTTCCACATAGAGCATACTTCTCTGGCTGTCATTTGGAGAATAGAAAAAGAAGACCTCCACTCTGGAAGTCATCACAGCTTATCCAACGAATGCTAGTATTCCCAAGGCTGAGGGCTCAGTGGGATAAAGAGAAACAGCTGGATAAGGAATGCCCTTTTGAAATAGTGTCAGTACTTCAACATGGATTGAAAACGGGTGGGGAAAAGGAGAACACAGGATGAAGATGGTTTCCCAGCTCTGAAGGAAATGGGGAGATGGTAGGAAGATGGAGGGGGCTACGGAGCTAACATCCAGAGGCGGGGGGAAATGAAGACTTTTCTTGTCTTGTATAATATCCAAGTGGAAATATTTGTTAAGGTTCTGCCTGGGAATCTCTCATTCCAGTCCTAAATCTGACTGCCCTCCCCCATTCTCTTCCACAGACCATGATCCCATTAACCTTTCTAAAGCGTGGCTGGGGTCATACGACCTGTCTAAAAATGCTCAGCATATCCTTATTGTCCCTAAACTCACATTCAAATCTCAACTTGGATTTTAATACCAACTGTGTTCAAGGCATTTCCTTTCTGCACTGCCTCGTGTAATTGCCATGTGCCTTCTATATTGTGCCTAGTCAATTAGGTGACTTTCTAGTCACCAGACATACCTTGAACCTTTGCTCAGGTTTTCCTCAATTGGGAATCTCTTTCCCATCAATTTGGATGGTTGCTTATTTTCAACATATAATTTGATTGATGGCAGCTGTCACGAGGCTTCAGTCGCTCCAGAAGTCAAGTGAGATCACTTTTCCTATCCTTTTACAATGCGTTGTTAAGATTATATGCATGTATTAGGATGCCACTGGGCTCTAAAGTTACTGACGTATTCATTGTTCACTCAGTTTAATAGAAAACTTCATGATAAAATCAAATGTGCTTTCTTTTTTCCTCTATATTCTCTGCATGTTTTTCAGCCTTAAAAAATAAAATTCAAAAATAATATTTAGTGGTCAAGTGTACTACATACACCTATAGTTGTAAGCTGGGGCAGGAGGATTGCTTGAGTGAAGAGTTTGGGACCAGCCTGAACAACAAACCAAGTTCTTCCTTAATGATAACAATATTTAACACATTGAAATATCAATTAAATTATTCTTTGAGTCAATAATAGATTTGCGTAGTAATAGACTTGCATAGCAAACGAGTAAATGACTCCACCCAGGTGATCTAACAGTCTCACATTTTTAGGTTTATGAGATCAGAGAGACATTTACAGGCCAGGCCAATGATAAGAATATATTTTACCCCCCCCCCAAGATTAGTGCCATTAAAATATAAATGAAGACTTGGGATGGAAGAGTCCATCTCTCACCCAGTCTTAAGTGCCTATCCTAACTGTTCCCAGTAATTTTAGAATGGACCGTTCACTTCTTTGTGAATTGTTAGGTCTAATGATAAATAATTCTATTTGCTAGGAGATGCTTTTCCCTTTGAAGCATAAACCTGTCCCTTGATTACTTTTAACTGTAGGTCTGTTTCTCCTGCTACTTAGGAATCAGTCCCAATATTTAACAGTGAAAGAGGCCGTGTCAGTATTTCTCACCTTCTGTGGAGTGAGTGGGCTAGCTTCTTTAACTCCATGGTGTCAGCCATGACTGCTGTCTTCTGTGATTAGTCTGTACTCAGACAACCATATACTTGGCAGTCAACACTGACTTAATAGGAGGTCTGGAGAAGTGTCAAATAGTGTCCCCAGGTTCTTTCCCACATTAGCCATCCCAGACTCACTTGGTTCCAGGGATTAGGGTGGCTATTTTACTCTATTTCCACTACCTTCTGAGCAGTTTGGATGGGATTTCATTCCATCATCAATGATCGAAGAAGCCCAAAGACTTATATTAACCAAGGGAGCATGTGTCCAACCTTATAAGGAATGGCTGCCTTCTGAATGGCAAATAAAAAACAAATAAGAAAGAGCCAACTGTTCCCCATTGTTCTTTCTGTTTCCAGAATAGAGGTTATAAGGTAGTCCCTGGGCCAGAGAAACATTGCCTAAAGATACATATACGACAAACAGAGCAGATCACTTGAGTTCAAAAGACTGTGTTCTTACTGGAAATATCAGACCACAGTGGTTGTTGGTTGGAGAAGATTAAATGAGATGATAAATACAATTGCATAACAGAATGCCTGTTGCATAACAAAATGCCTGAGATAATTTAAAATTTTTAATTTCATAGTCCTTACTATTGCTTGCTATTAGTAGTGTAAAGAATTGTATTCGTTTTAAAAAGTTAATTTCACATTTTTATTTGTGTATCTAGAATTAACTTTATTCATTATTTTATATCATATTATGTACCGTGGATGGGATAAACACAATATACCTCATACATTATTTAAAAACTAGTAGTAATAAAAAGGCAGGTGTGGTGGCTTATGAGCACAATCTCAGCCCTAGGGAGGCTGCAACAGGAGCATTCTATGAGTTTGAGGAGCCAGCCTGAGCTACAAAGTAAGTTCCAGGTCATCCTGGCATACTGTCTCAAAAGAAAGTTAGTCTTAAGTACATGCAAACTGGCTGACAGGTGCCAGCATTCAACAGACAACAGTGTTGCTATCGCAGGTAGTGAGCAAGAATTTAACCCAGAGCTTCTGATGTATGTTCCGTTGCTGGGTTTATTTTTATGACCGCTTTCAACAGAAAATTTCCTTCACAATTTTGCTCCCATTTCTCCCTGTTTCCTACAGTTGTCCTTCTCAACCAAATTGGAAGATAAACTCCCAAATCCCTGAAACGTTCATGTTTTTTAAAGGATCATGATGATAAGAAATTGTAACGCAGCATTTTTAAAATACATTAAGAGAATAAACAAAAATCAAATGTAACTTTTGCCATCAATTAGGTCTCAGGGCAATCAGGGATTCTGAAGGTTGGCACAGGGTCTTTGAAGATAGTCAAGGAAACTTATAGAGGTTCATAAATACGTAGAACAACCAAATATACTATTTAAAGGTTATTTTTGAGTTGTAAAATTACATTATTCATTCATTTATTTGCTGTATTTGTGTGCATGTGTGTACATGCCTCGGCAACCTTGGTGATCAGAAGACTACTTGTAAGACTGGGTTCTTGTTTCCAGCAGGTCATTCCTGGGGATGGAACTCAGGCAGTCAGGCTTGGTAGCAGATACCTCTACCAACTGAACCACCTCACCACCCTGACCATTCAGATATTTTTAAAGAGTGTTTTGTATAGTTGAGTCTAGGGAATTCAAGGAGACAATGGGATTTTAATAATAGCATCATTGAATATATTCTACTGGAGATAAAAAGCATGTCAGGTATAGCTCTAAGTTGTACAAGAATAAATTCTATACTTGTGTGTTTCTTGAAGGCGTAACAGTTCCCTTTGACAGTCTTTCCCCACTGGAACTATGTTAGAGGATCTATAGGTTCACCTCCCTTGCTTTAACACGTTATTTGAATAGTTGCATGTGAATCTGGTTGCAAATGCTCCATGCAGAGTTTTTGGTAGAGGAGAACTGGTCTCCTGCTTTGAAACAGACCAATGCCTTTGATGAGTATACATGAGGCTGCTATTCCTGCATTGGAGAACCAAAGCTTTCTCCTGCCTCAAAATGATCTGTGTTTTGTGTGCTTGGCAATTCAAGGAGCTGCCTTTTCTCCTTTCATCTATTCCACTTTTCAAGCTGAGGTTAGTCTCAGAGCTCATCTAGTCCTAGGCCTGGGAGTCTGCCTGGCAATCACCAACCCAGAGCCACTGCTGCCTCACAAAGCTGGCTTTGTAACAGGGCTCCTTTACAGCAGAGAAACCCACTGGAGCCAGAAATTTCTTTCATCAGCTCTTGGGAGCAGCGACAAGGCTTCTGGGAACTCACACCAGACATTCTGATTGTCCAAGAAGGTTTCTATGGCTACATGGTCCACATTTTCCAATACTGACTTTGGAACACTTGGGAAAAGCTCCAAGAAATAATAACTGTTCTTGAGAAAGAAATGTCATTTCAGAAATGATTGTAAATCACTTATATCTGACAATTCAGTGAGATGTCTCCAGCCATGGAGACTTCCTGGCTTAGAGGGGAGATGTCACATGGTCAAGACTCACACTCACTCATGGTCTGGGGAGAGCTGATGCCCACCACATCAGTGTTTCCAATTAAAATCATCTCAACATAGTGAGAGGGCCAAAGGCAGGGACCACGCCTACATGAAATATAAGACTTAGTCCTTAAAACAGTTTGAAAAAGATTGTAAAGATGTATATCAGTGGTTAACAGAACTTACTGCTTTTCCAGAGGACCCATGCTTAGTTTGAGGCACCCACATTTAACTGCCAGAACCTCCTATAACTTCAGTTCCAGGGAGATCCAATGCCCTCTTCTGGCAACTGTGAGCATCTGCACTTATATGGTGTACACACACACACACACACACACACACACACACACACACACACATACACACACACACACACACACACACACACACACACACACACACACACACACACACGCATGCACAGAGAGAGAGAAAGAAAGAGAGAGAGGAAGGAGGGAGAGAGGGAGGGGGAAGGATGGAGGGAGAGAACCAAAACAGTTTTGAGGAACTACCAAGGGTAGTTAAAGCACAGCAACTCAAGAGCTATATGCTGGACATTGACACCTTAAGCACATGGCAATATACATCCACCCTGAGCTCACAGGGAGTAAGCCTCTAGTTTTAGAATCTCGGAGCTACTCCTGAAGACTGAGGAACATAAACCCGATGGCTTAGAAAGCCAGCTTACAAGCCTCAAGGAACACAAAGGAAGCTGCTCTGGCCCTCCAGGAACTCCTCTTGGATAGATCAGAAGAGCGCCCAGCCAGAAGTTTGTTCCACACCTAGGGTTGCACAGCTCTTGGTGTGGTTGAAGCCAGAGACGCCGTGTTTGGAATCTGTTCCCTGCTCCTAGGAAGCCTCAGAACATAAACTAGCTCTCTTTCTTCTACATTTATAATTCTCTCACTCTGGAAGGCAGGCTAGGAAAACTCAAGATTATGGACTGTGGAAAACCCTGCCGCCAGCATTTAGAGACTCCATGTTTCTCAAAGAGGCCATGCCCAGGAAGAATTAGGAATAAAGACAAAGTGTCCTGTCACACATTGATCTACCTTCCAGTTAAGTGACCAGAAAAACACTGGCTGTGCTGCCTGAGCCATAAGTCAAATCTCTCACTCTGGATTCATCTCCTCAGAGTGCCTCCTCTGATCAGACACCCTTGTCTTTCAGAAGAAAGTGATCCCAAGTGTTACCACTTCTAACCAGATAGAATGCTGATGGTGACTATACCTACTAGTGGAATGGTGCCAATGTTCTCATTTACTAACATCTTTTTTCCATATCATTTGAACTGATCTTACTGTCTTTCACTGGTTTATACACTAATAAGTTAGTATTCCACACTTGTTAATCTTATACTGTTTGAAAGCATGTAATGTTGTAAACTTTTTGAATGATTATATTTAAGACTCTGGGTTTGGGGCTCTTGTCTGGGATGTTCCTAAAGGGTGGCTAAGCTCACTTGGATCTAATCAAAATGGCAGGACTACTTGGTCAACTTTCAAATACTGCTGCTCTGACTGGAGCGGTTTGCATGCCCTTCAAAACACATGAGAAGGTGGCCTGCTTCTGCTTTGGAGATGAAATGGAACACCAAATAGCTTTGAATGTAGAGAAAGGGCCTGGGGGTTGTACCAGAAACCTCCAATAATACAGTGGGAGCCCAAGGGAATCTGTGTCTTCAATGGGCAAACTTGGAGGAAGACCCCTTTGCAGAGGCCAAAGAGTTGGATCTCATTACTCTTACCCTTGTCTTCCTGGTCATCTCACCTTCAAGAATATCCTGTTATTATTATTATTTTTTAAACCAGGGCCACCATTCTATTGAGGCCCTTCGATCTTCTCAGGTTTTAATGGTTCTTCTTGAGAACACATGATTTTCTGGACATTTTCAGAGTAATGGCTAGGAGCGAAAGGCACTGAAATGTCTCTAAATGTGTCAAGAGAATAATGGAGCTTGCAATGGCCTCCCTCATGAGTCCTTGAGAGACCATGCTCTGCTTGTTACTTCTGTCCTTGGGTTCACACTGCTGGAGATCATGATGGTCACGTGTAGAAAAACTCTGTGAGCTTGCTGCAGATGCTGGCATTAGGCAACGTGGAGACAGTTTGTCACAGAAAATGGCAGTATGTAGAATCTTACATCTCCCACATAGCGTCTGTTATCAAATGTGCTGCTTCTTCAATTCTGTATCATTAGTGGCTGTAACAAATGTGCTGAGACTCTGTCTTGAAATAACACAGATTTATTATCTCACCAATCTGGAGGTCAGAATTCATTACAGGCCTCCCTGGCATAAACATATAGTTTGGACTGAATTCCTGAGGCTCTGGGGAAAAATGCATCTCCCCATTTTCTGGATCTTCAAGGCTTGTTTCTCTCTCTTGCACCCTCAAAGCTAGTGACACCTTTCATTGCCCTCTTACCTGTAGTCTCATCGCCTCAGACCATAGTTGGAAGGGGTTTTTAGATTTTATTAATGTCAGTGTGTGGGGTCCATCTGGGTAACCTTGGGTGAACAACTTATCTTGGAATCTTGAATCACATCTGCAATGTCCCCTTTGACATACAAGGTAACGTTGATAGGTTCTGGAGATTAGGGTGTAGATGTCTATGAAAGGTTATTCTATTTATCATGGTTTGTTAATCCTGTGATTCGGCAGAGAAAACCAATTATACTATGTTGAGCCAAATTTGAAGCAAGCTTTATTTAAATATTAAATACTGACCAAGATGGACTTTGGTCCCTGGAATCACCCCCCTGGGATTCCCAGTTGTGTGGTAATGAGTGTCATAAGGGCTTATAAACATAAACCCATAAGCCATTGTACTTTCCCATCCCATGAGTCTTTGTTATTTTCTAAGAACTACAGCTCCTGTCATCCCAGTAAGTCACCTGGTCCTTGGGCAGATGTGGCTTACAGGGTGATTTCTGGTCTTACAGGTCATGCAAACCATATTTGAAGGGAAGAAAATTTTTACCTAAAATGTGAAATGACTTCTGCCTTCCAGGGATATGATATAACTCTTTTCCAGAGTAAAGCTTCTTCTTTTGTTTTAATTTTCTTAGCATAACACTATTGTTTTTACTCAGCCATTTGTTCTTACTATCAACTTAAATATAATTAGAAGGTTTCAGAAAAGAAAAAAGGTGTTCTTGATAACTACCTAAGAGCATACATGAAATAGCTAGCACAGTTCTTGGCAACTCATTTACATATCCATTTTTCCTTTCTTCCTTTGTTGTCGGGTCTCACTGTGTACCTTGGCTGGCTTGGAGCTTACTGTATAAAACGGACTGGCCTCAAACTCACAGGGATTTGCCTGCCTCTGCCTCAAGTACTGGAACTAAAGACCTGAGCTACCATGTCGGGCTTTACACGCTAAAAATTTAAACTCTAATTTAGGCTTTTCAATGTGCCTAAAATTCCATAATCATTCTTTCCTTTTGGCTGTTCACTGAAGGCACGCATTCATGTGTGTGTGTGTGTGTGTGTGTGTGTGTGTGTGTGTGTGTGTGTGTGGTATGTATGTGTATTCGGTGTGTGTGAGTATGTGTATGTGGTATGTGTGTGTATGTTTTTGTGTGTGTGTGTGTTGTGTGTGTATGTGATGTGTGTATGTGTGCATATGTGGTATGTGTGTATATGTGATGTGTGTGAGTATGTGTATGTGGTGTGTGTGTATTGCTATGTGTGTATATGTGATGTGTGTGAGTATGTGTATGTGGTGTGTGTGTACTGTAGTAGTAGTTGTATGTGTGTCTATTGTGTTTCCCTGATTTCTTTTTTAGTGTGCTTGTTTGTCAATGGTGTATAAAAAGGCTCCCAAATTTTGTGTGTATCTTAGAGTTTCTATTGCTGTGAGGAGACACCATGACCACAGCAACTCTTATAAAGAAAACATTTAAATGAGGTGGTTTCAGATCTTAAATTAATTATCATGGCAGGAACATGGCAGCATTCAGGTAGGTGTGGTACTGGAGCTGACAGTCCTTGCATTGTGACTCAGAGGCAACAGGAAATTGAATGACTCACTGGGCAGTATTCTGAGAATAAGAAACATCAAAGCCCATCTCCACAGTGACACACTTCCTCAAATAAGGTGATACCCACTCCAACAAAGTCACACCTCCTAGTAGTGCCACTTTCTATAAGATTATGGGGACTGAGTAGATTCAAACTATCACAGTGTATTAATGTTGTAGCTGCCACATTGCTCAAAACATTTGTCAGCTCTAAGACTTTTATGGTGATATCATTAGGGTTTACTACACATAGAATCAAATCATCTGTAATTAAGAATACTCTTAATTAAATTAATTTTAAAACCCTTGCTTTTCTTGCTTTTACTCTTTTATTTTCTTACAACTAAGACTCCAAGTTCTCTATTGACTAGAAGCAGAAAGAGTGGGTACCCTTTATCTTTTTGGAGTATCCATACATATAATACACTGTGGCACGAATGAATGAGACTCGGGGATAGATCTCTAAGGAAGTCGGAGATATTAGAGAGAATAAACACCACAGTGAGATCTTACCCAGCTGTCTCCCAGCTTCCTCAGCCTTGCTTCCCTTGGCTTGGCTTCTTTTCCCGTGTTTCTATTCTGTCTTAAATACCCTTTTGTAAATTAAGGTGTGGCCCCACCATTGACTGCTTGGGAGCCTGGAATTCCTCCTATAATCTAAAATGATCTTGAACTCAGTTGAGATTAAGGGTGTAGGTCACCACTCCCAGGATACTCCCTGTGCTGGGATTAAAGGTGTGAATCACCTCTCTCTGACCCTCCTAGACTGACAGTGGTTAGATCTCCAGAACTTCTGGAGCTTTTATTAACTCCCCACATAGACTGTAGGTAGATTCTCTCTGATATCTCCGAAACTCCTGTAATAGGCGGGCGCCCCTAGAGCACCCAAGACACCCCAAGACTACGGCTAATGACCACTGTTAACTTCAAAGAAAAAGAGAGTTTAATGACTATGAATACCGGTACACACATATGTGTGAGCTCCAGGCACTGTAGAAAAGCCTAGAGCCCTGAATACTTTTGGGGTAGAATTCTTATACAGCACTCTGGGTAGGGGAGGGGGTATGGGCGGGCTCGGCGCGGTAACAGGGCAGGGCCAAAGGTCAGCTTAGGACAGAGTTTAGGAATGCAGGCAGGCAGGCAGACAGTCAGGCAAGCTATTTCCTATGAAACAATAGGACCACCTGAAGACATTCATTTCCTGGAGCAATGGTCATGATGGGCACATTGTGCAAGCTTCAGAAAGTTCCTGCCTGCTTTGGTTAACAGTTCTCATGGTAGGGCTTTCCTGGGAGACCCCACCCCGGTTGCTAGATCAGGAATGTGGTCCCAGGGCCTTATCTTGGGTGGTCTTGCTCAAGTTAAGTCAGTTAAGTCCAGAAGGTCAAGCTGCTTACCAGGTGGGTCTCAGGAATTCAGGAAGTATCGGGCTCAGGCTGCCAGGTGTGTCCCAAGCAGCCATCAATCCTGTGAACAAAGCTTTTCTGAGAAACAGCCACCTAATTTAGTGATACAGTGAAGCTGAAACTCAGTCGACCTTGGCTAGTTTCAGGGACCTCAGGAAGGGGTTGAGGGGGAGAGAGTTACAGGATTTTTCTATTTTCACACTTCTGAAGCTTTATTGAATCCTCACATTGCACAATTCATAAGAATAGTTTAGAAGCTTTCCTCCTTTATCTATTTTATAAACTAAATTAGGTATTTTGGGTGGTAATTTCTTGAAGGTCTGGTAGAATTCTAGAGTAATTTCATCTGGTCCCAGCCCTTTTGAGGTGGGAGACTCTTCAGTAAATGCTTCAGTGTTGTTGCTGGCTCTAGATAAGTTAAATTATCCTTTTAATCATTTCACCTTGCCTTAATTTTAGTATTTCATATGCATCTAGATATTCATCCACTTCTTTTAAATTTTTCAAGACAGTGGGGTTTAAGTTTCTAAAGTATGTTCTTACTATTTTCTGAGCTTTATTGTTTCTTTTTCTTTCTTTTCTCCTCTGACCTCATTAACACGAGTCTTCTCTCCCTTGGTTTTGGTCAATTTGTCCAAGTTTTACCAGTCTTTATTCCCATAAATATTGTGACTAAATAGAAAATAAAATACTACTTCAATTTTTCTGTATATTCTAACATTATATTTGTGTCCTAATTGTAATAGGCGGGCGCCCCTAGAGCACCCCAAGACACCCCAAGACCATGGCTAATGACCACTGTTAACATTAAAGAAAAAGAGAGTTTAATGAATATGAATATTGGTACACACATGTGTGGGCTCCAGGCACTGTAGAAAAGCCTAGAGCCTGGAATATTTTCGGGGCAGAATTCTTATACCCCACTCTGGGTAGGGGTGGGGGTATGGGCGGGCTCAGCACAATAACAGGGCGGGGCCAAAGGTCAGCTTAGGACAGAGTTTAGGAATGCAGGCAGGCAAGCTATTTCCTGTGAAACAATAGGGTCTTGGGTAAACAGGAGACCGGGCAAGCAGGGGACCACCTGGGGATATTCATTTCCTGGAGCAATAGTCTCAATGGGCAATTGTGCAAGCTTCAGAAAGTTCTTGCCTCGGCAAACAGTTAACAGTTCTCATGGTAGGGCTTTCCTGGGTGGCCCCACCCAGGGTGCTAGATCAGGAATGTGGTCCCAGGGACTTAACTTGGAAGGTCAAGCTGCTCACCAGATGGGTCTCAGGAATTCAGGAAGTATCAGGCTCAGACTGCTGGGTGTGTCCCAAGCAGCCATCAATCCTGTGAACAAAGCTTTTCTGAGAAACAGCCATCTCAACCTTGGCTAGTTTCAGGGACCTCAGGACGGGGTCGAGGGGGAGAGAGTTACAGAATTTTTTTTATTTTCACACTAATATGTGGTCAATTTTCCATGGGCTTCTATATATATTCTGAAGTATTTGGGTGGAATAATATGTAAATGTCAGTGAGATCCATTTAATTTATAGTGTCATTTAACATCAGTTTTCCTAGATTTAATTTTTGTCCAGCTGACCTGTCTGTTGATGAGAGTGGGGTGCTGAAGTCCCTCACCATCACTGTATTGGGATTAATATTTGACTTTACATATGGTAATATTTCTTTTATGGAGTTAGGCATGTTTGGTGGAAATGTTTTTAAACTCATGTTGTACTGAGTCTTTTGTGAGACTCTGGGAACCCATGTCGCAGCTCAGGCTGTCGGCCATAAGCCCGCCATTTTACAATTTAAACCCATATGCCACACACCTTCTCTGTACCATAACTTATTTTAGCGACACAACTTGGGAGTTGTTTTTGACTCTGTTTTGTGATATAGAACTCTTTTTAAGCCTTTTTAAGGCTTTGTTTATGACTCTGTTTTGTGATATAGAACTCTTTTTAAGCCTTTTTAAGGCTTTGTATAAGACATGTCCCACATTGTGAGCCATTTGTAATGGGACAGATACAGATAGATTATTGTATCTACCTATAAATAATTATTAGCCAAATATGAACCATAGACAATTTGCACAGGTATAGATACTTGTATATTAATACAAATGTGAAATTATTTTGTATGTGTGCTTAAGGTAATTTATGTATTAATACAAATTCAAATCTAAATTATTTTATATGTCTAAGGTAATTATATATTGATATTAATTATATGCTGCATGGCTTATGGCTCAGGTATATTGTTAGCTTGCTCTTGCATCTTAATTCAAACAATTGTACCAATCTGTCTCTCTAGATTCTACTAATCTAGGCCTGTGGCTTAGCAATTTTTTTTTTTTTTTTTTTTTTTTTTTTACATCTTGCTTTTTGGGCAGCTGCATTGAATCTCTCTTTACTCTGACCTCCTTCCCCTCTATCTATGCTCAGATTTCCTGCCTCTTTCTAAGATACCCTGCCATCTGCCCTAACAGTCCCTTTATTAATGAATGATATTCACAGCATACAAAAAGATATCTCATACCAGTTTTTGATACCTTTCATTATTCTGTGTTTTTGTGGTTTTAACCATAAGATGCTATTGGGAGTGTCTTATTGTTTGGTATATTTGGTGTTCTATAGGCTTGTTATCTCTGTATGGGCATCTCCTTCTTAGGTTTGATAACATTTTCTTTTATAATAGTATTGAAAATATTTTCTATGCCTTTGGTGTGATTCTCATCTCCTTCTCTTCCTATGCCCGAAAATAGAAGATTTGGCCTTTTCATGCACACACACACACACACACACACACACACACACACACACACACACACACTCACTCACACACGGGGGGGGGGGGGGGGGGGGGGGGAAGAGTTTTATCATTGACCTTCATTGAGTAATTCAATTCCTCTATCTTGTTTTAAAGCACTGATACTGTTTTAAACATGTCCACATTCTATTGGTGGAGCTTCCCACTAAGGCTTGTTGTATCTTTTCTTTACAAATTCTGTATCTATATTGAATTTTGTTTCCATATCTTAAATTGTCACCCTCACTTCATTCAGCTCTGAGTACACTTACATCTTTGAATTGTCTAACACAGAGTCATTGTTCTCAAGTCTTTGGTGTTGTGGAATATTATTCTAACTAGGCAAAGATGTGTTCTATTTGCTTATGCTGCAGACTACTACTTTAACTGTGTAAAAGGTGTGTTCTTTTGTTTATTCCACATTTGTTTAATGACATGAGGATGTGTGTGATTATGCAAAGATGCATTGCATCTGTCCCACCTTGCCTGCCTGAGGCACCGAAAGCTAAATTACCAATAGCTAGGCAGGAGAAAGGATAGACGGGGCTGGCAGGCAGAGAGAATAAATAGAAGGAGAAATCTAGGCTTGAGGTAGAGAAAAATGAGAAAAGGAGAGAATGAGAGACATACTCAGGGCCAGAAGCCATCAGCCAGACAGACCTAGAGACAGCAAGAAAGTAAGAAAAGGTAAAAATCCCCAGGGCAAAAGGTAGGTGAAGAGAACCATGTTCATTTGAGTTAAAAGAGCTAGCCATAAATGTGCCTAAGCGAGGCTGAACATTCTAAACTAAAAAGAGATCTCTGTGTCATGATTTGAGAGCTGGTTGGTGGCTCAAAAGAAAAAGCTGCACAGTCTGGAAGTTCTCCTAGGTCTTCTTCTTGGGGGCTGCAGAGTTAGTTCTTGGAAGAGCTGTGTTGTTTCCTACTGAGTTTCTGCACTGGCCCTTGTGTATTGAGAAGTAGCTTATTAGTTGAGTTTTTTTTTTCTTTCTTTCTTCCTTTGGCTCATGACAGCTTTCTTTTTTCAGTAAAAGTATTTAACAGTCTTCCAAAGAAGACTCAATCAGAGTAGGTGAAGAGGTCAGTTTCCTCTGTGGAGCTGGTATTTTGGGCTTCAAGCTCTGTCCCTAGTTTGCTCCTGAAAGTCACATCCTGTCTGTATTAACAGTTGCTATCCAAGGCTCAAAACATCCCTATGTGGTTTCTGCTTCTGCTGCTGTCTGGTGTGGCTCTCCACACCTGAACACTCTACCTTACTTTAACTCCGACCCAATCCTCATTTCCACAACCTCCTATATGTAATGTGGAATTCTGTGCACTATGTGCTTCACCTGGGTCATCTCCTACCTCCTCTCCCTCCTCCCTGAGTCTTCAGCTTCCAGCATGGGTTGTGAAACTTTCCTAGACATATGTTACCTGCCCTGGGTCTCCTTTTACATCTATAACTCCATTCAGAATGGCTACACCCTCATGACCTAATCATTTCTCAAATGCCTTGCCTCTTAATACTGTCATATTGGGGATTAAAGTCCAACACATGAGTGAGGGAACATCAACTTTCAGTTTATGATGAAATATGTTACTTATTTTCACCTCTGAGATTTTCCTGGGATTTAATTAAATCTAAGCAGAAACCCCTGAATGCTTTGGAAGACAGACGTTCATATCATGGGGCTGTTTCTGAGCAAACATGGTAGGCAGATGTGCGGGCTCTCTGTAACGTTCAGTGGCTCTGTGGATGACAAGAAGCAGAATGTGGAATACCCACTTTCACAGACAGCAGAAGAAGTAGTGGGTGGCCCTCTGATTGTAGCAGAAACTATGAAGTGTGGCTCTGGAAACTGACCATGGGGAAGTTCAGCCTACAGCCCAATTCTAGGAATAAAGGAAGGGTCACGGGTACATGGTGTGTACTTTCTGCTTGGATTCACAGGGAATGTTCCTGTCATGCCATAGCCCAAACTATGAGAATATTCAATGGTTTTGTTTCCTGCTACATAGACAACTTATGTCAACATAGACAGCCATATGGATAGAAATTGAGGCGCACACTGCAAGTCATATACTGATCCATACTATCCATGAGGTCCCACAACACACATTATTTTTCCTACGTTTAATTCACACCAATGCTTTTGATCTTGAAGTTCCTCAAAATCTTGACCACGTGTCCCCTTTCCTTCAACCCATTAAAGTGGATATTTGCCAGAAGCCAATGGAAAGTTTCTTTAAAACAGCTTGAAACACAATCCTAGAGAGATAAATACTGGGGCATAAACTTTAAATAATGTGTTCATTTAGTGAAGCTCCCACTTTCTCCTAAACAATTTATGACTATTGATTTTCGCTATGTAGATCTTGGGGTAGGATCAAGCTTACTGCTGGATGCATACTTGTCTCTGCTCTGACCCAGTTGATTGTGAAGTCAACTCAAGCTAGCAGCCTGCAGTTGGCAGGTCGGAAATACATTAAAAGTAGAAGTTCCAGAGATGAGGATACTTTATTGCTGGTGGAAGTAAAAGCTGGTACAACTAATTTAGAAATCAGTGTGGAGATTCTGTAAAAAGCTGAAAATAGATCTACCAAAAATTATTTATACTATTCTTGGGCATATATCTAGAGAACTCCATATCTTACCATGGAGTTATTTGCTTATCCATTGTTCCCTGATTCATAATAGCCAGAAATTGGAATCAATCTAGCTAATAACTGTAATAGTAACCCAATGTCATTTTCATGTCCACCACTGGGTGGCAGCCAGCTGCCAGGTGTCAAATTGGCTTTGCTGGACAATTTTCTTGAGACTGCGTGTGGCTTCCCATAACTTTCTGTGAGTCAACTCTCTCCACCACAGCCTTGCTGAAAGCATGAATTAGGGGCTTGTGTTTAACCATGTGACCTCTTCTGTCTCGGGCACTTCTGTTCTTCAAATCCTTCCTTTTGTCCTTAGAGGACCCAGTCACTGACTAGCCAGTGGCTCACTAAATTTGTCCTCCAAAAAGTAAAGTGACAAAGAAATCACCCAGCTGGTCATGAGGACTGGAGTCCAAATGGCCAAAATACAAGTCACTGAAGGAGGAAAGAGAGATGCATTTGACTCCATCAAAACTAAAAATGTGCATCAAAGAACACTTCCAAGAAAGTAGAAGACATCCTTAGAGCATACGGTGGGAGGGCACAAGTAAAGAATTCTTTTGGTACAACAACAAGCAGGCTAGGATTAATTAGAATAATCTCAAAGGTGGCAGGGAGCATGAAATCAGCATGGAGTGATATCTGTAGCCATGCATTTTACAGGGCCATTCTTTTCAAATGAGCTTCTAATGAAGGCTTGCCATGTGTGCAGGAATTAGGGACACACAGAATGGGCAAGAAACTGGCTTGGGTTACAAAGGCAGAGAGATATGAAAAGTGTAGTTGTGACCCATGCCTGGAGTGGTTCGTACTCTAGTGGGGAAAGGCCGTAAAATAAATAAACACAAACAGAACGTTATATGTGAACAGAAACTGAGTTGCAATGAAGGTGGGTATTTATACAATGATAACTGTTAAGCCAAGTTTGTCTGATGGAAAAGGGAGCTTGGAATTATAGAGATGAAGAAGAGGGATTCTGGGTGGGAGCTCAGGGCAGTGTGATGCTCTCTGGTTGATTGCCTATCTATATTTCTCTAGGCCTCAGTTTCCCTAGTTTGAGAGATGAGGAGACCATTTGGATCATCTCTAGAGTGATTTAAGAATTTTTCATGTTGCTTTTCTTACTGTCATGGAAAATAGGATTTATTTAAATAAGGTAGAAAAGTCTGGGAAATATAAACTAAGTTTCTGTTTGATTTGGAGTCATTATTAGCATCTGAAAAGTGTGTTTCATAGGCTTATCTTTAGGGAGCTGTGTGACTGACAGGATTTTAATAAACAGTCAGGACAGGAAGGAGATGCAACTCCACATATTATTGATTCTGACTAAATGCTCCCCATACTGTCTAACTCCTTGGCGTAATACACTTGTGAGTCAGTCTGAATAGCATGAGTTGTCCTGAGAACACACAACATTTCCATTGTTTGTTTAGAGGCAGGGTCTTTCTATGTGGCTCAGGCAGATCTCCGTCCCCTAACCTTTGCCTTAGCTTGGATGCTGTGATAGAGCATATTCACCATTGTCCTGGCTGTCAAGGAAGAAACCAGCCGGGTTTCCTTGCTGTAGTGTGTACAGAGGCAAAACAAGGGGAAGAGGAAAATGTCTTCAGATGGCCAAAGCTAAGCAAAGATTGCGTGCACAATACATATATAAATTATAAAACTAAGTTCTAAGAGAAGGAACTAAAAAACTTAAAGAAGGCTTGGCCTCACAACTGTCAGCACTACCCTCAATAACCTGAGTACTTTTCATTCGCCCTGCACAACGTCAGCTTCCCAAATGGACCCTCCTTGGACTTTCAAGATGGCTGCCAGCCCTGATCTGTGGGCTCCCTGCCCACCTCTACAGCCTGGAGAAATTTCATCCCAACATGCCCCATGGTAGTCCAGAAATTACTCTGCTAATCTCACTGAGGTCAAGTGCTCACTGTTGATCTTGTTGAAGTGACTGTGAGGTGAAGGCAAAGATCCACAGCCAGGGTCTCATGCTGCATGCCTATGAGGGAAATGGAATTTCCATCTCTGAAACCATGTAGCTCTCTTAAATTAAATCAGAGTCTTTTGCTCTTGTGTTTCTAAAAACAACAATTATTTCAGGCCCCACTTCCAGGCACACCTTAGGTTTATCTCTAGTTTTTATCTAATTTTTCTAAGCCTGAGAACTCCTACTTATGTCATAGTGCTAGCTCTAAACAAGAACCATGTGGAAGAGTCCCGAACTATGGTCAGAGATGCATGAATACATAAAAATGGGCAGCTGTAGAGACTGTGTTTCCCTATGATGGTGATGAGGTGATGTCATGGTTCCAACTCTCCAAACATCTGTTGGGAGGCTCCTGTTGCTAAAAGTGGAATGGCTGATTAGAGGACAAAGATCTCAGGCCCTCCCTGCTCACTTCTGACAAAAAGGGAAAGCCAGTTGGTGCCACAGAAGGTATGGTGACCACGGGAGGAAGTGACTGAATCATCTCGGAATTCATAATGGCAGGGAAGAGGACCATGTTTAGACACACCCACTGGCTTTTCTTTTTTTAATTTGAGAACAGTAAAATGAGTTTGTAGTGTGTTTCTAAAAGGGACCATCATTTAAGAAGAATATGTAGCTTAGAAAAAGAATACTTACTGTGTAATCTTGGGTTATCCTAATGAGAAGGATGCTGGGAGTATCCACTTGGAACCATCCAAAGGAGATGTAGAAAAAACAGGCACAGAGCTTTTGAAGGAAGGTCACACAGTCAAGGCTGAACATGAGACCCTGTGTTCAGATTTTGTACCAGTTAAACACACTGTAAGGCCAGCTGGGAATAAGTTGAAACCTGAAAAAATATTAAGATGAAAGAGGCTCCTTCCTACCTTCTACTTTTTAAGGGAGAAGACAGAGTGAGGAAAGGTTATCGGAGCAGGCAGGTGTCAAGTTAAATCACAAAAGAAGTAGAACTGTGCAGGGGCTGCTTTGCTTGCCCCTCCCACTTTTAGAAAAAGGATTTTCAACATGAGGAGGCTAGCATAGCATTGCAGAGAAAACTATTCTGAAAGAGCAAATACCCGAAGCAAGAACATTAGCCCATCAGAATTCATTCCTGTAACAAAGACACATGAATGACATCCCAAGATAATGAAGCAACTATCTTGAGTGGGAGGGTCTTGGGTGTGTAGTCTAGCAGAATAATGGCCTCTTTTAAAGATAATTGCATCATAATCCTTAAGACCTGTGACTTTGTGACCTCACATGGCAAATAGGACTCTATAGATGTGATTACAGCTCTTGAGATGGGAAGATCCAGCTGTCTAAATGGGTCCATTGTAATCACAAACATTCTTATGAAAGGAAGGTTGGGGGTCAAAGAAGGAAATATGGTGTGAGGATGTAAACAAGGTTGGAGTGATGCTGGGGCGGGCATGAACCAGGGAATGTGAGCAACATCTAGAAGTTAGAGAAGGCAAGGGCAGGGTTGTCCCATAGGGCATCTAAGAGTAACCAGCCCTGCCAACACACCTCCATTTTAACTCAGTGAAACTGGGCTTTGATTTTTTTTTTTTCTCTTCAAATCTCAACACAACAAATCTATGTTTTTTGAAGCCAGAAAGTCCATGGCAACATGGTTCAGCTGTCACAGGAAACTAATACAGTTTTAGTGCTTTAGAATTAGAAACCATTGTAAAGAGAAATGATTCAGGAGAATGATGGTGGGCACATCCCAGCATCATGAGGTGTTGTAGTAGGCACAAACTTAGTGCTCATCATTGATGAAATTGTGGATTTGATTATTAAAGAAGTGTCTTGAAAATACTTAGAAAAGTAGGTTAGCACCAGAAGCAAGTGTATTCAAAGCTTCCTTATCTCCAAACATGGTAATCCCGGTTAGATTTATTCTCAAGGACACACCTGTATCAAGCTAGTAAAAGGCTCAAAAAAAAAAAAAAAAAAAGCATTTGATGAAATTTCCAATGATCATATTTTGCAGACAAGACAAACAAATGTAGACCACAACATGAAAAATTTAGGGAGATTCATAGTTAACTGGACAGATGTACCAGGATATGTTGATTAACGGGTCAGAGCCATTTTGGGAAAATAAAAGCAAAAGGCAGAGCTGTCTTCTCTGGTATCCTTCATTAGTAATATTTATGGTTTTGTAAAGTACTTCCTTACTACATGAGTGGTTTTGTAAATTACATTCTTCCTATATTCTGTAGATAAAAACAGCGTTAAAACCGTGACGGAAAAAAATTCATATTCAGATGGTCTTCCTAAGTTAGAAAAAGTGAACAGAAGCAAGATGTGAGACAGAAAAGGAGTGATGTAAACTCTGGCATCGGATTTAAAAGTTGGTAAAGAACAGCACGGATGATGGAAGGAGACCTGGAATGGCGGGGACTCTTATTTCAGAGCAATGCGCATGGTGACTTTAGTAATGATGAATGGAATGTAGGAAGAATGTGATCTAATTTCAGCTTTATCATGCTGGCATTTTGGGAAGCTAAGCCCTGGACTCACTACTACGGAAGTATCAAGTTTTGCTTACCACAAAAGCAGAAGGTAATGTGAAGGGTTCCTAAGAAATCAGTATGTAGAGGGTGTGTTTTGGTTAAGGAAAACAGTGGGCCATTGTGGAGATCTGTTACTGGAGACCTAACTACGGTGACTGGGCTCCTCAAGTCTAAGCCTGAAGTGTGAGCCTCATCTTGATGCAGAGAAATCTTTTATCTGAGTATATAATGTTTCCATAGGCCCAAGATTATTCTTAAGGCTTATTCCCCCAAAGGGGGCACTATAGGGAGGTTTTAGAAATTCAGAAAGCAGGGCTTAGCAGGAGGAAGTGGATCTCTGGCCAATGCCTGTTGTTGTTCTGCTTGCTGTCCACTACAGTGTAACGACTGTCTTCCATCATAACAGCATGACTGCATCATGTTCCTCCACAGTGCATGAAACCAAGCCGCCAAGACACGCACTCCTTGAAACAGTGAGCACAAACATATCATTCTTCCTTCAAGCAGGTCTTTGGCCACAGAGATGAACAGTAATTACTGCAAGAGTCTAAGTACTAAAAAGTGGAAGAGGGTGGGTAGGATTATGGTTTTGAGTTTAGACCTGACTTATTAACACACTTGATGGACAAGTGCTCGGGGTCTACAATGGAGAACAGATAATGGAATGCTGACCTTCAATTTGCACACGTCTAACTATGGGTAGAATTTTATACATCTCTGTGTCAGTTTCCTCATCTTTAAATGTACCTAAGGACAATGTCTACATGTATAATTATTAGAGGAATTAGGTAAGTTAAAATAAATGAAGTGCATACAGTTGTTCCTGGCATGCAGCTCAGTGGATCTGAGCAAAAACTAGTAAGTAGTTATTCACACTTCATGTGTGGGAGCCATAAGAACTCAGAAAAAGAGGGGAGAGCACTGTGAGGCAAGAATCCAGGGGTTTTTCTTGCATCTGAACTCGTTAGATCTGCTCTTGGTCTTTCTGAAGCATGCCAACCTTTGCCCCTGCCATGGCTGCAGGGTAGAGTCTGCAAGGTCCTCATTGACTGAAGACCATTTCACAAAGGGCCAGAGTGATGTTCATAACTTTTGGCTTTTACATTTTATTTCCTTATCTATTTTCTCATGTGTGCATAGATCTCACTCTATCAAGTTTGGGTACTATTTTATATATGACTTTCTATCTCCTACAACATCTGGCAGAGTCACACACAGATAGTGCTATTCCAAACTGAATATAGCTCTCCTGTATGTATAGATTGTTTTCAGGGCTTTCTCTCCCCAATAGGTGTCTAATTGCAGATGCTGAGTCCCTTGTGCAGAATGGTACACACCCTCCCCTTAAATCGTTTTGACATTGCTCACAAAGCCCATTGCAATGCAAATGCTATATAAATAGCCACTATTCTGTATAATTTAAGAAACAATTAAAAGACAAATGTTCATTCAGGTTCAGTTTAGACACTATTTTCCCCCACATATTTTAAATCTTCTGTTGGCTGAATACTTGGAAGTGGAGGCCACAGGACAGAGAAGAGAAGTTAGGTTTAGCTAATGATTTGGCATTTTGTAGTTTGTCTTGGGAACAGTGGTGGTACCTATAATGGTGGCAGAGAAATAGGCAAAGGACACGTTACTTGGCCTTAGAAGTTCCTGGTTCAAATGTGGGGTGCAGTGAAGTCATAACTTGCATTGGCTTAAGTTACAAAGAACTCTAATGAAACTCAGTTCCTCTCATTAATGCTCTCACCTGAAACACAGAAAATGATTTGATATATTACAGGAATAGTCCCTATGAAAAAATTATGTTTTCTGGCCAGGTGAGGTGGTGGTGGTGCCATTTTTATTTTTCCAAAAAGAGCACTGTGGGGTGATTAAAATCCTCATTGCTCATGGTTGGGTTGGTGTATGATCAGGTGGAATCTGATCAGAGATGTGCACTGAGTTTAGATATGACACTTAATGCTTTTCTCTTGGCTTGGTGATCACTTTTTGATGTAACCTTTGGGAGATATGCCCACCAGTGGGCAATTATGAGTACATGAAACTGCCTTTTATCAGAATTAGGCCTTGAGGACAGCTCAGGAGAAGACAGGGTGAACTTTCACACTTATTAATCCTCCTTTTGCCCATAATGATGTCTAGATTTTCTGCACTATCCCAAATTCCCATACAGGAAGGGAAAAAAGAATACTATGGAGATGCTCTTTATTATTTTAGTAAATGTAGATTACTCAATCAACCCCCAGATTTGCAGTCGGAGGGAAAAAGGGACCATCATGCCTGACACAGTTGTGCAATTATCATGGCTATAAATAAGTTTTAAAAACATCAGTTTGCTTTGGACGGAAAAGAGGAAAGCAGTGTTGTAGTACGAGGTTTCTGGCCCGGACTTTCGGGCCTTGCCTCAAGGTTTAGGCCTGCAGACCCACAGACCTGCAGAGACACACAGATGCTTACATTAATTTTAGGCTGATCGGCCTAAGGCCCAGGCATATAACTTGCTAACTCTTTACCCTTAATCTAACCCATGACTCTTATCCTGCTCAGCCATGGGGCTCGGTACCTTTGTTCAGAGCAGCATAGTTCTCCTCTGCTTCTGGCTTCTCTCTGGCCTTCTGTTCTGCCTGTTCCTAGAGTTTTCTTAGTCTGGTAGCCCCACCCACACTTCCTGTCTGCCTTTGGCCAATCAGCACATTTTATTAAACTCATAGGCAGAGACAATTATTTACAAGGGAACAACATAATCTCCCTACACAGTGTGCAGTGTTTCACTTTTCTAGATTTAAGAGATATTTGTCATGACTCTGATGAATGTAGAAGCAACTGAAAGAAACAATCAGTTAGGCAAAATGTAAGTTTCCCCCTAGGAACATTCTGGCCTTGGTGTACCAGTCAACAGATGGGTGATAGAAAGGAGCTGTGAACAGAGCTCAGAGAGTCATAGCATGGGGCCCTTCACCTCAAATGCCTGAGTCAGGCTGCCTTGTTTTGTTGACACTGGTGTTAAGGAAAAAGGAAATCATGAATCTGGACATCATTCCCCCTAATATCAACCATTTGCCCAACCGTAACCTATTTAGTTCCTGGCTGACAGTCTGCTTGTGAGGCTCTTTTTTTCATAGTGATTATAAAGCATCCCTACTGGTGACTGGGACTCACCAACAGAACAGAACAGTAGTGTGGAGACCGGTTTCCAATCTTTACTGACAGGTCCACTTCTCTGCCATGAGAATTTAGATATTAAAACTCTGAGAGGGTGGCCAGGCAAGCCCATGTTCCCAGTTTTGAAAACTATTTTTAGAAGATTAAAATGAAGAGGTCAACAAAAGGGTACAAGGCCAAGGTTAAATACCTCTGGCTGAAAAAGAAACAGGGCTGAAGGTTGTTTTCTCAGGATTCCCCACCTCCAGGAGCTGGGAGAAATCATTGTTCCACTAATGCTCCACAGCTGTTCAAACAGAGGTGCTAACCTCAACCACCTCAACCAAAAGTGGTTGAAAGATGATGTTTGAAATAACAAGGCGCTGTCTTCAAATTTGAAGAATTGCTTAACAAAGACAGATTAGATGAGCAGGAAACACTCAAAGATACTCATTAAACTATAGCTATTTTGCTTAAAAGCTGAATTTCCTTTGATTTGTTGTTCATGCTGGGTTATTCCCCTCAGAATCTATAAGACGGAATGTGCACAGAATAGCTAACTATAGGGACATTCTAAGAGGTTTGGGGGCAAATCCACAATCAACCTGACTCTCAGTTTTATTTTATACCTAAAATTAGACCGATTCTTAAACCATGAAACAAAACTGAAGTATTCATTTTGGTCAGCTCTGTTTTAATAACCCCAAACAAATGCAATGTAAGGCTTGATTAGGTTTCTTCCTTCATTTGCCCATGCGCTTGTTTATGTATGTAGACATGTTATTTGTAATCAGGAGACAGCCTTGGATGTGAGCCTTAGGGCTGCATTTGGTTTACCTCTTTATCAGACAGCATTTTCCAATGACCCCTAACTTTTGTCAGGATCAGTTCAAAGTGTGCTACTGGCAGCGCCTTGAGGCTGAGTCTCTGATTCTGTCTGTCATGGTATTCAGTTCACAAACATTTACAGGTCCATAGCAGAAGAGCCAATGGAGTCAGGGCATGTGGAGTGATGGACTTCACCTCTCACTTACAAAGCTACTGCAGCTTGGAGGTGGGTGTGGAAGCCAGTCCAAGAAGGAGGATGCAGCTTACTTTGGAGTTCCAGTCTCTTTCCTTGTAACTACTGAGTGACTGACGTGCAGGTAGCTGGTGAAGGCAGAAATCTGCTTGCTTCAAAGGTATCTGACGTTTGTCCTCAAATCTCAGCTTTAATTTAAAGCTAGTTGAGATGAAAATTCTGCTGTTGGGTTTTACATTGCATCACTTTTAATGTATTTTCTTTCTCATTCGGCCTTGAACAATGTGTTTTGCCTGTCTACTTCTTCCTCCATCAGATGCAAGCCATGTTACTATAAGGAGTTAACAGCTTAGCGGCTCTGTAACAGGAGCAGTTGATCACAGTGCGCTACTTCTGTACACAGAAGTCCCATCCTTCCATTTTTCTGGGTGGAAACCTGGCTCCAGGGTAGGGGAAGGACATCTGTCGCAGGGTTGTTTGACTGGCAAGTTTGTTCTGGAAAGAACAGTTTCATGGATGCAGCTGAACTCAGAGAAGTTGGCCATTCTCTCTTGCTTCACAGTGGCCACTAGAACACATGTATGACCCAGGAAATAGAACAAAAGAGCCCCCTTGCCTGTGTGTCTGGCTACTTTAGAGCTTAGACACATTGGTTCTTTTGGTGTGTGTGTGTGTGTGTGTGTGTGTATGTGTGTGTAAACATACCTTCTACATAGTGATCCATAAGGTAGGTGAACCAATACCAGACTGAGATTATGGAGAAACTAGATAGAATCCAGCTGTGTCTCATGGGCTGCTTGGCCACAAGGGTCAGAGATGGATTTTGATTGACACTGATATGACAAGGCCAAACTTGCTGTGGGTTCTACAAAAATGATGAGAGATAGAACATCATGAAGAAGCAAGCTCTTCTTCCATGCTAACACAGATCTTTGAACATCAGTGTGGTCCTTACTGTAGCCTAATGATTTAAAAGAGAGAATTGTCACTCTGCATGGGATGCTATGACTTGGGAACTCAGCCTCTACACTGAGAAGATCTGCTCATGCTTGCCTTTTCTAATATATGCCCTTTGTGCTCCAATTGGGCTGATGCAGGAGTAAACCAAAGTAAAAGCTTTTAAACATCATCCCAGTCATCGTTCTTGATAATCCTCAAACCTGGACCATCGCTTTGTGGTCTGGCCGACTTTACTGACCTAAACCTGCCACTGAATTACAAAGATGAGAAATAGTGTGGAGAACGAGGGAAAACACCAAAAGCCAGATACATAAATAGGGTCTGGTTTTAATTGATTTATTCTTGTTGGAGACAATACCACCTTTCTTTGAGAGTCCTGTGAAAGAACTGAAGCTTTAAGCATTACTCCTAACTTAGACTGTTCTCTTCAAGATCTAAATTTCCAGGGGAAGAAATATGATTGGTCCACCATAGCTATGTGTCTAAGGTCCCACCTTCTCCTCATAATGAAGGAAAAATGTTTTCTTGAAGGATAGAGAGGAAGTGAAACTGTGTATCTATGTGACCTTTAGTTGGAGCTCTTGGTAGAAGAGTGTGATCTCCTTGGGTTGGCAGCTCACAGTCTCTGGAGTGAGAAGCCTGGAAAAGCACAGGGATGCAATGATCAGCTATGAAATATGTCTGCTGCTCAACCTGACTCTTAAGTTAACAGTGTTTATACACCTTCTGTGGGGCAAAACACAACTCAGACACAGCAGCCCTGTATTTTGGACAAGAATCTGTATTTAGACATCTAGAAGGAAGCTAACCTCCTTGTTGTCTGCATCAGAAGTTGGTTAAGTTCTAGACTTTGTTACAAAGTGGCTTCTACCTATGCAGCCAGAAGGAGTGGGGTGCTACAGTTGCAGCAGAAGGAGTAGGGTGCTATGGTTGCAGCAGAAGTCATGGTAGGTTTGGTCTCTCAGCAATACAGAATTATGAACGACAACCATAAACAGCTTTGGAGGCTATGTTCTTCAACCCAGTCAACTCATTCTGAAGCAGCTCTCCAGCCCCCAACCTACTTCCCCAGGCAAAGTATTCCAAATCACAGGTCTCAAAGACTTCCTCTTTATGCAACCCATTCACAACCTGTTTCTAGAAAGGATTGAGATACTCATTCACACAAGGAATTAACAGTAGCTAATGTCCATAGATCTTGTTCTAAGAGCTGGAACAGTCACTTCACCTCATCACTGTGTATCTCATCATCTACTCTAGGAGAATAGTTGCTATGAACCCTATCAATGGGCTTCTTTGCCAGTGGTTTCTGTTCGGCTTTCATGAATGGCAGGCACTGGCAATATTCAGGAGAAGACGTCACCCATCCCTACTGCATGACTCTTTCCTCAATGATAGCTACAGCTTTCTCCTTATAAGTCCTCTTCTTTTCCTGCAGATGTAGGACTGATAAAAAGGTCCCCTGCTTTGTCCTGCCTCATTATGCTTCTGCACGTCTTTCTGGTATCTCTTAACCCTGAGCACATCTAGGTAAATAGTTCCTAAATAAGCTCTTTCAATTGCACTTGAATGTGGTATCTATTTGCTGAGCACTCTCCCTTGATAGCTTAGTATTATTGATCCTACTTTATAGATGAAAAGGTATGGCCCAACAGATTAATGAAATTCAGTGCTAACACAGATACCCATTTACAGAGCTCAGACTTTATGAACCTAGCTAGTCTTCTCACTGTTCTGGTATTAAATGTCAGCCTTCAGCTCCACCCTTCAGCCTCTCAAGCATCAAGTCATGTGTAAGGATATAGTTTTGAAAGAGCAGCCTCTTCTAATCCCACAGAAAAGGGGTTCATATTTGTCCTACCTCCCAACACAATCTGGGTCATTATCACATCTTGAAGAGCATTTTCTTCTATGGTTAAAAAGAATTGCCCCAAATCCTTTCTTCATTCTGGAATAGCTTCTGAGATTTCAATATCTGAGACTCCATTAGGCAGAGCTCTTAAATGTAATTATTGGAACACAATGTTAATAAAATCTAACTCAAGGCAACTACTAAAATACCAGATAGTAGAGGAACCTAATTAGCTACTTCACCCACCCCCATACCACAAACATTTTGAAGTGTGAATAGCCTCTTAGATTATCCAGGCTCTTAACCTCATTTTGGGTAACGAAGACACTCTTAAAATGTGAAAAGTTTTGTATCTTCTCCAAGGACAATTTCAGAATTGTATACTGTCTCATTCTTGCTTTCTTAGACACACACACACACACACACACACACACACACACACACACACACACACACACACACACACTCTTACTTGCAACTATTTGCTTTCTATCACTGTCATCCTGATGGCTATTCCTAGGTCCCTAGGTTAATGTTCCCATTTCCACTCCAGGCTAGTGTCTTAGGTTTGTATGCAAAGTGAATGTCTTGCCTAGGGTCACACAGCTTATTAATTGGCATATTAATCTTATTTGGTTAAATTTTTTCTGTAGTAATGAGGTTTCTCTTCCCATGCACGAGGACTCTGCTACGGGTTAATTCAGGGCTCTCCTCTGTGACATGTTTATCCAGTAATGTAGAGTATCTGACACAATGTGTCTCCATAAAAGGAGAACTGGAAAACCTAGTGCTGATTTTTCAAAGGCATTCATACTCCCTTGGCTATAGCAAATCATATGACCATGCCTAATTCCCAGGACGGAGGAGAAGCCATTGTAGAGGATTAGATAAATGATACCAGGGGTTGGAAGAAGATTGGAAGAGCTAAGGGATGTAACCTTTGTCCCATGTGTTTCACTCTTCCTTGGCTACCATACCAAACTAATTCATCTAGCTGTGTCTTACAAGAATTTTTGATTATGAAGGCTAAATTTACCCTACAAAACTGAGCCTAAAAATTGTCCCAGTGCCAGATCGTGGTGTTCAGTCTTGTAGGGGAGGAAAACACATCAACAAGTTTAATCAGCTATGGACCCCGAAAGCTATAATCCCAACCAGCCAGGTGGGATATGCCCAGTGGTGCAATAGTGGCCTGACTACTATGGGAGTTGTCAATAATTTTCTGATTGGATTTGAAGTCCACTTCACAGGAAGAACTGATACTTGGTACTGTAAACCTCATTATAGGCTCACAGCTAGAGAGTTCCTAGACCCCAAGGGGGAAACCTATCATTGTGGCTTGATCACTGTGGATAGAGTATTAAATTGCCTTCTAAATATTTATGTTTATATACTCACTGCTTTGAGACTTTATCTTTGAGACTGTTTGCAGTGGACAATGGTTAATGCAGTGACTCATAACTTGTCAAAGTGCAGAGATAAGTTACAGTTATCTCTAAACAGACACCTATGTCATCTCTTCAGGCTCAGAGAACAGCGTAGAAGAGGCAGCAGAATGTAAGAGCCAGAGGATAAGGAAAATCATTGTGAAGCACTATCTTCTGGACATGTCATGACTATTGCACCCATACTCACATCAGTGGTGGTTACTTACATAAGACCTGGCCAAGACCGGGTCTACCAATATTTCATTATGGATGGGGGAGAGGACCAGAGGATAATGATAGTGGGGGATATGAGCAAAGTACATTGTATATGTGCATGGAATTGTAAGAGAATAAATAAATTAGAAAAATATAAAGCAACAATAAAAATTGAACCTAGGTTAAGACTTGTGTTTATTTTCCTTGTAATGCTTCTTTTCTGGGAGTTTGTTTTATATACTGCCATAGCAAAGAAGGCCTGTTTCATAACATGGGTCATCATGAACTTTAAAATCACTGACCTTTGATGGTCTGCCCTTGTGTATCTAGTACTCATTTATCTTACCTATTCCTCTATGGTTTGGAACCTAAGGTGTCACCAATGCAGGTACAAGGATGTCTCTGTGCTTTTCTGATGTTTGGTCACAATGAAAGCTCTTGTATTTCTCTCTGGTTGTTCATCCACAATTTACTGAATAGCTGTTTTGCTCAGAGTTCTAACAAGGGACTAAATTAGGATGACATTCAGAACCTGGTATAGAATAGATACTCAAAACGTGCAAACTGGTATGAACATACACGTTCATTTTTATGTCTTGAAATTAATGTATGCTGATGATTATAAACACATATGTGCTCTGAATTGATGGGTCAACATCTCGATGCCACCATTTACTATAAAAAAAACTATAAGATCTATGACCATTTTAATATCCATATACCTCAGTTTTCTCTTCTGTAGGTGGGGAATATGGATACTATAAAACTCCTTTATTTTTCCATGATAAGAACTAACTGAAATATGCAAATCAGCTACCATAATCCATGGTTTAGGTAGTGTTTGACATAGTTCTTACTGCTATCAGAAAGCTTATTAGAGAAAGCAATGTTGTTTGCCATCTAAACAGTGTGGTAAAGAGAAATGAGCCCAGACTTTGTAATTCAGTAGACTTGAAGCTCAGTCATGGTATAAATTTGCACCAATCACTGCTCTGGAGAGCTCTAGCTTCTCAGCATCCTTGTCTTGCAGGGTACTTGGGGTGCACCTGTAGGGATACAACACCAACGTTTCATGCATCAAGGTGTGCTGGAGAAGTAGAATGAGCATCAGTTCCTCTTAACACCGTGGGCATATTATGGTGAACAAAGGAAGCTACCACTCTCTTGCCTTCCAAGAGAACCTAATCTCATTGTGGAGATTGAACATGCTCACAGATAATGATTGATAACCCTATTTGATGCTGGCTGCCATGAAAGTTGTAATTATGCTTTCCACAGGTATGCAAATTTGTATAAAGTAAGTAGTTTAAGCTGGAAAAAAAAGAGGGGCTTTTTGTTGTTGTTTTTTAAGCTAAAAAGATATTTTAATTTGTAAGCCATTTTCTTTCATCTCTCTTTCTCCCATCAGCCCCTTCTTTATTCCCAAATCTGAAGATACCCCATCAGAACCACTAAAAGCTTATGCGGAGAGCAGAAATCCATGCACTGACCACCCCCCAGCAATTTGCTGATGTGCTCTGTTTCTGCTCATAATATTCACAGCAGCTGAGTATAGGATTTAACTTTGCAGCCCTCATTTTTCATTTGCTGCCTGAGATTCGATGCCCTGGCACCGGTAACCACTGCCGGGAAAACTTACTTAACATTCAGAATCAATGAACAAACTGGAGAAACATTTTACCTGAGGCAGGCTGTAAGTGATTTTCTTGCATTTTCGTTCTTAGCATGGTTTTAATACACCCCATACTCTCTGTGGCCAACTGCCTCCCTCCACCTCATTACCAGAAAAGATGCCTCAGAGGTATCAGGACCCGGGCTTCCTCTCCAGGCAATGTTATAGCCCAGGATCTCTGGCTGTCATTATTATTTTCTTTTAATTCTGGCCTCTGGACTTATTATTGTGGGAGCTCTGGTCTTGTTCATTTCCTTTCCATGTGATTCCTCTGGGACTGGCCCTACAAAACAAAAGACACATCTAAAAGATCTCAGAGCTAGTAGGCATTTTCCTTGCCTCATTATCTGTGGATTCAGGCTGCTGATTAATGCATACTTGAGCTGCCCAGAAACCCTGCTCTTAGCTCTGTGAGATTGGTCAGCACAGGTGGAGTGGCTGGGAGCTGCCCCACCCCCATTTGTTCTCAGCTCTAGGGAACTGATATGATATGTTACTGTGGGCCCAGGCGGATGCTTTCTTATCCCACTGTGTTCATATCTCCTACCATTCTACAACCTCAGTTGTGCTCCCCTCCCCATATCAGAATCATTGTGAAGTGAGCAGCCATTTTGTGTATCTTCATACATGTTCCCAACTGGGTTTCCTGGGTGCACTGTCATGTGACAGGAAAGTCTCCACAAAGAAGAGATTTGGAATTGGGGACTAAAAGATTTCGCCTAGTCCACTCATGGGGACTGGAACTAATAGGATATTGAGAATATTGGTAATGTTTTTCTTCTGCGTGGTAACAGTGTTGCAATGAGAGAATAATAGAGCAGCAGACACGTAGAGAGGGGAAGGGAGGGAGGGTCCTAAAGGAAGCAAGAGGCTTTCTTCCTGTGGGCTGGACTCTTCACTGTCTACCAAAGGTGACTTAGCCTTTTCCAGTAAAGTGTTCTGAGCAGTGCAAGTGAATTTCTGTCTCAGATAATCAACAGGTACTACTTAGTGAAATATTTTCGTTGTTGTTTTGTTTTTAATTAAGTTGCCAGTTATATGGTTTTAAGTAGATTATAAGGAGAAAAGTAAGGTTATTACTTATCATCTTTCTAACTACAGGAAAATGCTAGTATTTTAACGTACTCTAAAAGAGTTGCCAATTAAACTGAGAAGAATCGAAAATAGGGTCTTGGCTAGATATCTGTATACCCATTATCATACATTGTTATTGTTCTGGTGAAAGCCCCACCTCACTCTGCCCAGACCCTGCCCCTCAGAAAGTCCTGCCAAACACGGCTTCTCCCCCAGAGATGATCATGACCACTCCCATAGGATATTTAAATTGCACCCCAGAAAACAAACACAAGGTTTTTCAGTCTTTTCCCCCCACCTCTTCCCTGGGGGGTCTGGAGAGTCACCCCTGGAACACTTGACTCATTAAACTGAGACTTTTTCTAATCTGATCTGATTTAGATTGTTGTGTTGGCAGAGGCTTATCAGGGTGCAGAAACTTTTCAGTTATAACTGAAAGAGAGAAGTAATCCAAGTACCCACTGAAAGCTGAATGGATCCACAGAATGGGGAATGCATATTTGATTAAAGTATTGTACAGTTTTAAAAAGGGAACATTGCATTTCAGAGATTATCAGGTGAGAGCAGCCAAGAGGCTACAGCATAGGAAGGTCGCCTGGTATAAGTCTACGTAATGACTTATGGGATAGCCAAGGATACAAAATCAAAAGGAAACAGGCCCAAAACAAACGATGGGCTGAAAAAAATAAGGGCTTTGTCAATAGGAATTCAATAAACTTGTATTTGCTGGTGGCTACTCCAGTGGTGTCTTTTTTCCCAAGCACACATGTGGACACACACACACACACACACACACACACACACACACACACACATACACACACATTGTCTGTACAGAGTATTGGGGTATAGACTTGGGTCTTCTTGCTGTTGAAGAGAACAAACGTAGTGCACTCTTCAGTATGTGCCCTCACATCTCTTCCACGCTCAAATCACATCACACAACCTCCCAGTTTCCAGTTGCATGTCCCTTTTACCCCATCTTTATCAGGCAACTCACACCCCACTTTCATCTTTGTTTCATTCATTCAGTCACCGTGGATTCACTGAGCATCTGCCATGTGTACAAGGCACTGGCACAATTGGTATAGGAGTCACAGGTGAGAGATGCCATTGTGGGAATAATGGGTCCAAAGTATAGGTTCCAGGAGCAGATAAGTGTGAGCACAAGGCTCGTCTCTTCCTCTGACAACTCACTTCATGTATATTGCGATATTGTGATTAAAACACAGATTTTATGAAGTTATTGTGAACATTAAAGATACGATACAAATATAACAGTCCAGATGCTGACACACATTTACTGATTAAATATACATAGAATTATTTTGTTCTGTTCTTATTACAGAAATAAACTGGAAAAGGATTGCTCAATTAAAGTTGCACTGTGTATGTCAATAGTACAGAGGAAAGAGACTCACTCCCTGGTCCACTGGGCAGATGTTAAACACTGATCTGTTGATATCACTAGTAGTGTTAATGGTAAGTTCTCTGAGTGCTTATGACAAAGGCATCTTGTGATGCTCAGTTCCTATCAATAAGTGAAGACCCTGGAGGAGAGGCAAGGAGGCACACTTTTGACATCTGTTGTGTTCCTTTTACTGTCCTAACAGTCTCAAGCAGAAATAAGGACAGTCAGTCTAACAGTCCCCTGCACTACCTTGGTGTCAGTATTGGACATTTTGAACACCCATTGATGCCTTCGGTAAACTACATAACAATCATTGCTGCTTGTTCTGATTCTAAGAGATAACATCCAAGCTGGAACCTGTATGAACTCTGGGTGACTCAACAACCACTTCCCCCTAGGCGACCAGTGTGAGAGTAATTCCCCTGCTGTCCTTGTAGGTAAGTGACTGACAAGTGCAAAATGAGCAATGCCATGATAAGTCAAAACACCTCATTTACAGAGAGCTTGGCTGTGATTAGGACAAACATGCCTTCTCTGGCTTTTGATTTGAGCTGGTGTGTGTGTGTGTGTGTGTGTGTGTGTGTGTGTGTGTGTGTGTGTGTGTGTGTGTGTGTGTGTAATTGCTAAATGCCCAGAAGAATGGAAGAGTATTCCATAGGAGTCGGAAGGGCCAGAGGCAGAGCACTGGTCTATCATGTGCAAGGATCTGAATTAAATAAAACCTTAGCACAGGGGGGGGGGGAGAATATGAATTTTGGGAGTGTAGATATAATAGTGTCAGCAGTAATTGAATGTCAGCAGTGGAATAAGCTTACTGTATATGTATTTTCTGTACCATAAGAGCTTTATTTTACTAGATTACAAGTTGTATGTAATATAATATAATATAATATACAGCCAAGCTACTGAGTACAAAGCACCATCACCTGTTTGCTCTCTTCTCATCTCCTAAAATGGCTGTCATATTTCTATCTCAAGGCCTCTTGATGTTCTGCATCCCCCTATGTCTGCTGTCACTCCCTTGTTTGTAGTCCCTAAGGCCTTTATTTGATCAAATAATGTCTTCAGCTGGAGGGGAGTGTTTTTCCTAAAGAACGCTGTACTGGAAAGCTTAGGCTTAGGGCTTTGAGAAGGTGCAATATGTCGGAACTGCAAACGTTCACTGTTTTTGTTTGCTGTGTAGGCTGTTAAGAGTGTAGAAAATGTTCTAATAAAGCTAGTTAGAAAGTAGTTCATTGATTTTATAGTGGGAACAAAAGAACCACGTAGTTCAGAATCCCTTCCTGTGACTGTCAACATTACAAGTTGAGGCTTAGTGTTGTAACTGTCCCTGACCCCAAAATGCACGTGCTGCTGGCCATGAGTTCCAGTATCCATCCTGGAGGCTTAGCTGCTGGGTGCCTCCACAGAGCTATGTTCTAAGGAAAAGTTTGTGCTTGTCACGGCCTCACTTCAGGCAAACACAGATATTTCTTTTCCTCCAAGGCCCCAATTTGCTAGCAGGACCTGCCTTACCTGGCATGGCTAAGTCAGCAGCGGTTGGCTTTCCAGAGCTGTGCCTGCTGTCAAAAGCCAAGTGTGATGATTTTTAACAGATTCCGAGATTTTGGATGCAATTCTTTTTCAATGACTTTCACTTATTTGCCTTCCTGCTTCCTAGTCTAAGCATTCTTGTGTTTTCCTCTCAATTTGAACTGTGAACATTTTAATGGGAATTTTTTCAAGTGCATGCATTTAATTGACAAACCCCCCCCCCCTTACATTCCAGTGGGTAACTTGTAATTATGGATCCTGTTGTCATTTTAAATGAAACCGCAAGCAATTTGCTTATGGCATTTTTTTAAAAGATGAAGGTTCAGTGGAAGTAGCTATAACTTGAGAAATAATTTACATAAAGTGGGCAAATGAGAATGAATAATTTAAATATTAAAATGAAGGCACATAGTTAAAATTATGGCAATGGAAGAACCCTCAAGACGTAAATAAAAAATGATTCCTCATAAAAAAAAATTCACTTATGTGGGTTGCTTTGTTTGTGACTTAGAATTCCTTGACGTTTTCTATTGCTTTTGGGATCAAGTTCAAGAGCATAGTGCCAGCCTATACACCATCCAGTGTCTCCCCTCCACAGCCCCAAGTCTTCCATTCTAACTGCAGTTTAACTAGTTATTCTCATTTCCTCTCATCCCTGAACTGTCACATTTGGAGTTCTGCCCAGCCCCCTGCATCTGTATAACTTCCACTGGTTTGTCAGGCCTCTGCTCCTAAGGGGCTTTCTCTAAGGAGCCTTCCCAAATCTTAGTCTAGGCCAATATTCTCTGTGTTGTGTCATCATGAGAGAGTATCACCTATTATGTTCATATTTCCCCCTTTAGCCCATTAATTACTCATGAGGAGAGACAGTATTTATTATTTCAGCCTATGGACCTAGCATAGTAACTAAGGCAATACTTAGCATGTGCATATATTTCTCTTGAGGGGGGTGATTTTTTTAGAATTGTGTGGTGTGTGTGTGTGTGTGTGTGTTCACATCTGAGTACAGGTGCCTCCAGCGGCCAGAAGAGGGTATATGATTTCTTATAGTTGGAGTTAGAGGTGGTTGTGAGCACCCAGTGTGGGTGCCCTGAACCAAACTTGGGTCCTCTACAAGAACAATAGGCACTCTTATCTACCAGTCATCTCTTTAACACTCAACGCATATTTCTTAGCTGAGTGAGTTCATGGGGACATTTATTGAGAAAAAGGAATCACAGTTAGAGTTGATTTGAAGGCTCTGTGCTGTCAGTGGGTTGAGTACCTAGGCTGTCCAATCAGTGCAGATGGGCAAGCGTTGAGCTCCATCCATAATGTGCCCATCCATTGCATTTGATCCTCTGTTTTCTGGTTCCCTAGTTGGTGGCTCTTGGGCTCAGTGAGCATGAACAACACACACAGAACTTTGAGCTACAGAAGTGTCAATCATCCTTCTCTATCCTACAGGAGGACACAACTGCTTCATTTGATGCGGTTGTTACAGCATCTGCTAGACTCTCCTGTCAGGACCGATGAGCCCTTGGACTGCCTCTGTAGGAGGGAAATAAGAGGCAGACACTGAAGTGCATTCCTGGAAAGAAGAGGAGGTTGGGGAGAAAATGCTGTCTAAGAATCCAGGTTTTGGTCTCCCCATTTTTTAGTATCTGGCTATTTTCATGCTGGATAAGTCACCTAGATTCCCAGGACCTTGGCCTCTCAGCTACACACTGGGTGAAAATGATTGGATAATTTCTTAGAGGTGCTTTTGTTCTCAATTCTATGATACTAATCTTATCAGTCTGCAGCTTTAGGGTGGTATAGTGACTACCACCCTTAGGCTCATGAGGTCCACATGAGATATCTCACCTTTTAGGGGTTCACCTGGAATTACATATTGAATGAGGACAGTAAACCTAACTTCAAACCACCCCTTTTTGTGTGCATGCCTAGGTAACTAAATAAGAACTATTAGCTGTGGAGGACTAAATAAGAATGGCATGTAGGGGCCATGCCACCTTTCAGCTGCTGTTCTTTCAGTGAGCCACAGGGGAATGTCTTCTCTTCCGCACAGGCTCCTACAGCCACAGAGATGCCCTTTCTAATGGATATGTACTTTCAGAAAATCATTTGTAGCTTTGCATCTCTTGAAATTACTTTGTGTATTTAAGCAATTAGCAATCGGATCTCGCATCTTATTGCTATACATGCAAATCTGACACATAAAAATGCAAATTGTGGGGAATGAAAATAGATTTGAGATTGTTTGCACATAACTTGATCTTCATGAACAATTAAAACTTAGCAGATTTGTAATATTCTTTGGAAGTACTAAATTAAATAAAATAATTTTATTACCTCTGTGTAGATTTAGTAAAAGAAGAGAAAAATTGCCATTCTGAATTTTAAAAAGGTAGCCAAGTTTAGCTTTGATGTGGCTAAAGACAGGAAACATTAATTATGTATAACTTTCAAACCTTGTCATTCTAATAGGTCTTATTTTAGAGATTTGTTTTAGAGATAAAACCCCAAGTTGTGAAGGAAGAAACAGAAAATAATTTCAAATTATCAAATAGTTTGAACTTAAGAATTTGTTTGAGGTTAAAATCATAGACATTGCCATATGATAGAAAATGATGTAGAAAATGAGAATATTTATTTTCATCCTGTTTACTTTCTGTGCATGTACTTGAAACTGCATTACTAGTCAAGAAATTCATTTTTTTTCCTGTCACCGTCTGCCCCAGCCAATTTAGGCAAGTCACTGTAAACCCTCCAGAGAGAGTTGCTGATATGCGTAGAATTGTTATTTTGTAAAGGGTGACTAGAAACTGGGAAAATGACGAAAATAGGCTGCCAGGGATGGCACTGTAATTTACAGCCTTATTGCAAATTAAATAGGTTCTGGAAATAGATGTCCACATTTTATAGGAAAACAAATAATTCAGTTGTTTTTTCCATATTGGATCAGCTTCCTGTATTGAGATGGATGTCTGTCCTGGAAAGGGCTTGATCACTGGCCCTGAGCTGTGGATATAAATTGTAGGTCATGGGTTGGAGAGGACTTGAGAATGGTAGTCTGTACAATGAAGTGCAGAATAGCCTTTTCTGAGTCAAAGCTGCCAGCATATTGGGACAGCTCCTGGAAATGACCTCATCTTCTCAGGATGGTGTACATTGGTTAAACACCTTTCCCCAAAGAATTTAATTTAATTACAAATGAGAAATTGTAATTTTTTATCTTAAAATCATGTGTTCGATTTGTCTCAATGACAACATAAAAGCATGTGCCACCTGTGAACTAGAGAGTTTATGCCATCTGTGAAACTCAGATTGTTGAAAATGGATGAGTTTCCAAATAATTACAGAAAGGAATACAACCTGGGTTTCAAAGACTCAGTACCACAGTTTAGGAAGCATGCTTCATTTCAAGACTGAGCATTGCTCTCCCTACCAATGAGTGTGGTTAACTCCTAATCTCCAAAGTGACCATAAGGCTCTTGGAGAGTTGTTAAATCATGGAGGTGTCATCCTTGAGAATGACGTAAGTATACTAACATAGGAAGCCACATAGCAAGTCTGTCCCTCTTACCGTATGCATAGCAGGAAGGCCATCCTTTCCACTAAATCTGTAGTACTCTGAATTTGCTATTCTCTAGAACCAAGAGAGAGGTGAGAGTTTTTGTTTGGTTTTCTTTTTTTTTTTTTTTTTTAATATATTAAAAGCTTGTTCAGTCTGTGGTATTCTTTTAATACAGCAGCCAGAATTGGTGATTGCAAGCTAAGGGAAGATGGTCAAAACTGAATTCCCAGGCTGAGCTGAAGCCTACTGAGGAGGAAGAAAGAAATAGTACATAACAAGAAGGATTTAAGTGCAGACGGGGATGGTACCGAGAGCTGATTGACAAGGCCACATGAGAGGGAGTCCCTGCAAGGAGTTGTGAATAGTATGAAGGTCACAAGAAAGGTTTCTGTGGTGACAAATGTGAGGGCAGAATGTGAGGGGCCAACAAAAGTTAGGGTGGTGATATTAGTGACCGAAAGTGCAGTCCTGAACTGCTGTGTGAAAATTTGATTGTCCCAAGCTGCAAGCACGCTTAGTAGTTGTTTCAAAGGAAAGGGATGTCTGTCAGGCAAAGGGCGCTCGAGTTCCAGTTCTCTAAATTAGTTCTTTTGCAATTCAAGATTTATGTTTATATAAATTTTCTTAGGGCAATGGACAACTGAATAAAACAGTTGGAAGAAAAATACTTAATTGTTTTAGTTTGGGGTGTGGCAGCAGTTAAGTGCAGACTGTTCCCAACTGAAAGAGGCCCTGGCCTTTACCTAATCCAACTCTTCACTCTCCAGATGGGAAAAACAAAGAGAAAGTATTCAAGGGTAAGGGCATCTGGACTGTTAACTGAAGGATACTGCTCTGCTCACCTCAGAACAGGGGCAGTGAGAGGCGGAACCTGGTGACCCTCCCTCTGACTCAATGCTCCCTCTGTGCATGGACTTGACACTGACTGGTATGTTGTGTGTGGAGAGGCAGGCACACCTCACACAGCTCTCACTCTTCTTGGGTGCCTTCCAGCTCCAAAGGTCTGCAATGGCGCACCAGCCCTGCAACCCCTGCTTCCTGAGTCTTGCCTAAAAGAATTCATTATAAGACTCTGAGGCAGCCAAGAAAAAAGAAGTAACTGTTATTGGCTCCCCAATGGCCAGGGATTGTAGTAATATATCTTACAGAAGGAGACTAATAATGCTAAGAGAAAAAAGTTTATCTCCCAGAAAGCAATAAAGCTTTAAAAGTGAGTGTAGGGAAAAAAACACCACAGCCCAGTTTCTCTGCAGTTCTTTGTGAATCTGTCAAGAATGACACGTTAAACTAGTCCAAGCTTCGTAGACCCCAGGAAACCACAAGTATGATGTGTTTGAAGATGCCATACTCTCTAAAAACATGTCACTGTGCTCTGGCTTTTCTTCTCTGCACACCCTCTAACTTTGCTTCTTGTTATTTCTCCTCAGAGATCCCTCATTTGTCTCTGGTGATCTAGAAATGAGCCTTTATGTGTGACTGCAGAGAATACATCGTGTGAGGATTCAGAGAGAGAGACAGAGAAAGGATCGCATGTGTGTATTCCACAGCATTCCACAGACATTTATTATTTGCACTTTGATCATTTGTGAGCCTCTGTATCAGTCACTGGTGGTGGGGGAGGGGATGTCCTCTGATGAGAGTTGGAACTGCATTAATTGGTAGGTAGAGAGATCATTTATAAAACAATTTGATGCTATGTTCATTTAACGAACTAGAAGTAGTTGGCTCTCCCCTGGGGTCTATGACCTTCAGACAGATTTATAGCACCGGGCATGAATTCCCTCCTTTGGAATCCAATCAGATGTGAGCTGATGCACCTGGCTCTTATCTGGCCGCTGAACTCAGGTCCTGATGCTTACAGGGCAAGTTCTTTACCCAATGGCTACCTCCTGAGCCTGGCACTCATTTATTTTATTGTTTTAATGTTTTTAAGCCTTGTTTTCATTTTTTACAAGATAAAACCTTTGAAATTTTTTTTAAAATTGAAAATATATTTTCTTCATAGAATATACATCAACCATCTCCTATATAATTTCTTCCTAAGTCCACATCCCTACAGAATAGCCATGTGTGGTCCACCACCTTCCCACCAGAACCTTGCCTTTCAACTAACTGCCTTCTACCACACAGCAAGCAGACCAAGAATGACTGAGAGGTAAACTGGACAGTTTATATAGCTCACATAGTTTAGAGCCTCAGAAATGTCACAGCTTAATAGAAAGGCAAACCAGCTGTAAGAAAATTCACTTCAAACAGATCTTTAAGCCTTAGAAAAATGAAGTTCATTATTCAGGATGGATGAACTAGAGTCTTAACATTTTTCAAAGAAAACAAAGCCAGGTACACTCCTATAATCCCGGCACTCTGAAGGCTGAGGCAGGAGGATTGTTATATTTGAGCCCAGTTTGAGGTCCTATTAAAAAAAAAAGAAGACAGGAAATAGAAAAAAAATGGCTGACAAACAAGTTAAGGATGCCTGCTGCCAGGCCAGACAGCCTGAATTTGATTTCTGGAACCCACAGGGTCGAGAGAACCTATTCGATTTGTTCTGGCCTCCATCCTTGTATTGTGGCACACAATCATGTGTGCACACAAACACAAATAGATAAGTAGATAGGTAGGTAGGTAGGTAGGTAGATAGATAGATAGATAGATAGATAGATAGATAGATAGATAGATACATACATACATACATACATACACACACACACACACACATACACACATCCATAGATCTAAATGGGAAAACCTGCAGCAAAATGTGACTTTTTCACTAGTAAAGTAGAAATGTAACCAACCCAGCTTCAAACCCTTTGATGTACAATGCTGCCCTGTCTGTAAGATTCCCTGATGCAATTGTGGTACAAAGCTTGTAGGAGTAACCAGCCAGTATCTGACTGGATCTGTAATGGTTAGAGAAATTCAGTTTTTTGCTAGGCATCCATTTTGGTACCTAATAGTTATTTGTCTCTGTTCCTGGAAGATAAGTTTTCCAGAACCTGACTCCTTGACCCCCCACCCAGAAATGACCATCTACTTTGTGATGATATGACTAACTACTGGTTTTCTTTCCTTCTGTAACTTGCTTATGCAGACATTCAAGGACTATTTTCAAGTCACCTTGACCATCTAATCTTGGCAGAGCAGAACAGCTCTTGTCTGCCTTCAAAAGTCCTTTCTGCATCTCCTTCTGTGAAACAGTCTCTAATGTAAGCTGGAGACTGCAGCCCTGTTAGCAGTTTTAGTAAAGTTTACTAATTACAATTTGAATTGGGGGAGCTGGAGAGATGGCTCAGGAGTTAAGAGCACTGGCTCTTAACTCTCTCACTGGATCCACCCCTCTCTCCTGGATCCACCCTCTCACTGGATCCACCCCTCTCTCCTGGATCCACCCCTCACCTGGATCCACCCCTCTCTCCTGGATCCACCCTCTCTCCTGGATCCACCCCTCTCTCCTGGATCCACCCCTCTCTCACATGGATCCACCCCTCTCACTGGATCCACCCCTCTCTCACTGGATCCACCCCTCTCTCCTGGATCCACCCCTCTCTCCTGGATCCACCCCTCTCACTGGATCCACCCCTCTCTCCTAGATCCACCCCTCTCTCCTGGATCCACCCCTCTCTCCTGGATCCACCCCTCTCTCCTGGATCCACCCCTCTCTCCTGGATCCACCCCTCTCTCCTGGATCCACCCCTCTCTCCTGGATCCACCCCTCTCTCCTGGATCCACCCCTCTCTCCTGGATCCACCCCTCTCTCCTGGATCCACCCCTCTCACTGGATCCACCCCTCTCTCCTGGATCCACCCCTCTCTCCTGGATCCACCCCTCTCTCCTGGATCCACCCCTCTCTCACTGGATCCACCCCTCTCTCCTGGATCCACCCCTCTCTCACTGGATCCACCCCTCTCACTGGATCCACCCCTCTCTCACCTGGATCCACCCCTCACCTGGATCCACCCCTCTCTCCTGGATCCACCCTCTCTCTCCTGGATCCACCCTCTCACTGGATCCACCCCTCTCTCTCCTGGATCCACCCCTCTCACTGGATCCACCCTCTCTCCTGGATCCACCCTCTCTCCTGGATCCACCCCTCTCTCCTGGATCCACCCTCTCACTGGATCCACCCCTCTCACTGGATCCACCCCTCTCTCCTGGATCCACCCCTCTCTCTCCTGGATCCACCCCTCTCACTGGATCCACCCCTCTCACTGGATCCACCCCTCTCTCCTGGATCCACCCCTCTCTCCTGGATCCACCCCTCTCTCTCCTGGAGCCACCCCTCTCACTGGATCCACCCCTCTCACTGGATCCACCCCTCTCTCCTGGATCCACCTCTCTCTCCTGGATCCACCCCTCTCTCCTGGATCCACCCCTCTCTCCTGGATCCACCCCTCTCTCTCCTGGATCCACCCCTCTCACTGGATCCACCCCTCTCACTGGATCCACCCCTCTCTCCTGGATCCACCCCTCTCTCCTGGATCCACCCCTCTCTCCTGGATCCACCCCTCTCTCCTGGATCCACCCCTCTCTCCTGGATCCACCCTCTCTCCTGGATCCACCCTCTCTCCTGGATCCACCCCTCTCTCCTGGATCCACCCCTCTCTCCTGGATCCACCCTCTCTCCTGGATCCACCCTCTCTCCTGGATCCACCCCTCTCTCCTGGATCCACCCTCTCTCCTGGATCCACCCTCTCTCCTGGATCCACCCCTCTCTCCTGGATCCACCCCTCTCTCCTGGATCCACCCTCTCTCCTGGATCCACCCTCTCTCCTGGATCCACCCCTCTCTCCTGGATCCACCCCTCTCTCCTGGATCCACCCTCTCTCCTGGATCCACCCTCTCTCCTGGATCCACCCCTCTCTCCTGGATCCACCCCTCTCTCCTGGATCCACCCCTCTCACTGGATCCACCCCTCTCTCCTGGATCCACCCCTCTCTCCTGGATCCACCCCTCTCACTGGATCCACCCCTCTCTCACTGGATCCACCCCTCTCTCCTGGATCCACCCCTCTCTCCTGGATCCACCCCTCTCACTGGATCCACCCCTCTCACTGGATCCACCCCTCTCTCCTGGATCCACCCCTCTCTCCTGGATCCACCCCTCTCTCCTGGATCCACCCCTCTCTCTCCTGGATCCACCCCTCTCACTGGATCCACCCCTCTCTCCTGGATCCACCTCTCTCTCCTGGATCCACCCCTCTCTCCTGGATCCACCCCTCTCTCCTGGATCCACCCCTCTCTCTCCTGGATCCACCCCTCTCACTGGATCCACCCCTCTCTCCTGGATCCACCCCTCTCTCCTGGATCCACCCCTCTCTCCTGGATCCACCCCTCTCTCCTGGATCCACCCTCTCTCCTGGATCCACCCTCTCTCCTGGATCCACCCCTCTCTCCTGGATCCACCCCTCTCTCCTGGATCCACCCTCTCTCCTGGATCCACCCTCTCTCCTGGATCCACCCCTCTCTCCTGGATCCACCCTCTCTCCTGGATCCACCCTCTCTCCTGGATCCACCCCTCTCTCCTGGATCCACCCCTCTCTCCTGGATCCACCCTCTCTCCTGGATCCACCCTCTCTCCTGGATCCACCCCTCTCTCCTGGATCCACCCCTCTCTCCTGGATCCACCCTCTCTCCTGGATCCACCCCTCTCTCCTGGATCCACCCCTCTCTCCTGGATCCACCCCTCTCTCCTGGATCCACCCCTCTCACTGGATCCACCCCTCTCTCCTGGATCCACCCCTCTCACTGGATCCACCCCTCTCTCACTGGATCCACCCCTCTCTCCTGGATCCACCCCTCTCTCCTGGATCCACCCCTCTCACTGGATCCACCCCTCTCATCTGAATCCACTCCCTTCCTGGCTGTTCTTGCAGAGGTCTTGAGTTCAATTCCCAGCAACCACATGGTGGCTCACAACCATCCGTAATGAGATCTGGTGCCTTCTGAGGTCTACAGGGATACATGTAGATAGAATACTGTGTTCATAACAAATAAATAAATCTTTTTTTTTTTTTTTTAAATTTGAATTGGTTGTCTTTTCCCAGTGGTCCCTAACAGGTTGAATGCCCACTCCATGAGATGGAACCCATACCTCACACTGCTTTGGTGGCCAAGCACCTGAGAGTAGACAGGCCAATGTCTTAGGGGACAGAAAGGGAGTGGATCCAGGTGAGAGGGTGGATCCAGGTGAGGGGGTGGATCCAGGTGAGGGGGTGGATCCAGGTGAGGGGGTGGATCCAGGTGAGAGGGTGGATCCAGGTGAGGGTGGCAGTGGAGGCAGGGAGAAGTAGGAGAAGGGGAAGCTGTAGCCAGAATATATTGTAGGAAAAAGCTTCCCACGAGAGTCTGCAGACTTTGTGCTGCCTATGGTAGAAGGAGCGACTCTAGACACATATGTAAATTTTTATTTTAATTAAATATATTTTTAATTATAATTAAATATAAATTCTAGAAGTTTATATAATTTTTGATCCCTTCATAGAAGAAAATGTTTTATGGCATATCATACATTAAAAAGTACTAGGAACTTTGCTTAATTAGTTGTTTATTGATTTTATAAATAAAAATGATATAGTTATTGAAAAACAACACCTACAGTGCATTATGAACTGTAATTATGAAGACTTAAACAATTTGCAGTTTTCCCAAAAAAGTGTGGTTCCTGACATATGTCTTAGAGATTTCTATGTGGTACAAACTGTGTTAGCAGTCAGCTTCACTGTGAACTCCAGGCTGAGGATTAGCTTCGAAGACGAACTTTGAACAGGAGTCGCATCTCTGCCCTGCAGATTCTAGATACCTTTGTCTCCAGTTTTCCACTCTGTCTCTTTAGCATAGTAGTTCTCCTCTCTTTCACGAGTCTCTTCCCCACAACACTTTCCACTAACAGACCCCACAACCAGAGCCAGTGCAGCCCTGGGACCCACCTCCATCTCTTCTATCTAACAGCAGTTGCTGCCCAGTGTTTAGAATGAGATGCTGAGCATACCCTTCCCCAGAAGCCCAAGGACCCTCCCCTAAGATGGATCATAGTCTAAGTCACAGAGGAATATAAACAATATAAACAATGGAAATGGTTTCCTAGCCCTTCTCAGATCACAGCCAAACAAACTAGACGTCAATAATAAGAGAAATCACAAAAGCTACATAGATACTTGGAGTCTGAACAGTGTGCTGCTGGATGTGCATATCATTGGAACAAAAGAGGTGGGAATTACAAATGAAAATGAATGCACAGCTTACCAGGACTGTGCGGTACATCTAAGTAAGGTTTAGGATGTGAATGCTTATGTGGAAATGTTAGTGATATATCAAATAAATAAACTTGCACCTCAAGGTCTTAGAAAGCAAAACAGAAAACAGAAACAAACCCCAGAGGAGCTGATATTAAAAAATAACAAAGACCAGACCAAATCACAGTAGAACCACAGAAATCAATGAAATTGAAGCTAAAAGAATACATAAACCAATCAAAGCATTAGTTCTTTGAAAAAAAATAAAAAAATTTACAAGCCCCTGCCCAATATAATCAAAAGAAAGAGAGAAAGGTCAATGTGAAGTTTGATATGAAAAGGGGGATATCACAACAGGTCCCCACAAAATTCAGAGGGTCATTAAGGAATACTTTGAAAACTTATACTTAAAGTATCCGGAAAATAAAGACAAAAGGGATACATTCCAAGACACTTAAAACTTCTTTAAGATTCCATCTGACCCCAGTGAGAGTGACTGTCACTAAGAAAACCAATACTTGACAAAAGGTGAGGACATTTGACACTCACAAAGTGTCACCTAGTATATACACTCTGGATATCAGTATGGAGGTCCTCCAAAGACTAGGGACAGAGATAACCTATGACCCAGCCCACACCATTCCTCCACTCCTGCTTTATACTCCAAGGCTTTTAAGTCAGCATCCCATAGAGACACTTGCATCTCTCTCTCTCTCTCTCTCTCTCTCTCTCTCTCTCTCTCTCTCTCTCTCTCTGTGTGTGTGTGTGTGTGTGTGTGTGTGTGTAAATAGAAAAGGGACTGTGGAAAAGGAAGAAGACTAAAGGGGGGCAGGGGACCTGAAGGGGAGAATGGATCATGAAAGCAAAAGGTGGGACTATGGAGGGGCTGGGAGGGGGCCACAAAACAGGACCAAGAAGAAAGGAGAGGTGAATGGGAGAGCCAGTAACAAAAATACAACACAGTAATTAGTGTATGAAAATGTGATAGTGAAACACGTGTCATTACATGCTGACCAAAACCTTAATGAAATAAAGCCAAAATAAACCAGGTATTCAGATATTCAGAGTATTTTGTTGAGTTACAAGTCATGGTGAGAATATATGTTTGTTATTGTAACAGTCTGATTGCTTATTGCAGCAAGCAGCAGAATTTCCAACCTTAGATGTTTTACAATTGTGCAATCTTTCCCCAATTGTGGTCGGGAGCTTATTTTAGCTATGAGCCACAGATAACTGCTGAGAAGTTGGGCGAGTGAAGCCCTGTCTGGGTCTCTCACTGTAGAACAACAGAGCATGCAACCACATGAATTTATTGGGAGCACATGGGCAGCGGTGCCTCTTGGCTGAGAGCTGATTCTCAGCACTGACTCAGCAGAACCCCTAACAAAAACACACACTTGTGACTTCACTGTCCAGGCCCCAGGCAGATGCTTCTTCATATATCTTGCCTTGTGTTCCTGGGTCAGAATATTGCAAATTGTCTTGGTCTGAATGCTGTAAAGATTTTGGGTGATGATTGCAAACAGAAACTACTGTGTAGTGTCAGGAGTATTTGAACATTAGAAGTTATGTAAATATGTATGATAAGACAAGGCATTGAATCTCCTGGAACTGTAGTTACAGATGGTTGTGACCTACCATGTGAGTGCTGGGAACTGAACTCGGGTCCTCTGCAAGAGAAGTAAATGCTCTTAGCTGCTAACCCATCTCTCTCGCCCCCAAATGTTTATTTTCTTGCTTCTCTTGTTTCAATTTGTTTTTCCTAAAGTGTCGACAAAATGACTATAGTGTTTATAAATGTTCAACATAGAAGATGAATACTTGGAAATATTCCTGTCTGTTTTGTGTGCGTGGAGATGTAGTCATAGCATGAACATAATGTTATGCACCATTACCTCATCAATGAGATAGATGCTGAATCCTAGAATCACGAGTAGGTTAGAGTTAAAGATATTTGTATATTTATTAGGACAATGAATTTATACAAAAGTAAATTGTTATAATTCCAGAATCATTTTGACACTTTAATGTTTTATGTTGATAAAGTTATATAGATATAGTGGCTTAATTTTAATATAAAATTCTAATATTTCTGAAAAATAAAATTTTAGATGCATGAAAATATCTTAATTTTAATGTTTAATTTTACTAACTGATAAGATATATCTAGATCTATATACTTTGAATGTTGTTAAATATTTTTTAATCATTTATAATGGGTATAGATTGAAACCGTGATAAATATAGAAAATAAGAAAATATAGCCTAGCTCCCCCCCCCCCGTGTGTGTGTGTGTGTGTGTGTGTGTGTGTGTGTGTGTGTGTGTGTGTGTGTATTGCTTCGGCTGAGCCCAGAGCAAGTACTTTACAATTGATCTGCATCTACAGCCATAATTTTACTGTTTGTTTTGAGAAAAGATCACAGTAAATTGCCCAGCCTATCTTTAAATTCCCTGTGAAGCAAGCTGGCCTTGAATCTTTGATCCACCTGTCTTGACCTCCTGAATAACTGAAATTACAGCTTTCCATCATTAGGCCTGGCAGTATCTCATTTGTAAGGAGTGTAAAGGAAAAACATGAATGTCATTATGAAGATGCCAATCTGTCGAGGTAGGAATATTTGTCAAGGAGAATTGCCCTGATTGGTGACTGAACCCAAAACAATTTCAAAGGAAGGACTTTGATGTGCAATGTCTTTCTGTATGCTGTAAATGTCATTAGTTAATAAAGAGACTGTTTTGGCCAATGGCAAGGCATATTAGAAACAGTTGAGAAATCTAAGCATAGATACAGTGGAATGAAGGCAGAGTCACCAGAGATGTGATCCAGCCACCCAAAAATCAAGATATAAATAAATAAATAAATAAATAAATAAATAAATAAATAAATAAATAAGCCACAGGCCATGTGGCAAGACAGATTAATAAAAATTAGTTAAATTAAAACATACAAGCTAATTAAAAATATGCCCAAGTCATAGGTCAAAAAACATATAATTAATATAAATGACTAAGTCATTTTTAAGGGACTAAGTAGTGGTGGGTGGGTCTGGACCTTGAGGATAGTCTGGGCCAGAAACCTATACAATAGGACTTGATTTTGGTTCACAGTTTTTAAGGCATCAATCTTTGTGATCCGTTCCACCATTTCTAGAGCCATGTTGAAGCCGAGGACAGTAACATGGTAGACCTGCTCCCTGTGGGACAACTGGGAAGGAGATGGAGGGCAGAGGGAAGGGAAGAAAGAGAGAAGACAAGGTATGTTTTTCCTATACATGTCCAAATGCCTGGTTAGGCACTTTCTCAGCCAGGCCTCACCTCCCAATAATACTGTGATATGGTATATCAAGCTATGAACCCACCAAGGGAATAATTTATTGTTTAGGCCAGAGTCCTCAGAAGAAAATCACTTCTCAATGATTGGATATACCAGATATAGATCAAGCAGTTAACATATATGTCTTTGAGGGATGTACTTTATATACAAACCGTAACTATTTCTATTGTAACTGTGTGCTCTCATATTGGGAAGACTTAGAAAGGCTGGCTTGAGAATGTTTATTTCCTGGACTGCTAATTATCCCTCTGCAAGAAGAGGGCTTCCTTTTATTTACCAACTAGCCTATGTCAGGGATGGAAGCAGGTAGGGTTGGCTCTGAGACAGGACTCTAGCCAACAAAAGATTTAACCCCAAGCAGGGTCACTGAGGCAGACATCTATCCCTACATGGATGTCAGAGTTGGTAATGGGTCAGGTTGGGTTGTGTGTGTAGAGGAAAGAAACAGGGTATCATTACCTGTCTCATTTCCTGCCCAAAGGCCCCAGGGCTACATCCACAACAAGCTTATATGCTGCCTCCCCAGAGCTGCTTGTAACCACTCTGGGCATATTTCCTACACCGGCCAGGAGTGGCCTAGACTCAGAGCCGGTAGAAAAACATCCTTGATTCCTGCTCAATAGGGTAGGAGACAAAAAATAATCGAGATATTTTTATCTGTCCCATGTGATTAAGAATAGTCTTCACAGTAATGTTTTATAAACAGTTTAGTCATAAGCACCTCACTAGGCATGTCTCCCAGGGCAAAATTTATGGTCTGCCTGTGATCGGTTTTGCTGGATTACTTTGGCTGAGCCAAAATTTATGTGGTGTTGCTTTCATGCCAATCACTGAACTAGGCACTGGGTGAACTTTAGGAAGGAGACACTGGCTATCAGCTTTTAATGGACTGCTGCAGCTGTGTGAGGAAATTGTGTCTGTGATGAACAGCTAGAGAAACAAATCAGAGAAGCAGAAAAAGAGCTGGGGTCATTCATTCAGCTAGCGGAGAGTGCATCTCTCTTCCCTAAACAGTCATCTCACTGAACCTCAAGGTGGTTACTGCCTGTTCCACAGTGAAATGCTGATGTTGATTACAAATTAACCAAGGACCCTGACTATAAGAAGGATGAGCCATACTGCATGCTGCACTCTTGCCCCTGCTTCCACATCTCTGAGTGATTGAAACCTCGCCTGTCTAGTACCCACACGAGGACAGCTCTTAACAATATTGTTGCCCAAATCCATATGAAGCCAGAAGGTGACATTGTCTTGGACATGGACACTGGCACATTCTAGTTGTTAAACCTTCCCAGATGACTGCAACATGTAGCCAGGGCTGGAATTTGCCAGAGTGACCAGCGATCTATTGGGTAGCATGGTAATTGTTCAGCAAACATTCAATAAGCTGAACTCAGAGCAAGTAATTTTTGCAGGTGCCACTCTGAGGGGAAAAAAAAAATGAAGGTCGGGCTGCCTTCTTACAATTGTTGAGCAGCAGATAAAACCATTTGTCTAGCAGTACAGCCCCACCCACTGCTATAAAACGGTGTATGTTTGGAGCAGGGCAGTGAGTGGTTTTCATCTCTTTTGGGAAGCAGCAAGGCAGCAGTGCGACTAAGGCTTCCTTTTCCAGTTTTGAGTCCAGAGTTGTGATGAAATCACTAGTTGCTTAAAATTGTACCTCATTATTCTCTTTTGCAGAACAAATAGCCTTTGTTCAGATCCTCACATTTGTGCAAGGTAGATGCAGCTTCCTTTGGTACCTGGGGGAAAGCTTGGCTGATAGCCATGGCAAAGGAATAAGAATGGCTGTTCTCTGTAGACTAATGCACTGGAGATCACACGGAGCTTATACTTCAGATAGCCAAGGTGCTAATGTGTACCACCAGAGTGTCCCCTAGACTAGGCTAGGAAGCTTCCATGGTTCAGAAAGCCAGTAGCAATAGACATCACCTACCCCTGCAATGAAATGTTCAAATTGCTGGGCCAACAACAGGAAAGTCCCTGATACCCGTTGGCTCCCCTGGCAGTAGCTGTAGGTCCTCTAGGATGATACAGCAAGGATTTCTTCTTGTTCGCCACAGCACCTGCCATTTTGTGCAGCCAGTGAAGGCTGTTTGTGGCGGGTCAGAGACTAAATATGTATTGAGTAGGTTCACATTCGATATGAGGACGGGGGTGGGTTGCAGTTAGTTGGCTTGAGAAAGTAGCCGACACATTTGAGAATTCACTGTATTAGGAGAAGGGCATCCGGAACATGAGATGGAAGAGCATTAGAAAGGGCATGGCACATTGTAGTAAAACAATGGAACAGGACTGTGAAGAAAAAGAGAGGCTTCCCTTTAAGCTGAAAAGGAGCTTCATTAAAAGGAACAGCTTGAAAAAGTGGAAGAGCCACAGGGTGGGATGGGGAGAAAAGAAGGGCCAGGCACCAGGATGGATGGTAGTTACAGGCTATACAACCGCAGCACAGAACTGACGGAGGGCGGGGCTGGGGAAGGGTATGAGGGGGAGTGTGTGTGTGGGGGGGGGGAGGCAGCGGAAGAAGGCATGGCTTGATTTCTCCAGGCTGTGAAATCTGACCTCTTGGAGTAACCAGCATTGTAAAGGGATAAGGCCCATAATTTATTCCTTTGAATTTAGTGTCTTGATGTGCTTTTTGGAAGATGAATTCGATTTTGAGAATTTCCCTAGAACTTCCTGTTGGACAGCATGCCAATTCTGAAACTGCATTTACCTTGGGAAAGACACCGGCCAGTCCTAGCCTGGTAAAAACTAATCCCATCTACTTTCTGCTCCTCCCCCCTCTGAGCTGAGGGAAGGAAGAAAGCCAGAGGACAGAAGACAGCAAATGGTGCTTGTTTCCTGACTGTGTTTAAGGCTCTTGCCACCAGATTCCCCCGAGAAGGAAGCAGGTTGATTGCTAACTACAGATGACTTCTGAGCAAGTTTATTAGAGATTTTTGGAACAAATGGAAACCTCTATTCTGTTTCTTTATCTGAAAACCTTTTCCTCCAATCTCCCTTCTGTGGCCCATCATACCAGATAGGAACAAAGTTCCTCATTCATTATCATAACCAGGCATCTTCAGTTACATCCCTTCATTTCCATAGCACATCATTTCACGTACCATCAGGGCTTTAGTCAACACACCCAGCACATGACCTTGCTTATGAGAAATCGGAAACGGAAGTGCTCTGAACCATACTTTACAAAGGCTGTTTCCAAGCACAAAATGAGGACAATTCCTTTCCCAAGCCTCCAGGCAGAGGCTCCATCCATCTTTGGCCAGATGAAATGTGTGTCATGCTAGCACCCAGGAGCCCTGGGAAAAGCAATACCCTGAAGACCGTGGAGCAAAGTTACGAACCACTCGGGACTGGGAAGATACAGAGCAAAGGGTTATTACCCCAAATGACCCTGAATCCCAGCTCTACTAATTCCTAGCTGGTATTCTCGGGGAAGGCCTCTCTGCTCCCAGTTTCACTCTCCTGGTCTGTAAACCATTTTACCAGCTGCTCTGAATCTCAGTTAAAGGTGTTAGCTTCTGTATTCTGGGCATACTTCTGCATCCATTGGTGTATTTTTTTTTTTAACCTATGGTTAATCATCATTATCATGTGCACTTCTGAGATAATAAAACCACTCTCTTAGTCAGAGGCTAGCTATGGCCTGAAACTAACTTTGCTTTCTGAGTCATTGGGATCCAACTATTATGTTGTATGCAGGAGGACTTGGAAACTGTGGTTTAAAGATGACAACTGAGGAGGTTGACAACTCAGATAGGACTCTGGCTATATGACTGGTGGTAGAGAGCTTGTTGAGAAACGTCCCTAAGCCTCAGTTACCTTCTGTGGAAGCAGACAAAAATCATTGTATCTCCTTCCTGGAGTGGTAATGGGAATACAGATACTGTGCCAAGAGCTTCATGGAAGCAATTTATCTTTATCAGCTGCACATACGTGCACCATTAATGATGTCAGGACCATGATTTAGGGGCAGGGTAAAAAGATAAGGAATATTACAGAGACATGGAAGGCAGTTTAAGGCGTTCCCAGGAAAAGGAAAAGGACCATTATTTCTGGGCCTGGCTTGCCTGTGGCAGTGCCAGGAAACTGATAAGTCAACATACCCCACTGGGGGCCCGTGTTTGTCTACAGACACCTCCAAGAATGATGCTGAATGTGGCAAGTAAACCGCTGGCTGAGGGCTCCCTCCCTTTGCTCAACCTGAACAGCTTCCTTCATGAATCCACTTCCTGACTCTATTTATTAAAGAAAATTCTTAAATTTTAACTATTATAAACTACACTTTGAGGCCAGTGTTAAAAAGAAAAAGAGGTTTCTTAGGACCCTTTACAGATGCAAGTTGAAAGCCACCATCGTATCCTTTATAAAAAAGCCTAACTGTGACTCTCCCTTGAGAAACCCATTCCAGGCCTGGGTGTGTCTCTTTTACACCTACCCAGGTTGTGTCTCTCTCTACTTACCCTGCTTAAGATCAATAAAACATCTTTCTAACTCTGCTGCATAATGGTTAACCTTGAAATTCTTTTCTGCCTTGAAGTCACAAACCATGGTTTTGACTGAGTAAAGAAAGGCCCCTAAAATAATGTGCTCTTTAGTATACTGTGGGGGATAGGTTAAGGCTGTGCCCTTCTCTGTGTCATGGCTGATAATTTTAAGATATTGATCACAAAGTAGAGTAATGCTTTGGGATTTTGCTTTTGTGTACTGTAAATATGTGTCATTGTAAATACTGGTTTAGCAAAATGCTGATTGGTCAAGTAGTTAGACAGAAAGTAGAGGTGAAGCAACCAGACTAGGAGAATTTTGGGACTCGGAAGAGCAGAGTGTAGATGACAGTGAGATGCAGAAGAAGTAGGGTGAGAATGCGGCTCTGAGAAAGCGTACCAAGCCACGTGGCTAGGCATAAATAGAAATATGGATTGACTTAAAGCATAAGAATTAGCAAGTAATGAGCCTGAGCCATGCACCAATCAGCTTGTAACCAATGTAAAGCTCTGTATGTTTCTTTGGGACTAGGCTGTTATGGGAACACTGGTCTAGACCTCAGGGCTAGGCTGGGCCAGAAACTTCTACTACAGAGTAAGCCCAGTTTCTTCACAGGCCTTTCCTTGTCTTGCATATGCCATTCTTCATTTACTCCTTAATACTTATTTATGTGCAAAATTAAGAGGGAACAGTGCTCACCAGCATTGATTCCCAAACAACCCACTGTGTGCTTTGGAAAACAGTGCTGAAGTCTCTCTGACTCACTGGAATGAAGTTCTGCACCCAATACTTCAGCAAACATTAACAGAATCCTTTCTAGCCATCCATTTTTTTTAATTATTATTGTTGTTGTTGTTTTCCAGACCCAAACAAAGGTTCTTGCTTGGGCTGTGCTCTTCCCACCCCTACCTTTCACCTCAGTCTGCTTGGTTCCTTTGTGCCTTGGCTCTGAGCCCCACAGTCCCCTTTGGTGTGCCCTCCCCCCTTGCTCATCACTGGGCCCAGTTTTCCTTGAGTATCACTTCCTGATTCCCCACTCTCTTATCTCAGCTATTGAAGCCATCCCTGTTGTAATTGATGGTGAGGAGCTTTGTTTTGTCCAAGCTTTCATTGCCTCACTTTGCCACTCCATTTTTAGCTCACTTATGATTCACACAGGATGTGCACCAAGAAAAATACCAGTTGAGAGGCTCATACTGTGTCTCTCAGATTCAGCCCTTCAGATGTTTCCAGCAACCTAGGAGTTTTGGTCATAGAGTTGAATTCCTGTCTGCTTGGATGAATCTTTAATAAGTTCTCATGATGTGGCCTCACTCAGACACAAACTGTGGCTTATACTAATTAAGAGCAGGATTATTACCTGGGTGTCATGGTACATGCCTATAATCTAGGCACTTTGGAAGTAGGAGATGGAGGCCAGGGGATCATGAGTCAAAGTCATTCTTAGCTACCTTGTGAGTTTTAAGCCAGTCTTTTTTACCTAGAGTTCTTGTCTCAAAAACAAATGAAAGAATGAACAGATTTAAAAAAGAGAGAGAGAGAAAAAGCAGAAAGAAAAGAAAGGTCTCATGATACAGCATGATACATTGGCTTTGGGATTGTCTTCGATGATGCAAATACATCTATTATTTTATGTTTAATAGCAGCCTAAAGAGTCATTGCAAGCTACTGTCAAAACCCAAGAATTTGGAACTGGAGAGGTGGTTCAGTGTTTAAGAGTACTTACTGTTCTTCTAGAGGACTCTAGTTCAGTTTCCAGCACCAATACAGGACTCACAACTATTTATATCTCCAGTTCTAGGGGCTCAGATGACCTCTTCTGGTTTTTGAGGGCACCAGGCATGCACATGGTACATACATGCAAGCAATATATATATATATATATATATATATATATATATATATATATATATATACACACACACACACACACACACACACACACACTAAAAACATAATTAATTAAAAAATACTAAGTATTCTTCAGTGCACTTGGGCTTTTGTAATGGAGAAAAGGAGGCGTGGTTTCATCTCTTTCTGGCCACTGCAGTGCAGTCTTTCAGACAGCCTTTTCCTGGTGGCTTTCAAGGCATCTTCAAGGCTTCCTTCTACCTCTTTTTTTCCCTAACTCATGGGGCAGAGTAGAAGCCATATATAATCTGCAGAAAACTCAGCTCTTGCCCTGACAAGAGTGTGTTCCAAGTGAATGTGTTACATGGGCAACTACACCAATGCATGTTTTCATGGAACATAGAGCTGCCACCCCATAATACAGCACACAAACATTAGAGAGAAAACCACAGCATCAGGGAGCTCACCATGACCTCTCCCTGTTCCCCTAAAGCAGATCATAAAATTCCTTTCCTAAGAGCCTTTACTGTGCCCCAGGGGAAGGCACAGCTTTATGTCTGAAGTCACGATCACAGATTGTGCAAGCACACTTCTGTCTACCTGCCCTCTTTAACCCAGCAGAAAGACACCTGTCCCTATCTTTCTGGGTCTTCATTTTCTGAATGACCCCATGTTATGTCAAAGTTACATAATAAGTGTTCATTACTATATAGGGTCCTCAGCCATTTACCTAGTGGTAAGTGAAGACACCCTTTCTTCCAGGCAGCATCCTTGTATTTATGAAAGTCTATTAGCTACTCAATAGAACATTTTCCTCTTATCACAAAGATCATCTGATTTTTTTTTTACCTTGATCTCAAGGATAAAAACTGGAGTTCCCAAATGTTTTGAATGTTTCACTATAAGGAAATAGGAAGATGTGTATGTTTAATTGATTTAAAGATGATACAACTTACGAAGTTACTGGAATGTCACATAGCACCCTATAGATATGTGCAACCTATATATCTTATGTATAAATTAAACAATAAAATCTGCAGAAAGAAATAAACACCATAGTAACCAGAAAGTGGTATCATAATACAAAGGCTGATGAATGCAAGCCATTCAACCAATAAGGACATTACATGCTTAGGCAAACTACTTTTATAATCAACAAACAGGTGATTAAAAAATAAATGGGCAGACTATGCAAATAAAAGGGGTTTTAATAAACTAGAATACTTTCTGCCCAAAATGTAGAGTTGTCATTTTTTTTTTTTTTAATTTTTTTTCCCTAGAGATTGTCTTGTTTGGACACCACGGGGTAACTGGGCTTGTTCTGCCTGTGTGTGTCCAAATCTTCAAGTTTTTTCCATGGCCATGGTTTGCCTTCCAGAGCCTAAGGCTGGTGTCTGTGGTCAGGCTGGCTGGTGAGCTGGCTCCAGCTGTGCTTCAGAATTTCCGTTGGCCTCTAACGGCCAAGCTCTTTCAATGTGTCCCCAGCTGCTTCAGCTCCAGCCAGGCTGTGTGCTGAGCAAAGGCCTCTCAGTGATTTCTTATTTTGCAAAAAGTTTTAATAGTGTGATTTTTTTTTTTTCCTTCAAAAACCAATTCGGTTTGGCAGTTGAGAGCATCAGACTGACTCTGCAGTGAAGAAATTTCCTAAAAGGAAATATAACCCTTTGAGGGGAGGATGCTCTTAATGTCGACTGTACTACTGTGTTGCTCAGCCATACATCAAGAGATCTAGAAGCATGAGCTTTTTCTTTAATCCTGACGATATTGGAATTTATTTTTAAATGCATGCCACAGAAACTCAGTAAATTGTCAGCCGTAGGTAAGAACCCAAAACAAGAGGGAAAATCAGCACATATGCCAACTGAATGCATTGCCAGAGAGCCATTGAGATTCAAAGATCTATTGCTTTTGAAGTGTCTGTTCTGTTTGCGTGTGTGTATGCAGGGGTGTGTGTGTGTGTGTGTGTGTGTGTGTGTGTGTGTGTGTGTGTGTGTGTGTGTATGTGTTGTGTGTGTGTACGTGCTCGCGTGCTCTCTCTCTCTCTGTACGTTACTTGTGTGTACATGATCCTGTGTGCACAGAGAGCACAGGTCAATGTCAGTGTCTTCCTCTCCTGCTCCATACTTTGATTTCTGAGAGACAGTTTCTCCCTGAGTCAGTGCTGAGTAATTGACTACACTGACTGCCCACCAAGCTCAGATCAGGGGATTGTCTCTACATGCCCCCCCCCCTGCCCCCACACACTGCTAGGACTGGGGTACAAGACATGTTGCTACTCCCTGCCTTTCTTTTTTTTTTTTTTTTATGTGACTGCTCGGGCTCTGAACTTGGGACCTCAGGCTTGTGCAGCAGGCACTTACCCACTGAACCACCTCTCTAGCACTACCAGTGATTTAAAAGAAAAAGAAATTCTATTAGCACATTTCACTTGCATGACATCATTGCAACATTTTCACACAAGAATTTCGATTATGTCCACTGGTCTTTTAACCTTTTTTGCCTCCCTCCCTGCCCCCACTAGCCCTGTGCCAACAAAGATACTCCCTTCTAATCCTATGTAGTCTCTAAAAATTGATAGCACATATGACAGAAAAGACATGGCTCTTGTTTCTGAGGCTGGTTATTTCACTTAATATGAGGTGATGTTCCATCTCGGTTCCTGCAAATGATGTAATTTCACTCTTGTGTGCAACTGAATAATACTCTGCTGTGTATATGTGCCACATTCTCTTTTTAAAAAAAAGTTTATTACTGTTATTAGTGGTAGTATTAATAGTATATGTGTGGGGTGTGGGGGTGTATGCACTCTCTTTCTCTCTCTCTTACACACACATACATGTGTGTGAGCACAGACGCATGTGCACCCATAGCCTGCATGTAGGGATCAGAGGACAACTTTTGGGAATTCTCATCTTCCATTATGAGTTTCAGGAATGAAGCCCCAATCAACAGACTCACACAGCAACTGAGCCATCTCACAGGCCATAAACCACATTTTCTATATTCGTTCATCTACAGATGGTATCAGGATGACTCTGTAACGTGGTTATGTGAACAGTGCAGCAGTGAACACCAGTGTGTGGACACAATGAGTCACAATTCAACTCCATTTTTTCTAGGTCCCTTCTTGCTCATTTTCAGAGTTTAGCATGGTAATAGATACCCAAACTAACATTGTTTTCCCCCTCATGCCAAGTGAAAACTGTTTCTTCTGTAAGGGGAACCATTATCATAAGTCTCAAGGAACTTGCTTGACCTGAATTGATGGATGCCTCAGAACCTTGGGGACATTGTATCAGTTCCTTTATACCTGAAGAAAACAGTGTCGCACTACTAATTTACTTATAAACAGAATAAAACCATAATCTTCCTTCCCTGTACACATGCATAATGTGAACAGCCCTCACTGTGCCTTAACAACCATAGAGAATACAATGGGACCAAAGCCATGCTGACCACTGAGTGATGTGATATTAGATCATGGGGGGAAATTCTTAATGTCTAAAGGACTGCTGAGGTGTCCTATGACTGACTCCCTGAGGAATTCCAAAATCCACAGTGTAAGTCCTCACAGATCTTAGATAATGTGTTACATCAATTTGCCTTTCTGGCACCAACTAGGACAGACCATCCCTCACAAATCTTGTCTCACCCTTCCACAAACAGGCAGATGCTGAGGATAGAGGGTGAAGGTTGTATGAAGACCAAATTCTGAGGGCCATTCATGATTTTCCTCACACAGACCTTCCACGGTTCTGAGAGTTAAACTTACTGTATCTCCATGTTACAGATAAAGATACGATGACTCAAAGATTAATTTGCTCCTTCATTGGAACTTAGAGGTAGAGAGACTTCAAATTCCTTCTTTAGTGCAGTGGCTCTCAACCTTCCTAATGCTAAAGCTCTTTAATATAGTTATGTTGTGATGACCTACAGCCATAAAATTACTTTCATTGCTTCTTTGTTGTATGAGGTTTCTGGGCTAGACCCACAGATCCACAGTCCCATAGTCCCACTTAAACATACAGACACTTATATTAATTGTACGCTGATTGACCTAGGGCCCAGGCATATAACTTGCTAACTCTTCACCCTTAAACTAACTCATGATTCTTATCCTGTTCAGCCTCATGCAGCTCAGTACCTTTTCTCAAAGCAGCATAGTTGTTCTCTGCATCTTCTGGCAACTCTGTGTCATCTCTGCCCTGTTCTTCCTGTTCCCAGAGTTTTCTTAGTCTGGTAGCCCCACACACACTTCCTGTCTGCCCTCAGCCAATCAGTATTTTTATTAAACTAGTAGATGGGACAATTATTTACGATGTAATAGCAATCCCACTATACTTCTTCATAATTGTAATTTTCTACTGTAATGAATCTTATTGTAAATATCTGATATGCAGGATATCTGATATGCGACCTGACTCCTCTGAAAAGGTTGTTCAGTGCTCAAAGATACCAGGACACATAGGTTGGGAACTGCTGCTCTAGTGGTCATACAGGATAGATGTTTCAAAGGGCTAGATTGGCCTTGGGGCTAGGAAACACTAAACCTGTCAAGAGTTAAAGTACAGAAAAGGATAAATATTGTCTGGTAACAATACTTTGGTCTGACTTCATTATCACAGTTCATAGTGCAGGACTGAAGCCCCTCTGTGAGTTAAGCTGGGCAACCCAGCTGTGGTGTCCCATAGGAATAAGCATGAGTGGGAAGATATTTATCTGTCAAGATCTGATGTCATTTGGAGAATGGGTAACCCCTCAAGACAGAGTATAGATGGCATTGTATTAATTTATTGGAACCCACCAGAGACGAAATCAGAAGCAACCGTCTTTGCTTCTAATTTCTTCTAAATGTTTATTCTTTCTCAAGGCAAAGAACAGTATACGACTTTGTCTAATTTACTCCAAACTCAGCAGATTCTAAGGTGGACTGACATCTTTCTATAGTCCTCTAGGGGGATAATGAAACCAAAACACCCATCTAATGTTGGTCTTTGTTGCAGCGTTGTATAAATAAGGCCCTGCTCTAAAAGAGCTATGTTCTTTTGATAGTCTTCACTTATTTCTTTTCCAAGGGTGTCTCAAATAGGTTGGTTACAAATATTTCTGCTAATGAGATGGCCTGGAAATAACACTACTGTGATTCTAGGCAACATAGTCAATTTCATTGCATGCTTGAGCCCCACTTTTGCTGAGATAGTAAATCTCTTAACAGCCTTGGGTGGCAAATAGATGTGAAGTTTTTGAATATAATTAACTTATTTGGACACATCTACTAGATATCTTAACATTGCAATTCTAACTTAGATTTGGGCTACATTAAGTACACAAACTAATTTCAAACTATTACAGGGGCTTTCAGGACCTCAGAGGACTAATGAACTAAAAAGACATCCTCTCTAGTTTGAAAAAACATAACCATGAGAGTATGATTGAATCTTTCCTCTTTATCTCTGTAATTTGGTTATAAATGAGCCTGAATATGCGATGCCTATGAAGAGCATTCATACTGTACTAACAAATGATTTCATAGAATCAAATTCCTAGTCATTTTTCTTAATGGCATAATTGGGTTTTGTTGTTTCTTGAAAAATTCATGTTGAATTATTCAACTCCTGAGGAGTTCGTAAATATTACTCAACTTGACTTTGGGAGTTGACAAGTTGGTTCCTCAGACAGGGCTATACATATATTCAGAGTAGCATATACAATTAGATTAAGTGCATGAGGATGTTGGTTGCATTGGTTAGTTGGTTACATTGGTTACCTCTTCATCAAAGTGGTTTAGAAAGGACTAAGCTTTGCAGATTGTTCTGAATTCTCAGTCTATCCAACTGTGCCTTCCTGGTAGACACTAATGAGCTTCTCGGCCATCTGCATTTCTTGACACTAACTCCAGAACCAAAATGTTAAATCTCACTAACACTGAGTATATATGTTAGCCATTGGCAGTTATGCTGTGAGACTGACAGAAGGGACATATACCTTCAATAGAGGACTGGCCATCACACAAGTAGGCATTATGAGCAAGGGGAGCCTGTGACATGAATGACCTGTATAGGCAATCATGCAATGTATCATGAACCTCCAGGGACAACTGGCAGCAAAATACTTGTTTTGAGCATGTGGAGGGAGACAGGGGAACATTCTAGTACTCCTTTGTTTATACCAGACATATTCTTATTTACTTAAATCCTTGAGGATATTAAGATCAAAGGAACCCTGAAAAATTCTGAATCTTTGGTCATTGTATCTATTTTATTCCCCTCCCTTACATTATTGCTATAGTTAAGACTTCAAGCACCATGTTGAATATTCCTGAATGTACTGGAACTGCTTTGAGATTTTCTCTATTTTGACATAATGTTGACTATAAGATTCTTGTGTATAGCCTTTGGCATTGAAATAATTCTTATCTTCCTTATCTCTTTGGGGTTCTATCATGAAGAGATACCGAATGTTGTTCAAGACCCTTTTAATATCCATGTAGATGAGCCAGTGGTTTCTGTGCTTGACATTTATATGACCATGACACCTTTACTGATTTTAATATGTTGAACCATTTCCACATTTCGGGAACAAATCTAATTGGATCATAGTTGTGATCTTTTTGATATGGTCTTGAATTTCATTTTAAAGTGTTATAGTGAGACATTTTGTATTTACATTCATTGAGGAGATAGACTATGACTTTCTTGGTTATCTGTCCAATTTTTTGTATCATGGTAATTCTAGCTTCATAAAAGGTTTTCTAATGTTTCTTCATTTTTTATTTTATGGAGTGATGCTCAGAGCACTACTGTCAGATTTTTAAAGCTCTGATGTAATTCTGCAGAGAATTTATCTGGACATTGATGTTCTTAGCTAAAAGATTTATTATAATTATTATTGCAATTTCATTGCTTGTTATAGATCTATTGAAGTTATATGTTTCATTTTGGTTTAATTTCAATGTGTCACATGCATTTAGTCATATTTCTAAAATTTTCTAATTTAGTGGAATATAACATTTTAAGGTGTACCCTTATAAATTCTGAATTACATTAGTTCTAACGGTTCCCTTCTTATCTATAATTTTAATCTTTAGTTTTTTTGTTGGTTAGTTTAAGGGTTTCTTGATCTCCTATAGCTTATCAAAGACAACTCTTAGTTTCATTGAGTTTTTTAGAAAAATATTTGTATCTCATGTATTTCTATTCTGTTCTTTTATTTTAAAAGTTCTTATGTGTATGTGTGTGATTATCTGCTATGTTTGTGTGTTTGTTCTGCTCAGATTCATCCCCTAAAACTAGAATTATAGACAGTTGTGAGCTGTCATATGTTTTCTGGACACTGAACTTGAATTCAGTAGAGTAGCCAATTCTCTTTACCACTGAGTCCATCTCTCCAGCCCGGTTTGCCCTGTTCTTAACTAATTTCTTTCATCTACTGCTTTTGGGTTTGTTTGCTTTTGGTTTCCAAAGCCTTTAAGTTATTTATTTGTGACCTCTCTGATTTTTTAGTGTAGGAACTTACTATAAACTTCTCTAAAGGACAGTCTTATGGTTTACCATAGGCATGGCTGTGTTGTATTTTATTTTCATGTAATTCTAGGAATTTTCTTATTGGTTTTGTCAATGACCCACTTATTATTAAATACTGTACAGTTTGATCTTTGAGTTTGTGATTTTCTGTAGTTTCTTCTGTTGCTTTATTATTTCAATTTGCCTGTATTTGATAAGACTTGCTGTATGGCTTGACATGCAATCTATGTTGGAGAAAACTCAATGGGCTAATAAGAAGAATGTATATTCTGCACCCTGTAGAGAGAATATTCTGTAGTTGTCTGTTAGGTTCTTTTGATCTATGGTATCATTTAACCCTAGTGATTTTCCCGTTTATTTTTTGTTATATGGGCTTCTCTCTGTGACACTGGGATTTGAAGTCTCTCACTATTATTATTGTGGTGGCACTGATCTGTGACTTTGCATCTAGTGGCGTATGTTTTATTGTAACTGGGTGAGCCTGTGTTTAGTGCACATGTGCTTAGAATTATAATGTCTTCTGGATGAAGAGTTCCCTTAATCAACTTGAGGTTCTCTCTTCCTCTTACAACTAAGCTTGCTTTTTTTTTTCTTTTTTTTTTTTTTAGTTTGAAGAATTCCCTCCAGTATCCTCTGTAGATCTAGTATGATGATCATAAGTTCTGTAGCCTGCTTTTGTCACGGAAAACTTTTCTTTCTCTTTCATTATTACAGATAGTTTTGCTGCATATTGGTCTAGGTTGGCAGCTGTGGTCTTTCTGATTTTAAGTTATGCCTTTCTAGGCCTTTATGTTTGTTAAAGTTTCTACCCAGAAATCATTATTCTCATGACCCTGCCTTTATGTGACTTGTTTCTTGTGGCTTTAAACACACTTTCTTTGTCCTATATATTTAGCATTTAGTTATAGTATGATGTAGGGAATTTCTTTTCTGACACTGTCTATGTATCTAAATAAGCATCTCTCTTTCTATATTTGGAGAAATGTCTGCTATGGTTATATTGACATTGTTTTCTATGAGTTTGGTGTGGAGTGTCTCCCTTGACAGTTCCCATAATTTCTAGCTTTGGTTTTTCCTAATGTCCCCAACACCTCTCAGGTTCCTTTCATACGTATTAAATAATTTATCTAATTCTTCCACCTTATCTTCAAGCTCCAACACTCCGTTCTATTAGTCAATGTCCATTGAGCTTTGCATTTGACTAAAGTTTTCCTAAAAGGACTTCAGTTGGTTCATTTTTAGCATTTCTCTTTATTTAATTCCATTCCCATGTTCTCTAGAGACATTTTTACTTAATTAAGTTGTTTGTGCCTTTTTGGAACCCATTCAGGAATTCATTTATATCTTCTTTGGGTTCTTTGAACATATTCATAATCAGCTTTTGGTTTTTATCTGGAATTTTCTCTAAGTCACTTTCTTTAGGAGACATTGTTGTGAGATTGGCATACTTTGAGGATACACAGTTTTTCATGTTATTTGTTTACTTTCATTGGAATTTAAACATCTGAAGTTAAATACTTAATTTTTTAAGTTACCTTTTTTCTTTCAGTAGAAGTATTTTTCATGAGCCACCATGTGGTTTCTGGGAATTGAACTCAGGACCTCTGGAAGAGCAGCTAGTGCTCTTAACCACTGAGCCGTCTCTCCAGCCCTAGTAGAAGTATTTGCAATGTTCAGGAGGAACTATGTCACAGTAGGGTTGAAATGGTATTTACTTCTTTTAAACTTGTATTTTAGACACTAGGCTTCATCCCCAGTCATTTCCTGAGAATTAAACTCAACAATAATCACTGTCCATGAATAGACCCACTATGAAAGCAAAGTAACAGTCAACTACAAAAAATCACTCCTGTCTGAGCTTCTTTTCATGTTGCTGTGGTAAAATACCCTAACAAAAGCAACTAAAGGCAGGAAGGATTTATTGTAGCTCACAATTCCAGGTTATAGTCCATCACAGTGTCTAATCCAAGGCAACAGAGGCAGTTAAAAAAAAAAAAACTGGTAACATTGTATGCATACTCAGAAATAGAAAGCAACAAGTGCCTAGGGAATGGTGCCACCCAGAGTGGCATGCCTTCTCACTTTGATACAATCAGGGCAACCTTCCACAGACATTCCCAATTTCTTTTATTCCAGGTGATTTTATAACTTGACAGATTGACAATTATCACTAACTGCCACAACTGTACCTCTTGTCAACTTGACAAATACATAGCTTTTAATTACCTTCCACCATTACCCCCCAAGATCTCATATTTACCTCAGAGCCTAAAATACAATCCAAGTTTAAAAGTCCTGATAGTCTTTATAAGTCCTGTGATTTAAAAGTCCAGTTTTTTAAATTATTTCATTTTATTTTATTCTATGTGTATGAGAACTCTATCTACATGTTTATGTCTGTCATGTATATGGCTGGTGGCTGCAGAAGTCAGAAGACAGCAGCAGATCCCCTTGACCTGGAGTTGTATGTGGTTGTGAGCTACCAACTGTTAATACTGAAAGCAGAAATTGGGTCCTTTGGAAGTGTAGCATCTTATTTTGCTTTCTGTAATTGTGAAAAAACAAAATGACCAAACCAACTTGGAGTGTAAAGGGCTCGTTTGGTTTACTCATCCATATCATAGTCTGTCACTGAGGGCAGCCAGGATAGGAACTGAAGGCAGGAACCTGGAGGCAGGAACTGAAGCTGAGGCTATAGAGGAGCACTGTTTTCCTGTTTGTTCTCCATGACTTTCCCAACCTGCTTTTAACCCAAGACCATCTGCCCGGGGTAGCATTACCCACAATGAATTGGGTCCTCTCACATCAATCATTAAATAAATTCTCCATGCCCTGTTGTTGAATAATCCTTTTGTATACTATGAAGATAAGTTGCTCTCACTGGTTTAATAAAAAGCTAAATGTCCAATAGCTAGACAGAAATAAATATAAACTAGAGAGCCACACATAGAGAACTCTGGGAAGAAGGGCAGAGTCACCAGCCAGATGAAGAGGGAGCAAAACATGTAAGAGGACAGGTAAATGCCACGAGTCATGTGACAATATGTAGATTGATAAAAGATGGGTTATTTTTAGTTGTAAGAGCTAGTTAGTAACAAGACCAAGCTATTGACTGAGCTTTTATAATTAGTAAAAACTCTATGTGTAGTTATTTAGGAGCTGGCTGGCAGGACAGAATGTTCTGCCTACAACACACCTATCTACAGGCCAATAGGATGGAGGCATTTTCTTAACTGATGCTTCCTTTCCCAGATGACTCCATCTTATGTCAAGTTGACCTACCCAGCATATATAGCAAGTATTCTTAATACTGAGCAGTTTCCAAGTCCCATGATCAAGCTTATAATATTATCATCACTGATAAACACACATCATTTTAATCATGTTAAGCATATTTATGTTATAAGTTCCTGTGTGTACTTAACATAATTAAGTTGTAGAAATGCTTAAATTGGTAATATATATTGCCACATTTGCACACACACATTTGACTGTTGCGATGAACAGGAAGACTTCACACCCTCACAAAATATGCTCTTGGATGTTTTGAGTTTTGCTAACACAACTGCACTTTTGGTTCTGTTTTGGGTTTAGGTTTGTTATTTGTATAAATGAGAGGTTGGATTCTGCTTTCCTGCATTTAAGGGCACTTGTCTAAATCCCTAAAAGGCATATAAGCACCATCTTAATATTAGACAAATGTTTGGGGTAAGCAAAAAGGTGAAGTACTCTACACTTTTAGAAACCTAAAGACTTTAAATAATTCCAAATTCTTCTTTTACTTGAGTCCTGACAGAATGAGCTGTGAGCTTTCTGACCCTCAGTGGTTATAAAAATTCTGAGGTTACTTAGACCCATTCAGAGATTCTCAGGTGGGAAAGGTACCCTGATGGGTTATGATTATGTAAATCCCCATGATGGCATCTGCCCTTTGCCAATGAACCTCTCAATTTAAGAAAAATGTTTCTCATTTAAGGTCATCATCATTTCTTTAACTCTCTCTGACAGCAGATCTGAAGTGAACCATTCACCTTTGGGTTAGAGTACTTCTGCATCCCCCTTTCTCACTCTGCATTTACTGTTTCCACCCCCACCCTCACACTCCAGCTAATATTTTAGTTTATAAAGACCTGGGATACACAGAAGTCTGATCTTTTTAGTGGCCCAGTATGATAAACAACAGAGAACGGCAACAAAAATCTGACGGCAAGACAAAACAAATCGGCATGACCATAGAAGCCACTGTTCTTGAACCAGAAAACCCACCAGGTACTTACCTGGCCATGGGCTGCTTGTTAGTCAATGTTCAGAGAGTGAATGTCTTCATCTGAAACCAAACTGTCCTAAAGGTAGAGAGAAAGGATGGGCTCACTGCATATTTACAAATAAAGTCATGCTCACAGGTATTAGTGGGAGCTAAGGATTACACAAATGTGGGGAAGCAACTATTTAGTCCACTGTAGTGAACAAGCTGGGAACTGGATCCAGGTCCTTTCCCAATTCAAGCCCAATGTACTTTGGACTCCCCTGTGCTCTCTGACACTGTTTTGCTGGTATTAAAGACTGTATCCTGGTATCTGCTTATTCGAGGCTCATATTGTTCTCTATGCTTCCACTTTATACCAACGAACAGCCTGGGAACCTAGGAGAAATCACCAAATTCTACTAAATTCTTCCTTTGCCTATAAGGACGCCCTCCACCTAATTTCTAAGTAGTAAATAAGCTATATAGTTGGAATTCATTGACTCATGCAAGTTTATGGTTAATATTTAGTGCTTATTATTCAATACATGCCAGGCTGGTACTAATCACTTCCAATGCAGTATCTTGTTTCATCCTGAGAGAGAGTGATTGTTGTCATCTCTGGCTTATGGAGGAAAGTGAGGTTCTGAGAGGCAGGTAAATTTGTTGGAGATTCAAACCTATACAGTTTGACTCCTAATGTGATGCTCTTAAAGCTGTGGGTTGTAATGGCACTGCTATACTACTGGCACTCAGTGAGCCCTGCCACTGACAGGACCTAAGCCTGAGTTTCTAACAGAAATAGACAGCACATTCAGACAGCTTTTTTGCTTTCTTTCATTTCATTTTTGGAGTAACTTTTGAAAGATATCTAAAACTGTTGAAGGAAAGTACTTAGAACTAGAGACCAGATTTTTGGAAAAAAAATAATCAAATCAGGATATTTTCTTTCTGTCATTACCCCCCCCCCCCATTCTGGAGTTTTCTTGTGCATTCATTGCTCAGAATGGTTGCTTTGAATTTGTCAGCCCATTATAATGCACACTGGCTCTTAAAAATTTGCATTTTTCTCTCTCTTTATTGTGACAAAACTTGTTTTGGCTATTCATCAATGTAAGGGGGGGGGGGGGGACGACGACGACACATAACAAAGGTTCAGGTAACTCCAAGGAAGGATTTAGTGAAACCCAGTCAGCCCCATAATTCTTCCTCTCTGGCTGCTATGTCTAGCTGAAAGAAGAATGATAAGTCATTAATATGGCTCCTACATTCTAAACAAAAACTTATTGCTTCAGAATATATTAATTTATTTTTAAATGTTGACCATTTTAGAAAAATGGCATAGTAACAGTACTTTAATACTTAAAATGGTAATCACCAGTCTGCCAGTCTGTCATCTGGAGTTAGATGCTGAGCTAAACTACAATTGCTCATTGTAGTCTCTCTTGTAATGACATTCATTAGTGATGCTGTATTTAGAGCTTATATGGAAAAGGTCATCTTCTTTTATGTATTGTCCTCCTTTAATTAAGTTGGGGGGTCTTTGAAAGCAATTTAAGCCGGAAAATCTTGATGGGTTTATCATTTTCCTCCTAGGGTAAAATAAATGCCACTTGTATGGAAAGGATCAAGCGAGCTTCTTCAGCTCCAGAGAGGTCTCTGAAAGTCATGCATTTGAGAGGCTTGGGAAAGCATGTCTGAATTCAGTCTTGCAGCTTAATTGCATGGGGATGAACAAGATTGGGAAACAAAAACAGGAGTTCTGGCAAGAAGGGAAGATTGGCCCTTTTGCTCATTTGCTGAGTTATTTCCCCTCCTCTGTATTCAATACCAACAGGTCACCAAGACAACAGGAGGCAGGATGCATTGGATGGAGCTGCAGTGCAACTGGGAAGCACCCTGTGTAGGCCTTTGAAAGCCCTAATGGGGACAATGCTAACAGTTATATACAGTTTCACTTCATTATTTTGACTAATATTTGTGCACAGAAGAGAACATTTGATCATTCTTGTTGAATATGTTGCTTTACAGGCTCTTTATAAATTTTAAAGGAACAAAAGTCTGTTCCTCGCTTTCACGTGCAGCAGTCTACAAGAGTGAATTTAATAAACTTCCCAAACACTTAGTAGTGATTTGTTCAAAATTAATGAGAGATGAAGGAATTGGGGTGTCATAACATCCTATGCTAATTATCATTTGGTTATTCTCCTTTTCATTTGCATTTTTATTAACAGTGTGGGGTTTTTTTCCTCTAAAATAGAAGCTTTTGAAATTTTTGCTGTCAATACATCTATCCCTCTGTTCTTGGTTCCATGTAAGATAAATTGCTGGGGGTTCAATTTCAAATGCACCTCTTGCCACTATTGAGTCTCACACATGACCAGTGACAGCCAATGCAGTGGTTCATCTAAATTTACATAATGTGGGGATGGAAGGGAAAGTGAGGCAGTGATGAGGTGATAGGGAGCTTTATAGAGTTTTTAGAAGGAAGCTGCCTCTTCTATAGCTCCTAGGAGAATTGTAAGACCCGAATAGGCTTCAGTTCTCTTTCAAATCTACAGCATTTCATAACCTCAATCCACTGAGCGTGCTTTTTCTGCCAAAAGACTCATTACTCATGGTGACTCTGAATGTTGTCCAAACGCCCTTTCCACAGTCTCCCTTGATTTAACCTTGTAGGCATAAATTTTTATCCAGGGATATTGATTAGCCCAGTATGTAACTGTGCTCCTGTACAATGTGTGGAAGACGAAGACGGTGTGTGTATTAGAGAAAGGAAGAGACAGAACATGTTCACGTGTGTACATGCACACATAGATGAGATCATTTTATAGTTTGAGACATGGTCTCTCACAGAACCTGGAATTTATCCTGTCTTTGCCTCCCCTGTACTGGAATCAGAGGTGCATAAATTATATCTGCTTTATGAATGTGTGTGTGTGTGTGTGTGTGTGTGTGTGTGTGTGTGTGTTGAGGATTGAATTCAGTTCCTCATGCTTACATGGCACACACTTTACTAACAGTTCCTCAGCTGCACTACAAAACAGAAAAAAAAAAAAAAAAGGAACTGGTAGGGAGTTCTATCCTTTTACCCCATCTCTGCACACGTATGCTTTCCAGACCCTCATATTTTAATAGTCATTACTTAGCTCAGTCATCAATGTTTAAATCACTGTAGTCGAGCTGGTTTTGGAGTGTGTATGACTTGAATTTCCTTTTGAAAGGTCTTAAGATCTTTCTGTCCTCCTTTTCCTGGTAGTTTTAAAGCTATTCCTTGGTGGGAGTCCATTACATGCATTGTTCTGGGAATTTTGTGAGCTATTCAGTCTGGAAGCTCACAGAACTTTTCTTACATCAATAATTTTTTTCTCATTCATTTTCACTGTTCTCTTTTTCTACAACCCTATGCAGATATTGACCTTCCTAGATTGATTAATACAATGCTGTTTTGGTTTATTTTTGAGAAAGGGTCTCACTATGAAGCTCTGTCTGGCTTGCAACTCATTATGTAGACCAGGCTGGCTTTAAACTCACAGAGACCTGTCTATTGCATGAATTCTATGTGGTATATAATGAAAAACTCGAGCCAGATACTGGAGGGAAAGCTGGAATATCAGAGAGATAGAGAAACAAACCACAGCCACTTCTCATCTGCCAACTCCTTAGTCCTGTCTCCACAAAATCCTCGGATTCTAGCATCTCTCTTCTCAGCACACCAAGGGAAAATCTGGGGAAGCTGAAAAACCTCTTTTCTTCCTCTGCCAAGCTCTCTTAACTTCCGCTTTCACATTCCTAAAGCTAGGATTAAAGGTGTGGGTCACCCCTCCCTGACCTTCATCGCTTGGCTCTGTGGTTGACACTCTGATATTCTAGACTAATTTAATTAAATATGCATCACCACGCCTGCCTGTCTTTGCTTCCCTGTTAATACAATGGTCTAGAATATAGTGTAGCAGTCATATGTTTTTATATAAAAGCAAACATAACTAGTTATGTTCTATTTCACCCCCGCTTCTGTTTTCTTTATTGTTTCTTTACTCCTTCCTAGGAGGTAGATTCAACGCACCCTTCCAAGCTCTCTGCTGAGAGTTTCAGATCTGCCATGTTTTTAATCTCTGACAGTTCTTGTCTGTTCCCTGAATGTGGCTTTTGAAGTAACATTCCAACCTTGTTTCTGGGATTCCATATCTTTAAGGACACTAATAGAATGTTATTTTGAAGTTTTCTCTCCCGAGACAGTTTATTTTTCCTCCAAACTGTCTCATTTATTTATTTTCTCTGTTTGTGGTTTGCCTGGTTGACCTCTGTCTTGCCTGTTAGGGTCCTTTCTGATCTGTCTTGGTTATCTCAGCACGTCTGTTTGTTAATGAGAAGTTCCGAGTAAGGGCTGCGGCATGCACCTTAGGAAGCCTAGGTATCAAGGCGGTTATGTCTTTCTTTGTGGCCCCATCAGAGTCCTCAAAGATGGCTTTTCTTGTCCTCATTTCTTTACCAGGAAAGAAGGGCTCTGGAAACTGAGCGAGCTGACAGGACTCTGAGTGAGCCTCGGCCTCCAGTGTCTCCATCATTATCTCCTTCCACTGGATCCTGGGGTGGACACGTGGACATAACTCAGTCTGCACCATCCAGTCCAGTGGATTTTGTCTTACTTTCTCTGGGAAGTAAATATCATTCATCTGCTAGGGTTGAGAGATATAGGAGCAAGAGGTGAAGGAGTCTAAAGCAGCAGAGATTCTCCCCGTCCTGATCCTCCCTGTTTCAAGCCATGCTCTTCACTCCCATGTACAGCTCTGTCTGGTGTCAACATTTTCTACATTCTCGATGACCCTTCAACAAAGGGTGGGCAGCTTCAAGTTTGACTTTCTTCAACTTGATTGATCAGTGTTTATTGATTGTGTTCTTTGGGGCTTCCAAGGTTTTTATTTTTGTCTCCTTCCTTATTGTCCATGTATTTATAGGTTAATATATTACAAACATCCAGAACTCTTCTGGTTTTGACACAGGGTTTCTCTGTATAACAGGACTGACTGTCCTGGAACCTATTTTGTAGGCTACGCTGGCCTCAAACTCACAGAGATCTGCCTGCCTCGCATCTTGAGTTCTGGGGTCAAAGGCATGCTTCACCACCTCCTAGCCCAGAACTTTAATCTAGGAGTCAAATCTCACATACCGCACTCTTAGGGCAGATGCTTCCAAAGACTGGGAGAATGTGGCTGAAAGAGTTACTAAGGGATGTGTTCCCAAGATTTAAGAAAAAATAATGATCCTTGAAGGAAGGCATATAACAACAAAAATATCAGTAGGTGCGGAGCCTGATGAAGAAAGACAGCGTGAATAGCACTTCTAGTGAAGCTCTCCCCTTCTAGAAGAGGGAGCCCTCCTCCCCCCCCTTCCACCCCCCCCCCCCCCCCCCCCATGATAAAAAGCACAGATGCAGCTAGAAGCCATTCCAGACTCAATGCTTTGCTCTTAGGTGATGCTTACAGGTGAGGTGCCAGGTGTCTCTCGGGAGCATCCCACCCCACACAAGAATCAATCTAAATAAGATAAATACTCAGATATCTAATTTGAAAAGTGTGACCGAACCAATACAACATCCATTAACAGAATAAAAAGGTTATGTGCATAAAATTGTAAGTGGGTAATTTTAAAAAATCAACTATGGGGGACTGGGGAAGAATTCATAGGGCTTCTAGATGTTTAAAAATCAAAATAACTCACCTAAAAGATCCCCTTCTGTCCTTCTTATTTGCTTGCTTTCTCTCAGAAAGTATTTTTTGAACATCCCTCTGGCTGTAATGAAGACTCAAGATGATTTCCTTCAGCCCCTAGAAATATAACTTTGTAAAATGCAGATTCATAACTGAAATTCTATTTTGCTTGAAATACCCCATGTCATCAAGAAAAGATTTTCATTTTAATCCTAGAGCCATTTTCCACATGAGCATTTTTAATGTCCTAGGTGTTGGTTCCCAGAATAGCACCCATTCAATAGTAGAGATCATTCATCTTCTCTGACATAGCATCAAAGCTACGGCTTATTAATTGCTCAATTTGCACACATACATTTTTAATTTCTATGCCCCTCATCCCAAAGTCAGGATCCCAAATGAAAGCCTATTTTGTTAGGTAGACTGCCTCATAAATTTCAAGGATGAGCCTGGACCCATGAAAAGCATGCATTGTGAGTAAGTAATTGCAACTGTGTGTACGATCCTGGAACAGCCTGCCAAGTGCAGTTTGGTAATACAGTTCAAACTAGTGCTCACCACTGCCTAGTGAGATGGTACTGTTACTATTTCCTTTTTAAATGTGAAGAAAGCAAGAGACCAAGTGATATGTTCTAGGTTCATGGACGGTAAGTGACAAGCTACAAGTTAAACCCAGGCCACCTTACTCCTGAGTCAATGCCTTCTCTAATAAATTCTGCTCATACCTCTGAAAAAAAATGTGATCCTCAGTGGTGCTATGTCAGTAACACACACAGACAGATGCACACACACCACCACCACCACCATCACCAATAAATCAAATTCCAGAGTCCTCTGCTTTTTCCTTGACCCTGAGAGGTGACATACAACCTTAGCTCCCAGTGTTGAAGAAGGCATTCTAGGATAGAAGTGCGTATTGAAGCATTTCATGATGGCAGCATGGAAGCCATGCTGCTCTTTTCCACAGCAAGCAGCTTGAAGTGCCAACGGGGTGGTGATCTGCAAGAGAACAGGTCACTGTCTACCTGTTGTCCTCTCACATCTACCACAGAGGCCATCAACACAGGGCCCAGCATGCCACATGGCTTTCAGGGAAGAAGTTTGTCCGGCTCTTCCAACGACTCAGCCTTTCTCCACAACCCAAACAGGACTTGATGGAGCCATTCGGGCACAGACTACAGGGAGCAGGATCCAGGCTGCTTCATAATCCCTCTAGCACACAAGCCTAGACTTTTACTGGTCAAGTACTCCTCTAACCCTGCCTCCTTCCCCTGTCTCTCAGGACTGTGAACTTGTAGCCTCTCCCCTCTGGTTTGTGAAATGTTCTACTCTCATCCCTGAAAGGCCCCTATGCAACCAGTTCAGATTATTGCTTCTCCTTGGATTGGTTCTGTGAATCTAGGGCACATCTGGGAAGCTGATTCATCTCCACAGCTGTCTCTCTGGGGATCAGAATCTCAGCTCAGTCTACTAATCAAGGAATTTCAGCTCTTGGAAAACAGCCAGATTGGGTGTACCAACAAGAATATGCCATTCCTTGGTCTTTTCTTCAGCATGCATTGCTGAGCACTGAGAGGAAGTGGACTGGACTGCTCTTAAAGCCTCAGCTCCTGTTGTAAACACCAGAGACAAAGACGATGTGATTACACTATGGCATGTCATGGTGTGACTGTCTGTGTCAACACCCATCCCTAGCTGCCCACACATACAGGTTCAAATGTTAGATTCTCACCCTAAGGTGATGAATAGTATTAGGAAGTAAAACCTTTGGGAGATGGGTGGGATGGAGCCCTTTTGCCTGGGATTAGAAAACATCTCCAGAGAGACTCTTTATCACATATGGTATGTGAGGACCAAGTGGATGGATGCCTAACTGAAAATACAAGCCCTCACTGGACAGCAGCCTCCAGAGCCATTTGAGGTAAACAGAGCCTGCTGTTTGCATAAAACCTGTCTGTGAGATTTGTTACAGCAGCCCGAGAAGCCTTAGACATGATAGAAGAGTGATAGAAGCAGGAAGGGGCATTTGGACTGGGTCTTGAGAAAGAAGCCAGAATGTTTGCTAGGCTACTAAAAACTTATATATATATCACAAGCTGGGTGGCTTAACCACCTACTGTATATCAGTAAAAGAAGCTGGAAGTCTGAGATGAAAGATGGTGTTGATTCCCTGAGGCCACTGGGATCCGTTGCTCTCAGCTCTTGGGGTACTGACAGTCTATGGCATTCCTTTGCTTATGAAACCACCACCATGGTCTCTACCTTTGTCTTCTCATTCATTCTTTCTGTGTGTATCTATGGCCAAACTTCTTTGTGTGTAAAGACAACATGTGTATTGGATTGAGCTGTCTACCCTGCTTCATTGCAGTTACGGTGACCCCCATTTCCAAATAAGGTCACATTGAGATATTGGGAGTCGGTCTTCAGTGTGTAAATTAGGTGTATGGTCAGCAACACAGTTCAACCCACAACCCAATCACAGAAGGGTAGGGATTTGGATTCTGAGTGGAGAGGACTATGTGAGAATTCAGGAGAGTAGAATGAGAAAGGTCACATGGCCAGTGTGGAAATGTGTGAGTGGGCCAGAGGACCAGGTAGATGTGAGACAAGGGATTGGCTTGAATTTGAATATGCTCTGAATAAACACATCTCTAGGGCGGAGTGAAGCTGGCCTTTCTGTCCTTTGCTAGATGTAATGGTAGAGAAACAACGGGGAGTATGAGAAGGTGACATGCCAAAGATCATATTCGAGTTCACAGGCATGAAAGGATGGCTTGCAGGCAAAGGGCTTTGGAGGTAGCTGTTGAGTGTGCATCCCAGCTTCATGTCTTTAGGCAAGTCATGAAACTCATGGAGCTGAGTTTCTGCCTCTAAAAATTGACCCTGGGATTGCCTGGCCTTCTACACTCTCCATACAAATGGTTGCATTTCCACTTTGACCTACCAGCTAAATTAAACAAATAAAAATGGTTGTATTAAAGTCATAGCAAAAGATGTTGTCTAGTACCAAGCTGGCATTTGGAGTAAGCTGATGGAGCAAAGAGGAGTGACAGAGGTGAAGCATCTATTAAGGTCCAGTTTCCTTCAAATATTTCCTCTAGGAGAAAGACCTACTCCATGGGTCCATGTCACATGAATAGGGCGGCTGGGACAGTGGACTGTATAGGTTTTGTAATCAGAAGATATTTGTAAAAATTCACTGGCCTGGGCCTTGTTCCTTGCAGTGATGATTCAGATCTGTGGCTGGCACATGACTGCCCTTGGGAGTGAGAGACAGCTGGTGCTGGGCAGTAACCAAGAGACACCTCTGGCCCCAGGGCAGAGCCCACAGACGGCCTCTCTTGCTGGAATGCAACAGAGGTCTCCAGTAGGACAAACAGGAGCCTGAAATTGTTTTCAGCTCATTTTCAACCTGACAGTGAATGGGGATTTGTTGGATTCATATTCTAGAAATAGAGACACAGAAGAACAAGACAGAGCTAAACACTGTGTATGTAGCTTTCTTCTTGCTTCTGAAGAACATTACAGACACTTGTAAAAGTCATATAAAGACAATGTTTTTAAAGTTACGGATGGGGGGAAGGTTCAGCTGGAGAGACGGCCCAGCAGTTAAGAGCATGTAATGTTCTTGCAGAGGACTCAAGTTCAATTTCCAGCACCCACATGAGGAAGCTCACACCTGCCTATAACTCCAGCTCCAGAGGATTCGGCACGCCTCTAACCTCTTCAGGCACCTACACACATATATATAAAAACATATACACATAAATGAATAATAGGAGTATTTTTAAAATATTAAAAAATTTTAAAATATTAAATATTAAAAGTTTTATAAAAAGTTACTGGTAAAAATAAAAATGTATGCTGAACTAAAGTGAATAAATCAATCCTCATAAGTCAAGGTGCACATTTTTTATGATTTTAATGTGTCATTTTTCCTGCTGTCGTTTATTTTATTTTTATTGAAAATAATATAATGCATGCAATACATTCTGATCATAATTTCCCCTCCCCCATTGCCTCCCACATTGTCTCAACCTCCCTATCCATCCAACTCCACGCCTTCTTTCTATCTCTTTAGAAAGACAAACAGGCAAATAAAAATAAACAAGTTTAAAAGGAAAGAAAAGCGTGAGAAACACATATGCACAAAGAGACACACCTGAGAACAAAAGCAAAACTCATGAAAATATAAAACGAGCAGCTGGGTCCTCTTGTGGGACTCCCAACAGCAGGAACAAGGCTGTCTCTGACCCTTTACTGGCCTTGCCTAGACAAAAGGAGGTGCTTAGTCCTTATGCAATGTGATATGTCATGTTTTATTGATACTCATGAGAAACCTGCCCTTTCTAGATGGAGATGGAAGAGAAGGGGATGGGGGAGGGAAAGTGGGGGGGGGCAGTTGAGGAAGAACTGGGAGGAAAGAATGGGGGAGGAAGTTGTGGCCAGGATGTAAAATAAATAGATGAATAAAAACAAACAGAAATGCAAAATTGGAAACCCTAACAGTCAAACAAAATGCCAGTAAGGTAAAAACAAAACTGAGAAAAAAAAATCTACAAAAATATTATTGAGTCCATTTTGTGTTGCTATTTACTGCTTTGTACGGGCCTACTCATAAGTGTGGTTTGGATACCCAGTGAGATTCTACTGGAGAGAACTAATTTTTCCTTTGCAAGCAGTTGTCATCAGAGATAGCTTCTTGTTAGGGACAGGAGTTCATGTCCACTTCCCTTCTCCGTGCTGAGACTCCATCTGGCTTGGACCTGGGTAGGCCCTGTTAGAAGTATGTCAATCCTGTTTCTTTGGTGTCATCCATCCCCCCTGGATCTTATAACCTTTCTGCCTCCTCTTCTAGGGGTTCCCTTACCCCATCTCCTGAGAGGAGAAGTGTGATGAAAACATCCTACTTAGGAGTGAGTATCCCAGGGTCTCTCACTTTCTGCACATTGTCCAATTGCAAGTCTTTGTATAGTTCTCATCTACTGCAGGGGGAAGCTGCTCTGATGATGGCTAAGTGAAAACTGATCTATGAGTATAACAGAATGTCATTAGGAGTTATTTAATAACAGAACAATAGCATTTGATCTTCCCATGGGTCCATTACTTGATTATCTAGCCTTGGGTTCTTCACCAACCAAGCTGTGTCGGTCAGTTTCCATCTCATGGACTAGGCCTTAAATTCGATCCGGTAGTGGTTGTCACTTCCACGGTTTTTGGGCCACTACTGCACTAGCATATCATGCATGTAGGTCGCCATCATAGTTAAAGGGTTTATTGCTGTGTTTGGTGAGTATCATTATTATCTGTTAGCATACTAAGTACACTCTGGTTCTGTGAAAACCAGTCTGTAGAAGTGAAGACTCTAGTTAGGCACCAGCTTGACTTCTCTGTGTTCCATGAGGCACGTAAGAGCTGTCTTCAGCAATAGGACCTTGCCATCCGTTTCTGGAGACAATCAATAGTCCAAGTTGCTTGGGGATTTCCTTAGGGCCTCTTTTGCCTACAACTTAATTATATTTAACCCATTTCTGACACTGGAGGTTTCAATTGATGGCAAAAGCTGTTGATCTTTAAATTTATATAGTATATAAACTGACTTCATGATAACTCCATGGTATGGTTTTATTGTAGATATGAGGGAGAGAACAGCTAGAGGCATCTGGAGGCGTTCAGAGTAGAGAAAAAAGGTAGTAAACTGAACATTGCCAGCAAACTGGACCCGACTATGAGGGAAACAGGAGTAGAGTAGAGAAGATGAGAGGGAGGGGAATGGAGAGAAGGGGATCGGGGAGGGGAGGGGAGGGGAGACAAAGACAAAGAATGGACCAAGCAAGTTCATAGCCAAAATAGCAGGGTTATAAGGAGAAACGAGAAGCTGACAGGCAGGAAGTCCATGAGCTGGAGAAGTTTAGGGTCGGGGAAAGGTGAGAAGAACTAGGACAGTAGCTGGACTCTGAAATGTGTAATAGGTACTCATGACACTGAGAGAGCCTGGAGGCCAGCATGCCCTTGGCATGCTAATGGACACCACAGGTAGTCATTTGTTCCTTCTTCCAGTGATAAGGAACCAGCTTCACAAGTTTCTGAGGAATGCTGCCTTTTGTCCAACCATCAGAATTTGGGGAAATGGAGTTCCTTTGGACTTGAAACAGCAGAGTTGGAGCAGGGCAGAAGGAAGAAAATGAGAGGTGAACAGAAATAGGAACAACGAGAGATAAAATTCTGTCTTAGTTATGGTTTCTATTGCTGTGAAGAGACACCATGACCATGTAAGTTCTTATAATTAAAAACATTTAATTGGGTGGCTTACATTTTCAAAGGATTAGTTCATTATCATGATGTGACATAGTAGCATGCAGACAGTCATGGTGCTAGAGGTGGAGCTGAGAGCCCTACATCTTGACCTGCAGGCAACAAAAAGTGTTCTGAGACATTAGGCATGCCTTGAGCGTATATGAGATCTCAAAACATGCCCCACAGGGACATACATCCTCCAAAAAGACCATACCCACTCCAACAAAGCCCTACTTCCTAATAGTGCCACTCCCTATGAGATTATGGGAGCCAATTATATTTAAAGTACCACCTTCTACTTCCTGACCCCTATAAGCTTGTAAGGATATCTATCATAATGTAAAACCATCACAGACTCCAAACACAGTGCTGTGACATATATCAGAGAAGACGCAGGTACTAAGAGAAGGGAATAGGTATATCACTGTTTTTCAAAAATATGTAACATGAGAGATTGCAATTAACACACAGTGACTACTAAGAGTGTAAATCCTTTCTGTCCATTTAGACCAGCTAGGAGGCAACCAATGGCTTCTCGCCACTTGGAGAAATGTGGTTTGGGGGAAAGTTGTAAGACTCTGCTTCAATTTTATCTTCTATGGAGCAGGACTGGCAACATGTGCTGGCTACATACTCTGGCAGGGTGGACAGTGTCATTTCCCACTCAGTCTCCTGTTGTACGAATGAAGAAAACTCAGAGCCAGATCTCAGGGAAAGGCTGAGATATCAAAGAATAAACACCACAGTCAAATCTCACCCAGCTGTCCTCCAGCTTCCTCAACCTAGCTCCTCCTGACTTTTTCTACCTGTTCTGTCTTTCTATGCCTGCCTTAAATATCCTCTTTGCCAAGTTGTTTCACATCTAGATTAAGATTAAAGGTGTAGCACAACCACTGCCTGCCTGGGAGCCTGGAACTCCTTCTGTAAACTAAGATGACCTCAAACTCAGATTTGCTGGGATTAAGGGCATAGGTCACCATTCCCAGACATTGTCTGTAGCTGAGATTAAAGGTGTGAATTCCCACTGTCTGATCCTCCTAGACTGAAGGTGAGTAGATCCCTCTGATATCTCAGACTGGTTTTTATTAAATTTGAAACATATCCCCAATAGTCTCCACGTTTTATCTTCATGCTGCAAACTGCAGCTCAAGAATAAAATTTTGTTTTGCCTTATTAGGAGATCTGTTCTCTTTTGTTTTAAGTTATCAAACAACATTTGGAAATCAGGAGCTGCTCACAAAGACCTGAATGCCAATCTTCTTTTTGAATAGCTGGAGCAGATACCCTCCAGCCAGCCTTGGTCTTGCTAGTTCACCACAGGGCCTAGCACTTCTATTGCTTTCCGCTCATTTCATTCATTTACATTACTTCCCTGATCCCTTGTGTAGTGGTTTGAGTAAGAGTGGCCTCCATAGGTTCATATATTTGGACGCTTAGTTATTAGGGAGTGGCAATATTTGAGAAGGATTGGGAGGTGTGGCCTTGTTGGTGAAAGTATGTCAGTGGAGGTGGGCTTTGAGATCTCAAAAGCCCATGTCAGGCACATTGCCTCTCTTCCTGATGCCTGCAGATGTGGATTTAGAACTCTCAGCTCTTCCAGAACCATGTCTGCCTGTGTGCCACTATGCTTTCCCACATGAAAACAGACTAAATCTCTGATACTGTAAATAAGCTCCAATTAAACGCTTTTCCTAATAAGAGTTGTTGTGGTCATGGTTTCTCTTCACAGCAATAGAACACTGACTAAGACACCTGGATTATTCTGTATGACCTTCTATCACACCAACATATTCTTTTCAAATTACATTCTCATGGGCTATTTCTCTATCTTCAAGGCAGAGATTATGTCTTGTTCACCCGGATTTATAGCTCCAAGCATGATACCTGGTTCACAGCAGGTACTCAGGAAATACTCGCTGAACTTATATTCCCATGATTTTGCACAAGAATGAGAGGAAGGGAGAGCCACCCACAGAAAGAAATGTGGGTGCTACCTACAACTTCTATGCTCGGTCAGCACAAAGCATGTGGGGCAAATTCTAACTCTGGTTTGCTTTCTCTTTACCCCAGGGAAACTCCTTCCAGGGCTTTCCCAGCTAATGGAGAAGACAGCAAACCATGACAGGAACACCTGCAGGAGCATCAGTGCCCCACCTTCTCTTAAGAAGCCTGAATGGAAATCTCCAGGCCGTAAGTGATGCTAGAAAAAGCAGAGAACCTGTTAAATAAACAACAGTGGGGTTGACCCAAGCTCAGTGACAGGCCAGTACAGTGTGCATTCTGACACAGAGAGCAGGTTATCGCTCCAGCGTGGGCTGCAGGAGTCCTCTGTAAAAGAAGCGGACTTCAGAGGGTGCTGAAGTGCTCAACCACCAGAGTCAGACATCTGGGATCACATTCTAGACGTATTGGCTAAAAGTGTAAACTCGAGCACAGTTAACTGACCACTCTTGACCTGTTGACCTGTTTCTTTGTTTATAAAATGAGTGTAATAACAACATCCACTTCACAGAGATATTGCATGAATTAAACGAGAGAAGGCATACTAAATGTCTGGCACATTTTTTGTCATGCAGAGAGAGAGAGAGAGAGAGAGAGAGAGAGAGAGAGAGAGAGAGAGAGAGAGAGAGAGAGAATGAGAGAGAGATCAGAACAAATGACTAAAACTTTTGCAGTGTTAGAGTCAGAAGTCCCAAATCAAGAGAGCTGTAAAGTTTGCACCTCCAGGGCTGGGGGGAGGGGTCTATTTTTTACTCCTTCCATACCTTCGGAGCCGCATCAGGCCCAATTCTTCCTCTATCTTCTGTTATTTGCTACACATGTCTGACTTCTCTCTACCCCTTACAATACTTATTTACCACTGACTTAGGCTCATCTGGGAGCCCAAGGTGATCCCATCTCAAGATCACTAACTTGATTACTTAAGCATATAGCCTCTCTATTCAAGTAAGGTCACATCCATGAGCTTAAGGATATATGCATAACTCATTGGGAGCCACTATTAACCTACCATAGTTGCTAAGTCTGTGAGCTTTTTTCAGTCAGAGATTTCTATGAATTATTGATCCTTTGACTGAACTAAGTCTTAGGATATAAGAGTTCTGGGTCTCCAGACACGGACCTTCCTTTTCTAGATGATAAGACAGTAGTGCAGCTGTGTGGGCATCATGCATAGTCATCGAAGGACAAGAGCTGATGCACAGAACTCCTAGATTTTTTTATTCCTTCCCCAACCCTCTGCCTACCTTCTACAATACCTCTTCTCCCTGTACAAAGGTCTGTGGTGGGCATGATGTGGTCCTCCCGCCCTCCAAGAAGGGATGTCATCTCAGCCACTCGAAATATTGGTGTTGTCATCAAACAGTCCTCAGATATCCACTTCTCCTGATCAGCCTCAGCACTAGGAGGCCCTTGCTTGAGATCACTCCTGTCCCAAAAAAGGCCACATCCAGTGATTGACAGAGGCAGCAGTACAAAGGCCTGGTCACTCCAGTCTATCATGGGGTTGATCAGATAGGCTATTTTGCTTTCAGTTCCTTTGGGTAGAACAGGGGTTGTGGGACTTGCATTCAAATTTTACTTTCTCTTAGCTCAATCCTGCTGCTTCTCCTTCCTTCCATGGGCTGTGATCTCGGGGCACCCCCCAATAAAACTCCTGCACACTGAAATACACATCAGGCGGCCAACCTACACCAGTGGCTGAGGGACCATGCAGTATACACTGGGTGGGAAGTTAACTTCACGGAGTTTGTGCTAATGTCTAATGATTCTGTTTTCTTTAAGTGGCCATAGGTCCCGTGACCTTAAGATTTTAAAACATACTTTAATTATTTGGCTATCTTCTTAAGGTTTTGAAGTTTACTTTTTTAACTTTATAACAACAACCTGGGACACACATGACTCTAATGAAATTGTAATTATTTCAAATAGTCGATAGGTACTTGGGAAAAGAGCCGCTGGCTTGAAAGCTCAAATGGATTCATATTATCTTTGAATGTTTATATCCATCGGAAAGTATTTTCTATGAGCAAGAAGCCAACATGAAGCACAAGGCAAAAGAGGCTCCTGTGATGGGTGCATGTGAGTCTGTCCCTACCACCTCCTGTAACAGGACTTTCTGCCTCAGTTTTCCCATCCTTTAAGTGAGATTCATTATTCTAGTCAATTTTCTGTTATTTCACTGAATACCTGAGGTGATCACCTTATAAAGGGAAACATTTTCTTTAGGTTCACAGCTTTGGAGGTTTCTGCTCAAACCATGGTGGGGAACATGGGCCACAGCAAAGCTGTTGACTTTATGGTCAAGATTTTGTAACAGAGAAAGAAGAATAAGCTTGAGTCTCACTGACCCTCTAAGGGCCCAGCCCAACAATTTGAGGACCTCTTAAAAGGGCTCACCTCTTAAACTTCCATTACCTCCATAGTACTGGTGGAGAACCAACCTTTTAACACAAGAGTCTTTCAAGAGCATTCCAGATCTAAACTGTAATAGCAACCACACTAACATCTTATGGAGGTCAAATGAGATTATTTGTATTAAATATTTATAATAGCATATATAATAAATGTCCATTACCCCTCCTAACTGAGGGAATGCATCTAAACACAATGAGTGGTATATGCCAAATAAGTTTATGATTCTTTGAGTCACATCTTACAGAAAATTCATGAAAATATGTCTCACCTCAAAATAGGATCCTGTGGAATATCCCTTTACATTGTGTGAATAAATGTCACTGTGATTGGTTTAATAAAAAAGTTGAGTGGCCAGCTAATCCAGTTAAGCAGGATTTTCAGGGCAGAAAGAATTCTGGGGAGAAGAAGGATGAAGTTGAGGAGTTATCGGCCAGATGCAAAAGAAGCAGCATGGGAAGTACATAGATAAGGTAAACAGGGCTGAACAGAAATGGATTAATTTAAGTTATAAAAAGCTAGCTTAAAAAAGAAGCCTAAGCTATTGGCCAAGCTTTTATAATTGATGTGTTTCCATGCAGTCGTTTAAGAGCTGCGGTCCTGATACAAAAAAAACTCTGCCTGCAGGGTCCCAGAAACTTTTCTAAATTAAGGAGATGGTTATTAGGTTTTCTACTACTAACAGGATACCAGAGTCGGGCATCAGACCTAGCCATATAGCAAAGCATCTTTGGGGAAGAGCATTTTGTACAGTGGGAATGGCTAGTCCAGCTGAGAGAACCCAGCTGGATTGTTTGGCAGGAGGGAAACAAGCCAGGCTTTTGAGGGTTGAGGATGAGGAGAGGTTTAATAAGACTTGACAGGTCCCTGTGAAGACTCTGGATTATGGTAAATGATGTGGGAAATTGTTGGGTCTGGAGCCAAGAGCAGCATGGCCCTATTTTTATATTCAAGGGAGGCCCTGATGATTCTATGAAGAAGGAAGTGTGATGAGCAAGGCAAAGGAAGTGGGAAGATTGAGATCAGGTGGTATCCCAGGCTGATTAAAAAATGCCACCAGGGATCAATCAGGGCCTGGCTGTGAACATAGGATAGGTCAGTACCTTACGTAATGTCCATTCTGAATGGGCAAGATTTGGCATTGTCTTGGGAAGAAGAGAACAGTCAGATGTGACTCTTAACTGTAGAGTTTCTCTATCCTCCTCACTTGGAAAACAACTCTGTTAACTTAGATGCAGAAGAGTAAGTTAGAGAATGTGAGCCTTTGCCATCGTGACCTGTTAAGTACTAGATAACACATAAGCATCCAAATGGAAACGTGGGTGACTGCAAGACAGGAGCCGGCGATGTTGAGCTTCCGGGGGTGGGGGGGGGTGGGGGTGTAGAATACAGTTTGAGAGTCATCAACCAATGGTCATATTTAAGCCAGTGGGACTAGGCAAAGCACTGAAGATGAAGAAGCAGGAGCCTAAGGAAGAGCCTTTGTCACTTTAGTGTCAAGGTCAGGGAGAGAGGGCATCCAGACTCAGGAGACAGCTGCTGGCAGGAGATGGGGAAAACAGGTCTGAGAAGTCAAACCGAAGGCAATGAGAAAAGCTTGGACAGCTGAAGAGGTGTGCTTTAGACCAGTGGTTCTCAGTGGCTCCAGGCCAGCCACAGCTGGAAATTGATCAGAAATGTCCAGAATCATGAGTCCCATTCTTAAAGTTCTAGATTGAGGACCTTTTCAGGAGATAACAAAGCAAAACAAAACCCTAGTTTAGTCCCATGATTTCCTACACAAATTTGCAAAGAAGATTAAAAAGCAGAAAAACCTAATGTACTGAGTGAGTACATTGCTGGAGATGTGCTCGGTCTCAAACTTGTAACAAATAGATATCAAGGAAGTGACCCTCTCCCCAACCCTCCAACATGATGGCTGTTTGGAGAAGAATGCCCCCTCCCCATTTTCACTGGACCAGGGAATGCAGAGCACCAAGCATGCCAGACATTCCTTTGGCTAAAAATGGGGGGGGGGGAGGGGGTGCTATTCCAGGGTTAGCAACACTGGGCCATTAATTCTGAACCTTCTGAAAATTGAAGTTTATTCTCACCAACATCATCACCACCATATTCAAAATTTCTTCTAGAAGGCCCTAGCAGAATTCCAACCCCTTCCATTCTGAGGAAAAGTAGTTAAAATTAGGATCAGCCCCGAGAGATTGACAAGCTAGATGTGGAGATGGTTGTCCCCTGAAATAAACTGTTTCCCACAGTGAATGGGCGGGGCAGGAGCCTCTGGTCGCAACCCAGCAGAGGGACGGCCCCTTCCAAGAGTGTGCAAGAGGTCTGGTCCCCAGCTTTAAAATTCTGGACGCACCGCGTGCTGACCTCTCCTCTTCCCCCAGTGGTGGCTAGCCCTTCCCAAGTGTGCAGTTGTCTCCTCCCTGTCCAGCCCTGCGGTCGTCCCGAGCCCAGCTGGGCTACAAGTGGCCAAGTGCTGCAACCCTGCGCAGCACGCTCTGCACACAGGCGTCTTGGCTTGCGGCTCCGCGGGCTCTACGAAGCTGAGAAGCTAGCTGTTGCCTGTGGCATCTCCCGCGGGTCCCCAGTTCCTGCCTCCCTTCCTTCGGAGTAGCAGGTCCTAGTGGGCCAGCAGCCAGCTGCCCTCTCAGGATCTTCCTGCCTCGAGTGCAACTATGCTACTAGGGGGAATCCTGTTGGTAGTGCAAGGTAAGAGCCTACAGGGAGACAGGGAGACCACCCCCCTTCCCGCCGAGGGCGTCTTGGAAACTCTCTCTTGCTGGGTCTGGCAGGGTGGGGCTCCCGGTGCTGGCTCAGTCACCCGGTGCTGGATCATTCACAGACACTAAGCTCCCTGCCCTGGTCAAGCCTGGGATGGGGGTGGACGTGGACCTGGAGTTGCACAGAGAAGGGTCTCTGAAGTGTTGAGAGAGGTCATGCATTCTTCTCTCCCTCCTTCCCGCGTGCCTCCCCAATCTTCACCAGGTAGTCCCCAGGGTTGGTGCAGTGCTGCCAGGCAGAAACTCAAACTGAAAGTCCCTTTGTGCCCGCAGCCTTGCAGCTTGCCAGTGCCCTGGACCTGCCTGCTGGCTCCTGTGCCTTTGAAGAGGGCACTTGTGGTTTTGAGTCGATGTTTGAATTTCTGCCTTGGATTCTAAATGAGGAAGGTAAGGGGGATCCGTGGAAAGGTGCCTGAGGTGAACTTTCTTCATGACTTGCCCCCCTCTCCCCGAAGTAAAGTTATCTTGGAGTTAGTTCCCTTCGGGAGGAAAACTGAGTCATAAAGCCTCCTTCCAACTATTCCTGTGGCAAGGAGCAGCCAGGAAAACCATGAAGAAGGGAATGGTCCTGTGTACCTGGTTCTGAGCATACGCTCCTATCCCCACCCTATTGAAAGGGACAAGAGGTGGGGTGTCTGCTAATGGTTGTCACCCACTAGCCTTGTGCCCCCTGCAGGCAGTTAGCTTTGTGGGTCTTCAGCAGGCACAAGCCTGACTTAGAAAGTCAATGGGATCTTTCTGGGGAAGCATTGCAGAAATGTTTCCACACTGCTGTGAGGCTCCTCAGTTCTAAGACCTCCCGCTTAGGTCCACCCCACTGCAGTTTTGCCCCTGAATCATCCTTTACTATCCCATGTCTCATTCAGCACTAGACGCACGAATTAACTCTAACAGGGAGTATCTGAAGCCACTGGGCTGGGGTCAGTTGATCACAGTCTCAGTACTCAGCACTGCTTGGGTTCCTGGGACAAAATTTAAGTGAAAAGAAGCCTGATGTGTCTTCTTAGCTTTTGTTTACATCTCAATATTAGGCACTGATGTCCCTTCTTTCCCGTCTCTGACCTTGTCACGAGCATTTTGAAGCTCAACACTCTAGACCACTTATTTGGGTTTTGAATAGACTCCTTTAAAAGATATGCCGCCGTAAAGGAAGCCAGCTGACCTTTCTCCCAACTCAGGTGTCTTCAAGTTCAAGTCATTCAGCCTGGATTCGAGGAACAGGATCTTTGCTTAGGATGCAGGAGCTGCCACCACAGCTTCTTCTTGCCCATGAGTCTGACCCACACAGCCGGCTGGTAATGGCACTGGCATGAGAATCTGAGCCCTCGAATAGCCACGTGGTTGATTGAATGGCCAGCACTGAACTGTTCAGCTAGGGAAAGAAACCCGAAGGTCCTAAGACAGTAATTATCTTTGTCTCCAACACTTGCCAGGTCTTGGGCGCAGTTTACTGAGATATACATGAGAAAGATGGCCTTGCTGAAGGGGTCCCTGCCCGGCTGGTGGCTTTAGGAAAGACTTTGTCACTTTCACTCTCCTTTCTGTTCTGCTTGGGTTTGAAAGATGGCTCTGCCTGTGGGGTGGCACTGGCTCGGGAGGATCGATCTTTAGTTTGCAAGGCTTCTCAAAGTTTCTTTAAGAAGGCATCAGGATGACCTGGTGGGTATGTTCCAAGAGTTCCCTTTTCCTTCTTGAGAGGTTGATTCAGTGGTCTGGATTGAGGAGTGAGAATTTCTCACAAGTTCCAAAACTCGAGGACTATTGCTGTGTCTAGTGATCTCAGAGGCACAGTTTGAGAATTCCTGACTACCACCTTGTACACACACACACACACTCACACACACACACTCACACGCACACACACACCCCTATACCTATGTTGTTAGCCCCCAGTAAGAACAACTCACATAAACCTGGGAGGGAACAACTCCATGAGTCTTGCATCCTAAGCTCACTTGTGTCATGCAACTGTGGCCCTGGGTGTGTATGTGTGTGTGGGGGGGGGGGGGGGATGTCTTCCTCACAACCAGGAGTTTGAGTCCCTAAGTGCTCTCTATGGCCTCTTATCATATCAAACCTGCCTTCTGTCCAGAATCATGGGTGAGCACACTGCTGCCTGCTGAGCACAGGACCCTCCAGGGCTGGCAGGAAGCCCTGCACTCAGCTAGCATCTCTGCAACAATGTGGCTGTTAAACAGCCCCTGCAGGGAAAACAGGCAGATGCCTATAGGAAAGATGATTACAGTCTAATCACATAATAAAGGCATGTGGCTCCTCCACTTTCTTTCATGTAGCCACTGCTTTCTGGCTAGAGGCTAGGACAACTGGCTTGGCAAGACAACATTAAATCATCCTGTTCTGAGGACTCCAGGGCAGAGCAGACCAGTTAGGCTTCGACCCTACAGCTCCAAGTTTCAAAGGCTGGAACATAACTGCCCACTGTAGGCACTGGGGCAGCACGGCAGATGTGTGCCAGCTGCAGTACTTACTTGCCTGTAAAGAGTGATTGCTGAGAATTCCCCTTACTTTTGCTTGGGAAATTAAAGTAATAAAATTGTCTCAGGCTAAAATTTGGGAAGCTATTTCCACTTTATTGTAGAAACCCTTTGAAAGAGATTCCAGACACCTCTGTGTACTACATCAACCAAAAAAAAAAAAAAAAAAAAAAAAAAACCAAACAAACAAACAAAAAAAAAACAAAAAAACTGGATGTTGCAAACTTTTACCCACAAGTCCTTGCAACACAAATAGCACTTCCTATATGTTCTTGATCAGTAGGTTAACCTACAGAGGTGAGGGCAATGTCAATGTTCAGGACATGGTTAATTCCAGAAATCAATCTGGAAATTAGAATTTCCTAAATGAGAGTCAGGTCTTGGAATAATTGATGAGCACCCCTACTTACAAAAACTATATGAGGTCCATTTCTTGGTTTATCTGAGTGTTAATGTATGCTCTTGGAGGTTTTCCTAGCACCCAGTCTCTTTCCAATCCCACACTTAAGAGAACAGACTGTTGGCCTCACAGTTCAGATTAGTAACTGGGTGGGTTTTGCTCTTGGTTTTGGTTTGGTATCTTAGCCTTCACTCTCTAAGAAGCCATTAGCTGAGCACTGGGTGGAGGAAGGAAACTAGATATAAGTACTGTTCTTTTACTTGGGAGAAGAAGGTGATGTGGAGATGATGCTGGCTCAGAGAAAGTAAAAAGGATATTCAAAGCATTTATAAGGAAGGTCTACTTTGTGTTTCCCTGATAGCATCCAAAGAGGGAGAAATTTCCTAATACAAGAAATAGATGGGTGGTTTTTGTACCTCAGAGCAAATGACAATATGGAAGCTGGAAAGCATAACCAGGTGGGGGACATGGTAGAATGTACTAATATCTCATTGTAATGATATCTATCTATCTATCTATCTATCTATCTATCTATCTATCTATCTATCTATCTATCTATCTCTGATACCCCTTTACTAACCCAGACTCTTTCCTTGTCTTTTAAGGGTACTTCCCACTGGTCATCTGAGTTTCAGTTCTGCACACAATCATGTGTCAGTTATTATTAATAGAGATAATCTTGCCTGATTCTTCTTAAGGCCCATCTGGACCCAAAAGTCTGGGAAGGATCTCAATGAGACTTGATAAAAGAGGAAGCTATTTTTTTTTTTCACTCTGTTGACCTTGGAAGGTCACTGTAGCAACCCACTTAGACATCATCAAGCTGTCAAAGAAGATCTTGTCCCCTTGGTACTGTGTTACCCTTGCTGACTATTTTTGTACAGTTTTCCCAGCAGAAGCTCCATTCACCCACAATCCTGCTGAATAGAGGCCTGAAGCTAGAACAAGTCTAGAATGTTGCTTAGGTACCTCTTAAAAAGAGCAAGGTATCCCAAGCCCAGAAAAAGAGGCATGGGATGTACTCACTCTTAAGTGTACTTTAGATAAAAAGCTGCTAATCACAATCCCTGAACAGCTTGGGACCAGAAGGAACTTAAGAGAGACATCTGGAGATTCCCCTAGGAAGAGAAAATAGAGAAGATCGCCTTAGCAAATTGGGATCATAATCGGTTGCAACCAAGAAGAGGTGGGAACAAATCATGAGAGAAGGAGATGGTTGAGTGAGAGGAGCAACGAAGAGAGAGAGACAAAGAGATAGATATCTTGAAAGAAGTATCTTGACAGGGGAAGCCAGTGTGGGGTTGGAAAGAGACTGGGTGCTAGGAAAATCTCCAAGAACTCACAGGATGTCCCTGGCTAGGTCTCCAACCAATAGTGGAGGGGGTGCCTAAACAGCACCACTCCTAAAATCAAATTAATAACCACCCTAAGTGTCATCACAGAACCTACACCCAACAATGAATAGAGGTGTAGGCAGAGATCCATGGCTGAGCACTGGGTAGAGCTCCTGGTCCAACTGAGAGCAGGGGAGGAGAGTCTGTATGAGCAAGGGGATTGGAACTATGAGGAGAAGTCCCACAGCGATGGCTGGCTGGAGCTCTGGGGAGCTTACTGAACAACAGCCACTGAGGAACTATCAGGAAAAGGAGCTAGGCCTTCCAAGGGTAGGCAACTGTCGATTGGCATTAGCAGTATGTGGAGTCTTAAGGGGTGGGATTAGACTGTGTTCCTATGCATGGGCTAGCACCTTGGAGCCCATTCCCTGCAGAGGAGTGCCTAACCTAGTCTCAATATTGGGATAAAGAAATCGTACTGCCTGGAGTGGATGCTCCAGGCTGAGCTGACTCACCTTGAGACTTCTTGCCCTTTTGGGAAAGGGGACCAGATGATGGGGAGAGGCTGGGAGACTGAAGGCTGACTAGGTAGGGATTGGGAGGAGGGAAGGGAAGGGGAACAGGATACATGGAAAATAAGACTTGGACCCTGCAACATTGCTGAAGGTGTTTATCAGCTGTAGGAGTTCCCTGGTAGAATTTTGGGGGTCACTTATGTATACAATCATATCATCTGCAAATAGAGATAGTTTAACTTCTTTTTTCCCCCATTTTTATCACATTAATCTCCTATTGCTTTAGCTAAAGCCTCGAGAACTACATTGAGTAGATAAGGAGAGAGAGGACAGCCTTGTCTTGTTCCTGATTTTAGTGGGATTGCTGATCTCTCCAGGACTTTTATCATGAAGGAGCGTTGGATTTTGTCAAAGGCTTTTTCAGCATCTAATGAGATGATTATGTGATTTTTTTTCTTTCAGGTTTCTTATATGATGGATGACATTAACAGTTTTTCATATGTTGAACCATCCCTGCATCTATGGGATGAAGCCTACTTGATCATGGTAGATGATTTTTTTGATATGTTGTTGGATCCGGTTTGCCAGAATTTTATTGAATATTTTTGCATCAATGTTCATGAGGGAGATTGGCCTCTAATTATTTTTCCTTGTTGCATCTTTGAGTGTCCTGAGAATCAGAGTGATTGTGGCCTCATAAAAAGAGTTCAGCAATGTTTCCCCAGTTTCTACTGTATAGAACAGTTTGAGGAGTACTGGTATTGGTTCTTCTTTGAATGTCTGGCAGAGTCCTTCACTAAAACCATCTGGTCCTTGATTTTTTTTACTTGGGAGACTTTTAATAACAGCTTCAGTTTCCTTTGGGGTTATAGGTCTGTTTAGGCCATCTATCTGATCTTGATCTAATTTTGGTAATTGGTACCTGTCTAGAAAGCTGCCCACTTCTCTTAAGTTTTCCATTTTACTGGAGTATGGATTTTCAAAGTATGATCTCATTATTCTCTGGATAGTCTGGGTGTCTGTTGTTATGGCCCCCTTTTCATTTCTGATTCTGTTAATTTGGTTTCTCTCTCTCTCTCTTTGCTTTTTTTATTAGTTTTGATAAGGTTTATCTATCTTGTTGACTTTCTCAATGAACCAGCTCATTGATTCATTGTAGTGTTCTCTTTGTTTCTATTGTATTGACTTCAGCCCTAAGTTTGATTATTCCCTGCTGTCCACTCCTTCTAGGTGAGTTTACTTCTAATCTAAGCTATGTTATTAGGTCTCTTGTGTTAGATTTCTCTAGGTTTTTCATATAGGCATCTAGTGCTATAAGTTTTCCTCTTAACACTGCTTTCATTGTATCCCATAACTTTGAGTATGTTGTGGATTCATTTTCATTAAATTCTGGGAAGTCTGTGATCTCTTTCTTAACTTCTTCCTTGACCCAGAGGTGGTTCAACTGAGAGATGTTCAGTTTCCGTGAATTTATAGGCTTTTTGTGATTTTCGTTCTTGTTGAACTCTAACTTTAGACCTTGGTGGTCTGACATGATACAAGGAGTTATTCCCATCTTTTTGTATCTATTGATACAAAATTTTGTATCTATTGATACAAAAAATACAAATATTGATATTTGCTTTATGACTGAATATGTGGGCAATTTTAGAGAAAGTTCTATGGAGTACTAAGAAATATGTATATTCCTTTGTGTTTGGGTAGAAGGTTCTGTATATATCTATTAAGTCTATTTGGGTCATAATATCTGTTAGGTCCCTTATTTCTCTGTTGAATTTCTGTCTGGTTGACCTATCCAAGGTTGAAAGTAGGGTATTGAAGTCTCCCACTATTAGTGTGTGGGGTTTGATGTGAGGTTTAAGGTTTAGTAGTGTTTCTTTTGCATACGTAGCTTCCCTTTTGTTAGTGGCATAAATATTCAGGATTGAGACTTCATCTTTGTGGATTTTTCCTGAGATGAATAAGTAATGTCTGTCTTGGTCTCTTCTGAATGATTTTAGTTTAAAGTCTATTTTGTTAGATATAAGAATGGCTACACGAGCTTGTTTCTTAGGACCATTTGATTGGAAAGTCTTTTCCCAACCCTTTACTCTGAGCCTGTTTCTGTCTTTGAAGTTGAGCTGTGTTTTTTGTATGCAGCAGATGGCTTCTGTTTTTGTATCCATTATGTTATGCTGTGTCTTTTTATAGGTGAATTGAGTCCATTGATATTAAGGGATATTAATAACCAATGATTGCTATTTCCTGTTATTTTTGGTGGTAGCTTTGTGTGTTTCCTTTGGGTTTTTCTTCTATGGGATTATCAATTGATTGAGGTTTCATGAATATATCTGGTTTCTTTAGGTTGGAATTTTTCTTCTAGTACTTTCTACAGGGCCGGATTTGTGGAATTGTTTAATTTGTGTATTGTTTAAATCTGGCTTTGTTGTGAAATATCTTGTTTACTCCATCTGTGGTGATTGATAGTTTTCCTGGGTTGGCAGCCATGCTCTTTTAGTGTCCGTATAACATTTGACCAAGACCTTTCATTGTTTCCATTGAATAGTCTTATCTTATGGGTCTGACTTTATAGAAAATTTGGCCTTTTCCTTTGCAGTTCTTAGTATTTTATTGGTGTTGTTCTGTAGGTTTAGTGGCTTGATTATTATGTGGCAAGCAGACTTTTTTTTGGGGGGGGGTCTAGTCTAGTCTATTCAATTTGGTGTTCTGTAAGTTTCTTGTATCTTTATAGGCATTTCCTTCTTTAGGTTGGGAAAGTTTTCTTCTGTGAGTTTGTTGACTATATTTTCTGTGCCTTTGAGCTGGTATTCTCCTTCTTCAATTCCAGTTATTCTCAGGTTTTATCTTTTCATTCTGTCCTAGATTTCCTGGATATTTTGTGTTATTACTATTTTGGTTTTAGTGTTTTCTTTAATTGATGTCTCTATTTCCACTATTGAATCTTCCACTTCAGAGATTCTCTCTTCCATCTCTCGCATTCTGTTGATTATGCTGCATCTGTAGTTCTGGTTCATTTCTTCAGGTTTTCTATTTGCTGCATCTGTAGTTCTGGTTCATTTCTTCAGGTTTTCTATTTCCAGCTTTGCCTTGCTTTTATTGTTTTTATTTCAATTTTTAATTCCTGGAATATCCTTTCACCTGTTTGTTTTCTTTTTCTTGTTTTTTTTAAATTTTTTTCAGCGATTTGTTAATCTCCATTTTTTGTTTGTATTTTCTTCTATTTCTTTAAGGGAGTTTTTTATATTTTCTTTTAAAGCTTCTATTATCTTTATAAAGTTGTTTTTAAGGTCATTTCTTGTGTTTCCTCTTCATTGTTAGGTCTTGATGTTGTAGAACCACCAGCTTCTTCTGGTGGTGTCTTGTTTTCTTTATATTGTTATATGTATTCCTGCACTGGCGTCTATCCATTGCTTTCTCAGTTCACTCTTAGTCAGTTCTTGGTTGGCTCTTAGTCAGTTGTTGGCTTGGGGGCTGTGTGTTTCCAGTTGTTGCCCCCTTGTCAGCTGTGAACCAGGAGGCTTTGCAGTCTCCAGTTGTCAGTATGTGATGACGCAGATTGTGGTTTGAGCAGGGTTTGGCCCATGATGTGGCATTTATAATTCCACAACAGAACAGGTTGTTAGAAACCAAGATAACCAGCTTATATTACAACCAGACACCTTTTGTTCAAGGGTGGTTGTCTTAGCTAGGGTTACTATTGCTACCATAAAATACCATGACCAAAATCAAGTTGTGAGGAAAAGGTTTATTTGGCTTATACTTTCAGATCATTGTCCATCACTGAAGGAAGTCAGGATAGGAACTCAAGCAGGGCAAGAACCTGGAGGCAAGAGTTTATGCAAGGTCATGAAGGGGTACTACTTACTGGCTTGTTCATCATGCCTTGCTCAGCCTGCTTTCTTATAGAACCCAGGACCATAAGCCCAGGGATGGCACTACCCACCATGGGCTTGGACATCACCTATCAGTAATTAAGAAAATCCCCTACAGCATGATCTTATGGAGGCATTTTCATAATTGAGGTTCCCTCCTCTCAGATGACTTTAGTTTATGACAAGTAGATGTAAAACTGTCCTGCACAGCAGTGTTTATTACTTTTCTTCTTTATGCCTCAAAAGAGATAAAAAGGGGCTGTAGAGGTGGCTTGGTGGCTAAGAGCACTGGTTGCTTTTCCAGAGTCCTTGGGCTCAATTCTCAGTACCCAAATGGCAGTTCACAACCATCTATAATTGCAATTCCAGGAGATCTGATTCTCTCTTCTGGTCTCCATGGGAACTGCACACATGTGGTGTACAGACACATGTACAGGTAAAACATCCACATATACAATAAGATGACAAAAAATAGGAATAATAAAATACCTGCCTTTTATGACCTTTATGAAGATTATTCACACTAACATATGGTGACCACTGTATAACACACACAACCTGATTCTCACACTATTACCAGATTTGTATTTTAGCAACATTACACACATTATACATAAGCATTCATTCTTCTAATTCAACCTTCCAATGTATCTTCTGAGATGTGAAAGATGTGAAGGACACTGTTACTGTCCTGCTTGTAGCTGTACCATTTGCTTTTCATTATAGCCAGAGGTAAAACTTCTTATCATTATTCTATGTTAAGCCTCTGTGAGCTTCATCTACTTGTGGGTACCTGGAAGGTTCATGTGCATAAAGAAAAGAGAGTGCATGTCACACTTGTCATCTCTTTCAGCAGCTCACACATTTTTTTTAAAATGACTCATCTGTAGGCAGAAGTTTCTGACTCATCTGGCCTGAGGTCAGATCAATGTTCTTCCACCTATGGTCCTACAATTTTGTATAAAATAACCACTCAGCTGCTAATACTAATGGCAAACTGTTCACTCTATGGATCAGAATTCTTGCTAGCAAGCTCTTACATCTTAACTGAACCAATTTCTATTAATCTGTGTATTTCCACACGGTTCTGGGGCATTATCTGAGTTCCTATACATCTTGCTCTCTCAGCAGCAGCCTGCAGTGTCTCCATCTGATTCCACCCTCCTTCCCCTTTATCTATGTTCAGATTTCCCACTTGCCTCTAAGATGACTTGCCATAGGCTAAAACAGTTCCTTTATTAACCAATTGTAATTCACAGTATACAGAAAGACATCACACAACCCTCATCATTTGCTTTCAGACCCTTACTCTTTTTTCCCATCCCAGGCTGTTCTCCATTATCTGCCTCACAGAGCTAGGCCCTCAGCCTCAATTGGTTCTTGTTACTGGTGATGCTGATACCTCCACAAGACTCCTAGAGTGCTGAATTCACTCCTTGCTTTTAGGCAGCCCTCTAACCTCAACCTTTCCATCTGCCGGCCTGTTTAGAAGATGTCCTTTCTGGCCACTACTCTTGGGGTTTAACCTGGACAACTTCCTCATGGCTGGCTGGCTTATGAAGCAGACATTCTCAGTATACCCAGCCTCCTTCTAAGCCAGTGTCCAGGCTGAATTCCTCCCCGCAGATTAAATGTTGGCTGGAAGCTGTTCTCTGGATCCTTGACCTCTCTCCCAGAGATGTCTGGGGATTTTTAGGATGTTTTCCTTCTCTTAATTACAAGTCAGCCAAGGTCACAGAATGCTGTCATGGAACTTTATCTTTGCTTTGCCATCCTCAAGTTTCTTAACCTACAGTGACCATGTTTTGTAACTTGTGTCCTAGGATATAATATTCTACAATAGTTTTGGCTCTTTCTGAGTGTGGTGGTTTATCTCAGCACTCAGGAACTTGGAGACTGAGAGTTCAAGGCCTGCCTGGGCTATAGCCCAAGTTCCAGGAGTATGAATCTCATCAAAAACGGAAGGTCCTGTGTTTGTTTTTTAAACCATTTATTTATGTTAATTTTATGTGCATGGATGTTCCGTTTGCAGATCCCAGGGCCAGAAGAGGGTGTCAGATCACCTACCACTGGAAGTTTCAGGTGGTTTGTGAGCCAGCATGTGGTTGCTGGAAATCAAGTGTAGGTGCTCCAGAAGAGAAACTGATGCTTTTAACCTCCTAGCCAGCTCTCCAGCCCCCAAGTCCTGATTCTTAAGTCCTCATACTTAAAATATCAGTGTTTATTTAATTAGGCTGCCTAAAGCCTGGTCTCATTTTCATCTTATGTAACAAACTTGATGTTCAAGAATTTAAGTGAGATTCAGCCATACTAATAGAGGGTTTGGATAGTTCAATAAATAGAGCCATAGGGTAATGAACTCTTCTTAGGCATTACAGATGATTAACTTGTCAGTTTTTTAATACTCTTCCTAATTTTATATGCTTACTCAAACAAATATATCATAAAGATGTATTCACTCTGATCTGAAGTCTTGACATGTTTGACTATGAACTAGAAGATATAGTACTATTGGATATTGAAGAACACATTACTAGTGATAAACAAACAAGTTAATTAAGAGCAGGAGACTTTAGTGTGTCTGGAATTCCTATCTGGATTGCCTCCCCAGCCCATTTCACCTGGACACTCATTCTCAACACTGGTTGGACAGCACCTGAAAATTTCTTTTCAAGTGGTCATGTCCAGCTTCTACGCCAAAGGATTCTGATTTATTTGGCCAGAAACAGGACTAGATTTCACATTATTAAATAAACTGATTGGCTTTCTGTGGTTGAGAACTGGGTGTAGGAATGCCTGTCATTTTATAGCCCCTCCAGGTACAGCAAAGAGAGACACCATCTCATTAAAAACCAATTCATCCCCAAATTTTCTATCTCAGTATTCATAGTCTGAGCATTCACAGCATTCATGATCTTCTTCAAAATATATTTCTGCCTTTCTCTCTTATTGATCCCAAGGACAATCTTAACATATCTCTATGCTCTTGTTTCGACTCTGATTGCACTGTTCTGTGCAGCTACCTTTCTATTCTCTTGTCTTAATCTTGCCTATTTTAAATATCGCCATTGCCAGAATATACTTTAATTATTTAATGTAGTTGGACTTTCTTTGAGACCACCAGCTCCCCAATAATGACATGGAGACTTATTATTAATCACGAAAGCTTGGCCTTTAGCTTAGGCTCCTTTGCAACCAGCTCTTATAACTTAATTAGCTGTTTCTATTAATCTGTGTTCTGTCACCTGGATTTTACCTCTCCTTCATAATGTACATCCAGATTCCTCAGTGTGTTGGTGGCATCGTTTACAACTCCAGATCCTCACCCTTATTTCCTTCCTCTCTCTTCCTGGAAGTCCCACCTAATCTCCCCTGTTTAGCTATTGGCTATACAACTTTTTATTAAGCCGATCATATATTCTCACAGTGAACAAAAAGATTATCCCACAACTATTTAGTCAAGCTGACTCAAGGGTCTGTATGTTAAAGGTTTGGTGCCTAGTATACAGACCTGGGAGAGCACATTGGAACACTGTTTCTTAGATGCTTAGGACATACACTTGAAAGGGACTATAGAACCCTGCCTGTTACTTCTCTTATGATGTCAGTTACAGATATAACAGTTTTGCCCTTCTATATGAGGCCTCCTGTAGAAAAAAGTTTTTGGTTTGGACTAGCCCCACAGTTTGGACCTGCCTGCCATTGCTTGTCTGGACCAGCAATCCCAAAGTCCCAAATAAACACACAGATGCTTGTATTAACTTCATGCTGTTTGGCCTATGGCTCAGTCATATTGTTGTCTAGCTCTTTTATCTTAATTCAACCCATTTTCATTAATCTGTGTTGCCATGTGGCCCATGGCTCACCTGTTTTACCTTACATGTTGATTCTTGGGCAAGTGGATGATGTTTTTATTGACTCTGCCCTTTCCCTATCTATGCTCTGATTTCCTGCCTACTTCTAAGGTGCCTGCCTAGGCAAAAACAGTCCCTTTATTCACAGCATAAAGCATCCCACATCAGTCTCCCACCATAATATGTTGCCATCAAGAGAATGGGGCTAACTAATCTTGGTCTTGAACTTTCAGAAACTGCAAGCTGCATGTTTCTTTTTTCATATTTAAAACCAGTTGCCTCTAGTGTTTTACTGTACTACTGTAAAGCTGATTAATGCAAATGCTATAGATGTTTTAAAGCCCAGTTGCTCAGAGAACATTCCACAATCATCCCAGATGAATGAGGCATTTCCCTTCCCTCCCTTTACACAGAGCTCTCCACTTCCCATCCTGTAAAATCTTATTAGTGTCTCCTAGTGGAGTCTCCATTCCCTTACCTCATTAGAGGCTTGATGAAGAGCATATGCCATTAGTAAACAGCCTGCACCTAATCAATCTCTAATGTCCTTTTGAGAGTATATAGAAAAATAAAAACCCTCAATGTTTTTCCTTGTGGTGAAGGAGCTTGTGTTTAATAGTAGTCCTTTCTGCTGGATGAATTCAATGACTTTAGAGGCACACATTGTAATTTACAGCTGTAACAGTGAAGCAGCATTCAGCTTATCTCCCCCATGCGTGGTCTGTGACATGTCAGTGGACAAATCGCTCGTGGGTTATTCTTCATCAAGGCTTCTGAATGCCTTAACCCTCCTCCATCATAAACAACCACAGTGTGGGCTTGAGGACATGCCTGCTGTCTCTGAGCAGTTTTGGCCAAAGATTATTAGACTCTAAACTAGTTGCTGGAAATAGTGTTTCTAAGAAATTCACATGGGAGGTGTCAATAGTGCCCATTTTGATGGAGAGAATCAGATGGATATTTGTCTGCTCCGGGGAGGGAGTTCTTATGCAGGGATGTGACAGCTAGGGAAACCAGAGGATGGAATGTATGGTCAGTAAAATCTGCTGGAATGCCTGATTTCTCTGCTTTATATCCATGGGGATTATAAGGCTAGAAATGAGATAATAAAATTATCAAGCAGTGTAATGCCAGAGAACTGTAGTGTCATGAACAAATCCTATGTTCTATAGGAAAGAGATGTTAAAGAATATTTATTTTATAAGCAGGTTTTTGAGTGCCCACTGGGAGCTATGTTAGCCACCAAGGACATGACTTGTGTTAGCATAGGGTACATGTGTGTGGAGTTCATAGACACAAGTCGTGTCCTTGGTGGCAGTCATAGACCAATGGGACTAAACAAGTATCTATAATTTATGGGAGAGATTAGGAGAAACTGTGTATAGTTGTGGATTATAATTGCAGATAACAAAAATGGCCATTGAAGTAAATCAGAAGGGAACTTGTTTGAAGGGAATCAGCTCCCAACACCAATAAGCTCTCTAGAGGCCTATATTTGAGTGGAAATAAAGAGATGCAAGATCTTACTAGAAGAACTACTTATATGGCCTTTCCACTAGACATTGGTTTCTCTCATGCTGCACCTGTTTGCTCAGTAGCTATGAGGCTACTCCGTGTAAGGGACCTTCAAACAGGGACACTATCTGAGGACTGTTCAGTAGTCTGAGGGCTGACATAGGGAGCAGAGGAACTGTATGTGAAAAGGAAAGAGATCAGTAAAATACTACAAAACAGGTTTAATTGGCAATGCTGAGTGAGACTTTGGTTGCCAGTAATGAGTGAAGGAAAGTGACCCTCTGTTCTAGTTTGGGAAGATGGTACTAATATGTGGAACAAATTCAGGAGGACCCTCATATTAAGGATAGGAAGGGACCCCATATCTTCTAAGCTGCTTGGGAAAGATCAAAATAGGGATCTCCAGTGGGCGTTTTATGTAATATTCTATAATTAATCCACTTCAATTAGCCTACAGTGAGTTTCTCTCAAGATTTGCCTCCTCTGTACTTGGGTCTGACAGAGCTAGGGTGAGAAGAGACAAATCTTTCCTCTCGGCTGGGATAATCGGAAGTTTTACATTACAGGGATAATGAGGAGCCAGAAGAAAGGCACAGACTATGGTGCTGAAACAGATTAGTAAGGAACTTGGTGATTTGTCCTGAGATTCTCCAGCACAATTTTATAAGTCCAGCTGGAGATAGGTTTCATCGACAAACCATTCTTATGGGAGCCAATTGACAGCCCATGTCAAAGTGTTTTATTCTTTTTGATAATTCATTTTCCTATAGACTACCACTTCAAACCACCTAAGGTTGCACTTAAAACAAATATTTATTATCCAAATAGTAACAGCAATGGCAGCATTTGTCTTAATATTCTGAGATCACAGAGGTCTCGTGCCTTAACATTCCTAAAGTTCTTTTATCCATTTGTTCACTGCTATGTGATCCAAATCCAGACAACTCCCTTGTGCTAGAGATTGAACAGATCTATAAAACAGCAGAGAGAAGTACAACAGATTTATCTCAAGGATGAACTCAGAAGTACTTCATGTGATGCTACCTTAAAGTCAGAAGATCCTGCATTGTAGCTCAAATAAATTTTAAATTATTGTTCCTTTTTTGATTTTCTTATCCAGCTGCTCCCCTATCAACCTCATCATCTTGTATTTTATTTTTTTCTCACATGCTCATCAGAGAAGACTTAAGGTCTTTGGACAATAACTGCCTTAAGGAACTGTAAAATAGTTACCAGAGAACAATTGGCAAAGATTCAGAATTTAAAACAAACAAACAAACAAAAAACCGTGGATTGTGTGTATTGTATGGCTAGTGTATTCAGTCTAACTTGGCACTAAACTCATAAATCTAACATGCTGAAGAAACCATGGGGGGGGAAGCTGATGGAAGTAACATCATTCTAGCAGCATCCATTTTTGTTTAAACCCTCCACTGTTAGAGATCTGAGGTTACATGATATACTTATAACTGATATGGCTGGAAAGTTTGGTATTAAATTATAGATCAGCCGAACACAAAAGGTGATGTATTTGATGCATGCCAATAAAGGAATGACCTGCTCTTGTTCTACAGAGAATGGAAATGGGAAGTCAAATGCCCTTTGTATTAAAAATGAATCAGGTCTCAAAAGATTTTGTAATTTTCATTTAAATTATTAGAGCCATTAATAAGTCTATCTCCCAATACTGTCCAATATAGCACTGAATAAATGATGTAAGCTGTCAGTGGATGAGCGATCAACTAATAGTTCCCCTAGTAATTGATTTGTTTTTCTTCAATAAAGTTGCAAAAGTGGTAGGAAATAAAAAAGAATCTGAAAGTCATTTGCAGTCTGGGACAGACCATGGCTGCAGATCTCTAAGCATAAAAATAATAACCAAAATCTTGATCACAAATGACGGTCACCTATGAAGACTAGATTAGATAATAACAGCAGGAGGCTGGGGATGCTGGGGGATGCTGGGGGGTGCTGAGGGACTCTGGGGTTGCTGAGGGTACAAGTAGGACATATTAAGTGGAACATACTGCTGTTTGAAAAAAATTCTAAGCAAAGAGCTTTGAATATTAGAAATATCAGCTGTGTTTTGTTTAGGAAGTGGAGACCAGAGCTTACTTGTAGATTAGGGGGTAGGACCTAGTAAAGAAAGAGGGTTCAAATCAGAAGGATGCCAGAGGATGATATGGCTCTAAGGGGACTTTAGTGAGAGAACATCTCTAGTTCCCAGTGGGAAGTGGATAGGGAACCCCATGACATAGTCACAGTAGTCAGGGTCTGTGACATAGCTAGCAGCTATGAATCATGCCTGCCAAGCACAGATATTGCCATTATCTTTGACCTTCCCAACCGTCTTGAAGGTGATGTAACCTATTAGTAATTTTACAGAAATTAAAATAAAGCCAATACAGAGAGTGTTGCCAGCCACAGCTCCCCTGGCCACAAAGCTTGAGTTTCTATGAGTTCTGGACCATCTTCCCTAGTACATAGGATAGCATCTGTACACTTGCAGAGATCAGCTCCAGGAAAGGCAAATTGGCAGACTTCATAACATTCTAGAGATCACGGAGAACCTCTAAAATATATCAGTGAAACTACAAATTCTAATTCTCCCTGCAATTTCTCAGTTACAGCTGATTTGTATGCCTTGCAGTCTTAAGCCCTTGGGAAGGAATCATCAGCAGAGGCGGGAAAACATTTTTTTTTTCATAACAGATTGGTTTGCTTTTTCAGCCATTTGGAGGATTCACTTCTGAGGCCTCAGCATAATCTTGGAAGAAAACTTCAGGGAACTTCATGGCCTGACCTGTCACACTTTGGCAGTTTTACGGGATCCTTCTGAATTTTAGCTTCATCTTGTCTTACTGCAGAAGAATTGAAAGTACACTCAGCTCAGCATGCTTGCAAGCTAGCTGTCCTACCAGACACACAGGCCGGTGCTTTTCCTGTTCCTCACAGCACGGTGCTGCTGCTGTGCAGCCGTGTGATCTATAACTTAGCAAGATGCTTAGAGAAGTTTCCATGCCTTATTTGAAAATGTTCTGCCTCACTGCCAAGGAGAGCTGAAGTACTGTTTAGAGCTGTGCGTATAGTGAGATGGCTTGAATACTCTGCACTTCCCAAGAAGTCGCCCCATGTGCTTGCCAGTGTTTTAGGACTGAGTCTATCTAATTGGAAATTACAACTCAAGAACTTGGCTTCCTTTAGTCTCTAAAGCATTCTGTTTCTTTAACTTTGTAACACACACACTCTTTTCAGAAGATTTGCTTTTGCAAATGTGTTTTGATCCTGCAATAAGCAATTTTAAGGCATAAATTTTGTTGAAAGAAGGTGCTTTGTGTTCTATTACAAACCCTTAAAAAATGGGAATAAGTGTTAGAAATCACATATTTGTTTCTGAAACATTTTTATTTTTCCACAACTGTTCATAAGAAACAAATGAGCTGTGTGTTTGTGTGCACGTGCGTGCGTGCGTGTTTGTGTGTGTGTGAGAGAGAGAGAAAGAGAGAGAAAATCTACACTGACAGAGTCTCTTGAACTCATATTTGCTACACAGAAATAAATGAGAAAACATGAATACATCCTAGATTCTGTAGAGCAGGTTAGATTTTAATCTTTGTTGTCAACATAAACTATAGTACCTGCCTTTAGTCTGTCCTGGATATTGACTAGCATAAGAGAAATAATGTTGGAGATGCAGCCAAAGAGGCACTGTGCTGCCATATAATATGATTCACTTCAAGCTTGGGCTCATAAACTAGGTCTTATCTGCCTCGTTAGCACGTGCTTTGAAGAGTGTTAGATTGAAAAGGAAATTATGATAGCTTTAAAGCATAAATCCCGAGGTTTGGGCCATTGCAGTTAAAGACCATGTCAATAATTATCAGTGATGCCTTAATGTCTATCCTGCTCAGATGGCCCTCTTTTCTGTAGAGCATGCTGTTAAGCACCTTTTGAGAGAAGACATGAATGACAAATTCATGGAAGAGCTGGAAGTGGACAGCTCACAATGTTTCCCATCATCCCTACCATCTCTCCAGCTTCTTATCTTTCCATGGAGCAAAGGGGTCCGTTTACATCTTAATTAACTCCTCTCATTTGTCATGTAGGTTGTCTGGAAGTCATCTGTACATTTGTGGATGTGTTCCTGCCATAAAATAAGTTTGGACACATTTCTGAGCCATCTTGTGCTGAGCATAAGATTAGCCTTTTTATTGAAGGAAATAAAAAAAAAAGGATAGATACTATTCTTCATCACAAGTACAGTTAACTGCAGCCATGCCCAAGATGTCCTGAATCTGAGACTCAAAAAGATTTAAGAGTTCTTCCTTGGAGACATTTGACCACTGAGCAAGGCTGGAGAGTGAGTAGTAGGGATCCAGAGGGTCAGTCTTCTTTTGGCCTTTGCTATCAGCTACCAGATGTGTTGCAGCGTGTTTACTATCAAGATGCCCCAGGATGCAAGCAGAACATGACACATTTTAGTTTTCCCTTTCCCTTCATTTCAGTGTTTCTAAACAAACTCTAAAACCAAAGGGGGTATTTCCTGAGTACATTACTATTGATGAAGACCCAGTAGGAAGGTGAATGACGACAATCGTCTTCTAAAAACATTTATTCAGGCTTATTATATGTTAGACATACAGCTTTGGCTCATTGAGTTCTTGCAGAGACCCAATAAGAAATTTGCTCCTTATAGATGGAGAAGTTGGAGACCTGAGTGTTTTTTTTTTTTTTTTTAACAACTCCAGAGTAACAGGGCAAGGGACTAACAGGTGCTAAATTTTATCTTACATCTATTTCCAAAGACAAATAATCACTGTTCATTGTCTCTCTGCTCTCCCTGTTGCTTGGTAGGGGCTTTAAACAAGCGTAGTAATAGAAACAATGGTGTTATGAAAATAGCTCCCATTGATGTGAGCGATTTCTCCTAGATAAGTCTTGGTCTGAATGTTTTATGTAAAGTCATTTGAATTTCAGAGCAGTCCACAGCAGGATAGGGAGACTTCTGAGCACGGTCTTATTTTAGAGTTGAAGAAAATGGGGTATGCTGAAACGGGTCACAGAGGCGGTATACCTATCTTTATTATAGATTTTCTGTTCCAATCTTAGTTCTATGAAGAAAATAACATTTTCTTTTATTCACGTAACAATTATGATTATTAAATTTAGTTCTGAGGATTGACTCCAGAACCCTCAATATACTAGCAAGTGTTCTAACCCTAAACTACCCTCCCAGCCCAGGAAATAGAAATTATAATATTTACTTGTGAGACTGGAAACTTGTTCGTGAGTTCTGGTGTAGCTAAGAGAATTGTATAAGAGCTTTATTTCTTTGAAACTTTTCTGTGCATAGAGCCTCCCCCCACAAAATAAAGTCTAATTTGATAAAAATTTAAGCCAGTCTTTTTTAGAAATAGCACAGGGGCCTGGGACAACAGAAGAATTTTCTGTTTGGTTCCAAGTTAAATGAGATTAAGCTGAAAACTCGTGTGAGAGTCTCCCACACAGAGTCCCCATGACTGCATTGTGTTCCCTGGACAAAGTCCAGAGTCACTTACGCTTTTGACAAACTTGACAGTCTTGTTTTGAAAATGGGTCAGGAATCTTTTGTGCAAAAAGAGGTAGAAATGAAGTATATGCTTGCCTTAGGCATGTGAGCAGGACACAGCATATAAGCCTAAGGTCAACAAATCTTTTTGATCTCAGAATAAGGGCAGGGGTCAAGTTAGTCTGTCTTTCTGTCTTTATACCCTCTATATACTAAGCCTGTCTCTGAATTTATAGATAGTCCCTGCATTTTTTTTAATCCTTATAGTTCTCTGTAGACTATATCTTTTATTAAGAAACCAGGAGTCAACAGAATTAAATATTTACAGTTTTTTCATAAGATAGGAGTATATATTTTAGGAAGCAGTGAGATCATGAGGGCTATGGTCTATTTAAAGGGATGGTTTTGACTTGCTTTTTTATATGACTTCATTACTTCCTACCTGTGCTAGGTAACGAGAGTAGCACACTATGAAATGAAGATTCCTGCCCTTTAAAGACTCAGTGCATCACAGAGATACGTGTGCACCCATGTTTACTTCTGCCTTAAGAGCAATAGCCTAGATATCCATCAACAGATGAATCAATGAAGAAAATGTGGTGCATATATAAAGTGGGGTATCTTTTTCCAGACACACACACAAAAATGAAATCATGATGCTTGGAATATGGGTGGACATAAAAATCCTTATGTTAAATGAAATAAGCCATATTCAGAAAGACGTTTGTAAAACTCAGAGATGGCGAGACCTTTAGGTTTGTTGTTTCTGCCAGGATGCTCTGGTGATTTGGGGTCTTTGCTTCCACACGACTTCATTTTTATGTGTATCAGGTTTTTGCCTGTATATGCAACACTTGCATGCCTGGTGTCAGAAGATGGTGTTGGATTCCCCAGAACTGGAGTTACAAATCGTTATGAGCCATGATGTGGGTTCTGGTCATTGAACACTAGTCTTCTGGAAGAGCAGCCAGTGCTTGTAACCATTGACATATCCCACTCCATGGAATTTTTAAGATTTTTTTTTTTATTTCAGTGAAGAATGGCACTGGAATTTTGTTGAGGATGGCAGTGAATCTTTATTGCTTTTGATAGTATAATTGTTTCCTTAATTTTGATTCCTTTATTCTATGATCATAGGAGGTCTTTGAAACAGCATCCTGATGCCACACAGCCAGAAGTGGCAGAGCCAGCACATGGAGGGTTGTTGGGGTAGCTCTCGAGCCTCATCAGTTCCAAAGCACTATCTTTTCTTTAAAAAAAAAAAAAACACTTTTTAAAAACACTTATCAATCTGTCAAAGGACAAAGTTATAATTCAGTTTAAAGATTTCTTGGTTTTATTTTACAATCCTAAAGTCTATCAACACTTCATCCCATAAAATAGAGCAGGCATTCCATGGGATGAGCAGAAGAAAGTTGTTTTACAAACATAATGGAAACCAAACAGACGACAAAGCAATGAGAAACTAATGTTGACAAGTGGATCTGTCATTTCACTGTGACTTCCCTGGTAATGTAGGGAAAAGGAGAGAAGACAATGGGAAAACTGACCAGACACCTTTAAGTCCAGTTTTCATAGGATTAAACTGGGGAGCTTGGGCCTGAAGAGATGGCTCAGTGCTTAAGGGAACTGGCTGCTCTTCCAGAGAATGGGGGTTTTATCACCGGCACCCACGTGGTGACTCCAGTTCCAAGGGATCCAGTTTCCTCTTCTGACCTCTATAGGCACCAGCCATTCACATGGTATATAGACATACATGAAGGAACACACACACACACACACACACACACACACACTCAAACAGACAAATACATTTAAATCAGAAAACTTCATTATTGGACTGATGAAAGCTGGTCTTGTTTGGATACGTGGTTATCCCTCTGACTCATAGAAAAGGTCAGATGGAGTAACATAGAGTGTGAGTGACTCCATGTTGAGTTTTAGCCTGGTCCATCCGATTCTAATTCAAGAGCTTAATTCAAAACCCTGACCTCACGTAACAAGTCTATGGACACAGCTTTTCTTCCCCCTATGAGGTTGAGATTCTAGAACTCAGCATCCACATTGCTTCTTTCTCATCCTCTTGGGTGTGATGGTTAAAGTGCTATAAAAAATTTCAATAATCAAAATCAATAATGTTTTAATGCCTCCTCCTTTCTCTCACCCTAGTCCTAATCCTGTGAAGAAGATTTAACAATTAATTGAACACATGGGTACAAAATCGATGTTTGGTTCATGTGAGCTGAATGCAGGATTAACGACCTAGTGAAATGTTCTTAGTCAGAACTGAACTCACTGTTGAAACCTGTGGATGGATTCTTTCCTGCTGTCAGTCTGTTTACTCAGCTGTTACTGTCGTGTGGAAGCCTGGAAGAGTGGCCAGTGGCCAGCTTTCCTACCAACCTGTGCTGCACACAAGGGCTTTTCTCAGCAGCTGCTTAAGAAGGAAAAACCTGAAAAACTTAAACTTCTGCAGTTGCTTTTTCCTTGTGTTATTTTTTTAGTTCCTTTTTGGATTTTTTAACCGTAAGCAATTTTAATGCATCTATCCTTTGGTGTTGTCCTGGGTCCCCAAAGATACCAAAATCCAGTGACAGAATGTTTGCTTGGGACCTCTGCATGTACTGCTGAGTGCATGTCTAGGTGCCTCACAGGATTCAATATGGTGTGGGTCTACCTGTTGTGTTGTTTAAGTGGGGGGGGGGAGCAAAACACGTTCGGACATGTTTGGTCCAGCCAGTTTGGTTCTTGTGTATATTTACAACCTACAGCTGGTTGTATCTGCAGATTTGGAACTGGTAGATTTGGAAGGCAGGACACCGTTGTTTAGAAACTCAAGACAATGATATATATGGGCATCTTCACAGAGTATACCTTCCTACAGCTCTGTTCCATATGTACCCCCTCCACCAAGGGCAGCAAGTGCAAGTTAATACAATGGGGTTATTAATTAACTGTTGGAGATAGAAGGTAGGAAAAATCATGATTTAATTTAAATCAAATCCAAAGTCACCATCATGTTTTTAGTCAACTTTCCATAGGTCTTTTGTTTTATAGTCAGACAGAAAGATGACATGCTTAACTTGATTTCATTAAGGTTAAGCCTACTTTTGCCTGCTGTTCTCATTATTAATATTCAGTACATCAAAGATTTAGACAAGTGTGGGGACATAGTTCTAGTGTTGTTCACAGGTACATATCATAAAACAAAAATCTGGGGCCCAAGGGTGTGCTGGGCAGATTGACCTCTCACCAACCAAGCTCAGCTCTAAAGCAGATCACTATCCCTGAGATCCACTAGGTCCTGCCTCCCACAAGCTGGAGTTAAAGGGTGAGCCACCGCTCCCAGTATAAAGGGGGTAGTTTTCATCAGAATGCCTATTTACCTAGGCATGAAAATTTTCAAACATGAAATTAGCTGTTTTAGGCATGACCAGATCACTCATTTGTTCAGCAAAGATCTGAAGAATGTCTGCCTGAGCCTGTGCCCAGTGCTGGAGATTCAACAGTGAAGAAAATAGCCAAATGGCCATCCGTCTCACATAAAACAGGGGTCATGGTGGGTGGCAGTTATAGGTGAGCAACTAAGCAAGCAGCATGATGGGAATGAAAGTGAGGTGTGGTCTGTTTTAAAGTCATTTCCCTGGATCGTTTATACACAAAAAACAAAATATGAAGAAAAAATAAAAGTAAATAAACAGACTTTCTATTAAGATAGGAAAAGAAAGATGGAGGGGTAGAGAGGTGAAGCTTACAAACCCTATGAAATTTAAAAGGGATTAAAATGTAGCCTTGGGGTTAAGTGAGCCGACAGCATCACTTACACAGTGTGTGGGAAGCAAGGGAAAGTGAGCACGATTTCTAAGCTTGGTTTGCTAACATTCCTGTAATCTGAGTGTAAACAGCCCTCAGAAGGCAGGGACAGGGGAGTCGCTCCAATTTCCAGGCCACTGTGTGTTACACAGTTGTTTCCAGGCAATCAGAGATATATTACAAGTACCTTGTCTTAGAGAAACAAAACATACTAGAAAACGTTAATTTCCAAGTGCTTGTTTGAGCATCTAGACAGTTGATGGTAACACTAATGGAGGTGGAGCAACAGAGAGGATAGATGGGGGAGTCCAAAACAGGGACCAGGAAATTCAGTGGCTCTAGTGTAGATATGTACCATTTGAAACCCTAGTTAGAGATTTAAATTTAAATTTAAATTCAACACATGCTGCATATGGGCTTCTGAAGTTCAGGCGGAAGTCCAACGAAAGACATAATTTGGGGATTATCAGCAGGCAGTGTTAGCTGCCAGGGATGGATGTGATAAGCTAGGGAAAAAAAAAAAAACAAAACGGTGTAGACAGGAAAGGGAGAGGGTAGGCAATCAAACCAACATTCAGAGTAGAGATGAAGAGAAGATGCCAGTCAAGATCCTGAGAAGTGGGTGGCCCAGTTATAAAGAAGGCCACTTGAGAGCAACAGAATGACTTCAAAGGAGAAGAGAGAATTTCTAGGTGGGAAAGCTTTGGGATTTAAGGTAACTCCAGGGAAACTCTGGGCTTGGACAGTGCAGAGAGATTTAAGATGAGCACTCAGGAGAACTAGGGAATTGGGCAGCACTTGAGTGGAATGGGGGAGAGCAACTTAGAGCAGTTGACCTTTGGCCAAGAGAGCCATGTTGCATAACCCCTCCAGGATGAGGTCACTTGTGATTTTTCTTTCTTGGACACAGAGAGATACATTTCCTAAACTTTCAAACAGCTAGAAATGCTGGCATTCCCTGGGATGAATTTATCCCAAGTGATATGGTATCTGTTGCTTTGTCTAAAGCCACAGAGTCCAGATTCATTTGTGTCCATTATTTCCAAAGTGCTGAGAATCATGGCGTACTCAGATGGGATTGATGGTCATGGAGACAATCTCTTCATTCTGTTTATAAGGAAACAAAGTCCTATAAAAGCAGTGTGTCTTTTGTTTCTGTGCTCACAGTTGAGCCCAGGGATTTATACAGACTAGTACGTGTTATATCGCTGAGCTATACACCCAGTTTCTAGAAAAGCCAAGTTGAAGGAGTAGACGAGAACCCAGGAACCTTTGGCTGTGCCATGTGTCATGTATTCAAATTTCACAATCTATCAGACTCTTCTTTTCCCACATTATACCAAATTGAGTAAGCTTGGAGAGTTGGGGGTTGGGTTTGTTTGTTGTTGGTAAAGGCATTCTGTCTCTCAAGTATTGTAACAAAGATCTGTCAATCAGCTGATTGTTTAGGATATAGAAAGTGCCATTGAAGAAGAGCGGAGCATATGACTAAATAGCAAAAAAACAAAACAAAACAAAACAAAACAAAACCTTCTTCCTTCTCATCAGAGAGCATTTCTGTTCATCCTCTTGTCCACTTTTAGTGATATAGATGAACTTCACCCCAATGTCAAATTTTACCATCCTAGGTGACATGGTAGAAGGCCCTGATTATAATTAGGTCACATATGTAAGGTCGAAAGACATAAGACTTGGCTGAAACAAAACTCAAGCATGTTTATTTTATAACTTTTCAAATTTTACACAGTGTCTGTTTACCTGACTCACACAGCTCACGTGTCTGTGACTCACAGAAAATCTCGGCTTGACCTCTACTGTTGAGACACAGTTGAGAACAGATGAGTATGTGGGGACCAAATATTTAAAGTCAGTGCTGTGGACAACTACAGGGCTAAAAAGGACTACAGATGTTGTGGAACACTTTCCTTTGAGAATGACAACTGCTGCTATCTTAACCAGAGCAGCCGTGATCACAGAAAACCTCAGGATTGGGCCTGTTAAGTTTACTGCAGAGAAGGAGGAGGTGGGGGACATTAGATGCTCACCTGAGAGCCTATTTCTACTGTCTGTGTCCCCATTCTAGATTTATGTAAATGTAACCCAGCTACTCAGGCTCTCTGGGGTGCCAGGTTAGAGCAGGTAGAAGATTAACTGATTGATGGATACATTTCAGTGATACAGCTGTTTAGGGGTCACCCACAGTCCTGTAATTAACCCAGTGGACTCATGGTTCACCAACCGGGCGTGAGTGGAATTAGTCCTTTGATAAACATCAGGACCCCTTATGAGGTGGGATAGATGCTTGCTCATACTGCCCCAGGAAAATTTATATGATGCCAGGCCATATTTAATGACTGAATGCAAGCAGGACATATGCAAAACTAAGAATTTTTCTAAGCAGTGTCCGGGTCTAGGTTTGGGCTGGGGTTGAGGTGAGAGGCCTTTAGTGCTCCAAACCCCTGGTTTTCTTAGCCCTCTCACTCGCTCTGTTTCTCTGACTTGGGATATGAACTTGAAACAATGATACTTTGATGCCTACTGAAAAGCTTTTGTCTATTAACTGATGAAAGTGTCAAAGCTGAATGAACTTTTGTATAGATCCCCTGGGGAATTATTTTCTCTGGCACTTGCTCGTCTCCAGTTTCTATTCAAATTATTTTCTTCTCTAATTTCTCTCCCATAGATCAGAAAAACCTTAAAACTTAGGCTCATGTTCTTTTATATCTATGTGTGTAGTATCTTACCACTCAGCACAAAGTACACACTTGAGAAATAGTTATTGCATAAAATGATTTTTAAAAAATACAAGTAAGTTCTAGAATACTATGTCTTAGGACTAAGTATTTAGACAATTTTTTTCCCTTTCACTTTTTTGGTTTCTGGTTTTTGGTTTGTTTGTTTATTTTTTGAGATATGGTTTCTCTGTGTAGCAGTGGCTGTCCTGGAACTCACTATGTAGAGCAGGCTGGCCTCAAACCTGGAGATCTACCTGCTTCTGCCTCACAATTACTGGGATTAAAGGTGAATGCTACCCCATTCACAACACTGGCTAGACAGCTATTTTTGAAGTTAATGTTCCTTTGTCATCACTATCTTATAAAGGTGAAAATGAGAATGTTACAATAATATGAATGGCTGTTTCCGGAACCTACTTTTTGCTAAGCAATTTTTAAAAATGATTTCTTGTCTATCCAACATGTATACATATATGTATATATCACTATTTTACATATATGTATATATTATAGTACATATATGTAATATACATTTTAAAGATCTATTTTATTTGTGTGTCTATCTGTCTGTGGAATTATATGCACATGAGCAGAGGTACTTGAGAGTTACAGGTAGAGCCACTGGGTGTGAGTGATAGATCTGAACTATAGTCCTCTGCTCTTAACTATCGATCTGTTTGTCAAATAAGAAAACTGAGTCTCAGATAAGCTGCCTGAAATTCAGACTTACAACTACTACATCTGGGATTTGTACCCAGCTATTTTCATTCCAAAGCATGTGTTCCTTGAAATATGCTAGTGACTAAATAGGAACCAACAGAGGAATAGGATTTCACTAAAAAGGTCTTTATCGGGTTTTGTTGAGCATTTTAGTTAATAAGTATTATTATCTTAAAAATAAAGTATTTTAAGTACAAATAAAGTGCACCTCACACATCATTGTTGACATTAAGAATTACTGTTAGTAAAAATGACTATACATATTACATTTAAAAATATTTACATTACATTAATTAAAAGTCTCTTCTTCTCTACCCCCTCCTGTAAGAGTAGCCACTACAACTAATTTCTTATGTGTGTTCTGAAATTGTATGTGCATTTATAAGCAAAAGAAAGTTTCTCTCTCTCTCTCTCTCTCTCTCTCTCTCTCTCTCTCTCTCTCTCTCTCTCTCTCTCTCTCCCTCTCTCGCTGTGTGTGTGTGTGTCTCTGTGTGTGTCTGTGTGTGTGTGTGTGTGTGTGTGTGTGTGTGTGTGTGTGTGTGTGTGTGTTGTCTGATGAGCCTATGGCTGTGTATGATCCATTTGTGAAAAAAGAGTTTTTAAGAATTACCATCTTTTCCTTCCATCCCAGATGTCTTCAACTTCCTAAGTCACAAACACTTCATTGCATGACTCCTCTAAATTGAAGAAGCATAAACTGTTTATGTAAGGGGGGGCTGGGTTTCCAGAGGCCCCTTTCTGGACAGATCCCTAGAGATGACAAATAACTTATGTAAGGTCACATGGTCAATAGAGGAAGGCCAGCCTCTGTTGCAGTGGGGTTTCTTGGTCCTGGACGGCCAGAGGCCCAGACCCACAGACCTATGCACCAGACCCATTAGTTGCCTGCTGCCCGCCGCTCAGAAATGATTTAGATGCTTATATTAAGTTCATGCTGTTTAGCCTATGGCTTAGGCACATTGCTAGTTAGCTCTTACATCTTAAATCAACCCATTTCTATTAATCTTTCTGCCACGTGGCCCGTGGCTCACCTGTGTTCCTTACATGTTGGTCCTTTTGGCTTCTGGCTCTCTGACTCCACCCTGCTCCTCCTACCTATTCTGATTCCTCCTCCTACTTCTTCTATGGTGCCTGTCATGGGCCAAAACAGCTCCTTTATTTAAAGATTGCTATTCACAGCATACAGAAAGACATTCCCACATCAACCCTCTATTCAGGAAGAAACTCAGGCTGGTACTTGGTCTATACAACCCATGTTGTCATATATAAAACAGAAGGCAAGAAAATACTGAGCTGCTCTAACAGAACTGGAAACCACTCATTAGGAGTTTTGGGGAATTAATACAGTATGGGAATTAATTAATTAAACTGTGTGGGAATTAATACTGAGGCACATAATGTTCACATTTTTCATCTGTCTATGTGAAATATAATAAAGATATATTAAGAAAGTCTCCCTTCATCAAATCCCAGAGAGGACATACCTGAATAATGGCTAATGGTGAATACAAGGTGCTCATGAAAAGCCTGTGCCTATCAACTTTCCAAATCTGCACTGTGGGTCTGACATAAGATTCTAGAGTTAAAAGCTCATTTGTGTCCCTGAAAAGATGTGTCATGGTGAGCATTCTAATACATTAGCTTTACTCCCACCAATGAATTTTCTATTTTTTGCTGTCCCAGATCCCCATCTAAGCAGGAGTCATGGCCTTTCCTGGTTCATGCTTAGAGGCCCTGCAAATTTAGAATAGGTCAGAAAGTCAGTCACATAAAATTATGACCTCCCATTTTGCTAAAAAGCATGTTTGCTTCACTAAACCCCTTGCCTAGCAGGGCTCTCAATCACTGAGTGGGGCATGCTGTGTCAGTTCCCAGCCTTGCAGGACTTTTCAGAACCCAGGATTCTAACAGTACAGAAACTAAGAAGCTTGTCTTAGTTAGGGTTTCTATTGCTATAATGAAATACCATGACCAGAAGCAAATTGTGGAGGATGGAGTCTGTTTGGCTTATGTTTCAACACTCCTGTTCATCACTGAAGGAAGCCAGGACAGGAAATCAAACAGAGCAGCAACCCAAAGGCAGGAGCTAATGCAGAGGCCATGGAGGGGTGCAACTTGGCTTGCTTCCCATGGCATGCTCAGCCCACCTTCTTACAGAAGCCAGAACCAAGAGCCTATGGATGGTACCACCCACAATGGGCTGGGCCCTCCCCCATTGACCAATGAGAAAATGCCTTACAGCTAGGTCCCAAGGAGGCATCTCCTCAGCCAAGGCTCCCTCCCTGATGACTCTAGCTTGTATCACGTTGACCCACAAACACAGCCAGGTACAGAGCTTCTTCGCACATCTCATCAACTCGGATTCATCTGACACAGATCTTCCTGTCGGTCACTAGCTAGTACAGTCTTTACATGAGTTTTGCACCCAACACTGGGTCTTGCATTCACTAACATGGATGGAAAAAGTAAAGAGGGAGATGCAGCTCTTCAGAATAAATTAAGAAAATTGCTTCAGATTCCCATTGTTTGACGATAGCACCACAGTATGGGGTTGCCATAGTTACAGTTTCTTGTTGGGATGCTGGGTCAGAGAATCAGATTCACACAGCAACTATGTGTATTCCATCCAGGCCTATGTGTGCTGGGTAGGATGCAGTTGTATGTGGCACTTGTCTTTTCTAAGTCTGAGTTCCAGTGTCTATAAAATAAAGAGAGCCCTGCTCTGTGTACCTCCATGAAGAGCACTGTATGTTGTATGCTTCAATTGAACTGGCAGGAAGAAATGCAAGTTATAAACTGGGAAGCACAATGCTATTTCAGGCTCTTATAAGACTTACAGAGGGAATCCAGGGCTGAGTTCAGCTGGACAGTTTTGACATCTTAAAAGTATGAACGACCATAAAAGTAAGGAAAATATTTATTTTACTTAAGTCGTGAATTAGGCATAGGCTATTTTTGTGATTATTCTGTACACATACACTACTTAAAAGGCAGGACAATGGATAACAACTGCATATTTAGGCAGCCTGTGCTTATAGACCACAGCCTGGAACTGACATTAAGTGAAACAGCTTTTAATGAGACATATTTTCTATAGGGTTAGGAAGCATTGGTTGGACAGCAAGGTCCTTCCCTCCAAAGATTAAAAAATCAGGACAGTACAGGAGGCAGACATGGAAATCCCTGCACCAAATGTGATGTGTATAACATAGGAAAATAACAAAGTCCTTTGTGATCCAAAGAATGGAAGGTTTTTGCTGGGAGAGGAAGGGCAGCAGAAAAGATGTTTTCAAGGAACAGAATTGTGCACAGGTGGGTAGGACTCTGCCCGCTTAGGGTAAGCAAGCCAATGTAAGACAGAAGCTCAAAGGTGGGCACAAAATTCATTGGTGGAATGGTTCCAGTAAGTGGAGAAAGGATAACAATGGAAGAGTAGCTAATATTAAACACTGACTTAAGAGAAGTCAGAGTATTTTTTCAGAGAATTTTCACAGCCAAGTGCATTACTTTTGTTGTCCGCATATTGATAAGCTACATGGGGCAAAGAGAGGCTTAGTTACCCATCCTGCTAGCAAGTGGCTGAGATAAAAGCTAAAACCAGTGTCACTCAAAAATTCAACTTTAAGCACTGTGTTGTGCTGTACCTAAAGGACAGCTGAGCAAAAAGATAAGGTAAGTCTTCTCATTTGAACTTACCATGGAGGTGTTAGGAGAAAGGTGTAGATGCCAGCGTTGTGGGAATCATGTTTTAGTACATTGTAAATATTTGTCCCTCCTACTGGTTTAACAAAAAGCTGATTGGCCGGAAGGAAGACAGGAAGTGTAGATGGGGCTACCAGACTAAGAAAACTCTGGGAACAAGAAGAGCAAAGCAGAGACACCAGCAGACCCAGAGGAAAGAAATCGAAATGCTGCTTTGAGAAAAAGTACCAAGCCACATGGCTAAACAAGTTAAGAATCATGGGTTAGTTTAAGAGCAAAAGCTAGCTAGGAGCAATATGTCTGAGCCATAGATGATCAGCATGAAATGAATGTAAGCTTCTGTGTGTTTCTTTGGGACTTTGGGACTTCTGGTCCAGATCATGGGGCTAGTCTGTGCCAGAAATTTCTCATAACGTGCCAGAGTTCCTGAAAATTGGTATGTTGGCTAGTGGTAGGCAATATTTATTTCAGGAAGTATATTTTAAAGTTACTAAAGTTACATGTTTAGTTTAGCATGTATTAGTAAAACTCTAGTATATTGAAACCTGGATCTGCTGGAAATTATTGCTTCAAATGTTATTGTATTTTTTAAGTGTTTAAATTAAAGACTTTATTAAAATTGCTTATGAAGGAAGAAAGGAATGTTAGTACAGTTGGTTCTTAACATGGTGAGCCACGTAGTTAGAGTCATGGGACCTCTGTAGGAGGTATTGACTACCAATAGGGCTGTGAAGCCATAATGGATCCATGGAAACACAAAGGGGTCATAGAATCACAACAGAGTCAGAATCCCGATAGAGTCATACAATCCTGATAGCCTGGTGGAATCATGATGGCTTCAGAATTACGGAGCCCTGATGTAGTCAGTGTATCATGTTGGAGCCATGAGACTCTAATGGGTCTTTGGAACCCCAGTGGAGCCATGATCAAGCAATGGTGAGGCCAAAGAAGGAGATATACTCACAGTGTTGGTGATATCACTTAAAGCAGAAAGGAACAAGTTAAAAAAAAAAAAATACCAGAGTTCTTCCATTCACTGTTTCCAACTTTCCCCTGGAGAACCTCACATTGGTTGACTCCTGGAATGCAGTCCTATAGCACAGAGCAGAGGGAAATGATAAAGCCACCCCAGGACTACAGCCCTGATCTACTTGGGCAGTAATTACAGGGGAGCCAATGGAATAAGGATGTAGAAAGTGCACTGGAGAAGCATTTGCAGAGAGGAGGGTAGGATTTCCTATCTCCTGTGGTGCAGGACAGAATTGTGCATGAAACAGAAAGAAGCTGAATTGAACCTATGAGTCATAGCTACAGATTACCTCATGGATGTTCCAGCTCATATGTGGCATCCCAATTCCACTGGCTCCCTCCCGTACCATTTTATTTCCAACCATATCAGATGATTTTATTCTTCTGGTTTCCGTTTTTTTTTTTTTCTTAACTTGTAGTTATTGTTTTATGGATCCAATTAAAGAGACATGTATTGATTACACTTATGATAAGTAAACTCATGTTTTCACTGTTTTTCCAATTGTAGCACAATCTATGTGGCTGCTGCCTCCCTATGCTTTCTCTGATATTCTTATTGTTGGGAGTCATCATTATATACATTTCATAGGCAACAGGTCAGCAGTGAAATGCGACTATATAGTCTGCTATATATTTCAAAGAGGGTACTTGACAAGTCTTTAAAATAAAATAAAAAAAAACTACCTTAAACCATGTGTGGTAGTTTATTCCTATAATCTCAACCTTCAGGAGGCTAAGGCAAGAAAACTTCTGCAAGTTTAAGACTTGTGTAGGCTTCATAGAGAGTTCTAGGCCAGCCTGGGCTATAGTCTGTCTCAAAACAGCAACAACCAACTGTAACCCTGCTTTATTCCTGAGTGGAATAGCACAGGTTAAACAACATTCCAAGGTACTGGTTAAGGGAGAAAAGTGCAAACATTTTAAAGTCCTAAAATGTCGAAATAATAATAATAATAATATGATACTGTATATTTGCCCTTGGCCTTGAGCCATCTTGGTGTACCTGGAAAGACAGCGAGTGCTCTCATGGAGCCTTGTGACCTCGAGGAGTGCCAGGGGAAATCTGAAACAAACTGCAACCAGAAACATTTGTTCTTTTGTTGCAACTCCCTTTGGTTCCTAGGACACTAATTTCATGTCAACATGATCTTGGCTAAAGAAGAATTTATCTTTCTTGACATTTTCCTCCACTCAGAGTAACTGCCTTAATTGCCTTTTTGCAACCCTGCCCAACTGCTCTGACATCCCTGTCTCAGGAAGAGATGATCGCAAAAGTCACGAGCAAAACTTTAGAAATTGTGTAGGGTTTATGGGACTGGTGGGCAGAGCTCTTTTTCGTTGTTCATTAGCAAAACCTAGAACACAGCATGAGAGATTACTAATAGCTAAATCATTCGCTAGCCAGGGATAGCTGGGTTTATTGCACTTTCTGAGAAATGGCCACACGCCAAAGAGGCATAGGCCTGGCTGCTCTGTGGAAGGAGAAATGGCAAGGTCCAGTCTCAGACCCTGGAAGAGTGGACCTGAACACTGACCACCTAGAAGAGATTAGAAACAAGAACTAGTCTCTTACAGGATCATAGACTCTTGATGTATTTACCACTCAGTAACTGCAACCCAGGTATTACTGGTAGAGCACCATTTTTTTCTCTTTTTGAGATTATAATATAATCACATCATTCCTCTCTTCCCTTCCCTCCCTCCTTCACATACACCCTTCCTTGTTCTCTATCAAATTCATCATCTTTTTTCTTTATCATTACATGTGCATATGTATAGATATATATTCCTAAATATAGCCTGCTTAGTATACATATTATACACACATATATGTATATAGATTCATATAAATATAGTTTCTTGTTTGTATGTTTTCAGGGCAGACTTTTTGGTATTGGATATGCAGTTAGTGTGCTGTTCTCTGGGGCGGCCTAATTCTCCTACTCTCATCATCTCTTAGTGGCCTGCAGATCCTTGTGCGGAGTTGAGGTGTCCTGGTCTACCCCCCTCTCCCTCCCACCTTCTACTTTGGTTTGTCTATTGCTGTCACTGTCCAGCTCATGTTTAGGCAGTCATGTTGGTGAGACATTTTGGCTGTAGCTTCTGCCATTAACAGGAGACACAGTTTTACAGCCAACTCCCTGATCCTCTGAATCTTAAGATCTTCCCACCTCCTCTTCCACAGTGTTCCCGAACCTTCGGTGCTAGAGTTGTTTTTAGATTTATCCATCGGAACTGGGCTCCACAGCTCTGATTTTGATTGGTTGTGGTTTTCTGTAATTTCCATCTGTTACAAAGAGATGTTTCCTTGATGAGGAGAGAGGACTACATGTATCCGTGTATAAGGACAGATGTTCGAATGTAGTTTAGGGATGGTGCTGCTGGTTTTAGTAAACTGGATGTTGTAGGGTCTCCTCCATAATCCATGGCTTCTCTAGCTCTGGGTTTCCAGCACAGCTGTGATTCCCCTCTTGTTGAGCAGGTCTTAACTTCTCTTTGGAAGATGAAATGTGAGAGGTGAGAAGGAAGCAGAGACTTCAGTTCTTTTTAAAAAAAGAAAACATTGACAGTTTAGTTTAACTTTTAAGTGTTAAGAAACAGCAAAAGACTTCAGTTTCTGCAACTGTTTAGTAATCTCCTACTAACTGTTTGAATAATTTTAGGTCTTATTATAACACAATTCATCTATAATGTGATGTGTGACTGCTAACTTAAATAGTAAATTATATTCAAGCTCCAGAAGATTTCCAACCTTATTTATATGTATCTGTTATAGATCCTTGACTAATAAATTTAGCCTCTTCTTCATTTTCATGTTTTAAAATACTGCATTTTGGTTTTTGTTGTTGAGAAGTTTTTTTGGCATTTGATTTTTTTTGTTCGGTACTTTTATACCCAGTTTTCCCTTCTTCAGTAAACATTCTGAGGCTTAAATATATATGATTCATTAAAATCATTCCAATAAGCAGTGATGTTATTGGATGACTTTCAAACAGTGACCAAATAACTTTAAATTAATATTTTCTTAATTGTAATAACCTCCTAATAATACTAAAATTTCAAAATCTAGAACTCTATACCTAAAAATTTAAAAGACCTAATATAATTGTTCAACAAACAGTGCTTTTCATCAGATCCTGAGGGGAGTACTGATCTACCTAAAGGCACTTATTAGAGCTGGTTTGTTAGAACTAAGCTGTGTAATGCTGGGTTACAAACACTTGGTCTTTAGTAACAGATTCCCACTGTGAGATACAGGAGGACTGGGAGGCAGCATTTGACTGAACTAAGCTGTCACAATTTCCATTCATGAACCAGAAAATTCCCTATTGGCATCCTCCTAATTCAAGGAGACATAGAACAAAGTAACTGCTTTTTTTTTTTTTTAAATTCGAGTAGAAATGATTTATTAAGCAACAAAACATGGTTATAAATCCACAGTCTTCTCTTTTTCAGGTCCTTAAACTTCTGTGAGCCAACTGTTGTTTGCCTCACTATATTATCTTCCAGGACTTTTGTGTAATTAACAAAGACTGTGAAGCTAGAACATGTTTTGTAAACTCGATGTTCCCTGTGCAAGGAGCTATGGTTTTTATTGTGGCTTACTAATAAAATAAAGCCATGTGAAGAATTTGCATTATATAGACTTTAGGTAAATCATTTTTTGTCAGCTCTGGTAGAAAGCATTTCCACTTACAATTTTGTGGGTGGGGGAGAAGAATCAAATAATACAGAATCAGCAGTTCTAGAAAGAAACCAAAGTGATAATTAAACAATTAAGAGGATGGGAGCTGAGGGAGAAGGCTTGGGCTTGATCTGTTCTCAGTGGTCAGAGAGGCTAAAGGAAGAAACAAACATGAAATTGACATTTTTTTTCTTTAATTTACCAAAGACTTCCTTCCAGTAAATTTCAGAATGAACGTGTGCACTGTAAAGTAGGTGTGCTCGGCAGCTAAGTTTAGAAAGACAAATGTTATATGATCTAAAGAGGCCTCATTTTGACTATTTTAGGGCCTTCTCAAGATTAAAACCTAAATAGAATATATTGAACATCAGCTGCCCATATGGATGCCATCAATATTATAATTAATAAAAAGACAAATGTTGGATGTTTCTCTATATGGTAAAGTCCCAGATAATGAGAGTTTGTTGGAACGAGTTGGTGCCTTGCCTGGATTTCTAAGTGAGACCCTGCCTAAAAACAAAACCCAGGATAGGAAAATAAGGTCTCTCTTCCTCTAGTTGGGAACAATGGGAGAGAAAGGGGTGAGAAAGATGATGAGGATATCAGAGTATAGAGAGAATCCTCAAAGATCACCACATACTTGCAAACTGTAACTCATGTTAGAGCAGCATAATAAAATAAGATTAAAAGAAAAATAATTTGATTCTCATTGATGACAGGTTCTATCATGAGGTCTCTTCTGATTAGACTGAACTTTTTGAGGATCACATTTCTGTCTCTAGCCAGGGCCTCTTTCTTCAGGGTCTATGGTCATCCTAAATTCTAGACCCCTTCTGAGCTCTCTTTATCTGTTTGCACTAGACCAATAGTGGAGGCTTCATTTGTCTCCAGCATCTTCTAATAGCAGCTGGGATCCATTAGGTCCTCACTGCAAACATGTAAGCTGGAGCACTGTTGTATCCACCTGTGGCTGAGATGCTTGTAGGATGAGGGCATGTACAGGGCCCACTGTTCTTGCTCTGTTAAGACTGTCCCAGGTTTGTATCTTGCCAATGAAGGGCTTTCTCCACCAGGACTTGTTAGTAATTTAGGCAGTCTCCCCTAAGACTTATCTCGATAGCTACACTCTCAAACTCTTGAATCAGCAACAGATTACCAGACATTGTTTCCACTTCTGCAATATTAAGACCTTAAGCATAAGGAAGATATAAACTGAAATGAAAACATATTCTTATTTGCTCCTATTTAAGATGCAGCCAAGACTGTGAGGAAGTGAGAAATGGGCGGTCAGTGAGTTAAGCTCTCACTTCCTAGCTTAAGAGTTTACAAATATGTGGTTTTTAAAGAAGAAGGCTTTGACTTCTGACAAGCTAAGTGAGTTTCAATTTGTGGTGCTTGTACATCTTGTACCTGAGAAGCACTGATTTTTGCAATAAAGTGTTGTACAAAATAAAACAGTAACAAGAATCCACACATCACACCCCACACCCCCCAAATAAAAACCCTAGGGGAAGACTCCCTATCAGGGCAAGATGAAATTCTCTTCAAAACAGTCTGACTTGTCCAGGTACTGACAGGGGTGCTTCACCATCAGTGTGATCTTTGCAGCTGGAAAACATCTTTTAGAACTACTGAAGGGTGTTATTGAACTTTGGCCTCTCTCCACAGACTTTGGAGAGACAAATAGGAAAAATAACCACTATTCTGCAGTGATTTATAGACAGTATGTTAGCAGCTTTCAAATGATGTGAATTATACGCGGGATGCCAGCAGCTTTCAAAGACTGACTGCCTCATTTTATGATACTTTGCTGAAGAGCATTTTACTTTGACATTGTGTTTCTTAAGGTTCCTGGCAGCTTTGTAGCCAGCAAGTCTGTTGATGTTATATTTCCAGAAACTCAGATGACCACTAGCACTTTTGGATCTTTTTAGCAAGTCGGTTTTTTTTGTTTTGTTTTGTTTTGTTTTTCTTTGCTGTGCTAGGGATGGAACTCAGAACCTTGGACTGGCTGGGCACATGCTGTGGAGGTGGTCTGTCATTGAAATTCAGCTCCAATGGGGTAAAGTGTGTTTTAATGAATTTGTGTGCATTGGTCTCTAGCCAGTTTTAGAGACCCCAGTTCTACAAATGTAATTTTATAAGCACTAGAATACAAAAGAATCATGTGGTTGTATTGTAGTGCTGTTCTCTGTATTGTTGTGGTCTCCAAGGGCACTGAGGTTGCTCTGGTGTGTATGTATGGATCAAAGGGGGTTCATTTATAACTCTAAAATCAATATCTGGACATGAGAATAAGAAGCCCGGGCTTATTACCTTTACATCATTGATGTCATCTGTGATGGAGACTCCTTCTTGTATAAACCGAGGGTGTGACTGCTCCAAGGTATGGTTCCATGAAAGGTTTGTAGTTTAGATATGAGCCAGAGGCAACTAGAACAGTCTAGAGCAGGGAGAGCAAGTAGTAGCCTGAGCACAGCCAGAAGACTGGTCTTGGCCATTAGAGGAGAGGTGAGCAGAGCAAGAAATGAAGAAAAAGGGAGCGTGTGCAAGGAGATCAAGAGAACACAGAGAAAGGTCTAAGAGAGGAAGATGAGATAGAGAGAGCATGGTTCACACAGCAGGGGTATAAGGAGAAGGAGCAGTTGGAGGGGGAAAGTGAGGAGCTGGAGAAGTTTAGAGTAGGGCCAGAGCGAGAAGGGCAGGATGCTAGCATGGACTCTGAGATGGGTAACAGACACAAGTGATGCTTGGGGAGCCTGGAGACCAGCATGTGCTTGAGTATGCTAATAGGCACCACAGACAGCCATTTGTCCCTTCTGCTAGTGATAAGAGAGTCATGGGCTCCTTTGTTAGAACTGGCTCCATTGAAATGAGTCCCAGAACTTGGGGAGTAGAGTTTTCTTTGAACCTGGTCTTTCTAGCTCATTTGCCGTTTGTATTAGAACTTTTTTTTTTTTTTTTTTTTTTTTTTTGCTATAGTAAAGTACCCAAGGCTGAGTACTTCATCCAGCTCAAAGTTTTAGAGGTAGAGAAATTTAACAGTTTCATCTACACAACTTCAGTAGGAAGCTTCTGGTTACATCATAGCCGAGTGGATAGCATGACAGTAAGAGCACATGACAGGGAGAGTGCACTCACATGGTGAGAAGGGAAATACAGGATCTTGGAAACCAGGCTAACTCTTTCTATCAACACTTACATGAGAACCAACCCAAATCCCAAAAGACCTATGTCAATGCTGATATTCAAAGACGGCCCCGCACACATGACACTGCAGTTAAATAGGTCATCACCATCTGGAAATCATTAATGAATACATCTGATGTTTTATAACTAAAGTCCTGTGGGTCATGGAACACATGTCAGAGTATTAAAGCCCCAGCTCATGCAAAGCCCTGTGTCCTTTTACCCCCTAAAACTTATTCTTCAGTATTGACCACTGGCCCTAAAACTCAGGTATAGACCTTCCCATTTTCTTCTCTCTATCCCTACCATTGCCCTGGGCATATTGTCTTAGGAAGGGTCAGTATTAGGCAAGCATATCCCATGGCATCTTAGAGCAGGGTGTAATGATGGTGATACCCATCCTGAGATGCCAGCATCCTCTCACCACTGAGTCACCAAACAAAGGCCAGGTATTTGTCAGCACGATGATCCAACAGGCCTGTAGACAGTTGCCCTGATCTACACCAACATAGGGAATTATATTTGTCTGACGCACAAGTGTGTGTGAGGAATGGGGGTATATAGAGCATAGAGAGGAATCATATTTACAAGTCAAGAGAGACCCCAGAATAAATGCAAATACCTTATAATTAGTAGCTTGAGCAACGACTTTTCCTACTCTTTAAAAAAGGAGTGCTGCATTTTTTTGGTTTTTTTGGACTCTATTCCTTGAATTATATAGCCCATCCTTCTGTGTCTTATAGGCCAGCCACACAGAGTTACAAAGGAAGCTGAGAAACATAGTCTTTATGTTAAGTGCTGATGGCTAGACAAAAGTCAGAACTTCTGTTGCCATGAAGGATGGAGACAGTGTTGCTGTAGAAGATGGAGACAGTGTTGCCACGGAATATGGAGAAAATGGGATACTGGAGTTGATAACTAGTAGTTTATTACATATAAAAGTGTTGGTAAAATAATTACCACAGACCAGGCATTATTGACACTGTTTATAATTTGTTGTTTATTTAATTCTAAAATCAATAGTCTTGCTACCTCCGCTTACTCAGGAGGCTGAGGCCAGAGAATTACAATTTCAAGGTGTGATTAGGCTGCCAAGTAAATACAAAGAGCTTAGGGAGACCCTGTTTCAAAAACAAATGTAATAAAAGGCTGGGGTGTAGAGTTCACTGACAGAGCACCTGCCCAGCATAGATGAGGCCCTGGGTTCAACTAGCATTACCACAACTAAAAAAAAAAAAAAAAAAAAAAAATCGCCAACACACTAAGATGATAAAAATTAATTAAATTGTACAAGAACACAAAGGATGAAGTCAAGTGCAGTTTGAACGTCAACCCTAGGACCCTAAGCTTGTAGAAACCACATCTGTGGCTGAGCAGGGATGCCCTAACTCTAAAATAACTTAGACAAACATTGGCCACGGGATCACCTGTATGAGAGATGCTGCAGTATTCATTTAAAGTAGACTTTCCCAGACTCTAAGCCAGACACCGAGTTGAAACATTGAGAACAGATCACTAGTCACTGGAATTTTCATTTGAAAAAAAAATTAAGGTGATTTTTATAAACTTTAGGAAAAAATGCTGTAGAGTTTTAGGATACAATAAGCTTCCTGGGATGAGTGTTATATTTGAAACTGTAAAGAAACCTTCCTATGAATGTATTATACTTGAGAGATAGTAACACATGTTCATAACACATTCATGGCCAACACTAATAAAAGAAAAGTAATTTAAAAAAGAACATGTGAATGATCAGTGACAGTAAAGCCAAAGGTCATAAGACAGTGCTGGAAAATTTAACAGTTTCCATCACAATTGAGATGTGTTGGCCATATGAACATACAGGGTCAACTGATACCCAAGATATCTCATGACTAGAGGACAGCTGTGGGCAGCATAGGCAGCTCTAGCCCAGCTGTGCTGGGTGGGGTAGTCTGTGATCCTCTTCACCAGTTCTATCCTCCCCTGACCTGCAAGACTTAGGGATTGACCTGACTGGGAAAGCAAGGGATAGAGATGCAATAAACCTGGGGACAGAGAAGCTAGAAGCAGGTGGGCAGGGCACTCTGATGGAAATACACCAGCTGCCTGAAGAATGGTTGTTTATTGTGTACAGCTGAAAGGAGACAGACTAGCTAATCTTGGTAGGAGGTCTGTGTAGAGAAATAGTCTCAGATTTGCAGTCATCTAGGAGCAGGAAGCTGTGGTTGGTCCTTCTACGCACACTGGGAACATCTGTACTCAGAGCAGGAGAAGACTTTGCTATCCCCATGAATATGAGGCACTGGAGTTCTTAACATGGCTGTGCTCATGTCAACAGTGCACAATCACTCAGGACTTCATTCTTTTGACATGCAAAGGGAAACACCTCAATGTGTCACTCTGGAGTGTGATAATATTTTTGAGATTGTCTTAGCTTTTTCATCCTTCCTGACTAGAAAGGCTCCATCTGAGTCCTAGACAGGAGACAGGCTTTACATTCTTATATGCGTTGAGATACGGGAGTCTGTCTTCCTGTTCTGTATGATATTCCTGGCCTCTTGAACTCAGATGGCTCACACCCAACATGCTCATCCTGACGGTGTATTTTCTGTGTTTGGAAGAACGCTGACTTAAACCCAGGAGTGGGCACATGTCAGAGTCTAGATAACAGATTGTTCTCTTAAAATAGTCCCTGGCCTTTCCTGTTAAATCAGGTCTCCAGGCTTAGGGTCCTTGCTACAGCAGATTCCATTGCAGATTCTCATATATGACTGTGAAGCTCCAGGAGGGCAAACCCCAACAATCACCAGCTAGTAAGAGGAATCCAGACGTTAGATCAAGTTTTCTTTACTTAAAAAAGTAAGAACTAAGAACTAAATGGTCTCTCAGCATAGTAAAAGACTGCCATCCTGTTTGGGGACCTGGGTTAATTCTGGGTCTCCTCTGTCTATAGTGGCTCCATTGGAGCCAAGAAATATAAATTGGCTATGTCAACAAAATGAAGGAGAAGGGCCAGGGAAGCTGCTCATTTGCTAGAGTGCTTCCTTAGCATGTACAAAGCCCTGGGTTTGTTGCCTAGCACCGCATAGAACCAGGCATAAAGTCCTGTTTTAGCCTTGGGAGGCAGAACAGGACTGCCACTATCTTGAGGCTAGCATGGTTTATACAGTGAATTCTAAACTAGCCAGGACTACAGAATGAGGACTTGTCTCCATAATCAAACAAAATAAAAAACAAACAAACAAACAAAAAACCCCCACAGATGTGATGCTAATGTGTGACTCATTAAAAATAGGCTGATGCATGCATGGTGCATGCCAGTAATACCAGCACTCCAAAAAAATGAAGCTGCTGGATCAGAAGTTCAAGATCAGCATTGCCTACATAGGAAAGTAAAGACACCCTGGGTTATATGAGACTCTGTCTCAAAAACAAAAAAACAAAGCAAAACAAAAAGCTAATAGACAGTAGAGTTTAAAGCCTCCTCTCCATTCTCCCAGGCCTCACACTGGTACTTTAACTGTTCTGACTTTACACAGGCCCAGTTATGTCTAAGATTTATCTAATCAGAGAACTCTTCTGCAGTGGTGGAAAGGAATATATGCTTGGCTGTCCAATACAGTCACCACTGACTATGACAACTTCACAACTTAAAGGTGGCAGCATGGCTGGGGAATGAAATGTTTAATCAGATGTTATTTCAAATAGCTTGACTAGGCACACATAGATGGCTAGGGGCTACCATTTAGAGTGTACATCACCCCAGTGCTTAGAATGGGTACAGAAATTACAATCTCTGAATTCTGTTTTCATGTCCAATTAAGATGTTGGTGATGTATGCACCATATTATTATATGTTATTATTACATAGTAAAAGACGGTCATTCTGTTTGGGGGACCTGGGTTAGTTCTAGGCTTCTCTGTCTATAATGGTCTGAGAAGGAGAGCTATGGAGGTCTTGAAGCTGTATTTTTGTTATAACTAGCCTCTCACATGACTGGCCCTCATTCCCCTCTGAGAGGTGCGGGTCACTTAGACATCCTTGCTCCTTACTGGTCCCCAAGAAACAGAGATGTGACTGTCAAGTGTTTCTGGTATGTACTGATATTTTGTTTAAAAACAAGTGTTAATGAAAAACAACAATGAACACACCAACAAAAACCCGACAGCTGTCATCCTAAAGAAAATAAGAGATAATTTATTTTGAAGCTATTTTGACCAACCGTGGCCTGGGAACACAGAAAGGAGGTACTCAAAGTCCATGTTCTAGCGTGAAAGCAAGAAGTTTCATAGTTTTACAGAATGAAGAAAATTATAGATAAGGGAAGTTTGAAACACATTGATGTGTACATCAGAGAGGCGGGTACAGCAAGATGAGAGAAGCTTTTCAATAGGTCAAAGACATTATCTGATAATAAATAGTCTTTAGGTTTTGGGCTGATGGAAGCTAATGTCGATTCCAAAAGGTTTTTATCTATAGTTGCCGGGAGTTAGTTCTGACACAGAGGTGAGCAAGGAATGGCTGTTGTAGGTAGGTTAACACTAGTCTGAGATCAGGTAATTAGCCTCTGGACCTGCAACTTTCCAATCCTCCACAGTGCTGAAGTTCTAATCAGTCAATCAGTCTCTTCAGACACAGTATCTTTCTGGGGAGTTTTCACAAAAGCTGGAGAGAGATGTAGTCCTGGAGGGGGAGGCTAACATAAGAGTAGACTCATCAAAGAGGTCAAGGAATCACAACCTGCCCCACAGAGAGAAAATGTCATTTGAATGTGTATCTTCCTTGAAGCTGAGATTCAATTCTTTATTTTGATTTGACTCTAATTCTACTTGTTCCTCCTTGGAATTTTGACCTGAAGATAGAAAGGCATTTATTGCTACAGTGTAAGTTGTGAGACTATGGTATTATTGAAAAAAAGTCATTATAAAACAGTCATACAGATAACCATGATAGTATCTTAAGATCAAATGCTATTTCATATCGAGTCTTTGGTGGCCCTAAACTAGACTTGTAACTCTCCTACATCCAGTTTCTTTTTTGAAGGTTCTCCTCTGCATTTCTTTGAAGGGCCCTGTGTATTTTCTTACACTGTTGATTAATAAACAATGAGTGGTTGAAGTCTCTTCTTCTGGGTCCTACCATGTCAACAAAAGCCTCCGTTATTAGGTCTCATCTCTGTAGATCCCACTCCCCCCCCCCACACACACAAACCTTCTTTTGTTAGGATTTCTACTTATGGAGAGGGGGTAAATGTAAGTTCAATGGCCCATAGCAAACCCACCTTGTCTCAGACCCTAAAATTGCCTATCTAACACCTAGGGTTGATACCCAAGTCACCATCTTCCAGGATGCGACTTCACTGCATCTACCAATTTAGATGGTATATTTTATGGTCACAGCCCAGAGTGGGTCACCTCCTCCTTCTCGTTTCTGATATATCCACCCATGGATATATCATGGATATATCATACTTTATTTCCCTGCCCCTAAAACAGAGGGATTGAGATACCACAAACAGGTGCCCATTGGCCCACTCACCCTCTCTAACAAGTAAAGCTACCGAAGGCACAGATCCTGCTGGCACAGACAGTTACTCAGGACACATGGGTGTGATGTAGAAACACAGAAGCTCTCAAAGGCTTCATTCAAAGAACAAACTCATAACACATTCCAAGCTGCTATAAGAATGACATTATGTATTCCTCTCTCCCGCTGAGTGAGCACCCAGCAGAGTACCATGAATATAAACAGCCCTGGCATGAAGATCTTATTGTATTGTGGATGAGCACACATGGTTCTTGAGCACGCAGTGTGGGTGGTCTGCTGGGGGAGTTATGGATCAAAGCCATGGGTCTTTCTTCCTTGCTCAGCCTCAGCCAGTTATTTCTGAGCTCTTGACTAATTGCTCATGAACTGTGAAGCTAATGGCCCCTTCTGAGTTTTTGACAAGAAAATGGCTACTTGTTTACCCTCACTTGTCATAATAAATCTGCGCTTTACAAACCAGAAAGCCAGCATGGCCACATGGATGGGTGAGCTTCAGAGGGCTTCCTTGGAACCTCTCAGCCCACTGTACAGCCTTGAGGGAGTCATGAGGCAGGTGTGCCTCCGGTCTTTACCCAACACAAGCTAAGTGCACCTGCCCTTGATCTGGCTGAGTGGGACTCTGTGCAGCTGCAGAAGATTAAGACTGAAGCAAACTTTGTCAACAAACAGAGCTCCTTCAGCGCCTTGTGTTTTGTAGTTTTGAGGCTTGTTGCTCAACATCACTCCTATTCACTTTGTATATGCAGAAACATTTTAAACTCAACGTTCATTCTGCAAAGCAGAATTCCCTCAGTTTCCTGTTTGGGGCTTGAGTATCCTGTAGTGTTTTGATGTTTTCTGTGTGTTTGGGTTTGGTGTCTTTTTCTTTTTTTTCCTGCAAAGATGAAAATTCAACTGAGGGCCTCACACATGCTAGGTCAGTATTGCACCATCAATAAGTTAGGCTTTGATAAGCCTCACTGTTTATTATAGTATTTAATTTCAGGAGAGAATAAGTGTATGTGTGTGGGGGGGTGTGTATGTGTGTGTAGTGAGTGTGTGTGTTACTAGAGATTAAAGACTGGTCATTTTAAATGGCCAAACTTGATTTTATAAAAACTCAAATAAAGTGTGAGGAAGGCACAAATGGTCCTGTTTTTACTCCCTTGAAAGGACCAGTGTTTCCTACAATTGCTCAATGAACATAGACACATAGATACTTCTTTTTATAATCTGTAAACATATGGCTGTAGCCTTTATATGCTGTGGTAATAAATAACCATCCACACTCTTGGATATGACATATTTCTAAATTCTGTATATGGTCACCTCATTCTTTTTAATAGTTGCCCAAATATATAATAACACTCTATTTAATCGTTTTCCTATTTCTGGGGTCCATTTTCCCCTACAACCTCTATGCCTTCCTCTCTTGCTCCTCTTATTAAGAAAATAAGTGTCCTCCTCTGCAGCAATGGGTCTTTTACACAGTCAGCTGAGTTGCATGAACAGTTGGGAAGATTGTTTGTTTACATAGTCCGTTCCCTGGGTTTCCATGTATCATTGCCAATCTGTGAGTTGGCGGCCAAAAGCTAAACTGTGCTTGTGGCCAAATTCAAACTTAACATCGAGGAATGGAAAATCTTGCAAAGTTTCTAAATGGTCAGGATGGGTTTTTTTTTTTTTTTTTTTTTTTTTTAAATTCCAAAACAGGTCTAGTTCCTTTTTTTTTTTTTTTAAGTGTGGGTCCATACAATTTTAAAAAATCATCTTAAGTATGTACATGTTACATGTACAGACAAAAATATAGTTTTTACATGGTATAAAGAAAGAGAGGGTGAGGTTTCTGGTGTGGTAAGTGACCTGATACAAGTGTTCTTCCTACATGGTGTTCCTATAGTGGAACCTGGTGGACCCTCTGCCTGTATTTTCTTTCTTCCTCTTTTACACATCTGTCATAAAGTAGATACTAAATGTTAGCTGAGCCAAATGGAGACAGGTCTTTTTTCTCGTTTTGATTGAAGGGCATGTCCAATAGCTGTTTGATGCAGAGAAGAGGTTCATGGGGCAGAGGAGGGCAAGGGTGAGGCAGGCCTAGAGTGAGCCTGTGAATATCAAAGAGCAGAAAAGTTAGGTGATGCTGCATGGCCTACTGATGGATGTGTGAATCAGATCTTGAGAAAGTTTATCTTGAGCTTTAGAACAATGCAAAATCACAAGAACCTGCTATACGGGAAGGAATAGCCCACTCACTGAGTAGAACATTGCCAGCATTTGTGTGTGTTTGTCACTGTGATTGATGACCAAGAAGGGGCTGTCCTCTCTTTCCTCTTTTACTGGATAATTTTGTTAAGATTTTGTGTGTATGTTTATGTAATACACGCACGCACATGTGTGAAGAGGCCAGAGGTTGGCACTGGCATCTTACTTAATCATGCTTCATGTTATATTTTAAGACATGATCTGCGCTGGCCACTTTTATGTCAACCTCACATAAGCAAGAATCATGAGAGAGGAGGGAGCCCCAATTGAGAAAATGCCTCTGTAAGGTCGGGTTTATAGACAAGTCTGTAGGACATTTTCATAGTGACTCATGAGAGAAGGCACCATGGGAGGGCTGGTGGTCTTGGGTTCTATAAGAAAGCTAGCAGAGCAAACTGTGGGAGTGAGCCAATAGGCAACACCTTTCCATGGTCTCTGCATCAGCTGCTGCCTCTGGGTTCCTGCCCTGCGTGGGTTCTTGCCCTTACTGGTTTTGAGGATGAGCTGTTATATGGAAGAATGAGTGAAATAAACCCCTTTTTCCCACAAGTTGCTTTTGGTCATGGTGTTCCATCACAGCAATAAAAACCCTAGCTAGGTTTATCACTGAATGTTGGGTTAACTGATTTAGTTAGAATGGCTGACCAGCAAGCCCCAGGGATACTCCTGTCTCTACTTCCCAACCCCAAACTAGAATTACGTGGATACTGGGGTCTGAATTCAGATCCTCATGTATAAACCTCTTTCTCCTCAGATCCTTTGATCTTATTCCCGTGTTTCCATTTACCAAGCATATTCACGGCATTAGAAAAGTCCTTGTTTTCTATCCTGTGCATTTATCTGCCATAGAAGTATGAGAGTTGTGCATGTACCTAACTTTCCAATAGATCAACAAGGTCCAAACACCTTTATAAACAATGAATCTTCTGTTTTCTTCTTCCCAAATCTCTTGAGGACCTCAAAATAACATGTTCAAAGGTGGATAGGCTGAGCAAATTGGAAGCTCCATACTGATTCCAGGAGCTAGCCTGTCCTAATTTAGAAAAGACATTTCAAAATGTTATCTTTATTTGAAAGCTTTTTATGGCTGAAACTTCCCCGAGGGAATATCCAAGGACTCACCTTGTTCTTACCCATTCCTCAGTTTTCTGGCTAGGGGAAATTGTTTGTTCCAATTTCACATCTAGTCACAATTGCTAGCTCCAGAGAAGTTCAGGAGACAGACACAGCTGAGACCCAAAGACTGGCTAGCTTCAAAGGGCAAAAGGTTCACATTGTCCCTCTTGACTCGGGCAATGAAGTGCTGGGATGTGAGGAACTGGAAGAAGTAATGTAGTTAAATAACAATAGTTAAGTTCACAAAGGCTAGTGCTGGCAGGATCCCTAAGTAAACCACAGAAATCTGTAAAAATTACAAGAGGTTTTAACAAAGAAAAGGAAAGAGGTGGAGAAGAAAAAACTTTCAAAATCCAAGTCTGAGTCTGAGTTTCCTAGGAAAGTCTGTAATTCACATACTTAAATGTGAGTGTGCTCTCCTATCAAATGATCCTCTGACTTTGGCCCCAATCATTTCTGGTGTAGAGTGTTTCTGACTTCTTATCTCTACAAAGTTATTGGGCATATTTTTCCTTCTTCCATAAGGCCAATCTTTTAGTCTAAGAATAAAGAGAAGTAGCTGGGCTTCTCCACATCTGAAAAGAAAATCAGGAGCTTCAGCAGCCTCGACTCTAGATGTGTGAGTCACTCGGTCCAGGTTTGGGACTACTCCTGGTATGATGGCTGTTGAAGGGCCAGTTGGGAAACAGGGCCAGTCATGGAAGTTATTTTCCTTTGAGGCCATTCCCTGCCCATCCAGAACTGCAAGCTTAAAAAGCAATTTCCTCTACCTGGTCCACTTTCAGCTCTCACAACACAATGCCACCTGCAAACCAGAATGTTCTAATAAATGCTTCCTCCCTTCTCCCCAAAAGGGAATGCTGAAAATGATAACAAAAAAAAAAGAAGGAAGGACGGAGGAGAAGACACAATATTCTAGGACACTGTCTTCACTAAAACTTCAATTTTAATGTTTCTTGTAGTTCTTAACTTCTTCAAAAGATTGAGTTTCCTTGTCCTGGGCTGTGGCTAAACGGCAGAGCATTTATCCAGAATAAATGAAACCCTGGATCTCTCTCTCTCTCTCTCTCTCTCTCTCTCTCTCTCTCTCTCTCTCTCTCTCACACACACACACACACACACACACACACACACAGTCTTTAGACTGACAAAAGGAATCATAGGACATTAAGTCTTGCGAGCAAAATCAGAAGGTCAGAGGTCAGAATGGCCAGTATAAGCAACTCTGGAAAACGGTGAGCAAAGTGTTCTTTTCTGGTATGAGCACTGGTTTTCCAGCCCTGTAGTCCTTTCTGAAGATTCATATTGTCTCCCGGACCACTTAGCAGTAACTCACATTCTTATTTCAGAGCGTTTATCTATGGGACTTTCTAACTTTGGCTTTACTTGATGGTATCTGTTTTTAAATGACCTTTCTAAAAAGCAGCTCCTGTCTCAGGTTTGTCTTCCCGAGTGTTTCTTATTCTACAGTTAAAACAGCAAAGGACAGGGTTGCATTACAGTCAGAAGTTACTGTGTCCCACCAACCGGTCCTGCAAAGAATCAGTCCCAAATAAACATACAGAAGATTATATTGACTACAAACTATTTGACCTGTGGTTCAAGCTTATTACTTGCTAACTCTTACTCTTAAACTAACCCATGATTCTTATCCACGTTTAGCCACGTGGCTCAGTACCTTTTTCTCCAGTGCAGCATTCTCATCTTGCTTTCTCTCCATCTGGCTGGCCTCTCCCACTCTACTCTTCTGCTTCCCAGAATTCTCCTAATCTGGTTGCCCTGCCTCTCCTTCCTGTCTAGCTTCTGGCCAATCAGCACTCAGTATTTACAGTGACAAATATTTACAATATACAAGAGCATAGTCCCACAGCACTGCATAGTCCATGAAACTCTTCCTTCTTGAATATAATCTGTGCCCTAAGCTCAAACAAGTCCTTCTTGCTGGGTTTCTCACAGACATCTCTTCTATCAAGGGACCTTAGCATGTGACAAAAGGGAATAGCAGCAACTGAGGACAAGGCTGACCATTGTCCCTACAACTGAACTTCGTTTTTTATCCTTCTCCAAGGTTTTTCTTTTTCTATACCTTTGACACAAGCCAAAGCCCTGCCTGTCAAACCCATGAAAGAAAACAAAAACAATTGGTCTGAGACACCTCAGGTTTTCCTTCCTTGGTGTGGGTTGATTCAATGACGTTACTGAGGAGACACCTCAACCAGACACAATTAAATGTGAAAGTCACACAAAAAAGAATCTTGTATCCATTCTAGTGCAGATGAGCAGGCTCTGTCTATGTAATTAACAGGCTTCAGAGCAGTCTAGGGAAGGACTTGGACTAAATGGATGCTTAGGTTTTAGCTGATGTTAATATTTCATGATTTTAACTATGTCCAACTAAGTACCACTTGTATTACACATAGTCCTATTTGACCACAAATATCACAGGAAACTATCTGTTGGTGATTCTCAGTTTCTATGCTAGAATGTGTTTTTTGTAAATGAGACATTCGTTCTTTCCTGTACCTGTCCTGTACTGCCAGGTTGGACAGCTCCACTTACAATTTTGCTTCCTCCTAACAGTATATCCTGTCCATTGCCCCAGCAAGCTCTACGAAAAGTAACCTAATTTTGGATTGCCAGAAAAGTGTATATGATGCTTTAAACATTTTTTTGTTTATTTGTTTACAGTCTTGTGCCTAAGGTCTGAAACTGTCCCTGGCACAGTGTAACTCCTTAGTCGCTGTGGTTGAATAAGTTAGTGAGCACAGCCCTTGCTCTGCATGCTGGCAGTCACATCACATGATGAAAAGTTACTATCATCGATTCTTGTCTCTGGTACCATGTTGCCCCTTGCCCAGCCTTTGCTTACAGTGTGGGACCTCTTTCCATCTTTCCCACACTGATTTTATTCAAAGGTCTTTTTTGAGTAATGACCCAAATGCCGTGCCCTTAATTCAGTAAATAAGCCCTTTTGAATAGGTCTAATTCTTAAAGATTTTTGCCATTATCTACTGACACTGTCAACAAACATAGTCAAAGGGTTTTGTGAGTAGAATATTTCCCTGAGCTCAGGAGTCTATGGGCACCTCTAATGACAAGCAGCATAACAAAGCCCTCTAAACTATGGCAATGCCTGACCAGTTCTAGGGAAAAGCCCGATGTCCACATGAAAGCTGTATACTGGGACTTTTGTAAAAATGAACTTTACTATATTTGAAGTTATAACAACGAAAGCTAAACTTGTTCCTCTGATGTGGTGTTGCATATCTTTAATGCCAGCACTTGGAAGAGCGATGAACTTCAAGGCTTGAGCCTCAAACCAAAGCAATGTTTTAAATGTGTTTCATGATAGAACTTTTAGCATCTACAAATATGTATTGTTCTGTATCATAATCCATCCCATCGTCACCAGCACCAAAGATCCAGGAGCAACCGAAGATGAGCCAGGTCCTGCCATGAAACACTGTGACTGTTTTCTGAAGATTCAGGGACCACGTTATCCCATCCAAAGGTGGTAGTAGCAGAGAAGACCAGGACTTAGATGAAAGTCTTTTTTTTTCACTTGTGTTGGCTTTGTCAAAGAACCCAGTGTCTGGGGAGCTATCCAAGGTGCTGTCCGAAGCTGCTCTTCCCTGAATCTCGTCCTAGCATTGACATGTCTGTGTCTATTTTAAACGTAAGCTTCTCTCCACAGTTCCATTTAATCCTTTTTTCTTTTTTTTTTCACTTTACTATTTTTTATAATTAAAAAAATGTCTTTTTTTATCCATGTATCCCCTGCACCCTTTCCCTTCTCTCCTCCCAATTCCTTTCAATCAGCCTTCAGCCTCCTCCTCCCTATCCATCCATCCCCTCCCCCCAAAGGGCAAGAAGTCATAAGGTGGTCCAGTTTAGTGCGGCACATCCACTCCAGACAAGACTGGGTTAGCTGTTCCTCTTCAGGGAGTGGGCTCCAGGGTGCCAGCTCACACACAGGAACACAGTCTGATCCCACCCTTCAAGGCTTCACATAGTGCCCATGCCAATGGACAGTTGTCTACCATTGGAGGGCCTAGATCCTTTACTTATGGTTCTCCAGTGACTATTCTTGATTCAGTGAGGTCCCCAGTGCTCCAGAAGCTATCTGTATTCCCCAATTTGGATCTTCTCTGACTTCTAATGGATAAATCATGAGGTGTTCGGGGGCATTCATAAAATTTTTTTAACCAGCTCTCTGTCTGTTTCTACACACACACACTTCCCCTTAAGTTGGGGTCTCTATGGAGTCTTAGATGGCTTAGAACTCACTTTAAAGACCAGGTTGGCCTGAACTTTCAGAGATCTATCTGCTTCTGTACCTCAAGTACTAGAATTAATGCCAGTGCCACTATGCCTGTCCTTTCTCTACCTCATCTGGATGCTGTCTCTCTGCCTCATCCACCTGGCTATTTTCCTCTCTTAAGACTGATCACATATCTCTGATGCAAGATCTCTGTACCTATACCATATGTCATCAACATGGTAGACGTCAGAGGCCAGCAAAAGAAGCTAAACTTCAAGAATACAATGCTCTGTGTTTGTATTATTATAAGCAGCCTAATTATATTTTGTCACTAAGATAATTTTCTAGTGAAAAATACCTAATTATACAGAGACTAAAAGGAAACAGACAGTTTTCATCCTTGTGTTAATATCTTTTGGCATATTTGTTAGGGTGAGTTCAGTATTCAGCTATTATTGGCAAGGAGAATATTCTTAAAATATACATTTCATACATAGACATCAGTCCTTCTTCAATTTTTACCTAACGTTAAACTAAAAATTATTTTAATTATTGCAGTTGATATAGTTGATATAAAACTAGTACTGTTTTATTTTTTTAAGGTAACCCTTTCTCTTTTAAGATTTGGAACACTAAATCCATATTCAGCACAATATTTGCTCTAAGTTTTATGTTTTATGTAATTATAATTCTTTATGTTACAATAAAATGTCCTACATACATTCATTAAAATTACTACTAAAATATGTACATAGTCTATAAGGGAAACTAAATGTACATGAATGTAGAGTACAGTATGTGTACGTCAATCTCTAAAGATGAGAGTGATTGCCTGGGCTTCATTTACAATGATTATTCTATCTTGAGAAAGAAAAGGGGAAAACAGCCAGGAGTGGCATAACCATAATCTCAGCCCTGAGGAGACAAAGACAGGAACATCCAAGTTTGAGGCCAGTCTGGGATAGAAATCATCAAAGACTTTACTCTGTGTTAGAAGTGATCAGAAGGCCCTTTCTCAAGGGAGGTAGAGAAGGGAAGAGGAAGAAGAGAGAGCAGACTAGAAGAGAGGGGAGGGAAGGGGAGGGAGGGAGGGAGGGAGGAGGAAAGAGAAAAGGGAAGGGAACCTTTGTAAAGAATGTTCTCTTTCCAGTCTGCTAAGCAGGACCAGAGGCATTTTTGTTGGCATCTAAGGTGGAGATCATGGTTCTACAACATCATTTTCACTCGGTCCCCAGCCCTTGTGTGACCAATGACCTGCATCTCCAAGACAGTTCTCAAGATTAGTGACATATATCACAGCCATTAATTTTTTTTTCTGTCTGTGGAAAGTTAATGAACCCTCCAGGACTACATTCTTGACCTTGCCTTCTGATCAACTCCTAACATACAGTACAAATATTAACCAGACACAACATTCCTACTGGGCTCCTGCTGAGCTTTGATTCAACTTAGACTCGGTGTCAACAGAACTGGAATAGTCAGCTAACACATTTTAACACCAGGATGGGTTATTCCATAATAACCCTCTAAGACATCTTGGAATACAATACAGATCAGAAGAGAGCCAGTCACATAGAATGCAGGATGTCCATTACTGGCATACCACTTGAGGCTCATTCTCTGAACAAGAACTACTGGTTGCCAAGTTCTTTTATTTTCCAGAAATGAAAGCCAAGTCTTCACAATGTTAACCCACTGCTCAAAGTCACACAGTAAGTATGGTCAAAAGAAAGATAAGAGTCTAGGATCAGGACCATCTTCCACAGCCCATTCCACAACAGCTGTCTATTGTCTGCAGTTGGAGCCTGCATTGCACAAACTTCTTTGTTCACAAAGCTCTTTTCTTTTTCTCCATATAGAAACATCTCTAGCTCAGACTTCTGTAAACCTAATGAAGTCCTTATTATTTAATGTAACTCAAAAGCCTGGTGGGATCTGACTTTGAGTTCATTCGAGTGGGGGATTATAGAGGCTATTTGGTTTCAGTTTCCTCTCTTTGTGTCTCTCATCTGTCTTCTGTTGTGTTGTCTTCATTGTTAGGGGACCTTCCCCATGGACTCCAGTAGGTGGAGGCAGTCAACCTTCCTATAGCTGGTAGTCACCATAGAAAGAAAAGTGCTTTCCCTTAGAAACAAAACGTTTTCCCCACAAGCCACACTTACCTGAGTTGGTCATGTGATTTTTTTATTGCAGGGCCAGTCCTTGTAGCAATATGGTTTGATAATTTAACTAGCCATGCTTGAATCACATAGCCATCCTTGGATGAGAAGGTGACATGAAGTAGTAGTGGTTCCATGCTACTGAGAGATGGTAAGACTCTGAAAGTAGTACAGAACTGTGGGAAACTTGGTAAAATAGATTGGTAGAATAGTATTGTAATGGCTTGGCAGCTGTGAGATCTAAGTGCCTGCTTTGTTGAACACATACATGCCCAAATACCGTACTGGTTACATGCATCACACTAAATATACATCCCTATGAGGTCATGTTATGACTAAGTCATGTTGTCTAGGAACATGAAACTTCCTACATCAGTTCTGCAAGCAAGCATTATATTAATTCATCATAAAAGCCCAGATTTTACATGTATTTAAATTTTTGCATCTTAGAAAAATTTCTTTGTATTCTAAAATGCTGAATGACTATTTGGTTGATAACCTTGTACAAACTGACAGGAGAATTTAGGAAATTATAAATAGCATTGCTCTTGGATCCATAATGAAATGGAGACTGTTATAATGCCCATAAGAAATATTAGTTTTCTTAATAAGAATTTCTGTAAATAATACTAAAGTACTTACTGCCCAATGGCAAAATAGGTCAAGAACATTTCACATTGAGAATATCTGTTATCGATGGCTTTTATAACTGTAAAAAATATTCTGCTCCACATAGAAAGATGTCCAAAAAGTCATATGATATCTTCAGTAATATACCATTTTGATGTACTGGACAAATCTCTATCATTCTGATGAATGCTAAAATTGATTTATGTAGGAGAAATGTTCCTATGTATTTCCACTAGAAAAAAAATTCTACAACTTCAGGAAGGAACATTTGGTACCACTTAACTAAAGTAAAAAAAAAAAAAATCTCTATTTTCTTTAATTATGCAATGCCATTTCTAGAGCTTTCTCCCATCCCTGTGCTTAGTTATAAATAGAATATTATCACCATATTGCTTATAAAAGCAAATGATATAAAAATATGTTCACCACTAAGACGACAATTAGTTGAATATGATGCTTCTGATAAGAGGGAAAGCTTGTGGGAATTATACATATATGTTAGAAATAGAGCTCCACGGTAGAGTCACACACATCATCCCTCAGTTCTAGGACAATTCTTTCTGTGAAGTCTTATATTTGAGAGTCACTGTAGGTGCTACCAGATCAAGTGAACTGAACCTATGACCTTTCTTTTCTTTTCTGGTTCTCTGTGATGAACCTTAGGGTGTGAGTTTTATTATGGCACAGCTTTGGACCAAGCCAAGACAGGTCCAGGAGATACAAAGAATGTGTCTGGTTTCGATCTGCAGCAAAGACAGTAAATAGTTAGGGTTACAAATGATGGTAAACAGAATATCTAAAGTACATTCAGAGAAAAATGGTACACAAAACGGTGTTTTAAGAACTTATCTGAAAATTTTAAATCTATATCTAAATATATAATTATATTAGTGACTTTTCTATTGCTCTGGAAAAAAAAAAAAAAACACCATGGCCAAGGCAACTTACAAAGAAAGCTCTTTCTCGGGTTTATGGTTCTGATGGTGATGCTCATGATAGCAGAGTGAAAGCGCATGAGCAGGAGTAGAAAACTCAGCACTCACCTCCTGAACCAAATCAAATCAGGAAGCAGAGAGCAACTAGAAATGGTGGGAATCTTTTAGACACAGGAAGCCTGCCTCCAGTGACTTACTATCTCCTAAAACCACCCAAAGAGTGCCATCATAGGTGAAGAGTGCACTCAAACATCTGATTCTGAGGTGTAGGAGGGGGCAGTCAAATCACTACAAAGATTCTTTGTATTTTTATATAAATAAAGCACCTCTGACATAATTTTCTGAAATTTCAGAATAAGAGACCTGGTTAGTTGTTTTATATTTTTAAATTATGCATCATCTTGTATTAATTAAAAAAAAAATAAGCCATTGAATCCATATAGAGCATAGTTCTGGGAGATCCCACTACTGTCCTTCTTTACACACAGGCATGAGGCAAATATGTGTGTTCATACACACACACACACACACACACACACACATACCACACACACATGCACCACATACAAACACCACACATATACCACATATACACACCACACACACACCATACACACATTATACACACATACACAGACCACACACACATACATAGACCACACATACCACACACACACTGCATACACACAACACAATACACACAAACCACACCACACACATACACACATACCACACACACATACACACCACACACACACACATCATGCACACACATACACACACACCACACACACATCATGCACACACATACACACACACCACACACACACATGCACACACATACACACACACCACACACACACACATCATGCACACACATACACACACACCACACACACACACACACACACTGCCTTAGACATTTTAGAAAAAGAATCAGACTGAGGCCAAGAGCTTCAGGATGCCCTATTAAATCTGAATTGCAAATAAACAAAACAACAAAATTTCTTAAGGTCAGTACGTGCCATGTAAAATTTAGAACACACGTCAGTGGTTCCAACTGCTCTGTCTGGCCATCTGAGTGAAGCTGGATCCCACTGCTCATTAGGCAGAGGACAGTGTCCAACCCAGGCTTGTGCAATCTGTCAAAGGATGAACAGAAGTGTCCAGCTTTTTTGTGGGGTTGATGAGCGGCTCAGCCCAGCTCCAGTGATGTGTAAATAGTTAAGTCTCTAAAATTGAGTAAGAACACGTTTCTGTCAGTGTGCTGGTATCAAAATTCAAACCCTAACTGAAACCTGATTTCTTCTATTTCTATTTTGATTTCTTAGAAGTCTTAGATGCATATACCCACATATTTCTCTCTATAAAAAGCAAGTGATGCTTCTAAAATGTGTAATATATTACATGAGATATAGCAAGAATTCATTTTTCATTACTCATTCCCCTTATGTTTAAATGTGCAAAGAGGTCTGTCTAATAATTTGTCATATGCTTGTCAAATTCCTAGTATGTGCCACACCTTGAAGCTACAGGTGAATAAAACACATAGAGTTGACAATATCTGGATGCGTAATGTAGTTGAGGTCTGACTGGGGAAGCAGACAGTTGAATTGTCCTCCTGTGCCACTTTAGAATCACCTAGAAGGTGCCTGTGTGTCCTGAAGATTATCTCTCCTTCAATGATGCAGATTTGAATGAGGTTGCAAGCTGGTGGATCCAGACCATTTCATAAGAGTGGGTTTACATGAGTAGGAGTGCCTGTTCTCAACCAAACACCTAGCGGACTGTGCCGATTAGACATTAAGTGGGAGCCAGGTGCAAGATGCAATGCTAAGCCTCTAGTTCTGAGAAGATCTGAATTATCTCAGATAGAGGTTTCCAAACCACCACCAGGGTCACACATGCTACTCCAGGGGCTTGGGCAGAAACAGAATCAGTAGGTGATCAAAGGTCTGTATAAAACTGTTTGCCACACCTGGTTTTCCCAGATACTTGCCTTTGCCCTGTTATCAAGTGGACTGCTGCATTTACTTGTGCTTTGAAAGGTTCTAAAACTATGATTGTAGATCAAAATGCTCATTTGCCAGGTATTGCCATTTCTTTCAGCTTTTCTTCTTTCCAATACTGTGTTTCTACCATTGAACATCATATCTTCTTGTGGGTGTGTATGTATGAGGTGTGTGCTTATATCTCAGGGTTCACTGTTGCTGAGAAGAGACACCATGACCACAGTAACTCTTATAAAGACAATATTTGATTGAGGGGGCTTGCTTATAGTTCAGCGTTTCACTTCATTGCGGCAGGGAGCATGGCAGTATGGAAGTAGGCATGGTGCTGGAGAAATAGCTGAGTGTCCTATGTCCTGCAGGCAATAGGAAGTGGGCAATATCCTGAGCATAAGAAACCTCAAAGCAGGGCTGGAGAGATGGCTCAGTGGTTAAGAGCACTAACTGCTTTTCCCAAGACCCTGGGTTCAATTCCCAGCACCCACATAGTGGCTCACAATTGTCTGTAACTCCAGTTTCAGGGGACCCGACACTCTCACACAGACACACACGCAGGCAAAACACCAATGCACACGAAATAAAATAAATAAGAGAAAATAGAGAATGATAATGAAAAAAAAGAAAGAAACCTCAAAGCCCTCCCCCACAGTGACACTTCCTCTAACAAGACCACTGCCAGCCCACCAAAGCCACACTTCCTAATAGCCACCTCCCTGTGAGATAGTGGGGCCAAATGCATTCCAACTACCACAGCTTGTATGTGGATATGTGTGTGCATTCATGTGTATAAGTGCAGACTTGCACGGGTTCCACTGCACGTGCGTAAAGGTCAGAATATATCAGGTGTTGGATTCATACAGGGCTTCTTTGTTGTTCTTGTATTAGGCTAGCTGCATGCAAAGCTTTAGGCGTTCTTCTGTCTTCAAGGTCACTGCTCTCGGGCACCAGATTACAGACATGTACCTTTGCTCCCAGCTTTTACAAGAGTTCTAGGAATTAGGATCCGGGTCCCCATGCTTGCATGCGAATGTTTTACTCACTGACCCAATCTCCAAGCCCTGTGTATTCTACCTTCCATCTTCTATACAGTATATCAAGGTGAAATGTGTTGACCTCTGTTTACATTTTAAACAGAGTATTACACTGTTCTTCCTTCATTTTATTTTTTATAATACACATGATGCAAGATTTGAAATGAAATATTGTAAATATTTTAATATTTGCAGATGTGCCAATTTGTACATGCATATTCACATATATGTTCCGATATATTTATACATGCCACAATGAAGCCTTCACAGGCATGTCCATTTTCTTCCAGTCTGAATGAAGCTGAAATGTGCATAACTTTATTTGACAAAATGCCTTGCCTAATTCATGAGCAAAAAAACTCAGCTGTGTTCTGTGTCATGTTATTAGGCAGTCTATCTATCTGTCTATTTATCATCTATGAGTCTCCTATCTTAATAAAGAACACATTTTTTCATAGAGGCAGGGTGCCTTTTCCCTTCCCAATATACTTGTGAAGCTGGCTGTGAGTTCAGTCTCCCATTGTGCTTGACATCATTGCTGTTCATATTTCTTCTTTCCTTTATATCACTGTTTTCAAGGCAGGGTTCCTCTAGAGAGCTCAGGCTGACCTTGAACTCATTATCTTTCTGACTCAGTCTACCTACTTCTGGGGATTAGAGGGGTGTGGCACCAGGCCCAGCTCTTTTATGTTTAATAGAGAGGAGCATGTCAATATTTCCAAGGAATATCTTCTGGAGACCGTTCCAAGGGCTGGCATCTTACAGTGCACTCTCATTCAATGAAGCTCTTTCTCACTTGCTCAAGATTCGTAAAGCTCTGTTCCCTTTCCAGCAGCCTCGTGACCTTTCCCTATGAGTTCATTGCATGGTTTCCTGTTGGTAGTTGCTAAGGTAAACTTCTCTTCCAGAACTGCCACTGAGGTCATCAGGGCTTAACCCACACCCTGTATAGCCCTAAAGAAAAGTGCAGACAGACATCTGGATATCAGTTGCCAGTGTTGGCCACTGTTTACATTGGAGATTGTTGCTGGTGATCCCCTTAAGTACTCAACATTCGGCAATCTTTCGACACAACTTCTGCAGTGTTAGCTACAATGAGAAGTTTCCCTGGTGTCGGGGAGAAAAACAATGTCCTTGGGGACAGCTGTGCAGTATGGCCCTGTCATTGCTCCATGGGGTGCTGATCTCTGTGTTTAGTAACGCCTCCAAACTAGGAGTTTGATAAAAAGAAAACTATGGATCTCTTTAATCTGGAATGTCACATTCCATTAATCTGGAATGACAGCCTTCTGATGCTTCCCACAAGATCTACATTCCAACAAGGCAAAGAATTGTTTGGTTTTACACTTCTTTATTTATCTCAATAGTATGGTTAAGGTTTCAAAAAATTTTAACAGTAGGGACATATGTGAAAGGAGTTAAGTGTAGCATGAGTCACTAGTGAAGATCTTAGCTGCCACCAAATGTCACTTTTCCTGGAGTGAAATTTAGGAATACCAGAAAGTGAGAAATTATTAAGAAATTTGAAACTAATGAGAAATCTCCATGGTGAAAGGTATTTTTAATGTACCTTTATATAAAAAATAATAATGAAGAAAACCTACTGCCGGAAGGAAGTTTACTCATTTATTAAACCTGCTAAGAGTCAAGAAGATAAGCTGCATATTCTTAAAAGTAGAAAGCCCTAATGAAGGTGGTAGACAAGGAAACAGGCAAATATTAATGGATATAATGGATGCTAAAAAAAAGTTAGAAGAGACATTCAATAATATAGGTAAAGGCTGGCAAAGACTGCCTGGAAACGGAAGTATAAGAGATCATGATACACAGCTAAAGTTGCACATTGCATAGCTATCCACAGTGCCTCTGTCAAGATTAGAGCTTAATAAAGGGTCAGTGACCACTGCAGAGCCTATTTCTATACCCAGAGAGGGTATACCTCTGTAGCCCTGTGTATCGGCTAAAAAGGAAATGTGCAATGTAATTTTGTTTGTTCTTTCCTGATGCGGTGCTGCATTTGAAATTCCTACACAAGAGCACTTTGCTATGCTAGACTTTGTGCTGGTAGGAGTTTCTTAGCAATGGGGACCCAAATGGAGCTGCAAGGTGTGGTCACACTTTCTCAATTATAGACCACTTTGCCTATTGCACTTCAAGAGAGGGCTGCCTACAAAGACACAATGCAAACCTACATCCTCAGAATGTTGATTTGTCTGGAGAGTTGGGTCTAAGTTAATACCTCTTAAGTCACATTCTCTGCACAAAAAATAAATTGAGGGTCAAGGAATTTATGTACTTTCACTGACTCAAAGTGAGAAGTCTCTGAGACATGTATCATGGCAGCAATGGAACGGAGAAGCCATTCCCATTGACAATACACTGGGAAGTATTGCAAAGCCATGAAAAGCCTTCTGGAGTTGCCCTTGCTATCCAACAGGGACCTAGAGACCTAGTGAGCTGATAGCATGGAGAAATGTGTTGTCCAAATCCTTTGTGTGAACTACATCAAAGACATATCATGATGCCTTTTCCTGAGTGTTGGGAGAAAATACATCAGCTTGGTACAACAGGCTGAAACCTGGGAATGCTGCCATCGATGACCATTTTTGGGGTGTCTCTGTATACTTCATGTCCTTGCTATCATACTTCAGCACCATCTACAGGGATATTTGAGGGTGGGGAGAGCTTCAGAACCAGAGACCTAGGAGGGTCTCTGACAACCAAAATGTAATCTGGAAATATCTTCAGTTGTATCCAATGAGCTAATGATTTGTCAACATCTTTCCAGCATGAGGAATTTTCACTACTGTAGGTCAACTATAAGACATAGCAAACTACTGTGTAGATCAGCTATAAAACACAGTGCACTACCATAGATCAATTGTGAGACATGGAAATGTTAGATACCTCAATGTGTTGAGAATCTTCAATATAAGAGGCAATGTGGTAAAGTATAGTGGTTGTAGCCCCAGCAGGAATGGTACTTACAGAGGGGTCTAAAAAGCTCCCATATGGAAATTACTGCTCCCTGAGAACCCTGCAGCAGAAAAAAATAAAATCAAATTTTGCTCATAACAGAAACATCTACTTCTTTCTGAAGTCGTTGTGATAAAAGATAAGCACTTCTCATTGTAGGAATATGAATACAATTATGAAAACATAAGTTAGTAAATGTGGCAGAGAAGAAAGTATTTGGTGACAGCATTGTATGAGGAAGGGCCTGGTCCATGTCTTGTATTTCTAGGTGTGATCTTGAGCTAATGAGTAAGCTTTTATGACTCTGGTTCTACTTCATAGGACAGTTTGATATGAGTAAGACACAAAATTAAATATGAAGACTCTGCTGAATAACAAATATAAGTGCCCCCCTTTCAGATTGGGGGTGGAGCTTGTGTATGTTGTTCATTTTGCCGCTGAACGTCCTCCAGCTGGCCCTAAACTTGTGTTTCCTTGCTTCTGTCTCCTGAGCAACTGAGATCTGCTGCATGTTCAGCTGAATTGTTTTAACAGATAATCTAAGAATTAATAAAAATTTATGATCATTGTCCAGTGATTAATGTTGTGATTTTTTAATAATAATGACAGTATTCAGGAACATTGGGAACTTCAACCAAAGAGAATATGAAAGTGACAGTTATTTGTGCTAGATATTGTCAGACAAATTTTTGCTAGAAATAGTCAGTAGATTTCTTAGTGATTATAAATCTGGTTGAGAAAATTAGATATTAATAATCTCAATAGTTTACTAAAATTCCTTTCACATTTGAAGAATGTCATACCAATAATTTTCAAATAACAAAAACAAATGTTTATTTTTAGTTTTGTATATAAGGGTACGTGCAAATGATTGTAGGTATCCAAAGAGGTCAGGGACATCAGATGTCCTGAAAGCGGAGTTACAGGCAGCTGTGAGCTGCCCAACATGAATGCTGTGAGCAGAACTCAGGTCCACTAAAAGAACAGTACATGCCCTTAACTACTCTTAACCATCTCCATATGGTCAACTATTTTTGAGAACTCTCACCTACTGAACTTTCCATATATATTCATAAATTTGTCTTTTTGATAAACCTTTGATATACCAAAATAATCATGGATCTTTCAAATGTAAGTTTACGGCTTGCAGAAAATAAGGGTACATGTCTGTGGAAGAGCCTGTCTCTGCAATAGGAATCTGACTCTTTGCAGAGAGGAATGTTTGCTGCATGGTTCAAATGCATTGCTGTCCAGAATGCTTTGATCAGCTGGTGGGTCCTGAGATGATTGCTTGATTCAGAGCACCATTGAACAATGGCATGAACAGATAAGGAGAAGCTATGGATGAGAAAAGGCTGTGTACACAGTAGCAAGTCCAAATAGATCTAGCTACAAAGGTCAGACTTCTGCGGAATGGCAAAAGTTGATGTCCAATCAGAGGGCCACCACAGAAGTATAAGAAAGAGTAGCTAGTGTCAGAGAGTCCCAGCAAAGGTGACAGTGAGGTTGCCAGGCATCCACAACATCACACTGACTGGGTAACTGGGAATATGAGAGCACAAATAGTTCTTGAGATCTTGGCAAGATGCTAATTACCACACTATATGGTCTTACTTAGTTTTCTTTGAAAATGCTCCAAAATCAGTGATTTAGCATCTCCATTTTACCCGTGGAGAAAGTGAATCTCAAATACTATAATTAACTTGCCCAAATTACAGAGTGTCTAAGTAGCGTGGCTAGAATCTGAACCAACATCAAGCTGACATTCTAGCTCCATTTGACCACTCTATCCTTTCCTTAGGCAGGGTGTGATCCAGAAAGAGAAGGCACCATGAAATTAGGGGGGAAATATCCTAGTCTGAATCCTGCGCTACAGCCTTGTGGAGGAAGCTGAGAAAAAACAAGCAAACAAACAAAACTATACACACAAACAACAAAAATGGGCTCTGTAGGTTGCATTCATATGTCCATGCGTATGTGTATGCAACAAATAATAATCAGAGAAAAAGAGGCTATTAATTTGAGAGTGGAAGGAAAGAGGAACGAAGAGAGAGAGGGCATGAGAGGGGTGAGTGAAGGAAGGAGAAGGAAAAAGGAGAGAAGTGATGTAATTATATTTTAAATTAAAATACATTTTAAGCAAGGTGGGTCCAATGCACGCCTTCAATCCTAGCTCTTGGAAAGCAGAAGCAGGCAGATCTTTGTGAGTTCAAGGCCAACCTGTTCTGCAGGGTGATTTCCAGGACAGCCAGGATATTACACAGAGAAACCCTGTCTTAAAATGTTTTTTTTTTAATTAAAAAATAAATAAATATAAGGAAATGCCTTTGTCTTCTATCCTAAGAACTCAGCAAGAGAGAGGTACGGGCATTGCTGTCAAGTCTGGATTACAGGATTTGAGGCAGTCCCCCAGGAGGAAGCTGGGCCTGTTTTTGGATGGCACTAGGTGGGAACCAGCTGGGAGGTGAGGAACTACTGAGGATGGACCAGAAGAAGCAGCCTCCCACTCTAGAAAGCACAGGTGTTGGAGTTAACATCAAAGGAATAATTTTTTAAGGAAGCAAGAGGTTATTCCCACAGCAGCACTGAACATTTGCAGCTGATCTGCTACCTGAATAAACACCTTGCCCTGCTCAGAACCGAAAGAAAGTAAGAATGCAGTACAAACTTTCCACTCTCCAGAACAACCAAAGGACTTACAACTTAGCAATAAATGACAAATGACCCATATTTTAAATAGAAAACAGACTTGAATATATAGTAAAGACAGAATACAAATGGCCAATTAACACAGGAAAGTTGTTCTACATCATAAATCATTAGATAAACACAAGACAAAGACGTACTTAGATGACACTATATTTACCAGGATGTCTAATAAAAGAGATGGTCAACAGCAGGCATAGATCGTTCTATCCATAGACAGAAAATGGGACCCATACATTGTAGATGGGATGCAAACACTGCAGCTACATGAGAATTTCTGGCCGTTCCTCTAAAAGCTAAACATAGAGTTAGCATATGAGCTAACAAGGACTGAATAACGGCTTCATCAGTGAGAGACTTGAATGCTCATCTACTGAAAACTCACATGCATGCTCATAATAGCCTCCCTGCTCATCATAGCCAAAAGATAGAGGAGCCCAAACCTCAGTCAACTGCAGACTACAGGGTGCAAAATGGGACTTCGTGTTAAGAAGGAATTAAATTCTAACAGAGGTGAACTTTGAGAACATCTAAGGGAAGACACTACTTGAAGACCCTACTTACAAGCCACTCCCAGGAAAAGCTCTCCACAGGCTGGTGAGAGAAGGGTAAAGAACCTAAGTGAGTTTAGAATTCTGTTTTGAGTGGTAAAATGTTCTAAAGTCACATAACAATGAGACAGTTGTGCAACTTTGGGAACACACTGAGAATCACTGAATTGTATTAGAAAGGTAGAGTCTATGCCGAGTGAATTCTTTGTAACCTTATATTCCTAATATCAGTTTAATCCATGTGGAATAAATCACATATGTTATTTCACCCTGTGGTATGTTTCTCTTTAATAAAGTAAGCTTTACAGGAATTTTACTAGTTATAGTACAGAGAAGTTACTTTACAGCCATTCTATATTTGATTTCACAAATTTCCTCTAAATATATCATGTTCCTTCTAGTTTAATTTAGCTGTAACATGACCATAAAATACAGTGTTTCCTTAAAACCCCAAGTAGGGGTTAGAAGCAACTCCAATCCAAGTGTGGACTCAGACTGGCTGGTAATGGTTCCCGTTGGGCTCTTGGTTTAGAAAGATTTTCAGTGAGGCTAGATCTGGGCTGGATATGAAAAGTGGACTCAATGATTCAGAGCAGTGATCTTGGACTAGGTATTGCTAGTTAAGGTAGAAATATTTGAGCTAGTTAGTAAAGCTAGGAAAATGCATTGCTCGACTAGGGAGATAAACCTGAGAATGACTAGTAGACATATCCACCCAGAGTGACCCAGAGCTGAATTTGAGGTCTGTAATGTAAATGTGGAATCTCAACATTTTAAAACCATCAATATTTATGGATGAGATGTCAAAAATCACTCAATAAATAGCACCAAATTTTATTATACAGTATAATCAAGGTATTTGAATAATGCATTTTATGTAGTGTATGCTTCAAAGGCTCTAAACAGGCAATCATTAGCATAAGCTTACAGAGGGTTTCAAAGTGAGGAAGAATGTCAAGACAGGTGGAGGAGCCATCTTCTGCAGGAGAATGATAGACTTACCAAGGGCTACACTCTTGGAGAAAACTGTCTCTCCCTCTCCCTGTGGCAAATATGACGGCTGACTTCTTTCTCCATGACTAGGAGTTAGCCTGTGCACTCAACTCCCCACTTCATGCTGGAATGTGGTCTATCTTAGGCTTGCATGGGCCTTACGCATGCTATTGCAACCACTGGGGGTTCATCTGTAGAGCTGTCCTGCTGTGTCCAGAAGATGATGTGTCTCTGTTGTCACCCTGTCGTCATCCACTTCCTATGTCCTCCTCTAAAACCCATTCTGCTCCTTATACAGTGATCCCTGAGCCTTGCCAGGGAGGAGAGTTTGATATCCATGTTTTTGCTTTGTTTTGCTTTCTAGGGCTGAGCATCCTACAGCCTCTTATTCTCTGCACCTCAGCCAGTGTGGGCCACTCTGTTAACTACCACCCTTTACAATAGACTTTCCTCTTTGAGATGAAGTCTGATTGGTCTCAAACTTGGCATCCTTCTGCCTGATCCTTCATGTGCCAGGAATTAAGAAATGTGCATCAAACGATCCTCACCAAAAAGTACAGATACTCCTGTTACATGTTATGTACCTGCTATTATATCCATTTGCTGACATTTGAGTTCTACTTAGGGACATTTTCTCCCTCCTAAACATAATTGAGGAACCCATGATGCACTTTCTGCAATAGACAAATAGTGACCACCTTGCCTGGGTAGAACAGTGGAGCTGGCCCTGGTGGTTTGAGTAAGGGTGAGCCAGATCTCAGGACCTGAGAGCAGGAAAATTGGCTCCACCTCCTTGGTACAGGCTGCCTTGGGTGAGTTAGCCAAGTACTGCAAGCAGAGCTCACCAGGGTACTGACGATGAGGGAAAGCAGGCAGGCTGACCAATCCAGTTACCACCCAGGCCCAGAACCAAGGCTAAGAGTTAGCTCACGCAACATCCACCTCATCTATGAACTGTTGGAGCGTGAGAAGGAGATGAACCTACAGATCCAAAACTGCAGGATCTCATGACACAGGACAACAACAGGATATCCAAGAGGAGCCCCAGAGAGAGCCCCATTATCGACAGTGTATCAGAAGCCACAGGCCTCAAACCAGACCAATGACTCATAGCAATGAAGACTTACAAGTAAAAATGAAGAGACTAAAGGGTGTACTGTATGACTCGATGGGCCACTCTACAGCTTCCATGATGAGATTCTTCTTTGGAGGGCAGGATTTGGTTTGGTTGGTTGGTGTTTGTTTTTTGGAGGAGGATGTTGCAAGGGGAGAAACAAGTGGATAAGAGATAAGTAGAATAAGGGTGTATGATGTGAAACCCACTAAGATTCATAAAAGTTAAAATAATTTTTAAAAAAAAGTGTTTTGAGTTCCTAGCAGGTACTCCAATGTCACCATTACTCAGGAACAGCTTCTTATTAAATTTAGTAGTACCTGATGATAAGAGTATATCTAGCCTTTTGTGTGCTAGTAAAATTATAACTGCCATCATTGTCTTGCATATTGAAATGGACATTTGATTAAATATTTTTTAAAGAGGAAAAGTGCCTAGAGAATGAGCCCATTTCTTTGGAGGGGGAGTGATCTATCGGATGACTCCAGGTGTGAGTTGGGAAAAAGCTTCAAGTCTCGAACGTTCTCTCCTGGGATGTAGAGAGGAAGGAGGGAGCTGAGGCAGGAGGAACTCGGGAGTGCTAGGCCTCTGGAGCAGCAGCTTTGGGAGTTGTCATGAATGCAGGCAGCATAGAAGGCGAATGTTCTTTTATGACTCGTTACCCAGCTCTTCACTTCTGCAGGGAAGCAGCAATCCCCACACCTCCTGTCTGTCTTAGGGTTTCTATGGGTGTCACAAAGACCATCGCCAAAAACAACACAGAGGTGAAACGATTTGTTTCAGATTTTAACTTTCAGGTCAAGTCTGTCACTGGGGGAAGTTGGGGTAGAAACGCAAGATAGACGACGACTAGACGCAGGAACTGGAAAAGTGCTGTTTACTGGCTTGCTCAGTATTTTTTTTTTTTATGAACTCCAGAACAACATTCCCAGGGATTGTGTTGCCCAAAGGAATCTGGACCCACCCACATTGCCCATCATTCAAGAAAATGTCCCCACAGGCTTCCCTACATACCAACTGATGAGGACATTTTGTCAACTGAGATTCGTCTTCTCTAGTGACTCTAGCTTGTCTGAGGTGACAAAAATCTCACCGCCTCATTATCTCATCCACACTCTACTTCGCTACCTGCCAACTGAGAATCCCTGAACAAGGTTTTGGAAAACTGGGTGGCACTTACACATTCCCTGGGGTCACAGTGACCCAAGTCTTTACTAGAAAACCCCTTGATAACAAGAGTCCAGCTTCATAACTGGGAGTCAGTAGGCACAGCTTATGAATGGCAGATGGGAACCATGCACTTACAACAATGCCTGGTACCTGAGTACTAGCTATACACAGAACGTTTGGTGGTGACAATAACTTTAAGGATCAGATTTACCTCACTGGTGGGACATACGATGTTTCTAAAAGCTGATGTCACTCATAAGTAGATGTCACATGAAGATCATCTGCTGGAAATAAGCTTGATCTTGAAATGCTCCAGCTATCAAGGGTGGCATTCTGTGTCCCACGTGAAGTATGATAACTCTCTGGGCAGCTGCTGGCCTCCAGAACTGGCCACTGATGCAAAGATCCTCACTGGAATGGCTATTTGGGGCAATACATATGGAAGAATGGACTGACTGAAGGAAAACATATGTGTAGTCCAGAGCTTTCTGGTTAGGGACCCAATCTATGAGGGGTGGCGTGGACAACCACGTGATAGAAAGCAATTGGTTGATGTGGGCACAAATGTGGGAGCTTATGGGTATTTGCTCCAGTCTTCATCTTCCACTTCCAAAGATGAATAAACAAGTGATCACTGGGCTAAGAGTCCAGGTGCCAGAGTAGCATGGAAGGCTTACATTGGTGCTGCTGCCTTCACTCCTTCCTCATCTTCCATCGGAAGGTGAGTCCATATCCTGGCCCTGCTGCCAGAGTACCACCACTCATCCATGTTAGCAGGATAGATGCAGAGTTATAAGAGGGTGTCAGAGAAAGAGAGAAAGGAAGGTGGGGAAGGATAAAAAAGGACACGGGAGAGAAAGAAGACAGAATGGGGTAATACTGCTGTGTCCACTGCTTTCCATATCCATATCCTATTGCATCCTATGCAATGTGTTCTACACACACTTTCCATTTATTTATATTTGATTAGAAAAGAGTCTAAGCAAAGGGAATCTGATTGTTAATTTTTAAAAAGAAAAACAGCTTACACTTTGTTTGGCTAAGCCCCAAGAGCCAGGCTGAATAACTTAATCAATTTAGTCTATTCTAATGATACAAGCTAAGTGCAAATTAAATCATTTGTTCTGGGGAGAACTGTGTAAGGAGATGGTTGGGAGATGGTTGGGAGATGGTTGGGAGATGGTTGGGAGATGGTTGGGAGATGGTTGGGAGATGGTTGGGAGATGGTTGGGTGCACCAAGTCATCATATTTGGAGGCTTTTGGGTCCAGCCTGCTCATATTGCTCCTTAGATTCAATGTCCTGAGCCTGCACCCTCACCCATGTGAGGGCCAAGTTGATAAGAGGGCCTGGTGTGGGATGAGAAAGAGCACCAGACACTTGGCTTCTGTGGCGGAGTTCAGAGGAGTTGAAGGGATAGAAAACTGGATGGAGAATTCCATTCTCTTGAGAGGCCTACTTACTGCTCGGGTCTAGCTTGTTGTCATGTGGAGAAGTGGCTGCAGTGTGGCCAAATTATGTAAGGGTGTCCAGCCTTTGCTATTATAATATCCCTTACGAGAATATTGGAATGCATTAACACTTATCCTGGGGTGCATGTGGCCCACAGGATGCAGAGTAGACATGCCTGTTTGACACGAGACAAGTGTTCAGGCAATTCAGGTGGTCTAAAATAATACATTTGCAGGACCTGTCTTTCCACAGGTTTAATTGACCTATCAGTTATCATTTTTCCAAGTTACAAACAGAAGACTAATTCCTTGTCTGGGTTCCTCTCTCTTTCAGGCCATTATGTTTACATGGACACCTCTTTTGCCAAGCCAGGAGAGAAAGCCGTGCTACTGAGTTCTGATTTGCAGACTGAGGACTGGAATTGCCTACGTCTGGTCTACCAGATAACCACACCTCTGGGATCTGTGTCAGATCCCAGCCAGCTGAACCTCTATGTCAGATTTGAGGATGAAAGCTTCGATCGCTTGCTCTGGTCCACTAAGGAGCCCTCAGACAGCTGGCTCATAGCCAGTCTGGATCTTCAAAATAGCTCCAAGAAATTCAAAGTAGGTAGGGTTTAGGTGGAAGGTATGAGGCATGTAGCATGCTTTATACTACATGAGGTCTTATAACAGTAATTCTCAACTTTTCTATTGCTGAGATCTGTAATATTAGGTTTCTGGCCTGTCCAGAGGGTGGTCCAAACCCCAGACCCTCAGTCCCATAGAAACACACAGACAATTATATTAATTACATGCTGCTTGGCCTATGGCTCAGGCATATTTCTAGCTACCTCTTGCATCTTAATTCAACACATTTCTATTAATTTGTCCTGCCATGTGGCCTGTGGCTTACCTATTTCTTTACAACTTGCTCCTTGGGTGGCTGGATTATGTCTGTCTGACTTCGCTCTTCTTCCCCTTTATCTATGCTTAGATTTCCCACTTGCTTCTAAGATGCTCTGCCATAGGCCCAAACAGTTCCTTTATTAATGAATGATATTCACAGCGTACAGAAAGACATCCCACATCAGAGATCCTTTAATACAGTTCCTCATGTTGTGGTGACTCCCGACTATAATATTTTTTGCTGCTACTCTATAACTAATTTTGCTACAGTTATGACTGGTAATGTAAATACCTGATATGCAGGATATCTGATATGCAACCCCTGTGAAGTGATCATTCAATCCCCCCAAAGAGATTGAGAACCATTGTCTTATAACAAGTAAACCAAGTAAGATTAGTTGCATTATAGAAAATTAACACAAATTAATATTTGTTTATTCCTTAAAAGAGCATCTTCTTGAACTTTCTCCATCTATTCAAAAATTAAGGCAAAATGGTGCTTATGTTGACCTCTACAATAAACTGGGCTTTTAGGAGTATTTTTGCTGACAGAAATTTCACTTCATCCTTCTAAATGGTTTGTGAAATATATTGTGCTATCTTCCTAATGGGTTAGTTGCTCCAAAGTTTGAACAAGACATAAATGAGACACTAAAATATTTTGAAAGAGGTAAGCTACTTATTTTCCAGTCACACTTCCTTTCCTTTCAGAGAGGCTAATTGTTCTGTCAGCTCTGAGAGGAAGGCAGAGGATGTAGGAGGTGGGGTATGGGGTCAGTGGGGAATGAGCAGGAGTGTGGCACTTATGAGAGTGTGTGTCACTAAGGACACAGCAGAGCCACCGGGAGAACCCCATTCCTAATGTACTCCATTCCTAGGCTCAACCCAGACTTTAAGACAGAGCATCCCAGGCTAGCCCAGCCTGGTGGGAGTCTCTCCCCATCAGGCTACCACCAAGAGAAGGACACTGACTCTGAGTTCCTATTTCATACCACCATCCAGTGGTTATCAGACCTCAAATCTACCCGCATAGTTACAAAATACCCTGCTAAAGCCACAGGAGAGAAAGAGATATTTGAGAAACAGGGCCAGATGTGAACTCGAAACATTCCTTGAAATCAACCACATGGATTGCCATGCTTTTATCTGTTTGTTGTGTCAAATTCTCAATTTCTCCTCAAAGCAGAAACTTTGAGCTTTCCCATCTCATGTGGAGATTTCTGACATTTGGGCTCCCTGCCTTCTCATGCAAGGATTTCTCCAACACCCCCCCCCCCCACACACACACACACACCATCATCTGCCCTCAACTCCATTCAGCACATACTTCCCCCAAAACATGCTCTCCTCTCCATCTATCATGATGAACACAGGAGGGTGTGGGAGCCATCTGACCTTGAGCATCTGTTGCACACTTGTTCGTGTCACAGTTCTCAGTGTGTGTGTATGTGTTCCTGTATGCACAGAGAGAAGGGCAATATTAGGAGTCACATTCAGCAGCCGTGAATCACACCGAATGACATTCCTGACTAAGAACTGAAATTTTGGACAGGATACATGTGTTTTGATGCCTGATCCCCCCCCCCATGTGTTGTACAGATTTTGATAGAAGGTGTCCTGGGACAAGGAAAGACAGCCAGCATTGCCCTCTTTGAAGTCAAGATAACGACCGGCTACTGTATCGGTGAGTGAGTTTTGTGATCAAGCAGCGGAATGCAAATCTCTTTCTACAATCCACTGCCAGAAAGCACTAAATCGATCTTCAAGGCCAAGCGTGTCACAGAGCATGCTGCAAAAATGCATTGTGGCTTCTGTTCTTTGCCAGGGTCACCTGAAGATGAGACACTGATCCTCAATCTTCAGTGTGGGAAGGCTCATTAGCATTTGCTCATACTGGCCGGATTATGAGGAGAAGCAGCCACTGTTACTCCCAACAATGCTCTCTAACCTTCCCCAGTTCTAATAAATACAATTGGTGGCTTGCTGTGAACTCTCTTTTGGGCGATCTTTGCCAGAAGAGCGGACATCCATCACATCACCTTCTTTTCTGATACACCGCTACTACTGTCTTGATCATCAAAACTGTCACTTAGATCCTGCCTGGTGTGAGCAGGACTGATTGTCTGCCTGGCAGCTTTGAGGAGGCAAGAGGTGAGGATGTCTCCTGCCCCCTGAGTGCCTATCCCTCATCTGACTGTAACTCCATGCATAAGCACTGCACAGAGAGGCTGGCATCCATGGAGGCGCACTTAGGGGGAAGGGCTATTTGTAGGCAAAGCTTGTTTAAAAAAAAAAAAAAAAAAAAAAAAAAAGGGTCTGAGCATTCAGGTGTAAAGGCCAGAGCTGAGCAGTTGGTAACCCTCAGGGAATTTCTTACAGAGACTAGTCTCAGGACAGGGAGCCTCGATTTCCCAAATTATGAGGTTGGTAGATGCTAGAGTTGGGCTGCAGGGGACGGGCCTGCAGCTGTGGGTTTTAGATGATAAATTGGTTTCCATGAGCTGGAGACAAGGAAAATACAGACACAGAGGAGCTAGCAAACTCCTGGAAGTGACTCTGATTGCAAAAGGAAAAAGTCAGTAGATATGTGAGATGCCTCAGCATTGACAGTATTGAGACTGAGGTCTCTGGCCAAAGGGAGTAGAGTCAAAGATGATCCTGTATAAGGATCCTATGCAGATCTCCTGTGATGTGGCTTCTCTGTCTGGGTTTTTCACTGATGTTTCTAAGGCAAAGGAGGGAAACAGACAGGACTTCCATCCAGGCTCCTCCCTTGAGGCATCTAGGTGCTGCCCCTCCACAAACAGAAGCAGTCAGATGCACCTGGGAAGCTCTGTCTCTCACTGCACCTCCCCAACACCACTCTGCTCTTGTCACACACACCGCACCCCACCCCACCCCCACCCCCGAAAAACAGAGCTTGTTCCTATGAGGTCTGAGAAGAGGTAGATATAAGGGTAGAAATGTTCATTTCTTTCCTCCAGATGATTTAGAGGCTTCTGGTTTGTTCGAAACAGCGTGCCACCCCTCTCCTTGCTCTGTGCCCATTTCTTCTCTTGGTCCCTTGTCTGTGCAATTGGTTAATGCTGGTACCATTCTCAAGGAGTTATGTTGAGGACTAAGTGAGTCTATAGAGAAATCTTCGACTAGTGCCTGGCACGCTGAGGAGGATTTTGCTTTTTATTACCCTCCGTGGCAGCCCTTGGCACTAAATGTTGAGCATCAGTTGGCAGATACTGCAGTGGGGATTTGTGAAGAAATCTTGAGATTTGTCAGTGCCCACTGACAACTGTACCAGCTAGGATCCTAGTGAGAAGGTGGGAACTGGAGGTACCAAGGGGAGCAGCCTGACCTCTGTAATTTGAGGAAAGCCCCTCAACATCAAGGACACCACAAAACCGTGCAGGTTAAAGACGCCAGCAGGCACTGTCACCGTGACCAGACTAAGGACCAGCCATGACTCCTAAGCTGTTATCTGGCTCTCCAGTGAGACTGGGAGGAGGAATTCATAGCATCTGGAAACAATGGCTGTACGGTCAAGACTGCTTCTAGCTAGGCTCCTCCTCTCTGTAAAGGGACATAGCTCACCAAGGTAGCCTGGCAGTGATGGAGCTGTCCACTAGCACCGATGTTACCTTCTTTCACCTCCCCTTGGGAGAACCCAATAAAAGGTTGGGTGGAGCAATAGAGTAGAACAGGATGGGAATCATCCTTCATTTTGTAATTGCAGGATTATGGTGTCAGCGGCCGGATTAGGCTTATACATTTTCTGTTCCCATTAAAAGAATTGGTTCATGAGAAACAATTTAAAACAAACACGTCAATGTCCCCAAGCACAAAGATTTTACTTTTGCATTTCTCATTTCTAGGCAGCAATTGCAGGGAGGCCAGGGGCCAGGTGTGTACCTGCCCCACCTATTGTGACTAGACTCTTATTCATCAGAATAGTGTGTGTGGGGGGGGGGGGGTTAGCATTTTGGAAACGTGATTTCTGGGAATCTTGTCCACCATAAAGAGATGGAAGATTGAGGCAGCAGGTAACAGAAAAGGTGGTTCAGAAAATGGGTAGTATTGAGAGAATGGCCCTAAAATAGCACATTAAAATATAGTGGAGCTGGGAACATATGTCAGTGGGAAAGGGCATGCTTAACAGACCCTGTATTTGGTGCCTGTGACCAAAATATTTAATAATTAATTAATTTGATAGACTGACAAAAATCATCAGCCTATATCAAGCATGGGGCATGTGACTGGTGCTCTGATGCCATGCTAAGAGCTGCCTATGACTACAGTATGATCATGTGGGGCTCCAAACAGACTCGGAGACGGTGAGTCCCACACAAGCCACATGGCTAAGAGGAGAAATGGCTATGGTTTGGAGGGACAATGATGTAGCAGAGCATCAGTTCATCACTGCATCCCTCTTCTTGACCAGTATTGTTCAGAATTTCTGTTCCACAAATCCCCACGGTTGAGGAAAAGAGCCCTCAGAATGACAAAGGGCAGACTCTGCAGAGAGTGTGGGTATCCCCAGGTGTGGCTGCAGGTCCATGAAATGTATGTTATGCCCCTTCCTCCAGAATGTGACTTTGAAGAAAACCATCTCTGTGGCTTTGTGAACCGCTGGAATCCCAATGTGAATTGGTTTGTTGGAGGAGGAACTACGAAGAACACCCACTCCATTGTCCCACAGGATCACACACTCAGGAGCGAGCAGGGTGAGCTGGCTGAAAATGCAATCTTCTTCTCAGGGTGAACTTTACCTTCAATTCCTTCCTCCTGGCTCTGTCAACAGAAGGAAGGGTGGGGAATGGGAGGGAAGGAGGGAAGGGGAGGGAGAGTAGAGGGAGGGTGGAGGAAGAGGAAGGGAGGGTAGAGGGAGGGAGATGAGGGGGAGGGAGAAAAGACAATCTGAGAGAGACAACTGAAGACATATGCTAAAGAAGTCATAAAAAATGATTTGAACTCACCTATAACTTTTCATGTTTTTACATGTCATGAAATGTTTCACTTCTTATCTATGGGCTGTATTCTTATTTCCCAAAGGCAAGACTGAAATAATCCCGTTCTTCATAGAAAAATAGATTGGAGATTGGCAAACCCTTAAGAATTTCCTAGGAGACCATCAGTGCTAATGAGTATTCTGCATGAAGTGTGCAACTGCGCCCCCTGGTGGTCAAGCACATTCTGCAAGGAAAAGGCAGAGGCAGGAAGGGAAAGTCTCTGAACAGAGAACCAGGTTGCACTTCTTTGTGCGTCTTTCTGGTCACACTTGGACCTTGGTTTCTCCTCATCTCCAAGACCTGTCAGTTCTAGACTGTATGGCCTTTCTTACATATCGAGAAGATTCTGACATTCCCTTAAGAACAAAAGTAACATTGGATATTTTCCTTTTTTATTATTGACACATTCTGGTAGATAGCGAAAGGTCCATTCAGTCTTGTTAAATGTCTCATGATGACAGCATGGACCCTTGCCTGGACACGTGACAACTGAATTCAACAATGTGATTCCTTTACCATCCCTCAGCGATTGCGGTTTCTTGTCTTCTAAATGTTTAAATGCATGTCTTCAAGTTTGCCTCCAGTGTGTCCCTACCGGGGCTCTGGAGTCTACATCCTGATGTCCTGTTCTCTTTGTTCATACTGCCCCTCCTCCTTTGTACCAGAGTCTCAGGCTTAATTTCCACAAGGGCCAAGCGGATAGATTGAAGCAAGTGCTATGTGGCTGAGTGAGGACCGTGGCTAACTGGACAGTTGAGACATGTGGAGCAGTTATTTCTGATTGTGTTATAGCAGAATGCGAGTCCACTTCACAAGATATCTTGATTTTTTTTCTTAAAATATTTTTTTTAAAAGGCTATTTCTGAAATTTCTCAAATATGTAAAAGTTAGTGAATATTTTCTGAAAAGAAAATACTATCAGGCTGACCAAAGGTTTGCCAGATCCTGTTTTTCAGCCTGTTTTACAGGGTTTTTCCCCCCTTTTCAACATGTCTGGGTTACTTGGAACAAAATACTTCTAAGTAGCTCACCATGCACATGGGACTTGTCTGTTTGAAGTAGACCCGACTTGCACCTAGCATTTTTATTCCTTAGATACTGAATTGAACGTAATTATAAGAGAATAACAATTAAAATGACAAGCCACCAGGCTGCTTCCAAACCTCAAGGAGTGTACCCCAGGAGAGAACCTCTTTCTCCCAGAAATGGACACCATGCAAGACCATATATGCTGAAGGCTAACAGAATCATCCTCTTCCCTTACAAAAAGGAAGGTGATGAGCATTTGGAGATAAAAGAGCACTGATAAGTATTCAGAATTAAAAGAAAAGTGGGAAGTGTTTGGAGATAAAGGAAGCCTTGTACATCGTGATAAATGAATAAAGTTGAAGGGGAGGTCTGGACTCACGGGGGGGGGGGTAGCAAAGATGCAGCAAGGAGAGAGAGGCGAGCTGAGGTGAAAAGCAATATGTGGGAAATTCTAAAACGCCTGAATGCAGGAGCAGATTTCATCTTCACTGACAACAGGAAGCCAGCCGAGATTTTAGGACCACGGGGGAGATAGCATCGCATAATTTATATATGTCACCCTAAAGTTGATTGCCTTGCTAGGTTGAGAACAAGAACACAGAAAAGGAGCATAAATTAAACACTCCAGTAGCTCTTTAGATATTAGGACGAGTCAAATAAGGGACTATGACAAGAAAAAGATTTCCACTTCCTAATTTTAAAAGAAAGACTGCAGTTTTGATGATATTAAGAATCTAAAATTCTACGCCTAACTCATATTTCAACCCTAAAGATATACAGTCCACTGTGGCCACAGAATCCACACTGGAAATAAAGGTTCTGTATGAGATGAAAGCTGGCCAGCATCGCAGCGATGCCCACGAATCTGCATGAGTGTTGTAAAAGGCAGGTGAACTCAGAGCAGCAAAATGTCAGCCCCCCTCAAAACCTTTATTAAATAAATAAATCTGCAAACATCTCTTGGGATTTCACAAAATAAAAACAAGGTGACTTTCTCCTCCCCATATGGTGCCAGGCTAGCTTGGTGATTGTTCTTCCGTTAGTTATCTTACAAATCAAGTGCAGAGGGTGATAGGAAGAAGGTTATAGAAACCGTAATCGTCGTGGGTCTCTGTTTTACAGACACCTGGAGGTTTAACTGTGGGCAAGTATTAGGGAGGTTTCCCAAGCCACTCAAAAATCAGCTCCAAGGTGCTAGCCATCATGATCTTCTGATAGCCCATTCACCCATTCACAGCCACTGCCATCCTCACTGGCAGTGAGAGTCAGAGTCAGATGGCCGGAGGGAACGAGGTGGGGTGGGGGCAGAGAGGGGGTGTTTCTCTCGGGAGAATCAAGACATAGATTTATGAACTATTTGCCTTAGAAGACTGTCATCTATAGGGCTTTCTCTGTGACCACAAGTCATTCTGGCCATATTGGGTCAGTGAGGGATGGAGAATGAGCCAGGCCAGGAGTCCCACAGCTTGTGTTCAGTTATCAGAAATCTGGGTTTCCTGGAACAACCCCTCAGCTTCTCAGAGTCACCACTGACCTATGTGCAGGTGAGGTAAGGCATTTGCATCCAGTAAGCTTCAAGATGCTTCTGCACTACAATATCTTACTTTTCTCTCTCTGCCTGATGCTACACATTAAAATTCCCGATTCCAGTGCCCATTGAGATCTATTTCAGAACTGTGTGGGAGCCTCCTGAATACTTATAAGGGCATTGTACTTGGCAAGAGAAAAAGGAAAAGAAGGGTGGAAGGCACCGAGGGCCTGGTTTGCTAGTGTCCTGACCAGAAGCTAAAAGAAAAGGACTAGGCGTGGTCATCCTTGAAGGCCATGTTCTGCTGATGGGACGTCATCTCGGCTGCTGCACTTGCCTCTGCCCTCTGTTCACTCTTCCCATCCTGTTTCCTCCTCTTTATTTTCTGACCCTTCCCTCTCTCCTTTAACTAGTCCCCAAAGGCAAGCAGCTCTGTCCACTAGCATTGTTCAGAATCCCTCATATTACTATGGGAAGTTAAAAAAAAAGCATCAGACTCTATGGCTGAAGGGGGAAAGGATAGAGAAAGCTTACATTTCTCTTCAGCAAACCACCAGCTGACCTCCAGAAAGAGGCTTCTTTATTGCTCTCTCATGGCACATAGACACCCACCTGCTCATTATGTAAGCATCATAACACACACACACACACACACACACACACACACACACACACACACACACACACACACACATCAGGCATTCTTGCATGCTTTGGTGACATGAAAAGTCACTAACTTTAAAGAGATCTCATCTAAAAATGTTCTACCCAGAACAGTAGTTTGGGGACATGTTTTCCTGGTTTCTTTCCTATTGGTGTGAAATAGTCTGACAAAGCAACTTAAGAAGCAAGGGGTTTATTTAGTTCCTTGTCCTGGGAGAGTCACAATGGCAGGGGCTTGAGGTCACATCGCATCCACAGTAAAGAAGCAGAGAACAATGGGGAAATGCAACTTTCTGTGAAAGTCTTCCCAATTAATGTCATCAAGATAAAGCCCCCACAGGCCCATCCAGAGGCCCATCATCAAAATGATGCTAACTTCTGTCAAGCTAACAACCCTTGCTGTTTGAATTTCACTTCTTGTCAACTTGACACCCGAACATCATTTTTAAGACATGGTCTTTCATCTTTTGTCCTCATTGGCTCAAGACTACATTATACTATAAGATGCATTCAGTCCAACTTAAAACAACCCTATACCTCCCAAGCGTCCCAACACTGTCAAAATTGTCCTAACTATGAGCCCTTAAAAATTAAAAAAAAAAAATACTTCCAACATATAATGGCACAGAGAAAGAATTCCCATTCCAAAAGAGAAAACAAGAAACAACCAAATTAAAACACCCCGAATCCACTAGGGTAACTCATTCCTCTGGCTCTCCCTCTGCAGCACATGTAAATTCTCTCTTGGGTGGACTCCACTTTGTGTGTGAACTCTCACGAAGTCACCCTCTACCTAAGTAGGGATAGGGCATAAAAAGATGAGTTCTGAAGATTCTAAAATGTTTGTCCAAAGAGTTCTGCCCCGTGCTGCAAAGGCTTATCCGGTGTGTGTCTTGCCGAAAAAAGTAAAACTTCAACACCCTAAAGAAAACAGAGATCGTCTCTCCTATTTCATTTGCCTTCTGTTGGCTATATTGATTTTCTCAGCACTCTATCAATTTTGGTGACAAAGCAAAGATTAAATGGTCCAGATGTCTGCCTGCAGCAGCAGATTTTGCTCTCTGGGGACTCATCTCATGTTCCTTCACATACTGGAAGCAACTTAAGCCTTTGCCTGGGTAAGATGTGAGGAATCCCACAGCAGGGGCAGGATGTGGAAGGACACATTCCTAGGTCTTTGTGTTGCAAAAAAGGGAAAAGTGTTACAGAACCTGCAGAAAGGCATCGGGATGTTATATATATATTTTGATTATATATTTTTAACACTTTCCAGACAGTGAGCTCTGACTTTTCAAATGAACACTGCCCTCGAATGATAGAAACAGATATGGTACTCAAAATTGTGGGATTTTTTTTTTTGAGATATGGGAGGAGATGTGAATTTTATCTGGCCTTATTTTTCTGCTCAATTCTGATTCATCACATAGAGTTCTCTTCTTTGTTAATATTTTATAGAGTGAAACAAAGTCATTCAGGAGGTAACCTGGTGACAGCTCGTATCAGTGCTGTTTTCTATGCACCTTGGCAAAAGAAGGGAAATGATGGGAAAATAATGAGAACTCACTAGTTTGCCAAGGCTTGAGGTTTTTACGATCAAGCTGCTCAGAGTGCCTCACTGCAAGGAGCAGGACAAAGTTTCAAAACTCAAAATAAAATCAGAACTATTTTATTCCTCCATAGCCCCTGAGATGGATGAATCAAATCAGCTCTCCGTAACTCATGCCATTTTTCTCACTAAGTTTGGATAGGATCTCAGATGGCAGCGCAACAGCATCTATTCATTCTGTCTGCATCCTCCTGCTTGGGTCTCAGCCTCAGCACCCAAAGGGAAGCTGCCTTTGTTCATTTCCTCCCTTCCCACAATCCTGCTGGACTCTTCCTCTGTGACTTCCTAGTTATCTTCCTGTATCAACAGCCTCATTTCCAAGGATTAAGTCCAGTCGGGTGTAATTCCCACGTCTTATCCAACGCAGATCTTCTCTTGGGCTCTTCCACAGAGCAGCAGCTGGAGGACTCTGTGCTCTGTCTCTTTGTGCGTCTTCACTTTTCTCGTCCTTGGCTTCCCCCACTGCCTATTCCACACGGGCCTTTGGGGGTTGGGGAAGCACGGTACGGTTCAGAACATAAGCAATGAACATTATACCTGCCTGGTACAGTTTAGTCATAGGCCGGTGCCCTTAAATTGCAAGTGATCAAAGACCGCTTTCCCCATGGCCCACAAGAGCTGTGCTCCACAGTCCCAAAAAAGAAATCACCGTGCTTCTGGCTGACCATATGAACCTCTTCAGCTTTTAGGAGTGATGGAATCAGCCAGACCTTCTCAATGGGTGTTGCCATACGCACAGGTGGTCCTGGGGAGAGAATTTTTCTGAAGTGTTGTAGCCTGGTCAGGCCAAGAGAAAACTCTGTGCCTTTATTCCTTCAAACTCTGGCAAGTTGTTAGAAACAAAATTTTTCCTCTTGGCTCTGTTCCCACAGCTCTACAGTCAGATTCTTGCCTTTTCCTACATTCAAGAAAGGCCAGGCCCTTCCCTCTGTACTCTACAAACTTAACGTTTCACCAATAAAGTTCTCTCTGGAACTCCGATCTGATCAGGGCTGGGAGGTGGCTCAACGGGTAAAGTGCTTGGCATACAGCTTGAGGATCAGGGTTCTGATCCCTAGAGCCAAAGTAAGTGGGGAGGTCACTTCTAGTTGCAGAACTCTGAAGGCAGATTCAGGGGATTAGTCAGAGCTGACTGGCTAGCCAGGCCAGCTGTGTCAGCAAGCTCTGGCTTCAGCTGAGAGGCTCTGCTTCAGGAATAGGTAGGAGGCTGTTGAGGGAGGCTTCTAAACATCAGTGTTGTACTGCCACATGTGCATGTACCCACACACACACACACACACACACACACACACACACACACACACACACACACACACACACATTAAAAGCTTAAGAATAACTCCCTCAACCACTCCCCTTTGGTCACGCTAAGAAAGAGAAAGAAAACATGCCATGAGAAAATACAGCAGTGACAGTTCCCTTCAAGAATCCTGTCTCTAGCCTTCTCATATATCTACATTAGAGAAAAAGTGGGGATTAAGCTGGGACAGTTGCCTGTGTGACAGGTGCTGCCGCTTGTTATATGAACAGTCCATCTCCATGTTCTCTGGAATATAGAGGTTCTTGGCTGTGTGTGGTGACAAACTTAGAAAGGAGATACAAAGGGTCAAGGTCAGTGTGAGCTACATAGCAAGAAGGTGTTTGAAGAAAAAAAGAAATAGAAAGTGATGGAGGTTGAGGGGAGGGAGAAAGGAAGGGACAGAAAGGAGGGAGGGAGGGAAGGAGGGAGGGAGGGAGGGAGGGAGGGAGGGAGGGAGGGAGGGAGGGAGGGAGGGAGGGAGGGAGGAAGGAAGGAAGGAAGGAAGGAAGGAAGGAAGGAAGGAAGGAAGGAAGGATAAGGAAATAGAGACAGGCTCTATTGCCCATGTTCTTGGCCTTGAGAGTTTGGCAGAGTGTATAAGTCTGTCAGACAGTAGAAGTCTGTCTATCAAACAGTAGAAATCTGTTATCATCAGATTTCTGAGGAAAAAAATAGCCTATAAATGGGAAAGATTTCTTTTAGCTTAGGATTGCTCAGGATTTCAGAGGTTTCAGTCCCCAGGGTCCATTGGCCCCACTGTTTTGGGCCTGAGATGAAACAAAAGACCATAGTGGTTTGAATACATGCAGGGGCTGCTCTCTTTACAGCTATAAGTCTAAAGAGCAGAAGGAACCATAGACAGGCATACATCTAGTGATCTTTCGATTCCAACTAGGCCCCACCCCTAGTTTCTACAACCTACCAATAATGCTACCAAATTGTGAATGCATTAATCACTTAATCCATTGACTAGGTCAGATGCCTTATGATCCACTATTTCCCCCCAAACTCCACTGCGGAACATTGCATTGGGAGCCAAGGCTTCAGCATATGACTTCTAAAGGAATATTTCACATCCAAATTAAAGCAAAATCCCACCCAACGTTCATGTACATTCCTTTCATCTTTGAATGCTGTATAAAAGACTGGAGTCTTGCTCTATTAAAGACCCACTCCAAGCATCGAACTAAGAGTTCCTGAATGTAGCTATGAGATACGTCATGTGGGAAAGGATGAGAGTTGACTTGCTGTCTTTGAGTTATATCTATTCATCATGGCAGCAGCCCAGCCCAGTGGCTATTTCCATCTGGAACACGTTTCTTCAGCCCAAGTTGTGCAGGCAGCAGCTTGTCTGAATAGCTAGGGAAATGGAAGTGGACAAGGCAATGAGAGCAAAAAAATGTGACCAAAAAGGGATGAGTCCTAGCTGAGTAGGCCATCTTTAGGGAAATTCTGGGTAGCCGGGCTGTTTGAAGATATAAGTTCAGGAATTGTTCTTTTAGTAATACACAGCAAATGGATGGTGGTAAGAAGCATCTAAAGTTATCCAAAAGGCTTTACTGATATAGAAAGCTGCTGTAAGGAAGAGGGAGGCTCTCTTCAGAAGCAAGTACACAGGCTACACTCAGGCGTTAAGCTTCAGCTGATACTGCCACAGATTGCTATCTTTCTAGTGAATTCAACAGTGTTTTACTCGGCATAAACTTCAAGATTTTAAGTATAGCTAAGCATTCAGTACTAATAGACTTCCTGGGTATGGCAAAGCAGTACCGTCTACGCTAGCTTGACTACAAATTAACATTCTGATTCTTAGTCATTGTCTCTATTTACATTCTCATACTTAATTAAATTGGTTTTTCTGGTGCTCTGGTTTGTTTGGAGAAAGCATTTCTCATGGTATGCTATATAGCCTAGACTATGCTCAAATTTGTGGTCTTCCTACCTAGGCCTCTACAGAGCTGGGTTGTACCAACATGACTGGCCTTTTAACTCTGCAATGATTTTTTTTTTATTATAAAATCCTATTATCCTAGAATACACCTGTAGTAGATTCTATCTAATCAAGTTTCCCTTTACCCAAATACTAAGGATCTGATCAAAATCACCTTTCCCCATGCTACTAGAAACTCAGCTCAACTCTGAGCCACATAAAATTGGTCTGAGCTGGGTAGAAAAACTCCCATAATGCCAAGTGCTAGACATGGTTTCTTAGGATACCAAGCTACCCTCTTCCTTCCTAAGGACAGAAGTACAATGATCACAGGGCTACATCCCACTAATCCCCAGCTGCTCCTCCTCAAAGCAGATGCACTCAGACAGGGTTTTGTCATTCTGCCAGCCTGGCCTTCAGGATCAGACACCTGAATAGTGGTTTCTAAATCACCCTAGCAGGTAAGCTGTCTTTTATTTCCTGTAAAAAAAAAAACAAAAAAAAACAAAAAAAAAAAAACAACTTCCTGTTATTCAGGTTGAGGATAAATAGTACCCCATGGTGTCAACACGGGAGCTCTAGAAAAGAAAAGAAGGGCAGCTGATTGTGGTCTAGGTCAGTGGTGAGACTTGGTGTCAGCAATCTTGGTAGCAATTTTGGCAACCTCTCTGACTCACTTTGGGCAAGTCCCATGCTGTTTTCCGGGTGCTCTTTGGACTAGAAATGTGACTGTGGTTTGCTTGGCTCAGCTTTGTGAGTATGAGTTGTCGAAGAGGCATTTCAACCGCAAATGCAGGGATGGAAATAGTATCCCCACAGCAGGTGAGCAACTGTCCTTGACCATCTCGTGTCTGTCAGCTGAGAAGATGTGTTTGTAATGGGGCTGTGGCTAAGAAATTTCTCTAGCTCAGTGCAATAATAACATGAGACTGGAGTGGAACTGGTTATTTCCTGTGATCTCTTAGGGGCTTCCTAGACTCTTTGGAGATGGATCATCTATCTCATCTTGGGCAGAATGATTAACCTCTTCCTGGATGTAGCAGTTTGAGTTCCGTTAGAAATAGACATTAAGCTAGAACGGGGGGGGGGGGGGGGGTGTTTATAAAGAACCAAGACAGAAACTGCCTGTGTAGCTCATTACCACAGTGGGTACCTTTAGAAGCCACAGTGGTGGTTAAGGTTCCATAACAATGCTTTAACCTTAGTTATTTTTAAAAAGCAAAATGAATAACAAAACAAGAATAACAAATCCAGCCCAGGTGATTTCATTTTTATACCATGCAACATGAACTAGAAATTTTCATACTGAATAGAAATCCAAGAGTACCTTGTAGCCACCGAATAAGTTCTCCCCGAGTGGAAAAAGTACCTTCATTATAAGATGTAGACCCTGAGAAAGAGGAGAGGCCAGACTTTTAACAAAATAGCCCAGCAATTATGTCCTTGGTTGCTTGTTCACTGGCTAGGAGCATCATGGAGTGGCATGTCCTTGGTAGGAATGTCATCATGAATCCACAGGCGGGCAATTGAGACTGACAAGCCAGTTTCAGAGGCTGCAGCAAGTTCTGCTGTAGGATGGTCTTTCTGCACACAGTGAATGTGTGTTGGTCTCACTGGTTGCTAAATAAAGCTGCTTTTACCAAGAGCCAGGCAGAATAGGGAAGGCTAGGTATTACATTCAAGCTAAAGATGAAAATGAAGTAGGGTGGTGTCCAGGAGATGCTAAAAGCTGCCCAAGAAGCAAGATGTGAAAGAATTGGTAAGCCATGGCTACATGGTGATACATAGACTTATCTAAAAGGGGGGGGGGGAATAATGTAAATTTAAGAGCTAGCTAGTAATAAGCCTGAGCTACCAGCCAAACATTTAAAATCAATATAAGCCTCCGAGTAGTTATTTGGGAATAGGACAGAGGGAGAAATTTGTCCATTTACAGAACTCTGTCACAGCTCTGTACCCTCACAGTGAGATATGAGGAAACAAAATCTTACAGCTTTTTCTTCCTGGAAGCACCCGTGTGAGGTACTGCTTCACTTCTGACATAACAAAAGGCAGCAAGGATTCAGCTCGGTTCTTTTATACCACCATGAATTCTTAGTAAATGGAATTATTGATAGTCACATTCATTTTCCATTAGTAGAATGTTCTTGTTGGTGCAGGCTGGACCCTGGGATTGTATTAGAGGGAGGGGCATTTGACTGTAAAATAAGAGGTCTTCCTTACAAAGGACTTACAGAAGTCCTTTGTGTTCAACTTGCAGGTTTGTTGATTTGATATACATACTAGTTTTAAAAGTTATAGTAAGGAGTATTTATTATATGTCAAATTGTGCTGCCCCTAAATTAATATATTGAAATTCTAAATTCTTGTATTCAGAATGTGGCTGGGGGTGGGGTAATAAAGTCTATTTCTTTTCCTGTGCTCATGATCAAGTACCTACCAAAAGTAACTTAGATGAGAAAAAATTTACCCTGGCTTGGAGATGAGGAAATGCAGTCCTTACTGGTGGAGAAGCTGTCAGAGGTGACATTGGTTGTCAACTTGACACTCCTGGGAAGGGGGAACTTCCTCTGAGGAATTGTCTCCACTGGATTGGCTTGTAGTCATGTATGTGAGGCATTTTCTTAATCATTAACTCATGGGGGGAGCTCACTGTGAGAGGTACCAACCCTGCAGGCAGGTCTGGGTTGTATAAGGAAATTAGCTGAGCAAGCTGGCAAGCAACACTTCTCCTGTGGTCTCTGCTTTAGCTCCTTCCCTGACATCCCTCAGTGATGGCCACAGTGACCTTGGAGTTAGAAGATGAAATAAACCCTTTCCTCCCTAAGTGACTTTGGTCACAGCAAGGAAAGCCATCTAGAACAAAAGCCATGCACAGCAGCCAATGGCTCCATGTTGGTGGGAGCATGTGGCTAGGACCTCTCACCTTCTAACATACTGATATAAGAGTAAACAGAAAGTGGACCGTGGCAGGGATATGTCATAAATCTACTGGGGAACACATGTCAAAGGATCCATAACCTCTCCAAACAGTACCACTATTTGGACACCAACTGTTCAAACATATCCATCTGTGGGAGACATTTTATAGTCCAAGTGTAATATGGAGCATTGTCCATGCAACTGATAAGATACAGAAGTGTATCCTTGAGAAAAAGGAAACTTTAAATGTATGGAGAAACATAATTGGAGAATGACATATAAAGACTGAGTGCTTTGGGCCAAGAAACACTAAGAGGCTATCATCAGACCAACGGAAGCTAGAAGATGTGTGGGGCACATCTTCCTTTACAACCCTTCAAGGGAATCAACTCTGTTGACATGATTTCAGACTCATAGCCTCCAGCATGGTGTGACAATAAATTCCTGTTGCTTAAATCCCCTTAGATGCAGCATTTCGTTGTCAGCAAACTAATCTATATATGGAACATCACTTAAAAATTGATAGATTTGCTACACAAATCTGAATTTGGGTCTTCTGTGAGAGGACACCAGAGCTCTGGGATGGAGGCCCGGGCATCAGATGGGAATAGAAGCTGCAAACCATGGTAGATTGCAGAACTCAGGCCCTTGCCCACCTACATGAGAATATGGGCCTTGTGCTATAAGGTGGTCTGATATTTCCCATAGAATTATGGATTCCATTTCCTGTTGTTAAGGAAATATGATTTCAAGTACTAGCAACTAATTCATTAGCTTAGACGGACACTTCTCTGGCCCAACCCACTTTACTTAATCTGCCCAGCTCCTTAGCATCTGAGTCTGTGATATCTCTTTATTCATACTTGAATGCCTTAGAAAGATGACAAGAGAAATTACATTGAAGTAAAAGAGATTATTCAGATTTTCATGAAGAGAAAGTGAGCTTTGATCTGCCATCTTTCTTTTGCCTTAGTGGGGTGAAGACTTGTCCAGCATTGCTTTCATGTTTTTGGGTGAGCACACACAAGAGGGCTTCCACACAGGAAGATACAAAGTGAACACCGCACATGAACTGAATGTGTTGGATTGTTTCTACTATTCTTACTGCCTTCTCACTAAAAGAAGACAACTTCTTATTAACCGGGCACTATATCCTAAAAACAAAAACAAAAAAAAATTAAGTATACTTGTTCTGAGCTAATAAATAGAAAAACAATTCTGTCCAAGCCACACTGCACAGCTCTTCTCCATCATATCTTAAATAAATGCATACATTGCTAATAGTGATAATAGCTACCCATATAAAAAGCAGACCATGGGACAAGTACTGTTCTAGATTAATAAATTGTACTGTTATTTCCTTATAATTATGTCGGGCAATTATGTTAGGCACACAATAAGCATTTTATATACATAATCTCATTCCATACCCTTATCAACCCCATGGGGAAAGCAGAGTTGCCTGTCACTCCCGGAGGGAGGGTTCCTCATCTGTGGATTCAACTAACAGTGGATAAACAAAATCAGAAAAGGGACTGTACGTATGTTACAGAGTTGTTGGCTTTCTTCCTGCTTTACCCACTAAATGGCAAGAATAATTAATTACACTGTATTACAATTCTAAGTTACTTACAAATGGTTCAAAGTTTACTAGAAGGGCTGAGAATGTACCTTGGTGGCAGAACACCTGTTTAGCATGCACCAAGATCTGATCCTTAACACTACATAAAATAAATACAAACAAGCAAACCAACCAGGTGTTGTGTTGCGTGCCTGTAATTCTAGTCTTCAGGAGCCTGAGGCAAGAGGACTGGGATGAGAAGTCATCTCAGGCTGCACATCAAGGCCCTGTCAATAAATAAGTCATTTAAAATAAATTTCCTTATTTATTTCACATCCTAGCCTCAGTGCCCCCTCCCTCCTTCCCTCTCTGCCCCCTCCCCTCTCCCCACTGTTCCTACCTATCCCCAGTTCACTCCTCCCCTATTCCCCTTTAGGAATGGGCAGGTCTTCCTTGAGTATCAACAAAGCATGGCATATCACGTTGCAGTAAGACTAAGCATTTCCTCATGCGTTAAGACTGGGCAAAGCAACCCAACCATTAAAGGCTAGGCTTAACAATAAAAGCTTCTAAAAGCATATATGACATACATAGGTTACATACATACACTAGTCAATTTTCTATGAAGGGCTTGAGCATTCACAGAGTTTATTATATGCAGGGGCTCTTGGGTCTAATATCATTCAGGTAGCAAAGGATGACAGTATTCCCATTCTATAGACCAGGAAACTGAGGGCCAGACAAATTCAGAAACCTGCTCAGGCCCCAGCACTTCTCCAAGAAAGTGGGATCCAAAGTCAGTTCTCTTCAATGACAGATCAAAGCTCTTCCTAGTCTCCATATTGTTTCTGCTTCAGTCTTTAGTGTAGGCTAGCGGCTCTGGGTCTACCAGGTGCTATTGTCGCCAGGGTCACAAGTTCAGACTCTCAAACCAGCCCTACCTATGAGGACTCAGTATCACTCAACCACACAGTATGCATTTGATAAAAGTTGTGAAAAATATGTCCATTATGCTCTCTGTGTGCCTTTTAGATAAAAGACAGGAAAGTCTTGATGTCTTGTAACTCAGAGAAAGCTTGGGAAGGGATCACATCTGATGCAGTGGTATATTCATCTGTGAAAATTTATTTTGAAGATGACACATCTTTCTTCCTATGTGGATAATTTAATTCAATCAAAAGTAAAGAAAATTTAAATTGCTTCTCATCTGGCATTTGCAGTGTGCAATGAACTCATACATTTGTCTCACAGCTGCCACATATATATACTCATGACTACCTTCTTCCTCACCCCTTCCAATGGATTGTATTAAAATGAGTCCATAATGGCATAGTTTCATCTGAAATTTACCGGCCTGGCCTGTCTTACCCTATATTCTGTTTGTGTGATTTCTAGGCCACTATATGTATGTGGACTCTGTTTATGTCAAGCACTTCCAGGAGGTGGCCCAGCTCATCTCCCCAGTGACCACAGCACCCATGTCTGGCTGCCTCTCATTTTATTACCAGCTTCAGCAAGGGAACGACAATGTCTTCTCTCTTTACACTCGGGATATGGCTGGCGTATATGAGGAGATCTGGAAAGTGAATGGTCCAGGCAATGCTGCCTGGAATCTTGCAGAGATGGAGTTCCATGCTCCTTATCCCATGGAGGTAGGTGAGCCCTGGCCTGGTGGCATGCTGAGATGCTACACACACAGGCATGTGGGTCATTACACTGTACTTTCCTACTTACCTCAATTATGCTTTTGAAGATAGGTACACATTGACTATTTTTTACTTTTAATTTAGTAAAACAAAGAAACAAAGGGAAAAAAACCCACCAAATTGTGCCAATTTATGTAGTGAAGTGTGATGGTTTGATTCATATACACGTTGGGTAGTGGTCAAGTCATGATAGCTAGCACATGTACCACCTCCAACATTTATTGTTTGTTGGTTGCAGCAACATTTAAGACTCTTCTAATTATTTTGAAGTGTATAATGTATCATTATTAACTATCGCTGGCCTTCTGTGCACTAGGAACCAAAGTGTACCCTTTCAGTCTAATTGTAACTTTGTATGCAGACTGACATCCCCCTTTTCCTTCTGCTCCTGATGCACCTGCCTCTATTGTAATCTTTTAGGGGAAGGGAGCTCCAGGGCCAGCTCAGCAATTAAGAGCACAGTCACTCAAGGAGACCAGACAAGGGCAGTTGATCCCTTGGAGCAGGGGTTGCTGGTATTTTTGTTACTATAAATGTTACCCTTGCCTGTCTACCTAGGAAGTCCCATTCCTCAGTCTTTCATACCAGCCAATGCTGTAGCTGAGACCTAGCATCTGAGACACTTGGCCTGGAAGCCTTGACTCTTCTTCCAGTGACCAAGTCCTGTATATCCTCTTCTGTGGCCCTGTGTGGCATTTCGTCCCTTGAGTCTCTCCCTTTGGCCCTCTCACACGGTCTGTCTATTTTTGCCACCCTTTTCTTGCAGCCAGACACTCTGAGCTACTTAGATGCTGCTTCTCCAGAGGTCAGGAGCCACCTGCCTTCCCCCTACAGTGCAGGCTCCATAGTGCTCAGCAAGGGACATCTCACAGCTTCAAGTCTCCAGACTGATTCCCTAAGTGAGCCTGGGCACTCTTTTGACTAGAGAACCAATTGCAGCTGTATCTCTTGGCACCAATCACAGAAGTCCCTCTCTTAGGCCACCAAGGGAAGTTGGACCTAGGTAGAAATGATAGTAAGGTCATCTAGAGTTCATGGAGACGTGTGATAACAAAATGTCTGGTACAAACTGTCCAACAGCTCTGGATGACGCTACACCTTCAAAAGCCTGGGCACTTTTTCTGTGATCACTGTGTAGGTTTTCTCCAGGCATTCAAGCCCGCTGATGCTGGAACAAGAGTAGTCTGGCTGTTTGTTCTACGTATAGTCCTTTGATTCAAAGGATCCAGGCAGCAAGAGAAACTTCCCATAGCTGCTAATGAAAGGGTTGAATTCCCACACTCAGCCTTTGCTCAGCTACAGGAAAGTGCACATCAGAAAGCATGCTTACAACACAAACCTGAAGAATGGTTTTTGAACACTAACAGTGATTCTTTAACAATGTTTTAATGGTGATTACCACCTGCCCAAGGCCGCAAGGGGTTATGGGTCTCCCTTATTTGTTTCATTAAAGTCAGTTTTGAAGGTTTTCTTTAATTAACAGAATTGTCTTCCTAGAAAAAAATAATTTACTTTCTTTTTTGCAACAAAAACAATGTTATAAAATTAGAAGAAGACTTATCATTAGAGCCTTAATTTGAAACAAATTTTGTTCTTATGTTACAACTTTTTGTAATTATATACATGATAAATATCCAAATTCAAATAATTAGAAAATCCAAAGGAACAAAAATAAGTTAAACAGCTTCACAACAACAAAAACAAGTGACATTGTAGTGTTTATTGCTAGAGATCTTTCTTTAAGCGCATATCTGAATCCTTATCTATACCTGTGTGACTCTGAAGACTTCCCAGAACTGACGGTGTTTACTGCACTCTAAAGTACAAAAATACAATCATGCCCATATTCACAGAGGACAAAGGAGAAAACAGAGCTATCCAAGAAGTCTGACATCTTTTTTCTAGGTCACACAGCTGGTAGATGCCAGCAAGTTTAAGAGCCTTCCTAGAGTAAAATCTAATGCACAGCTGCAGGAAGTGCTTCCGTCTGTCTGAGGACCCCATCAGGCCACAAGGATCTGGGGCGTGCAACATCACGGTTGCTGAGCATTTACAGCTATAAGAAGAGTCTTTGCTGCCAAAGTTATTAATACCCCCAGCTTTTCACTTCATACTTCATGCAGCATCTTCTCCGGTTCCCTTCAGAGAAGTGGCTCCTTCTCCTGGCTGCTTTTCAGTGATGCCATCTGCTAGCCTGCTGTAGAACTGGGGAAGGCTGAGCTCCGGCTCCACTTCCAATGTGCTCTGTCTGCTGCTGGTGTGCCTGACACTCTTCTGTCTCCTTCCTTTCCCCTAAGATCCCTCACTCCAAACAGAGCCGGAGAGAGCACAGTGCCTTTGTAGAATGTCTGCTATTTCCTGTCAGAAAGTCTGATCAGGTTTTGATTTGCTCTTGCAGCCCAGTGGAAATTTTTCTGTGAGTTTGGGCTACAGAAAGAAAAGAAATGCTACCCCAGAAAATTTTCCTCTATTAAAGTCAAATGAGTCACACATCAAGACACATTCAGGCAGGCATGTGTACATGCACGTGCGCACAAACACACACAAACACACACACATACAAACACACACCACACACACATACGCACACATATACCACACACACATACAAACACACACAAACACACACACACATACACACACCGCACATACACCACACACACACAAGCATGCACACACATACACACACAAGCACACACACATATGCACACACCACACACACACACACACATACACACACACACACACACACACACACACACACACACACTGATAGTGTTTTCTTTACAAACTACATTTGTCCAACATAAGCTCTTCAGACAACATTTTCGTGAATGAGGCATTGCTGGATATTTTTTTTTTAAAATCAGCACTTGAGAAGTCAGAATGCTGAGTACTACTAACCCTTACCATGCATCCTTGGGTCCATGTGTGTGTGATTTTGCTCCTCTAGTCTGAGTCTGATGTTTGTGTTGCTTGCTTTTATTAATTGCCAAGAAAAGGAATTGGCACTGGAGAAATCAGTGAGCTCAATGTCACCACATTCTCAAAGTGCATTTCAAAAGGAAAATAAACACAGGAGACTTCTTCACAGAGAACACTGGCATATGGGCTGTGCTTGGCAGACCCTTGTCAGAGAGAGCTTTTAATCTCTCTGTTCAATGTGAGCAATTCTTTCCCTCCCTCCCTGAGTGTTCCAGTGTTATTGGTCCATAGTAGGGACAGGACACACATCAAAGTTTTCCCTTTTATAAGGACTAGGGACTCCAATCTATATTTATGAATAGAGACCTACTGGTTGTGATCTCTTCTTAATTACATTTGTAAAACCTCCCTCACTCTCCAATAGGGAAACAAACTGAGATCCTAGGGATTAGGATGCAGGGTAGCAGCTGCATCCTTTAGATGTGCTTGCCTTCTCTACCAGAGTCTACGTACAGTAAGCCAGACCCATGTATTTATACCTTCCTGGCCCTGGCATGCATTCAAGTTTCAAGCTGTGACCCACAGTGTGACTTATCGTTAACTCACACAATATAGACTGCACACCTGGATTGTTTTCCTAACACAATCTGGGACTGTGCTGATCACACGTGATGTCTTATTGTCACACACAGGAAGTCCAAAGTTAGTAAGAGGGAGACAAGGAAGTAAAAGAACATGGATTGATATCATTGACCCCTCATCTTTGTGAATCCACTGGAGCACGTCTGGAGAGGCCTAGGCACGGTACCCATGTCTGACTACTGTGTCTTTGCCCACGATCTCATCTGGAGTTCCGTATGGAGCAAGGGGCACAAACATGTTAGTTGCCTGTACATAATGGAAGAACATAATATATTTTCTTTACTGATGTTTTCTTATAGGTGAAGCTCATGATGTTAATAAATTCTGGAATTCTGTCAGAAATATCGTGGGCATACCAGCTAATAGCCAAGGAGTAAAGAATACAGTCACTAGTAAATACAAATTTCTTGGTCGATTATGGGTTGCTACAGCAAAATATCATAACGTCACTGATTTATAAACATCAGAAATTTATCTCTCACAGTCTAGAGACTAAGAAACCCCAAGATCAAGATGCTGACACCACACTGTGCCTGGGGTCCTTTTCCCAGTGCATAGATGGAGTCTTCTATTTTGTCTCGACAAGAAGAGAGCTCCTTGGGACTCAAGAACAGAGGGCTCCACCGTCATGAGCTAATCACCTCCTCAAAGGACTCCCTTCCTAATACCATCAGATTGAGATTAGTCCCCAATAGATAACATTTCAGCAGGCAAAAGCCCTCAGAACACAGTAATTTTATTTTCCCTGGAAGGTGCTGTGGGTTGGGCAGAGTGATTGCCAAACATATTGGAAAGTGATTACACCAGTCCTTGTAACTTGGCTCCAGTTGATTTGATTGACATGCCATTTCCAATCATATAAGAGCAAGAACATATGTAAATATGAGCTAACCTATCATTTTCCTACCCAGGTTATTTTCGAAGTTGCGTTCAATGGTCCCAAAGGAGGCTATGTTGCCCTGGATGACATTTCTTTCTCTCCTGTTCATTGCCAAAATCAAACAGGTGAGTCCTGCCCATTCTTCTCGTTTGGAATGCACCTGCCTCACCGACCGCCCAGAGCTGGCTCTTGTTTGGTCCTGTCTGATGTTCCCTCCCCTTTGTCTTAACATATCTTTAGAAGCTCATCAACTGAATAGTCGTTTTTTTCTGGGTTTTACCCTCTTTTATCTCTCATATAGTGGATTTAATTTCTTTGATACTACACACAAGTTTTCACGAGGGACCTTTGTTTATTCGCCTTATTAAAAAAGAAAAAGTTAATTATTAATTTACTCAAATTAATTTATCTGTTTAAAGGATACCTTGGGTCCATCCAATGAGCAGCTAAATAATTTAGAGAAAAACACAAAACAAAATGAAAAACTCACAACCTACTGTAAGAATAAAGACATCATGTGTCTTGGAGACTTAAAATTAGAGGTTTTACTCTAATTTTAAGTCTCCAAGACACATGATGTCTTTATTCTTATAGATATTAGTATTCAATAGGCATCTCTTGGCTAAACAGTATGTGACCTACTCATACTGTTAAGTGAACCCTTACATCATTTTATCCAGGCCAAAATTGTACTTCTATAACTTTGAGGTCTGAAAGGAGAGGAAGTTCTCTCTTTCTTGGAAAATGGATAAACAGTATTTCACAGTAAAGATGGCAGTAGTTAAACAATGATACAATTAAAAGCACTTGACCTTACTGTTCAGCAAATTCAATTCCTCTTGACACTGTGTCCATCCCATCTTACTAACAAGCAGTCTTTCTGCATCTGGAGCATGAGAAATCAGTTAGTGAAGTTGACCTTTGTGGCCTGGTCTTAAATGTGCTTTCTGTATATATCAAGTAGACTAAGTTAACCTTTTTTACTTGAGATAAACTGTTATCCCCATATTAGAGAGAAGCCTAATTTGCTAACAAAAACACTAAGGGTTTTTTGTTGTTGTTGTGTGATGGTGGTGGTTTGAGTGAAAATGTCCCCCATAGGCTCATAGGGAACAGCACTATTAGGAAGTTTGGCCTTGTTGGAGTAGGTGTGGCCTTGTTGGAGTAGGTGTGGCCTTGTTGGAGTAGGTGTGGCCTTGTTGGAGTACATGTGGCCTTGTTGAAGTAGGTGTGGCCTTGTTGGAGTAGGTGTGGCCTTGTTGGAGTAGGTGTGTTCTTTTTGGAGAAAGTATGATTTGAGGGTTCAAGCCCGCCCGGCCTCTCTTCCTGCTGCCTGCAGATCTGGATGCAGAACTCTAATCTACTTCTCCAGCACCATATCTGCCTGCATGCCACCATGCTTCCTGCCGTGATGATAATGAACTTAACCTGTGAACTGTGAGCCATGCCTAATTAAATGTTTTTCTTTACAAGAGTTGCAATGGTCACTGTATATCTTCACAGCAATAAAAACCCTAAGGCATTTTCTTATTGTTGTTGTTTTACTGACTCAAATTCTTTTAAAAAGGAATTACTGAGACCATTTCAATCCAGAGCCTCAGGCATGGGAGGCAAATAAGTACCCCACCTCCTGAGCTACCCACCTAACTATGTGCTTACATATTTTAAATAACTTAACTCAAAGATTAAAATAGTTCCTAAATTTGATAGAACACATTGAAAAAATAGTTTTACTTCTTATATAAATTTGATTGCTGCTGGATACCACCAGTTAACGTCTCAATTATGATAATGGTAATTTTAAAGTTTCCTTGTCATTATTTTTGAAAGTTTTTCTTCTCTGTTTCTGGGCACTTACATCAAACCTTTCTATTTCTAAGTAAGGCACGTGGGAGAAGCAATACTTGCTCAGTGTCTGCACTGGTTGGAGGGTGGGATGAAATTATCCAGGAAGTAATAAAACCAACTTGGCAGATGCTTCTAAAAAGAGATGCAGAATGTGTCTAAGCACTTACTTCCCTACAACACTGGTCTGACTGGAAAATGGGGGGGAAATGATTCTAGCAAAACGAGGTTACTTGGAAGAGCCAGTGTCTCCTCAATGTGGAATATGCTCACACAAAACCCCTTTCCCTGCAGGAACCCACATTTTTTTTTTCATAAAGTACATCAGTCAATACTCCATATTAGTCTTTAGGACTCCTTATCATGCATGCCAGGAGTGCTTTTAAAAGTCACTTAATTGCAACATTTTAGTATTATGCCCAATAACCAGAAAATGGATTCTCATCCCTTCACTCACACGTATAAGCTGTGTGATTCTGCCATGGCAATTTTTTAAAAGATGTATTTATTCTCATGTGTTTTGCCTGCATGTGCATGCACACAATGCCCACTGTGGCCAGAAGAGGGTGTCACAACTACTGGTTCCAGGTGGTTATGAGCCATCATGAAGGTGCTGGGATGGCAACATTGTATCACGATGTCAAAAGTTAGGATACTCCTGGGAGTTTACACAATTGCCTTTTGGTCTGTAACTCCTAGAACACTCAACAAGCCTTCCTGTCTACTTCTGGATCTAACTTAATGCCCAACTCCAAAATGTTGGCATATACAGGTTCAAGCTTCTCTCCATTCCACATCCAGGCCAAGAGTGCAAGAGTCTTGGCATTCATGGTTACTCATCGAAACTACTCAGAAGGCCACAGGAGCCAATGGGGATCATTCATCAACACCTAGGCATGACCCGGAGTTCCTGTCTAGTTTGAAAATGACTCTGACTGCTAACTAAACTGTAAATGGAGCTACTGACATTTTCATGTCTTGGTTTCCTAAAGTGTATCTGCCACCTATTGAGAGCCCACCCTTGTGTCATCATGGTTCTCCAGTCTAGGACCGGGTCCCACACATGCTTACTCTTCCCCCAGGCAGCATCAAATTATCTCTGCTGTCTTTAAGCTTCCTCATAGGAAATAAAACTATGCTCCAAGGTTAGTGTCCTTCACTGATTGCTGTGTCCAGTGTTTGTCTCTTACTGCAGAGGTTAAGGAGTCTTTTAGATTGCAGCAACAGTGTTAGTTTGTCTCCAGAAGCTCCATGGAGCAGAGGAATGTTCCAACTGTTCTTCCCAGACTGCAGTGCACTCTAGCTAGTGAAGTTTTGTAGTATAATTTTCTGGCCCAGCCTAGCCCTCTGTTCTGGACCTGCCCACAGCTGTTTAGCCCCCCCCCCCCCAATGACTCAGATGCTTATATTAATTACATGATGTTCAGCCTATGGCTCAGACTTATTGCTGGCTCTTTCATCTTAACTGAATCCATTTCCATTAATCTGTCTTGATACATGGCCAGTGGCTCACCTGAATTCCATTACATCTTCCTCCTTGGCAGCAGCTCACCGTGTTTCTCTCTTTATTCCTTCCTCCTTCTCCTTTATTATGCTCAGATTCCCTGCCTGCTTCTAAGCTGCCTTGCCGTAGGCCAGAACCTTTTATTAACCAATGATATTGAAAGCATACAAAAAGGCATCTCACATCAAGGTTGTCTAAAACACTCCCCTTTCTAAGATATTCAAATGTCAGATGGCAAGTAATTTACTAATACATGATGGTGCTCTCTGATAACTTGACTTAGGGAGTTTGGTTTCTTTTCTTTTTCCTATCAACCGATGCTCAATGGCTGGTGTCAGTCTCCAGTTCCTTCCTATGCATCCAACATGTCATTAACACACTCCAACAGCTCAATTTATGATCTTCCCTTGACCCAAACTTCTGAAACGGGCTGTGAGCAAGGGCATTGCCTCCACTTCAAATTCTGGGCAGTATACTGGGGGTTCCATTAGCTTTCAGTTACTGTCTCAATATTCTGCATTAAAAAAAAGACAGTTTGTGATTATCAATTTTGAAATTTTATCTTTATTAGATCATAGACAAATCACTTCTAAGGTCAAGTATTTATCAAATGAAAAACAGAAAATTCTGTTACCATGGAGAAAAGTGATTAAGTTGTTTTTTGTTAGTATATTTGAGATTCAGCTAAGTGATAAGAAGTTACATTAATAACACATATATTCTTCTCCTTTTACTTATTACAGTCACCCACACTCCATAGTTTACATTAAGGGCTGCTGTTGGAATTGCATGTTCCATGAGTGTGAGCAAATATGTAATGGCATGTGCCCACAACTATGGTGTAATAGTCTCTCTGTGTGTGTGTCTCTCTGTCTCTGTCTCTCTCTGCCTCTCTCTCTCTCTCTCTCTCTCTCTCTCTCTCTCTCTCTCTCTCTCTCTCTCTCTCTCTCTCTCCATCACTGATTTTTTTCCCCTGTCTCCTTAATTTTGCCTTTTCCAAAATGAACTTGCATTTGTGGAGTCACACAGATGCATCATTTTCAGACTGGCTCCATTTGCTTAATGTTGTACATATATGTTTCTTCCAGGTCGCTTCATGGCTCCAAAGACAATTTTTTTTCTAGCGCTGAATAATATTCCATTGTCTTAATGTGCCACAGCTCATGTGTCCACTCACCAACTGAAGACCATCATGGCTAAGTCTACATTCCAGCAGCTGTGAATTCATCTGCTATAAACAAATGCTTAAATTTCTGCACTACCTCTATCCCTTCTTACAGACCTAATAATGGAGTTAAGATTTTCTTGCAGCCATCTAGGGAGCGCTGATGAGTAATTTCACTGACCTGATGATCTCTGGGCCAAGCATTTAGGAGTGCCTTGCCATTTCCAGAGCTAAATGGCTGGCTATACATTTTGAATTCTCATTTATTTTTTATTATCAAGTAGAGAAAAATTAGTAAAAAAAAAAATGAGGCGTTGGAGTATCCTCTATGGTAATATATTTTATATTTAACAAAATTAGCCTGGAATATCAGAGAACAGAGCCATTAGCAAAATTAAATATAAAATATGTCACCACACTCCTCTGGCCTCCACCATCCATGGGAGAATGAGGGAGGAATGTGGAAGACTCATCCTGTGTGTGACATTACATTCATTTCTGTGCAGGCCTTGTCTCCTGGGCTTAAGGATATACTCTAGTTCAGACAGAAATATGTGGAGCTGTGTGTGGATAGATCACCAGGCCTAGAGCATCACATCTCTCATTTCTTTTTCCATTGTCAGGCTCGGACATGTGACCTGAAATGCCCATAGTCATTACCCAAAAAGAGAAAGAGAGAGGAGAGATTATGGAACTCCTTTTGTAGCATTTCAAACTCAGATAAAATGTATAGGCACACAGGAGTATGGTAAGAAGCTCTCACAGAGTCTTCCCTCAGATCTACAAATTGATAACATTCGGCAGAGCCAGCATTTGCCTTATCAGGCTGTGAATAGCACTGTACTTCTTTATCCATTGAACTGTTTTATGTATATCTATCTGTCTACAGTAACTGCGGAATAACTAGGAAGTTCAGGAAACTTAATACTGATATGATGTTATTCATTCCCAAAGCATGTAACTATTCCAGCAGTGGTAGTTTTTTGTTCGTTTGGTTGGTTGGTTTTGTTTTGATTTTTTTTTTTTTTTTGATGGTGGTAGTGGTGTTTGTTGGTTTTTTTTAATCTATAAGTTTTTCCAGGTCAAAACTGAATCTCAGGTTCCTTGTAGCAGTTGGTTGAATGATTCTTTTGACCATTTTCTCTGGACGAATTCTTCCACCCACATGAGTACTTTCTTGGTTAGAAAATTAACAGAAAACATAATCTTGTCCTAAACAGCCCTGTGTCGCCAACTGGCTGTTCCCAGCGTGAAAGTTTCTCTACAGATGACTTTCCAGCTATACAAAAAAAAAAAAAAAAAAAAAAAACAACAACCTCTATTTCTCTGGCTCTAAATTGTCCCAACAGCATATCTCACCATTCAGACTAGGTCCTACTGAGCATCCTAGACAGCTGTGGTCACAGCCCCTTTGACCCCAGAGGTCAACCTAAGCTGAGATGCTTCCAATTCCTATGTTGATAGGACCAACTATTATTCCCAGAGGAGCCAGACTTTTCCACATTTTCTCCAGGAAGTCTGGGCCAAAGCAATACTTTGGAACAATGATAAATGATAGTAGAACTCAGCAAAGCCAAAACAATAGCAGCCCCCATTGGCCTGGTGTGACTTCTGAACTACATGGTTTAGGCTGAGGGCTGTTTTCCGTCTGGTGCAGTAGCCAGTCATAACCACTGTGATGCAGAGACTAGTCAACAAAGGGGAATTACCTCTGGAAAATACTATGTCTAAAACACATCTTAGAATGTACACATCTCTTAAAAGTCCTCTCCTTTTTTTTTTTTCTTTCTTTTAAACTTTGTAGGAGACAGTTTGAAAGGTTCGTGTAAATGTTTGCAACCTTTACATTCTCAAAGGATATTCCCCCTTGAAACCTGGCACTTTTTATTTGTGTAGACAATGTGATCAGAGTTCCTTCTTGCCCTCCTTTTAGAGAGGAAAAAAAACAATTTCCCTGTCGTGTCAAAACACTGCTTTGATGATAATCTGTCAGCCCATCACTTGGATAAAAATATTCTGCTGTGTCTCTTCTTTGGTCTCCCTGCACCGCGTAGCCGACTGTTTAAAGGAGTCCTCGGAGAGTCCCGGATGGACGGTAACTTTGGTTCTCATTTGTACAGAGCTTCCCTTCAGTGCGGTGGAAAGCAGCTGTGATTTTGAGGAAGACCTCTGCAATTTTTATCAAGACAAAGAAGGTGCCAGTTGGAGCAGAGTCAGAGTGAAGCCGAACATGTATCGGGCAGGGGACCACACGACAGGAGCAGGTGAGTTAGACGTCTATCGGGCCACACGTCCTGTTTTCACACACCACTTGCTATTCCCGTTCCATTCCCACAAAGGCAATGGGGGGGGGGGGAATACTGAGAACAAAGAAACAGCACTAGGTCATTTTTAAGTGGTCGTTCAAGATGCTATGTTACCCAGAGTATTTGTCAATTCATTTCAGATGAAGTATTTGTTTAAGAAAACGCATTGGATTGCATCTGTGCGAAATCTCTGCAGGAATCCATAGCAACAGAGGCAGATTGGTGGCTGCAGGAGCTGCACTGGCAGAAATTGAGACTGGCTGTGGAATGGCCATGGAGTTGCTTTGGGGTTGATGAAAATGTCAGGAAACTAGAGAATGGTGATGGTTGTTCTTACTTTGAAAGTTAATAAAATAAAAGGGTAGTGAATCACCAAAGGGATAATATTAACATTGTTAAAATGGGAAATCTTATGTATTCTACCACAATAATAAATATCATAGTGAGGAAAAAGCTATTGGAGACCATCTCATGACCATATCTGTCTCAGGACCCAGGTCTGAGTGCCTGTTGAATAATTGAAAGTATTTTGGTAACATCCTCGGGATCCTATTCAAGGGGTAGCAGGGCAGGCGGGGGTAAGGAATTTTGGGTTTCATTTATTTGTCTATGTCCTGGGTGCTGTGAATTTGTCATGAAGCTGAAGAAGCTAAATTTCTAGATATGCTCACTTGCACAGGCCCAGAGATGGCCTCGGAAAGGGCCTTTAAATTTTATGCATATAATTTTATGCCTATAATTTTACATTTTTTTCTTACAGATGGTCTGACTTGTGGAAATACAGGTCCTATAAAGCCTTTCAAAACTTTATAAAATTAACCCCGAGAGGATAAAGTGATGACATAAACCTCACTCTCCTGGCTGAGAACCATTTCAATGGGCAAAGGATATGACAGATAAACATATACACAAATGAGCATAATTCCAAGGGTAGCAAAGGGATAAGAACGTATCCCTGTCTCTTTTAGTTTCCATAGCTGAGGCTGAGACTTAAATAGATACGAATCGGGTTATCAAGAGAAAAATGAAACATTCTAGTAAAATAATTTCATATCCACATGGGAACCTTCACAGGGAAATGAAGACTAGAAAAGTGCATAGGCCTGGAAGCTTCTGTATCATTTTTAATAAAGAATGATAAAGTTGTGGAAAGTAGCATCATGGGAAAGAGACAGATGGTAAATTGTGGGGAAGTGACTGGGAAATCTATGTAGGAAACTAATAAAGACTGGCGTGTTGCGGGTTTGTTTGTATGGACCCATTTTGGGATCGTCTCAGTCTCTACTAAACTGACTTCCATGCAGGATGTGTAATGTAGCCTATGGAGACCAGCTTCAAAGGCTACAAACGGGGTTCAAAGGAAAGATTCACAGCATAGCAAAACTTAAGTCTGTTTGTTTGTTTGTTTGTTTAATACAAGGGTTATTTCTAGAAATGGAATAAATTTACTCACAAACTGTTAGGGTCATACTCTTTATTATTCTTCTGTTACAGCTCTAATTTTTCTCTACAGCTCTAATTTTTCCTACTTCTAATTCCTTCTCTAAGTTCTAATTCTTCTCAACTGTCTTTTCCTAGCTCCTCTGCTCTATGTAGGTACATATATATTTAACAGCAAACTTTGCAATAAAAAATTATAAAAACTGAGGGGAGTGGGTAAGCATAGCAAGGTCCCTGGTTCATAGACTGTGACCTGAAGCTGGGAGCACAGTGTATGGTGAGACAAGCTGTAAAGAGATCGGCACAACGATTCAAGTCTCATTAGCCAGACTTTTAGCAAGCAAAGAATTGGCATAATATCTTAGGTTGCTTTGTGCTAATAACCTTTGTTCTCTAATAGACCCCTGGGAAAATTTCCTTGTATATTTTTTTGTGGAGGTTAACATTATGAAGCCTTTACAGGGGTATTTAGTTTAGTTTGAATTTGCTCTAGGTTATGAATAAAATAAAGGTTATGAATAAGCTAATTGCCTGTAGCTTGTCTTAGACTGGGAAGAAGTTTTTATTTTCTTATGTTAGTCTGGTAAAGAAACAAAACTGTTTTATAAGCATCTTATAGTCCTTGTGGAACAGTAGATCTAGTTATAAAGCATATTCTAGTATATTTCTATTTATCAAAATTATACAGGTTAATAAAAAGTAATTTTCTGACCATCTACAGATATATGTACCCATAAGATTAAGATGTAATCATGAGAATACATGTTCATATTATATGAGATTGCATATTACAGTGCAGATATTGGGGAGATACCACGGCTGTTTTATGCACATGTGAAGTAACAGACAGGAGCAACAGTTTTTAGAGTTGGCAGTCCCATAAGCCTGCTTGAACAAGGTTCCCCTCCATCAGTGAATTATTCATTTGGTGGGTTGACATCTGAGTTATTGATTGCCATTCTGCTGTATCTGTGTCATGGCCTGCAACAGCTCATGATAGATGTGTGCCTTGTTCATGGGAGTTTTTTATGGTTTTATATAGAAAGTGAGAGGGCAGAAGCCCTTTCTGCCTCTACTATCCTCAAGTGTCTTCAGCTGAAAAATAATCAATGTGCCAGAGTGACATATTTTGGGTGCTATGTTCTGATGGCCTTCAGTGCTGTGAGAGAAAACTGAGTAAGGAACTGATTTGGGTTGGGTATTTAGGAGTGGTCTCTTCAACAGAAGATGCAGAAGGCAAGCTTCTCTGACGTCTTTCAGTATGGGGAGAGCTGAACACACCAACTGTGTGGTAACAGGGGCAGCATGGCTGCCTGTGAGGAGAGATAGGAAAGAGGAAGATAGAGCGGGCAATGGATGACAGGACCAAAGCACTGGTGGGAGGGGATAATTACAAAGGGGATAAGAAGCCACTGAAAGGTTTGAGGCAGAGAAAAGAAGGATGACATTTAGGTGACAAAAGGATCTGGCTGGTGCATGTCCATCCATATTTGTCCAATGCCAGAGCAAAGTATGCCAGACTGGGGCTTTTTGTTACGTTCAGGAGGCTGGAAGTCTGGAATCCAGAGCCTGATGAAGATTTTTCTCCTGGCTGCAGACAGAAGTCCTATCATTGTGTCCACACATGTCCCACTTGTGTAGGAGAGAGATTAAACCCCCCGATTCCTCTTACAAGGATGATATTTAAAAATATTTTGGTAAAACTAAACCATAGAGTAAACTCTTAAGTTCCATGAAGAGAACTCACTGAGATCAGATCAGAAAAAAGGAAAACTGTTCTAGTCTGCCTAACTTTGCATACATGGATCCATTTTAAGTTGACTATGTGCATTTTGGGGTTGGTGGTAAGGGAACCTCTGCTGCTAGAAATTTCCTTATGATGTTTAGAAGAAACAACGGAATTGAACACAGCAGTAGCACCTAGGAGGGTCCATTTGGTTAGAAACATGTTTTTTCAGGAGCAGGTTTAATATGTGGTCAAGAGAACAGTGGATTTTGCCCAGACACAGAAATCTCAAATGATGCCAGGCCGCTTGCTTCCCACCACCCAACAGGACACTGCAGGTATAGCCTAGGAATGAACACCTGACTGCCACCAAGAGTGACCCAGCACCAGATATCCAGAGAGCCAGACAGTAGTCCCGAGCTCATTAATCTTGTGTGTGTGTTATGAAAAAAGTATAATTCTTAATGTCATGAATCTGAGTCTATGTACTATCAGATCTATACTGCTTTATGACATTAACTTGAGTTTCCAAGAGATTTCATTTACAATCAATGTGTAAGAACATTTTAAATATTTGTTTTTGTCACTTAAATCAGAAACATTAGAAAAAGCATCTATCTTTATAGTTCAGCATCCATGGAAGCAGTCCCGCTGGCCAACCCCACTGCTTCAGCCATTTTCTACCTGACACTCTGTGCTCCTCACTCTGCATCACTGATGCACTAAGTGGTTTGGTTTTTTTTTTTTTCCTCACAGGGCATTACCTGCTTGCCAACACTAAGTTTACGTTCCAGCCTGGCTACGTCGGAAGACTTTACGGTCCCTCCTTACCAGGAAACATGCAGTACTGTGTGCGTTTTCATTATGCCATCTTTGGGTTTTTGAAAATGAGTGACACCCTAGCAGTTTATATCTTTGAAGAAAACAATGTGGTTCAAGAGAAGATCTGGTCTGTGCTCGAGTCCCCGAGGGGTGTTTGGATGCAAGGGGAAATCAGCTTTAAGAAGCCCATGCCTACGAAGGTACAGTAGAACCTGCACTGAGTTCATTTTCAGTTGCTACATATGTTAGTGATTTCTATCTAGTTACTGTCAGTAATGGTGCATTATTCTTATGTGCAGATCAACACCTGTGTAAATACATTTAACATACATAACCTGACCCCATCAGGTGCATGTCAAGTCTAAATCTTCAGTTCCTTTGCATTTTCTGAATTATTCCCACCTAAGAATTCTCTCTCTCTCTCTCTCTCTCTCTCTCTCTCTCTCTCTCTCACACACACACACACACACACACACACACACACACACACACACACACAAAGGACAATGTTGAAATTTAAAAGATTTGTGAGCTCAGTTTGCCTGAGTCTTCACTGTGGCGTTAAGGTCAGAGACCTTAGCAGAGCACAGCATAAAAACAAGCCACTCACTGGAGCCAGCTCACCCCACTCAGAGACTAGCACAGGAAGCCATCAGCTACTGATTATGACAGCAATGAGAATACAAAAACAGACCTGTAAATCAAGAAGGTAACCAAATGGCAGTAACCTCCCAAGCTTACCAATCCATAAACTCAAGGGAGTTTCACAGATGCAATAAATTCTGTGAACTAAGATATGAAACCAGTATGGGAAAATTCATTTTGTTTCAGCCTGACAGCCAACTAACAAATTGTTCTTGAGTGTCCTTGTCCCTGTGTAAGAAAGAAAGGCAAAGAGAGTGAACAAAGGTCCTTTCCTCCAACTGCATTTGATATGATGGAAGCTCTGTATGTGTTGTGGAGTGGATGGGTAAATAATGATCACATCACATCATCCAAGAAAGGTTACAAACACGGGAGGGCAAGACAATCCTTTAGCTTGTTGCTTTGGCTACTGCAAATGCATTCTCAACAAATCTTTCTTTGCATGGACGTCGTTTGACACTTGTGCTGTTGTCCCATCTTCTACTATCCATCAGTACCTGAGAAACCCCAGTTCTCTACACCTCTTCAGTACCTCAAGGAATAAAGTTGTTTTCCCATTACCAATCATTTAACTCTCACAGTCATCACATTTCACATACACAAACACACTTCACACTTTCACATAATCAAGGCTGCCCTAGAATGCAGAATATACGTTTTCCTTTAAATTCAATTTTATTGCTCAGAAAGTTATAAAAGTGAGTCTACTGTTTGTTGTCTAAAATAATGTCATCCAGACTTGGCAGAACTAATGTTTGGAGGGTCAAAGTTCAAGCCATGATGGCTTCTAACCCCTGATCCTCCTCACCCCCATAATCCTTACTGGCAAATGCTGAGCTGTTTAGAAATCTGCTCAACTGTTTACAGAGAGTCCCTGCTGTTACCTGACTCCCATGAAGCTGAAATGCCTCCTAGCAGATAAGGGTGCCCTAGAGGTGTGACCTTTCCTTCTTTAGAAGCTGAGCACCAAGATGTCCAGCCACTGTGCAGTTCCTCAGCCACAGAAGAGAAAACGGAGCTAGGCTCAGTCAGAGTAGGGAGTTCTTACAGCTCTTGGAAGGAACTGCTCACGGATTCAAGTGAAAGTTTAACACAGACCCTCCCACGGCATATCTGAAACTGGCCTAGTTCTAGAAGATTCCTGCAGGTGGGGCAGAACTAGCTCTTTAAAGTGGGAGATGGTTCAGTAAGTGGAGAGGAGTCGAAGCTTTAAGCTTGCTTACTTGTGGTATATACACATGTGGACCTATGTGTTTATATGTTATGTTTCCAAGTGTCTACATATATATACATATATGTGTGTATATATATGTGTGTGTGTGTGTATAGTATAAATGTGTGCATGTGTGTGTGGGGGGGGATACAGTAAAGAACCATTGTTACCATAACTGTCCTTTACCCCTAAATGCAAATTCCAATTCTACATCTGTATTTTTCTGGGGAGTTTCCTTCCAGGTCTGCAATGTTTTCCTCCATTATCCTTAACTGTGTTTGCTGATTCTCTACCATAGAGAGATAAGGACTTCCCCTTCTCATAGTTTTTTAGTTGCTTGGTTTTGACTCTTAGAACTTAGAACTTTAACTATACTTCAATGTCAAACTTTAGACGGTGTTTATTTACTCGTACTTTGTAAGATCAGTAAATTATCACTCTTATAATTTTCCTTTGCTTTCTTTGCCCATCTCAAATATCTAGTTGATGTTGTTATGGCTTAAACATACACATATATTCCCACTAAGCCCTCTTTGCTTAACATTGAACAGATATCCTAGCAGAGGCCCCGCTGACATTATAAGGCAGACAATTCTGGCTTTGCACAGAGCCATCCCTCAAATTACTGAATTTTAAAGTTCTATGGTTATTGTAACAACCAAAATTATTTGCACATTTCTAAACGGCCCCAGGTGTGCCCTACCATCCTTGGATGAGAACCATTGATCTACAAGCTGATTCCAAAAGTTTAAATAATTCTATCTCTAATTGCCAGCCATGTTTGGTCTGCTGTCTTGCTGTTTTGTGGTAGCATTACAGTGAACCATTCTCTTACCTTAACCCCTTGGATTGTTCTCAATTTTAGTGCCCATGTGCTTTCTTTTGTTTTTCTGTAGTACTGTAAATTGAACTTTACTGAACCCAGGATTGGTAGACAGCAGGTTTTCAGTAGGTAAAGATATAGGCAAGTGTATATTTGTGTGAATTCCGTACCCAGCTCTCCCGCTCTGAGATGCTGGGAGATGTCTCTGCGTGTTCACAGATTTGGATGGGACTCTTCATCCCCCTAGGAAGCTAGAGTTAGATGTGCAGTTCTTGTGTGAGCACCCTTCACTGCCTCTGAGAAAAGTGTTTCAGAAGTACACCACCAAACCTGTGAGATTGCTCCCCACATGTGTGTGGTTTCTGTCCACAGAGTGTATGCTTCTCCAAATATTCATCACATTTAGAAAAAAGTGTTAAGTCACAAAGCACTGAAAATAAGTGTGATGTGATGAACGCATGAGTGAGTGGATGGGCTTTCTAAGGCAGCTCTGGGGAGTGAAATGTGATCTTGCTAGCCCTGAGGCCTGTCCCCTGGGAGACAAGGGGAACTCTGTGAGGTCAAGATTGAGTTCTGCTCTTAAGGAAGGCCTTTTCTTGTGCAGTAGAGATGGAGCTTCCAATCTTTGTTGGGATCTAGGTACCATTTATTATTTTACATATTTTTCATAACATTACCATTTAAAAAATACTGTATCTCTCCGTAGTGCCTATTCTATCCTAGAGTGGAAGTAGATAAGTAGATCATCCCAACGATTAACCCAGATCTGCTACTAGAAATTGATGCTGACTTCATGCCTCCTCTTGCGTCACTGCTGAAGGAAGACCCTGAACTATGTCCTCAATACTTCGGACTCAAAGCCAATAAATATGATTTGCCAGGGCCCATGCCACAGCAGGGCCTGCTTTTATGAGCATTATTTTCTATTCCTCATGGCTTGTTACTTGGGACCAAAACACAACACAATGATGGGCTTCTTGGCCAGAACTGAGAAGCCTTTCACCCTGTCTCCCCCAGCTTCTCCCCCATACTCTCAATCCACAGACCACCTCTCTCTGTTCCTTCTCTCAAGACCTTCCTATCAGCCTGTTTCTTTTTCTTTCTTGCCCCTAGTAGTACTTACCCAGCCTACTTTAAAGACGATGGGCTAGGTGGATTAATAGTTCCTTGCTAGTTTTTTTTTTTTTTTTTTTTTTAACTGAAACTGTAATCTGTATCCCTGTTTAAGAAGAGACGGCAAAAAGCAAAAAATATTCCTCTATGCCACTTCAGCCAAAAGCTATGTATGGAGTACTCTGTGTAACTAACTCTATTACAGCTGCCAAGGGTGAGGGCTTCAAATAAACTTTATAGGACAGTCCACTAGCTGCCACAGCTCCCTAAGGAAGGAAGATATTATGATCAGACTGAATAGAAAAGTTTGAAAAAAAGTAAGGATACCCAGCCAGATGCTGGCGGAGCACACATTTGGTCCTAGCATGTGGGAGGCAGACGTAGGTGGATTTCTGAGTTCCCGGCCAACCTGGTCCAGGACAGCCAAAGCTACTCAGAGAAACTGTATCTTGAAAAACAAAAACGAAAAAAAGAAGACAAAAAGTAAAAGATACTATTCAATACCAATGGCTTTTAAATGACAGAGTGGACTGGGGCTCACTGACTATAGGACACATGCTGTTTTTATACAATATGTGCATGTCACCCAGCCCTGTCTTGATTAGAGTCAAATGACAGGGCCAGGTAGGAAGGAAAGTCCAACCCTCACACTCAGACTGGGTAAATAGGCAAATGCTTTATTGAACTGATTCTTCATTGATCTACTTTAGAGATGCTTTGCTTCTGGAAAGGATCAGAATCTAAAGTGGCTCATCACAGGTAGAGCAGACCAGAGGGCTAGCGGGGAGAGGCAGCACACTGCTTAAGGTGCTTGGCTGTGGGTCCTCTGTCACTCATGATCATACCCTGGGCTAGGTCTATGGCCCTGTTAGCTATATAACTTTCACTTTTTCTCCATGTGTGAAAGGGGCGTCTGGTAGTACTTGCTACATAAAGTCATTCTTTATATCGAATGAAATTAGGTGAAGTATATAGTATGTCTCCTGGCACATAATTAGCACAGTTAAATTCAGCACAACACGGACAGAGAGAAAGAAAGAAAGAACAAAGGATGTTTCTAGGTCACAACATTTATTTAGTGCACAGATAATACTATATCTTGATTTTTGCTATGAGGTGTTGAAAATGAGGTCAGAGTTAAATCCTTTTTAGCAATATCAGACTTTCTTAAATAAATGGAAGATGTATACAACCATGAGCCCTACATGAAGATTTTACAAGTGTATGTTTGTATGTGCACATATGTGAAGTGCAGAGGCATGTGCGTGTGTGTGTGTGTGTGTGTGTGTGTGTGTGTGTGTGTGTTTATGTAAAAGCAAGCCAATCTGTCTGTCTGTGTACAAGCAAGCCAGCCTGTCTGTCTGTCTATCTATGTACAAGTAAGCCAGAAATCAATGGTCAAGAGTTTTTCTCAATTGTTCACCACCTTATTTTTATTTTATTTTATTTTATTTTATTTTATTTTATTTTATTTTATTTTATTTTATTTTATTTTATTTTATTTTATTGAGTTTCTTTGTGTGGCCGTGACTGTCCTAGAAGTCACTCTGTAGACCAAGCTGGCCTCAAACTCACAAAGATCCACCTGCCTCTGCCTCCCGAGTGCTGGTATTAAAGGTTTGTACTATCACCACCTGGCCACCACCTTTTTTATTATTATTATTATTAAAAAAAAAAAAAAGCCTTTTACTGAACCTTGAGCTCACCAATTTGATTAGACTGTCTGCCTGACGAGCAAGCCCCCAGGATCTTCCTAGCTTGCCCTTCCATCCCCCAACATCTGGTTTTTCATATTGGTCCTGAGCTGGACTTTAGTTCCTCAAGTGTATGTGGCAAGTACTTTATCAGTTGATCCATTTGTTCTTCCCCTTCTCTCTTAAAAAATATTTTTAATGCTTCAGAAACATTTTCAAAAGTTCAAGAACCCTAAAACCATACCTCCTGTGCCCTCATCTCTACCATCACAGTTTTCTGCAGAGTAATGAACAACTGGAAAGGATTATTTTGGGACTATGTGTGATAACACACACTGAAATTCCAACATGGGGGGGGCGTGGCCGGGGCAGATGAAGCACTGAGCGTTTGTATTTACAAAGCAAGATCCTACCTCAAACCAAGCAGTTACCTGGAAGAGAGAGAAATTGGGGGGGGGGGGATAGCTTAATGAGAGAGCACTTGATAGGGAGAGGAAGAAGGGGTAGGAAAGGGGAAGGGGAGGAGCATAGAAAAGGGGGGTAAAGTGGGGAGAAAAAAAGAAACACGGAGAGACAGGGACACAGAGAGATAGATATGGAGGGGAACAATTTGCTTTAAAATGCTTTTTACTAAAAGCCAAAGTGTGAGGAGAGATTCCAGAATGAGATCAGAAATTCCATAATGATGATACCCAAACATTAGCCTTTCAGCCTTCAGATGCTACACTTAACATGTGCTTGTTCACTGTCACAAGGATATTAGATGCGGAGTGATTTCTTGTCTGCACTCCTAGCAAAGATGCTTCAATAGCCTTTTAATTATAAGCACTGGAGTAAGGGGACTCGATATTTTGCTTATTTATTTGGGGAGGGCGTTAAGAGGCCAATAAATGAGAAGGTGGCAAAAACACTCTATTATTAATATTGAGGGTGTATATGATGTGTGTACAGAGGGTTGGGGGGTATATGATGTATGCATGCATGCATGTCCCACAGGGTAGGGGGGATATATGATGTATGTATGCATGCATGCATGTCCCACAGAGGGTAGGGTATATATGATGTGTGTATGCATGTCCCACAGAGGGTAGGGGGGGATATATGATGTATGTATGCATGCATGCATGTCCTACAGAGGGTAGGGGGGTATATGATGTATGCATGCATGCATGTCCCACAGGGTAGGGTGGGATATATGATGTATGTATTCATGCATGCATGTCCCACAGAGGGTAGGGGGGGTATATGATGCATGTATGCATGCATGCATGTCCTACGGAGGGTAGGGGGGTATATGATGTATGTATGCATGCATGCATGTCCCACAGGGTAGGGGGATATATGATGTATGTATGCATGCATGCATGCATGTCCTACGGAGGGTACATGGAGGCCTGAAGACAACCTTGTGGAGCCAGTTCTTTACTCTACCTTCTGTGAGTTCTAAGGATCCAATGCAGGTCATCTGACCTGCACTGTCAAACAGGAAGTGCCTGCACCACTGAGGCAAACTGGAGGCAAATTAGTACAATGTTTCCATTACCATTTAACTATATTTATAAAAAGGAAAAACGTCTAAATAGGCATACCTTTGGCATAATGATTATATTTCTAAGGATTTATCACAGAGAAATAATTTTTGAGCCAGGCATGATGGTACATGTCTATAAAATCAGATGCATATACTTGAGGTCAGGTTCAGCAACTTAGTAAGATCCTGTCCTAAAAAGATAAAAAATAAAAATAATAATAATAATAATAATAATAATAATAATAATAATAATAATAATCAAGCTGACTGGTAGTGGCACACACTTTTAATGCCAACATTTGTGAGACAGAGGCAGGAAGATCTCTGTGAGTTTGAGGCCAGCCTGGTCTACAGAGCTAGTTCCAGGACAGCCACGGCTACACAGAGAAACCCTGCCTCAAAAACAAACCACAGCCCTGTGGAGGAGCATGTGCCTAGCATTAGCGAAGCAGGCCCTGGGTTAGATTTCAGTATCACCAAAAGAGCTGGGGAAATGGATGGGAAAGGGGGGGGGAGGGAAGGAGGAGTAGGAGCATGAATGTTAATTCTGGTCACATACAAATATTTATCTACAGATGTTTGATCCAGGAGTCTTGGTTACCTGGTTACCTATTCTTAGGGTGACTAAGTAAGTTGTGTTGTAGATACAGGAGAGTTAGAATTATGTGAGCTGTAGACCGTGGCTCTCTATCATGTCAATGAATGTGTTCACCTTGGGAATTGCTGCTCATCTGGCTAACACTTGTTTCTGTGTCTCAGGCATGAGTTGAACAAAGTGAGTATTACTGTTTGGATACTTGGAGGAGATTGATTAAGTATCTGCTGTCTTCTCCTGGCCATTAGCTACTCCTCTGGAACAGAGTGAACCCTCAAGAGTCAAGGAAATCCTGTAAAGTTGTCCTTTTTCTGCTCATTTCTGACTGCATTCTGAATGGCTTCTAGTAGGTCTGACATTTTTTATCTCTCTTTTCAACTGAGCTGCAATAATATAACTCCATGTTATGGTGTCTTCTCTTGAACATGACATAGCACCCTTCACACTACATTGTGTCAATCAGGAAAGTGGACAAGGACCTTGGGAGGGAAGTGGGCCAGAAACAAGCCAGACTGTATGTCCACAGAAGAAGTCTGTTTGTGTTTTTATTGTAATAACTAGTGTAGGTTAATTAATCAGTGTGTATTTCTACATACCACCATTGTTTTTCACACAAAATCACAGACAACTTGGAGGCCTATAAAAGATCACCAAGTGACCAGCTGTCCCCTTGAGAAGTATACATGAAAAGCAGAAAAGGCAGGGCTGAGTATGTAGCTCAGTTAGAAAAGCTTAAGTGCTTGCGATAAAAATCCGAGGATCTGAGTTGGGATCTTCAGAACAGCTGAGCATGGTATCACATCTCTGGAATCCCAGCACTTGAAGAAGTAGAGACAGGCAGATCCACAGGGCTCACTGGCTAGTTGGTGAGCCCAGGTTCAGTGAGAGACCGTGTCTTAAGGAATAGCATGAAGAGTGACAGACAAAGATAACATATTGACCTCTGGCCTCTAGGCACACACACAAAACATGTATGTAGACACATATACACAGGCATAATATACACACAAAACAGGAAAACATTCATATTTATCTTCCATCAGCAACAAAGGGGTTATGATAACATTATATATAACATCCTCATTGTTAGGATAGGAAATTAGATTCTGAAATATCAACAGCTATGCTATCTGTTCTTTGTCTAATATTCACTTTCAGATATCTCACATTCATATCCATTGGGATATTCCATATTCTGTAAAACTGGCCTTCTGTGTCCCTAGTGAAAAGCAACTAACATTGGTTTTAGGCTCCACTCTCAGCACAAAGGAAGTATAAAGGGGACACAATGATGAGGCTGTAGGATGATGGAGCAGGGATTTGGAAATTCTTTCCTAAAGTCATGACAGGTAGTTGGCATGGAAAGATAATGGTACAAAGTAAGAGAAAGATAGTGACCACTGCTGAGTACCCTTTAGCTGGTTCTGTGTCAGCCATCAAATTGCACTCCAGTGCTCAGTTACTGGGCAAGCATGGAAGCATGGTACCTGTACTGTCCCTCCCCATGACAACCTGCTTAGTACCAAAGTCAGGTCAGCAAGAGAACGGTAAAACAAGTGTATGACCCAACCCAAGTTTTATGTGACACAAGAGCCTTCAGAAATGAAGACTCGGGGATCCAAGAATATGCTCTCAAGCTGCATGGACTGCTGTATGAAAATATTATTGGGTAAAAAGAATGCTCTGATGGCAATAGGTAGGGAGCAGGAAGAGAATATTGACTAGACTGTGGTGGTGATATATATTTAGTGAAATTCTGGAATATAAGAAGACAGAGCCATATCTCCAGCTTTTTTGGGGGGAGGGATTATTTGGTTGTCGTTTTGTTTTGTTTGAGACAGGGTTTTCTACATAACAGTCCTGGTCTGGCGGTCCTAAAAATTGCTTTATAGACCAGACTCACTGCAAACTCAGAGAAATCCTCCTATTTCTGCCTCCCAAGTGCTGGGACTAACGGTGTGAGCCACCACTGCCTCACTGTTTCACTTCCAGTTCAACTTTGTATCATAATCCTAGAGTTAAGATTAAAGGTGTGAACTACTACTATTTGGTTGTTAGGCCTTATTCCAGACTGACTTTATTAAATATATATCACCACACTAGACACTTGTAGTCTCCTCATTTGGGGTAGATTTTTCTTCTAACCATGTCAGGATCTATTCTGAAGCTTGGGTATATAACCTACTATCTGATCTATAAGGTAGGTCAGAGAAGTTCTGCATGACCATCTATAGCAAAAAGATAGTAAATATTAGGGTAATGTTTCTATGTTTTATAATGTAATTTGTGAGAAAGGGGGATTCTAGCTTTTATCATTTCCCTTAGAGAGATAAGTACTATGTGGCGATATATTGTCTGTAATCTAAACAAATAATAATTGCCTGAAGATCAGAGGACAGACACAGACAAGAGTTAGCTACAGAAGTCAGGCAGTGGTGACACACATCTTTAATTTTAGCACTAGGGAGGCAGCGATCCAACCGGATCTCTGTGAGTTCAAAGCCACCCTGGCCTAGTGAGATTAATCCATTCTCAAAGAAAAACAGAGGCAGGCAGTGGTGACCTGAATCTTCATCCCAGCACTTGGGATCTCACACCTTTAATCCCAGCACTAGGGAGGTTGAGACAGGAAGTGATATGGCTGGGCAGGGAAAGAAATACAGGGCAGGAGACAGGAGTTCTGGCCCTTCCCCCTTCCCTGCACTTCTCTTCCCTATTGGCTGAGGACTCAGGCATTCAGTCTAAGGATTCATGGAAACGGTCAACATCTTTCATCCTGAAGATTCAGTAGTGGTGAGAAGTTTCTCCAGTGGCTTGTTCCTCTTTCTCTCTGATCTTTTAGGATTTACCCTAATATTCGGGGCTAGGTTTTTATTATAAGATCAATAAGGATTTGAGCAACAGTTTTAGTCTATTTTTGGAAGAACCTGGAAATCAAGGTATAATGGGGTGTCAGCAGTTATCTGGAGGACTACTGGGTTAGTTCCCTAGAAGGAACAAAGAACTGAACCCACAAGAAAATCAAAAGGCCAAGCTGCAGAGAAAGGGAAAGTAGCGGCCTCAAACATTCCAGACACGAGAAGCCTAAAGCTGGAAGTCCTTTAAATGGTAGCTGGCCAGTCTCTGTGAGCTCCTATTTATTAGAAGGTATTGTTTTCTTAGTATCCTTCATCCCCTCTGGTTCTTACACTTTTTCTGCCTCCCCTTCTGTGGGGTGCAGTGGGAGGGGGTTGTTCCTTAAGCCCTGGGAGGCGAGATTTGATAGAGACACCCTGTTTAGGGCTGAATGAGAAGCAGTATTTTTAAGGAAGAAAAGAAAGAATGAGCAAGGTGGTATAACATTCCCCAATACAGGCATGGAAAGGGTCTGGTGTTTTGTGCATGGACATGCACTTTGCTGCTGTGTGGACTTTTATTGGAATCAGACCTTTTCCTGCTCTAAGACTGATAGATTCTGAGGTGTCCTCTGCCCATCCTCCAATTTCCAGCAGCAGGAAGATCCAAAAATGATGCAGAGATTTGAAATCAATGAATTGTAAGGTTTGGATGTTTGCCACCCAAAGAGCAATGAAAAAAAATGGCCATGGCCTGTGTTCTATCCAGCATGCCCTCTGTCTCAAAGTGAAGGCCTGTATGAATAAGGAAGATTTTTGCACTGGGAAAATCTGGAAACTGATCAATCTTTATTGCTTGTCAAAGCTAAAAGTTGAATTAAATCAGATGAGTCTTTACAAAAAGAAAAAGAGAAAAAGAAAAGAAAACCAGATGGGTCTTTTTGGGTCTTTTAAGAAGAAAGCATTGGTCAGCAAAAGACGTGTTTAAAAACACATGGTCCTTTTGTGGTTTGTGGGACATGAAAACCAAATATAGCATCTGCAAGAGGCATGCTATTATGATTTAACAACAGTTTCATAAAATCTCACCAGGTTCTAAGAATGGTTAAATCTTACACTCTTTTCCAGGTATCACTCCATTCAGCCTGTCCTTAGAAATCAGTGAAAATTTCTTTATTTCTGCCAAGTATCTTCATTTTGAAATCAGTGTTGGTTGGGGGGGTTGTGTTTGTGTGTGTGTGTGTGTGTATATGTGTGTGCTTTTGTAGTTTTCAGAATCAAACACACCAACTCAACTATCAATCATTTAAATAAGTACAGTGATGTTAGACATTTCATGCTATTCTTGTGTCCACAGCATCTTAATGAAGGGTTCTAGAATTTTTCTAAGTATATCATAGTAATTTTGTGAGTAATTCCACCAACTCTGTAGTCACCACACCCAAATATATCTCTGAAATGATATCGAAGGATTTTAGTATCACAAGAAGAACTGTTCAGTTTAACCTGGGATCTGAGATTGAAGTCCATGGCTTACTTATGGCTTTGCTGGCAGGTGATTGAAATATTTTGCTCTGAAGATCATTTGTGGAAGCTATGGGGATTTCCATTAGTAGAGCCAGTGTTGGTTTACACCACCACTCAACAACTCAGCTTGCAGTCCATCAAACAGGTCATGGAAAGGTCTTTAGAAATCACAAGGAAACCATTCTGGTTGGCCAGGTTAATACAGACAATCATTATTAATGATTCACCATATTTAATATATCCCACAGCTCTTTACAAAGTCTTTTCTCCTTTACCTTGCGAATCCTACTCATTGTGCTGGGCAGTGTTTGCATTTTGACACCTCTAAAGTGAAAATAGATAATTGTTCTAAAACAACCTGATGTGATTTGGCTAAATGAATTCCTGATAAAAATTATTTCTCTAGGTTGCTCTCCACCCTGCCCTGCAGGGCTCTAACCAAGAACTTACCAAATCTGACCCCTTGGACCAACACAGCCATGAGTAGGTTTTCACATAGACCTTCTCTTCATTCTCCCCTCTAAAATCAGCCACATGCTTTCTTGGTCAGTTCTAAGGAAGTCTTGTTCAGTTCCCTCCCAAGTTCTTCTGCTTACTACCAGTGTCTTGTTTCTAAAGAGCAAAACATTATTTTTTCAAAGTGAGAAAAAGATGAAAACATAGAAGCACTCCTATTGTCCCCTGACTGTTACAGTTTGGGGGTGCAAGTACTTGGAGCAGCAAAGCCCTAAAAGTTGAGGTGGGAGAAAGAGCTCAGCAGATGAAGAGCTTGCCTCCAGAATCCATGGAAATGCCAGGAATACAGGTGTAGTGTCCAGCTGTAATGCCAGCACTGCAGAGGCAGAGACAGGGCAATCCCTAGGGCAATCTGCCTAGCTAGAATAACAAGAATCAAGTTCCAGGTTGATCAAGAGACTAGATAATTAAAGTAGAGAGCAATTGAGAAAGACACCCAACAATAACCTCCATCCTACATGCACATACATACACAAACATGTATGCACGCATACCCTATATACTTATACACGCAACAAAAAGTAAATTAGAAGTTAACATATCCGAAACTCACTTTTTGCTAATCATTTTTCATACATTCATTCTCTCACCCTCTCTTTAGGCAGCAGCTGCTTCTTCTTCCTCCTCTTCCTCTTCTTCTTCTCTCATTCAGCACACACACTCACGTTCTGCAGTTTTATCCCTCCATTGTTGCTGCTCTCCCACGTTCTCATTCATACACACTCCTTCTTCTTTCTCCATTCCCCCCTATATTGCTGCTGCTCCCTCTTCTTCTTTGCCAAACTCTGAACAATTATGGGCTACATTTTCAGGGCCCAACCCATTCTCATAACATATGAGTTTTTCTCAGGCTAGTCAAGTCACAAAGACCAGCCAGTGTAAATGCTTGGCCTTGCATGTAACTTTCCCCCCCAGACACTGTAATTCAGAATATAACAATAACAGTAGCAGGTTGAACCCTGAGTACTCAGGGTACTTGCAGAAAGTCAACTATGGGGTGGGGATATGTTTCAAAACAGCTCAGCCTTAATTTAGCAATAAACAACACCTGGAAATTAGCATTTGTATATTTTCTGCAGGAGCAGTTTAGTCTGTCTGAATTTGTTCTGAAGTCTAAAATTTGTTGTCTTTGAGACTGAAAATACTGTTACTTTCCTGTGTCAGTAGAGAAAAATATTTTGGTATTATTTCTATACCTCAGACTTGGGCACAACTATAAGTATACCCAAAGATATAAAACACTATCAAAGGACTGTAGAAAGAACCCCACAGCACTTCTTATTAGGAAGGCATAGCAATGGCACCTGAGAAAGTTACAGACAGAAAACAAACTGTATCCACAGTCAGTCACCCCACAGGCTTTACCTAGTGGGGCCAGTGGACAGATGTCCCCATGGACTTTGCCTAATTCGGCCATATCATGAATGCTTGTTTAGTGGAACTCCTCCATGGACTTTGCCTAATGAGGTTCCCCAACACAGAGTCACTCATGTGGCAGTTTGGCCTGTAAAATACTAGTTGTCATCTGCTGTATACTCCTATTGCCCTAGTACTTTCTCCTGTCTTGCTATTTGTCATTCAGCTCTTAGATCATCAGGTGTTTTAGACAGGTAAAGTAACACAGCTTCACAGAGTTAAACCAATGCAATATAAACAAAAATAACACACCTTAAAATGACATTATACAACATTTCCCCTTTTTTGTCTAAATAAAAACAAAAGTTTTAACTGTAACATAGTAAAACTGTATACAACAAAGCAAGTATCCAGTGAGAACTACATCTATAATATTATGTCCATTTGTAGTTAGTATATTCAGAGAAAATACATTATCTATCCTATCTTAGTGAATTAAAAGTTTTACAGCTAATCTACTTTCTACCAAAACTGTAGCTATAACTGTTTAGTCTTCAACACCATCAAAGACACCTAAGGATGTAATATTATCTAATAACAGAGATATTTTGCTATCTGGAGAGTCACCCAAAATTCCTCTACAATGTTGGGGCATCCCCCTTCAGCCTACAGGTCCAAATATTTGGAAAACTTTTCAGTGAAGTGGAAATTTGAAATTTCATTGGTTACTTTCCTCTGTGTCCTGCATGTCCAGTTTATAAAGCATACTATCTAGCAGGCTGGGCAAAATCAGTTTCTTATCTAAATGGATAATCTTGCCACAATGAAAACAAACTCCTGTGGAGTTTCTTCAATGCTCATCATCCTTGTATAAAGTAAATTGATACTGCCATTAACAGATGTGTCTCGTCATGAAAAGCTCTAAATTAACAAAATATTTAAATGTTGTATGCCATAGGTCTTGTAGTATTTAAAGATCATCCATCTATCTAAATATATCTCTATGTGATCTTGAAAAATATGCCTAACATTATATATAAATTTTATGGTTATAAATGACTACTAAACTTTATTTGTTGGTTGTCCTATATAGTTTATAATGATAGCATTCAAAAACTAGAACTTTACATTTTTTAAATGAACTGCATAGGCATGATATCTTAAACAAGGGGAAAAACATATATATAATATGTTCTAACAAAAATAACATTAAATTTATATCAATATACAAAATCCTTTAAACCAGAGTTGGAACATATATATATAGTATGTCCTAACAAAAATTACCTTAAATTTGTATCAATATGCTATATTCCCCTAAGTTATAACAAACCTCCATAGTTCACCAAATAACCAACAGCCACCCACAACCCTCTTGGGAATGTGAGTGCTGTATCTATAACCTTTGTTGATATCTCCATCAAGATTCAGAAGGCCCTTAATCAAACCTGATCCATATTATTCCTAAAGAAATCCACAACCTCTTCTGTAGAAATAAAATTCCAAAGGCATTTTTGATTTCCATTTGGAAAATATATTCTTTGACTTCTTTTTAAAATTAAGATCTCCCTAAAGTATCTAGGTTGGTTCAGTTTTACAATCCTATTCACAATTCCATGTCTCTTAGCAGCTGTCTTTTACCCATCAGCCATCAAAATAAAAATAAAAATCAACACAATACTTTATCAGATCCAGACTCTCTGTGTATTTCCCATCTTATGTGGTTTTTTTTTTTTTTTTTTTTTGCTTTCTATAGACTTTAACATTTTTAAACCATACATTTTTTCCTATACCTATACCCTTTTTCTTTTCATAAACCCACACACATTGTTAAATACACTGTAACCTGGTTAGAGGTTTTTCCATCTAGACCTCTTTTACTGTGTATCTTTTAGCCTTTTTTGTTTGCATAAGCAAAATAAAACTGCTAAGTGGAGTGGCTTGGGACTTCTACCTATGGCTCTCTTGACTGGCTTTATCTGATTCTTCAGTTGTGGAAGCCAAGCCTAAAGCCCACCACTTGGTCGAAGGTAGGCAACCAAGAACTGTATCCCACCTTCCTAGAGCTCTAGAATGCTGATGCTTACACTGTGGCAGTTCCTATTTAATGCACTAGCTGTTAAAAGGCTCACTGACTGGCAACACTGGCAGAAACTCTTAAAGAAGATTTTTTTTTTTTTAATCTTTTTCAGGCCTTACATGGAAATAATGGGCCCCGCATTGGTACAACAAAATGTTGTTAGATTTCCTTTTACTTTATCCCCACCTTGGGTACCAATTGCTGTCTTTCTTTAAAACTGCTGCTGCTTTTCAAGCAATGGCTGTCTTAATCAGCAACTGCAACTCTGCTGCGACCAGCAGTGGTTTGGCTGTAAGGGCTGCAGCCTGAGGGGATTCTGTTCCTTTAGGTGCTGACTCTTTCAAAGCTAAAAAGAGATTTTATCTAAATCTCTGTCCTTCCAAAGAACTCAAGATTCAAATGCTGGGGTGGAATTCTGCTCCTCAGAGAGCCTGAACAGCAAGTATCTCCTCTCCTGTCCTTGCTCACATCTCCCAAAAAGCAACCTAGCCCTCTCTCTGCGCCCACTTAAAAGCCCTTCTCAACCTGGTTCCTCCCTACTGTTTACTGTCAGCTGGTTGCTGACTCAGCCTCCTGACCATAGGTTAATTTTATTTAATAAAGCAAATGTAACACTACTTTGCATCATTAAACAAATGATCCAGAGCATAAACAAAGGTAACACAGCTTAAAACAATATTCTACCACAACAGGTCATATTTTCTGGTTTTTTTCCTTAAGACTGCTTTTATTGGCGTATTCTGTGAAAAATGAGACAAAATGGAGAAACAGTGAAAAGGAGACAGGCTCCTTCCAGTACACAGAGATCCTATCTATGAGCTTTATAGGCCAAGGATATAGTGAGCCATACTATAGGACCCAGAGCACCGACAATGAAGAGCCATCTGGCTTTAAGATATCAATAGCACTAAACTGAAATACTATGTTGTGAATAAAAGAACATAGTATTTTTAGCACAATGAAGATTAAGTTATATAATATAATATAATAGATATATAGTAATATCTATTGCTACTTAACTTTATTGTTTGCAAGAATATTTCTGTACTTCTCCATTTGCTATGTATTTGTTTCCAAAGCTAGTGTAGAGAGGTTTTTTCAATGATGAATATTCTCCATCAAAACAAACATTCTCAAGCTTTAGTGGCATCCAAGATCTGAAACCTTCAGACACCAAAACACATTGTTAATGAATATAGTTAGATGTAACTTCTGGGCTATATTGTACAGCACAAGATACCTGTCTAAGAGATGCCATCCAACTACATCTCTAAGAAAAACTGATTTTCCTCTTTCTCTTTCTTTAATATATTTTAATATACACTTAGGCTAAGGTGTATTTCCCATTTTTATAGATTATTTACTATCTTTGAAATACTACCAAAATTGATATAAACATTGGGATTTTAAATGTATAAATAAGAGGTTAATTCTCTCATGAACTTAGATTATTGTGGTCATATATTGTTTGTACTCTAAACCAATAATGATTATCTGAAGATCAGAGGACACAAGACACAGAATTATCCATAAATGTCAGGCAGTGGTGGCATACACCTTTAATCTTAGCTCTTGAGAAGCAGAGATTCATTTGGAGATTAATCCAGTCAAAAAAAAAAAAAAAAAAACCAGAGGCAGGCAGTGATGGCACGCATCCTTAGTCCCAGCACTTGGGAATCCCATGCCTCTGCTCTCAGTACTTGGGAAGCACACATGCCTTTAGTCCCAGCACTAGGGAGGTTGAGACAGGAGGTGATATGGCTGGGCAGAGAATGGAATATAAGGTGGGAAAAGGCAGGAGTGCCCTACACTTTCCTTCCCTTCCAGCTGAGGACTCAGAGGTACTCAGTCTGAGAATTCATGAAGACGGGATCTTCCTTTCATCTTCACAATTCAGTGGTGGTGAGGAAGTTCTCTAGTGGCTTGTTTCTCTTCTTCTCTGCTCTTTAACCATTTACCTCAATATCTGGCTCTGGGCTTTTATTATAAGACGAATTAGAATTTGTGCAACAGATTATGGGGATTGTTTGACACAGTCTCATGTCAACCCATATGGGAAGGGACTTTAGTAGATATTCATTGGACAAAATTATGGCTTGTTTTCTTTTGTTTGTTTGTGACAGGATTTCTCTGTATGACAGTCCTAGCTGCCCAGGAACCCACCTATAGATCAGACTGGCTTTGAACTCACAAAGATCCACCTGCCTTCACCTCCCAAGTGAGATTGTTATATTTTTATTCATATATAAAATACCCTTTGATCATAATCACCCTCTATCCTTGCTTCTCATTCTTTCTGGTTCCCTTTCCTCTTTCCAAGTAGTCCCCCTCTTAATTACATGGCTCATAGATGTATTTTTGTATATAAGAGGAAATTATTATTGTGGGATTTATCTGAGTCTGATTTACTTCACTTAACATGATGTCTTCCAATTTCACCATTTCCAGCAAATGTCATAATTACATTCTTCTTTATAACTAAATAAAACTCCATTGTGTATATGTATATATATATATGTATGTGTATATATGTACATATATATATATACTTTATTTATCATGAGTTGGACACCCAAACTGAGTCTATAAAATTTGGTTATTATAAAGAATACATAAGAAACATGGGTGCACCACTATCCACAGAAAGAGGTTTTACGAGCAAGCAACAGGTTAACTTTTCTTTTGTCCTGAACAAGTCAGCCATTTCTTCATTCACCAGCTACCTGAAAATAACTTGTCCATACCAAGTAGCCTACAAAAGCCATAGGGCTTCATGTTATCACTGCTTAGGTGGAGAATGCGAGCTGTTAGACTGAGAAAGATGATCTTGTTATACTTTGTTTATTTTCTGAAATGCTGGCAAAGAACTGCCAGACAAATTTGAGGTCTGAGGACTTAGCTTGGATCTAGTCAGTAGATGATGGGTTTGGGAGCTCTGTGGTGAGACAGAATGACATGTGGGCTAGCTAGTATTCCTCATATGGAAAAGTCTAAAGTAGGGAAAGGCTGATGTTCCAAATGCCTTTAGTACTTTTTCAACATAATTGACATGGCAAAAAAATAAAAAATCCAAGTATGTTATTTCATATGGCAAAAATGAGCCAAGAAGTCCATTAAATGTTAGGTTTTTTGCAATTAGAATATGTTATGTATCTGATGGTTCAATTCAATTTGGCAGTTGGCTGCATTTTGTTATAGTATTGAGTACTTTGACATGTTGTTAATGAGAATTTGAATAGACTTTGTGTCTATGGGTCATCATAATAAATAACACTAGTCTAGAGTAAATATTAATGTATTATTCTACTTTTGTCTCTGTCTTTTGCTGGAATTGAACTCAGAGCCCTGCACATGCTAGGCAAGCTCTCCGCCACTGAGCTACATTGCAAACATTATTTTATAATTTTGTTGTAGATATTCTAATTCTTTCTTCAGCTATAAACTGTAAAAGAACCAAACTTTTATGAGCCCAACATAATAATTATATAGCTAGTAAATATTCTAGGCCTCTCCTATTATCTTAGATAAACTGGATATTGTTTTCTCTTTTAATCAGCTTTTTAACTTAGCATTGTAAACCTGTTATCTATGTTGCTGAATAATTTTCACAACACTCGGACTTAATGATCATCTATTTCTCAGATGCTTCTATTCTGGCTTACTTCTTTCCTTTTAAAATTTTAGGCTATTTCATCTGTTGCCTGCCTGCATGCTTCTTTGGCTTAATGGTCATTGTAAAATAGTGCTATAGTAAACATATAAAAGCATGCTAATATTTCTCATCTTTAGAATGCATTGCTATGCAAAGTGTTTGAGCTTTCCACAAAAACAGATTTAGAGGGTGGATCATTTTGTTTCTTGATATTCACTATGCAAAAGTACTCTTCCAGCGGACTTGTGAAAAACAGACTTTAAAGCTGACAAAAGAAAAGAAAGCCATTTTTTTCCCTCTGTGTAGCACAATTAATTCAATAAATCATGAGACATATCAATGCATTCCTTTTAATATTACAATAAGATGCTAATATAATGTGACACTGGTTGGGAGTGATGACTGAGATCTTTGCTTCCCAAACACAGAATAACTTCCAAGGCATGAACTTAGAAAGTAAAATATTTTATGTACTATTTAGATAGCCTCTACAATCTCTCCAGAAGAAAGATTAAAAGAAGCTTCAAAAAAAAAAAAACCATAAAAGTCACTTTATTTTGTTTTGTTCTGTGTAAATCCACAGAGATAAACATTTGTATCTCTTAGTTATCTTATTTATAAAAGAATATAAAACCCAGAGCCAGGAAACATTCCCACACCAGGCAATTAGAGCTTCCTTTTGGGAGACTGGCTTAGGACATTTTATAGATTGCATAGTGACAAAGTGTCTCATGCTCTAAGATTTTCTCTTAAAATAAATTCCGTATTCTAGTAAATCTGATCACCACGAGCAAAAGGGCACCATTAATAACGCACATAGGTAAAGGTAAACTGGAACATTTGCCATAGTAAAACCTAAAATGTCAAGTTTCCTCATTAGTCATAATTAGAATTTTAGCTTTTGTTACATCATTCCTTGTCTTCTTCATTTGAATGGATTGCATCTGGGAGACAGGATATTGACCAGGCTAGCCCACACTGACTGGACATTAAGCTGCTTATTTGAAGCAGTTCCGTCAACTACAGTGAAGATTCATCATAAATATTTTAGGAAGTACTTTTTGGTCAGTGTGTATCTGAAACATAGTTTTTAAATTGGTCCAATAGTAAGAAATCAAAATCTTCCCCCTTCTCCCTCCTACACACACACACACACACACACACACACACACACACACACACACTGCTGAATTTAATAATGTATGGTATGATTTTTTTTCCTTCACACAACAATAAAACTACCAAGACTGATGTTAGGATTTTTACTCATCTTTGTCTCAGATGTCTCTGGATGAGTGGTCAAAGGGACTTTTGTTCATAGTGTAAATAAAACCCACTGCTAGATAGTTCTTTCCAAAACAACCAATAATGTTTGTATTGGAAATGTTTGAAACATAGAAAACAACCACCACTTGGGGGATTATCAAGAAAAGAAAAAGAAAAGAAAAGAAAACCTAACAGACTTTTCTTTATCACATAGCTAATTGCTTGCTTTCCCATAGCTGCTGGCAATCTTTAGAGACCACCTCTAATTTTATATTCATATGCACGTCAACTATGCTTTTAAAAAATGCAAATCCAGGGGTGCATACCAATGAGAACCATAATTCATACCACCATGTTCTGTTGCTCATATTGGCAATGAGAGGGTTTTGTAATTGCTCGTGCAGGTCTGTTGTGTTGAGTAAATCTCAGGTTGAGGAGTTTTGATTTTCAGCTAACAGAATTCATAGCTTTATTCTTATGAATTGCAGGTGGTTTTTATGAGCTTGTGCAAAAGCTTTTGGGACTGTGGACTTGTAGCTTTGGATGACATTACCGTACAATTGGGAAACTGCCAATCTCCAGGTAAGAGAACTATTAGTCACTTCAGCTGTGTGTCTCTCTGCCCTAAGATGGATATTTTGAGTTCCTGCAAGATCCATGCTATTCTATCCCTTGTGTCTTAATACACACATTCTCAGAGAGCTTTGTAATAGATCCTACAAGTTGGAAATGAAGACTCCAGTGTTCTGTGTGGCTTTGCATATACGGTTTGGCTCCTTTTCTTCATTGTAAGGAAAGTTAGCAGTACCTCCCTGAATGTTGGAAACAAGCCGTATGCATCCCCTAGCTTAAGAACTGCTTCCAAACAGCATTCTAAAAGAACAAGTGCCATCTACTTTAACTAGTATTATAATGACCACTGTACTTTTAGAGGATGCACATTTAGAGTAATTAGTGACATTGTTATTTCACGAATACTTGTGAGACTTATACCATCAAATTTTTAATAAAGTCAACATGTACAGCAACAACAGGGACACAGGCTTATGCTGTTGCTTTTAGCAGCCTAATGGTTATTTGTTGGTTTATTTATTTATTTTTTTTGGTTCCTTGAAGGTTTTGTACAATATTGTTTTTATCGTATTTACTTCCCCAACTCTTCCCAGGACTACCTCTCTCCCCATTCACCTAATTTAAAAAAAAAAATCAGGACAAATTTGTGCTACCCAAAATATTCTTGGGTGTGTGTTCTTCCACTGAAACGTGGACAACTTGTGAAGAGTGACACCCTTAGATACATCTGATCCTATCAATTGTGACAGGGAGGATTGTGTGTCCACCACCCTTCTGCATGCTGGGACTTCATCTGGCTTGGACTTGTACAGGTCTTGTGCATACTGTCACAATTGTTGTGAGTTCATATGTGACGCTGTCCTGCTGTGATCAGAAGATGTTTTGTTGTTGTCATAAAGCTGCTGGCTCTTATGGTCTTTGCACCCATACTTCTACTATAATCCCTGAGCCCTGGGATGTAGGTGCAATGGTTTTTTTGTTTGTTTGTTTTTTTGTTTTTTTTTTTTTAAAGAGACCTCAGCTCAGGTCTCTAGGTCTCAGGAAAGAATTTCTGAATGAACCAGAAACAGAGTTGGAACTTATTAATAAAAGGTTTGAATATGAATTTAAGTTCCAGTGTCAACATGGTAAAAAGCTGAGGGAAAAAACTGTAGACACCCAAGACATGCTGTGAGGCCTCTCAAGAGAGACTCTCCATAGTCATAAGTTCATAATCTTGTTTGTGAGATTTTCAGAACAGAACATATTTGCATCTGGACATGGAATAACAATAAATTTAAGTCACATACAAGCCTTAAGCAAGGCTCACTGCTATTTTAGCATTATTATTTAAAAATAGTTCCAGAATTGTGTCAAATCCTTTACTCTTGGATGGCTTAAGACTTTGGCCAGACTCCAGAATGAGCTCCTCCAGCCATTTCCCCATAATCTCTCCTTTATTTTTTATCTTACTTCAGACCAAGCATTGATGATAATGAGAAACTAAAGTCATGGTAGCTAGTAGTATGCTAGGCATGGTGGGCAATGGGTAAGTGGTGCATACCTCAAAGATGGTCAGCATTCCTCTCTTTAAGAAATATCCAAGGTGTGGTGATGGTCTGATAATGGAGAATGGTTGGGTGGCCTCCCTGAGCAGCAGACACTTACATGGCTGACACAGGCTCTGTTTTTACTCCCCCTGGATAAAATCAGACCCTTGGATTCTGAGTTCTTGGTAGGACCAATAAGAATATCCACACTCAAGGCACAGAACAGAGAATGAGGCCTCATTAGTTAGCACTATATATAAAATAAAATACAAGAGAAACATTAAAAAAAACCAGACTATCATTGAAAATCATACTAATAATATAGATGTAAGGTGGCATTAAAGGTAATGCATCTCCAGCTTTCAGAGCTTTTTAATTCAACTCATACAAATTCACAAGTTGGGAGAGCTATCTTGTTCAAAGTAACCTAATATTTCAAATCTAGATTTCTGATTCTGTACCCTGGTAGAACCCATGGTGCAGTACAGATTAGCTGGAGATAAGGCTTGATAGGCCACTGGTGGGAGTCTGCATCTCCATAAGCTTGACATATGGCCAGACACCTCTCAGACATGCAAAGCGGGCTTCTAGGATCCATGAGAACATACATATTCATTAACCACTCAGCAATTGCAACACCTGCTGCTTCCTTGCAGAGAGACTTCCACCTCCACCTGGAGAGTGCACTTTCGATCAAGATGAATGTGCGTTTACACAGGAGAAAAGAAACCGAAGCAGCTGGCACAGGGGGAGAGGAGAAACACCCACCTCTTACACAGGACCGAAGGGGGATCACACTACCGGGGTAGGTGAGTTCTGCCACATGGTTCTCTTTCCTAAGATTATAACTTAGCATACTAGTGGTCATTTACTGCATTTTGAATGTGCAGTGACTAGAATGAATTACATGTGATTCTACACACACAAGATTTTTTTTAATAGGTTTATTGGAAAATTATCATTTATGTTTGTAACACTGCTTAATGTATATTGTTGAAAGATAACTTAGAGCTAGGATTAAAATGAAAGAGGCAAAAAAAAAAGTGGAGAGAAATAAATTAATCAAAATTGGAGCCAAGGCTCCAATATATAGATAGTATATATAGATGTACAGGCAGATTGAGAGCATTCAGATAAGATCAACTGCATGCTTTCTATAGCTGAAACAAGGATGGAAAATTCATCTGTGAATTATGATTCACTGTGTTCTTGGGATAAAGCATGCGGTCAGATAGCTAGAGATAGAGATAATCAGGTGGCACATTAGCTATCCCCCCACCTCAGTACCCTCAGACAAGGTCTTTTTCGGGCTGGCCTAGAACTCAGAATGTTCCTGCCTCATCCTCCTGAGAGCTCAGGGATGTAGATGTATGCCCATCGTGCCTGGCTAAGAAGGATGTTTTCAGCACAGAATGTGTGAATCACGATAGGACAAACTCAAGGTTGGTCATCCTGTCACCACTGTATATCAGCAAGTAAAAACAGTCATTGGTAAAATATGCCCACGTTCAGTATATCCGCAACCCCAATTCAAGGAAAGAAAACTGTCCTAAACTAAACTCACAGAGATCCTTGACATTGAGCTCCAGGGTCCTTAAAGAAGAGTCAGGAGGAAGTGGTGGGTTATACTGTGCTTACCTTATGACCAGCCTCAAAATAATTCTATGACCAAGCGCCAATGGATCAACAGACGGTGCATATAACCTTTCTACTGAGTTAGCCAAAGTTGGTAGCACTCAAACACAACTAGCTTTAATTTTATTTCCATCATTCACTTCAGTTTATATCCTGATGACTCTCCCACCCCCCCGCCACTCCTTGGTAAATGCCTTAACTTCCAGTTCTGCTGAGGTATTAGGAGAGTCATAATTCAGGCATGCGAATAAGTCTAGTCCAACTAAAAAGCTTCCATTTCTCATTTAATCAAAATGCTTCTGATCTCTTTAGCTTGACCCTAACTCCTTGTCTCAGGAGGATAAAGAAGGAGATTGTCTAGTCTTTAATCTTTATTTCATCCCCTCCCCTGCCTTCCCTGTTTGTCATCCTCTCTCATCAGGGCAGTAGAGGAAGAATTAAAAAAAAAAAAAAAAGCTTTAAAATATTTGGTGCTGTTTTAATTTTTCTCCATGGCCATTGACTATTCATTGTGACAGATGTCAATGCTGGCCAACTGGAACTTCTGTGGTACACCATTCCTGGCAGTGTCCACTCTGCCTAATTCTCGGTAACCATTTCTTTACACTTGCTGCCTTCACATTGAGGTATACATCTCTATAAAGCTACCCAAGTTTTCTGAAAATTTCTGCTTTGTTTAAAGAACACTTGATTCCATCCACCTTTCCAGAATGTCCACTGGCCTCAAAAACTAATGCACTCTCACCTAAAATGGGCCACCCAGTGCTACTGCTGCCCTTTTCCTATGCTACTTTGGTAGACTCAGAAAGATTAGTTCCTCAAAGAAGGATGTTGCTAAAAAGATTCAGCACTAGCCAGAGATAGCCCAGATGTCCATTTTCAGTATTGACTAGTGATTCTAAAAGAGTTATGAGGCTAGTTATGCTCCATCTGAAATGCATCAGGAAGTTACAATGATAACTGGAAGCCATATATAACACTTTGGCAGCATAAAACAGAAACAGAACTCAAACTGATGTGAGTGGACAGGGAATCCTTTGTGAACTTTAAAACAAGAAAAGGTCAGTTCAGATACATTCTGATGCAGGGATAAACTATATAATTAGGGAACTCTTCTCTCTTTCCACCTCTCTGTGCTGGGTTTTCTGAATTGGTTTCAGTCTCAGACAGGATATCTTATCATGAGAAGAAATTGGCTACAGCAGAGGCAGCCTTACACTGAATTTTGCAGAAAGAGACAATTCTGATGAAAATCTCCTAAATGAGCTTTTCTCCCCTCCTCCCTGCTTTTGAGAAAGGGTTTTAGTATGGAGCCCTGACTGACCTGAAACGTGCCATTAGACAAGGCTGGCCTTAAATTTACAGAAATCCACCTTCCTTTCTCTGCCTCACAAGTGCTGGAATTAAAGGCCTGTGAAACCGTTCTCAGCCAAACTGAGCCTTATTGACTCTGAATAACAATGTCATGAGGGCAGAGAACTATAAAACTATTGAATTTCCACAATACTTAATAGTGTGACTTACACAAGACAGATATGCAAAAATATGGGATAAGTGAACAAATGTATAAATGAATGAATGAATGAGTGAGTGAGTGAATGAAAGCCTTTACTGAAATAAATAAGAATAATTAGTATTTAGCAAGACCTCCAATAACTAGCATGGTACACATTTATAATCCTAGCACTCAGGAGGAGGCAGAGGCAAAAATATTATAAATTTAAGGCCAACCTGGGTAATATAATGAGATCCAGGCCACATTGGTCTATATTGCAAGTCCTGCCTCAAAAAACAGAAACAAAACCACCAAAACCCTCTCTAGGAAAAAAAAATGTGGGAAGTTTCTATCTTTATTTAGCTCATCTGTTATAAGACTTTTTGCCCCTGGGAGAAGGTTGCTAGTTTTTATTCCTTTTATGCAGACATAAAGAAGGTTTCAGTTAGAAGTATAAAAAGATGCATAAGATGACTTTGTGGGGAAGTATTCTGGATAATGAAGATCATGGAATATCTTGAACATGGCAGACAGGGCAGGATCAAAGGAGTAAAGAGTAAAATAGCCACTCCTGAAAAGAGCAAAGGGAAGCAGCCAGGCCAGGGCTAGACGACACCCCTGGGTTTTAGAATTGGGATGACCCGACCTATTGCGTTCTTTGAGAATGGCCTTAAGAAAGCTACTTCAACTCCCATGCTCAGCTTTGACAGCTAGAAAACAACAATACCTACAACCACCTGCTCAACTACATGATTTCAAAAAGTGATCCAAGATCAAGGTGTCCTCATGGCTGCTTTCCTTTGGCCTCTCTGGCTTGCAAAGGGCCATCTTCTTGTTGTGTCTACATAGCATCTTCCTGCTGTACCAACACATCTATGATGCTTGTATTGAATCAGGATCTACCCTAACAATCCTCTTTTTATTCAATTGCAGTCTCTGAATGTGTCCACCCTCTGATATATTGGGGTTAGGGCTTCACCATATGTGTTTTGGAGAGATGCAACTTAACCCATAGAGAATCCCTCCCAAGAGTCAGTGTCATGGGCTGATGATCAAAGCAGAAGGAAAATGCTTTCAAGTCAAATAAGTGACATCCCAGGCCTGCTCCTCCTCATAGTTTTATGCTACAGTCTAGGCCTCTCTGACTCATAGAACATGTTCTACTTCCTCCTTCACAAAACTCTATGAAAAATCTATCAAAAACATGTGCAATCTATATTAAATAACACATAATTCTAGTCCCTTACTGACATCATTACTGGGCTATGGGGACATATGTTAATTACACTTGGGATGGCTTTGTTTGAAGATGATGTGGTTGTGCTTTCTTTGTCTCTTTGAAAACTTTAAAAGAATGTTTCAGGTGGCTTGGGTGAAACTTCACAGCAAAAGAATGATTACAAATGTTTCTTAGTGAACTCCATATTTATTCTGAATGAATACCAGATATATTAAATGCACAGTGTAGAGAATGCTGACTTTAAAAAATAAATTATTTCACATGGTTCAGTACTAAATTCCAAAATCTCAAGATACCTTTCAGATTTTTAACTAATAAAATGTTTGAGAATCTATCTTTTTATTCCTGTGCATAACAATGCAAGCAAGAAAAAAAAAATCTACTGAACTATGCCCAAGATAACTATAGATGTATAGTATTTAGTTAGGGCTATCAATGACTTTAATAACCATTTTACTATAAATGTTGGTGAACATTTACCTTGGGAAGGCTCTGTGACTAGAATTTTACCCTTCCTATAATCTGTAACATAAATGAAATGTCCTTTATTCAGACAGGGAAACAAAAGCTTGGAGAAGTTAAGTGCCCTTCCAAAGCTACATAACAGTAACTGGTAAATCAGAGACTGGATTTCAGGTTTATTTTGTTCCAGTGACCAAATTCTTTCCACACTGTGTCATTGGAGTCTTCTAGTCTACATGACACTGACATATCACATATGGCTCATAACGCATGCGGCCATCAGAAATAATCTTCATGTTCCCTGAACTATTTCTCGTTGTCTATATCCTGGTATTATGAGTGTAACTCCAGGAGTGCACCCCATATTTCTGTTGTCTATCCTCATACATGGAAAAGTAGTTTTCTTGTCTCCCTGTCTTTAATCGTGTGGGCTAAATAAGGCTGATATATTTGCTCTGGAATCAAAAAAAGAAAAGTGTGATCCATTCAAAAATGAAAGCATAAGCAAAGACTCTTCTAAAACAACTATCTGACATTTTCTATGCATCTAGTTAATAAGAGAGAGAATAGAGATCAACTTGCTGGAATTTGTTGTCTACCCACCATGTGGATTCCAGAAACTGAACTCAGGTCATTGGGCTTCGGGCAAACATCTTACTCTCTCAGCCATATCACCAGCCCCCCAAACAACTAATTGTTCAGGCTTCCAGCATCAGAAGCTACATGCGTATAAGAATCAAGTATCTTAGGCATGGGAGTTACCATTAATATCACACAACCCAGAGTCCCTGCTTGATTCATTCTATATCTTCTAAGCACTCGATACTCATTACATAACCAAAAAAACTATCCAAATGACTCAAATCTATAAGTAAAGCAATAAAGGTCAAATTCTAGAGGTAATAAGATGATGCAAGATAGCAGCTTGCCTTGGCAGTCTCTCAAAGGATGAGGCATAGAAGGTCAGGAATGGTAAGAAATACCATGTCTGGATGAAGAAACAACAGGCATGAGGCATGCAGCCCTCTAAGCAGTGGGATAACTTTCAGAAACTCGAAGTTACACTACTAGCCATAAGATACTGTCAACCAGGAGTCTTTTGAAAGTGGAGCTTCAAATGTGACCTTGTATGGAGGTAGTACACTTGAGACTGAGTCCCAACAGCAGGAATGGGGAATAAGACCATATAACAAGAAAACCATCCATCCATACAACAATGATGCATCCGTGACTTGGTCACTGCTTTGTCCAATTGATTGGTTGAGATAGTGAGGACATCTAATAAACAAAGTTGAACTATATCTCACGTCCATCAGCTAGAGAGTAAAAGGGAAATGTGGGTTTTCATGTGCTCCCACCTCACTGGCCTAGATATATGGCCATTTAGCACCGACTCCCCACTCTTAACTCCTCGGGTGCAGAGACATTCTGTAGAGGCTTAATCTAAAAGTGACTGAAAATACCGCTACGTTGAAGGCCAAAAGCCATTGGTACCTGCCTTAGGCTAAGATAATGCATTTATCAAGGTGTTTCTGAATCAGCCCTATCTTTTAACTTTCCCTGCTTAAAGCTTGATAATTTACAGTTGGCACAACTCAAACAAGGGGGGAAAAGGGAAGATGGGAGGTGCGAACCTGTTTTATAGACAGCTGCATTACATGACCAGTCAATACACGTCCAGTAAATGAAAAGAAACGCTCAGAAAAAGGCACGCTATAAATATTCCAAGTTGCTGTGTCTGTCAGAATCAATACATCATCTCAGGTTAAATAAAGACAAGCCCTGTGAATGAAGTTCTTCAATTTAGCTGCTGAATGGGTCAAATAATGTTGATTTCCCAGTAATGGAGTGTTTGGGAAATGGCCCACCTGTTCTGACTCAGTGTCTGTGCCCATCCTGTCCTTGAAAATGGCTTAGTTGTAAAGCTTTTAGTTTAGAGCTCAGTCACAGGAGAGGCGCAGATGGAACGTCACTGTTTTTAGCAAGAGCGAGGGTTTTTCTTGAAAAGCATTCTGGAGCTGTCAGGGCTGTTAGTTAATTGCCAGAATAGTGATAAGGTTAGTTTTGACCGTTTTGGTTTTTCCAGGGTTCTGGTTGCTTTTGTGGGTGATGTTTAGATCTTCAGAGGTCCTTATTCTGCTTCTCTGAAACCCTTCCCATATGCTTGCTTTTGAATTGATACGAGTTCACTGGTGAAATTCTCTTTCCATTTTCTTGGATGAGTCTACATATTTATGTACACATAGAAAAAAGTGCATGTGTTTTGTAATGTTGAGGATTGAACCCAAGACCCTGTACCTACAGAGCAAGAGTAACATTATTTAATCTATATCCCATCCCTTCAAACTTGTTATTATATACTCAGACCATTAAACTACAGTCTCTTCTATGATAATTGTGTTATGGTACCTGTTTCCCTGGGTGGAATTTGTCTGTTTACACATACACACACCTTAAGATCTATGATAAATTTGACTGAAATCTAGATGATGCAAATGAAAAATCACAGAACACATTCTGTGAAGGTGTTTTCCTCTCAGAGGATAAGAACTGAGATGGCATGAGGTGGCTGTGGCTCTGCTTTCCTGGGCACCCATCTGGTTCTGCCTACAGCCCAGGCATATTTTCCAAGAATGGAGTCTGAAGTTTATTTAGGAATTATCTTCTCTAGTGTGTACTAAACTTAAACTTTGTCTCTAGCTGGTAAGATGGCAGAAAACCCTACTTTGTTTTGCATTTAACTTTCTGTCTCTTGATCTCTTCAAGTCAGGAATTTGATAAATTCCTTAGGAGACGACTGCCAAGCAATATGTTCTCTTTTCTTTTTTTCTATCCCTCTTTCCTCATAAAATGCAACTCTCCGAACCCCAGCTGCTTGAGCAAATTTAAAGACTCTTTCCTTTCTGCTCACATTAGTGAGTCTCTTGATATCTCTGCCAAAGAGGAATGATACAGAGTGTTGTATCTGGGCACCACTTGGGGGAGGAGGTGAGAAGGCACAGAATCGTTGACACAGACTCCGAGAGTCAGGTGAGAAGAACGCACAAGACTCCTTTAAAGGACAGACCTGCAGACTTGTTTATTGTAGATATGGGGCAACCCTATATATCCCCTCCCGATTTCCCATCGGCAGCTGGAGACTCCCTTAGCTGTGCCAACTCTCTCCCTCACTGGCCTCCAGCATCTTGATGAAGGAGCATGGTCACCATTAACCAGCTGCAGTGCAGACTCCAAGCTGGCTCAGCAGGAAGCTTTTAGAGCTCATGCCTAGGCACATTACCCGGAAGAGGGCAACCGTGGTTTCATCAGGCTGGCTGGCTTACAGAGGGGAGCACCTAGGACAATTTTGAGTTCATTCTGTGGACCTTCCATTTTTTCTGGAATCTGTTGGGTCCTCAATGCCTGGCAGCTTATAACATTCTCTCTTCCAACTACCACCCTTATTACTAGATCAGGATTAATCAAGGCAATTTGAAAATAAATGAAAGAGAGCTACAGAGACAGAAGCAGATTGCTCTTTAATCAACAATATAAATCTTCATTTAAACAAAGAAGAGTAGCAGGTGAAGACAGTGCACAAAGATGCAGGGGGGCTGGAGGTTTTGAAGGGCAGAGAGCTTTTCTAGTGGAAGATTTCATCTGTGGATCTTTTCCCTTGCAACCTCAAAGTTGCAAATGCTGACAGGGGTTGGAATGCTGACCTTATCAGGAGCTTGCTGTCTCCTAACTACCTAAAGATGTCATAAGCCTGCAGCTTTCCGGTCAGAGTTTCTCAGCTCACCTGAGATGTTTATCTCATTAGCCCTTCAAGACTCTGAATATTTTTTTTCTGTTTGTCTGTCTTCCATTTTCTTTAGGCGTACTGAAGCAGTGCCAGTCACATAGTAGAGCCAGAAGAGGCAATTCTAACATCAGGCTCCTTCTGTAACATCATTTACATAATATAAATATCATAATGACATCATATCATTTATTTACAACAGATTGTTTTGCTCAGAAGTTAGGAGCATTGCTCTGTTCTGAACTACAAGCCAATTGATCATAGTTTTAAAATGTTTTTATTTATTATTTGACAGCTTCAAACATGTATGTAATTGTAATGTATCTTGACTGCATCCAACCCAGTCTCCCTTTCCCACGTTCCCCAACTCTCCCTAAGGCCTCTCCTTCCCACCTTTATCTTCTCCTCTTCTTTTTCTTTTTAGAAATTATTCACTGTGTCTGTATTTGCATGGATGTGGGGCCATCTAACCAGCTTAAAAAAAATGGCTCCCCTCTCTCAACAGTTACCATGTGCTAATCGCTCCTCAGTTAGAAATGAAATATCATGAACTTCTCCTATATACACATCAGAATGTTGATGGGCTTCGTCTTACATAGATCTTGTGCAGAGAGCTATAAATGATATAAGCTCATGAGTGCAGTGGCTATGTCATGCCTAGAAGGCAGCATTTCACAGCACCCCTCCCCATCACCCCTCCCCAACCTTGAGTTCTCATATTCTTATATCCCTTACCCTCAATGTGCCCTGAATCTTAGGAAGTTGATTTTGGTGGCCCCATGTAGAAATGAACATTCAATAGTTGCTTATTCTCAGCATTTAGATCAGTTATGAGTCTCTGAATTAACCACTGCCCAATACAAAAAGAAGCTTCTATAAGTTTGAGAGGAGCACTAATTTTTGGGTATAAACACAAATGCAGAGAAAGCAGTGTGGCTTTGTGAACAGTTACAAAACAATAGTAGCAAGTATTCTCCCCTAGCAGGACCTAGGACCTCTCCAAAAATGGGTTTTTGATCAAGTTTAAAATAGCAGGCATGAAATCCCTCATATAGAGCAGATCTCAGATCTAATTGGAAAGCAACTGGTTGCCCTCATGACATTCATGCCGATATTGTATAAGCAGGCGTATCTCGCCTAGCAGGTCATCAATGAAGCATGTAGGATCTACCTCTGGGTAAATCTACTGAGGAATTTTCTCATCAGCAGCCTGCATATAGCACCTTTCAGTACTATTAAAGCTAACAATCACTGTAGTAAGAGGTTTCTGACCTTGACTTTCAGGCCTAGCCTCTAGGTTTTGGCCTGCAAACCCACTGTCCCACAGAGACACACAGATGCTTTCAATAGTTTTAGGCTGAATGACCTAAGGCCCAGGCATATAACTTGCTAACTCTTTACCCTTAATCTAACCCATGACTCTTAACCTGTTCAGCCATAGGGCTGGGTACCTTTTTTTAGAGCAGCATAGTTGTCCTCTGCTTCTTCCAGCTTCTCTCTGGCGTTCTCCTCTGTGCTTCCTGTTCTCAGAGTTTTTCTTAGTCTGGTAGCCCCGCCCACACTTCCTGCCTGCCTTTGGCCAATCAGCACTTTTTATTAAACCAGTGGGTGGGACAATTATTTACCATGAAACAACACAATCTCCCACAGATCACATATGGGCTACTTACTATTCTCTGCTCCCAGTAAGGGTGTTTTCCTGTCCCCTCTCTCAGATGCCCTTTCTAACTTTTAACCTCTAAAGAAACCCCAAATTAAACCCACAAATATAAAAATTTGAAGCTAGGATACATGTATGAAAAAGAACATGCAGAATTACGTTTACTGAGCCTGAATTTACTCACCAATTCCACAATTTTCTTATAAATTTAATAATTACTGTTTTCTTTAAAACTCAATAAAATGCCATTGTGTAAACATGTCACATTTTGCTGCCTATTCATCAACTGATGAGCAGCCAGGCTGATTACATTTCCTACCTACTATAAATAGAATGGTAATGAACACAGTTGACTTTTGTGTAGTAGTAGGGTTTCTTGGTCCTGGGCGGCCAGAGGTCTGAGACCCACAGACCTGCCGCCCGAGACCACTTAGCCGCCCACTCGCCCGCTCTCAGACCCCCAGAAATGACTCAGACACTTATATTAACTTTATGCTGTTTGGCCTATGGCTCAGGCACTTTGCTAGCTAGCTCTTACATCTTAAATCAACCCATTTCTATTAATCTGTCTGCCACATGGCCCGTGGCTCACCTGTGCTCTTACATGTTGCTCCTTGGGCGGCTTCAGCTTGGTCTGTCTTACTCTGCCCTGCTTCTCCTACCTATGCTCTGATTTCTCCTCCTACTTCTTCTATGGTGCCTGCCATGGCCCAAAACAGCTCCTTTATTTAAAGATTGAGATTCACAGTATACATAAACGCATTCCCACATCACTTTTGTATTTTCTTCTCTTAATTTCTTTGGGGGTCAAATCATAGATGTAATATCATGAAGAAAATACACCATTAAAATGTTTAACTTATTATTATTAGCTATTATTATATATGTGTATGCACATACATGTGTGCATACTGCCATGAACAAGTGGAGATGTTCATTTCGGTCAGGAATGTTTGGATAGCTGGGTTCTTTGGTACTTACATGTGAATTTTGAGATTGTTTTTTCTATTTCTGTGAATAATGTTGTTAGAATTTTGATGTGGATTGTGTTGAACTGTAGACTGTTCTTCTAAAAACACATTTATTTATTTTCACATGTACACACGTTTTACCTGCATGTATGTCTGAGCACCATGTGTGTGCAATGTTCACAAAGGCCAGAAGAGAGGGTGTTGCATCCTCTAGAATGAGTTTATCCTCTAGCATGTACTTATGGGTACATAAGTTCCCCCTGATCATAGGACTTAGACTGAAATCTTTATATCTCTGGCCTCTTATGACTATAAGTATTCGTTGGTATTTTCTGCCTCTTTGGCCAAAGGTTTTATTATATCAGAGATGATACTGCATAGTGTCCCATTCTTTGGAAAAGTGTAATAGGAGAGTAATAAAATTTGCACAGACTCTGGTTATAAAGTTCCCAACAGAGGATGTCACTGTTGTGTCTTTCCTTTTATAACTCCCCATCCAGATTAATAAATACCAGGGACATTATGTTAAGAAAAATAGCCCAACTGTACTTGTGGAGCACAGTAAGGCAGATTTTACTCACAACCATCATGGTAGGAACCAGCATAGTGCAGTTTTTAGTGGAGGGGAGAGACTGAGCTCAGCCTGACTATAGCATGGCCAAGGGGGAACCGAGAAACAAGGAGCTGCATGTGATCAAGGCATGGGAAAGTATCAAAACGAAATGTCAGGGATAGGCGAGATTCTGGATGAACTGACCTACCAGGATTCTTGCTAAAGGCAGCCCAGGGTTCTCATGTGTATCATCCCTCTGGGATGGTGGAAGGTGAAGGAAATGGTCATGTAGCTCTTTGATTAGATGTGAGGAGTGGAAGGCCCCTGACTTAGAAAGTCTCTATAAGATGGGATTTTGTGAGGAAAGGGTGGGCGTAGGGAAAGCTTAGGAGCTAAAGTTAGGTCAAGCAAGAGTCATTGCAAACTGAGTGTTAAAGTGCTGTAATGTCTCCTTTTTATTCTGTCGTCAAAGAAGACAGCTAAACGCCACACTATGTAAAGTTACTTGTAAAGTTAATATAATTTTGCTTAAGTAGCACACTGAATTTTTTCTTTAATGGGAAATATATTCTGAGTTAATATATTTTGAAAATTTTTATTTATTCAACAAGTTAACAGCAGTTTATAGATTTTTAGAATGCTGGAGGTGGGTAGTATATTATAGATCAGCTAAAGCAACATATATACATTAAATATGGAAACACATTTAGTGAAATTTAGCAATGATTTGCTGTTATTCTTGGGGAGCAACAATAAGCTTTCTTGTTACTAAGTACACACCGCAAACAATAATAAATTGTGTGTGTGTGTATGTGAACAGAGAGAGAGAGAGAGAGAACGAGCTAGTGCCTGCACGAGTGACTTACTACATTTAGTCCTAACAAACTTTTTTGTGGCTCCTTTTAAAATATAAGTAATAAGATAATTGTAGAAACAACTTTCAAAGGTGAGACTTCCTATTTTATACCTTGGAAAGTGTTCCACTGAGGCCTTGGACCAGTAGCATAATGTGTTTCTCCTTATTACATACCATGTATGGTGGCCAAAGAGCCCTTTTTTGATTAACAAAATGCATTCTAAGACTTTTGAAAGACATGGCTATATCTAGACTGCAATGTACGTTTTCATTTCTCATGCTTAAAGCCTGTCAGTCTACAGTTGGAAAAGCATATATGGGGGGGGAGGCATCAAAGCTGGTTTATAGATAACTGTATTAAATGGTAAATCAATATATATTCATTAAATAAAAAATCTCAGAGAAAGAAGAAAAGAAAATCCTCTAAATACGCCAGGTAATAATTTTATGCCTGTCAGGATCAATATATCATGGTATATAGCAGTTCTAAGGGAGATACAGCTTCTGCCTTCTTGAAGGATAATGCAGAAAGAACTTTACATACTCTGAAGCTAGCACGGTACAGCCCAGTAGAAAGGCAAAGCATCCAGCAGTGAACTGTCCCTGCTCTTTGCTGGCTGCAGAGCCTGAGGCATGATTTCATGGCCTCTGCATCTGAGTTTCCTCATATATAAACCAGCAATAACAGTTAATGCCATACGAGTCTCTTAAGGTTCCTGTGGTAATTAACTGATAATATATTAGAGCCACTGGAACATGTGGTGTTGTTATTTTCACAGTTTGCGAATTTTTTATTGAATCTTATGTCTGGCTCTGAAATACTTTCGTATGCTTGCTATTTAATGTCATGTGTGCCTCTATAAAATAGTAAGCCATTGCCCATGACCACTAAACTTCCTTGGCAGAAAGCAAAAGACTTGGTAGAGTCATTAAACCAGAATTCTCCTTAATCACATTCTATCTACCTCTGGTATGTCAAGTGATAAGAGTTTGGCTATTTTTAGGTTTCTCAGTAATGCCAATGCAAATGGCAATCCCGTGACCAGCATGCCAGAACTGTTATTTCATAGACTTATAGCACGTTTTCTGTTTTCATGCTAACACAAGGTTTCTTGTTTGAATAAATATATATAAGTAATGAAACTATTAAAAGGAGAATAGTATAAGTGAACTACTATAAGGAAAATATTAAACGCAAGTAGCATATGATAGACAAAAAGCATAATAAAGATAGAATCTCTCTGGTAAAAGCTTGGGGAATACTTATTAATAAATCATTACACTAAAGTAACGACAAAGACATTCTCCCAAAAACTCTAGCCCCACCTCTCCACTATTGCTAAAAGAAAGGAAGCCTTCTATGACAGATGGAGCATGACTGGCATCAAGGTGACATGGACTTTGTAGCATTTATCTCCCTGGCTCCCGCACCATCTGCGTGAGTAGCTCTATCCTCCATAACCAGAACCTCTCCTAACACAGATGCCACTGTGCTTCTTATTTACAAGACAGTGACAGCCAGTCGTAACAAACTTGCCAGGGCATTATGGCCACTCATATGATGCCAGGCTGTCAGAATTCTTTGCTAGCATTTGTTTTGAAGGGTTTTTTTTTTTTTTTTTTTTTTTAAATAGGGATTTTTGTGGCCAGATGACAATGAATGAATAAAGCAACAGATAACTATCCAGTAAACTCTCCCCCCATTGTCTCAGCTCCTGGCCAACTGAGTCTCCTAACAGGTGGACTTTCCACTGTCACGGTCTTTCCACTCCACCCCCCCCCCACCATAAAAAGCAGCTCCATCCACTGTTTGAACAACTCCAAAGAAAGACACCATCACCATCTCTGGGATGTTCTTTGATGTTTGTTCTGGAAATTAAATTCTTTTCCAACGTTCTAATAAGTAAAAGTAGGAGTCCTTTTTATTTCTAAGAACACATACCAAAGAATTGATTTATGGAAATGTGCCCTTAAATGAAAACGATGGATTTGAAATGTTGTTTGAGTTTGGTTTATCTTTCTTTTGGTTTTTTTGTAGCTAGGTTGCCTCACACTTCTGATCTGGCAGACGTATGTGCATGTGCGTGTGTGCGTGCGTGCGTGTGTGTGTGTGTGTGTGTGTGTGTGTGTGTGTGTGTGTGTGTGTAGGTACATGTAATTGAAAATCAGTTGACTTCAGATTCCTGTCTTTAAGAATTTGGGTACTTGGTACCCAGGTACATTACTTAGCTGTTCTACTGGTCTATGCTGTTTGAGGAATTAGCTCAAAATTTTCGAACTCTCCAGAATACTGCAGTCTTTCCACAGCTCAGCTGCTATGACAGTGGCTCTGATGCCACTTTCCCAGAGAAGGTTTCTGAGAAAAGCTTTCAAAGATGTGCTGAAACATTTGAAAAGGCTAAAACAGAACCATTACTCTAAATTCTAATCTAATGAATTAACTGATTTTAGCCATTCTGACAGGTGTAAGGTGGTATCTCAAAGTTGTTTTGATTTGCATTTCTCAGATGGCTAAAGATGTTGAGCAAATTTTTAAGTTACTTTCAGCCATTTGTAATTCTTCTGTTGAGAATTCCCTTTTTAGCTCTGAACCCCATTTTTTAATTGGGTTATTTGGGTTTGGGGGGGCTCTAGTTTCTTGAGTTCTGTATATATGTTAGAGATCAGTCCTCTGTCAGATGTAGGCTGTCGTTTTGCCTTATTGACTGTGTCCTTCGCTTTACAGAAGCTTCTCAGCTTCAGGAGATTGTTGATCTCATTGTCTGTGCTGTTCTATCCGAGAGGTGGTCTCCTGCGCCAATGTATTCCGTGCTCGTTCCCACTTTTTCCATCAGGTTCAGTGTAACTAGGTTCATGTTGAGGTCTTTGATCCACTTAAACTTGAGTTTTGTGCAGGCTGATAGATATGGATCTATTTGCATTCTTCTACATACCACCATCCAGTTATGCCAGCACCATTGGTTGAAGATTCGTTCATATTTCCATTGCATAATTTTGGCTTTTTGCCAAAAATCATGTGTCCATATATGTGTAAATTTCTGTCAGGGTCTTTGATTCAGTTCCATGTATCCACCTTGTGGCAGGCTTTTTAACTTAGCTAAAGGAGGGGGTGACACAAGAAACTCAGGAGTCATGAGTCTGGGAAAGGGACATGTAGGGGGTCAAGGGTAAGAGGAAAGCATATAAGAAAGAGTTTGGGAGAGGGTCACCAGACTGCATTGTGTGTGCATAAAATTACCAAAGAACTAACCTGGTAATAATGACAGAGTGATTTGAGAGGGACATTTTTTAACAGTCGTTTTCCCCCAGAGCTTTGATGTATCCCCTGATTTTTAGGAGTGTTCTTCCAGTCTTATGAAAACAGCTCACTGCTCCTTCCAGGGAGGCTGCCAAAGCCCCTTCTCACCTCTTTCAAGGAGAGCCAAACTCCTAGAGGAGCAGCTGTCTACCAGTTAAGGATTATGAGTCCAGTGTGGGTCTCTGCTTCTTGGGGCATCACAGTTGCCACACAAACAACAGATGGGTTATGAGCAATCAGTAGATTTGTGGGACTCCTAGATGTCAGACAGTAGCCCACAGAAAGAATGTACTTTATCTCCTCTCCTGCCCCCACCCCAGCAATCATTCATGTGCAGAAACCCATGAGTTAGGCCTGAAGCATCAGTTCTAAGACATCCTCCTCCACCCCAAGATTTTGTTGCTCATACAGATAGAGCTTGAAGCTGTAATGTGGAAATGTCATCACAGTCAGCTTTTCTCTGCTTTCCAAACACACGTGAGGCAGACTAGCCTCTGTGCAGTTCTCTAGTGGTTTCAGGAAAAGAAAGTGTCACGTGCAAGTCAAGAAGGGAAAAGTATTTGTAATCAAGAGGAATAGCTAGTTCATGTATGGAGAGGTAGTTCTGATCGACTAGCAAAGATGCGAAAATTATTATTTAGGAACAGAAGTTGATCTCTATTCTTTTAAATCAGTATTTCTACATGCATGTGTCCTTAATACAAATTATATCCTGAAGCAATTTGCAAAGGCTAAAATACTAAGAAAAAAGTAGACTGAAGTTAGTATCCTAGAAAATCACTCTCCTTCCAGGAAGGATCGATCCCTCTTCCAAAAAGAAGCACAATTACAGGGCCAAGCAGTCTGGATTTCCTTTCATAGTCTGCAGCACTAAGCCCAAAGCTCTCTGGAACTGGTAAGTCTTAACTAATAGCTTTCACCTGACACCCACGACTCAGAGATGTAAAGCAGAACAGCTGTAGAAATTGCACCCATAGGAGGAGTATGTGTTCTAAAGAAGGGAGATGAGGGAGTGGGAGGCTGTACAGTTCGTTAGAGACCACATGGTCTGCTAGGAAGCACCTGGCACAAAGGGATACTTTCCCTTTCAATACTGAAGAAACTAGTATCTTGTACCCATGAAGGAAAGAACTTGAACCAATACTCGGGGAGTGACTAAGAGTTTGTTCATCTTGTAGGACCTCAGAATGGCCATGGCCACAAACTATCATCTCTAAGTGAAAGACAACCCTAGACCATCTGTCACTCATGACGAGTCCATTGCTTCCTGTCTTATCTTTCCCAGACCTTGACAGTCTTGTATTTGCACTTGCTCAGTGAAAGCATTATTTCAAGGACAATGTCTTTCCTACTTGAGTCTTGTCTCTAGTAAGAATCTTTTATGTAGGATTTGGAGCAGCCTTTCGAGAATTCCAAAGCAAAGTACAAAACTTTTTTTTCATTGTGTGTTTGTGTGTGTTTCTTGTTGCCTTAAAACCTATTTCTTGAGAATTTTTTTCTTGTTATACAGCTCAGGCTGGCATCAAACTCACAACCCTATGGCATCAGTCTCACAAGCACCAAGACTGCAGGTGTGTTCTAACACACACTCCCAACTCAGAATGCTTTTTAATTAGGTATGCTTTACAGTATTATCAAAATCTACTGTGCCACTAATTTGCACATAGGAAGCACAGAAGTCCTTGACACGTGGCTTGATGACATTGTCATGGCCATTTTCATTCCTTAACCTTGTTTTTCATGGAACTAAATTAAGCGTACTTTACCATTAGGATTGTATGTGTATTTACATGTATACCTGCAAACATGTTACTCATTAACTTTGACACTAGCTTAAGTGGTACATATTATAGAAAATAAAATATGATAAAGTTTTCTTGGGTTGTAAAATGTGAAAGAAAAACACCCATTATAGAAATTTTTGGCCAAATAAACAATGAAAATTACAGGTAAAGATTTTTTTACATATGGAATATTTTTGAAAATCTCGTGTGTGTGTGTGTGTGTGTGTGTGTGTGTGTGTGTGTGTGTGTGTGTGTGTGTTTTAAATATGGTTTTAAGAACTTTCTTGGGGCAAGTTTTTTTCCAAAGCAAAGTACAAAACTTTTTTTTCATTGTGTGTTTGTGTGTGTTTCTTGTTGCCTTAAAACCTATTTCTTGAGAATTTTTTTTCTTGTTATACAGCTCAGGCTGGCCTCAAACTCACTATGTAGCCAAGTACGACCTTGAGCTCCAGTTTCTTCCAACCTCTACCAGCCTTATGCATGTTCATCTTTAGAAACACTTCAGATGATGTGGAACTTGTTTGAGAACATTTGGTCTAATAAGACTTTGAATTTTTTTTTTTAATCACATCTTGGATTTGTAGTAGCTTCACCTTAGAGCATCCAAGTCCAACTGCCTTTCTCTTTGCCAAAGACCTCATACTCTCAGTGTGAACATGATCAGACTTGTTTGTGGCTTTAGTGCTATGAAAGGAAATGTGTTCATCCATCCGCTCACGAATACTTTTGAGCATCTCCCATGCCTAGAGCACTGCTCAGGAACTGGGAATGGGGCACTGAACTAAACGAGGAGACCCGAGGGACAGATAGGAGGGAAAGAAAGATTAAAGAGGCAAAAATTAGGTGACCTGCAAAAGGCAGTGCTACAAAAGTGCGAGAAATTAAAGAATAAGGAATGCAGAGTTCTGAGGAAGCAGGTGAAAAGAGGAGAGGAAAACTTGAAGTAGAGAAGCCAGAAGAGACCCAAGAGAAAAGGAAGCATCTGAACGGACACTTAAAGGGAGAGAGAGAGGGAGACCAGGGAACATCTCCACAAGAGCCAGGGTTAGTATGTGCAAAGGCCTGAGGTGACATCCAGGAACAGTAAAGTCCATTTAATGAGGGATAAGAAAGATAATATCAAAAGGTAGGTTGTAGGAAGCAGGCTGTTCTGGGTCCTGAAGCAATCCTGAGCCTGTCAGCCTGGACTCTGAGCTGAACTAATGAAAACTCTAAACAAAGCCATGATATAATTTGGCTTTTAGGATTTGGAAAGATGCCCAGTAGGCAAAAGCACTTGTGAAATCATCAGGACCTGAGTTTGAATCTCTAGAACCCATGGAGGCAGTAGCATCAGCATCTACAATCCCAGCACTCCTATGGGAAGAGGCAGAGACAGGAACATCCCCCAGTTCACAGGACTGATAATTTAGCATATACTCCAGAAAAACAGTAAATACACCCTGTCTCAAACAAGATGAAAGGTGGGGATGCACATCCAAAGTTGTTCACTCCCCTTTACACATGTATGGTGGCAGACACATTGATACATACAACTGGGTATAGTATGAACACACACACACATTTAGAAAGACGTCTATACTGCGGAGGGTAGACTATAAGGAACAAGGTAGGAGTGAACACATGAGCCAGAAATCTGTCACATTAGATCAAGGTGACATGATTGGAAGACACTAGCTGTGGAGGGAATGGGACAGGGCTCTGGATTGATTTTGAAGGTAGATCTACCAGGACTTCCTGACAGCCAGGAGAAAGGAAAGAGAGACCACTGTTCAGGACCTCAGCAACTGTAAGAGCTGGATTTGGGGGAGGCTATACCTTAGCTCTGTTGGACTGCTGGGCAGCTTATAAACAACATATATGTGCTCATCACTGTTGTAGTAGCTGGGAAATCCAAGAGCAACTCACCAGCAGATTTGGTGTCAGGGTTGAGGGTAGGGGCTTCTTCTTCAGAAATGGCCATTTGCTTACACTCCTCTCTCATGGCATAAAAGATGAGTTAGTTCGGAGTCCTTGATGAAGACACCAATCTCAGTTTAGGATCACTGCCCTTGTTATGTAATCTTCTCTCTAATGTGGATACCCTACGCATTAGGATTTCAATTAGGAAGCCACGGGGAGTCTGAAGACATAGAAGATTCACAGTATTACCCGTGCAGTTGTGAGAAAAAATTTGATGTGATAACCAGTGACATAATTCTAGTACATTAATTCCCTTCTTTCTATTAAACTGAATTATAAACCATTAAATAAAAAGATCATTTTGTGGTCTAATTCTTACAGCATGTCTATTTTTCTTGGATCATACATACGCTCCAGAATTATAAAACCCTTTTCTCAGTACTACAGCCAAAGTATCTATGTTACCAGGAATACTACAAGAAAGAAAAAGAAAAAAAAAAAAAAAGAAAAGAAAATGTGATTGAGTCTTTTATATTTTTAACCATGCCTGTTTTGTATTCCTCTCAAGGCTACTACATGTATATCGAGGCCTCCCACATGGTGTATGGACAAAAAGCACACCTCTTGTCCCAGCCCCTGAGAGGCGTCACTGGGAAACAATGCTTGACTTTTTTCTACCACATGTATGGAGCAGGAACTGGCCTGCTGAGTGTGTTTTTGAAAACAGAAGAAGAGAGTAAAGAGTCCCTGTTGTGGAGAAGACGAGGGGAGCAGAGCATCTCCTGGCTGAGGGCACAGATTGAATATAGCTGCAAGACGCAACATCAGGTAAGCCCAGAAGGATGCCAACCCACCCGGGAAACATGGACTGAAGTGCCTGGTGCTCTCCTGCTCCTTGCTACAAAAAAGAATATTTTGTCTTTTTTCAGAGTCAGAGATAAAGGCAGGATTAGTTGAAGAGTAAACACAATTAGCCTGTTATTGATTAGCTCAAAGCAGTGAACGGAAAATTAGACAGGGAGCTAAAGCTTTGTACATCCATGCATAAAGTGATTTGCTCTTTACAATTCAAGGATGAAAGGGTTTCTATTCTGTCTTAGTGTGTTGTGAATGTCAAGTTCATTTCTTCCAAAAAGAAGTCTCTTTGCTTCTAAGTACACTAGCACTGCTCCTATTACCCCTGATCCTTTTGCAAATAAGGTCTTTTGTCTAAGTTTCCACTTAAGAGTGTGTATAGCCAATGGTCAATTTTTAAGCCTCTGTATGCATTACTATTTTGTTGTAAAGGAAATCGGAGATCTTGATCCCAAGTCCATGGTCATCTCCACACAAGATCTTCAACTCCCCATGTGCTATAGAAAGCCCCTGTCCCTAGATGTAGTCAGTCATACATTCAGCCTAAGCAAGTACTCTAGCTGAGAAAGCCTAGGCTTGCCTTCCTAAAGCTACAGACTTCACATATCCACCCAAGCTAACATTTTGGGGAGACAACTTTCAGACTCCCAGCTGGTCTTGAATTCACTCTGTAGAATTCTGGTATGAGCATGCTCTCCAACTCGTGCTTCCTTCTACTGCAGCTTTGCTTCTGGGTGGGAAAACCTCCTTTGACTACTCAGCTTTAACACTGGTAACTGCCAAGCCTAAGATCAAGTCTTCCTGAGAAGAGGTACCCAGAATAGGGACTTCTTCTTTCCACCACTCTACAATACAAACTGATTTCCTAAAGATCCAAACTGAAGAAATTGCAACTCAAGTTGCTGCATTGATAAGTGGCAAGTGACAGGAGAAAGATGTTCTATCATCCAGGAAGGACCCGTCAGCTAAGCCTGAGTAACTAACTGTTTGGAGATGTGTTAGAGGATAGCAGATTGCTCCATGATCATCCTCCAGAGATGGCAGTTCAATCTTGTTAGGGAGGTCAAACCCTTTATCAAATTGTTCTTAGGGAAGGGTCCACATACCAGAGGCACTAAAAACACCTAAAATATAAGCTCACCCAAAAATGTTAATTCTCAGGCACTTTTTCAGATTACTAAATCAGAAGCTCTGGAGGGCTTTGGAGTCCCAGAAATTTACTTTAATAAGCCCTCCCTGTGATGCAAACTAAAAGTAGAAAATCTCCAAACTTAAATGAATATGTCTTTCTGAAGATAGTATCCAAGCATTGACACACATATCCTCCATTTTGCAGTACAGAAGATCAAATCCATTACCTCACAGATGCCAAGCAAGCGTTCTATACCACTGAGCTATACTCCCAGGCTAGCACTGGTACATGTTTGTTTATTTTTTTCTTTCATATGACACTAATACACAAATACTCTAAAATTTGAGTTCTGGGAATCATCACATAGCGCCTTGAATAAAATATACTATGCTTGCTGCATAGACAGTCTTTGAACTTGGTTTTGTCTTTGTTTCGAGAGGTCTGATTATATAGCCTAAACTGGTCTCCAATTCAGGACTCTCTCCTTAAATGTCCATTGCTGGCGTTCTGGGAACATGGCACTACATCCAGCTTGAAGTGCTTTTTAAATGTAGATTGACAAAGCAGCTGGGGTGTGGATTTGGACTGTTGCAGTTCAAAGGGTACAAAATGGTTAGAGAGAGTTTTGGTTCACAATCTAGAAGAAAGACTCTAGAGTAGACTGACCCTTTTGTAGAATGAGGTTTCTGGCCCAGATTAGCCCCATAGTTGAGACCTGCCTGCTGCTACTTATCTGGACCAGCAATCCCAAAGTCCCAAAGAAACACATAGATGCTTATATTAATTTCATGCTGTTAAGTCTATGGCTTGGGCATGTTACTAGCTAGCTCTCTCATCTTAATTCAACCCACTTCCATTTATCTGTCCTGCCACGTGGCCTGTGGCTTACGTATTTTGTTACATGTTTCTTCTTGGGTGGCTGGATCATGTTTTCTCCTGACCCTGCCCTCCTTCTCCTATCTCTGCTCCAATTTCCCCATCTACTCCTATGATGCCTGCCGTAGGCCAAAATAGTTCTTTTATTTAAAGAATGATATTCACAGCATACAGAAAGACCTTCCCATATCACCCCTTTGGCTTATAATGGGACAGAAAATCAGTTTCTTCTCCTGCACTTAATGCTCACCTCAGGAAACCCAAATGACTGTAGGTTGTCTAAAATGCATTTGATTGTACTGTCTAATAAAATACAGATATATTGTACACATAGCCTGGCCATCGATTGCAAAGTGGGTACATACAGTGCTAAGATCTCTACATAAGTTGTTCCAATTAATCTCATAGCTCCATTTTATAGATATATAAAAAGCAAATGGCTTTTAGAGAACTTACACTCTTACCTACCTAGTGCCAAAGTCTGTCTCCATAACCACAGACCCCCCCCCCAGCCCTGCAGAACTTCCACACTGTCCTCATTCCCTTGGGGTCATAAGCACCAAGTGGCCTTGAACAAGCCTTATCTGCTCTGGAATTGTTTCTACATATTCAAAATGAGTAAATAATTTCCATCATGCTGACACTAGTGGAGTAAACATGGGTATCAAATAAGATTGTGTGTGAAAGGGGTTTATAAACTTCAATATATCCAATTATTTAAAAAAAGTTCCACTTTTTCTATAAACTACATTTTTTCCTAGATTTCCTTTGTATTTAATTCTCATCACCATGGCAGAACTGATTTTCTCATTAGTTGTATCAGGCACCCACACTGAGGTCTTATAGTTTAATACAACGTATCTCATTTCCATAAATATTTATTGACTACCTGCATGTAATATATGCTAAATTTCTGCAATGAGTATAACATATGAAGTTCTTACTTCTTTTGGAGTTTATATTTGTGTGGGAGAGTAATTTTAAAAAAACCTCTGAACCATAAGTTGGGGACTAGAGATGGCTCAGTGGTTAAGAGCACTTATTCTCTTCTAAAGAACCTAGGTTTGCTTCCAGCACCCATGTTGGGGGGACTCACAATCTCCTGTAACTCTAATTACAGGAATATGACACTTCTCATAGCTTCCATAGGCACGGACACACATGGCATAGACTCATACAGACACATAAATGAAAACTTCTAAACCGAAGCCAAAAATAGATATAATACAAATGCCAACAAAAATAAATCAATTTAAACTTTACAGAAATGGAGTTGAATAAATGATATCTGAGCTAGACATGGTGAGGAAAGTGATAAAATGCTAAGTTGTGATGGAATGATTGGAGGCAGATTTTTCTGTCCCAACTGCCAGCTCCCAAATAACCACACTGAGACTTCTTGTTAATGATGAAAGCCTGGTTGATAGCTTAGGCTTGTTTCTAACTAGATCTACAATGGAAATTAATTCATTTCTATTAATATACTAATATATATTAGTATACATGCTGCTCTGGGGCTTGTTTACTTCATCTTTATACTGCCCATGCTGCTTGTTCCCTGTCTGGCTGGTAACTCCTCCCTTCTTCCCAGCATTCTTTCCGTCCCCAAAATTCTGCCTAACTATTGACCATTCGTCTCTTTATTACACCAATCACAACAATACATTTTCACCCAACATTCCATAGCTGTTACAATAAGATTTTCGGCCCCAGCTGGCCAGAGGTCCAGACCCACAGACCTGTCATCCCAGACAGCTTAGCAGCCTGCTACTGCTTAGGCCCCAAAATGATTCAGATGCTGTTTGGCCTATGGCTTAGGCACATTGCTGGCTAGTTCTCTATCTTAACTCAACCCATTTTCATTAATAGGTCCTGCCACATGGCCTGTGGCTCACCTGTGTTCCTTGCATGTTTCTTCTTTGGGCAGCTGGCTCGATGTGCTCTGATTTCACCCTCCTTCTCCTAACTATTCTGATTCCCACCTACTTCTTCTATGGTGCCTGCCATAGCCAAAACAGTCCTTTATTTAAAGATTGATAGGCACAGCATACAGAAAGACATTCTCACATCATTCTAGTGACTTAGTAGTCACTTCACATTTATTCATATATACAATATATACATGATTTTATGTACCTGCTGGGTAGTGTGCAACTTTTCAAACCAGCCAAGACTTAAGAACTTGTAAAAGTTAGACCTGTTTAGATATACAATCTTTATTTAAAATCACTCACAGAGATTTACATAGTACTTGCTTTTAATTACCAAAACCCCAACTGTATAATGATGTTATCAAAAAAATATAAGCCTATCTAAGGTTAAATCTTTGGATTATTTCCCACAGTTTAGCAAAAGGTTGAATATTTCTGCCTGAAATTTCAAACTATCCTACAGCACCTTTGGGAATACACTTGGATGTCTCAGCCCACAATTTGGGAATCAATAACATATCTAATTTAGTCCAGTATTTACTGTAGGTGATCTATAATTAAATATTTGTTTATTGGCTGCTATGGGATATGATTGGTTAGACTTAAGGCCCAAATATAAGCCAAGATAGTCTTGTAAATGTAGAAAACAAAGACTTGCTACCATGTATCTAAATTACAACATGGGGCTATAACATAGTTGTCACTCAAGTATTAAGAAAATTCACAAAAGGTTTATAAAGTCTAGAGTTTAGCCAAATGACAGATTATCCAGAGTGCCATTCCATCAAAATTTGTCTATTATAGTAATTTAAATTTAAGAACCAGATTGTTGTTGCTGTTCAGAAAACCAAAATGTTTATTGATTACATTCATATATTTTTCTATGCAGATGCATTAGAACATTTTACCCCCTTTTCCTACCACTTATTTTGATTCTTGTTTAGTGTTACATATTCTAGAGAAATAGAATTATGGATAGACAGACAGGCAGATGGACAGATGGATGAAGGGAAAAGGATTTACAATATAAAATGGTTTAAGAATTTCCATAATGTGTCATCTGGAATCCAGGGAACCAGCTGAGTCTTTATCTGACAACCAGGGAAACAATGATCTATCCTTTGTAAGATATGATGTCTTGGAGACCAAAATCCCTGGAGTCCAGCATTCAGATGCCCAGCACCAAATGATAAGTGTCCAGTTCCAAAAGGGAGAGAACTCCTTCTGCCTCCCACACTGAATAAATGTCACATATCCTAGCTAGGGCCACTGGTTCAAAGGTTAGTGTTTTCCAGAAAGTGCTCCTCCACACACATGCTCAGAAATAATTCCTTATAACCACCTTAATGCCCCTTAGTTCAGAAAAGTTCAAGTTTAAAATATACCATTATATGCTATGTCCTTAGAAGGTTTTCTTGACTTTATCTTGTTATTTGTTTGCCGTTAAAGTTTCCTTGAATCATTAAATTAAAAATAATTACATAAACATGAATTATTCTATTTATAGTCTTTATTTTAAAATTTATTTTTATTTTATGTGCACTGGTGTTTTGCTTGTATTTAAGTCTATGTGAGGGTGTTGGATCCTGGGGTTACAGATAGTTGTAAGGGGCCATGTAGGTGCTGGGAACTGAACCTGGGACCTCTGAGTTGGTGCTCTTAACTGCTAAGCCATCTCTCTCACCCTCTATTTATATTCCTAATTTGGGGTGGCTTTAATAGAATTATCTTGGGGGCTTTAAATTTTTTTAATCTAAATCATAAACTAATCTAATTATATGGGTAGAGCAAATATATCTTCAGGACAGTTGTCACTACCCATAATCCACTCTGGAAGATTCAGTCACTAACCATTATTGCAACATCCTTGGAGCTCGTGCTCTATTTTTCTAGAACAAGAATATCTGATTAGTTGTTTTCTTCAAAAACTATAAACTCATGAAATGGAGTGTTCCTTCCCACCCCACCCCCCAGGCACACTCGGCTGTGCCTTTAGTATTTAACATAAAGGATTTAATATCTTTTGACCAATTTAATTATTTTACACAGTATTATTTAGCTTTTCCACCTAACAGCAGTACCAAAAATTCAATGTGAGCCTAAAAAAAGTGAAGATGCCGAGTTGAGCTAGACAACGTGTCCTCAGTGAGGCAGGCTACCAGGTTCCTCTGAAGCACTCCTGTTTAAGCATCCCTGGAGAACTGCCTAAAGATGTCATGAGACATCACACTTCACTATAAAATATTTCAACTCCAAATAATCTAATTTAACTTGTAATTTTATGTTATTGTCATTTGATTATTTTATTTTAGAGACTGGGTCTCACTAGATTTCTCTAGCTGGCCTCAAGCTTGCAGTGTAAACTCACCAAGTAGTCCAAGTTGGCTTGAATTTGCAAAAATCCTTTCACTTTGGCCTCTTGATTGATGAGATTCTCAAGGCCAGGATTGAACGTGTAATTTCGTGTCTTTACAGTCAGCTCTACCAGTTATCAGAGCTTTTAAAGCCACAAAGCCTAGATCTTCCCTGACCAACACAGTTTTATCAGCTTAACTCTATTTCTAAATATAGTTCATTATTTTTCAGATAATGTTTGAAGCCATTCGGGGAGCATCAATAAGAAGTGATATTGCCATTGATGATATTAAATTTCAGGCAGGACCCTGTACAGGTGATGGTTTTTCCCAATTACATAAGCTTGATTGGAAAATGTATCTTATAATATAATCTCAAATTATACAAATTTAAAAATTATATTTTTATAGATAAAATAAATATTGTTTGTCTTTCCTGACAGAAATGGAAGATACAACTCAACAATCATCAGGATATTCTGAAGACGTAAATGAAATTGAGTATTAAGAAATTATCTAAATTGGATTAAGTAGCAAAATAAGTACCTCTCTTCAATCAAAGTGAAAACAAAAGAAATGATACTGGATATTCTTAACTATTGCATAATTTGAAATGACTTCAGAACGTACCTTTTCATTATTTTTGAAAAAAACATAATATATATGGAGAGAGAGAGAGACTCAGGGCTTTCCTTTTTTTATTCCCCTCGCATTTGACAACTGTTACTAGAAGTACAGGCTACTGGTTTTACGTAGGCCATTTCATCTTAATATTGGTACCAGTTAAAAATACCAAAGCAGTATGTTATAGTCATTTCAAAGTGCACATATAATCAAAACAAACATGCCTATTTAAGTCTGCATTCAGTGAATGTATTGGGAGACTAGGTCTTCATGGTTTTTCTTTTGAGTTTCAAGTATGAAAATGTTTATTAAATAATGCAAAGTGTCATTAATATCTACAAAATGAATGTAGGGTTTATGGTAACAAGTTATTATGGTAATAAAGCCTTATGTGTGCATTTTATTCATTTAAAAAAGCTATAAATCTTTACCATTTCACTATAGGTACAAGAAAGGAGTGTTCCTGAAGCCCCAGGGCAAGTCCACGCTAACTAATGCTTCAGTACCAGGCAATGATGCCTTCTAGATTCTCCCTTTTTACTACCTTGCATAGTCACTATAAGCACATGAATGGAAATGCACCTTTTCAATAAGGAAAGCTTGAATTTTATATCTACACACACCCAACAATTTTTATAAACTTGTTCAACAATTTTACCAATTTTTATAATAAATGTTTTGGTGAAGTGTGGGGATATTTTCAAATATAATAAAAATAGCCGGAGATGTCAGTCAGTCTACGAGGATCAGACAGTGGTAACTCACACCTTTAATTCCAGCACAGGGAATATCCCTGGAGTGGTGATCTACGCCCTTAATCCCAACTGAGTTTGAGGTCATTTTAGTTTACAGAAGGAGTTCCAGGCTCTCAGGCAGGCAGTGGTGGGGCCACGCCTTAACTGAATGAAGAAAGTATTTAAGGCAGGCATAGACAGAGGAATCAGAAGCCAAGAGGAGTGAGGCTGAGGAAGCTGGAAGACAGCTGAGTGAGATCTGACTGTGGTGTTTCTTCTCTGATATCTCCTACTGTTTTTATTATATTTTAAAAAATCCCCACAGTGAAGTTTTGAGTAATATGAACTCAACTACATTTACTAAGCTATTGTTTTCTATTTTCTCAGAGAATTGTATATATGTGTGCAATTGTGTGGTCAAGTAGCTGTTGTAAAACTTCAAAGTTACCTAATAAAAGATTATTTGAAACTCCTTTCATTAGAAATTAACTCATTTCTACATTATTTTTCTTTATCAGAACATGTTTATTATATAATAGCAAACTCTAATTTGAATCTTTATTCTGCCATAATTAAATGTCTTAAGTCATCATATTAGTGACATTAATACTGCATAAGTTTATAGGATAATTAATATTTAAAGAGTATTTTATTTCTCATAAGCAATCTTGATTTTTCTAAATTTTATTTCTGGAAATAAACTATAGTAGCACAAATTCTTTTCTTTTAGCTGTTAGATTTACGTACTAGGGAGGGCATTATAAAGCCATAGTGCCAGTGTTAAGACTCTGACCTTCTCTTGAGAGAATCACTTCTCTCCCTTCCACCATGTGGGTCTGGGTGACTGAACTCAAGTCAGGCTTTACACCTTTACACACTGAGCCGTATAACCAACCCAGGACACTGAATCTGAATCTGTTGTTTACTTTTATGTTTTTAGTGCCCAGAAACAAAATTAAATGAACAAATGAGTTTAATCTCTCCCTCATCCCCTGAAATGGAAATATAATTAGCATTTTCACAGATATGAAAGGTAAGTATCAGTTCTAGGGCAGAGCTCAATGATGGAGCACTTGCTAAACATAAGCAGGGCCTGGGGTTTGATCCCAAGCACCACGAAGATAAAACAAGATAAAATTATTGAGTATCAGAAGGTAAAAAGTTGCTTTAGACTGTATAGCTTTCAAAGTGGTGGCATGTCAACTTCTTAGCTTTGCACAGCTATAAATCCATTGGCTTCATTTGTGAAGAATACCACATCTGTCTGCATGCCACATTACTTAGGAAACAAAAATATATTCACCTCTGCAAAATCAACATCCTAAGTTTATAGGGAAAAATAAATTAATTTTGTAATAAGAAAACTAAATCTGTTCAAGATTAGTAGTTAGTACAAGACCTGGATTGGAAACCATGCCTGTTACATTGCCTGTCCTGTGTTCTTTTTTGTTTTTCCATTAAAAAAATGTCATCTCCATCAATGTATCCCCCTGCTTCCCCTTTCCTCCCCCTCCCAAACCTTCCCAGCCAGCCCTCAGCCTAGCCCCCCCCCCCCATCCACCCATCCCCTTCCCCAAAAGGGTGAGAAGTCCCAAGGTGGGCCAGCCCAGTCCGGCCCATACACTCCAGGTATGTTGGATTCACTCATCCCAAAGTCAATGCTGGGCTGAGTGTTCCTCTACAGGGAATGGGCTCCAAGGTGCCAGGAATACAATCTGATCCCAACCCTCGTGGCTCCACACACTCATGCCAGTTGAAAGCCGCCCACCCCCGGAGGGCCCAGCTCCCACTCCTGATGTGTTCTAACCTTTCTAAAATGACCTCCTTAACCTGCCAGCTTGCCCCTAAAGTCCAACAGCAAAAGATTCCTAGTTTCTGTGTTCTAGGGTTTACTGACTATACAAATAGCTCCAATACGGAACAAAGGGAACGGGTCAATTGGAAAAATGTCTGCCATAACTACCACAAGGACCTCAGTAGGGTCCCCAGGCTGAGCCTAGCAGGTTGGAGAGGTGCCTCAGTGGCTTAGAGAATTATTTGGGGGCAGCATGAAACAGGTAATTATTACCGGCAGTTGCTAAGAAACAGCATGCAGTTTTCAGATGCAGAGGTAGAAAGTGAGCTGAGTGACTTGCCTTCCCTCACTTATGCTCCTTTGCAGGATTCCACCATTTCATGCCTCAGTCCTCTTTCCAAGTGGCCCTTAGCATTCCTTTTTACTATATTTCATGTAGATGACAATATAGGCAGATGGTAAGCACAGCACAGTTTTCTCAGGTTCAGAAATGCCCAAGAGGAAGGCACACTAGTTACTCGGTGCCTCTTAACAGTTCAACCCCAGTCTTTGCAATTTTCCAACTCTGAGCAGCACCTAAACACCCTAGCTCTTTAAATAGAAACAGCTTTCTATGCAGATTGCCTTCCCTCTTACGATTCACCATCTGCGGTGGAGGTTATTTATGTATAGGAAGGAGGAATAGTGTAGATTCTAAGAAAACAGTGCCTCTGATGCAGGGTCTGGCTTAGCACAGAAGAACGGGGTTCAGAGATGATTTCTTAAGATATCTATGTTCTCGGCATTTTACCAAGTGTGGAAGTTTACGAAGATGCTCATTGACTAGTGAAGAAGGTAAGCTACAAGACAGCTAGCAAACACAATTGTAAGAAATGCGATGTGGTCATATGCTCGGAGCTTACCCTAAAGCCTTGGAAGGGCATCTGTGAGCAGAGACCCTCAGCACTGCATTCCAGAGGCCTGGATGCTTTCTTGCCTTACTCTTGGAGAGATAAAATATGGGCTCCTTGATTTCTTATCCCCATACTTCTCCCAGATGAGGAAAAATAAGTTTTCATACCTAATAAGTTTTCTAATTCTACTGGATGTCTGGTTATGTGGGTCACTGTAAAAAAAAAAAAAAAAAAAAAAAAAAAAAGTAGCACAGCCCAGAAATTAAGTGCCCTGCTTCTGGATCCTGGCTGCCTCCATTCAAATTCTGGTTCTCTGCTTACAAACTTTAATTGACAGCAAATCATTTACCCTCTTTGGTTCCTTTTCCTACTTTGAAAAATGGGGTTATAAAATTGCTATGAAGAATAACTGTTTTGCTGGGCCCTTCAGCAGCCATGAGCACAAAGTTTCTCACAACAACCTGTACAAGGCGGTGCAGGAACTCCTGTGCGGGAACCAGCCCAAGAAGTACAAGTTTCTGGAAATGGTGGATTTGCAGATCAGCCTAAACAACTATGACCCTTAGAAGGGCAATGGTTCTGTGCACCATCAGACTTAAGTTCACTCCTCGCCCCAGGTTCTTGGTGTGTATCCCGGGGAACTTGCCAGCTCTGTGATGAAGCCAAGACCGTGGATATCCCCCAATGGACATCGAGGCACTGGAGAAGCTAATTAGGAACAAGAAGCTGGTCAAAAAGCTAGCAAAGAAGTATGATGTCTTTTTGGTCTCTGAGTCTGCTCAGTCAGATCCCACATATCCTGGGCCTACGCCTAAACAAGGCTGGCAAATTCCGTTCCCTGCTGACATACATTGAAAACATGATCGCCAAAGCTGATGAGGTGAAACCCACGATCAAGTTCCAAATGAAGAAGGTTCTGTGTCTGGGTATCGCTGTTGTTCACGAGATGATGATGACCAATGACTGATGACAAGCAGGTCGACTTAGTGTCCTTGTTGGAGAACTGGCAAAATATCTGGGCATTGTACATCAAGAGCACCATGGGCAAGCCCCAGCGCCTGTACACCCCAATAAACCTTAGTGCTACCATAAAAAAGAATAACTTAAAATAACAGATGGCAAGACATGGTAACACATGCCTCCAATACCAGCTTTGGGGGGGTGGGTAGAGAAAGGAAAATTGGAAATTTAAAGTCATCGTTGGTTCTATAAGGAATTCAAGGCTAGCCTGGGCAATATAAAACTTTGTCTCAAAACAAAGTAAAGCCAATAAAATACCCAACAACAGAAATTAAAAAAAAATACAAGAAATTAGACAAATTTAGTTTCTGACACAAAAGTCTCCCCAGTTCATGTAAGGAATTAGTGAAACTTCAGCTAAATCTGTTATTTTTGTGTCTCTTTCTGTATAAAGAAACTGTGAGCTTATAGTGCCATCTTAAGGATAAAGCAACCACAAAACCTTGTCATGCTGCCGTCCTTTTTAGCACTAGGTGCTCAGGCTCATTTTAAGTAGCAGTTAGGCAATGCATTATTGCCAGATGAACCTCTCGCACCCACCGGTACCCGACTAACCAATGAGAGGCTTTATATTAATTACAAACTGGTCTGTGGCTCAGGCTTCTTGATAGCTGGCTCTTACATCTTAAACAATACATTTCTATTAATCTATTATTGACACGTGTCTTGGGGCTTTGCCTGTGTTCCATTGCATCTCATTCCCCTGGAGGCTCGAAGTTTCTCCCTAACCCTGCTGCTCTTCTCACTGTATCTCTCTTGGATTGCCTGCCTGGTTATATTCTGCCATCAGCCATAGCAGCTTCTTTATTAACTAATTGTAGCAACACTTATTCAAATTGTAGAGCAAGACCATCCCATGGCAATGTCTTTGTTCCCACAGCAGTCACTGACTGTAGTTATTCTGAACTGTGCATGACTTTCTCGAAAATCTTAAGTTAAATTGGACTTCTTGCTAATAGATCCATCTTTTCAAAAAGTGTCACCCAACTTAGCCTTCATAAGATATTTCTATATTAACTAAATGTTCAATGTTAGTTTTCCACTAATGTGCACATGAGTTCTGCAGGGAAATAAAAGGTTTTCTTGAAGGTCTATAATCATTTCATTGGTCCTTTTTATGTATTTATCTGAATATTACTGTCCCCAAATAAGCCTTCTTCTAACACTTCATAAATTACTAGGCTGTACAATAAATGGTTTCATATTATAAAATATGCAGTGGATTCAAATGAAACCAAATGTCTTCTAAAGCCAGTTTTTGAATAAGGCAAGAAAGCCAGTTAGATGACTCATAAAATAAAGGTGCTCACCACCATTAAGCCAGATCTACTGAGCAGGATTTCCAAACCCCTAATAGTGGAAGAGAAAACAGCTCCTGTAAGTTGATCTCTGACCTCCAAGTGTGCAAGCATGTGTGCATGCACGGAAGTGCACACATACTAGATAGATGGGTGGGTGTGTGGGTACATAGATGAAACACTTTTAGGAAAATATGCTAAGAAAGAATGGAGGGTGGAAATGAGGCAGAATGGGGGAAAGAACGTCAAAACTTATCTTGCAATCTATAGCTATTGACATATAAATACGTTGTTGTTCAAATATTAAATTAAAAATATGGTAAGAAATAAATGTTGTGGGGATGCTGAGATGGTCCAGTAGTTAAGACCATGAAGACACTCAGACATCCGTGCTGAATGCTGGACTCTTCACAAGAGCCGAGTTAAGGAATCAACATGACTTGTCATTAATTTTTGTCATGACAGTCGCTCTGGCTAGAATGAGACAGACTCTCCAGGCAGTTTCAGTTTTGCATTTTCCTAAAGGCAAAGGACATTGAGCACTTTCTTGAAGTATATACTGGCCATTTGCTTTTTTTAGATACTTTTTGAAATAATTTTTTTGAAAATTATTTTTTTCAATGTATGCCCATTTTGTTCAAATAACTTGAGGTTTTAGTTTGAAGTGTTCTTCTTTTGTTTTGGGTGTTTAGATTCTCTAGTTCTTTATAGATTCTAGATATTAATTCCCAACCAGCAGTATAGTTCGGAAAGCTTCCTTCCCATCCGTCAGGAGGTCTCTTAACTCTGCTGCTTGTTTCTTTTGCTGGGCAGAAACTTAGATTAATGCAATTCCATTTATCAATTTTTGGAATTGTTTCCTTAGCATAAAGAGTTCCTTTTAATGCCCCATGATTATGCCTGATTCTTAAAGCAATTTCTTTAGCAGTTTCAGAGGTTTGAGTATTAACTAACATTTTTGGTGCATTTTGAATTGATCTCTGTACAGAGTAAGAGATAGAGGTGTAGTTTATTCTTGTTCCAATGGATATCTAGTTTATCCTGTACCATTTGTTGAAAAGGCCATCTTTTCTCCAATATTGTTTTTATATAACTTTGTCAAAAATTGTCTGGCTGTAGCTGTGTAGGTTTATTTGATGGTCTTCTGCTCTATTGCATTGACCATGTGTCCGTCTGAGGATGGGTGCTGTGCTGTTTGTTACTTTGGGCCCTGTAGGAACAATTTGAAATCAGGCTTACTCCACCTCCAGAACTGCCTTTTGATTTAGTGTTGTTTCAACTATTTTGGGCTTCTTTGTTTCTATTTTGGTGTTTTTTGTTTTTCTTGTTTCCTGGTTTTGTGAAAGATGTCACTGGAATTTAATGGGGATTGTCCATTGTTGGTGATAAAGCATTCCATGGTATTCTGTTAATCTTTGAGTGTTGGACACCTTTCCATCTTTTAGCACCTTCTTCAGTTTTTTTCTTCAATGTCTTCAAGTGTTTCCTGGATATTTTATCACTTTGAAGCTATTTTGAATGGGAGGTTTCCCCCCAGTTTCTTTCTAATGTGTGTTTTTCTAAACCATCATTTGTGTGGTGATATATTGTATATTTAATAAAATCTGTCTGGAACATCAGAGGATAGAATCACCCATAATCAAGCCTTGAAGGTCAGAGAGCGGTGACCCACACTTTTAATCTCATCATTTGGGATGACTGAACAAGTGGAAATTTCATTTCATTCCAGATTTTGCAGAAATGCCCTTAGGTCATTTCCTTTCCATGGATATAGATTTGTTATATATAACCTTTTATGTTTGGGTCTCTCTTTCCTCTCTCTCTCTCTCTCTCTCTCTCTCTCTCTCTCTCTCTCTCTCTCTCTCTCTCTCTCTCTCTCTCTCTCTCTCTCTCTCTCTCTCCTCTCTCTCTGTTTTTGGTTTTTCAAAAAAGGGTTTCTTTGTGTCCTCTAGCTGTCCTGAAATCTGCTTTGTAGACCAGACTGCCCTCAAACTCACAGAGATCTACGTGCCTTTGCCTCTCTGGTGCTGGGATGAAAGGCATGTGTCACTAGATCTGGCTCAGATTTCTTGTATTCCTGGTTTCCTCTGGACTTTTATCATAAGAGTGTATTAAACTTGTTCAAAAAAATTTCTGTATCTATTTAGATAATTGGATGCTTTCTGTCCTTAAGTCTGTTTATACGATAGACTAATTTACATTTAGTTATTTGCATATTTTGAACCAATCTTGCATCCCTGGAATTAAACCAACTTGGTCATGGTGTAAAACTAAATCATTGTTCTGCAATTCAGTAATTCTTTTGATTTTTGTAGTGTTTGGGTTTTTCCACTTCTTTCTCTCTTTAAAGCTGTTAGTCTAGTGTGGTTTATTCTGTCCTGTGACGTGCTCATGGGTGGATTTGTTTGCCTCATCATTCTGAAAGATTTCTTCAACTTCTTCCATAGAGCAAGCTTAGTGGTCACAAAATCTTTAGTTTTGACCATGGGCACTTTATTTTTTTCTTCAATTATAATAGATAGCTTTGCTGGTCTCCATTAGCAGGTGTCTTGCTGATCTTGAACCACTGTTACAATGAAGTTTCCGACCCCATCCGGCCAGAGGTCCAGACCCACAGACCTACCATTCCAGAGCGCCTAGCTGCTCACCACTGCTTAGACCCCCAAAATGACTCAGACACTTATTTTAATTTCATGCTGTTTGGCCTATGTCTCAGGCACACTGCTAGCTAGCTCCTTCATCTTAATTCAACCCATTTCCATTCATCTATTCTGCCATGTGGTCCATGGCTCACCTGTGTTCCTTACATGTTTCTTCTTTTGGTGTCTGGCTCGATCTGTGTTGACTCTGCCCTTCTTTTCCTACCTATTCTGATTCCCCACCTACTTCTTCTATGGTGCTCACCAAGGGTCAGAACAGCTCCTTTATTTAAAGATTGATATTCACAGCATATAGAAACTCTTTCTTTTAAGGTTTCAGTAAAATAATCTGCCCTTATGATGGTTTGTCTTTATGTGTGACTTCATGTTTCCTTCTTGCCTCTTTCAATATGTTTTCTTCATTCTGCGCATTTTGTGTTTAATTATAACATAATGACGGAGGTTCTTTTCTATTCTTGGCATTCTAAACTCCTCATGTATTTGAATTAGCATGTTACCCATACATAAATCTTGGAAACTGGTTGCTATGATTGTTTTTTAAAATGTCTTTTTATTTTATGTGTATGAGCGTTTGCCTATATCTATTCACCATGTGTAATTAATACCCTCAGAGACCAAAAGAGGGCATTGACTTCTCTGGAACTGGAGACAGTATACAGGTACTGGGAATTCAATATTGGCCCTCTGGAAGAGCAATGGGTGTTTTTAACCACCAACTCATTTCTCCAGTCCCTCCTTTTTTGGAAATATTTTCCATGCCTTTAGAAGGAGATACTTCTCTTCCTTCTATATAGTTGTAACTAGATCTTTATAAAGTGTCACATATATCCTGAAATTTCAATTATTAGTTTATCTTCGTTATTCTTTGATTGTTCAAGTTACTCCATCTTGTCTTCAAGCTTAGGTATCTTGTCCTTTTCTCATACATTCTAATGTGGAGATTTTACTTTTTACTGTGTTATGCATTTCCAGCATTTGAGACTGGTTTTTCTTCAGTATTTCTATCTCTTCGTAGAATTTGTCTTCCAGGCTTGCATTACTTTCCTTATTTCATTCAGCTGTTTGTTTCTTGGGAATATTTACATTCTTTTCAGTTTTCTGTCTGAGATTTCAAATATAAAGTTAAAAAATTTCATGCTAGAAGTTCACATGCCAGGTATAAATGCTATATTATTTAAAAATTTGTAAAATAAAAATAACTATGGTCCCTTAGACTTCAAAAACTGTTAGAAAGTAAACAACCAAGGAAAATAGGGAGTGTACTCAGATTTAAGTTAATAAGATTAGTCATGAAAGAGGAAGTACAGTGGATAAAAAATAAATATTAAATTGACTATGAAAGGGTAATGTGTGTATGGCTACAAATTAAGTATTAGATTGATAGTAAAAGCTAGGGTTTGTGAGGATAAGCACTAAGTATGAGACCAATTTTGACAAAAGAAAAAAAATCAAGAGGGGTAATAGCGAAAAGCCAGAATAGGGTTGGGGCTATAAATTTTAGAAATTGTTAAGTTATGGATGGTCATGGAAAAAGTGAAAGGAAAATGATGGGATAAAGATGAAAGAAAGAAGAACAGAGTTAGAAAAAGGGCAGGAGGGACGTGAGATGTGATGGAATAGTAAAGAATTCAGTCAACAGTCCTAAAGCCTACTTGAGCAATATAAAAACAGAAGCAAAATCATCATGAGACATATGTAAGAGAAGATAAATAAAAAGAGATAAGGCAAATTTTATGAAATGAATTACTAGCACAGCTGTGCTAAAAAGACAAATAAAATTCTAAGATCACAGAGGCTCAAGTATATTCATGTAGTATGTGCCTGAGGGCAGAATGGCAGCCATTGATCTCTGAAGCCTCAGTGTTCTGGGCAAGATCTCTGGTTTACAAATATTTTATTGAAATTTTTCATTCCCATGTTTATCGGGAATATTGATCTATACTTTTCCCCTTGTGCCCTGATCTAGATTTGGAACTAAGATAATACTGATTTCAAGGTGTTTCTTCCATTTTTACTTTATAGGAAATACTGATGATTATCTCTTTTCAAACAATTAGTAGAGTATGGAAGTGCTGTTTTCTAATCCTGGGCTTTGGTTCATTGAGGGACTCTTTATCACTACTTCATTATTGCTCTTTATAGATGTGTTTAAGTTTTTTTTTCCTTGCTTTAATTTTGATAGGTCATATGTGTCTAGGAACTTACCCATTTCCTCTAGATCTCCCAGGTATTTTAAAATATGGTTACAAAGTATTGCTTAATAACTGTTGTATTTCATTAAAATCTGTTCCAATGCCCCCCTTTCATCTCTAAATTATTGGGTTGGGCCTACTCCCTCTTTATTAGTCACTTATCCATTGCTGTGGAAAACACCATGACCAAGTCAACTTATAGAACCAAGAGTTTATTTGGGATCATAGTTCCTAAAGGTCAGAGTCCATGATAGTAGAGCAGAAACAGCAGGCAGGAGGCATGATGGCTGGAGAAGATGTTGGTGGATTGCATATTAAACAGCAAGCACAAAACACAGAGAGCAATAGTAACCTCTCAGATTCACTAATTGCTAGAATTTTGTCAGTTTTCATCTCTGGTATTAGAAGTTAACTGGTTACTATGTTAAATGTGATGGTTTCTTTTTTTCATTATTCTCTCATGAATTGTGTTCTTTTATGTGCTTTCCTGAATAAGACTATTTTTCTTCTGTGTGCTTAGGATTATTCTAGTGTCTTCTGTAGTACGGGATTGCTGGCTATGAATTACTTAATTGGTGCTTTCTTGAACGTCCTTATTTTTCCATTAACTTTAATAGATAACTTTGCTGGGTATAAAAATCATGGTTGACATTTATTTACTTTCAGGGTTTGAAATACATCATTTTCTTATTTCTTGGTTTTTAGTGTTTCTTTTAAGAGTTCTGATGTGTTTGTGTTGGTATGTTTCTATTACAGCTTTTAATGTTTTCTTTTGTTTTTTTCCTTTTGACAGTTTTGCTATGTGTCCTGGAGAGACTTTTCTGGTCATTTCAGTTTGGGGTTCTAAATTTCTCTTGTGTTTTCATAATCATTTCTCTTCCTGAGTTTGAAATTATCTGGTATAATTTTATTTAATAGATTTTCTATATATTTAGTTTTATTTTCATTCCTTCTTCAACCTGTAGATTTTTAGTTTTGATTTCTTGATCATATCCAGAGAACTTAAAAGTTGTGGTTATGCTTATTTTAATTTTACTCTATTGATGTCTCTGATATTTCTTCTTCTTGGTATAATCTCTTTGTGATGGTTGCCACTGTTTTTGATTTGTTTTATTTTGTGTTTTTATTCCACTCATTGAGTTTTTCTTTTTTTAGTATGTTTATTTTATTATTTTTTATAAAAAGCCTATTTTATCCATGTATCCCCCTGCTCCCCCTCCCTTCCCCCTCCCAATCCCTCCCAGCCAGCCCTCAGCCTAGCCCCTCCCCATCCACCCATCCCCTCCCCCAAAAAGGCAAGAAATCCCAAGGTGGGTCAGCTCAGAGTGAAACATCCACTCCAGGCAAGTCCCATTTCCTCATCCCAAAGTCAAGACTGGGTTAGGTGTTCCTCTGCAGGGAATGGGCTCCAAGGTGCCTATTTCCAACATTCTTATTTGTCTCTTTTACTCCTTAACTTTCAATTTCATTATTGTATTTCTCATTAATGCTGCTTTCTTCTCTAAGTCCTGAATGAATTTCTATATTTTATTCATGTGGTGTTTGTATCACCTTCAGAGTCACTGATCAGTTTAAAAGAAAACTTTTGGAACTTCATCTTACATCTCACCAAGTTCATAACTGAATAGCTACAACCCTTTGTGAGAGTCACGCTGCCTCGATTTTTCGTGTTTCTTTTGCTTCTGTGTTGTAATTTGTACTTCTGTTGTCTTTATAGTGAGCAGCCTACCCTCGAGCACTGAACCTAGAAGCACTCAGAGAGGAGAAAACAGCAAGCTGTAACAACACTAAACCAAAGGAGATATAAAGACAGGTTTAAAACGACATCCCTAGTTTCCCCATGCTTACGAAAGAGCAGGACATAGCAAAAATAATGCAGAGTGTGACAAAAATAATATACTGTGACCTGGAGTTAAAATGAGTTAAAAATATAGAAATAGTTAATGAGTGAGCTAAAGTAGAGGGAGACATTGAGAAGCAGATTAAATTTCAAAAATGCAAAAGACGAGTATGGAAGAATGTTATACTATGAAAAAGGTAATTGCAGGTTTTGCTTTTATTTTATTGAAGGTGAATAATTGAAGTTTTCCCAGTAATGAAAAAGTACATAAACAAAAGTAAAGAGTTTAGTGAAACTGATCAGTGGTTAAGAAACTGCCTGCTCTTCCAGAGGACCTACCTACTTTTGATTCCTAGCACCCATATTCCAGCTCACAACTGTTTGTAACACTATTTCCAGGGAATCAAATGTCATCTTCTGGCCTTCAAGGGCACCAGGTATATACATGGTACACAGCCATACATACAGGCAAAATACCTATATACATATAATAATATTTTTATTTAAAATTTATATATATTTAAATATAAATAAGTATAAGGAGATTTCAAAAATAAAAACTAAATAACTTCTATAAGAAGGATGACACCAATAGATATGCTAAGGTGGAAGGGGAAATTCTCATAGAGCCTCATCACAGATAAATAACAACAGGAAACTGTGGGAGATTGTGTTGTTTCATTATAAATAATTGTCCCACCCACTGGTTTAATAAAAAGCGCTGATTGGCCAAAGGCAGGCAGGAAGTATAGGCAGGGCTACCAGACTGGGAAAACTCTGAGAACAGGAAACACAGACCAGAATGCCAGAGGGAATGCCAGAGAGAAGCCGGAAGAAGCAGAAGACAAATATGCTGCTCTAAGAAAAGGTACCCAGCCACATGGCTGAACAATCTAATGGGTTAGATTAAGGGTAGAGAGCTAGCAAGTTATATGCCTGAGCCTTAGACCGATCAGCCTAAAACTATCTTATGCATCTGTGTGTCTCTGTCTCTGCGAGTCTGCGAGTCTGCGGGCCTAAACCTTAAGGCTAGGCCCAAAAGTCAAGGCCAGAAACCTCGTACTACAGGCAACTAAGGAATATTGAAAAGGGAAATATAGCCTTCCCCTAGGGAGGAACCATTTAATTGGTTATCTGATACCAAGTAGACAGCCTTAAAATTATGTGCATGCATTCAACACTGAACACGCTCAACAGGCTGTTTTACACATATAGATGTGTGTGTGAGAGAGAGACAGAGACAGGGAGAGAGTGTGTGTTTGATAATAACAGTTAAGGAAGAGAAAGCTACATGTGGGAGGTCTGAGGGGGAGGGGGACATGGGCGGAGTTAGAAAAGGAAGAAAGGAGGAAGGAGGTAAATGATATAATTATATTTTGCTTTAAAATAAAAACATAAAATTATTGTTTTGAGAACTAACTTCAAGAAATCTATTAAAGAGCATTTTGATTATAGCTAAAGATGACATATTTTATTCTTGAAAAATTTGGAGTATGAAGGTCTTTTCTAAAAAAAAAAAAATAATAATACTTGTCAGGTAAAGCAATGTTAATTACATTTAATTCCACTATTACCCAAGTAAAAACCAAGCCATGAGATGGTGCCATATACCTTTAATTCCATGTGTCTGTCAGAGGACAACTTGCAGGAATCAGTTCTCTTCTTCTAGGGTATCTGTGCTGGGGATCCAACTCAGGTTGCCAGGCTTGCCATAAAGCGCCAATACATACCAGGCTATCTCAAGGCTCTTTATTTACATCTTATAAAGCAGTTTGATGCAGTCTACAAATAGGACCAAAGGATTATCGGAATACCCAACAAGAACTTAGATGACAGATAACTACCATGGCTGAGGGTGTAAGTAGGACCCACTGTCCAAAGCCACACTCCACTCCAGGCTTCTGCTAATGCCCTCTACTAACTGATCAAGAATCAGTGAAAGAGAGGCTGATCTTGTGGGTCACTGTCATAGACAGAATGTCTATTTCCATGATAAAACACAATGGCCAAAAGCAACTTGAAGAGTAAAGGGTATGTTCTAGATACTTCTATATTACAGTCCATCATGAGAAGTCACGGCAGATACTCAAAAAAGGATCTGGAAGCAGGACTAAAACAGAAACCATTCTGCTTGATGGCCTGTTGCTCATGACTTGTCTCGTCTGCTTTCTTATACAATTCAGGATGATTTGCCCCGTGTGGTACTCCCACCATGCTATTAACCCATCCATATCAATTACCAGTCAAGAAAATGCACTACAGACTTGCCTACAGATCAATCATATGGAAGAAGTTTTCTAAGTTAAGATACCCTCTTCCTAAATGACTTATTATTATACCCATAAATTAGTGCATCTCTCAACCCCGATCAAAGAAGCTTCTTTCTTCAGTAGATGGCAATTAATTACAAAGACCCACAACTAGACAAGGTGCAGTAAAACTGTGAAACGCTTATTCTTAAATGGAACATCTATATCATAACCATTCCTTTCCAAGGCTCAGGATCATGATCCAAATTTTGTGTTTATAATTTTGTGTATTTTAAAGGAGACCTACAAAGTCAAATAAGCTTCAGGCCCCACAGAACCTGGATCTGGAGGAAAAGGGACATTGTAGAAAGACAAGTGTGTGTGTGTGTGTGTGTGTGTTTGCATGCATGTGTGTGTATGTTTGCATGTGTGTGCTTGAGCACACGTGTGTGTATTTGTGTGCATGTGTGTGTGTGTGCGTGCGTGTGTGTATGTTTGCATGTGTGTATGTGTGCTTGAGCGCACGTGTGTGTATGTGTGTTTGCGTGTGTGTGTGTGTGTGTTTGCATGCGTGTGTGTATGTTTGCATGTGTGTGCTTGAGCGCACATGTGTGTGTGTTTGCATGCATGTGTGTGTATGTCTCTGTGTGTGCATGTGTGCTTGAGCTCACATGTGTGTGTGTGCTTGAGTGCACGTATATGTATGTGTGTGTGTGCGTGCATGTGTGTGCTGTGTAACTGTTTGGTAGAAAGGCTAGTGAGATACTGTCATTGCTAAGGAGAAGGAAAGAAGGAAATTTCTGTGTAGTTTGCAAAGGATCAAAGTTCCCAAGAAAGTCGTCATAAGCAACAAAAACAACAATACTGAGAAACTAAAGGAGAATGATCATATGGCATATGGTCTAGTGCTTCTAATTCTTACAATCTTACTGTGACAAATGCTTGCATATAGACACAAATGTGACTTCATTTAGGCATAATCCTAATCAAAAGTCTAAGGCCACCTGGTCAACATAACAAGTTTATGTCAGCCAAAGCAGCAGAGTGAGATTCTGCCTCAAAAAATTAAAAGCAAAACAAAAAAATCTTTTCAAGGGACATGTCCAAGGATGGTGTCTGAAATGAAAAACTGAAAGTAATCTATAAACCAAAGCACTGGAATAGTGGAGAAAGTCTGATATACTCAGAAAATCTAAAAGGCTAAAGAGAAACCAATTTGTCTATTCTGGCATATCTCAAAACCATTGTGACTATTGTTATTATTTTGCTGCAAGAGATTGAATTTAGGATTTTGTACATGTTCTTACCTATGACTGAGCAATAGCTTTGGTCTCTAATAATTATTTATAATTTTGTAAATTAAAATTCAAGTTAGCTAGGCTACCATTTTTATATTTATATGTATATGTTGTTTATGTAGTTGTTAAGTGATGAATTCACATTCATAATACTGCTACATATTTTCTGTAGAAAAAATGAATTTGAAATATAAAAATGGCCTAGAAATATATTATATTATATGCTGAACATGTGTGTAAGAACAGTGACAAACCAAAAATTCTTAATAAAAATTATGGAGTAAAGGCGTCTGTATTTCTGTTGGAATCCAAATCTGTGTGCTTTCAGTTCCTTTGTGGTAAGTAAGGTCACTGGTTCCCTTGAGGAGTTCTCATTCAAGCCTAGATCTTTCTCATTTGTTGGTTGTCTGCACTGATTAGAAATATGTGTGGTACTGGGTATCTAGGAGGAGATTTGTTCTGGATGCCAAGATTTTGGGGTTTCCCATCTGATCTCTGCCCTCCCTGTCATATCCCTGAAAGCTCACTTCTCTACTCCATGAATCTGCTTAAAGCAAACGGTATCCTTTTCTCTCATTTAAAACAGAGATTAGTCCTACAAGTCCTAAGCGTCTTCATTAGAAGAGGGATAGCAAACTTCTCAAAGATGATCTCAGGAGAGTCTGGTCCATGTATCTTATTCCATCTTCTTGCTATTGTGGTTCATTTTGCAAGGACTTGTGGTGAAGCCAAGAAAGAAAACACAGAAGAGGTTACTAGGTCTGAATATTTGTGACCTAAAATTTCTATGTTGAAACTTAACTTTCAGTGTGATGTTACTATGAGAAAGGACACAGGGAGATACCAGTCTTTTGAGTGCAGCCCATGAGTGGGATTAGTGCCTTTACATAGGGCTAACAAGACCAGTGTTCTTCCTTTAGATGTGTGAAGTCACAGCGTAAAGGGATTATCTGTTGGAATCGGGTTCTCATCAGTCACCAAACCTGATGATAACTTCATCTTGGGCTTCTCAGTTTACAGAATTTTGAAAAATAAATTTCAGATGTTTAGAAAGATTTGGCATCTTCTTACTGCAGCTTAAATGGGCTAAAATCAAAATATTCTAATGAAGAAACATATTTATAGTTCTTGACCCTAACCATATCTGCCAACATTTGGATTTTTACAGAATTGGAAAGCTGACATTTAGAATGGTCCCTGGTCATTCAATCCTTGGGCAGCAAATACTTTGTCATATTTATATGCCAACAAAGAGAGGGTGATGATGTTAGCTGGTAAATCCATGGGAGTTAGTTTGGAAGTTGATTCTCTTCTTCCACTGTTCGTTCTAGGGACTGGAATTATCTGGACAGGCTTTTAAAGCAAGATTTTTTTTTTTTACCTGGGAAAGAGCCAAGTCTGTTGTTGTGGCTCACACATCACTAGTACAAAATTCTATGTAAGTGAGCATATTTCTGAACACATTCTCTGCCTCCTCAATGTTACCTCTTTCAAGAACTTTTTTAGAACAGACTCCAGTAGGCTCCATTACAAGGGGTGAGTTACCCTTCTCCCAGCCTGTAGGCCTAAGCAACAGTACACAACCTGTGCCCCCCCCACCTTATTGCAGCTCCAGCCCACTGCCATCTGTCAGTGTAAAATATATCTTTATAAAGAAAAAAGCTAGAGATTCAAATATTATTTGCCTAGCTTCTGAATTTGGTGCCAGTCTATTTACTGCTAAAGTTAATCTATGTAAGAAATCTGTAAAGGTTTCTTTTGGGCCTTAGATAACTTTTGTAAATTACTCAATTTTCTTTCCTACTTCTTCAATTATATCTCAGGCATTTAAGGCTGCTATCTAGCATAAATCCAGGATGTGGTCATCATATAATGATTATCTTTTTTATTAGCATAATCTTCCTTGCCAAAAAGCTGCTGTTGGGAGAATTCAATAACTCTAGTCATACTCAATTATTCAGTGGTCTTAGCTTATCCTTACACCAGGTCCTCCATTGTTACTGGGTACCAAGTTAATGGGTACTGTTGTAACCATATCTGTCCAGGCTTTAGGGGTTATTCTATTAAAAGTTGACCACAAGTTTAACATATGCTTTACAAAGGGTGAGTGTGTGCCATATGAAACTATGCTTCCTTGATTCTCCTCAAATCTAATATTTGAACAGGAATCTATTCAGTTCTTACACAGTTTCTATCACTTGGCAATTTTTCTAAGGTTAGTGAATATATTAAGGTTGGCTGTTTGAAAGCCTTAAGCTGTTTCTCTGTAACTTTATAAGGCAATGGTAAGATTAGTTTTTTAAATTCCTCTATCTGAGTCTGAATATCTCAATTATCTGTTTTAATAAAATCTAAGATTTTCATCTTGGTATTAATATTAACCATTTTTAAAGTGATAAAACAAAAATTATTAATAAAATAATATTTATAATAGACATCACAAAAATCCTATCTACATTGATTATCTTCCCACTTAATTGTTCCATTTTCATATTGTCTAGCATATTATCAAATAGAAATCAAACTTTTTCCATTGTAATACTATTTCCATTTTTTTAATGGGGAAAAACTCTCTGTGTGTTTTAAATTAATTCACCTTTTAAAGAAATCTCAATTCACTCACTAAATCTGCTTGCAATGATGATCAGATGAAGGTAAAGTGAGGCAGCCACCTAGTGTGGCAGCAGCTCAAGGAGGAGGTCCAGGTGCAGCCACAATCCACCAAGAGAGGGAACAAGTAAAAAAGCCAGCTGTCTGCATGAAGGGATATGCAAAATCAGCTAAGTCCTGCTAACTTCTTAGTCTGCAGGGCAGTAACTCTGGCCATGTATAACTCCAGCCTGTGCTGGTGGCTGGAATGCCACATCCTGGTGACTTTTTTTTTTAAATCAATTTGTGCCCCCCCCCCCAAAAAAGCTGGGCACCAAATATTGTATGAATTCTACTTGGTCTTATAAGAAAAACCTGAAACCCAGATACTAGGGGAAAGTATCAGAGAAGGAGAGCAGAACAAGCCACAGTCACTTCTCACCTAGCCACTCCTCTGGCATTTCTCCAGAACTCCACAGTGAAGACGGAAGGGACTGCCAACAGAGGGCTGAACTCCTGCCTGCTCTTTATCTACCCAGCTATCTCACTTCCTCATTCAGCTTTCCTGGTGCTAGGATTAAAGGTGTGAGTCACCACTGCCTGGCTCTGTTTGGCCTTGAATTTACAGAGATCCAAAGGATCTCTGCCTCGAGAGTAGGTCCACTCACTGGCCTTAATGGATGGCTTGGCTGTCCTCTGGTTTCCTGGCAAACATTATTAAGTATACAATGTATCACCACAATTACATATTTATCTCAGGAAAAATCCAAAGAGATGAAATCTGAATTCTGAACATTTATGCCCCAAATACAAGTGTGTGGATATGTTTCAAATTTAACAAAAAACAGTCTGAGATATCAGAGGGATCCACCCACAGTCAGTCTAGGAGGATCAGAGAGTGGTAACCCACACCTTTAATCTCATCACAGGGAATATCTAGGAGTGGTGACCGATGCCCTTAATCCCAGAAAAGATGAGTTTGAGGTCAGTTTAGTTTACAGAAGGAGTTCCAGGCTCCTAAGCAGGCAGTGATGGTGTCATACCTTTAATTTTAACCTGGATGTTAAACAACTGGGTGAAGAGGGTATTTAAGGCAGGCTTAGAAAGACAGAGCAGGCAGAAGAAGCCAGGAGGAGCAAGGCTGAGGAAGCTGGAAGACAGCTGGGTGAGATCTGACTGTGGTGTTTCCTCTCTGATATCTCAGCCTTTCCTGAGATCTGGCTCTGAGTTTCCTTTATTCATGCAACATACAAGGACATCTACATATGCAAAAGAAACATTACTAAAGCTTAAATTGCACATCAAATCTCACACACTAATAGTGGGAGACTCAACACCCTACTCTCACTAATGGACAGATCTACCAGACAGAAACTTAACAGAAAAATAAGTAATCTAACAGATATTATGATGAAAATAAACTTAGTGGATATATGCAGAATTTTCCAACCAAACACAAATTAATATACCTTCTTAGCATCCCATAGAACCTTCTCTAAAATTGACCACATACTCAATCATAAATTAAATATGAATAGATACAAAAATGATAATAACCACTTGTATCCTATCAAACCACTGTGTCCTAAAGTTAGACTGCAATAACAGTACAAACTACAGAAAGCCTACAAGCTCATGGAAACTGAACAACTGTCAACTAAACACCTCTGAGTCAAGGAAGAAAAAAAAATAAAGATTTCCTAGAATTCAATGAAAATGAATTCACTACATACATACATAAACTTATGGGACACAATGAAAGCAGTAAGAGGAAGTTTCACGGCACTAAGTGCCTACATAAAGAATTTAGAGAAGTCTCATGCAAGCGATATAACAGTACACATAAAAAACTCTATAACTACAATAGTATCAAAGCAAATTCAGCCAGAAGGAGTAAAAGGCAGAAAATAATCAAACTCAGGGCTGAAATGAATAAAATTGAAACAAACAGAACAATACAAAAAACCATGAAACAAAGAGTTGGTTCTTTGAGAAAATCAACAAGATAAATAAACCCCTATTCAACTAACCAAAAGGCAGGGAGAGAATATCCAGATTAACAAAAATCAGTAACGAAAAGGAGGGCATGAGAACAGATACTGAAGAAATCTAGAAAATCATTGGGTCATAGTTCAAAAACCTGTACTATACAAAAATTGGAAAACTTAAAAGAAATGGACAGCTTTCTGGATAGGTACCACTTACCAAAATTAAATCAAGACCAGACAAACAGCTTTGATGACCTATGACCCCTAAAGAAATAGAAGCAGTTATCAAAAGTCTCCCAACCAAAAACAAAGACCACATAATTTCAGTGAAAGAATTCTACTTGAATTTCAAAGAAGAACTAATATCAATAATCCTTAAGTTGTTCCACACAATAGAAACAGAAATAACATTGCCAAATGAGGGTACAGTCACCCTAATACCCAAAGCACACAAATACAACAGGGAAAAAGTATTATGACCAACCTCCCTCATGAACATTGATGTAAAAATATTCAATAAGATACTGGCAAACCAAATCCAAAAACATATCAAAAAATCAACCGTCATGATTAAGGAAGCTTCATCCCAGAGATGCAGGGAATGGTTTCACATACAAAACTCTGTCAATGTTATCCAACATATAAGCAATCTGAAAGGAAAAAAAACCCATATGTTTATCATTAGCTGCTAAAAATCCTTTCACAAAATCCAACAGTTCTTCATGATAAAAGTCTTGGAGAAATCACGGGTACAAAGAACATATCTCAACACAATAAAGGCAATATACAATAAGCCAAAGACCAACATCAAACTAAATGGTGAGAAACTCAAAGTCACCCCACTAAAATCAGGAACAAGACAAGGCTGTCCACTCTCCTCGTGTCTATTCAATATAGAACTCAAAGTTCTAGCTAGAGCAATAAGACAATAAATGAATATCAAGGGGATACAAATTGGAAAGAAAGGAGTCAGACTTTCACTATTTGCAGATAACATGATAGTATACATAAGTGACCCCAAAATTCTACCAGAGAACCCCTACAACTGACAAACAAACTCAGCAATGTGGCAGAATACAAGATAAACTCAAAAAAAAAAAAAATCAACAGCCCTCATATATACAAATGATAAATGGTTCAAAAAAGAAATCATGGAAACAATTCTTTACAATACATCAAATACCTTGGGGTAACTTTAACCAAAGAAGCAAAAGACCTGTATGACAAGAACTTTAAGTCACTGAGGAAATAAATTGAAGAAGATATCAGAAAATGAAAAGATCTTCCATGCTCCTGGATTGGTAGGATCAACATAGTAAAAACAGCAGTCATACCAAAAGCACTCTACAGATTCAGTGCAATTCCCATCAAAATCTCAACTTTATTCTTCACAGACCTTGAAAGAACAATATTCAACTTCATATGGAAAAACAAAAATCCAGGATCACTAAAACAATCCTGTTAAATAAAAGAGCATCTAGAGATATCACCATCCCTGACCTGACTTTAAGCTCTACTATAGAGCTATAGTAACAAAAACAGCTTGGTATTGGCATTAAAACAGATATGTAGATCAATGGAATGAAATTGAAGACCCTGACATTAATCCGCATACCTATGAATGCCTGGCTTTGACCAAAAAAAAAAAAAAAAGAAAAAAAGAAAAAAAAAAGCCAAAAATATACAATGGAAAAAAGTATCTTCACCAAATGGTGCTGGCATACCTAGATGGTGGCATGTAGAGGAATGATAGATCCTTACCTATCACCCTAAACAAAACTGAAGTCCAAGCGGATCAAGACCTCAACATAAACCCAGTTACTAAACTTGATAGAAAAGAAAGCGGAAAATAGCCTTCAATCTATTGGCACAGGAGACCACCTCCTAAATTAACACTAGTAGTTCAGACTCTGGGAGCAACAATTAATAAACAGGACATCCTGAAACTGAAAAGCTTCTGTAAGCCATAGGACATGCTCAATAGACAAAATGACAGCCTACAGGATGGGGGGAAAAAAGGTCTTTACCAACCCTACACCTGATAGAGGACTTATCTCTAAAATACATAAAGAACTCAAGAAACTAGAGACCAAAAAACCAAATAATCCAATTAAAATCTGGGGCAGAGATCTAAACAGAGAATTCCCAACAGAACAATCTCAAATGGCCAAAAGAAACTTGCTCAAAATCCTTGGCTATCAGGGAAATGCAAATCAAAAACAACACTAAGATGCCATCTTACACCTGTCAGAATGGCTAAGATAAAAAAACACTGATGACAGCCTATGCTGGAAGGGATGTAGAGCAAGGGGAACACTTCTCCATTATTGGTGGGAGTATAAACTTGTACAGATACTTTGGAAATCAGTATGGCAGTTTCTTAGAAAATTGGGAATCAGTCTACCTAATGATCCAGCAATATCACTATTGGGCATATTCTCAGAGAATGAACATTCTTGCTCTAAGGACATTAGCTCAACTATGTTCATAGAAGCATTATTTGTAATAGCTAGAACCTAGAATCAACCTTGATGTCCCTCAATTGAAGAACAGATAAAAATAAATGTGGTACATTTACACAATGGAGTACTACTCAGCAGCCAAAAATAAAGACATCCTGAAATTTGCAGGCAACTAGAAAAAAAATATCCTGAGTGAGGTAACTCAGACCCAGAAAGACAAACACAGTATGTACTCAGTCATAAGTGTATTTTAGGCATAAAGAAAAGGATGATCAGGCTACCATCCACCACCCCTGAGCACTTAGACACAAAGAAGACCTTGAGAAGGACCTTTGTGAATAAGAGCTCCTGAGTAAATTGGGACTATGGCAGGGGAAGTTGATGGGGAAGGGGAGGTGAGACGAGAACATGAGAAAATGGCATGGTTGAATTGAGGGAGGGACAGAGAGAAAGAACAATAAAATAGATATCTTGATGGAGTGTTTGGGGGTTGTAAAGAAACCTGTATGAAGGAAATACCTAAGAATCAACAAATATGGCCCCATCTTAGACTTTAAGCAAAAGTGAAGAGGGTACCTGATATGGCCTTTGCTATAATCAAATTGATGACCCCCCCCCCCCAATTGTCATCATAGAACCTTCCTCCAGCAACTGATAGAAGCAGAAGCAGAGATCCACAATTAAGCAGTGGGTTCAGTCAAAGAGAGGGAGGGAAAAATTTATGAGCAAAGATGTCAAGATCATGATGAGGATACCCACAGAAACAGCTGACCTGAGCTATTCGATTAACAGCTAGAAAACCTCCATGGGATGGAACAAGGCCCTCTAAATGTGGATGATAGTTGTGTGATGTGGGTTGTTTGTGTGACCTCTGGCAATGGGACCAGAATTTATCCTTAATGCATGAACTGGCTTTTTAGAGCCCATTCCCTATAGAGGGATACCTTGTTCAGCGGGATACTGGGTGAAGGGGGGGGGGGTTCCCCTGCCTCAACTTGATATGCCAGGTTGTATTGACTCCCCATAGGAGTCCCTACCCTCTCTAGGGAGTGGATGGGGAGGGGTGGGAAAAAGTTGGGGGATAACTGGGAAGAGGGGAGGGAGGAGGAACAGTGGTTGATATGATGAAAAAAATAAAGAAGAAAAAAATTTAAAAAAAATTGAAAGTTTAAAAAAGAGAGAAAGAACTTCTTTAGATGTCTGTGTAGGGTAGTACATGAGTGCATTTGCCTGAAGATGCCAGAGGAGGGTGAGAAAATTCCTTGTAGCTGGCAGTCTGAGTGTTGTGGAATATACCTACATTATACTGTGTGAAGATGAATCAGTGTGATTAGTTTAAGAGCTTAATGGTCCATACCTAAGCAGGAAGTGTGGGAGATTGTGTTGTTACATTGTAAATAACTGTCCCACCCACTGGTTTAATAAAAAGCGCTGATTGGCCAAACGCAGGCAGGAAGTGTGGGCAGAGCTACCAGACTATGAAAACTCTGAGAACAGGAAGCACAGAGCAGAACGAGAGAGAGAGAGAGAGAGAGAGAGAGAGAGAGAGAGAGAGAGAGAGAGAGAGGGGGGGGGGGGGGGAGGGGGAGAGGGAGAGAGAGAGAGAAACCAAAAAAAGCAGAGGACAACTATGCTGTTCTAAGAAAAGGTACCCAGCCGCATGGCTGAACAAGATAAGAGTCATGGGTTAGATGAAGGGTAGAGACCTAGCAAGTGATATGCCTGGGCCTTAGGCTGATCAGCCTCAAGTTAATGAAATCATCTGTGTGTCTCTGTGGGTCTGCAGGTCTGCGGGCTTAAACCTTGAGGTTAGATAGGTTACAAGGAAGAGGTTAAACAGGTCTTCTGGGGACAGAGATCTCAGGGAAGAAGAAAGGCAGATTTACCAGCTGGACACAGAAGGAGCAAGACATGCAGGAAGACAGATAAAAGTCCTGTGGCAACACCTACATGAATAGAATTAGGTTAATTTAAATTATAAGAGCTAGTGAGACAAGCTGAGCTTTTATAATTAATAATAAGTCTCCATGTTTTTTTGTGAGCTGGCAGCTGAAAGAAAAATTCACTTACATCTGAGTGTTTGAAATGGGCGGTGGGAACCAAACTCTAATCCTCTACAAGAGCAGTTTATACTCTTGACTGCTGAGTTATCTATTCAGCCCTCAAAACAGTTAACAATGGGATAAGGACTCCTAATATAGCAAGACTAAAGTATCTACTTTTAAACATGAATGAAAAATTTAAAGCATATTAAAAAGCATCTAGTTACTAACAGTCTCCCAGAGTGTCTTTGGTTTGTGTTAATTTTCAATCACACAGAATCCAACAAGAGATAACTATGTAAATCAGTTAATGGTATATGTAGTCAATGAAATGCTATCTAATTACTTCATGTTATAAAAACTATTGAATAAGATGAAAATTAATATATTAAAGAAGATAAATCGAATATAAATAGTGCAATGTGTGTATTGTATTATTACCTTCTTTGATGAACAAAAGGAATACACCACATACATACAAGGAAACAGACACCAAAACTGCACTAAAAATCTTAAATAGTTGGAATAAAGGAATTACAAGTTCCTCCCTTTGGAGTTTGTTTTCCTCTGTACTCCCCAAATTCGTGTGCTTAATAGGTATTGTTTTTATGATTGGAGGTAAAACCAGTGACATTTTTCTTTTAAAAACTATCATCCCTTAAATTTTTCTTAACTGTATGTTTGTGGTGTTTTGTGAGTAAAGGCAAATATGTAAGGGTCAGAGGACAACATTCAGGAGTTGGCTCTCCCTTTCTACTATGGAATCCCAGGATTGTAAAAGATGCAGCTTTATGCTAATAATCTTAGATAAAAGCCAGCATTCCTCTGGGAACTTATCAAATGGTTTTCTGTCCCCAAAAGAAGTTAATTCTTGTCACTGGTAGAAGGGATATATGTGGTAATATGTTTCATATTTAATAAAAACCAGTCTGAAAACTCAGAGGGATCTACCCACAGTCAATCTAGGAGGATCAGAGAGTGGTAACTCACACCTTTAATCCCAGCACAAGAAAGACAGGGAGTGGTGACCTACGCCCTTGATCCCAGCAGATCTGAGTTTGAGACCAGCTTGGTTTACAGAGAGAGTTCCAGGCTCCCAGGCAGGCAGTGGTGGTGCCAGGTCTTTAATCCTGTAACTCCAGAGACAGAGAGCTTTCTGTGTTTCTGTGAGTTCAAGGCTAACTACCAAACAGTAGTAGCCCATGCCTTTACTCTTAACCTGGATGTGAAACAACAAAGAGAGTATTTAGAGCAGACATAGAAAGACAGAGGCAGTAGAAGCCACGAGGAGCGAGGCTGAGGAAGCTGGAAGGCAGCTGGGTGAGATTTGACTGTGGTGTTTCCTGTCTTTGATATCTCAGCCTTTCCCCTATATCTGGCTCTGAGTTTCCTTTATTCTTGCAACAGACATATAATTCCACTGACATGCACCCGAGACTCTGAGTTCCAGGCCAACCTGGTCTACAGAGTAAGTTCCAGGACAGGCCTCCACAGAGAAACTATGTAACAAAAAAAAAAAAGTTCATGTTAGCCTCCAGTCTCCTTTGTCGGCATTTAGGAGAAGCCACTACGCATTCCAAAACCCCTATACTAATGTCTTGGCCCTTCTCAACTCCTCCCCATTCCTTTAAAACCTTCAAGATTCTCCCCCACCGTCTCTTCTTTCTGCTTTCCCAGACAGTTTTGGCATAAATGTTTAAAATAAACTTTTCTCTTTTTCTCTCACAGAGTGGCCATTTCCATGGTTTCTTTGCCATACCCTCACATCCAGTGCTAATCATGACTATCTAGTTAAAATCCATTGTATGGCTATATTTCTGAAGCCATCCAGCTCTAGGTATTTATTCTCAACTTTCATGTTAAAAACATACCTTACTAGACTCTAAAAGCCTAATCCTGGAATGAAAATGGTGACGCTGGTGCCCCTGCTCTTAATCTCCACCATTGTTGCTTATTTCCTTATTTGTCCAAAGAATAAACGTGTTCGTCAATAATTACTTCTTCAGAGTTTGACTCTCCTCTTCTTCCTCCTCCTGGATAGAATTTGTGATCCTCCTGGCCCAGAGTATTGAGACTGCAGGCATATGTCACCATGTTTGGCAACATTTAAGTGTTTGAAGCTACTTTTCAACAAGCATATATCAGCAGTGTGTAGAAGAACAAACAATCCTGAGCACTAGGCCTTTTCACTTCTTCCTGTCCCTTGAACATTTTACAAGTTATTTCTTAATTTCCACTAAAATAAATAATGAAGTAAATCCAGTACCCATGACAAGTTTACATTCTTCCTCAAATGATTTTATTTTCTTTGGTTATATTCTTAGTGAGCAGATTCCATTTGTGTAAAAGAAAAAATCAGGAGACTGCAACAAGAGTTTTTGGTCTGTTGAGAACACTACTGCAAACAGATCTCTAAGTGGCTTCCCCACATCTACATTTGATGCCCTTCAATTAACTTTCCACATAGCAAATAGAACGACTTATATAGGATCACAACCCTCTCCTACTTAAGACCATTCCTTTGAGCTCCCCGTTATCTATTTATTCTCTGGCCTGTTATACATACTCATTATTGGGTGAATGGTGCCTATGGGGCTCAGGGGCATTATCTTTGGAAGGGCTATTGAGATGAATGTGACGCCGTGAGGCAGAGTCACCCCTAAAGAAGCTTGCTTATTCTGGTTCAAGGATTTCTAGGAACCACTAGGGAGTTTAAGCAGGGAATTAAGGATCCCTGCGACAAGAGGTCAATTTGGTAGCCTGCACTGGAACATCGGCACCAAGGAAGAAGTAATTGGAGATCAAGACCAGGTTGGCTCTATAGTGAGTAGTAGGTCATACATAACTATACAGAGGTCTATCTCAAAAATTAAAAGGGCAAGAAAGTGTACGCGGGCAGGTAACCAATGCACAATTTTGGGTGTGCCAGAGGGCTGCAAATGCCATGCTTCAAACAACAGGCACAGAGCCAGTGGGGGCGGGAGGAGAGGAGTTGACTTGGGCTTTGGAGAAGGAAATCACAATGTAGAACCAAAGACAGTTGTGGCCCCAGAGTTCCAGGGAGGGACATTCTCAAACTCGCATGCCACCCAAGCACAGGAAGTGCCGTGGCAGGTTTCAAAGCAGTAAGTGCAATTGACATATTGCTCCAAAGTTAAAATTCTCTGAGAAGAAAATCCAGAAACCTACAGAAACCAGTCCTTGTCCCAGCCCCTTCCAGTAGCTCGGATAGACAGCTCCTCTGGCATCCTCCGCCATGAATCGCGGCAGCCCGGGCTGTGAGGGGCGTGGCCTTCGCTTCGCCGGGAAGAACTGCGCAGGCGCGCGCGGCCGCGGGGCGGGGTCAGGTGGGGGTCAGTTAGCGCGGGAGCCTGGGCTGTGGCTCGCCGGGAACGGAAGCCGCTGCGGAACGCGGAGGAAGCCAGGATGGCGACTCCGAGCGGGAAGGCTGCGACCCCGAACCCCCAGGCTTCCAAGAGAGCTCTCCCGAGAGATGCTTCCTCCGAGGTCCCGAACAAGAGGAGGAACTCGATCACAATGTCGGCTCTGCAGCGGCCATCGGGGCCCTTCGTGGAGGGATCAATCGTCCGCATCGCCATGGAGAACTTCTTGTGAGTGGCCGCAGGCCGCGCCTGGGCGGGAGCAAGGACCTGCAGGCCCCGGGGCTCTGGAGAGTGGAACTCCTGCCAGGCTTCCCGTGAGGCTGTCACTGCCTAGGCCGTGGAGACTGGCGGTGCTAGTTGTAGTAGATGGACCTCCTGATGTTTTGTTATCCTCCTCCCCCACCCCCCCAGTGGTTTGGGAAGGTGTCGGATGCTGTCAGAGGGTGTATCGAGGGGCCAGGTCATCTAGTATCGCTGCCAGTCATGATCTACCGAGGGTTTATGCACTTCGCCACAGTTAGAGCGGAGTGGCAGATTTTGAAAGAAAGTGTACACATTTTCCGAGTGGGCAGATGAGATGGTAATGGTTGCTGATTGGAGCTTAGGCTGTACAAAAAATTAAATCGTGTTTCAGTCTCTGGACTCTTCAGATCCTCCTTTTTCCCCCTGCCCTGACTCCGACTAGTTAAGTAGTTTCAAAATGTTGCCGAAAATGTCATTGTGTGTTTAGCGTCTTATTACAGTTTTTCTTTTCAGGTATTTTTTTTAAATGTAGATTTGAATAAGAATTACAGAACTCTAGTAACAATACTACTATTTTTTTCCAAGCATGTTTGTACTAGGTTTTGTTTACGCATGGCTGTTTCTTCCTGTCTGTATGGTTGATATAAAAGGAAAGCTGTTTTTTTTGTTTTGTTTTTTTTTTTTTGTTTTGTTTTTGTTTTTTTTTTTTTTTGCCTAGATTCTAATACCAGAATTTCTATTTGAATCCAGATCAGGAAAGGTAAACATACTCAAATCTGCTATAACTTATCTACCCAGGGTTTCATGGGAGGCATAAAGACTAAAAAGGCTATTTCATGCAAAGCTATAAGAGCTTTGTGAAGAAATTATTAAAATCCGAGAAAGGAAAATGATTGTTTAAAGAAGGAACTGCCTGAAAGCCAGCAAGATTAGTGACTGACCCAAGGTGGAATGTAAGGACATATGTGGGTAAAGGTCAGAAACCATTGTCTCTTCTTGTCACTGTGTTGAGAAACTCCAGCTTCATCCTGCAAGCAGTCAGCAACCTGGAGGCAGTCTGCAGGATGATTCTGAGAGGGTGCCAGGCTGAAAGCAAGCAAGAAGGCTTAAAGCGAGAAAGCTAGAAAGACAGGGTGAAGCTGAAAGAGATTTGACAGTTTGTGCCCACAGATGCTGAAGCATGAGTATAGAGCAGTTCTCACGTCTCCCTTGGCCTAGCTGGTCCTGCGTTACCCACCAGAGAGTAGTGTGAGAATATGAATGCAGTTGAGTGCCTGTGTCTTCAACTTTTTTGTGGGATACCTAAGAGAAACATTCTGTAGGTGAAGTTTATAAAGGCCTGGTCTTGGGAATCATATGTAAGAGTGATGGATGATGTTGCAGAATCGTTGAAATTAAGCAAAAGGAAAAACAAGTGTGAGGAATAAATAAATGAATAAATAAATAAGTAAATAAATAAATAAGTAAATAAGTAAATAAATAAATAAAGCCTGTTTATTGTAAGAGATGGTGAGCTTAGAGATCCTGAGACTCATGGGACACTGTTATCAGGGAAACTAAACTCAAGTACCACTTCAAAAATATCCAGTGACTCGTAATGAGACTGAAGTCTCCTCCAATTAGCAACTGAGAAAATGTTATCTCTTTGATAAGAAAGGAAGGAAGGAAGAAAGAAAGAAAGACCTTTGTAGACCAAGGAAGAATGAGAAGGGAAATTGAACAAAAACAGCAGAAAGAAAAAGTAGTTGAAAAATGTAGAGTTGGATATGGTTTTGTGTATTTTAATAAGGTGACATTAGATTTGGGGAGTATATTAGAATTTTCTATAACAGGATGAATCTGTATACACATAGAGAAAGGGCATTTATCAGAATGCTTACAGGCTCTGGTCCAGCTAGTCTGTAGTAGTGGGGTTTCTTTGGTCCTGGGCGGCCAGAGATCTGAGACCCACAGACCTGCCGCCCGAGACTGCTTAGGCCCCCAGCCGCCTGTGCCCCCAGAAATGACTCAGACGCTTATATTAACTTCATGCTGTTTGGCCTATGGCTCAGGCACATTGATAACTAGCTCTTACATCTTAAATCAACCCATCTCTATTAATCTGTCTGCTATGTGGCCTGTGGCTCACCTGTGTTTCTTACATGTTGCTCCTTGGGTGGCTTGCTCGATCTGCCTCTGACTCCACCCTTCCTTTCCTATCTATTCTGATTCCTCCTCCTTCTTCTTCTACGGTGCCTGTCATGGCCCAAAACAGCTCCTTTATTTAAAGATTGAGATTCACAACATACAGAAAGGCATTCCCACATCACTAGTCCAACAATGTCTGTCTACCAGTGGAAGGTTCAAGAATCCAGTAGTTCAGTCCATGAGGCTGGATGTCTCAGCTCGTGTTGAGTATATGCCAGAACCCAGAGAAGTATGTTCTAATGCTAGTGAAGGCGTAGACTTGCCAGTGACGTGAGAGCAAGCTTCTCTCTTCTGTGTTCTTTATAGATGTTGACAGCCAAAAGTGGGGCCCACATTAAAGGAGGATCTTCATACCTCGAATGATCTGAACTAAAAGTGGGTCTTCACATTTCAGATGATTTCATTAAAAAAAAAAAAACAAAAAAACAAAAACAAAAAACCTCCCTCACAAATGTACCCAGCTGCTTGGGTTTTTGTTAATTGCAGATGTGGTCAAGTTGACAACCAAGAAGAGCCATCAGAGCAAGTGAGGCTGAGAGTTGAGATGGTCTGGAGATAGTGCATGAGTTTGTTATGAGTGAAAGAAGCTGAGGACTTGGGAGTGGAGGGAAGGACTCTAGGCTATTGCACAAATTAGTCAGGAAACTGAAAGGAATATAAAATTCTGAATTCTGAGGAGAGATAGTAAAACGCTGAAACCAGGACTAAGTTACAAAAGATGCTTTCTCCTCATTTAGTGTGCGTGTGTGTGTGTGTGTGTGTGTGTGTGTGTGTGTGTGTGTGTGTGTGTGCGCGCGCGCTCGTGCCCATCCTTGTATATGCCAGTGTGCAGGTACCGTTGGAGCCCAGAGGACAGCATCATACTCCTTGGAACTTGTTAGGTGTGAGCTGCCCTGTGTTGGTCTCTAGAAGAGGATGCACTGTCTAACAGTGGGACCATCTAGCCCCGTTTCTTTAGCTTTCTTTTTAAACAAGTGATAGTAAGTTTGGTGTGTATGCATGTATTTGTCAGTGTGCATTGTTTAATGATTTATATAACTAGCATGTTACTAGCACTCTGGCATTTACCTTGGTCAGTTACTTAGGTATGCCTGAGCCTAAGCACTAAAAACCTAGGAAAAGAATATATATATTACTTATGGAAATCAACTAAGGATTTTGAAAGGCAGGCTAGGAGAATGTTTAAGTCACAGTTTCCTTCATTTTGCCAAAGCTGTCCCCAACAAATAGGATTAAACACAGATTAAAAATAAATAATAAAATAGATGTAGGAGAAAAATCACAGAGGCAGCAGATTTAGAAGCAGGCATATAAAACTTATAGATATTGAATACATATTAAATGGTTAATTTGTGTAACTATGGATGGACTAACTGTTCAGTGAGTCAGAGAGTACTAGCAGTATTGTGTGTGAGGATTACAGATCTCTGGTTATGCCTCCTTGACTTCTCCCAGAAGAACAAAGATTATTGGAACATTGTCTGTCATGGATTCTTGGAATCTTCTTGCAGTATATTAAAGGAAATGAAGGGCCTTTTTAAAAATTAATAATCAAATGAACCATTTGATTAAGAAAAATTGTTAGATTGCTTTAAATATTAAAATAGAAATAAAAACATAGTATAAATATATAGTGTAAAATATATAAAATACAGTAGCTACTATTAATGTAATTGTAAGACATTAGGAAAAAGCTATGGCTTCTTGTATAAATTTGTTTTGAAATTATTTTACTTGTGATGTAGCTTTGATATAGTCTCCCAAACAGGATAAATTTCTTCAAACTTGGGTATTATTTTGTTTGTTTAACAAACAACAGGATCTTACTGTGTAACCTTGACTGGCCTCAAACTCACAGATAGCTGCCTGCCCCTGCCTCCTGAAGGTAGGATTAAAGACATGTGCCGTGATGCTCGGCCCATGTCTTCCTATTTTACATATGCATTATTATTTTTTCCATCGGTAGAGTTTTCCCTTTATAAGTTGGTTATTTACGACTTAGAGGGCTAAGGTATAGCTGGATGATAAGGCACTTACCTAGCAGGTAGAAGGCTCTGGGTTGAATCCTTAGTATCTCATCCTCCCAAATATATGAATAATATTACATTCATAAGGTTAACTAGATTTTAAATGAATTTTAAAGGGGTTGTGGGAAGTAATAATGCAATGCAATAAAAAAAAAGCATTTACAAAGAAAAGGAAAAGGGTTTTTTTTTTTTTTTTTTTCTCATTTCTGTTTAATGATTTTACCTCTTTACAATCCAGAACATATGATATCTGTGAAGTGTCTCCTGGTCCTCATCTGAACATGATTATTGGAGCCAATGGAACAGGGAAGTCAAGCATAGTGTGTGCCATTTGCCTTGGGCTAGCAGGCAAACCTGCGTTCATGGGGCGTGCAGATAAGGTGAGTTAATGTAATTACTTTTTTAAGAAAGTTCAGAACCATTTGTTTTTAGAGACAAGTCAGTTTCTACATTTTAGATTCTTAAGTGTGCCAAATGAGCTTTCATTCTACCTAGAACAGTATATTAGACAAAGAAATGATAACTGCACTTAAAAACAAAGATCTTTCACCAAATAGAATTTCCAGATACATTTTTAATAGGGAAATTGCTCAGAATGTCTGGATACCAGGTTAAATAAAACTTAGTTGAGTTTCTGGACATTAACGGTGAACAAAAAGTTGCAGTTAAAAATACTGAGTTTGTTATTAAGAAAAGAGAGAGAGAGTGAGTTGGTTTGCATGCCTGTGCATGCATGACCCTTTAGGGTAGAAGAAGGTGTCTTAACTCCTGGAGCTGGATTTCTAGGTAGTTGTAAGCCATCCATGATGTGTGCTGGGAACCAAACTCTGGCCATCTTCAATAGTACTAACCACTGAGTCATCTCTCCAGGTCCAGATATTGTTCATAATAACAATGCAAGTGTAAGTACTTAAGAATAAATTAATCAAGATGAAGAAAAGTTTGCAGGCAAGTGAGATAGTTCAAGTGGTAAAGTACTTGCTACCAAACTGACAACCTGAGTTTAATCCCTGAAACCACAAATTGGAAAGAGAAAACTGACACATACTGGGGACATTTCATGCACTCTAGTTGCAAATAAATATAATAAAAACAATACACAGTATCTTGTTAAAACTTAAAATGAGGTACTGGGAAAACTGCAGTGTTAGTCAACTGATACTACCAATTTTTTTATCTGTACTTAAATACAATGTAGTGCTACAAAATTAAACCAAATAACATAAATTACAGATAAACCTATTAAAAATGCAAAACAAAACTCCCTATATCAAAGGCATTTGTGAGCTAGAAAAGATACTTTGCTCCAATACTAAATTAGCCTAGTGACATTGGCCAGTGTTCTGAACATCAAACTTTCATTTCAAAGATAAGGAGGAAGTAGTTATTTTGCAAGGACCAGCTGATTTTTATGAATATTGGTATATACTTAGTTAAGTCATGAATTCAACCCTCTGTACTGGGTTGTAATCTTAGTCTGTATAGTTAGAATGTGTTGTACTGTAGAGTTTTGACCAGCCTTGTGAGTTTTATTTGGAAGAAACCACATCTCTTCTTCAAGTGGTAGGGCTTGTAAGGGAGGTCCTGGAGTACAGTGGTTTCTAAATACAGACTGTTGGCCTTCTGTATCTACATATTTAGCATTAAAGTGATATCCAAGTTCTCAACCAGAATACTTTAATATATTTCTGTTTAAGTGTTAGTATAAAATTTTACTATAAGCAAAATCTAAATCATCTGTATGGATACTTTATAATAAATAAGAACTACTTACTATTTTTCCCCCTCCTTAGTGCCAAATATTTTAATTGTGCACTGGGAATTAGCTCTTTCAGAAATGTCATTGCTTTTTATCTAGGAGTCAGCGATGGTAAATTACCTCATACCCCATCTTTCTGATACTTAATTTCATCTTCTATAAAATGGGTATAGTAGATACTTTAGAATTGTCAAATGAATTTGGAAACTCGTCAGTTGTTAATCTTAACATATAACAAATGGTAGTTTGTTTACAGTCATCACAAATTTTTAACATGATTAAAAAATTATTGTAAGACCTTGTTTCTTTTTTAATTTTGTTTTTTTTTTAAGTGTGTGTGTGTGTGTGTGTGTGTGTGTGTGTGTACACATGTACGGATGGAGGCCACAGAAGGGTCTCAGGGTCTTTGGAGCTGGGTTTATGTTGTGAAGCACACAGCATGGGTACTGAAGACAGAACTCAGGTCCTCTGGAAGAGCAGCGGTTGCCCTCAGCTCCACAGCCCCTGTTCTTTTTTTGTATATTATGTAATGTTTTGCTGGTCAGTACATTTTGATTAAATTTTTTTCTGTTGATTATTTTCTTAAACTTACTTCTCTATGTGTGTATTTTATAGTACTTAAAATATAAATTTTATGATGCTATCCCCACCTTATTTTGTGTTGTTGCTACTTTTGCTTGTTTGTTTTTTAAATGTTTTTATTTGTTCTTTAATAGTATCTACAATGTGTTTTGATCATATTCATTTCCCCTCCCCCACTTTTGTATTTTGAGACAGGTTCTCATGTAACAGTGTCTGGCTAGTACTAGTATGTAGTTGAGGGTCACCTTGAGTTTCTGATATTCCTGGCTCTTCCTACCAAGTGCAGAGCATTTCTATCATTTTAAAATGTATTACTTATAAAACTCAAACTTAAGATCCAATTTGATGTTTAGTCCTTCAATCTGTGTTGTGTTTAAACTATTAGTCATCAGAACTAGTTCAGATGTCTATTTTACTATGTAAATTATATCATTATTAATGATTTCTAAAAGGTGCTTGATAGTAAAAGCAGGACAGACACGGTTAGAGTGGTTGTTAATGTGTAATCTATGCACCTCTGTGGGGGTCTGCACAGTAGTAGATTTGGTAGAGTGCTTCTTGGTTCTAGTATAGAACTTGTTCTCTGGGTTTTTTCCTCTTCTGAGAGTACATAGTACACAGGCTCTGAAGCCGGGTTACTCACATTGACATCCCTTCACTGGCTTTGTCTGTCTGAACTGAGTCATAATTTAACTGCTCTGATTTCTGTAGTGCAAGAAAAGTGGAGGGATCCAACCAGTCCTTTTAGAAAGTGGTGAGAACCGACATTCGTGCAGTTACTGAAAAAAATTGTGACTCGGCAAACAGTAATGACTTTTCTAAATCTCTGATTGTTAGCCTGAAAATAGTGTTGCCGCAGCTCACTGAGTCTTTTTACACTGCAGGTGGGGTTTTTTGTGAAGAGAGGATGTTCCAAAGGTGTGGTTGAAATTGAACTGTAAGTGTAAAAATTTCTGAAATACTCCTTTTCTGTATAATTTTTTACTTTGTATTTATACTTTCTTGATGACATTGGAAAAGAATATAAATGTAATATTGTGACATATATGGAAATGATATTTAAAGGATTCATAAAGGAAGTGAATACTTTTTAATATATCCTTTAAAACACATTTTTAAAATACTATTTTAGAAACTTTTTTTAAAATTGTAGTTTAATGAGTGTAATTAAACAAAAGTCTATGACTAATAAATGTGCACTGAAAAGTTGTAGTCAGTTCTGATGGTGTACTTCATGATGTTAGCACTGTGGGAAGTAGAGGCTGTAGAGTGAGGGGATACATATTGTTCAGGAATTCAGTGTCATTCTCCACTAGATAGTAAGTTCATGTCCAGCCTGGATTACTTGTGACCCTTTGTCAAACAGACACACACACACCAGAGAGAGAGAGAGAGAGAGAAATTGTAGTTTTTCACAAATGTATGGCTTTTTGTCAGTTTTGAAATATTTGGGCTGGAGTAGAGTGTGGTGATAGAGAGCTTCCCTGATATACTTAAAGCCTTGCTGTGAAGAAGGTGGGGAAACAGATGGGCAGGATGAAGCAAGTACCCATGAAACAAGTTTTGAGTAAATCACTTTCTTTCAGATTCTGTATTATTTAACGGTTCATTATAGGCATATACTGTTGTTCCTTCTAGATTCAGAATGGAGAGCTTGGTGGGCAAGTAAATCCATGATTTACCCTTTTGAGCAGAGTTTTGATTACAAAAATCCTTATTATGTGGAAGTCAGTTTTCCTTCATGCATTTTCCAAGTAGAGAAAGTTTCAACTGACCGTTAAATTAACTTTTAATATCCTAATCCATTTTGAATTGTAGTCAGTGTGTGTGATTGAAGGATAGTGTAGTGAGTAAAGGATCAATAGACTTGGTGTATTTGGGGATTAGTATTGGCACTTATTTTAATTTCAACAATTGAGGTAATTTTGAATGTTAACTAAATAGTAACTGACATGGTCAATTGTGGCATAATTACAAACAAAAAGCCAAGGTTTCTAATCCAAAAATACCAGAAAGAATAAAAATTATAGTACTATTTCTTAGTCCTTAGGTATAAGAAAAGTGATAGAAATGTCATTCTTCTCATCTTTGGGTGGTTTGAATATAAAAGCTCTTCAATTATTCTTTAATTAGGTTCAGGACTTCTGGAAATCTTATAATCACCCGTGAGATTGATGTGACAAAAAACCAGTCCTTTTGGTTCATCAACAAAAAACCAGTAACCCAGAAGATGGTGGAAGAACAAGTTGCAGCCTTAAACATCCAAGTGGGCAATCTGTGCCAGTTCCTGCCTCAGGTCTGAGAAAATACAAGTGAATATGGGCAAGCTTGGGGTCAATGTTGTGGCTTATGCCACAGAAAACAAGAGATATTGTGATAGTATTCGTATCAAACACAGCGCTCACACTTACAGTTCCTTGTAAAAGAAAGCATCCTATCACTTAATGTTATTAATTTTAATTAATAAGTATGCAAATATTACTCTTTACATTAAACATAGCACTCTTAGTATATATTGTTTTTATGGGCATGGTGACATATTTCTGTAATGATAGTACTCTAGGCCTAGTGAACCTTAGTTATCTATACATTGTGTTAATAATTTTAAGTTAGGAAATGTTTATAAAACTGTATTTTTACATGTATGTGGTGTATTAGTATTTGAGCACACATGTGAGCACGTAGTGTTAGAGGCAGAGGTTGACATTGTTTCCCTCATTCTCCACTTTAACCAGGAGCTCAGTAGTTTGACTAGAGGATTCCTTGTCTATGCATAACAGTGGGGTAACAGGCAGGTTGCCATTCTGGGGATTAGAGATCCAGACTCCTATTCTCAGAGTGAAAGCACCTTAGCAACTGAGCCATCTCTCCGCTCATAAGAAAGCTACTTCAAGTACAGAGTCAGTGCAGTACTTCATTGCATATTTTGACATTTTTCAAGGAACAACTTCTTAAAAATATTTTTTATTAGTTCTTTGGAACTAAACTTCATACAATATGTTTTGATCATAGTTACCCTCTATTTCCTTCCCTTAACTACTTCAAGATCCACCCACCTCCACCTTTCTCTACTCCCCGTTTTGTGTAACTTTAAATTCTTTGGTAATAACCCATGTACTCCAGTCTGTGCTGTCCATGTGCTCCTTGATTTGGGCTATGCACTACACTAGTTAATGTAAAGGAGCTACACCCATAAAGAAAACTGATTCTTCATCTCCCAGCAACTTAACTGCCCATAGCTTCTCAGTAAGGGGTTGGGATTCATGAACGGCTTCCAGTTAGAATGTTAACTAGCTTGGAGCTTGGGAGATGATGACTCAGTGGTTAAGAGCACTGACTGCTCTTCCAGAGGCCCTGGATTCAGTTCCCAGCACCCACCTGGCAGTTCACAACTGTCTGTAATTTCAAGATCTGACATCTTCACACAGACATATGTGAAGGCAAAACCAAGTCACATAAAATAAAAATAAATTATTTAAAAAACATATTAATTGACTTATGGCTGCCATACATTCTTAAGTGTGGTGATCCTGAGAAGCCACAGTTAATGAACAGCTTTTTGCTGTTTTTCAAGACAGGATTTCCCTGTAGCTTGGACTGTCCTGGAGCCTGCTCTGGCTGGCCTCAAACTCAGAGTTCTGCTTGCCTCTGCCTCTTGAGTCTTGTGATAAAAGGCATGAACCACTATGCCCAGTTTAATGAACAACTTTTAATACATTTGTATGAAATATTGGTTAGGGTAAAATTCTTTCATATGTAGGTGTACTTTCTAAAGTCTAGTAATATTTTTTATTTGTTCAGTAATAAAAATATCCTGGTCTGAAAAGATGGCTCAATTGTTAAGAGCATATGCTGGTCTTTCACAGGACCTAAATTTGGTTCCTAGCACCCACTTCAGGCAGTTTACAATTGCCTGTCTAGTGGATCTAATGCCACCACCTTGACTCCTTCAGCACTGCACTGACATGTACAAACTCACACATAGGTACACACATATGTAGGTGATAGAAAAAGAAAACTTTCTAAAGAACTTTTTTAAAGTTCGCATAATCTACAATTAAAGTTATAGTCATAATGTCTTTTATTTTAATGTTGCTTAGTGACTAAGCTATTTTCTTCACAAATATAATGATGATTTGACTCATTAAGTTCAAATTAAATGCAGATTTAAAATTTCAAGTATTATATTGACCTATTATGTCAGACTGTCTCCAGAAAGACATATTTTAAATTATTCCCTATTCCTATAGATGTTAGTGATCATTTCCATCTGGAAGATTGCTTCCTTTTATTTCCAACTTAATTATTTGTATAAACCTTTTCTACCTAGGAATAGTAACAAAGACTTTTTTTTTAAAGACTATAAAAAACATGCTATCCTTTCTGAAAGACAGTGAGTACATAATAAAATTCTAAAAAGATTCATATTCGATATTTTTTTAAAAATGAGACCCATCTTGATAAATTTAATGTATTTTAAAGGTATTTATAGATGATAGTTGCTGATGCTTACTTTTGGTGTGCTGTAGGACAAAGTTGGGGAATTTGCTAAACTCAGCAAAATTGAACTACTTGAAGCTACTGAGAAGTCAATTGGCCCTCCAGAGATGCACAGATACCACTGTGAGCTCAAAAACTTCAGAGAGAAGGAGAAGCAGCTGGAGGTATTCAGAAACAGACAACTCATTCCTGTTGTCATTCACTGACTGTCTCAGAATGTGGAGTAGTATTTCTGTATGTTGAGTAAACCATAGTTGTGGTTGGTTTATATTTCTTATATGAGAATGATTTTGATTTTATAAAATGAGAAATATTTGACTGTTTCAGTAAATACATGTTATCAATTGAGTTTTTAAGGAAACTTTATCATGGGATTTGGTACCTATTAAATACCTGTCATGTGCCAGGCTCTGTATAAGGTTTTGAGTATTATAGATAAGGGTGTGGTGTTTAAAAACACTTCTGTTTATGTAATTTGGTTTTTTTTTTTTAAGTCAAATGAAGATAGACTATTAGCAAAATTAAAGAATTAGCTGAAGTGTTTATTTTCCTTTTTTACCGTGAATTAGTAGATACGTTATTACCTCGCGTAGTATTACCTCTCGTTTTTTAAAGATGGTTTAGCTAATGGATCTAGATCTAGTTCCTTAGATCTTAAGGTGGTATGTTTTTATAATTAAAAAAACAATATATACCTTCTCTTTAAGTATAACTACCTGCTTTATTGTAATAAAACATTAATTTTATTGTCTTAATTCAAAAGAAATTGATCCAAGATTTTTTGATTATTCAGTTATGTGTCTGGTACTCTTCCAGTTCTTTTGTCTTATTTTGCATCAATCTAATACTTGTACTTGAGACAAATTTCTAAATTACCTCCCACTTACTGAAGGAAACAAACATGTACTTTTGCTCCTAGGATCTTCAGTGCATCTTTGTTAATAAACAATAGAAAGGTTTAATTTTAGCTTTCTGTTATCTCAGGGTCCTTAAGTCCTAAGCATTCATGAATACTAATCTTAATATCACTTTGCATTTATGTGCCCTATTTTACAGTTTGTGCTAAGCTTTCATCTGGGCAGATTGGGCTAAAATCAAAAATGCTTCAAACTCCAAATCATGACTGTCTTATGGGTGTCTACAAAGCTTGAGTTTAGGAGCATTTGGAGCTTTAGATTACAGATGCTCAACTGGTAGTAACACCCATGTACATATTCCAATCTGACTCATTTCAAAAGTAGAAACACTTTTAGCATTATGCACTTGAGAAAAGGATACTTAACCTGTATGAAGTGAATTGCTCCTTTTAGCTTTAGGCAAAGCCCTGAACTTTCAGATGTTGGCAGGGCTTCCTTGCAGTTACATGACTAATATATTTTAGAGTCTTGAACCAGAGTGTTTCTGCATGACTGCTACTTTCACCTGATCTTTTTTTTTCTATTGTTTTTAGACAGGGTCTTCTTTAGCCCAGGCTGGCCTTTAACTCTGTATATAGCTGAGAATGATCTTATGCATCTGATGTTCTTACCAGTGTGTGTCACTGATCTGATTTTAGGCAGTGCTGGGGATCAGATCCAGACTACATGCCTTCTAGGCAAGCGTTCTTCCTAGCCTCACTTTTTCATAGTTCTGAAGAGCTCTTACAGAATTCTTTTTCTGAAATTTTGATTATATTGTTTCATTGTTAAAAAATTTGATTTGCCATGTTTTGTTTATTTAAACTAACTGCCAGCAAATGCTTACTTTTAGACCTCTTGCAAAGAGAAAACTGAATACCTAGAGAAAATGGTTCAGAGAAATGAAAGATACAAACAAGATGTGGAAAGATTCTATGAACGAAAGCGACACTTGGATTTAATTGAGATGCTCGAGGCAAAAAGACCCTGGGTGGTAAGTGGTGATTATCTGAGGTAAATAGTGACTCCTAGACTGTCCTAGGTTGTTTCTTTCTATTGCTGTGATAAACACTAAGACTAAAAGGAGCTTGGAGAGGAGAGGGTTTATTTCAGCTTATGATCATGGTCTTTTGGAAGGGCAGCAACCATAGTTTAAAAAATGTACACCAGTCTGATAGGCAGTTTTTCAACTGAGATTCATTCTCAGATGAATCAAACCAAAACAAAGCTAGTGAATACTTGCATTGTGTCTGAATGCTTGCAAGTTGTCTTTGCTAAGTAGGCACTTATTTTGTAGTCAAGTTAGCTACTAGGTTTTACATTACATGTTATACCTATTTTTGTAATTCCTTATTTGACATATGCTATTTACTATACTTGCAGATAGTTGATTGAGTCACTGATGTTAATTTCAGGTTTTGTCCTTCACTAAATTTTAGGTCTTGGCTTTTTCCCTGTAATATTAATGATCTAAAGTGTTTATTCATATTAAACTTAAATTTATGGGGTAAGTGTCATCACTCAGTGCCAGAGTGCTTACCTAGCATGTTTGATGTTCTGGGATCAGTCTCTAGTGCCACTGAAAATATTTGTGTGGGTGTCTGTGTGCCCAGTAAGGTCATTAACAATTTAGGTGAGGTATGCGCATGTAACTAAAGTATCTTAACTGTCTTCTCATACTTGGTAATTTTCCTGACTCTGCTATATTTTTTTCTATTTATAATATGATACAGATTTATGACAAGTTTGGCATAAATAGTGGATTCCCTTGATAACATTACTTAATGAGTAAAACATTAATTTTCCTAGTGTTTGCTCCATGTTTTCTTTGGAAATAATTATTAGTGTGAAAATAATGTATGATTATATATTTGGAGCACTCTCACTTCCAGCCAGGCTTTACAGCTTCATTATTCTTAAACTTTTCCCTTTCTCTACCTTTTCATTGCATTTTTTCCTGTTGTCATTTTTCACTCTCCTTTTTTAAGGGATTGATTTTAATCTTTTTAATTTAAAATTTGTAGAGTTTTTTCCCCCTTTGCTTTATTTCATTAGCTTTTTCAAAAGATTTTTCACTTTTAATTGGGGCAAAGGGCTATGCACCTAAGTGTTGTACCTGAAAAAGCCAGAAGACATCTGATCCTTTAGAGCTGAGTGGTTGGTTTGAACCACCACCCCATGTATGTATTGGGTCTTCTGAGCAGGACACACTCGACGGCTCCCGCCTTCCCACTCCCCACTCACTCCCATTATAATATCTATTTTAGTATTCTCTTTTTTTCTTCTTTAGCGAATATTTAGCTAATTCCTGTCAAGTGACATCTTTTTTTTTTTTTTTTAATGGGAGATTGTTCTTTCCTTTCTCTGTGTGAGTCTCAGGAGTTTAACTCACGTTAAATCAGCAGGCTCTATGGCTGGTGCCTTTACCTGCTAAGCCATTTCTCTGGCCCAGACATTGTTTCTCTCAGGCTAGTAATGACCTATTTATTTTGGGAGTTTTTTGACCCATTTTTTACTTTTCAAATTTGAGACTGTTTTGTTTGTTTAATTATTCTTTAATCTTTATTAATGAATTAAAAGAAAATCTCTACTTACACTTAGGTTTTGGTATGTGTTAATGTAAATCACTTAATGTACTAATTTCTTTTTAATTATTTGCAAGGAGTATGAGAATGTCCGTCAGGAGTATGAAGGTGTGAAACTGGTCCGTGACCGGGTGAAGGAAGAGGTGAGAAAGCTTAAAGAGGGCCAGATTCCTATGACTCGTCGGATTGAGGAAATCGAAAGACAGCGTCGCACTTTGGAAACCCGAATAAAAGAAAAGGTACTTTTGCTCGACTTTGGATTGTTTGAATTTTTTTAAAGTATTTTCTAGAGTTCACTTGCAGCTTTCATTCCTCAAGGTCTTTGGGAATTAATTTGGGATTTTCAAGAGCTTTTTATGTTTGGAGAGAAATGTTACCTTAAAGACACGCCACCGTGATTGTTGCTGGGTGTATTGGCCCAGGTCTGTATTTTAGTACTTGGGACACTGAGGCAAGAACATCACTGTGGCTTTGAAGCCAACATAGGCGACAGAATGAGATCTAGCTTCAAGAGGAAAAGTGTTTGTTTTAGTTACAAACTGGTACATCGTATTTCTTAGAAACACTGAACTCCTTTTGTGACTGTATTATGTGTCTTTTATAACTTTAAATTGTTTATGGTGGTGAATGTTAGGTTTCCAGGGATGCTTAGGGATGTAAGGTATAAGCAGAAGTTTCTGTCCCACCAGCAGCTCCCAATTAAACACCCTGAGGCTTATATTAATTACAAAAGCTCAGCCAATAGCTCAGGCCTATTACTAACTAGCACTTAGAAATTAAATTAGCCATTTCTGTTATCTCTGTATTGCCTTGTGGCCTATGGCTTCCTGTCCTTCAGCATGTCTTGTTTCCTTGCATCTCCTGGCTACTCCTCTGACTCTGCCCTTCTCCTTCCCAGCATTCTCAGTTTGGATCTCCTGTCTAACCTTATCCTGTTCAACTATTGGCCAGTCAGCTTCTTGCTTAAACCAGTCAATAATACATATTCACAGTGTATTATTACCTCACAGAAGTATTGTTGGACAGCATAAAGATGTCTTAGAGTTTCTATTGTTGTGGTAAAACACCATGAACAAAAGCAATTTAGGGCAGAAATGGCTTATTTCACATGACAGATTATATCCATCACTGAGGGAAGTCCACAGCACCCTCTTGAGAGAAACTAAGGGAGAAACCATGAAGGAATGGTGCTTACTGGCTTATACTGATGCTTTCTCATACAACTCAGGACGCTTTGTCCAGAGGCTGTACAATGCATGACCTTAATGGACTGAGCCTACCCACATCAGTTATTCATTAAGAAAATGTCCTATAATTGTGTCTCCAGGCAATATCTGTGGAGTCATTTCTCAATGTAGGTTCCTCTTTCCAGATAACTAATTCTAGGTTGTGTAAATTTGACAAAAAAAGAAAAGAGAAAAAAGTAGCTTTCACAAGAGGCTATTTTGAAAATGGTTAAATGTCTGCTTTTAGAATATGGTAATTTCCTTCAGGCTGTGGGACACTATATTTCATTGGTACCTAAAACTTAAAAACAAAACAAAACACCAAACTTAGGTATTTTGAATATCCTTGTGCAAAATGCTTAGGGCAAAATTATTTTAAAACTATAATGATTTAAGTGTTTTTAGAATTTACAGTGTTTGCAGACTTTACCAACTGATCATCAAAGTGTGAAAATCTAAAATGTGAGCATTTTTAAGAAAAAAGTTCTGAATTTTGAAGTAGTATAGATTCCACATTTTTAGATTTGGAATGTTCAACCTGTATTTATTTTCCTCCTATGTGTACATATCCATGTATTATAGACAATGACATTTCCTTTAAAGGAAGCATATTAGATCTTATCTTGCCATGTTGCCACCATGCCCACTTTTTGTGTTGAGAACCCTACTAAGCAGATAAGGCTTATTTGAATAAAAAGAGTGCAGTCCTTCAGCAGTCAGCCTGCTATCTGAGAGCTGCTAAATGGTAAGCTTATTTGTGAACATGCTGCACACAGCATGATTGATGTGAGGGACAGGACAGCAGGGCCCCTTAAAAGTTCATAATGCTGTTGAGAATGGCACACAGTTAAAAAATGACAGTCAATAACTACAAATATCCTACAGGTAGACTTGATGATACAGAAGTATGGGGGGAGGGGGTTACTATATTATAGTATAAACAGATCCAGAATTTTGCATGTCATTTTGGAGATTTAAAATGATGTAGTGGAAATCAAAGTATTGACATCTGCACAAATACTTATGATGTACATTAGATTTTTATTTTTTTTTGGACAGGTCTCACTTTATAGTTGGCAACTATGTTAATACTAATTGGTTATAATTAAATTGTGGATTTATAATTGCCTTGTGGAACTTGAAGTTACTACTAAATTACTTTAAAATTTTTTTATGGAGTGGAACATAGTGTCTACAGTAAATTAAGGAGTCATATGGAATACTTGTTTTGCTTTTCTGTTCCTCAAAGAAGCCAGTTCTCAAAAAACTTTGAGCTCATGTTTATATAGAAATTTACATGGTCTATAATATTCTAGAATTCTTTTCCTGAAGAGCACCCATGGCTTCTGGAGTTGTACATTATATCAATCTATGTATGTGCATTCTGATTATTAGTCCTCCAAATCATGTAACAGGAGTAAATAGTTAATTGTATTCACCACATTATTATTCGTCTACCTTTTTCAGCAGAAACCTTTCTAACACTCACCCCCTCTCCCCCACACACAGAGAAGTACTATAATGATAAAATAGAAGCCATTTGGCCCTGAGTTCATACACATCTGTATTGTAAATGCCCATGCTGTCTGTAATTTAATAATTGCCTGGTCTTACTTTTTTCAAATAGTAAAAATATCTAGTGTGACTGTCTCTTAAAATTATTTTCAAAGTCAGACAAACTATCATAGGAAAACAAATATGTAGAAACAAATATATGCACATGTATTAGCATACCCGCTTTTTAGTATTGATAGGAATACTTTTTATAGATGTCCTATACCATTAGTAATTTTGGTGGTAATTACGAATTTGATTTGAATTAAAATATGGGAAAGCTTTGTGTGGTTGGATATTTGGGTGGAGGGGACTGTATGATTGGCTTAACCGAGTTTCTGATTAACGTTTCCTTTCCGGTTCAATCTTGCAGGCGACTGATATTAAGGAGGCATCTCAGAAATGCAAACAAAGGCAAGACCTTATAGAACGAAAGGATAGACATGTAAGACTTGTAGCAAAAAGTTGATTACATTAACTTACTGTAACTTGTTTTCAGGTGGGGACAAGTGGTTATTGTAATTTTTTGGAAACTATCCAAAATCTTCCTCATTATGTTAGTTTTTCTGTGATGGAAACTAAGATTTGCAAGTATAGTAGATGTACAAAGGGTAATTGGGGACATTCCTCAAGGTACTCATGTAGCTCTATCTCATAGTTTATATTATTATTTGGTTTAAAATGCTTTAATTTGTTTGTGTCTGTCTGTCTGTCTGTCTATCTATCTGTCTGTCTATCTATCTATCTATCTATCTATCTATCTATCTATCTATCTTTGACTCAAAACAGGTTTCTCTGTGTAGCCTTGGCTATCTTGAAACTCACTCTGTAGTTCAGGCTGGCCTCAGCGATGAATCTTCTTTTGCCTTCAGGGTTCTGGGATTAAAGGCTTGCACCACCATTCCTGGTTTAAAATGTTGTAATTTTTAGTGTTTTCCTTTGGTGGAGATTGCTAGAGAATCTTACTATTTTAATAAAAATGGACAGGAGATTTCTTTGGGAACAGAAGTGGTAGGGAGTGAAGCCAGGGTTCTGATGTACTCCAGCTTCCCATAGATAGAATTTAGGATGTGGGTTGTGGTGATAGTTTCCTACACCATGCTGAGTGTTAGTTATATTGCTGTAAGGTCACTAAATGTAGCCTTTATGACTAGAATGTTTTTTTTTTTTTTTTAATTTTGAGATTGTACATTTATTCACTTAATATTTATGTGCGTGTACCATAGCATATGTGTAGAGGTCAGGATAAAACCTTGCAGTTGGTTGTCTCCTACTGTGTGATTTATTTAGCTTGGTATCTTTACCCACTGAGCCCTTGGAAGGCCTTAAATTCAGTCTACTAGTCTCTAGTCTTTTAACTGAGAAATAGACACCATTGTATTCAGTTTTATTGGAAGCCTGTGGCATTTTGTTGATTTTATGTGTTTGGTGTTTTATTTTCTCCACCACTGTTCTGTGGTGACTAGCTCTTTTCTGTAGCAGCATACCTATGCTGTCTTTCTCTTTACCCTGAAGAATTCCTTCAAGTATCTTCTCTAGTGCTGCGTTAGTCATGAATTTCTTTTTCCTTTTGCTGTTTTATGGAAAGTTTGTCTTTTTCCTTAAAATAGGACAGATTGTTTAGCTGTGTGTAGTAGAGTGTGCTGGTACATGTTGTCTTTCAGAGTTAGGAGTAAGTTGTTCCAAGCCTACCAGCCTGGCCACTCTGTGTGACTGATGTTTTCTCTTAACAGCTTTTAATATGCTTTCTTTGTTCTGTACATATAGTGTTACAATTATTATCTGTTTGGTATTCTAAATGCCTTCTATACCTGTATCCTAATCTAGATTTGGGAAATTTTCTGTTATGGTTTTGTTAAAAAATGTTTTCTATGCTTTTGGCATGAAATTATTCTTCTATGATCATAATTTGGTCTTTTGTCATAATACCCTTAGCTCTCAGATGTTCTGTTCTATTTTTAATCTCTCAATTCTCTGAGTGTTCCAGTTTTTTCTACCCTGTGTTCAAGTCATGATATTCTGTTCTTCCCTTCATCCATTATGTTGGTAAGGGTTTTTGCAGAACTTTTTATTTGATTTAATAATTTTTTATTTCTATTAATTCACATTATGTATTTGTTTATTTATTCGCTGTGTGTCTGTGTATATGTGTATATGAGTATATTGTGTTATGTGCTATGATATGTTTTGTTTAGAGGTCAGAGAACAACTTGTAGGGGAGTCAGTGGAATTTGACGGTTGTCCTGGTTTCAGGTCTCTATTGCTGGGCAGAGACACCATGACCATGGCAACTCTTAGAAAGGAAAATATTTAATTGGGACTGCTTGCAATTTAGAGGTTCAGTCCATCATCACCATGGTGAGAAGCATGGTATCATGCAGGCAGACATGGTGCTGGAGAAGGAGCTAAAAGCTCTACATCTTGATTTGCAGGCAGTAGAAGCAACTGTGTGTCGCTGGGTGTACATGAGCATATGAGACCTCAAAGCCCTCCTCCACAGTGACACATTTCCTCTAACAAGACCATCCCTCCTAATAGTGCCACTTCCTATGGGCCAAGCACTCAAACACATGAGTCTGTGGGGGCCATACCTATTCAGACCACCACAGGGGTCAAATTCAAGTCTTCATAATTGCTAACATAAACTTTTTTTCACTGAGTTATTTTACCTTTAAGAAGGATCTTAATGAGAATTTGGGCACAATAAGTCTTTTTCTTAAACTCACTATTTGTATAGCCCAAAATAATCATGAATTTTGGGTTCTCCTGTCTTTGGTACTGGGATTATAAGCTTGAACCACCACTCTGGGTTCATGCAGTGTTTAGGATACAACATAGGACTTCATGCATGCTAGGCAGTCACTCTACCAATTTAGATGCTTCCCTACTCTGTGTTTTCACGTTTTTCTGGTTCTATATGATACTTGCCTAGAGTCTACCCTGCTGAGAATTCATGAGTTTCTTAGTTCTGTTTAACAGTACTTCAGAAGGTGAGGAGAAGGTAAAAAGAATAGGAGGAAACAGAGCCCCAACCTTTGATAGCTAGTGCTTTGCCCTCTGAGCTGTCTCTCAGCCACTTGGATGCCTTTTTCTATGACCTTGGCCTTTCATTCCATTCCTCTTGAGAAAATCCCTAAAAATGCATTATCTTAGATTACATGTTTTCTAAGACACATGTTGATAATTTATTGTAATAGTAATTGATAAAACTCACCCTGCAGTGGTTTAGATTATTTCCAAAGGTCTTTCATTACTAATTATTGAAAAGCTCGTTTGAGGGGTTAGGATTGGGTATTAACAGGAACTGTTCTTACATTGTGAAAGGTGAAACTGAATGTGATAAGTTTAAAATAAGATGATTTTAAACTATTCCCTTAATGGAGTCTGAGGCAAGGACATGAGCTGATGTAATAATGGAAGATAGCAGTAAGCCTTAAGAATGGAGGAAATGAGAGGGACTTACATAAGAATGTGAATGTGTCATTGGTAGTTTTGACTGCCATTTTTGTGGCTATACATATAGAATTAGACCAGGTTTTTAGAGTGCTTTACATTATTTCAGTTGCTTAGAATTAGCAGAAACTTATAGTTGGTTAGAATTAAGCCTATTTTCTATTTTAACATATGAGTTGAGGATCAATGGGTCTAAGCAAGGGAATGATTGAGTGGCATATTTGGAACCCAGTTGACCTAAGAAAGAGATGATGGATTAAGATGATAGTAAATGGGTCAGTAGATTACAGGACCCTGTGGATTTAAAGAATAGGCAGACTGGGAGTACCTGGCTCAATATAGCAGAGAGAGAAGTAATTATCAAAGAATATGTTTGCAGAAATACAGTTTTCAAAAACTGGGGTGGTTTATTTTATTTTATTGGTGATTTACATTGTCTACAATATAAGGAAAATATCATTGAAGTTAAAGAAGTGAAACACAGAGACCAAAAAGATTGACTTTCTGTGTTTAGGTTGATGTCACATGACCCACAGGCATAATGATGGATTAAAGAAGACAGTGAATCAGGTGCCAGAGCATCCGTCTGTGAGTAGTGAGGGAAGTAGTTAATTTACAGCAAGGATGGTGGGTAGCGGGGTCTGATCCCATGGTATTAAAAGAAAATGGAAAGGAAAGAGGGTGATTACCGTGAGGGGGATTTTTGTTCTTGTCCCTAAACCTACAGTAAAGATTTATGTCTAGTCACTACTTGAGAGGGCTCAGTATAGAAGCATCTTCTAGAAATACTCAAGTTTCAGCTAGAGTAAGAAAATACATTCTGAGAGATGGAGCAGCACGATAGTAGGATTTGACAGACCCTGGAGATGTGAGATTCACGCTTGCTGTGTGCTCAAGTTCAGCATCAGTCTCAGTCGTGGTGAAACTGATGGGATTACTGATGGGATTGGTAGTCTGTTGGATGAAGGGAGCAAATGTGTTTCAGTTGAGAAAACAGCCAAAAAATAAGAAGTCATTGAGGTGTGATTCTCTTTTTTAAGGTTCAGGTTTAAAGACCTTCTTTTGGCAAACTTTTTGTCCAATCCACTTCTTTCTGTCTGTCTTATTCTTTTTTTTTTTTTTTTTTTTAAATAGCATGGTGCTGAGAGTACAAAATTTATGTATGTTCAGTTTCTTGTCTCTCTGATGGGCTTGGAAGTCTTCCTGTGTTTAGTGATTTCTGTTCTTACACTCTGACTTGCTCACTTATTCTCCTGAAAGATTTGGATTTGGTGAGTTTTGTGGCTGAACACTGGTTTCTTGTATTTCTTTCATTTTCAATGTGTATGAGTATATACATAAACATGGTTTTCTTTTGTTTCCCTGTTTCCTATAGAAGACAGGATTTGGCACTTGCTTACTTTCTTGATAGCAGCAAATTTGAGTTTTCAGAAGTCCCTAACTTAGGTTAAAGTGTGGTGCCTCCATATGACAAGGCATGATGCTGAGGTTAAGAGTGTGTAGAAGGGTAGTGAAAATGTTATCAGTAAAACTCGAGTGGGCCCATTTAATACAAACACTTTATAAATAAGATACAAGTAGGCATTGAGGAAGAATAAAATCTTAAAGATCTTTCATTATAAATTACTGTTCAAAGTTTTCATTTTCTATTTTTTATCATTTGTTATAGTTTATAATAGAAAAAAGGAAGTGTGATTTAGACATAAAACTAGCAGGTTATGTAATGTGCTAATTTTATTTTAGCACATTCTAGTTATAAAAGTAATTAAATATAGAAGTATATATCCAGGTATATGTTTTTGGTTTGTGTGAGTTCTTTAGTTTTTATGTATGTCGGGGCATTGCCTCCTTTTGTCTGTGCACTGTGTGCCTAATATTCTCACAGGCCAGAGGAGGGCGCTAGGTCCCCTGAGACCGGAGTTACAGATGCTGTGAGCTGCCTGCCGTGTGGGCGCTTCATCACCAGCTGTCCACCCCATTTGTATATGTCTTATAGAAAATGGTATTTTTTTTATAAACTATTATTTTGATTAAATTCTGTTGACAGCAAGTAGCAGCCAATACATCTGACTTGAAAAATAATTTATACTGATTATACATCAAAAGCTTAAATATTGATTAAAATTTCAGTGTTGAATTGTTTGTAGATCATAATCTTGTCTAAAGAAAATTATTTTGGTTTAAAAGTAAGAACTTATAGTTAGTATCATTTCTTTTTAATTTTGGTCATATATATGGTGTATATTTACTCTGTAGATATTTAGACATCTGGTTAGATGCCTGCTTTTACTTGTTTTTATTCACCAAGTATTTTAAAGAGCACTAACTATATCTTAAATTGCTCTTGAATACTTTTAATACTTACTAACAAATCACGGGTAGTCTGCTGGGTAGTAATCTAGTAGTATACCTTGTAACGAGAGGGGTGCTCCTGGTGTGTGTGTCTGTTTGTCTGTCTGTTGTGTGTGTGTGTGTCTGTATCTGTTATGTTTATATGTGCTTATGGTATGTGTGTGTCTGTCTGGTGTGTGTGTTAACCTAACCGTAGGTATTTTGTGTGCTAAACGAGTTAGCTCTTCCATTGAGCATTACATCACTGCCTAGGCAATTTAAAACTCTATTACTGCAAAAACTGAATAGACCAGAAGAAAATAGGGTGGAGCAGTAACCGGCTTTTGTTTTGTTAGATTAAGGAACTTCAGCAGGCCTTAACAGTGAAGCAGAATGAGGAGCTTGACCGGCAGAAGAGAATAAGCAATACCCGCAGGATGATAGAAGACTTGCAGAATGAGCTCAAGACCGCAGAGAACTGCGAGAACCTTCAGCCTCAGATTGATGCCATCACAAATGATCTGAGGCGAGTTCAGGAGGAAAAGGGGTTATGTGAAGGCGAAATCATTGACAAACAAAGAGAAAAGGAGGCGCTAGAGAAGCAGAAACGGAGTAAGTGTTGGGGGCGAAGAATAGTTCATACAGTGGAAACTTGTCCATTTCCCCTCTCACCCCTCACACTGATTTTCTAGATCAGACTTGAGATCTTTGATCCATTGTGACCTGTTTGTCTGAGTGCTGACTAAGTATGGATGGAGGGAATTCAGGAAGAGTGGTGCTCCCCTTCCTCCTCAGACCCACTCTTAGGTCTTAGCAGTTTGTTCTGACATCGCCACTTCTGTTACCACATCATATGTCAGTGCTGCTTAATTCACTTCACATACCTCAGCATAGGCAAAGTTTCTTGGTCTCCCTGTGCCTCGTGGCCACTTACAAAATAATCACTCAGAGGCTTAATAGTAATTACAAACTCTTTGGTCTATGGCTCAGGCTATTGCTAGCCAGTTCCTACATCCTAATTAACCCATAATTATTAACCTGTGCATCGCCATATGTCTGGTGGCTTTACCTGCCTTCTATTACATTTTGCTCCCTGACAGCTCTCAGTGTCTGCCCCAACTTTGCCCTTCTTTCTTCTTCCTGTATCTCCATTGGATTCCCTGCTTGACTGTATCCTGTCTTGCCATAAAAACCAGCTTCTTTTTTAACCATTGACAGCAAAACATATTTATGTCGTACAGAAAGACTATCCCAAAAGAGCACCTTAGTTTTCTGTTTGAGTATAGGTTTTTTTGTGTGTAGCCCTGGTTGTCCTGAAACTTGCTCTTGTAGACCAGGATGGCTTCTAATTCACAGAGACCCACCTGCCTCTGCCTCCTGAGTACTAGGATTAAAGGTGTGTGCCACCATTGACTGAACTCCTTTTTACTGAAATTTCCAAAATTACTATATTAATAATATTGACATTTGTTATTGTGATAGCTGTTAGTATCAGGTGGACATTTTGTATGCTTGGGCACTAATGCAGTGTTCCTATCCTTCATTCATAGTCAGGTCTCTCCGATCTATCTCTACTTCTGTTTTCAAAGGAAAGTTTTATTGAGGGCCATAATTGTATTTACTTCCTTAACAGTTAAACTTCTAAACTTATTTACACTCAGGCACATTATAATTAAATTGCCTTTTATTGATAATATTTTTAAGGGTTTTAATTTGCCTTTTTTAGACAATACCATTTGTTGTAGATTATCTTTAAATTAAACACATGTTGTTACTATTTGTGTAGCCGGGCATCCAGTTGCCACTGGGCACACATAGAGGTCAGAAGAGTCTTCTGACATTGTCTTTCACTTTCTACCTCTGTGTGATCTGTGGGGCAAACTGAGGTCCTAAGACTTTCGAAACAAACACTTTCATCCACTGAGCCATCTCACCCAGCCCAGCATTTCCTTATATTTGAAAAGGGAAGGACCCAACTTATTTATATATATATATACATATATATATATATGTTCTGCATTGTGCAGTTCTGCTTCTGTCTAACCAGGTTGTCTCATACTGTTCCTGCACTGAGTATAATTTCATTATCTCCCTACCCCCTTCTCCTCTCTTTATTTTCTTATGCTTTCGGTGATTTTCAGTATCTAAGAAAAGATACTGAAAATTACTTTTTCAGTGTTTTTGTATTACCTGAGAACATTTTAAATGTAGTGTTTCCCCTTTATTCAGCTCTACGTTAAAGGTGGAACTGAATATCCTTTTCTTTCCTCTCAGGGGAAAAAATTCTCATGACCTTTGCCAATTGTCTTCTGCTAGAAAAACTACAGTTTTTGACATTTTTCCCCCAGGTGCCCTACTTTTCTATAGCTTCGGGTTGTTTTTTATCTTAGGTGTTAAGTGATTAGAAAGATTCTGAAGATTTGTCCTGGACGATATTTATAACCTCTGGGTTGAAGGTATTCTGTACTGTTTACAAGTTGATGTACTAACGTTTCCAGAGAAATGATACTTTTACTTCCAATTTGAGGTGTGGGTGATCACATCATACGTTTTGACAACCTTATGAATCAGAAGGAAGAGAAGCTGAGACAGCGGTACCGGGACACGTACGATGCAGTCTTGTGGCTGAGAAATAACAGAGATAGGTTTAAGCAAAGAGTCTGTGAACCCATAATGCTCACGGTAAGGAATTTCATTGTAATTCCTTTTACTGTTAAGGTAATTGTAGGATTTTGTTGATATAAGAAGTCTTATTAAGACCCTTGGTTTTGCTGTTTTGTTTTGGTTTTGTTTATTTGAGACAGGGTTTCTCTGTGTAGCCTTGGCTGTCCTGGAATTCACTCTGTAGCCCAGGCTGGCCTTGAATTTATATTTAGTATATTTTTATTGTTTTGATCTGACAAAGACCGGAAAAAAAGCCTTTTTATATGTTATAATAATGCATATAGTTATTTACATATTAAAAAAAAGCAACCTCAGTAATAGTTTAGAACTTAATCAGATTTGTCATTGGATTATCTAACTATATAGTTCATCACCAGGTCACATCACTAGGTAGAGTATATATATTTTTAACTATGCTGAGAATTTAAGATAAAAAGGTGTATTTGGCTTTCTCAGCGTTCACATGGTGATTTTTCATATTTCATTGTTCTCTCCCTCTGTGTCTGTATGTGTACTCATCTAACCCTTTGTATCTACTTGAAAATGAACCTACATCAGCAAGTTATGAGTATATACATTGGAAATGTTAGTCATATAGCTTGTCCTATTTCTAAAATTTATTTCTAAGACTCCAGGTTAGAACTGGAGAAGTGTGAAAAGGATTTATCGATATTATTCTCAAGGTAATATTTACAATAGCTCTACATTAGCACAAGTAATTTGTACAATGAAGAAAATTCATAAAGATACTGATAGGTGAGATAAGTCACCTTTTATTTTCCCAGTGAAACACAGTTCAGCCATGAAAATACTGTTGTGGGGTCTGAGATAATAGTGCATTTGGTAAAATGCTTACAAAGACCGGAATTTGATCCCCCAGAACCCATCTTAAAAAAAGCCAACCAACCATGGTTGTATGCTAAATCTAGTGCTGGGGAGGTTGAGGCAGACGGATCACTGGGGTTCTCTGCCAGCCAGTCTAGTCTATATGGTGAGTACCGGGTCAGCAGAAGATCCTGCCTCAGAAAACAAGGTAGGTGGTGTTTGAGGAACAATAATGATTATCCTCTGACCTTCACTTTTATACATATATATGAACCTGTACACATACATGCAAATAAATAATGCTCTAAATTTGGGTTTCATAATAAGTGAATGTTTCTGACATGTTAGTGAATTATAAAATAGGTTGAACAGTGTATATAGAAATTTTTCATTTAAAAGATGAGAAACAGACTACATCAACCAGATGATCTCAAGCGTGATATGCCTGCTATACTTGGCAGTCTGTATCTTACTCCTTTGTGAAGGCATAACTATAAAATTCTTTTAAAAGTTTATTTTCCACTGAATACCAGAAAGAAAGGAGCAGATTCTAAAAAACAGGGAGGTGAAGAACCAATATGTTGCATAAATTTTACTTGAGGCTATGTATGGGAAGAAAAGATAAATTATCCACTCTTAGAATGGCACAAACTGACTAGTGACCAAAATGACTATTTGTGAGCTTTCAAAGAATTGTATTGCCATGGAATGAACTGTTTGCACATGATTAGAGCTTTTGGTTCTCAAATGTAAAATTATTTCTAATAAATACACCCTGGAAAAACTTGAGAACCAGATCTGTGTGTGTGTGTGTTTTAGAAATGATAGAATAAAAAGGTAGATTATTGAATCTATTTTTAAACCAAAAAAGCAACTACTAGTTTTAAATATTTTTTACTAATATATATTTTTAAATACTGATATAAATTTAAGATTATTATTAAAAATAATTAGGATCGTGCTTCAAACATCCTGTGTGAATACCTTGTCTTTCATCTAGCTCTTCTGTGAAATCTAATAGACAGCACTTTCTAATATATTTTTGTTAATGAGAGCTGTATGCTGCTTTTGCTCATTCATCTATATAGAAATAAAGATTTAATATTCTCAAGAAAGTTCTCCCTTTAAATCTTCCAGAGAACTGATCCACTGTGCTGTATTGTCTAATTAGTAAATATTTTTTAACATGCTAGTAAAAGTTGTGTGTGGCGTGGTATATGCCTGTAATACTAGCACCAATTAGGTTGATGTAAGAGAGGATCATAAGTTTGAGGCCTTTAACACAACTCACATAATGAGTTGCAGGTAGAATCACATAGTAGGGGAAAAAAAGACTCAAATCCTAAGGGAATAAGTTTGTTATATCAGTGCAAACCTTTGACTTCCCAAGGTCCTGATGGTTGACATAACAAGTTTTCTCCTTGTATCTTAGGTTTTGTACCTATGAGCTATTGCCAGGTATGATAGGAAGCTTTTGTCAAGGTTAAGAAGAAAAGTACTAAGACTGGAGAAAGATGAAAGCTATTTATATTTGTAGGTAGCAGTTTTTGTCTTCAGTGAGTTAACCAGAAGGAAACTAAAGCTATTTCTACAAGATAATTTAAAACTCATTGTGCAGCAGATTTTTGTGTGGTAGTTCTTAGTAACAAACAAAATGTTTTGAAAATACTTAGTAGTAAATATAATTAAATAAATCCAAGATATATGTTCATATGGTCTAATGTTATCAATTTTTCCTTTTTTAGATTAATATGAAAGATAATAAAAATGCAAAATATGTTGAAAATCATATTTCATCAAATGACTTAAGAGCCTTTGTGTTTGAAAGTCAAGGAGATATGGAGATTTTTCTCAGAGAGGTAAGTACTAAGCAACAATACATTCTGACTGACAAGATACCTTCTTATTTTCTCCTTTATGGGGTTGTAATCTACTTGTGTAGTCTCTGAAAAAATATCACCTTCCTTATCCTCAATACACTTACTTATTTTCTTAATGGCTTAGGATAGACAAACTTGCCAGTTAGAGTGAGTGTAGCATGATCCTAATTAGTATTATTAATAAAACCCAGAGTTAGGTATTGGCGAGGTGGGAGAAAGGAGCTGAAAGATCAGAGAAGCAGAGCAGAAGTCACAGTCACTTCTTACCTCTATGAAATCTCAGACTGAATGGGGGTGGAGGTGTAGAGACTTTTAACCTCTTCGAATCCTTAGGCCAAATGAGGGCTGAGGTCCTGTCTCTACCCACTTTATAATCCTGTGACTGGCTCAGTCTCTTGTAGCCCAGGGTGACCTTGAACTCCTGTTCTTGTTTCCTCCTCCCAAGTGCTAGGATTAAAGCTGTACCACTTCTGTCTGGCTTTCTGGTTAACTAATTAGTAGCTAGTCCCACCCTCTGATCTCCAGGCAATCTTTGTTTCCTAGAACACAAACAAAATATCGTGCAACATTTTCCCCTTTTTGTTTAAATAAGAAGGGAAGGTTTTAACTAACACAGAAAAACTATGCAATAAGTATAATAACTATATACAAATATGTACAGGCGATAATTACATTAACAGTGTCTAATCCATTAACATTTGACTACTCCAGAGAAAATATTCCATTATCTATTTTATCTTGGTGAGTCCAAAGTGTTGTACCTAGTTCACCTTCTATCCTAATTTGCATTACCAACCCAAAACTATCTTTTTATGTCTCTCAACCACATACATTTTATACTTCTTTCGTGTCTTTTCTATATTTGTTAAAAAGGAAAACTAAAACTATTAAAGTCTTCAACTCCCTCAGAGACCTGAGAAATATATAATATTACTTGAGTAAACAAAAACGTGTAGAGCAAACAACTTTCAAAAATAAGTGATATGCCTAGAATATCTGACAGACTTATATGTGAAGCAGGACTTTTTTTTTTAAGGACCGTCTCATCTTACGTTGGCAAAGTTCGGCAGTCACTTTTCTGTCCTGCATGTCCAATTTGCACAGCATACTGTCAGCAGTCGTAGCAAGGGCAGGTTATTGCCCAGTGGTTAACTTTTACCACAAAGAAAGTAACTCTATGTGGAGTTTCTTAAGTGCCCATCATCTTCTGAAGTAGATTGGTACTGCCAGGAGTATACATGTCTCATTTTCATAAAATTTAAAAAAAAAAAACCAAACCATTGTTTTTATATATTCTGTGTATCTCTGAAGTGTATAAAGATGACCTGCCTATCTAAAATATCTTTGCTTGACCTTGAAAACATACATAACATGACTACAAGTTTGTGACTGACTACTAACCTACATTTATTATCCTAAATAGTTTGTAATAATAACTTTCAAGGACTAGAAATTTACATTGCATTGTTAGATGAGCCGTATAGGTATGATATCTTGAACTAGAGTAAAAACATTACAGTATATTCTAACCAAAGTAACCTTAAATTTATATCAGTATTTAAATATACTTATCAATATAAAATATTTAAAACTAGTAGTCTCTTTTTTGTTTAAAAATAGATTCAGTGATATACCTTTTTATTCTATCATTTTTATAACACACGTTTTATACATATACATATATAGAGAGAGAACAACACAAATAACTTTAAATTTGTATCAATATACAAAAATGCAAACCAATGTAAAATATTTAATACTAGTAGTTCCTTTCTTGGTCTAAAAATAGATTGAATAGTCTACCTTTTTATCCTTTATCTATGTGGTCCCTGAATCTAATCCTTGTTCAGCTTTCTTCTGACCATTTGTAGCTAACCTCCTACATGATGACAAATATCCAAAAGCTACTAAACAAAACTGCCCACCCATAGCCAAGGGAAAACAATGTGCCTGTGGTGTTCTTAAAATTCCTTCCTGCTTTCTGGAGGCAACAACATCTTTAGGGGACCCTGAAGAAGGTGGGATAATTATCAGTACCTGGGAGAGCTAGCTAACTAGCCGTATCATTTATTGTCTAGTCTCTGTGTAATGGGAAAGTACAGGGCTTGTCTCAAGTCCTGGGTAGAGTAGTCTGTGGCTGGATTGTCCCAGCCAGCCACCTTAAAGTTTTCCTGAGCAGCCAATCTTTGGGTGATGGTTGCCAGATTAATGGCATTACCCAATCAAGATGGAATCGTTATTTTGGGGTCCCATCATCTTTTTAGAAACTTCAGAGATCACATTAAGTCAGAGTATTCCTTTTCTTCGTAAATTTTTCCAAGTAGTTCTTCCTTCTTCTTTGAATGTGTATTTGTCTAAAGGTCTTTAAATTCCTCAAGATGGCTGTTTTTATTTTTCTGGAAAAAGTAAAACAGAACTGTAGTAGGAGGTTTCTGGCATAGACTTTTGGGTCTAACCTCAAGGTTTAGGACCCACAGCCCCACAGTCCTACAGTCCCACAGAGACATACAGATGCTTTCAAAGTTTTAGACTGATCAGTCTAAGGCCCAGGCATATAGCTTGCTAGCTCTCTACCCTTCATCTAACCCATGACTCATCCTGTTCAGCCATGGGGCTCAGTACCTTTTCTCACAGCAGCATAGTTGTCCTCTGCTTCTTCCAACTTCTCTCTGGCATTCTGCTCTGTGCTTCCGGTTCTCAGAGTTTTCTTAGTCTGGTAGCCCTGCCCACATTTCCTGCCTGCTTTTGGCCAACCAGCGCTTTTTATTAAACCAGTGAGTGGGACAATTATTTACAATGAAGCAACACAATTCCCTACACAGAACCCTGCCCCAGCCCTAATTTTGGGGAATTTCCCTTTTGACAAGTTATATCTTATCAAATGAAAAGCATTTGTAATTTTACAAGTTACTTTAGAGTGAGTGATCTTGTTGGTTGATGAACTGTCACCTCTTCTAACCAAGAGTTCCTCTTTGTAGCCTGAAGTTTCTGGCCGGGCCTAGCTCTGAGGTCCGGACCCACCCATAACTGTTTACATCCAAATAATCACACAAAGGCTTATATTAATTACAAATTGGTCTATAGCTCAGGCGTCTGACTAGCTAGCTTTTATAACTAAACTCAACCCATTTTTTTTAATCTGTGTATTGCCATGTGGCTCATGGCTTACCTGCACTTTTACATCTTGCTTCTTGGGTGACTAGATCAAATTTCCTTTGATTCTGCTAATCTTATCTCAGCTTGGATTTCCCCACTGCCTCTAAACTGCCTTTCCATACTCCAACAGCTTCTATATTAACAAATATCATACAGAGCAATGTGGGAGTTTTTTGTAATAGGCATTAGGTCCTTTAATTGTTCTGAAATGGAGTTTCCCCCATGATCACAGGGAATGACTGAATCATTTTGACAGAAGGCTCCCCCCAAGACATTTCCTGATAGCAAAGGGTTACCTTGTCTGTCCTTTGTTGATCTGCATTCATTGGTCCAATGTCTGCCTTTCCCACACCTTTTGCATACTCCATAAAAAAGGGACCTTCGGTTTAGATTATTCATAGGCAAAAAAAATTGTTTCTAGGGACACACCTCCCCCACCCCTGTCTACAGTCCCTTTTAGATGACCTTGCTTGCCACAATTAAAACAGTGAACATTTTGATTTTTTTCTTCAAGCCTCTAGAAATCACTTGTACCCAAGCATCACCTTGGTTATGAGACTCAGTATTGACTGTCTCTCAGATCCATTCCTCTATAGTGCTGATCTTGCCTCCTGTAGCCCAGGGTAGCCTTCAACTCCTGATCTTCCTGCTTCCTCCCAAGTGCTGGGCTTAAAGGCCTGTGCCACCCCTGCCTGGCCTTTATGGTTAACTAGTAGCTCCACCCTCTAATCTCCGGCAAGTTTTGTCAGAACACACACAAAATATCATACAACAAATGAGGGCAAGCAGACAGAAAGTACAGCTTTCTCCTTCCATGTCCTTTTACTTGGGCTGCCACCAGAAAGTGTGGCCCCGTTTTGGAGTGGGTCTTCAAATGATCCAGCTAAGAAAATTCCTCACAGGTAGGCCCAGCTGCTTAGATTTTAAAGTTGCTTCCAAATGTAGTCAAGTGGACAGTCATGATTAGCCACCACAGCTGCCGTTGATCATACCATTCTGACTGGGATAAGATGAAATCTCAGAGTAATTTGAATTTGCATTTCCTAGATAGTGTAGGGTGTTGAGCATTTCCTTAGTAAGTGCTTCTCAGCCATTTGTTTCATCTTTGGGAACTCTGCTTAGTTCCTGCCCCATGTTTTGTTGGCTTATTTGTTTTTTTGATGTTCTACTTTTTCTTGGTTTGTTATTATTCTTTATATATTCTAGACATTAATTTTCTTCCATGAGTGAGTTTTTATCTTGAGTATTGTATATTTTTTTATCTAGAGTTTCTTTTAAAATCTGTTTGTCTACTGGTGTTGGCCATCCATTCAGTATGATAATAGTTTTATTGAACAAGTTTAACTGCTTTACAGTTTGTGTGTGCTAAGTCTGACATTTGTGTTCTTGTGAGGTCAGTTTTTGAATACTTTTTCTCTTAGCTATGGTTGCATTTATTTCTCATACATAAGAAATTTTATGTTCACTAAATTTGCAGATCATACCCCTGGCATCAGCTAGTTACCTTCTGAAGAGACTGGCTAACAGTGAACTTACTTGAATTCATACTTTAAACTGTTAACAACCGAAAAGAGAGAGTTGGCATGTGGAATCCGATGTAACATCTGGTGTCATCCTCTCTCCATCTACCTAAAAATTTTTTCCAATAGAGGTTTTTTTGGTTTATTACATGATATAAAAGTGCTTGCAATGACACTCAGGAAAACAGGACCACACCTTGCCAGGGCAGCACATTAGAATCAGCCCTCTTAGCACGGGTATTGATGAACCAGGCCTGAAGTTATGAGGATGGAAGAACTACCCCATTTCTCATCTGTCTTGTGTGGCATGGGTGGGGAAAAGACCTCCCCTCCTCAAAAAATCAGTGCCAGGTGGGAAAGCTGGCCCTATGGTCATAAGAGTGGAAAAGTTATTCCTGATCCCTACCAGAGTCAATACTCAGGAGAGCAGACCCTGCACCCTGCCAGGGCAGTTAAAGTCACCCCTGAAATCATGAGCATGAGACAGCTGTCCCTATTTTCTAACTGGTGGACCAACCCTGTAGCTGCCCAGTCCCACACCTAGGGTTATGACTTGGCCTGCCTAAGCATCCCAACATCAATCAAGTGGTGGAGACTAGGGGCCTCCCTCAAACCAGATCAATGACTCCTTGCAAATGAACACTTAGAAATAGAGATATGGACCCAGGAATATTCAACGTGATTTGTTGGATGGGACTGCAACTTCCATGGTGAGATTTTTAATTTCTTTTTTTAAAATTGTTCTCTTTTTTTTCATTTTTTGGGGGGTGGGGCAGCAACTGAGGATGGATGTGAAGTGATTGAATGAATGGAATCAAGATACATGATGTGAAAAACACAATAAGTAAATTTTATTAATAAAAATTAATTTTTTGAAAAAGTGATTGCATACAGAACGCTGGAAATCCAGTCATAGGAAAGTCCACATTAGTTTTTAAACAGTGTCACTTGCTTAACATTGAGTTTACTGATTGGCCAGACAGGCTAGCTAATAAGCTCTAGGGATCCTCCTGTATATACCTCCCCACTGCTTTGGTTATAGATACATGCTGCCCTACTCAGGTTTATGTGGGTATTAGGGTTATGAACTCATGACAGGTACTCTGTGTCCTGAGCCATCTTCCTGGCTCCTCCAGTTCAACGCCCCCTCACCTCTCTTTGTTGCTTTCTCATGGTCCACAGGAAGTTTTCCATGCATTTATAGTTGAATGACCAGCCAAAGATTGAAACAGGTTTGAGTATCTGAGACTTTTCACTTGACACGATCATTTACATACCCATTCTGATCACCACAGAAACCATCTTCTGAGTTCTTCAGGCCACACACCATTTTTCTACCTAAATGTCAGTTCCTATAACTCCTGCTTGATTAGGGAATGCTCTCAAGTCACACATCACATAAGAGCAGGTTGTAATTAGTCCTTGTAATTAGTCCATCTTTCTAATTTGTTTTCCCAGTACTTTAAAAATAAATGTTTGTAATTTTACCTAGAGTTTATGTTCATTATTGGCAGATAGGTAAGCCCAGTATGAGGTAATCTGTGATTAATGAAAGTGTAACTGCCATCTCTATATTTTGAAGCCAATTCCAGGCATCCTGTTTCATCTGAAAATTCAGTACCTATTTCTGGAAGAAATGGACTCTTGGATGGGTGTAGGGGCACATACCTGTAATCCCAGCCCTTGAGAGTCTTGAGTCCAACCTGGGGTACATAGTGAGCTCCTGTCCACAGACTGAGTAAGACCCTGTCTTGAGGAGGAAAACCAAAAGCAGAGAAAACCATAAAATAGAAAAGCACATATTGAATTTAGGGAGGTAAAGTTAAAAGAAAAAAATAAAAGATAGTGATTTGCTTAAACTTCTGATCATCGTACTAATGTCAGTGGGAATGTGGTGACTTTAAAAACTACTAATTTAGCACGCTGTAATCAGTCCTGTCTTTTTCCTGTATTCAGGTTCGTGATAATAAAAAGTTAAGAGTAAATGCTGTTATTGCTCCCAAGATTTCATATGCAGACAAAGCACCTTCAAGATCTCTGAGTGAGTTAAAGTAAGTTAAAGTATTATTAGAACTAATTTGAATACTGTAAATCTTAAGTGACTTCTAATTCTTCACATAATATGTTTATTATAAGCTATATTAATCTGTCTTAGGTGATATGCTGAAGTCTAAAATTGGGGAAAGTTCAGGTTTAGGAATTTGCCAAGGTTCATGTTTTATAAAGTTGATTTTTCAAATTAGTAGAACAGTATTGAATTGGTTAAAGAAACATACTAAATATCTTACTAAAGATAAAGGGCACAGTTGGCCACTGGAAATGGGAAGTAATGAATCATTTTCTAATGCAGAAATAATCTCTGCTTCGGGTGGTGGCAGCTCAGGCTTTTAATCCTAGCACTTGGGAGTTCCAGGACAGCCAGGGCTCTTAGAGAAACCCAGAGTCAAGAAAATCATTAATAATTTCTAGAAGGGCTAAATGTAAAGAAATATCTGATCTCTGGATTTAACTAGACATTTTTAACATAAAAAGTAACGAACAGAAACAGAAAAAGATTGCACATAAGAAAAAATAGATTATGATTGTAAAAGGCTTAGCAGTAAGGAACAAAATGATACAAGTGATTTTAAAAAGCTTTTTGCTCTACTGCTGTTCAGGTGTGTGCCTTAGTTACTTTTCTTTCTTTGTTGTTGTTCTGGTCTTTGTCACTGTGTACCTCTGTATGTCCTGAATCTCACTGTGCAGAGCAGGCTGGCTTTGAACTTGTAGAGATCCACCTGCCTCTGCCTCCCAAGTGTTGAAGTTAAAGGCATGTGCCACCACCTCCAGTTTTAGTTACTTTTCTATTGATGTGAAGACACGGTGACAAAGACAGTTTATAAAGGAAGAGTTTAATTAGGGGCCTGCATTACCATCATTGTGGGGTACATGACAGCTAGCAGGCAGACATGGCGCTGGAGCTGAGAGCTTACATCTGATCCACTGGCGCAACCTCAAAACCCACCCCAAATGGTACCTTGTCTTCCAATAAGGCTGCACCCCCCGATCCTTCCCCAACAGCTCTACCATCTGGAGACCAAGCATTCAAACATGAGCCTGTGGGAGCTGTTCTTGTTTAAACCACTACACTATTGATTACTTGTCAGCAGTCAGGTTGTATGTCTGAGAGTGTTCATGTGTGTATACTTGTGTGTGGAGGATAGCCTCAGGTACCATTTTTCACACTTTTTCATTCTAAAACTTTTGTGGTGTGTGGGGGGGGGGGCAGTCGCGTACTGTCCTGGAATTTACCAAGACTGTGTTGCTTGAGGCCCCAGTGATCCACTGTCTCCACCTCTCCATTGGGATAATAAGCCCATGCCACCTTGGCTGAAGATTTTGTATGGGTCATGGGGCTTGAGCCACAGTCCACTGTTCCCAGTCTTTTGTTGTACTCGCAAGGCAAGCATTTTATCTGCTGAGCCGTCTCCTCAACCTAGGGATCTGATTCTTAAACTTTAAGATGAAAAACCAAACCTGTCCTTTTCTTTTAGACAGTATGGCTTTTTTTCATATTTACGAGAGCTGTTTGATGCACCTGACCCTGTGATGAGTTACCTTTGCTGCCAGTATCATATTCATGAAGTTCCTGTGGGAACGGAAAGGACCCGAGAAAGAATTGAACGGGTGAGAAAGTAAAGACTAACACAAGTGATACAGAGTTACCTAGAACAAATTAATACTTTTATTTTTAGAAGAATTAAGTAAAGTTAAAACTTGGAATGCCTGAATACTCTTAGCTGATTCTGCCTTGCTTGGTTATGTATAAGATAATTTAATCTTTTAAAATCTTGCACTCTAGAGTAAATTATCTTTCAAATGTACTTCAGAATGGTAGGCTGGGATGTAGGTCTATTCTGGTAAACTTTCACCTTCGTAAAGCTTTTATTTAAGACTATCTCAATAAACAAATGGCCACTTTTCATAGGACCTTATCTTCTTAGCAAATACATCCTTAGAGTGTTTTGCAAGCAAGGAAATCTCTCCTAGAACCGACTTTTTTATTTGTGAGAGGTTTGCTTGTTTTGTTTTAGGAGACTGTGTAGCTGAGTCATTACTTTATCATTTTCTCAGCTCCCATTACTGGCATACAGCTGTGCAGCACCATGCCCAGCTAGGGCTGTTTGTTTGTTTATCAAACTACTAAGTTTATGTTTTGATTATTGTGAGTGAACTGAGAATTAATTACAGACCTACCTGAAGTTCTCCTCATTCTCCTCCTTTATGTTCTTTCCAAAACATTTATCTGCAATACATTAACCACATTTTAGAGATGTTGGTCAGTAGTGCTGTTTAGAGACTGGTAATGTTGGTCTTCTAGAACTCCCCTAGTTTATGTTTTCTATTCTGTAGTCCTTGAAAGCATATATCATAGTTTTTATTAGAGTGTTTATGAATTCCTGCTTTACATTATAGGTAATACAAGAAACTGGATTGAGACAAATTTATACGGCAGAAGAAAAATATGTGTTAAAAACTTCTTTTTATTCAAATAAAGTTATTTCTAGTAACACATCTCTGAAAGTAGCTCAGTTCCTCACTGTCACTGTGGATCTAGAGCAAAGAAGACACTTGGAAGAGCAGCTAAAGGTTGGTTCACTGCATATAGTTATTAAATTGTTGGCTGGGTTTTGATACTTTAGAACATTAAAAGTTTTGTTAAAAATTTGCATTTCCCATAGGAAATTAATAGAAAATTGGAAGCAGTAGAATCAGGATTGGTGGCCTTGCGCGACACGAACAAGCATCTTGAACTCAAAGACAATGAGCTGAGACTGAAGAAGAAGGAACTTCTTGAGAGAAAAACCAAAAAGAGACAACTGGAGCAGAAAATCAGCTCCAAGCTGGGAAGGTATCCTGTAGCTTTGTGTGGGGAGCTCAACAAAGTATTGCATGTGTGTCTGCGGGTTCAGTCCTATAATGTCAACAACAGTAATTCCTAATGTTTTAATATTAATGCTAAAATTACAATTGTGTGTAGGGCAAAGGGCAGTCAGACTAAAGTGTTTTATTTCCAGTCCTTTGACCCATTTAATGCCTGTGAGTACAAGTGTTTAGAATACAGTTAGAAATTATAATGGTAAAGGAAATTAGCAGTTGTAGGTTCTTTATTAGGGCCTGTGATATTTCCAGCCATGGGTAATTGGCTCAGTTTATTTTGAGTGGGCCTTAAGTCCAATTAGATAGCTGTTAGTGTCCCCCAAGATAAAAATGCTATTGTTGCACTGTTGAGGACTGGGGACGGTTCAGCAAGCCCACCCAGAGAGCTACAAGCCCTCAGGGTCTGCTGAGAGGAGGGATCAGCTCTCTCCAGGGAAGAACTTCTTGATAGGTTGTCTGACCCTAAGTGGTTGGCCCTAGATACATGGACATGTGAAAACCCACCCAGAGACATAATGATTGATGAATTTGAGAGGGGTGGGAGATAGAGTAGCTGGAGGTAAGTAAGGGAGGAGTGTGGAGATGATGTGAATGCAGTAGTCACACTGATTTCTCGGAAAGCAAATGTAAACTAAAAGGAATGGGAAAGTCAAAATATGGTTTTAGAAAGGAAAACAATAAAGTGTTAGGAAATTGTTCTTGGCCTTGAATCTTCTCTCCAGCAAATGGCCTCTGGGTTTTCTTCCCCAGTGTTTGGCCTTGTTTATCACCTTCAATCTTTCACTTTCATCCTATTTTCAATTGTTGGTAAACCCCTAAATTTTACTAACTGACTCCACTTAAACTTCCACGTTGGACCTGTTGCTTAAAACATCTTTTCTTTTGAAAAATCTAATAATTTTTGCAACGTGTGACTTTTTGCCCATTACCAGCCTAGGAATTCTATTCATGTCCTTTAGACACTGTGCTTCTGGGGTGATAGTTGGACTCTACGTAGTTCATGCAAAATACTGTTCCTGTAGCTGGAAGATACCCTGCGTCCCTCAGCTGCTCAGTTCCAAATAAACACACAGAAGCTTATAGTCATTACAAACTGTTTGGTCTATGGCTCAGGCTGTTACTAGCCAGCTCTTCCCTCTTAAATTAACCCATTTTATTAATCTTTGTATTGGCACGTGTCTTGTGGCTTTACCTATGTTCCTTTACATCTTGCTCCCCTGGCAGCTCTTAACATCTCCCCCAAATCCACCTTGCTTCTTTCTGCATCTCTCTTGGATTTCCCCCTGGCTTATATCCTGCCCTTCCATAGGCCAAAATAACTTCTTTATTAACCATTGGTAGCAATACGTATTCACAGCATTCAGAAAGACCATCCCACAGCACTATTACAAATGTCTTTTTATTTTTACTTTTCAAAAAGTTTTGCCAGCTTCCACTTTGTGCTTCTTAAGACTGGCTTTCATAATTATTCAGAATGTCACTTTTCTCTCTATCAACTCTTCCTGTACACCATCCACTGTACTTGGCCCTTTCTTTAGCTCCTTGGAGTCACCATGGTTTAGTGGAAAGACCATGAACACCAAGTTGGTGTTAAACTTATTCTACCATTTAATATCCATAAGCTTAGGTGATTTACTTAAATTTTCAAACCTTTGTTTCTTAATTCTTGAAATTGTTTTAATGATAATCTTAGGACTCTTACATGGGGGCAAGGCTTAGCTCATGTAACTCAGGATGGACTCACACGTCCTATGTTGCTGAGAATGACCTTAAACTTGTAATTTTCCTGTCTCTACCTCACCACCATTCCTAGTCCAAGTTATTATGCTTTCTTTATTAGGCAAGGATTCCATGGCCTCAGCCATAGTCCCAACCCTGTGTTGTTGTTGTTGTTGGGTTTTTTGTTTTGTTTTGTTCTCCTGTTTTTACCTGTGGATCAGCTCTACCTACTTAGGGTTGTATTTCATGAACACTATAGTAACAATTTATATTAATAAATAAATTCTGGGCCAGATATTATGCTATGTTGTGTGTTTTTTTCCTCTAGAGTTCAATGGGGGGAAATTTATCATCTTCAGTTACAGTTGAAAAAGCTTAACTTCCTTGTCAAGTTCTGCTTATCAGGAGGGGAAGTTCAAGCTCCCTTTCTGACTCCATATTCTACATCAGCACCATTAGTGATATTAGATTGTGCTGGTCATATAGCTCCACAGTATGTTTTGATCTTGGGTGCATTAGGAGATACTTAATCTATAAGGTAGCATTTATACTTCTGATTATCATTACTATATAACCTAGAAAACTTCCAGGGACCTAAGGCTTTGGGCTTGGTCCTGTGTTTAGCTCTGATCTCCCCATCATGTGTCTCCTATAGTATAAGGCTCATGGAACAGGATACTTGCAATCTGGAAGAGGAAGAACGGAAAGCAAGTACCAAAATCAAAGAAATAAATGTTCAGAAAGCAAAACTTGTTACTGAATTAACAGGCCTTGTAAAGGTAAGATATTTTCTCAGTTTTTGACATTTTTTTAAGTGCTAGATACTAAAATTTAATAATTTTAAGAGAATTTTGTGAAAAATGATCTAAATAGTTTTTTGTTTTAATAATAAGATTTTTATGAATAATTTCAGCTTCTTCGGGTTTTAATGCTTACAGAGAATTTTAAAAGTTAACTTGTTAGGCTAAATTATTTTCTCCCAAATAACTTAAATATATAGGAAATTGCTTTTTTTAAAGTAGCTTTATATGAACTATTTGATGAAAATGTCAGTCATAGTAAGAAGATGTTAATTTTTCATAATTTATAATTTTGTTTTGAAAACTCATTTTTCATAATTGTAAAACCTTGGCAACATAAAAACAAAATCTTATGGGTTTTTTACTCGTAGATATGCACTTCTTTGCATATACAAAAAGTTGATTTGATTCTTCAAAATACTACAGTGATCTCTGAGAAGAACAAACTAGAAGCAGATTACATGGCATCATCTTCACAACTGCGTGTCACAGAGGTAATATATTTTCATCTTTGTTTCTTATTTTGGAGTCCATTTTCAAACCACTTTGAAAGTATACATCACATACTATCATTTGAAATGTGCAGTTACTGTGTACTATATAATTTAAATGTTAGAGGTCAGCAAGATAGCTCATTTGTTAAAAGTGCTTGCCACAGTTTAGTTTCCAGAACCCAGGGAAAGGTCGGAGAAAGCTGGGTCCACAGAGTTATTATGTACACTAGTCTGCACTCTGGGACATAATTGTAATCATTAATAATAATGCATTTTGTTAAAAGGAAACAGTACTTAGAGTGTGTGACAATGGATGATATTGACAACAGAATAACCTTAACTTTAATATTTGGCAATGTAATGCTAATTGTGCAGGGAATGAGGTGGTGAATAACACACAAACTTAACTCTAAAGGTGCAGCATTGAGTGATGATGACAGTTACTTTTCATTTTCATTCCCAGCTGTTTAATCTCTATTTTAGCCTGAAGTTTGTGACTCATCTGTGCCTACAATCTGATCAAAGTTTTCCCTCTCGTGGTCCTGCAGCATGTATAAAATCATTATATAGAGGCTTAATAATAATTATAAATTGTTTGGCCTATGGCTTAGGCTTATAGTTTGTTAACTTTTATAACAACTTATTTTTACAAATTCATGTTTTGTCACATGGCCCATGGCTTATCTGTATTTTTATATCTTGCCTTTCGGGTGGCAGCTTGTAGCTGATTTCCTTCCCCTTTATCTGTAGTACGAGGTTTCTGGCCCAGACTTTCGGGCCTAACCTCAAAGTTTAGGACCACAGACCCACAGAGACACACAGACGCTTTCATTAGTTTTTGGCTGATCAGCCTCAGGCCCAGGCATATCACTTGCTAGCTCTCTACCCTTCATCTAACCCATGTCTTTTGTTCAGCCATGCGGCTTGGTACCTTTCTTTAGAGGAGCATGGTTGTCCTCGGCTTCCTCTGGCTTCTCTCTGGTGCTCTTCTGGCATTCTGCCCTCAGAGATTTTCTTAGTCTGGTAGCCCGCCTACACTTCCTGCCTGCCTTTGGCCAATCAGCTCTTTTTATTAAACCAGTGGGTGGGACAATTATTTACCATGACACAACACAATACCCCTACATTTATCTATACTCAGATTTCCCACCTGCCTCTAAGATGCCTTTCCATAAGCCAAAACAGCTTCTTATTAATTAATGGTAATTCATAGCATACAGAAAGACATTCCACATCAATCTCTAAATTTCTTTCTCAAAAATTGAAGAGCACCTGGTATTTTAAACATTGGTGGATGACCTGTGCAATAATAGAACTGAACTTTGAGGAATCCCTGTTGCTAACCACATACACTTAGCACCACGTTAGACAGTTTATAAGGAATTCCTGAATAGACCACTCTTTCTTAATTCACTGCCTATTAGTTAAAGAGTCCTGGACTGTCTGTACTTCTGACCATCTGTGACAGAACCCTGGTTTTCCATGGCTCATTCATGGTTGGTAATTTACTAGGAGAGCATAGAACTCTAAACAAAACTGACTTTAATCATAGAGGGTCATACAAACAGCCTTCGAGAGGGTCCTGAACAGAGTCTCAGTGCCCTTCTCATGAAGAGTTGTGGTGTGTCACTCTCCTGATGATTCTTTGTGTTTGCCAGCCCGGAAGCTGCACCATACAGCTAGGTTTCTATTGAGTTTCTTTTACGTGGCCATGGTTGCATCATCAGCCATTTGTTGTTTCTTTTTGCTTTTTTGGGGGGCCTGCCACCCAGCTCCCAAATAAACCACACACAAAGGCCTGTTTTTCATTATAAACCCCTGGCCTTAGCTTGGCTTGTTTCTAGACAGCTTTCCTTAACTTTAAATCACCCTGTCTACCTTTTGCCTCTGGGCTCTTAGCTTTCTCTATTTCTTATCTTTTCTTTCCTCCTGTGGCTGGCTGTGTGAACCGGTGTCTGCCCAGCTTCCTCCTCTCCTTATTCTCATGCTATTTCTTCTTTTGTTCTTTTTTTTATTTATGTTCTCTCGGCCTGCTGGCCCTAACTATCCTTTCTCCTGCCTCCCTATTGTGGTTCAGCTCTTTATTAGACCATCAGATGCTTTAGACAGGCAAAGTAACACAGCTTCACAGGGTTAAACAAATATAAAATAAAAGAATGCAATACATCTTTGCATCATTAAACAGATGTTCTACAACAGCCATGTGGTTGTACTCAGTCTCCAGACCTCCTGTCTAAATTTTTGGGAAGTCATATTAAGTGCTGATGTGATATGGTTCAAAACTCTCTAACCAAAAGATAACTCTTTTTGTCATTGCCCACTAACATCTTGAATAAAAAATAATCCCTTGGCACTCATTTTTAAAGACTAATTACGTTTTTAATTTCCACCTAAGAACTCCAAAATACATTGAAGCAACACAAGTCAGGAACATCAGAACTAGCCTGATATTATCAAGAACCCCAAACTGCCAGCAAATACTCTTTTCTAAAGAAAAGGGGCCCCATTAACCATTGAAAGCTCAGCAGCCCTGAATGAAAAGAGCTGAAACTGAGAGACTGTCCAGACAAAGAAACAGTTAATACTGTTGGCATTGTCTAAAATTAAGGCCAAGTGAATGCATGTCTCTAATTCCAGCATTTGGGAGGCTGGGGCAGCAGGATCATTTTAATTTAAGAGTTTGAGATCAGCAGAGGCAACATGGACACCCCCCCCCCATCTCAAATAAATAACCAGTTGTAAATCAGATTATTAAATTAAAATGTCAATAATTTTTCTACTAAACTTTTAACCTAAATTCTAATATCTACATAATGTGAAACATACATGTAAAAGAAAAATGCTTCAGAAAAGGTAAAAATAGAAGAATCATAGCTATAGTTATCTTTTTAGAGTGATAAAAATATAACACTGGGTTTATAATGTTTACACAGCTCTAGATTTACTAACAGTGACTAGTAAACTGATGATTTTATGTAAATTCATAGAATCTGTTAAATGAATGGGACACTAAAGTCTTACCTCTTTATCTTACTAGAAAGTTACTGGCATCTTACATAATGTTACTAAGTGAAAAATAGAAGGGGGATGTGTATAGTGTTTCTACTTTGTGGGAAGTGGTCAGGGGAGTGTGATAAATCCCACCAGAATAGGCCAGCCCCTTTCCTACTTGCTCATGAGGTAGGAAACGAGCTTAATCTACATTTGTTTTTAGTTTTGGGTTTTTTTTTTCTACTTTGAAATAACCTACAAGTAAAATTAATTTTCCTCCTAAGTATGCAAAATGAAACAAATACATGTAACTTGTTTAGCAGCATAACCTCATGGAGAAAAATTATTCCAAAATAATTTGATTCTAAGCACAAAAAGAATTTCAAAGAAAATCTTAGCTTGTTTTTAGTAATTAAACTGCTAGTACCTGAGATGATGTTCTTGTACAAGTGAAGAAGTAAATGATCCCACTAGGATTTTTATCCTAAAAGAAAGCAGCTTCAGTGTAAAATAAAGATGTTAAATAATAAAAACTTTGAAGACTTTGAGTTGGAAGTAGCCATAACTTCACAGTGTATTTTCTTTCAGTGGAGGGGTGGGTAACATGGTGGTACGTGGCTTTAGTGCCTGAACTCAGGAAGCTGGGTCAAAAGGACAGTTTGAGGACACCTTGTACTACACAGTGGACTCTTATTTCAGGGAAGGAAAAAAAAAATCACTCTTCCCCAAAGAAAATAAAACATTTTCTCATTCCGTCTTCATGGCCTCTAAGTACTGTTTTGTTCTAAAATGATTGATTGGAGAAAATAGTTGATTCAAGTCTAGAAAAAGAAATCTATGTGTAGATAATCGTAGGTAAACCTTTATGGTTTTGTTATGCATGAAAGCAAAACAAACAGTCCCAGATGATTCTGTGAACCTAAACAAAGGCTCTTAATTAGCCATAGATGATGGGCCAGTAAGTTGGATATATCAGGAATGTCTAAATTGACATTTAGAATGATTCTCTTAAAAAATCTTATTAGATTGGAGGATATTTAGAAAAGCCAGTTTATCCTACTTTTTTTTTTTTTTTTTTAAATAGTGGGGGTTGGAGGTAGGATGAGAGGAGGTCTCACTATTTTTCTCTTGGCTAGCCTGAAACTCACTATGTAGGCCAGGCTGGCCTCAAACCTCTAATTCATACAGATTCACCTGCCTCTGCCTCCCAGCTGCTGTGATTAAACGGGTGTGCCACTATGCCCATTTTTATTTGTGTGTGTGCCTGCATGTCTGAGTGCATCTGCAACTTTTGTGCAAAAGCTTGCCGAGCCCACCAGAGGGTGTTGGCCCTCCAGGTGCTAGAGTTACAGAGTTGTGATCTTCTGTATGGGTAGTATGTGCTCTTAACAGCTGAATCATCTCTCTAGCCCCATCATTGTACATTTCATGTATGAACTATTTATTATCAGGAATATTGAAATAGATAGGATTTTCTTTATACACATAGTCTAGCTGATGAATGAAGAAGAAATTATAGTATTATAAATGTGTGTCCTCATGACTTACATCATTTATGAAATGACACTGGGAAATAATCAAGTTTCTGTGTATAAGCCTCTGTCTAGAACAGATCAGTTATTGTGATCTCTGGACTGTTGGCATTTGGATCATATAATTCTTTCTGTAAGAGACTTACTATCTTGTGTATTAGCAGCACTACTGGCAGCACTATTCTACCTAAAAGGGATGAATAATAACAAACACACAGTCATGGCATCAGAATTTCTAAAGGCATTGTCACATGCACACTAACAGGCAGTACCACCTCTAATACAGAACCTTCAGTTTACTTTTTTTTTTTTTTTCCTTTTTTGAGATAATGTCTCGTGTAGATAGATGACCTCAGACTTACAGAGATCATCTGACTCTGCATTTGCCACCTGGGATCAGTATTGTGCATCAGCAACCCTGGCAAGAAATGGGTTGTGTGGCTGGCTTGGTGGGTAAAGTGTTTGCTGTACAAGCATGAGAACCTGAGTTTAAAACCCATGTAAAATGCCAAGCACAGCAACATTTCTCTAACCCTAGTGCTGACTGAGCAGAGGCAGGTGGATCACTTAATAAACACTGTTGAAGTTTTATGTATTTCCCATTTCAGATTCAGATTTTGGAGATTTGTATTATATATGATGAAATCTTTAGAGATAGGATCCAAGGCAAAACACAGTCACATCATGTTTTATGTGCATGTCATATATATAACCCAACGATAAGGTGATCCCTTTCTCTACTGCAACTGTGTTTTGACTCTGGCTTTTGGATTAAGTGAGGAACTCCAGATTGGGATATGTAGCCATAACTTTCCTTATATCTTACAGCTGCTTGGTCCCAAATAAACACACAGGGGCTTATGTTAATTACAAACTATTTAGTCTATGGTTAAGGCTTCTTGCTAGCTAGCTCTTGCATCTTAACTCAACCTATTTCTATTAATCTACGTTTTCCATGTTGTTTGTGGCTTATACCTATGTTTCATTACATCTTACTCTCCAGACAGCTGGCAGTTGTAGTCAGAAGTTTCTTTGTTATAGTCGGCCTGCAGTCTGGATAATTCTCTCTCATCCATTGTCCCACATATTTATAAAATAATTGGCCTGGAGGCTTAATGTTATAGTATTAACTAACTCTTAAACTTTAAGCTAACCCATAATTCTAGTCTGTGGTTAGCCATGTGGCCTGGTACCTGTGCTCAGTGCAGTGTTCTCATCCTGTCTCCTCTGCGTGTGTCAGGCATCTGCTCCTCCACCTTTCTTCTTCCCAGAATTCTTCTAGTCTAGTTGCCCTGACCACTGACCAGTCAGCATACAAAACTTAGTGTACAAGACCATCGTCCCACAGGCAGTGTCTGCTCTAACCCCACCTTTCTTCTTCCTCTCTCTCTAGGATTTCTGGTCTGGCTTATATCATGTCTTAACTAGACCAAAACAGCTTCTTTATTAATCAGATATCCCTCTATACTACTCCATACTACTCTATACTACCAAATTTCATTATTTAAACATTGATGGGTCAAAGCTTGTAAGCTAATTAAACAGTTTAGGGCTGTGGTTTTTAAATCTCAAATTTGATATGAAAATTTTAAGTTAGCATTTAAGAAAAATATCTGATGAATTTCATATTTTCATTTATGCGTTTTATCTAGTATCTAAGACATAATTAGCATTCAGTTAGATTGGATCTGGGAATATATGGCAGTCATAATTTCTTCACTAAAAAACTGAAGAAATACATTAATTTATAACCCGTATTTTACTAATGACATGATACTTAGAATTTAAATTTAATTCTGTTCATATAGAAAGTAGCTTTTATTTTGTTTGAATCTTATTTAATGAACTGTTAAGTAGTACAAGAAAGTCACTGAATAATTCTTCCACAAGAGGGCCTTGTTTCCTTGTTTAGCATCCATCAGGTAATTCTGTACAACTCTTCTAACAGTTCTACTGTCTGTAGAATTTCAGAGAAAAAGTAATAGTCATCTCTTCAAGATATATACTTTTTCTGAACTATTAAGTGAAGATGTTTTGTAAATTTTGGAATTGTTTTGTAAGATTATTTTCTATACTCAGTTAACTGTCTAAGGCTAGAGTTGAACCAGGAATGCAAATAGAGTCGATTAACTTGTCTTTACATCTCTATCTTATATAAATGTCTATTCCTTTTTCTTTTTTTTCCTATTCCACCAACAAAGACCAATAAGAATTGTGCTTTAAAGTGATCAGGGGCTTCTTTCTGACTTAACTACCATGGAGCTTGTGCTGCTTCTGACCACTTCCTTACTTCCCCATACCTTTTGTCATTTTTTTAAATAAAATGGTTGAAAATTGTGTGCATGAATGTGCCACATTTATGTCATTTCTTCCGCTCTCTAGTTCCTTTAGTATTCTCCCAAGTTTTTTTAACTTGATGACTTTTTCTTTATAATTATAATTGTTACACACATGCATACACACATGTGCATATGTTTGTGTGTGTGTGTGTGTACATACAACATACTAAGTCCATCTGGTGATGTTCATATGTATATTTATTTAGAGCTGACCATTTGAGTTTGGACAGCCTATAAGAGATCTCGTCCTCCCGCAGTCATTGATGGCCTGTAGTTCTTCATCTAGGTGTGGGACCTTGTGCATTTTTCCATCCCCTTTGGTATATCCAGTGGTATGGTCAGTGTGCAGGTCTTCTATAGATGCCCATGTTTTTGAGATTTCCCAGATACAGTAGCATCCTACTCACATCTCAGCATCTCTCAGTAGGCACCCCAGTCCTATGTCTCTAAAAATATTTCTTTTCATCTTTCATGGTGTTCCTTGAGCCATGGGTGTATGGAGGTGTGTATTCTACATGTACTAGTTGGACTGTATGCCCTTGATTCACTTACGCTTTACATGTTAACAAATGTTGGATCCCTATAGTAGAGATGTGCAGAACAATCTTTAATGGAAGGTAAGTGCTCTGCTAGGATACAGCTAGAGGTTCCAGTTTAGGAAAATGACAGTAGCAGTTTCTCCTCTAAGGTCTGTAACCTCACCAGTATAGGTAGTTGGCTAGTTGACAGTACCAGCCATGAATTCCCTCATTGAACAGGCCTGGAGTTCTATCAGATGGCTGTTATAAAATGCCATCATCACACCAATGGGGATATTTTACATGGTAAGCAACTGGGTAGAACTTTGGAGTACTTTTCTCCCTTGGCAGCATGCATGGCACCTTCCCATACTAAGAGAACTAATCTTGAGAAGTGGCTTCCAGAACTTCCAAGTCCTGTGTCTAAAATGTGCAGTATCTTTGTAGTGACTTATCTTAAGTTCTGGGAAGCAGCCAAAGACAATGACAATGGTTCTTTTAAGGGTCTCTTGGACACCCCTGCCCCAACAACTCAGAGGCATTGGGAGCTGCAGTATGTATACCCTTTTGTCCAGTCAGCTACACTGGCAAATGTTCATTTCAGTAAGTCATTGGTTAGGTTCAAGGCCCCTGGCTTCTGGCATACCATCATCAATAGACCCTCACTGAAATTCCTCCAAGGGCTATGCAGGTGTCCAGCATCTGCCTGGTCAGCCACCTGAGACCATGTTGGTGTCTAAGGACCATGATACTGCTGGGGCCATATAGATCTGTGTGGCCTGTGTTGCCACCAGGGCCATGATGATGTCTGGGCTCAAGCTGCTGCCAAGGGTCATGTCTAGGCCCAGGGCCCTGCTACAACTGGTGTCTGTGTTAATGTCCATTGCCCATAGGGAGCCATGGCAACAATGCCTGTTGAAATCCAAAGTCCATGCTAAGCAAGTTGATGAAAGATAAGTACTATGCTAGAATTGCTCTTCCCTGGCTCTGCCCCTCGTGGAAAGTGCAGCAGGAGAGCTGGCTTAGCACACACCCTCTACCCCCCCCTAGCCCACCCCCCCCCACACTCCAGGAAGATGGCCTCACCCCTCACCATAGGCAGGAGAGAGTTTGCCTTGTTAACATGGGCCTAGGAGAGATAGCTCCACCTCTCACTTGAGGGGTCTGTCTCAGTGGCCTGGACTGACCAGTTCAACTATCACTCAAACCCACATCCTGAGCCTACATCTATCCCATCTATAACCTGCTAGAGCACATGAAGGGATTGGTCCTATAGAATGATAGCCACAGAATCTCCATGATTTATGGCAACAACAGGATGCTCAGATTTTAAATTAGCTTTAGCAAAAAAAGCTTAAAATCTACATTTGGAGTCATTATTCAGATAAGTTTTGGGGTGTAGTGTCTTTCTCCCAGAAGGTGAGAAATGAATGAAATTGTTTTTATTTAGTTTGACTTTTATATTTATAATCTCTCTATTAAATGCATTCTTATTTAGCAGCTGCCTCGTGTATCCAGAATGCATTGTAAAATACATTTGCATATGCATTTCATTTGTATGCATGTGCCTATGTGTTCTCTTATCAAAATGTCTAAGTTCAAAGTAGTGACAATAAAAGCATGTTACAGGGGCTTTGTCACAAGGTAATGTCACGTACAAGTATGTATAGAAAGGCTTTCTCAGAAAACTAGTAAATGAGGTTTTGGCCCTTCTCAGCCTAGAGCTTCAGTAATCAAGTTGGTGAGAGTGGGCTCCTACCGTATTCTATCTAATGTGTCATCTTAGCAGTCCAGAGGAGCAGGAAACGAGAATGGAAGTCGTGAGGAGTGTTGAGTTCTACAGCTGCCCTGGTTTTACATTGCCCTTAGAGAGTAAAGTAGGGCAACTGGGAATTTTTAATATTTATTTTATTTCTCTCAGGCTAAAGGAATTTTTGAAGGAAGCCATAGTAGTAAGTAATTAGATAAAGGCTTGCTTTTATTTCAGTTCAGTCCACTATGTATCCATTTACTTTTGTAGTATTATCTCTCTTTCGTTTGTTGTCAAACTAGTAAACATAAATCACCCATTCAAGTCCCTCAGAGATATTAATCAAACAGACTTGAGATATGACTAGGATATCGCCGTGTGTGTGTGTGTGTGTGTGTGTGTGTGTGTGTGTGTGTGTGTGTGTGTGTGTGTGTGTGTAATAGGGAGTTTAGTCTGAGATTTAGCACAGAGTAAGATACACATATTTTCTTTATTAGAAGAGTCCTAATCCCTAGTTTTATAGCCTCGGGCAAGTTCTCGGTGCCTCTCAGCCACATCTAAAAGATAACACATTTCCTGTGATTGTAATGGTATTGAATTGACTGGGGAAAGGTGGTTGTGGTGATACTTGGTATAGAAGTGACTTTAGGTAGATTAGGTGTCCCTCTTGTCACATGAAACTTCAAAGTCTGGCCCTTGTTCACCTTGATAAGACTAAATTTTTATATACTTTTAAAGGTCTCTCTTCCATCCATATTAACTTACTTACTAACAGGAATGTTTTTGAGGCCTCCATGCCTGTATATTCAAAATCTTCTGTCCTTGAACTTTCTTTTGTAACTGGTTCTTAGTAATTTTTCCCCATTAACACTGCACTTGGCACAGGTGAGTCATTCTGACCTTCCCTCATTCCATTTCCTCCTTACATATTCTATCCACACTATTCTCACCAAAAAGCATTATTATAGCAAAGGAACGTGTGCTGTGGAGGGCAAGCATAGTGTCTTAGAGCCATAGTCCAGCGCTGTGAGAGACGCAGAGAAGGGAGGATCCAGCACTAGCCTTGGCTACATGGTAAGCCTCAGGTGGGCCTGGACTCTGACGCCCTGTCTCCAAGGTAGCAGCAGGTACCTTTTTTCCCCTTTTGGTTTTTAAAAGTAATTATTTATTTTGTTTGCTTGTTTGTTTTTGAGATTGTAATTGCAACTTTGCCCCTTCCACTTCCTCCCTCTAAACTCTCCCGTGTACCCTTCCACTCTCCTTCGGATTTATGCCTCTTCTTCAGCAGTGGTTACTGCGTGTATAGACTTATGTACTAAATCTTTGAGCTTTTAAAAAATAATTTTATCTTTTTCTAATGACACGCCTTTAATTTCTTTGTTTATAGCGTTTTAATGTTTTTAGAAAATATATAAGAAAAATAAACTAACAAAATAGAACTGGATCTGATATAATTTCAATTATATAATAACAGATATTATGGGAGCAAACAAATAAAAGGTTAGATTATGGTAATCATGTGGTGCGGCTCTGGGCAATTATAATTTTTTCTTTTTTAAACATAAGTTTGATTTTTAATCTAAAATCTTTACTACCATTAGGATGGGTTTTTTAATATAATTTCCCTTCTCTTTTAATACTTTTCCCCAACCTCCTTTCTGTCTATTCCTTCTTTCTTTCTTTTTTTCTTTTTTTTGGGGGGGGGTGTACGGTGGGGATTTATTCTTTTATTCATTTTTTTAATTTAATGTTTTTTAACATACCCAGCCCTGTTCCCCCTTTCTCCCCCAACTTCCCTCCATCCCATCCCCCCATCCTCCTCAGAGAGAGTAGGTGAATTCAGTCTGGCATATCCAGTTGACATAGGACGAAGCCCCTGCCCCCAATAGCAAGCTGAGCAAGGTGTTCCTCTGTAGAGAATGGGCTCCAAGAAGCCAGTTCATGCACCAAGAATAAATTCTAGCCCCACTGTCATTGGACTGTCATCCATATTCAGGGGACTTAGGTCAGTCCTGTGCAGGTTCCCCAGTTACCTTTTCAGAGTCAGTTTCTATGGTGTGGAAGTATTTGAGGAGTATTTGAAATTTTGGTTAAATTATGTGCCGAAACCATGTGGCCCTAGGCGTTTGGGAGGGGGGGGACTTTTAATAACCACTTCTATTTCCTTAAGGGTTATAGGTTTATTTAAGTCATTTATCTGGTCTTGATTTAATTTTGTTCAACAGTACCTGTAGTCAGAAGTTTCTATGTCCTGCCTAGCCCCGAGTTCTGGACCCACATTCCTGAAGCAGCTTAGTCCCAAAGAAACACACAGAGGTTTATATTAGTTACAAGCTGTTGTCTTATAGCCCCGCCTCTACTTCCTGTCTAGCTACTTGGCCAATCAATGTTTTATTAAACCAATATTTACATGACAAATACTGACAGTATACAAGACTGTAATCCCATAGCATTTCCTTCTTTTTTTTTCTTTTTAAAACAAGCACCCCAAATCTAACCTCCTTTGTATAGCTTTTTTCCTTATCATTTTCTATTACAACTTGGAACCAACACTGTAAACAAGAGTCAGACATCCATAATCCATTTTGGGGGAATGGGGGTGTAGTTCTCTAGATTACTTTTTGCTGATTGAGGCACTGATAATCTAATGGGGATCGTGAGAAAATTCGGGATTATGGTCAAATCCTGACTGGAGTATTCTATGAAGCTGTCTTTTCTCAACTAGTTCAAAGGAAACTGTAGCAGTGGTGGTCTGAAATGTTGGGTCATTTGGGCCATCGTGCTCATTGGAGAGTTTTCAGAGGTTCCTCCTAGATCCAACCTTATTTTTATTAACGCAGAATAAATCCATAGCCTCTCATTTTCTGTGGAAATAAAAAGAAAATCTCTCCTCCAAAGTAGTACATTGTTTGGCTTCAATTTTGAAGTCACGACGTTTACAAAATATATAAATTAGGTTAATCCAGCAGCATTTATAATCAAATGTCTCTTAGCTCTTGCTCCTTCCTCAGCAGCCCAACAATTCAAAGACAACATAACATACAGTATCCAGACTCTCTGTGTATTTTTCATCTTTATGTGTCTTATAGATACATTATTTCTTCTACTTTTTCTTTTTTAAGGACTCTCTCTAACCCCCCCCCTTTTTTTGTCTGAATCTGTCTTTATTGTTTGTCTCTTTTTCTAACCACACATTAACCTGCTAAAAGATATGGCTAAGATTAAAGGCTCTAGGATTACAGTATTGGCTATGGTGGTTGGCTCTAGCCAGCTCCATCCAGCTCCTTGGTGTGTGAGAGCTTAGCTTCATTACTATCCAGAAAGCTGTCCATTTCTATTGGGTTTTCCACTTTTGTGAAGTACAGGTTTTTGAAGGATGACCTACTGTTTTCTGGATTTCTTCAGTGTCAGTTTTTGTGTCCCCTTTTCATTTCTGATCTGGTTAATGTGGATGCTCTCTTCCTCTTCCTCTTCCTCTTCCTCTTCCTCTTCCTCTTCCTCTTCCTCTTCCTCTTGGTTAGTTCAGAGGAGCGTTGGTCTATCTTGTTGACTTTTCTCAAAGAATCAACTCTTTGTTTCCATTGCTTCTCTGTACTGTTCTCTTTGTTTTGATTTTATTGAATTTAGCCCTGAGTTTGAGTATGTTCTGCAGTCTACTCCTTCTGGGTGAGTTTGTTTCTATTTGTTCTAGAGCTTTCAGCTGTGCTGTTAAGTCTCTTGTATGAGATTTCTCTAAAATGGTTATGTAGGCACTTAGTGCTATAAAAGTTCCTCTTAGCACTGATTTCATTGTATGCCATAAGTTTGGATATGTTGTGGATATGTTTTCATTGACTTCTGGCAAGTATTCCACATTTAGTGTGTGGGGTTTGATGTGTGTTTTAAACCCAACGCTGTCACATGTTCCAGCATATCATAGATCGGGTGGATGTTGGGGTAGGCCAACTCATAACCCTGGTTCTGGGCCTGGGTAGTGGCAGGATTGGTCAGCTCATAAGCTCTCTAGTTTTCACTACCTGGGTGAGCTCTCTAGCCCTTGCTAGTTCACTCTTTGCCAAGGGATGGGGCCGGTTCTCCTGCTTTAGGGTCCACTCTCCCACACCTACACCTTCAGGGCCAGCTCTACAAGGTATAGATAGAGGCTACTTTCTCAAGTACTGAAGTTGATGGGGGCCAGGGTCAGCTCTCCACCCTGGCACAGGTGGTAGAGTTTAGGAGGCAGTATCTCTTTCCTACAAGTGAGGCTTGGGGCCTGATCTCCTATGCTCACATTGTCCAGGCAGTTAATTGGTAACCCAGTCAATAGGGTGTAGTGGGATTATGTTGTTACATTGTAAATAATTGTCCTGCCTACTAGTTTAATAAAAATTCGAATGGGCTGAAAGCAGACAGGAAGTGTGGGCAGGTCTACAGACTAAGAAAACTCTGGGAACAGAAAGAACAGGGCAAAGATGCAGCAGAGATGCCAGAAAAGCCAGCAGATGCAGAGGACAACTATGCTGCTCTGAGAAAAGGTGCCAAGCTGCATGGCTAAACAGGATAAGAATCATGGGTTAGTTTAAGAGCAAGAACTAGCTAGCAATATGCCAGAGCCATAGACTCATCAGCATAAAATTAATATAAGCATCTGTGTGTTTCTGTGGGTCTGCAGGTCTGGACCACAGGCCAGACAGGGCAGAAACTTAATACAATAAAGTCAGCTCTACTGTTCTGCCCAGCTAGGTGTAGGGTCCACTTTCCAGAGTACTGTAGCTAGTAAGGGAGAAGGTCAGCAGGCAGTGAGGGGTAAGAGGTAAGGTGAGGGACAGCTCTCCTACACTCTCAGCTTTTGGGCTGGCTCACACCTCCACCAACAGGATAGGCTCTATTGTGCTGCCCAGACAAGGTCCAGTGCCTGCTCTCCTGAATGCTAGCTGGTAATTTTATCTTTTTTAATAAATGTGATTAGGGGATAGGGTATGTGCATGTGAGCTATCTCTAGCCTCCTTTTCAGCGTATTACTGTATAGTGTTGTGAGAAATAAAAGATAAACTATCTAGGCATGGAGCTATGTGACTATAATCCCCTTGCTTGGGAAGCAGGCGGATGGAGAGTTCAAGGCTAATCTTGGCAACATAACAAGTTTGAAGCCAGCTTGGTCTGCATGAGACCTTAGTTCAGTAGCTCCACCTCCCCAAAATAGAAGAAGAAAAGCCAGGGAAAGTTAGATGAGAAGCACTGTGTAAGCAAGGGCCTGACCCACAAGCTCTCAGTGGATGGTGTCTGTTTCCGTTGTGATGTTAGTTCTGTGGTCTTTCTCTGTGCTCACCTTGTTGTACTTAATACAGACTATAAGGTGGACATATTACAAATTAATTGGTAGGGAAATTAATAAGTCCATGAACAGATGATAGATAGCACACTTGAAAAGTTATTAAAAGTAATTTAAAACTTTGCCTTTGAATGTTTTGTTTTCTTATGTGAAGTCTATGTATGATAATATTTCACTAAAATTAAACATTCAGAAAAGGGTAAACTTTAGAGTTCTTGTATGTTAGAGAAATAGTGGCTCTAATATATTTTAAAGTTTAATTTAAAATTTTAATTTTATAATAAAAGTCTAATGTACCTTTGTAGTACAAGGTCTCTGGCCCGGACTTTCGGGCCTAGCCTCAAGGTTTAGGCCCATAGACCCACAAACCCACAGAGACACACAGATGCTTACAATTAGTTTTAGGCCGATTGGCCTAAAGCCCAGGCATATAACTTGCTAACTCTCTACCCTTCATCTAACCCATGACTCTTACCCTGCTCAGCCATGCGGCTCGGTACCTTTTCTCAGAGCAGCATAGTTGTCCTCTGCTTCTTCTGGCTTCTCTCTGGCATTCTACTCTGTTCTTCCTGTTCCTAGAGTTTTCTTAGTCTGATAACCCCGCCCACACTTACTGTCTGCCTTTGGCCAATCAGCTTTTTTATTAAACTCATAGGCAGGGACAATTATTTACAGAACAGCATAATACCCCTACATACTTTTAAATTTAAAAAGTCATGATTCAGATAATGTTAGCATAAATCAAAATTCAGCAATTTATTGTGTGGTTATTTATACAATAAGCTTCTGATTGAGTAACATTTTGAAATTTTTTTTTTTTTAACAGCAACAGTTCATTGAATTGGATGATAATAGACAGAGATTGTTACAGAAGTGCAAGGAACTCATGAAGAGAGCTAGGCAAGTATGTAACCTGAGTGCAGACCAAGCCGTTCCCCAAGAGTTTCAAACAGTAAGTATAAACATATATAATGCTATAGTTGCCACAACACAGTACTTTTAAGATCTCCTACTCTAGGTATAGTGGCAAGATGTGAAAAACCTGAAGTGTCATTTAAAAATACGCTTTACCCCATTTCTTATACTGATTATCAAATCCATAAAGTAACTTTGCTTAACTTACTTCCTCTCCAACTTAGTCACCAGTATGAACTTGGTATTAAAATTCTTAAAATACGATAATTTTTAAAAATTACAACATAGCAGTCATTTTTGCTATTAAAGTAGATTTTTCCTTCCTGACCATAGTTGGCAGTGTGAAATTCCTATGGAAACTAGTAATTTGTACCTGACGAGCAATAAGCAGAAATGATATTTAGAAGACCAAAGACAAAATCGAAGTGTCTTCCTAGAAGTTGTGGTGTTCAAGTAGGGCTTACCGGGTCCTGCCTGCATCTTTCTTTCATGGGGCTGACTCTTTTTCCGGTTAAATGTTGATCTGCCAGAGTCCAACTAAGCAATGCCCCTTCAGTTCACACTCCACTGTGTATTCTGTCACCTGTCTTCCTAGGCTTTCTCTGACATTGAGGCCTTTCTGTATACCTACTCAGACTAATGTCAAAATAGTTACAAGTGTATTTTTAAATAGTATGTGTGTACTTTTTAAATAATCTTAAATATATCAACTTTCATAGATGATGAAATGTCGACTAACCATAAAAAACAAATAGACAACAACAATAACAAAAACCAAACTACTGTAGATTGTAGCTGTCAGACTCTGGAAGGTCTTGTTTATGCTATCAGTCAGAAAGCAGCCGTGGATTTGATTGGGACTGAGGAAGAATTCTACAGAAACTTATAAAACATTGAGAAGTTTGTTTGTAAAGATAATTATAGAACACATCTAAAGTATGTTTTGTTTTAATAAAATGGATGTGATATCTGTACTACACGTTGCAGTTTTGTGGGAAGTCCATGTATGATAATATTTCACTAAAATTAAACATTCAGAAAAGGGTAAACTTTAGAGTTCTTGTGTGTTAGAGAAATAGTGGCTCTAATATATTTTAAAGTTTAATTTAAAAATTTAATTTTATAATAAAACTGCTTGGTATGGTAGCAGTTGCCTGTAATACCAGCACTTGGGAGGTGGAGGCAGGATGATTCCAAATTCAAAGTCTACTTGGACTACATATAGAATTGAACTCTGTCTCAACCCTGTCTCCCCACAAATTATACTGTTTTAAAAGAATGAAATTAGAAAAGAATATACTTATTAAAATATATTGATTGCTGCTGTGATCAAATACTAAGTAAGACAGACATGCTTCTTCCTTCACTGAAACTTGAACTCAGGCAGCAATAGAAAGTGACAAATAAAGTAGCAAGAATAGACAAGTGCTTTTAGGAGGGTTCCTTAAGATGATGCTGTTTGAGATAAGTGTTAGATGGAGAGAAGAAGTCAGTCAAGTAGGGGTGTGAGTCAGAGTATAGCTAACTGAGAAAAGTGTTCATACAAAGCCACTGAGATGCAATGTATCTGATATGTGTTAAAATAGAAGGAATCTTATTGGGATTAAAATTTACATTCCTCAGCTTGGCAAGATGACGCAACAGGCTGGTGATCACTCTAAGTTCAAAGCCAGCCTGGTCTACAACCTGAGTTTCAGAACAGCTAGGATTGCTGACAGAGAAACCCTATGTTGGAAAAACCAAAAAATTAAATAAGAATAATTATATTCCAGCCCTGAAGTGATGGCACATGCCTTTAATCCCAAAATTTGGGAGGCAAAGGTAGTCATAGATCTTTGAGTTTGAGAGTTTGAGGCTAGCCTGGTCTACATAGTGAGTTCTAGGACAGCTGGGGCTATACAGAGAAACCCTGTTTCAAAAAAATTACATTTCAAGCAAAGAGGAAGTCACAAGCCAGATTAGCGTGGCCTTATAAAGTATACAGGAATTTGGAATTTTTTTTTCTTCCTTTAATGTTAGAGATTAGGCAAGTACTCTACTTCCCTGGATTACTCCATATCCCCAACCCTGGGCTCTACTCTTAAGATAGACCCACTGGAAAATTTTAAACATGAGAATGGTATTATTAAGTTCAATTTATAGGTGAATAGCTGCTCTAAGAAAAATAGATCTATAAGAAAAGAAACAAGGAAACCATTTTGAGCATAATTATTTTGACCAGGAAAGAGATTAATGTAGTAGCATAAAGAGACGGAAGAGGAGGAAATTTTACTTTAGTGACAGATGTGAGAGGAGTAAGCAAGAACTCCTAAATGTTTGCCGGGACAAACTGTGAAGCTCATTACTGATGAGACGTTGATTTGCTTACAGTGGTGGGGAAGGTGGATGAAGTAGAAATTACGTTTCTCAAATTTAGTGTGCTTGTTAGAGTCTGGTGAAGATGCCACCAAGTAAGTGTTGGAACTTAAGCACACACCGCAACAGATAAGTCAAAGGTGTAGCACATGTACATAACAGATACCTGGAGGCTGTCCTAGAGACTGGACTATGTTCTGAAAGGTTAAAAAGATACAAGTCACAGCTACCCCATTAACATATATATCATCATCAGAGCCTTTTTTTTAGGGCTTCAAATTTATTGCATACCTTTTACTGTAGGGACTCTGCAGGTTGTGCTAGGCAAAACAGTGTACTGCATGCCTCTCCTTGTAGGAAAGTGTCTATCCTAATAGTCTCCAGGGCATAGATTCAGAAGGTAGTCTTGATGAAATTCTGTCTCAGTAATTGAACTCTAAGGATGCTTTTGTAGGTCTTCATAAGTACAGTATAAAGTTCTAACTTCTTGCTCTCTTTCAATGCCTCACATATTCTGGACCCATTCTACCAATTCAGCAAGTACCCACCATTCCAAATGGACACACCTCCTCACCCCCCATGGTATGCAGTACTCATTCTTTTTTCCAAATCGTTTTCTCTTTTTTGCATTGCTTTTCCCTAGCCATTGCTTTGAGACCCAGAGATAAATTATAGGCCTTTGAATTCTTTTAATTCTCATGTAGCATGAACTGACACTTCATTATTTTAAATTCCAAAGCCTATATAACATGTACTGCTTATTTTAGACTCACCATCAATACATTGCCTTAAGGTACTATCCAACATGTGTACATTTTGTTTTCTTTTAAAGTGTAAGCTTTTTAAAGGCAAAATACCATTTAAGATTCCTTTGTATTGCTGTGTGCTAGCATGCTGTTAATCAGATAGTAGATATGTAGCAAATTACTTTCTTTTAACTATTCTAATAAAACTTTTCACTATTCCATTTTTAATGATAGAATTCTTTTTCCTATAGGCTTTTCAGGATCTTCCAAACACATTGGATGAAATTGACGCATTATTAACTGAAGAAAGATCGAGAGCTTCCTGCTTCACAGGACTGAATCCTTCAGTATGCTTCGTTCTCTATTTTCATCCTTCAACTCTCACACTGCTCCCTTCCCCAGTGCACATGTGCTTGCGTGTGTGCACACACAAACATACACACACACACCACGCAAGCACAGAGCTCTCTCCAGTACTTGCCTCCCACACTGTACTAGAGCTCTGGGTGATAATAAGCTAAACAGCAGGAACAATGCCTTAAATGCCAGATTCTGAATCTATTAGAATTTTAAATAGACTCTTCCTAAGGAACACAGTGTTCTGTGCCTTTTCTTTATAAAAAGAATAGTTGAGTTGAATTGAAATACAGCAGTGTATATTTTTTCAAGGATTAAAAAGTAGCACTTTCAGTGAGCAATAGCATAAATTAATTGCATACAAACAATGCAATGCAGTTGGCATTTTTTAGTTAATAGCTTAATTAATGCAAATTTTTAGATAATGTTATCCTTTGATGGGTTTTTCTTAAAGAGCTTTTTCTTCAACCAGGTGGTTGAAGAATACACAAAACGAGAAGTAGAGATACAGCAGTTAACTGAGGAGCTGACAGGGAAGAAAGCTGAACTAGACGCATACAGGGAAAACATTTCACAGGTAATTTTTACCCTTCTTGTATGTTTTCATTAATGGGGTGATTGTATAGATTGCACAAAGTAAATCTTACGCTTCTAAGACAAAAAAGTATTTTCATGACCAGATTGACTCTGTTATGAAATTTGTTGTCACAATTTTAGTTTGTGATTTGGTCTTTTATTTGTAGGTAAAAGAAAGATGGCTGAACCCCTTAAAGGAGCTCGTGGAAAAAATCAATGAGAAGTTCAGCAGTTTTTTCAGTTCCATGCAGTGTGCTGGTGAGGTTGATCTTCACACAGAAAATGAGGTAATTGCACTGGCTGTGTTTATGACCAGTAACTTTAGTTATCTGGAAATTTATAGACCTTGGAATTATACATGAAAGGTTCAGTTACTGAAAACATTGTAAAAAGAAAGGAATAGACCATATATGGATTTCTAACATTAGGTTTGCTTGGTGTGGGGTTGGGGATGGTGTTTTGTTAAGGTAGCTAATGCTTTTTTAGCCAATCTGAATAATGATTATTTAGCTATGTTGAATGAATGCAATGATTTACAAATCTACCATTGTGTGTGTGCATGTATTTGGTAGTGGTGGTGGTGGTGTTTTCTAATATTTGTTTGAATTAGGGTCCCAAATAGTCTAGGCTGGCCTAGAACTTGCCGTGTAGGCAAAGATGACATCGAGCTCTCCTATCCTCTTGCCTCTACCTCCCAATTAAGATGATAGGCTTCCACCACCGTGTTCGGTTTCCTTGGTTCCTTTTTTAGTACAAATTTAGAAGATAATAGAATAATGGTAATTTGTTGACCTACAACTTTATGCATTGCTGTTTTGAATAAAACAGATTTTTCACTAAGAAAATTGTGTGACAGAGGGCTGAAGGTGTGGTGAAATGATTGTGTGTGCTCAGCAGCATGAGGCCTTGGGTTCATTTCCCAGCACTATAAACAAGTGAGGAAAGGAAGAAGAAATGACTGATTTCTTTGAAAATAATTGGGAATGTGGAATAAATGGAAAGGAATATAAATGAAAAAAGGCTGACCATCTTATGATTTTACTTAAAAGTTTTTGTTGGTATATTGGAATCATTTTTGTATTCTCATTTTGCATGTGTCAATATGTATCCAAGCTTAAATTTCTTTTAAATAAAAATCAGATTAATAATGAATATTTTCATATCTTTAAAAATTTACATTTTAGCACCTCTGTTTATATACATATAAAGCAAAATAGCAGTGTTTGCTTCTTTGAGCACTTTCGTCTCACAGCGCCCCTCTGCTTCCTGTGAAGCACGCATGTGAAATACCATTTTCTTAAGGCCTAGGTTTGAGGTCTCAGTTCCTTCCATAGCAGTTCCACACAGTCCTTGCCTTCCTGTAACTAAGAAATGTGTGTACAATACTTAGTTTTTGATATGCTTCCTTCACGCTAGGTATTTCTGAGTTTGTCTTGTTTAATCTCTTATAACTGTCCTACGAAGGAGTAACATATCCATTCTCCATAAAAAATTCACCATTATTTTACTGAAGGTCACATTGCTATCAAGTGGCAAAGAGTCAAAGTCCTTGTCTAACCCCAGACAGAGCCTTAGTAGTAGCTCTTAGATGAATGTGATTACTTCAGACGTCATCCTAAAGCAACAACAGGATCTTTGTCAGTGACTTGAGTTGGGTGTGAGTGTGATGAGGTAAGAGGGGAGGCCTGTGTCCCTTATGTCCTCTTGCCTGGGACACGTCCTGCCCTTCTCTAGTCTCTGTTTTCAGTGCGGTGCTATAGAAAGACTTCATGCCTTCCAGTGTTCTCCTGGACCTTCTCTCTTCTTGACCTTTCCTGTAATTTCCTTTCTGTTCTGGCCTCCTTACTAGCGGGTCCAGAACTGATCTCTAACTAGAGCCTTGAGTGACATGGAAGAAGCTAGAATGAGGCAGAAAAACAGGATGATCGGTTACAAGAGTCAGAAACAAAGCTCCAGGAAATCGAAGCCTGTGCAGTCAAAAAGTGACAGTCAATAAAATCACTGTGGAGGAAATATGATTCAAAAATAATCCTTGGGATGAAAACTATTATAAATGATTACAGTTTGGTCTTTTGTTGTCCTGTTTTGTTTTCCAAACAGGGTTTCTCTGTAACAGCCCTGGCTGCCCTGGAACTAGCTCTGTAGACCAGGCTGAGATCCGACTGCCTCTGTCTTCTGCTTCCGCCTCCGCCTCCTCAGTGCTGGATTTAAAGGTGCACATTCAAGCCTGGCTTAGTCTCATGGGGCAGAGTCCGTATTGGTGACAAGGTTCTTAGCAGCACAGCACTAGCTTTTAGAAAGTATCTTCTGCTGATTGACATAGTATTGTTGAAAGGAGCGCAGCCAAAACTGTGAGCAAAGGCTGCTTTCAGGCCTGTCTCAGGCAAAGTATTGCCAGCAGCAGCATTAGCTGTGGGATAAGAGTCTACAGGAGAGGTGGAGAGATTCAGCCAGTTAGATACAAAGCTCTCAGTATATGGAGGCCCCACACTACTCCTAAACAGCAGGGATTGTTTTACTTAGAGATGGTGACATCCTTGTAAAGAATGTGGACCTGCCCGTTCCACTGACAGCCTGAGCTATGAAATTCATTTATGAAATTCATTCATTTCATTCATGCCTCTTTATAATTAACTGATGACATCCAAACTAAAATAATAAATAAAATACTTTGTTGTTGTTCTTAAACCTTTGCTATGAATACCTAATACATAATACAATTTCAAAAAATTTAGTACAAAAAATGTAAAATATTAATTGGTAACATTTTAAATTGTATTGTTTGAAATATTGTACTAAAATACCCCATTGAAGTTAATTTTGCCTATTTTCTTTTTATGTTTTAAAAATGTGACTGTTGAATTGCCTATTTCTTGTGACATCTCTCTTGATTAGACACTTATCTAGACCATTAGCTAGTTAACTTTTAGCTAGCGTTAAATGTTTTCCTTTTAAGGCAAATATGAATCTGAATGACCTAGAATAGCTAAGAGAAGTAAATAAGTCTTAGAGTGCTCTCAGAGTGAATACCCTTTTTATAAAATAAAATGTACGTGTGTGTGTGTGTGTGTGTGTGTGTGTGTGTGTGTGTGTGTGTGTGTGTGTGTGTGCACTCACATATAGGCACTCAGAGGCTATTAAATTTTTAAGCAGTAATTGCTTAACCTACGATGGTTACTTTTATGATTGATATTCCTGATATATTCTCAAATAATTGAGTGAAATAATTAAAGAAAGCACTTTTCACCTTTTTATGTTTTACAGGAAGACTATGATAAATACGGAATTCGAATTAGAGTAAAATTTCGCAGTAGTACTCAGCTGCATGAATTAACTCCTCACCATCAGAGTGGGGGTGAAAGAAGTGTTTCCACCATGTTGTACTTGATGGCACTTCAGGAGCTCAATAGATGTCCATTCAGAGTGGTTGATGAAATCAACCAGGTACATGATTCTTTGGGGGGGAAATACACTACCTCCTCTGGTAGATACAAATGTAACCGTTGTTGTCATTGTGGTTTTTAGGGTATGGACCCAATCAATGAACGAAGAGTGTTTGAAATGGTTGTGAATACTGCCTGTAAAGAAAACACATCACAGTATTTCTTCATCACACCAAAGGTGGGTGATGAGCAAACTCACAGCACTCATGGGCTCACGTGTCCCAGATTTGAGATAAGATGTGAATTTGAGTAGGAATAACCTCCCCACCCAAAAAAAAAGAAGCTAAAAAGATTATAGTAATCTTTACATTCATAGAAAGAACAAGTTCCAGTGAAAAAATGAGAAACTTGGTCTGAGGAAGCGGCAAAGGAGGCACTTCTTATGTTCTAGAACTGAGGTCTCCTCCTTGCTTCTAGAAAAGCTCCTTTTGTGCTAAGAGAGGACTGGGAATGCAGATCCCAGATCCACCCATCCCTGCCATGTCATATACTGCCCTGTCTGCATTTCCCACTGCCACCTCTAAACAGTCTTGAGTAGGCACGGCCTTGTACTGACAGGTGAGCTTTCTAATACCATTGTCACATTTGTAGGGAGGTTTTTGTCATCTAAAACTGTTGTGGGGAAATATCCTTTTGTTAAATCTAGTGTTGTCGGTAAGTTAGCAAGTAAATATACTCATTACTAGCCATACTTTTTCTTCTTTCAACAAAATATTTATAAATACCTCATTGGAAAGCCCGCCTAAATGTACTTTTTTTTTTTTTTTTTTTTTTTTACCTAATCATCTTCTTTTATGATCATATCTGTGGGCTAGTCAGATCTGCCCTAGTCTATTTCTTACCAAACTCCTTGGCTTAGAAACCAAATCTTCTTTACATATATGACACAACCCGTCCATCACAGTGCTTAGCCATGGAAGTTGCTGGAGATGTATATTGTGTAGAAAGAGTGTGTGCTCTTTCCGTGATGTGCCTGTGGTCCTTGTTGGTTTGTGACTACAGAGGATTCCCAGACAACTGAAATATTCCAGGTCAGTTCTAGGCCAGGCTTCAATTATGCTTATTCAGGAAGCTGTCATAATCAGGTCAGTTGATGTATTTGAACACATGTAAGGCTGGAAAACTGTCTTTCTCAACATATAATTTAATTATGTGATAATTTGTTTTAATTTTTACAGCTTCTACAGAACCTTCCTTATTCTGAAAAAATGACAGTATTGTTTGTCTACAATGGTCCTCATATGCTGGAACCAAACCGATGGAATTTAAAGGCTTTTCAAAGACGGCGGCGAAGGATTACCTTCACTCAACCTTCTCAGTGAAAGACAAGGGAGGGGACTTCAGAGGTTTTTCTTTTAACTGTTTATTCGTGTCACTCACGTGAATAAAGTTAGATTTACTAAAAGAGAAAGATTGGTTATTTTTGGAAACCTGCTTTTAAAACCAAATAGGTTTAATGAAATGGAACTCACAGTGACTCTGGAACATTTTCTAGTGAAAGTTAAGTCTCGGGTTTGGTTGAACTTGACTCTGTGAGCACTGGATTATGTGAGTGAAGATAGACACTGCCCCAAGGGTGTGATGGCTCACCTCTAATCCAGTACTTGGGAAGTGGAAGCAGGAAGATCCTGAGTTTGAGGCAGAGCTGGACTGCAAAACGAGATCCAAACCACATAGGCCGTAGAGTGGGATCACGTGTCAGAACGAAAAAGGCATTTTCTATTGTAAATTCGAGGTATGGTAGAGTAGGGATTTCATTCACAAAGCATTTACTAAAGGTGGAAGCTCTGATGTGGATCGCAGAAGAACTTTTTGACTTTCAGAGCGTAAAGGCAGCTCAGAGTTAGAAATCCCACTTTTCTTCCAGAGTTATATTTCATTTTTAAAAACTGATAAGGGATTGCTACTGAATGGACAATGGTTTATGGCCCATCTCTTTATTTCTTTGTGCTAAAGGTTACCTTATTTTCATTTAAAAAGAAAAAAATGTTTATGGCTTTTTAAAAGTTTTAGGCAGCTTGATGCTATAATTTTAATGGAATTTCAGAAAATTGAGAAAACATACACTTGGGGCTTCAAAATGGCCACATGGTTTTGAGAGGTCTCAAGGTACAGGTGGCAAAGAATATGGCCGACACTGGCAGGATGAAGTCAGGTAATATAACTCAAAGAATAGCACCATAAAGGACAAGTTTTGTCTGGGGTTTCTTGTTCTGTTTGTTTGTTTGTTTGTTTGTTTTTTTATTTAAGGTCAAATGTATTTTACATCTTAAATTTCTAAAAGCATTTTAATAATTTTAGTAAACTTTTTAAGATTTGATATGCGAGTTTTTACAATTTGTATTTGAAATTTCTCAGTGCTATGTTAAGAATGATGGCAAAATATTGATTTGTTTAAAATTGTATTTTTAAGGATTTGTAGGTACTTCCTTACAGTATTGATCATACCCAGTATTTTAAAAAATCTCATCCAAGTTCTTTTCTTCCAGCTTGAAAAGAATTTTTCTTCAAGTATACTAATTAACAGTGCCAAATAAATTCTGTTCTTTTAAAAACTAAATCTTGGAAGAAAATATAAATGTCTTTGCATAGTAGACCAGGCTATATTTCTGCTAGTACTGACAAAATTATTTTTTGACTTCCTAGCCTGAGCAAACTAAAGTTCAGGTTTTGTATATTATTGTAATAGCCAATGAAATTTACATTCTTATTAGGTTAAAAGTAATAGAACATTACCCTATTGTCATCTCACTTAGACATTTGTTTCTTTTAAAAGTGTTTCTTTGTAAAACTTGACAGCCCTCCCCCCTTAAACTAAGTCTCATAAATGTAGTACATAGATATTTTTAATAACATTTTACTAGATGATCAAGTCAAAAAAATTTTAAAACTTGATCGCATATTAGTGAAGAATATTACTAAACATTTGTGTTTAGTATATGCTTGGTTTTCTGATATAATATCTTCACTAATGTATGTTTGTTATAGATTGGTGTTATATTGGTGTAAAAACTGATTGAAGGTTAAAAACTTGAAAAAAAGAATAAAGTTTAGACATACTTAAAACTCACATCAGCAATTACATTTCAGTTTACATATACCAAAAATTATCCCATATCGTGTTTATAAGCGTTTAGTGAGCAAAATTAATGTTTTATTTTATATTGAGCTTTGGGCTGGGAAAGATAAATTATGTGTAATTTGTCATTATTAAGAATATCAAACATGTCATATTTTCTGCAACTGTTTATTTTTTAAAATTACATTCAGCTTGTAAAAAAATCTAAGTAAAAGTTTGATTTGATAAATAAAATATTTAAAACCTGAAGGTTACAGGTATTTTTGATGACTAAATCTTTATGCTCATTTGTCGAAGGACAGTTTCTGTTAGAGGATTTGGTTTGGGCTGATTTGTTGTAGCTGTTGTTTCGTTTGTAAGATTTATTCCATTGAATGATGATTGCCTGCATGTATGTCTGCACACCACACGAGTACATCAGATCTCATGGGAGTGGAGTAGAAGACAGTTGTGAGCTATTATGTGGTTCCTCTGGAAGAGTGGCCAATACTCTTAACTATGTGATCCATCTCTCCAGCCCAAAGAGGTTTCTTGCTGCTTTCCAATAGCCTTGGATATTTGCCTAGCCTGTGAGGGGCCTCTTTTCATTCTGCTACATGTAAATGTAAGTGATTAACTGTGTTGTAAATTCTACTTTGTTGGTAATAAATATGTATTTCCTCATATTTCAGTATAGGTTATTTAAGAACGGGATTTTTTAATACTTTAAATTTTCTTAAAAGTCATTTTTGTTTTCAGGATTACAAGTAATTTTTAATGTCTGTTTAAATGTCTGTCATTTATGAGTGTAATAGTTTGTGTTTCAAAAGATAAAAAATTTAGTCTTTGTTCATTGTCAGTAGAATTAGAATCTAATAGCAGTAAACATGGTAAAAGCTTGAAAGCATTCAAAGAAGCCAAGCCAGAAGGCAAGTATAACTGTTTATTTTGAGACAGTAACTTCTAAATAGATGCTATCTAAATACAGCCTTTTAAAATGTATCTTGGATCAGACGTTTTAGCACTTGCTTTCAGCTGTTTCCACACTATCAAGATGAGGATATACCTAACTCACAGTTTTAGATGAGACTGAGATTGGTGAGCGGACCTGGTATCATTGTGGGTGCCTTATGAATCTTTACTTCCGCTGTGTATGAAGTGCTGTGTCTGAATTGAAGGCATGGTTAGCAGAGAGGTTTTTCTGTGTTCATAGTGTTGGTTGTTCACAGACTGTAGCTAGTGATGAACTTTGCATAACAGGTACAAGTATTTCATATATATATTACTTTCATGGAATCTGAACTGAGAAAGTTTGCCTCACTACTTCATAGCCAGCCATATATTTTAGGAAGACACATTGCTGTCAGAATGTGTATCCTATTGTATACTTGGGAGATTTGACTGTTGGCAGTTTGAGCTTTTTATTCCCAGTGGAACAATTGAAGGTATGAAATTTTATTTTTATATTTACACTTTTCTCCTCCCCCTTCCTTTATTGTGGCAAATGTACATAATATGAAGTTTACCACTTTAAAGTATACAGTTTATACTTTTTATTCTTTGTAGTTGAAATACATCTACAGTGCTGTGCCGTCACCGCCCCGTCCATTACCAATTAACTGTGATCCTGCCGTCACACGTGCACTGTCCATTCACACCAGCTCTCCATGTCCCTCTTTACCCTGTCCCATGGAGAACTCTTCTCGTTTGCTTAATTTTTAATGTAGCATACAAAGTAACTGTCTTCATATATATGTATATGTCACTGTACTGTGTTCTTATTCATTCTTCCTTAGCTTGTGTTCTCACACACACCCCACCCCCATTTCCCTCTTTCTCAAAATAGTGCCCCAGAGCTCCAGCTAGACATCACTGTGGGAATTTTCCTCACAATCCATATCCCCCTGCTCATACAGACTCTCCTCCCCTGTTCTCAGCTGACCAGGAGTTCTGCCCAGTGCTCAGCCATGGATCTCTGCCTCCACCTCCATTCCCCATGGGATGTAGGTTCTATGATGACACCTAGGGTGTTACGGAGAAGTCCTATTGAGGGATCCCCTCCATCATTGTTTAGAGACTTGGCCAGGGACATCCTGCAAGTTCTTGGAGGTTTCCCTAGCACCAACCCCACATTGGCTTCCTCTATCGAGATATCCATCTCCCTCCATCTCCCTCTTTGCTCCTCTCACTCAACCATCCCCTTTCAAAATTTGTTCCCAACTCTTTGGTTACAACCTGTTATGACCCCAATTTGCTAAGGTGATCTCTATTTTCTCTTCCTAGGGGAATCTCTGAATGTCTCTCTTAAGTTCCTTTTGATCCCAAGCTGTTCAGGGGTTGTGGTTTACAGCTTGGTCTTTGCTTTTTGTCTAAAATTCACTTATGAGTAGGTACATCCCATGTCTATCTTTCTGGGCTTGTGATACCTCACTCAGGAGGATATTCTCCAAATCCATCCTTTTGCCTGCAGATTTTAGGGTGTCAGAGTTTTTTTTTATTTTTTACTGCTGAGTAGTACTCCATTGTGTAGATGTACCACAGTTTGTCTTTTTAATGGTGAGTTGAGGCCATGGTCTCATTGGTTGTTTTCTGTTTAGTTAGATTGTTGCTTGTTTTTTTTGTTTGTTTGTTTGTTTTTTTGTTTTTTTTTCTTCTCTCTATAGAAGGAGTTTGTGCTAAACATGATGGATTCCTTGTGGTTTCTTTTTGTCTGTCCTCCTGCTCTGTGGACAGATTTCATTTACATGCTTACTTCAGTGCTTGCTTCCTTGTCACTTGCTGTCTTACTTTGTGTCTGTCTTGAAATATCTTTATTTCTCTGTCAATTTTAAATGATATCTTTGTTCTGGCAGTCAGGACTTGAAATATGTCTTCCATGCTGTCTTGACTTAGGATGGTTGATCACACTGGTGATGTTCTGGTGGTTGTCCTTACAGGAGGAGCATTGGCATTTTCCCCTTGCAACTCTTGGTTTGTGTGTGTGTGTGTGTGTGTGTGTGTGTTTTAATATTTTATACCTGTCATGTGTGCTTGTGTATATATGCATGCCTGTTTGAGTGTCAGGAGTGCACATGTCCAGGAGTTCACTTGTATATTTAAAGAGTGTGCATATATTTACTGGAGGACAGAGTTCAACCTCAGATGTTGTTTCTCAGGTTTCATCCACCTTGTTTTTTGAGATAAGCTTTCTTACTAGGACCTAAAACTTAACTGATTAGGCTAGGCCTACTAGCCAGCCAGTCTCAGGAACCTGCTTATCTCTTCCTCAACCTGGAACTATACACATGCCTCTTCTATACCTGGCTTTAAACTTAGGTGCTCAGGATTAAACTCAGGTCCTTAATTATTGTATGGCAGACACTTTACCATCTTCCCCAGCCCTGCTTTGCAGTCCTGACATCTTGACTTTTATGTCATAAAGATTGTCATCTTTGGTCATATGTATTTACAGTTTATCTTTGTTACTTTTCTATTATTCTGATAAAACACCATGACCAAGGAAGGCAACTTATAAAAGAAAGCATCTTAACGGGCTTCTGATTTCAGAGGGTTAGGGTCCATGGTGGCAGATACGTCTGAGAGCTTCCATCTGTGTGCCTGCCATATCCCTTCAAGGACTGAGCATTGCCTTAGATCTGAGGCCATCCTGAGCTACATAGTGAGTTCTCAACCTGCCACTAGTTACACAGCCACACCACATCTCAAAAAAATGTTCTCAATACCATTGATTTTAATGTGGGTCACTTAATTCTTCTGTGTCTGATAAGCAGTGCTTTGTACTCTATAGTTTGCTGAATAAGAAGTTTTGTATGCCTGTGGTTCCGTTCTTAAACCGTCTTTTGGGGTCTGTAAAACCTGTGATGTGATCTTTGATCAGAGAGGGCCTGGGCTATCCGGGATTTGCAAGCCTTCATAAAGTTACTAATTTACAGGGAACCTTCAGAAAAGAAGGAATAGAACTTGTAGAAAGGTAAACACTGTTAGAGGAAGTTGAGAAGTTAGCAATAGACATCAAACTGATGGAAGAATCTTACCTGAAAATAGACAGTTTTTAGTATTCCCCGCCCCCCCCCTTCTCTCCTTCTCCTCTCAACAGCATTTCTCCGTGTAGTTTTGACTGTCCTGAAACTCACTGTGTGTAGCCCTGGCTAACCTTGACCTCAGAGATGTGCCTGCCTCTGCCTCCCAAGTGCTAGGATTAAAGGTGTGTGCCACCACCACCAATTGGCTTTAATACATATCTTGAATATCTCATTTCTCAGTGAAAACCCATTTCTCCAATTCATCACATCTCTTATGAACCATTAGTTTAATTTAAAAAAAAAAGAAGGAAGGAAGGAAGGAAAGGAAGGAAGGAAGGAAGGAAGGAAGGAAGGAAGGAAGGAAGGAAGGAAGGAAGAAAAGAAAAAGCACACAGCACTCTGCCCTTTGTGCTAATGATGTTAGTCAGTGGATGGTAGCACTTGTCACAGCTGCTGTTGTGGTGTTTGGTTTCTGGTTAGAGCACTTAGGTGTGAACTGTTAGTAGAGATGATTGGCTGTACTTGTATTTTACCCTGGCATGTAATATCTGCTCATGCTAGAGTATTTAAAACAAATCACATAACTATGGCTAAAGGCAGCAGTAAAAAAAATCACTTAAGAAGGTTAATTAAGTTACTGAGGCTCAATAGTTAGTGCAAGATACAAGCCCAAAGAGATGATGCGGGTTAAGAGCATTTACTATTCTTGCAGAAGACCTGGGTTCATTTCTCAGTACAACCTTCTGTAATTGCAATTCTAGGGGATCCATTGCTAATCTCTGCACGTGGTGCACAGATTTCCACTCAGGCACACACACATACACATAAATATATATATTTTTAAAGTAAGTGTGTGTGTGTGTGTGTGTGTGTGTGTGTGTGTGTGGTGTTTTGTTTTATTTGAGACTTTTTCTGTGTAACAGCTCCTGGAACTTGCTTTGTAGACAGGCTGGCTTTGAACTCGCAGAGATGCACCTGCGTCTGCCTCCCGAGTGCTGAAATTAAAGACATGTACCACAATCACCCTGCTTAAATAAACATTTTTTCTAGTGTAGGATAAGGTTAGAATTTCCTTTGTGGTGGGTAGCTGTGAGTTGTGATGCTCTCATACAGCCCAGGCTGACCTGAAACCTTAGTAGCCAGGTCAGCTTCGAACTCCTTTATCTCCCAAATATTGGGAGATTGGATATAGAAAGATTTATATGACCTGGATAATTTGGATGGTGGCAGAGTTTATGAGAAAGGCAATGGAAACAGTAGTGATGTGGAAATGTCTTTCTGTATGCTGTGCATATCAATCTTTAAATAAAGGACTGTTTTGGCCATGGCAGGCACCATAGAAGTAAGTGAGGAATCATAATAGGAGAAGGAGGGCAGAGTCAGATCAGATCAACCAGCCGCCAAAGAAGACACATGTAAGGAACATAGGTGAGCCACGGGCCATGTGGCAGACAGATTAATGAAAATGGGTTAAGATAGAATAGCTAGCTAGCGATATGCCTGAGCCATAGGCCAAACAATATGAACTTAATATAAGCATCTGAGTCATTTTGCGGGGAGCCTAAGCAGCAGTGGGTGGCTAAAGGGTCTGGGGTGGCAGGTCTGTGAGTCTGGAAACCTTATTGTAACACAGTAGAATAAATAACACCAAGATGCTTGCTGTATCAAGAATAGAAGCAGTGGGGAAAGTGTAAGTTATTTGTATATAAAATAATTAGCTTTGGTCTATCATTTGCTTAATGGTTAACCATTTAACATCTCTTTAATTTTCATAGAGGCTCTGAAGTGGCAATTTTTTCAACAAGAAAGAAGGCTTAAAATTAGCAAAGTAATATACTTCTGCAAAGTTGAAACTGATAAATGTTGGCATTGTGATGTAGACAGGTGGTGTCCTGGAAGGAGTACAGAGAATGACAGTTCAAGAAGATGGCAAGTTCATAGTAATAAGGACATAGACATCATGGGTGACTATTTTATGACACCTGTTTATTGTAAGCAGCTTAGCAATGTGTAAGTGAGAATCCCCTTTGACTTAGCAAACCCACTTAGGAGTTCATATGTACTGTGTATATTCTCTCATATGTATTTCTAGACGTGTGAAAATGCCAAATTTCATATTATTTCAAACAGCTATATATGGAGGACCGATTAATTATGCAATTACCACTTAAGAGGATATAGTTAAGAAAAGGATGCTCTTTATGGCTTGATGTGGTCATATCTCCACAGGGTTAAATAAAATGCATGAAGTACAGACTTGTGTGTTTGGTTTTATGTTCTTACACATTTACACAGAGCAAGGTTTTCTGTCTGTAGAAATTTGGCAGTGATTGTCTCTGAGAGAAGATATCAGGTAAATGAAGAATGGGGAGGGAAATCAGGGTTTTGGATTTTGGGTTTGTTCAATGTGTGTGTTTTGCCTGCTTGTATATATATGTAGCATGTGTGGTGCATATATAGGTCAGAAGAGGCTCTTTGATCCCCTGGAACTAGAATTACAGGTGATTGTGTACCACTAAACTACTTGTGTGGCCATGGGCTAGGACCTTTGCTTATTTAAGCAAACTTCTGTCACTAAGCTACATGTACTCCTGTTGTAGTTTGAATCTATAATATACCTCAGAGGTCCATCCATATTCCCCAACCCATAACCCTGTTGGAAAAGGATGGAACTCCTAGGACATTGGGCTAGTGGGAGGAAGTTAGGTCACTAAGGGCATTTATAAACATATTAAGACTCTAGACTCTTTCTCTTAATGCTTACTAACATCCTTAAAGCAAACACTACTTTCTGCCATGGAATACTACCTTGCATATGCTGAAAAGCAACACACCAGCCAGCCATGACCCAAAACCACTAAAACTATTAGCTAAGAAACCTTTCCCTATATATTGATCTGCCTTAGATACTTGCTGATGTGCTGGAGAGGCAGGGAAACCTCCAACCTGATGTTTTGTGGTTTCATGTGACATTATAGGGACAGCAGACAGTAATGCAGCCTGCAAAGCCAGCACTAGGAAGGCCGAGGAGGATCACAGGTTCAAAGCAAGGCCAGTCTGAATTACAGAGCAATATTTTGTGTCCAGAAACAGTGGAGGGGGAAAATTTTGTATTATAAAAACCAACACTTTATGACACAGTTTCTATAAAACTTTGTAATTCTGCCTGATCTTTTTTAAAGGCTCTTTTGGTTATAAAGCATTTTAAACTTATTACAAAATTAATAATCCTTTAAGTACACATAATGCCTTATTCATGAAGGAGAGAGGGAAGTACCTGTATATGTACATACTGTTCAGTAAGTATACCGTAATTCCCTGCCTGAGTATGGTAATCCTCTCGATTACAAATACGTCCTTCCCAGGTAATATATCCCACTCTGAGGGGGAAAGGGGAGCAACATTTACTAATTTAAAAGCCAGAGCACTGATCTTGTGCTAAAACAATAGAGGTTATCTTTCATATGCAGTTCCTAGTACCATTTATTTATTGCTAGAAAGATTATTATGTGACAGTACATCGTTCATTGATTTCCAGTGACTGTCAAAGATTCTTACTATGCTTTATTGATTATAAAGACAAATGCAGCGTTTGCCCAGAATATTCAGAAAAGTATGAGCCATGATTCATTTTTTGGTCATGCTAAGTTTATCATTGAAAATTTTATAGCATAAATATGAAACCAGGTATTTTCTCACAGTGTCTTCACATAAGCTTTAATTCATAATCACTTGGTCCATGGCCCTACCTTCCATACACTTCCAGGAAAAGAAAGACAGAGTCCCTGCTTACTCAAGAAGTATCTGTCTCATTAACATGATTAAAGACCGGCCTAAAATGTCACGGTTCAGCTTCCTCAATTGAAGACCAAACTGAGCACCAATGAAAGGGACCCATTGGCACAGTGGCATATAAAAGGCTCAGAAGCAACTGGAGGAGGCCCCAGGCGACCCCTGGAGGATTGTGAAGAGGGGGTAGGAGTTGAATCATGGGACCTAGAACAAGGTCTTGTGAGGATATGTTTCAAATTTAATAAAAACCAGCCTGGAATATCAGAGGACAGATCCATCTCTTCCAGTCTTTGTTTGCTTGGTTTTTTTTGTTTGTTTGTTTCTGTTTTGTTTTTGAGACAGTTTTTTTGTGTAACAGCCCTGGCTGTCTTGGAACTTGCTTTAAAGATCAGGCTAGCCTTGAACTCATAGAGATCCTCCTGCCTCTGCCTTTCAAGTGCTGGGACTAACAATGTGCACCACCACTGCCTGCCTGGGAGCCTGGAACTCCTTCTGTAAACTAAACTGACCTCAGACTCAGATTTGCTAGGATTAAGGGTGTAGGTCACCATTCCCAGATATTCCCTGTGGCTGGGATTAAAGTGTGAGTTTCCACTCTCTGACTCTGGGTAGATCCCTCTGATATCTTAGGCTGCTTTTATTAAATTTGAAACATATCCCATGAGGTCTCTTTTTGTTATGCTGTCCAGATTGACCTAGACCATTCATACCCAAATATTATAAACAGGAGAGAACAAAAATGTTTGAGTGTAGGAAGTATATACAGAATTTTTTTATCATTCCCTAAGTAATATAACAACTTTGGACATTGTGTTTGCATTGTATTAAAGTACATAGGTGGAAGTGTGGTGATTACAAGCAGCCATTACACTATTTCATGTAAGAGATTTGAGTGGCCCCTATTTTTGTTATCTACAGGGACCTCTACAGAGATACTGAGGGACTAATGTATTCTGCTTTGGGCTCTTTCTAATAGGTAGATGGGATGGCTAACACTGACTGTCAACTTGACAGTGTCTAGGCTCATCTAGAAGACAAACTCCTTGGCCCACTTGTGAGAGGTTATCTCGTTTGAGTTCATTGAGGGAAAGACTCACATTAATTATAGGTAGCACCATTCCAGAAGCTGAGTCCTTGTTTTGTTTGTTGGTTGGTTTTGGTTTTTGAGGCAGATCATTTCTATAAATAGTCCTGGCTGTACTGCCCTGAAGCTCACTCTGTAGACCAGGTTGGCCTCTCATTCACAAAGATACTCCTGTCTCTGCCTGAGTACTGGGATTAAAGGCATAACCACCAAGCCTGGCTTGGAGTCTTAAAGGAAGACAACAGTACCCAGGATTGTTCTTCCCAACTGAAGAAGCAGTATGACCAGCTGCCTCCTGCCCCTGCTACCATGCCTTCTCCACCATAATGAAATAAATGTATGCCCATGAACTGTAAGTCAAATAAACCCTTCTTTATATTGCTTTTGTCAGGAAATGTTATCACAGCCATGAGAAAAAGAACAAATTCACGATGACGGGTTTATGGGCTTTTGGTTTAACAGGAATATAGTCCCATTATTACATCTACTTGGTATTAATAAAAACCTGGAGCTAGATATTGAGGAAAAGCTAAAATATCAGAGAGGCAGGGAAACAAGCCACAGCCACTTCTCATCTAACCAGCTCCTCAGACCAGAAAGGGTAGATCCTGACTCTATGAAAACCCAGAGAATGCCTCTGAGTCCTCAGCCAAAAGGGCTTGCTGGCCAAGGAAGAGCTTCTGCCTTATCTTCACCCAGCTATCAAAATTCCTGGCTCTACTTTCCTAGTGCTAGGATTAAAGGTGTGTGCCACCACAGCCTCTTTCTGTTTGGCCTTGAATTCACAGAGATCCAGAGGATCTCTGCCTCCCAAATTATGGGGTTAAAGGCATGGGTCACCACTCTATGACCATGGCTTGACTCTGTTTGAGGCTCTGTCCTCTGATATTTCAGGTTATTTTTAGTAAATATACAATATATATCACCACATCCCATCATGGTGGGAAAGGCACAGTGCAGCATCCATGATAAAATATTACAGTGCAACTTATTACAGCTTATCACATCATGAAGCAGAGAGCCTAGGTTGTAGGCAAGGCTGGCAATAACTAACTCCCAAGACCTACCATCTGGCCATCACTTCCTTAAGAAAGGCCCTCCCCAACACACACACACACACACACACACACACACACACACACACACACACACTTCTACAACCTCCCAAAATAGATCTACCAGCTAGTTATCAGTGTTCAAACACGAGCCTGTTTAGGACATTTTATATCCAAACCATAAAGCCCTACTTTTTCTCCCAAAGGCAAATTGCATTCAATCCAACCTTAAATGCCCCTGCACTGTTTGTTCTGAAGCCCACAGTCTCTTCTGAGACTCAAGGAAACCTCTTAACAATGAGCCCTTATAAAATCAAAGTAAACCTGTGTACTATTATATTGTATATCAATATAATAGAACAGAGTGAACTTTCTTTAAATTAAGGCTTGCCTTGTGGTCTGTATAAGCAATTAATTTTAGAGAAAGTCCCATACACCACTGAGAATTTGTATTCCCTGTCTGTTGGTTAGAAGGTTCTATAGACCCCTGTTAAAAGTACAATTATGAGCTGGGCAGTGGTGGTGCCTTTAATCCCAGCACTTGGAAGGCAGAGGCAGGTGGATCTCTGTGAGTGGCCTACAGAGTGAGTTAATAGGACAGCCAAGGCTACATAGAGAAACCCTGTCATTTAAAAAAAATAAAATTAAAAAAGGAAAGAGGAAAACAATCTTCAGGTGGTCTATGAGTTAATTTAGCTGTTCTTGTTGTTGGCGGTGGTGGTGGTGGTGGCTTTGAATTTAGGTGGAATATTGAAATCTTCCATTCCCACCGTGTCTGGACCTGTGTGTTTTTAAATGTCTTTTAATATTTGTTTTATAAAATTGGGGGTCCCAGGATTCAGTGAATGCATATTTATATTAGTTATACCTCTTTTAATTATTCCCATTATCAATGTGGGATGGCTTTTGTGTCTCTTCTGACTTATTTATATTTGAAACTTACTTTATTGCTACAATTCCTGCCCAGTAGTTTAGTGGCCCACCTTTGCCTCTCGGCACTGAGAAGCCTTTCCTAAGTGAAGACAGCAAATAGTTGGGTTGCAGTTTTAATCCAGTCAGTTGGTTTGTGTCTTCTAGTTAGTGAGTTATAGCTATTTGCATTCAAGATTAAAAGTGAGAAAGGTTTACTATTTCTTATTTTGTTGCTTGCTTTTCTGGTTGGTTGGTTGTTGGCTGGTTAGTTCTTTTCTCCCTCCCCTTGTAGTGCTAGGTGTTCGTTGGTTTTCTGTGTGGGACATGATTGATTCTTTCCCTGGTTTCTGTTAACATCGGTCACTTCATGGACTGCATTCTGTCCTGCATTCTTGTGTCTATGTATCATTCTTGTAAGAACTGCTGTGGGACTGGAGAAATGGCCTAGTGGTCAAGAATATTTACTGCTCTTGCAGAAGACCCACATTTGTGGGTTCTGCTATTCTCAGAACCCACAAAGCAGTTCACAGTCACCTGTCACTCCATTTCTGTGGGATCCAGAGCTGCCTTCTGATCTTCTGCAGTTTATGGATATACACGGTGCTGCACATGTGTAGACTCAGGCACACACACAGACAGACAGGCAATAAAGGTAATTAAAAAAAAATTTCTGCAGTGCTGGCCTAATTGCTTTAACTTGTGTTTATCTTGAAATATTTTCATATTTTCCGTTTTAATAGATAATTTTACTGGGTATGGCAATCTTGGTTAGCACTTTCAAAGCTTGAGCTATATTATTCCTTGCTTTTCTAGCTTATTTAGGGTTGCTGACAACAGATATGATATTACACTGTCTCTGGCTTTGTATGTTGGTATTTCCCTACAGCTTTGTATTTTTGACATCTTGAGAATATGTCACAGAGTTTTCCCTGGTCATGTCTCTTTAGAGATCTAACTATTTCCTGTGTTTGAATGTTTGCTCTTTTCTCTACGTTTAGGAAATCCTTGGCTGATTTCCTATTTTACTGAGAAGCTTGTCTAAGCCGTTGGCTTCTTCTCAGTTCTTCCTTTTACCCATCAGTCTTAGGTTTGGTCTTTTCAGTATCCTGGACTTTTTGGAGATTTGGTCCTGTGCATTGATAGACGCAATTTCTTACAGAGTTTTTCTTCCATGATCTTGCTTTTCCTCCAAAGGGATGACTGTTTCATTCACTTGGAGAATTTTGTGTCTTGAGTTGATTTCTTAAGTTCCTTTTTTAATGACTTCAATTAAATTTCTTACCTGACTGAATCCTCTGCTTGGTCCTCAAAACTTTTTAATATTGGAAGTCTACAATCTTTTCCCCGCGATTGAGCTAGCTCATCATCTCTGAGAGGCTACCAGTCTGTGAGCTGTCAGGGTGACTGCTCCTGTTTCCAGAGTGTTCTGGAACCAGAGTCTAGCAGAATCATCATCAAAGAGAGTCAAGAGACTTCATCCAGGAAGTACTGGGAGCAGATGCAGTCTCACAATAAATATTAGGCAGAGCTCAGGGAGTCCTGAGGAGGAGGGGAAGGAAGGATAAAAAGAACCAGAGGGGTCAAGGATACCATGAGAACATGGCCCACAGTCAACTGACCGTGACTCACGGAGCATTGCAAAGATTGGGGAGCCTATAGGGATCTGACCTAGGCCCTCTGCATATATGTTACAACTGAGTAGCTTGGTCTTGTGGGAAAAGTGGCTGTCTCTGCAGGAAACAGAGGGAGCCTAACAGTGGGAGCGGAGCTGTCTCTGAAAGCCCACTTTTCCTTTCTACTAAGTTACCTGGTCCAGCCTTGATGTGATGATATGTGCGAGGTCTTACTGTAGCTTGTTATACCATGTTTGATTGATGTCAGAGGGGTGTACCCAGGAGAGGGGGGATGTGGGGGTTGGGGTGAAGAAAAGGAGGAGAAACTCTAGTCTGGGGATAATATATGAGAGAATTATTTTAAGAGCAGAAGGAGAAATGGAGGAACCTTGCTTACTGGCTTCCTCTCCATGGGTGGCTCAGCTTACTTTCTTATACAGCTCAGGACTACCTGCCCAGAGGTGGCACTCCCCACAGTGATCTGGGCCCTCCACCGCAGTCATTGACTAGAAAATGCCTCTGCAGACTTGCCTATAGGCCATACGATGAAGATGATCCTAGTTTGTGCCAAATTAACAAAAAACGAACCAACTGAGGGTGTATGTGTCCTGTAGTTTGGAACTTTTCTCCTTTTACTGGTTTTGTTTGTTTTGTGTGAGTATTCCTGGTAAGGGCTCTTCATTGGAATTTGCGTTGAGTGGTAAGGTTGACTGCAGTAACAGAAGTCTCTTGTCAGCTGCAAGGAAACTCTGCTCTTTACTTGTCCCCTCTAAAGCTTGAAACAGAAGCATTGGGCCCTGGTTTGGGAAAGTGTAAATTTTAAGTAACAGGGTAAAAGTGGGTCAAGTATGAGTATGGGGAACTTATGACTTAGGAGTATGAAAAATAGTAGAGAAAATACTCTACAGTATGTTTAGAGAAAGTGACAGATATATTAACTTTTTCCAGCAAAATACAACTTATAACTTGGCCTGTTTGTATCTTAAAATGCAGGAATGTACATACTAAGAAAAAAAACTAACATTAAAAATTACAAAAAAAAAATTAAGCAAGATTGTGTTTGTGTGTTTAGAGATAAAATTCCAAATGAGCAATAAACTGAAATTGTTATGTTCGACGGATTAAAATAGGTACGTTCTCAGTCATATTTCTTCCTGGTTGTGGGAGAGCTGGCCCCCCAGCCTTTACTTCAGCTCTCTCTGTCTGGACACTGCCAAAGTTCCATCCCAAACCTCTCCCTGCTGTGGCTGGGCAGAATTCCTTAACCCACTTCCCAGTCACCACACTCTGTATATCTTGGAGCCTGAGGTTTCAATACACATGCAATTCTCCAATCTGCTCACCTACTTCCTGTGGTCCCAAAAGCTTTCCGGCCCCACATGTATGCAAGTTTCTCAACCTTGGGGTCCTTTATCCATTCCCAGGTTGTGTCAGAAGGTCGCAAACCCCTCTTTTCTGAGTACCAGCGGCTGGGAATAGCTCTGCAGTGTTGAGATCTCATGCAGTCTGCTTGTTCCTAGTCAGACTTCTCAGGAGATTCTGTTTGTCTCTGTTTTTCAGAGAAAGTGGGTACCCTGCTCAGAACTGAGGAGAAGGTTGCTGTTTCTCCGCTCGGCTGGTGTTAGAGGACCCAGCTTGAATTGCATGCTTTACCAACCTTGCCTGCATAGCGCTGTCTCTGATCAAAGACTGCTGGGCTGGCCATGTCAGATGGCGTCTCTGCAAGACTCTTCTGTTTTAGTTCTGATCCCCGCTCCCACTCTTCCTCATCAGAGAACCCTGGTTAATGCATATGTTGATTCTTCTGGTATAATGTTCTGCTTTTAATAGCTTGTATTCCTTTTCCCACTGTATGTTGATTTCTCTGTTACATTTGATCTTAATGATGCACAGAATCTTTCTTCTGTGTCTTTTATGGTATTTCTAATATGCTTTTCACTCCTGTATCCTCTTTTCTTTGACTTAAATTTTACCTCTTTTTGTTTTTGTTTGTTTGTTTTGGTTGGTTGGGCTTTTTCCATTGTTATCATCTTCTCTGTTTTCATTTTATTTTTTACTTTATAGTTAAATGTTTTGCATTCAAATTGTTTCTGTAGTAATTTTTCTTTCAAAATACTTCTTTCTGCTGCTACTTAGTGGTTTCTTTCCTGATCTGGGGTTTTGTTTGTTTGTTTTGGTGGGGGGAAGAGATGTGTTTGGGTAGGGTTTTTTTCTTTTAAAAAAATTATGAATTTTTTTCTGTATATTTTGATCATATTATTTCCTTTTCCCAACTCAACTCAGATCTTCCTACCCACCTGCTGGGGATTATGCTCTTGTATATTGTAAATATTTGTCATTCCTATTGGTTTAATAAACGTTGATTGGCCAGAAGGCAGACAGGAAGTATGGGCGGGGCTACCAGACTAAGAAAACTCTGGGAAGAGGAGGAGCAGACACAAAGGAAAGAAGACAAGAATGCTGCTCTGAGAAAAGGTACATGCCATGTGGGTAAACAAGGTAAGAATCATGGCTTAGTTTAAGAGTTAGCAAGTTATATGCCTGAGCCATAAGCTGATAAACATGTAATTAATATAAGACTTTGTGTGATTGAGACTGCTGGTCTGGATCTCAGGGCTAAGCTAGGCCAGAAATTTCATACTACACCCACCCAACTTCATGTTCTTTTTCTCAAGATACAAAAACAAAATGACAAAGTGAATATATATGTATGTATAAACATGGGGTTCTTTTTGTGTAGTCATCTACTGAGTGTGGTACCTGCCTTAGATGATCATTCTGCTGGGGGAAAATTATTAGCATGTATGTAAATAGCTTCCAGGCTAGGAATGGGAGTTTGTGCCCACTTCCCCCCTCCCACCCCCGCTAGGATTTGTTTCTGGATTGAACATGTGCAGGTCTTGTGAGTGCTGTCCCAGTGTCTGTGCATCAATCCTGTTGTATCTGGAATGTGTCGCTTCCTTGAAGTTTCCTTCTACCTCTTCTTCCTGACAGATCCCTGAACCTTGGGAGGGGTTTGATAAAAACATCCCATTAAAGACTCAGTACTCTGAAGTCTCTCACTCTCAGCTCATTGTTCACTTGTGGGTCTCATACTGTAAGAAGAAGCTTCTCCGATGAAGGTTAAGGAATGCTCTGATCTATGGGTATAGTGGTATGTCATTAGGAATCTTTTTGCTGTTATATTCCTTTAGCAGAATAATAGGAGTTTGTCCCTTGGCCAATGGCCTATCCAGTCTTATGTTCTTGGTCAACTTAGCAGTGTTGAGTATGGATTCCATCTCATACAGTGGGCCTAATATCCAATCAGATAGTAGATGACTATTCCCATAACACCTCTGCCACTATTGTACCTTTACACCTTACATGCAGGTCTCTGTGTAGCTCACACAGTTTGTAGAGCTGGGTGGGATTGATGATCACTCTTTTCCCTCCAGTAGTGTGCAGAATACCTTCAGCGTCATGAACAGTAGTCACTGTAAGTGTAACATCTAGTCAGGCACAAGCTTGACATCTCCATCTTTGATGACATAAGTGATGTCTTCAACAATAGCATCTTATTGTCAGGTGGAGAACAATGGCCAGCCTTGGCAATGATCTGTGATGCTCACAGGGGTGTTGTTTGGACTCTCCTTTATCTCTTTATAGCTCTATATCTGTTTCCCCTTTCTTTGTCTCTAATTTTGCTTTTTTACTCCATAGTTTAGTGGTTGAGTGTGTTTTATCTGAAATGCTTTGTAATTTTTTTTCTCTCAAAACACTTCTTCTGATGCTTGATGGTTTCTTACTGGTTTGGGTTTGGGGGAGAGACTGTTGTTTGTTTCTGTTTGTAGTTGTTTGTTGTATTTCTCATCTTATTCTCTGTCATTTGTTGCTTTGCTCTTACATATCCCCCTATATTTAATTAGTTCAATAGAGTAAGATGGAAACTGTCTAATATTCTCCCTGCACACTGATTTCCTCTCCATCCTGTTTACCCAGGAATACTGGAAACAGTGCCTAGAACTTAGTGCCTAGAGCTGGCATGTTGGCTGTGCAGAGCTTTATCTGATTCTCTACACGTTGCTTAGGGAGTTGGGGTTGTTAGTAAGCAGGCCAAATGCTAGTTCCAGTTACTTTGATCCATTTCATCCATTTCACCAGCCATTTTCAGTGTAGCTATGTCCTATCATTCTCGTGGTTTCATCTCTGTGACTACAAGGAGGGTTTAATAAGGTCCTTCTACAAGGGCTTGAGTTTGGTGCCCTGAGCTGGTAGCAATAATAACAAACACCATCAAGCATCAATTTTCAATTCCATCCAGAAGACACTGTACCTAACATACTCTTCTTGTATTTCTAGTTAGTTCCTAGTCTCAGTATCTTCAGGTTTACTGTATTTTACTCACTTTATTTTAGTGAGTTTCAGGGAAAATGAATGCAAGGAAAGTGCCTTTCTGGAAGCCCAAAAATGTATTTTCATTTGTTTGTTATATATTGCGATACTAGGGAGTGAACTCAGAGCCTAGACAAGTGCCCTACTTCTTAGCTATATTGCCAAACTATTGCACTTTTGTTTTATTTTTGAGATAGGGTCTCTTGTAATCCAGGCTGGCTTGATGCTATTGTGTAGGCCGAGGATTCTTTGACATCCACCTCCCACATGCTGGGATTACGGATGTTCACCACCACGGTGCCTGGTACATTTAGGGTGAGGAGTTAAACCCTGTACTTAATGCACACTAGGCAGGTGCTCTACCAGCTGGGCTACAACCTCAGTCTCAGAGCTCTCTTCTTAAAAATACTATATCTCACTTAAGTTGCCCAGAATGACCTTGAACTCACTTGATATCCCAGACAGGCCTTTAACTTATGATTTTCCTGCCTTGGTCTCCTTAGTGGTTGTGATTCTAGGTCTGTGCCACCTGGACTGGCTGTACATTTTAATCACATTTGTAGTCACTTCATATATTTTATAACATTGCTTTACAGTATTATATGTACAACATACTAATCTTTTTTACTTTTATCATTCAGATATGAATAATTACATGTGCTTTGAAGGACTGTTAAGGACGAAATAAGATTCTGCCTCTATACTACAATGGCCACAGGGGTGTTGGTTATTTGCTAATATCTCTTTACTTCTCACTCAAAACAGTACATGGCTTTCACTGGTCAACATCACTGATCTATAAGCAAGTGGGTATCTAAACTCGGGTCTGACCATTGGGGCTAGTTAAATATTTTGCAGGGTCCTGTGCAAAGTAAACACAGAGCACCTGTTCAAAATTAGTAATTTAAGGGCCAACAGGATGGTTGAGCCTGTGGATGCTCTGCCTCCTGGCCTGTGAGCTACGTTCAGTTCCAGGGTCCATGTGGCACCCTTGTCTTCTAGTTTCCACACTATGTCTTGCACACACGTGTGCACACACAAAAATAAATGCAATTTTTGAAGCATTAATAATTTCGAGACTGTAACAGCAGAACAAACCCAGCACAGGTATAGTATTTGGGTTTTGTTCTGGTCTTTCTGGCCTAACCTCAAGGTTTAGGCCCGCAGACCCACAGTCCTGCAGTCCCACAGTCCCACAGAGACACACAGATGCTTTCAATAGTTTTAGGCTGATAGGTCTAAGGCCCAAACATATAACTTGCTAACTCTGTATTCTTCATCTAACCCATGATTCTTCCTGTTCAGCCATTGGCTCAGTACCTTTTCTTAGAGCAGCATAGTTGTCCTCTGCTTCTTCCAGCTTCTCTCTGGCATTCTGCTCTCTTCTTCCAGTTCCCAGATTTCTCTTAGTCTGGTAACCCCGCACACACTTCCTGCCTGCCTTTGGCCAATCAGCGCTTTTTATTAAACCAGTGGGTGGGATAATTATTTACAATGAAACAACACAATCTCCCACATATCCCCTTTTCTCTTCTTAAAACAAAAAGAACTCTAAATCTAATATACTTTTCTCCCCTTATCTATAACAACTTATAAACAATACTGTAAATAAACACAAACATCCATAATCCATGTTTTAGGAATGTGGGCGTTGTTCTCTAGGCTACTTCCTGCTAATGGGGACACTGACAATCTCATGGGAATCCAAAGAAAAATGTAGGATTATGGACAAGTCTTTAGTGGAGTAGTCTGTAAGACTGGGTCATCTCAACCAGTCTCCTTGAAATTGTTCTGGATACAGATCTCGGGAAACTTCAGCAGAGGTGCTCTGAGAGCTGAATCATCTGGTCCATCAATTTCCATTGGAGATTTTTCAGGGGGTCTTCCTCTATCAAACTTTATGTTCTTTATCCAGAAATAAATCCACAGTTTCTCATTTTCTGTGAAAATAAAAGGAAAACCTTTTCTCCAAAGTAGCCTATCTTTGGATTTTAATTTTAAAGTCAACTCATTTACAAAATATATAGGTTAAATTAAACCAACAGCATTTATAATCGACTGTCTCATAGCAGTTTTTACTATTTTATTTTCAGTCAAGAAGCTTAAAGATAAGACAATAATATACAGTATCCAGACATTCTTTGTATTTTCCATCTTTACGTGGCTTATTTTTTATTTATTTATATATTTTACTCTATTTCTTTTTTAAAGGCTTTCTCTACCTTTTTTCTTTTCTTTCTCTAAGCCTATATATATATATATATATTTTCAACACACTTTAAACCACTTAGACTTCTTTAAAAAACTGCCTTTACTTTATATTTATTTCTTAACTTTTTCTGTTTCTAAACACACTTTTAATCTGCCAGGATTCAAGGTTGGTAGGATGGGTGGATGGCTCCACCCAGCTCTTAGTCTAATTTCATAGAATTTATCTTTTTAACCCAGGTACTCTGGGGAATTTCAGGGCCATATAATTACCAAGTCAAGCTTTGCCATCTGCTGCTCATTAACTCCATTTAAGTATTAGGCAGCAGGGCCTCTTAAAAGACTCACAAGTATTTTGCCTCTAAGGCTGAATCAGGAAGATTCTCTTCAAACAGCCAAGCCTCAGTTTACCTCCGGCAAACAGAGCTGATCCAAGAAAACATCACCACTAAGAAGCCATCTTTGACTCTTTCTCTTTTTGTCCTTATTAATAAACCTTAAATCCACCATACAGAGCTCTTTGCTTACATCTAGACTCAGGAACTGGCCTTGTTCACCTTAAGTTGCATGTAACAAACACACCATTTTATAATTTAATCCCATAAACCACTCAGTTTCTTTACCTCAGGCCACATCAGAGACACAACTCAGAAGCTGCTTTGGGCTTCAGTTCCTGTGCTCTAGACTGTTTTTTAAGCTTTCTATGGCTTTATGTGGGTATTTTTGCCCCATGTTGGGTGCCATTTGTAGTATTTGGTTTTTGTTCTGGTCTTTCGGGCCTAACCTCAAGGTTTAGGCCTGCAGACCTGCAGTCCCACAGTCCCACAGAGACACACAGATGCTCTCTGGCGTTCTGTCTCTTTTTCCAGTTCCCAGATTTCTCCTAGTCTGGTAGCCCCGCCCACACTTCCAGCCTGCCTTTGGCCAATCAGTGCTTTTTATTAAACCAGTGGGTGGGATAATTATTTACAATGAAACAACACAATCTCCCCACACAGGCATATTGATCGTGGGTATTGTGGGATGCCATGCTAGCCTGCCTATGAGAAGTGAAGAATCTGGAGTAACCCAAAGGCAGAATATCTTTTTGATATCAGTTCCCATCCTAGAATTGACATGATTGTTTCAGGATAGGATCAGCCAAATACCTATACAGTTCTGAGTGGCTCGCTTGCTGCCTTTCCAGGGGGAGCAGGACACTTTCAGTGCTGACAACTCTTTCCTGCTGGGAGAGTAAAAGCCTGGCTCATCCTGAGCCAGGAGCAGTGTGCTAGGCTTATGTTGATCCCATTGTGACTCCTACAGAGGACTTAGTCCTGTTTTTGTACTTTTTGTGTGATATGTAAAAATAAACTGCGTAATTTTTAATGCAGGATACATACAGCCATTATTTTTCTGCTCACGCGTTTATTTACTTATCTTTATACTGGGCTATTGGTTCCATACGTCTGGCTTCTGCCTTTTGGATTCCATGTTTTTATTTCCAAGATTCATTATTCTTCCTTGCTTTTACCATGTTGTATCCATCAATGAATAGCAAAGAAAAGCAAATCTGGTATAGTATAGTCAGAGATTTAAAAGTCATAAAGACTTTCATTTGCTTGCTATACTGAATATGTGTTTCTCCTTCTGTAAAATGAGTATATCAGTGTGTGCCTTACAGAGTCATCAGAGGGAATAAGTGAGATAATGTGAGATAATGTGAGAGAGTCCACGATGAGAGCAGCTCCTTTGCCACCTTTTTCACCAAGTAATCTCAAATCTGTACATCAGGTAATACCAGCATTAGCTGAATTACCAGGCCTCATCCACAGCAGGGCGCATATGTATGTGCCCACATGTGTATATGCAATTTAATCACAACAACTATCATTCTTGACACTATCCCTATTTTACAGCAGTAGAGAAGGCTTACGAAATCAGTCTCGTTTACTCAAGATCACTGAGTGTGTGGCAGGAACAACATTTGACCCAACTGCAGTATACTTGGAGCCTGAGCCTAGAAGGTGGTCTGCCTCCTTGACCTTCTACGTGACCTTCATATCCTTCTCTTCAATGCATCACGTGTTCTCTTATTGTTTATAAGATATATTGATTTCACTCCAAATGCTTTTTTTAAGCAACATGTATATGAATAAAAGTTAGCTATTGATATTAAAATCCTGTTATAGATAAGCCATTTTCCGTGGCTCTCATTGTTGTATTACTGTAGAGCCCACAGCCACATTCTATCACTCTGGTGACCTTGCCTGTAAACACACTGACTTCTTGTCATCTTTGAGATTTCTGACATTTTACTACATATTTTCTCACTATATTTTTAGGCGTATCCATCCCCCATTAGCCTCTCTTTTCCTCTCCTATCTGTGTATCCTTGTACCTCCTCAGCTAGTCTACTTCCGTGTCTGTCTTCTGGGAGGGATTCTTTGTTTCCTCTCCCTCCCTTCCCTGCTGTCTCCCATATTGTGACCCACCGATTGGGGTACTTACAGGAACAAGAGTAAAATTACCAGCTAATGAAAATGGCCCCACCCCCCACCCCCCACCCCCAGAGCTGCCTATAGAACTTTATAAGTCCCTGAGTCCTCCAGAAATGGTGCAGCTAGTCAAGGATGCTGGTGGCTCTAGATGCAGTGGCAGAGTTAGGCCTAGAAGATGGAGCTCCACAGTACCTCCCCCCCCCCTTCCTCTGGCTCTTACCTTCTTTGAGCTCCTGCCTCCATGTTCCCTGAACTGAGGAGGAGTCGTTTATGCTTAGCCTTTGGACCACTTAGGACTTTCTGCAAGATGTCCTTTAAAATCCATTCTCCTCTCTTCCTTATGCCTTTTTTACATGTGGTATAGCCTTGTTGGTGATTTGTCATCCAACAGTGCATGGGCTGGAAGCTTGGTGCCGTGTCACAGTATCAGAGGTGGAGTGTGACCCTCTGAAAGGATAAATGCCCATCTCTTGGGAGTCTCTGCTGTATCCTCCTGAGAATATTGCATCTCCTGCTCTGTGTCCTCTCCCCTCTTGCTCCAGAAGCCAGTGCTGGCACTATCCATTTAGACTTTTGAAACTGAGCTTAAACTGCACAAACTCATCTCTCCCATTCCCTTCCCTTGCCCCCGATTTTCCTTCCTTTCACATTTTTTGAAGCAAGTCTTACACTGTAATCTATGCTTGCCCCAACTCTATGGCAGTCCTCCTGCCTCAGCCCCCAAGTGCTCTAAGTGTAGGTGTGAGCTACTATATCAGCATTCTTTATAAACTCGGCTTCAGATAGAGGAAGTTAGCGTTCTGTCACCCTACTCTGAAAGGAGAAGCAGCATTCAGCTTTTCCTCTAATCTCTCCATCATCTTGAGCTACTGGGAAGTGGTTTTGCACTGATGAAGCCTCCTTTTCACGGTGGTAAAGGACTCTGAAAAAACACTGCAGCAAAAGCAACTGGCCCCTGGGTCAGCAGGGATGGAGAAGGAAGGAAGCAGGAGCTTGAAACAGCTGGTCATGTTAGGACCACAGTCGAGAAACAGCAATGGATGCATGTTCAACTCACTTTCTCCATTTTATACACTCAGGGATTCCCTGTTCCTGACTGGGACCCCAGGGAATGGTCTCACCCACATCAATACTCTTCAGGCCTCCCAGAGGCCTATCTCCCCGTGATTTCAGATCTGTCACATGGACAGTACATACTACCATATGAGGCTATCTCTGTCATGGATCAGCATCCACAGTCCAACTTCCCTTTTGAGGAAGGGATGGTGTTTGGTTGCTAATGATTTATATTTTCATTTCCTCCTCCATTTTCTTTTGTTCCAGCGGAAGACTAAAACCTTGTAAGCACCTGATCACCTAAAGCAAGCCTCACCCCATCCTCCCCCTCCTATCCATGTGAAATCCCCGTGTGGTCTTTCAAGCCATTTGGACAAACTTAGGAGGCCCGGCTCACTTTGGCCTGTTCATATCTTCTGGGCTTGTGTGTGGTGTATACCACACTCTAAATTTCTCATAAGCTCTAACCTTTATTTTTTGTTATTTTGGTATAGACACAGTTCTCACTATCCCATCTTTTATTTGTACTTCTTTTAGTATTAGATTTTAAATTTTGTGTGATCTTCATGTTCACACGGATAGGAAGAGGAGGATGGGAGGTATGTTCACGTGTGTGCAGGTTCATACAGAGGCCAGAGCCTAGATCCCCTGGAGCTGCAGTTAAGATAGTTGTGAGTCAACCAGCTGGGAACCAAACTTGGGTTCTCTGAAGAGCATTAGTTATTCTGGACTACTGAGCAATCTCTCCAGCCCCTTAATATTTTAATAGCCTCCTTTTATGATTTATGCTTTTCTGGTTTTTCTTGCCTCTTACTCTAGATTGTCTCATACTCTTTATTCATTTCAACAAGCTTCGTGGAACCCCACAGAGAAGCAAATAGATTGAGCAGTTCTGGTCATCGGTTTGTAGCTTTTCAGCAAGCTATGATTCTTTAGCCTTAACAAATGATGTTACTTAAAGAGGAGATGATAGTTATTGAATATAATTTGACATTTTAACAGCAATGTGTTTGCTTTATGCCAGGCATAGTGGGACATCCAACCTTGTAATCTCATCACTCTAGAGGATTACTGTGAGTTTAAAGCCAGCTTGGCTACTTAGTTATTTAGGCCTGTTAGGGCCTCATAACAAGAACATATTTCAAACACAAGGCTTGGCTAACATGTGGGAAGTCCTGACTCCGTACAAAATTAGGTGTAATGGTATACACCTGTAATCCCAGTCCTTTGGAAGTAAAGATGAGCAGATGAGGAAGTTCATGGTCATCTTTTACACAGCACACTCTAAGCCAGACTGTCTCAAAAAAAAAAAAAAAAAATTCATTGCAGGCATAGTGCAATCATCTAGAATCCTACCACTTTTAAGTGACCAACACTTAGGGCTACATAGCAACCCCTCTTCCTAATGACAACCAAAAAGAAAAATAATAGTGTTATCAGTTGAAAAGGTAATGCATCATACGGATAAAATATTCAGATACACTAAAGCTAAGTGAACAAGTTTCCTTCTTACCTCAAGAACCCCTTACACACACTTCCCAGAAACAAATCACATCAACACTTCAGGTAACCTTCCAGGAATATGCAAAGCAAACATGAATAGATAAATAGAGTAATTTAAGGTCCACAGACAGGGCTTTCCAAATGGTTCAGCAGATAGAGTCACTTACTACTAACCTTTACAACCTGAATTGAATCCAAAGAACCCACATGGTAGAAAAAAGATAGAAAAAAGACTCCCAAAATTGTCCTCTGACTCCCCACATGAATCCTATGGCACAAATTTCCCAACTCCATAAATAAATAAATGACAAAAATAAGACCCATGCTCATCTTTTAAACTATACTTTTATATATGTTGTATATTTGCATGTTCTACAGCATGCTTGATCATAGACTGACTATCTTAGTGTGTGGACTGTACTTGTAATCAGTACTTGAGAGGGAGAAGGACCAAGAGTTCAGGATGCTGATCAAGATGGTGCACACCTTTAATTCCAGCACTCTGGAGACAGAGGCATGAGGACAGAGGGAGTAGAAGCACCATGCAGGGCTCCACACATATTTCTGTGAGTACGACAGGAATAGCCTTTCACGAGACTGCTTCAGTGAAACAGCTCAACTTTGTTTCAGAGTAAGGGGAACATATAGGCTTGGGCATCAACTGATTGGCATTTGCCAACGTGGTCCTACCATACAGCTGGAGTACAATACTTAATTATCATGGACAACGGAGGAGGAGCATTTGCCGGGAACTATGTCAAAGGTCACACTCAAGTCAGGCATCCAGGCTCAGGGACAGCTTCCAGATAAGGCCAGGTATCCTGGACTAGAGACACTGTACAGATAGGGTGAGGAGGGACTCCTGCTATGAAAGGACTCCAACATATTCCACCGCACTCAGAGAGCTATCTGGACAGGCTGAGCTGCAACCTTAAATGCAGGGCACTCCAAAACAGTCAGGCAGACCTCAGTCCCTTTGAGGCCAGCCTGGTCGACATAAATGAGTTCCAGGACATCTAGGGATACATATCAAGACCCATCTTCAAAAATAAAAGAGTTGAAGGTCATAGTCTACTGTATAGAAAACTCAAGGCTAGTCTTGGATACATGAAACTCTGGTCTCAAATATGAATTGTGTGTATTAGTGCAATGGTATCATCTATGCACTGTAGTATACTGTCATATATGTGTATATATTATAGTGTATGTAGACTATATATAATAACAAAACACTGTTGCCACAAGCTTTCTTGTCAGACTTTCTTTGGGACTGCCAGCGCCCCAATAACACAGATTTATTATTAACTATGAACGCTTGGCCTTTAGCTTGTTCCCAACTAGCTTGTAAACTTAAATTAACCAGCTTCTATTAATCTACATTCTACTACGTGGCTTTTTACCTCTTTTTTATTCTGTACATTCAGCTTCCTCTGTGTCTCCCTGGTGTCTACTGCCTTTCTTCTTCCCAGAGTTCCTCTCTCTACCTGGAAATTCCATCTTTTCTCTCCTGCCTGGCTGTTGCCCATTCAGCTTTTTATTAAACCAATCACAACACATATGCACACACTATAAACAAATATTCTGTAACACTATGTATGCCACATATACATACTATATGTAATAGTATATATCATGCTTTCTTAAAAACTTAACAAATAGCCAGGCAGGAGGAACCTCTGTGAATTCAAAACCAGCCTGGTCTACAGAGTAAGTCCCAGGACAACCAGAGCTACACAGAGAAACACACATACATACACCCACACCCACCCACCCGTACACGCACACACACATATATGTATGTATGTGTATGAATGTATGCATGCATGGACATGCTAATGTAGTCATGAGATTCAAATACTTTGCTCTAATTTTTTTCTCTGTTTCTTGTGGCAGTATCTGGCATTCAGAAGGTGCTCAATAAGTAGCTGTTGATTAAATCATTAGTTCGCAAAATGTACCTTAGCAATTACTCCCTGTCACACATCTTATTTTTTTAGCAATACATTTTATGGAATTTTCCAGATGTGTAATAACAGCTTCTCTGATAGACATTTTAGGCTGTGTCTTCTTCACAGACAGTGACTGAGAAGTTATCCTGACAACGCCTCACATTCTAATGCTCACACAAACCATTTTGATCTCTTCAAAGATATGACATAAAAACTGATCATCTTACTTTAAATTTGAGATTTTTTTTCCTTTTTGAATAAAACATACCAAAACTGTCTGAATGTAAAAAAAATATGTAAGAGCAAATATATGGTTCTTTCTGTAATAATAATAGTAATTAACTTAGTGGGTTAAGGTGACTGCTTTTAGAAAATGCTTCTTAGATGCTGAAGAGATGGATCAATGGTTAATGGCAATGGCTGCTCTTCAAGAGGACCCACATTCAATTCTGAGCATCCTCATGCAGGCAAAACTTTAATGCATATGAAATAAAAATAAATAGGTCACTTTTAAAATGCTTCTTAAGCAGGGCATGGTGTGCATGCCGTGGTCCATGCTAGGAGAGGGAGGCAGGAAGAATAGGAGTTCAAGGTTATCATCCACTAGGTAGTGAGTTCAAACCAGCCTGCACCACATAAGACTCTATCTCAAAAACAACAAACTTTCTCTGCTTTGTAAATTTCTCTGGAATGAACTTATCTCAATATGTGAATTAACTGTAGAAAACAATGATTTTTTTAAAAGGCAATTTGCTCATATGCAATTTACTTAAAGACAAAATTTTCTAATGATAAAACTATTGCTTAAGCAGAATAAGACTAAATAATTTATAACTTAGATATGTCCAGAGGAATTTAAAAGCTTGTCAGGGGCTGAAATCCGTAATTCATTAAAATTATTACCTGCCCTCACCCCACATTCACTGTTTGGGGGAAAAAAAGTTAAAAATGACAATTATTATTCAATGAAACATCCTGTTTGGTCTATAATAAATTAACTAGACACCCCAGCCCAAAAATCTTAAAAGATTTGAAGGAATCACTTAATCATTTGTTATGTGTAAATTTTCCCACCAACTTATAATCGTGGCAGAATCCTTGGTTGAGAATTAACAGAGATCTACCTTAAATGAAAGCAGAAACAGGAAGTGAGGAGCTAGGGAAGCTCCATAAATAGGGCAGCCACAAGCATGAGGGCCTGAGCCTGACCCCCCAGAACCCGCAGAAAAGGACAGGCATGATGCCTGTGGTCTCATTTCTGGGAAAATAAAGATGATCATGGGGCTCATTGTCCAGCCAGGTTAGACGAATCCAGGAGCCCCAAATCTCATAAGGAACACTTATTAAAAATATCAAAAATAAAACCCAAAATGGATGGCTTTCAAGGTTGGTTTCTGATCCCCAGGTGCACATTTGCGCACATGTAGACCTCCTCCCCCACCGCCCCCCAAAAAACCCCACACCCACACAGGAAACCCAGGGCTGAGGTTGAGGTTTGGGTACAGCTGCCAGAGATTTCCCACCACATCCTGGTTCAACTGGACCCGGTGTCTGCACCTGCCCCTTGAGTTTTCTCCTGCTGGGGGAGCCTTTTCATGCCTTCAGGAAAGATAACTTTGCAGGTTTGGACTTCAATTCATTCAGCAGATGTAGAAGACAAAAGCAGTTAGTTCTTTTTCCCATTGAGGACTAGGCCAATCTGAACGGCTGAAGGAAGACTAGATGTTGGAGTGCCCAAGAGAAAGGGATGTAGGATACAATGTTAAGATAATCCAGTCTGGAAGCTAAGGACCTAGTAGGAGGGAAGAGGGAGCAAACGCTGGATATGTATAGGACTGAATAGAATTGTCGAGTTGCTGAGGCCCAAAAGAGTGAGTGACCAGATACTTATTTTGATTTTTTTTATCCTTAGGTTTAACTTAAATTTATGACTGTTGCCCTGTGTATGTATGTGTTCCACCATACGGGTGCTGAGAACCAAGCCTGGGTCTTTTGTAAGAACAAGAAGAACACAACCACTTCTCTCCAGCCTCTCAGATGCTTGTTTTGATTTTTAACTTATTTTATGTGCATTGGTGTGAGGGAGGAATCCCCTGGAACTGGGGTTACAGAGTTAATCTGCCATGCCGGTGCTGGGACTTCAACCCTGATCCTCAGATCCCAGATAGTTGTTTTAAAATGCTTTAGTCATGCCATGGTTTTTAAAGCATCTTGTGTTCTTTTTTTAAGTATTTCTTTGGGTGGAGGGAAGGCATTACTCTAGAGAGAGGACAATACACAGGACTTGTTTCTTTCCTTCTACTATGGGAGTCCTGGGATTGAATTTAGGTCATCAGGTTTGACAACAAATGTCTTTACCCTCTGAGCCATCTCAACAGCGCCCCCCCCTTATTCTGTTGATGAGACTTTTTGTTGTTAATTTTGTTAACAATGCTGTCTGATGTGCCTGTAATCACAGTACCAAGTGTGCAAAGATAGAAAGAACTCATGAGTTTCAAGTGAGCTGAGACTGCATAAAGCAGTAGTTCTCAACCTGTGGGTTATGACCTCTTTGTGGGTCACAGGGCCTTTCACAAGGGTCACCTAGGACAACCCTGGATATTTTATATTTACAATATGATTCATAACAGTAGCAAAACTACTGTATGGGGGTGCTGAAGGTGTCAAGACAGTTTTCTCCATAGACCAGGTTGGCCTCAAACTCAGATCTGCCTGCCTCTGCTTCCCTGGGATTAAAAGGCATGTACTACCACTGCCGCCTGGCTAATTTCAGATCATTTTGAATGAACAGTATTTTCTAGTTCACATAATACTTGTAGAACGTGTTTAGTTTTCAGTGAGCTTTTGAAACTTTGTATTTGTGTGAGTTGTGTATATGCACTTGTGTGCATGCCACTGTGTGTGTGGAGAAGGAAATCAGGCTTGGCCTGACCCAATAAGCCTCAAGCCCAGTCTTAATCTAGTTGTTTTGAGGTTAGTATGGTTTTGTTTGGGGATTCAGGGTTTCACTATATAGCTCTGGATAGCCTAGAACTTGGTGGACTAGCCTCAAACAAATCTGCCTGCCTCTGCCCACCCCCCACCCAAGTACTAGGATTAAAGGTGAGCACTAAACACCCAAAAGTCTGTCCTGTACACTTGTTCTCATCAGAATCTCAGACTGTCCTGAGGTGGAGTCAGGGTGAAGGTTGCTGAGCTCTAGGAAAATGGAACCTTATACTGCATGCAGTCTCTTTGGTAGTACATATAAAACCTCAGGCATTTCCAGTTACAGAACTCTTAAAAAGAAAGTGAAGGTAGAGGTATGTCTTCAGATTCTGAAGACAAAAATAAAAAAAAAAATTGCTGATATTTTCCATAGCAAAACCAAGCATAACTGAAATAATATATAAAAGTTGATTTGTTTGGGAAAATTCCATAGAGATTGATTGGTGTTTTGGTGGGTGGTGATAACAGAAAATGAATTTTTAGTTTGCACAAAAATGATTACCTAAGACTAACAGAGGGTATCTATATAAGCTCTAAAATAATTCTCTATTTTGTATATAGAAAAGGAAACATGCTGACCATTATCAGAGATGCTTTGAAACAGTGGATTGTATAATAAATTGTTTCTGGTCTGTCTGGCCTGTGGTCCAGACCCACAGACTTGCAGTCCCACAGAAGCATACAGACGCTTATATTAATTTTACGCTGATTGACCTGGAGCCCAGGCATATAACTTGCTAACTCTTTACCCTTAAACTAACCCATGACTCTTATCCTATTTAGCCATGTGGCTTGGTACCTTTTCTCAGGGCAGCATTTCAACTTCTTTCCTCTGCATCTGCTGGCATCTCATCTGGCATCTCTCTGGTATCTCTGCTCTGCTCTTCTTGTTCCCAGAGATTTTTTAGTCTGGAAGCCCCACCCACACCTCCTGTCTGCCTTCAGTCAATCAGCATTTTTTATTAAACCAGTAGGCAGGACAATTATTTACAATGTAACAGAACATAGTCCCACTACAGAGCTGTACTTCAGTGTTAAGCTCAGATCAGAGTCAGAGAAATGAATCATTTCACATGTGGTGCTCTCAGCTTTCATGAAAATGGGGAGGGTAGCTGGAATCTTGGACAGAGGAAACGTGACATGATGAATACTAAATGCATCCAGGGTCATGAACAAACTGTAAACAACTTAGCATCCCTTCTCTGGAGAGACCCCTGTCTGTTTTAGAACTGTTCTGGTTTGTCAGATGTGTGCTTTAATCATGCCGAACATTAGAGAATATGCCTGACCTAAGCGAAGCTATAAGACCTATGGACACATTAGAGAAAGAATCTGACAGAGATGAGGCTCCAAAACCAAAGAAACTGAGATGGGTTGGAAGGGCTGGGCTGGACTGGGAGTTGGTTTGGTGGCAGGATGCTTGCTTTGCATGTGTAAGACCCCGAGTTTGATCCCCGAGGCTGTAAAATAATAAAGCCCAATTAACTATCCTATTATCTCATTGCTTTAGTGACATATCTTGGTCTAAACAAACAGCACAGAGGCAAAGTACATTCAGAAAGCTCTGAGATTGCCTGCCTTATCCACATGAAGCCCTGGGTTCAATCCCCAGCATTCTGGAGATGAAGGCAGGACATTCTTAGCTACATAGAAAGCTCAAGGCCAACCTAGGATACATGAATTGCTGTCTCAAAAAAAATGACACCTCACCTACTATGGTAAATGATGTGAAAATGGTCACATTTGTCAAAGGAGCACAGATCACTTAAGCTTAGTACCTCCGAGGATGTTTATATAGCAAGTAACAAGGGGTCAGTGTGCAACAAGAGCATTCTCAGGCACGCTGACAAATGTGGGTTTGAATTTACAATAAAAATGAGTCTGAAATAGCTTAACTGGGATGTGCAGTCTAAAAGCTGTGAAGCCTAGATGCTAATCATGACCAGTAACCTGGAAGTTCCTGGACAACAGAGAAGCCGAGAAATTAGAGAGAAAACTGCAACCTTAGCAGTGTGACACTTGGGAACATAGACCTTTTGTGGGGTTCAGTGGGGTTAGGTGGCAGAAATGGACAGGACAAAAAATGCAAGCCATCAAAAAACATTCCGTTTCTTTACAGTTTTTTTTTTTTTTTTTTTTTTAAGTGTTATGCAGGCTGGGTATGGTAATGTATGCTTTTAATCCTAGCACTCAATAGACAGAGAGGCAGGTGAATCCCTGTCTTGGGCTTTCTGTTGCTGTGAAGAGACACCATGACCATTGCAACTGTTATAAAGGAGAACCTGTAATTGGCTGGCTTACAGTTCAGAGGTGCAGTCCATTATCATCATAGTGGCACATGATGACACGCAGGCAGACATGGTGCTGGAGAAAGAGCTGAGAGTTTTACATCTTGAACTGTAGACAACAGGAAGTGAATGTCTCACTCGGTATTTGAGCATAGGAAACCTCAAAGCCCATCCCTACAGTGACATACTTCCTTCATCAAAGCCACACCTACCCCAGCAATGCTACATCTCCTAATAGTGCCATTCCCTTTGGAGAACATTTTCTTTCAAACCACCGTAATTCCTGCAAGTTTGAGGCCTGATTTACATATCCAGTTCCAGGCCAGCCAAGGCTATGTAATGATAGCCTGTCTCAAAAAAGAAAATGTAACTTAATGAACAGCATCCTTCTTGTTTTAACCTGGCCTTTAAAAACACATAGATGGTGCTTGAGATGTATATACATGTATATACACACAGGCGAAACGTTAATACACATACAGTAATACATCTATCTTAATTACTGTCCTATCGCTATGAGAAGGCAACTTTTACAGTGTTAGTCCACGACCATCGAGGTGGGAGCATGGCAGCAGGCATGATCCTAGAGCAGTAGCTGAGAGCTCATGAGAGAGATGGGGGGGATGGGGGGGATGGGTGGGAGCATGGCAGCAGGCATGATCCTAGAGCAGTAGCTGAGAGCTCATGAGAGAGATGGGGGGGGGGGATGAGAGAGAAACTGACTTGGCATAGGTTTTTGAGACCTCTATGACCTTAGTGAAATGCCTCTTAATTGTTCCCAAATAGTTCTACTTACTGGGGACCAGCATTCATATGTGTGAATGGGGGGGGGGCACTCTAATTTAAACCACCACAAATCTAAAACAATATAAGAAAAAAAATAGGTTTTCAATGTAGCTGTTGGTACAGTGTTTGCCTAGCAGTACAGGTTTGTCATCAAGAAGTTGAGGTAGAGGAATCGTAAGTTCAAGCCTAGCCTGGCTTATAGAGTGAGTGGAAGGCCAGCATGAGCCAATAAGACCCTGTCTCAAAAGGTCCAGGGATAGAGCACATATCTGGTATACATGAGATTCTAGATTTGATCCCTAATACAATCTCTACCTCCAAAAGACAGAATAGCCGAGAGCCATGGTTGAGGTTGTCACCTCCTGTAAAGTCACAGTGGACTCCTTAGTCTCGGTCACAACCATTGAGCTGCTCTGCAGTCACAGGCAGTGTATAAATGTATATGAATAGCTGCATTCCAATAACATTTTATTATAAACACTTCCATTTGAATGGCATCTATTCTTCATGTGCTTGGGAACAAAATTCTCCTTCATGCTTTCGACCATTTAAAGAGACAAAAACCATTTTCATCTTACTAACTGCACAACAGTAACCACAGACCACGATTTTGCAAACACAAAATTCCTCTTCCAGGTCATTTTCGTAAACAAAGCTAATGTGAGAATAGTGGAGTCAGGGGAGAAAGAATTTTAACGCTTACTTAATCTAAGGCCATGTGTAGTCTAAGAGAAGGAACAGAAGTTGAAACTGTCATGCTTGCTTGGTAACACACACACATGTACACATACATGCACATGCGCGCACGTGCACACACACACACAGGCATGAGTGCCTGCCTAGCTTTGGAAAACTCTTTCTGTGCTCTTAACCCAGCACAGCAGGAGCTCAGGCCAAGACTTTAACCTTTTCTGATCTGTCCCTAGCATGTCCTTGAGTTACTTGAAACATAAATATTCCCCTCTGGCATGATAGTTTCCAGTGGCCTCCATCCCATGTACCCCACAGAGGTCTATAAACACCAAATACGCACAAGTTTATCCAAACACGTGACATGCTGAAAGGCACACATTTGTCATGGGGTTCTGTGAATGCAGGCTAACAAGCGACGTTCTACAAAGTGAAATGTGACCCTACGAAAGAACACATGGCTGTAGCCATTGAATCTTTATCATTTATTATTTTTATTTGGACAACATATATACATATGTACAAAATACCTACGGTCAGAATCCTCTTTTATAATTTCATTTGATTTACAAAACGAGACAGCAAAATAACTTAGGTCACTAATACTGTACAAAAATAAAACTGATTAAACATTTGTAAAGATCAGTATCTTACAGTGTTACAGACCATTCATCCGCTGTGAAAGAACATCTTATCTACCCCGAGTGATGAGTCCTATGCTAAATCTATCTGCAATCTGACAAACTAATTGGTTTCTGTAATTGTAACTATCAAATATAATTCTCAAAAGAAGCATGATGTGAAGCTTAAAGCCAGGGCGTCATTCCATAATGGTGAAGGGGCTTTCTTCTTCCCTAACCAAGGAGAGGAGATATCGGAACTCTAAAACTAGTGTATTCTCCATGAATGACAACTACTTATAGTATTAGATAAAACGGCTTCTCTTTCTTTTTAAACACCTGCAATAGTCTTTCATAAAATTCAGTTTGGTTAAAAAAGTAAACAAAAATTACTATCCTGCATTTGGATTTTTATAAGTTAAATCCATGGTCTTTTTAATATAAAAAGTAATTGTTTCATAGTTTTAGTGTTCAATGAACTCTAGTAGTCCTATTTGAACCATATCTCCTTGTAGTAAATCTAATTAGAATGCTGGTTCCTGTTTTGCGATGCAAAACAGGACTTATCACAAAGAATAAAAAGCCTTGAGTTTATACGTTACGTTACTAGAACATAGAGAATATCAAATGTGTGTCTGTCAACAACTGGAAAAGGCAGGTAGCAACTCCTCCGGGAAGTAAATTGTGCATTTTAAAAAAACAAGTTGCTGCTTTTATATCCATCTAAGTGTTTGCCAAGAGCCACGTACAGATTTACTCCTGAAACAATAAAGATTGTCTTTCACGGACTTGGTTTTCCTTCATTTCTTTCTGTGAGGGAAAGCTGAGTCTATACAAGTTAGCAAGTTGCTAGGCAACCTCAAACTCCTCACTCACTAAAAGGCAGCCCGCAGAGTACCCTATGCATAGCCTTTCCATGAGCTCAGGAAGAAATAGGCAGCCTAACCTATTTCATATGGAAGAACAGATGTCCTCAAAACTTATTTTGGACACAGAAATTAAAATTTGGTTTAAAATAAGTGTTTCAAAATCTGAAACAGAGGTAGAAAGTGTTCTTTATTTTTCCTGACATGTTTTCTCGTGAGAAAACACTTTCCGTTTTAGCTCATGGACTGCTCCCAGTCCCTAATGTTAAAGCGGTTCTCTTCATAGAACCTACTGATGCAACTACATTGGTTAAACAGAAAACAGTGTGCTAGAGATGGCTGTCGTATTGGAAGTCAGAGTCAGCTGTGCCCCATGCCCACGCAGGAGCACCCGCCGCGGAGATGGAAGTGAGCATGTGCTGGGTGAAATGTGGAGCTCGTCAAAGGTGAGAACCCCAAGTTTACACACCATGTGCAGCACATGGTTAAACTAGAGTGCACCATAGCTCCCCGTTTTAAATATCAGATAAAATCATCAGAAAGTGATATTTCTGAAGGAAAAAAAATGTAAACATTTCCCCACAATCACTGCTGACTCCTCTCGATTGAGGTTTTTTGTTTGTTTTCATTTTTTTTTTTTTTCTTTTTAAGCTATGAAAACTGAGTTTGTTTTTCTGGCCATGTAAAAGCCAAAATTAAGTTTTCAGTAAATGGCATAGGATGGATTTAGTGGTTCAGGCCATTGTAGACACCTAGATATAAGCTAAGTAGTGGTGGGGCCACTGATGCAGACAGCTGGTGATGTGATGTCACTCACGTGTATTTCTTTGACCTGTGTTCACCATAAGGGGCTGTTCTGCAGGGTCGCCTTTGAAATTATTGTGGTGTCTTCCCTTGATACTTACAGGGGCAAACTTTTTCATATTTCAGCTCCCTTTCCTTTGATATAAATAACTCTTGCTCCTCAGAGTGAGAGTCTCGTAGGAACACAAGAAGGCGATCAAGAAATGCCCCCCCCCCCAAAAAAAACAACAACAAAAGAAAACAGGCATTTCCAGGCCTGGTGAAAGTTATGCACCCATTTATCAACTAATGCTAGACAGAGCCAAAAGCTCCTGCTCTGTGCCCTGGTGCTGTGAGTGTAGTAGAACGAGGTTATTCGAAAGGATGGGGAAATTCAAATTTATGAAGTTAAAATTGCTTGCTCATTTTTGCATCTTTAAACACTATCTCCCCCTCCCCCCCACTCCTCCTCTTCCTTCTCAGCACGTTTTTCTACATTCTGCCCTCACATCTCTGCATGAGTTCTCAGGGAAACATGTATACTGTAAAATAATGCAGATTATAACGTAGTGTCAGACAGAACAGGGTCTGCTTCTACCCTCAAAGCATGTGTTTACCTTATTCACCCTCAGTATCAGAAAATAAAAGTGCAGTTTATGTTCAGATAGTACGATTCATACAAAGCAGGGTTTGAAAGTTCCAGACTTATCATGACCTCAAGAAGGTTTGTCTTGATTAGTGTAAATTCGGACTCTGTTTATCCATTGACTATGAGTAACTTTTTGTTTTCTGTTTTCAAGTCTTTAGATGACAGATCATGCTGGAGTAGGTGTGCTCTTGCTTGCATAAAAGACAGCTGTGCTATGGAGGGGTTTTTTTTTTTGTTGTTTTTCTTTTTTTAAATCTCGAAAGTTAAAGTGATTCAAGAGAGTGGTGGTTCTGCTAAACAAACTGAAGCACACTGGTCGTTAAACATGAAAAGAGAAAAAAAACAATTCTGAAAGTCAACGAGCATCCAGGACCCAGAGTCACTGTGGGAGGCCAGGGGTCAACTCACCCAGTAAGACATATGTACACCAGTGTGAATCTGCAAAATCCTACCCCAGTCTTGGCCTTGCCCCCCTCCCGCCCACCCCCCCAAAACAAAGGAGAAAATACCAAAAGCATCTGCCTGCCCTCCAACAGTCAGAGACGGTTCCAAATTGCCTCTGCAAGGGGACCGGATGTTGACTTTGATCTTAGGCTACCATGTGCTTTTTGGAAACAGTGCAGGGAGAGTATCAGAATATTGACCAAAGAGCAGTGACCTCTGTGGCCGGCGCGCCTCTGCTGGGGCGGGTTTCCATGTGTCCGTCTGTTTCCTGGGAGCTTTGTCCTTCCGGGGGGACCAACCATCTCTGCCTGGCTACCATGGGGAGCACCTCACAAGGGGCTGGCAAGCGCCTTTTTTGATCGCTTGATCATGCTGGGGTGGAACTCGGTGTGACGCCGGGCATGCTTGGTGAGGTGGTCACTCCTCATGAATCTTTTCTCACACAGCGGACAGCGGAATTGCTTTTCGCCAGTGTGGGTCCGGTAGTGGCGGGTCAGCTCATCCGAGCGCGAGAACTTTTTAAGGCAGTCTGGCCATGTGCAGGGAAAGGGCCGTTCACCTAAGGGAATCAAGACAGAACACGGTTTAAAAGGCATGTCAGAAACGTGCTGAAGACCATCTATGGGTATAACAATGCCTATGACGCAAAGGATAAACCCTTTATCGTGAGTTTTATGGGCTCTGCTGTTTTCGTCCCAAGTCTCAGCTGAAGTCCTAACACCTCATATCCACAACTCAGAATGTGGCGGTATAGTTGTTCCCCCATCCATACGGTCCACATCTGGATTCAACCAGTAACGAATGGAAAAATATTTGGAAAGAAAAACTGTCTCATGTACTGACTTCTTTACTGTCATTTTCTTCATGATGAAATGCACAACATTTATGATATTATTCATATAAATCATTATATTTATTAGTGTAAGCAAATGCAGATATATTCATTCTATGCAAATTTAAAGATTATATGTGTGTGTGCACATGGGCATGTGTGTTATGACATTCATATGTAGGCCAGAGGGCAAGTTTGTGGAGTCAGCTCTCTTCCATTTTTACGGAGGCTCTGGGACTGAACTCAGGTCACCAGACTTGAAGGGAAGTACTTACTACCTGCTCAGCCATCTCACCATCCTAAATGCTCACATTTTCCTTTAGGACTTTCTACCTGAGGCACGGAAAGGCTTGGCCCCTATACCAAGTCCTTAAAGAGGTAATGGGGGTGAAATGAGGTCACTGGGGGTGAAACTATATAAAGAGGGGAACAGGGCAGGGACATCACAGCACAATGGGAGAAAGCAGCCATTCTGAGAGAGACCTCAGTGAGCATCCAGACTCCAGAGGACTGTTGACTCCGTCATAGGATGTTTGTTGCCCTCTTCCTGCATCCCTGGCAAGCTAGGCAACTGAGAAATGGCCCAGAGCCCTTTATGCAAATAAGCTTGTTACTTGTATCCAATGACCACTCAGAAGTCTTTTTTTTTTTTTTTTTTTAAACCTCCTAATTTTGTCCCACACATTGTTGATTTCAGGGGATCTTCAGATCAGGCCAAAGGCCAAGCCCTTTGCTACACTTCCTGGCATTGTAGAGATGAAAGTAGAGAACTCAGAGGCCATCTTCCCTCCCACAACAGGCATTTCCTCAGACCTCCCCAGGACTGTAGGCACCTGGCATCTACCAGTAAGTCGGATGACAGGATGGTGTGGCGGCAGCCTGGCAGGGCTTGAGGGTAAGCTGCAGCCTCTTCCGTTGTGAACCGTGCCCTCTTGCAAAGCCACCTTCATAGTCAGTCAGCACCTCACCAGGCATCTCATCCTCAGATTAAACAACTCCACAGTCCCTCCCGTAAGTGCAGGCAGAGAGCCGGGGACACCCATTCATTGCTTCACTGGCATCTCAGGGTCCCCCACAGGGTGGCCATCATGCAGTTGAGAAAATGGAGATGGAGAGGATTAAGTTACTTGCTCAGAAGCCATGAGCTCACTGTCTGGCTGATGCCAAGCCCTAGGCTTCTAGCTATTCGGCTGCTTTGCTTCTAATGGGTTATGAGGACCCGGCAATTTCCCCACATCCCTCCTGGTCCTGACTGCTTTCTTAGGTTGGAGTCACACTGTGTTCCAATCTTAAAATGCAGGTAGGTCCCACCTGGAAAACATGCTAATGGCAGCATTAGGAGATGCCCACTCCTTCGACACCCACCGAGATGCTAGCAAGAGTGATGGAACTGTCCTCACCTCAGAAGGATGCTTACAAGCACAAAAGTACACTGTTAAGACAAGGACCTCAGTTGCTCTTGCAAGTACGTGTCATCACCCTGCTCTGGGACTACCTGCCTGCCCTTCACAGTGTTCCCAGCACAGCTCAAACCAGCTGCTTCCTGTTTCCACATGGCTCTCCAGGCACGCCTTCTGGAGGTGTGAGGAGTGATCATTTTCTCACACCTGTCTAAGGCTTGCTGGAAGCTGGAAAGGCACCACAGAGGCTGGGAGCTGTCCAGCACGGTGCATCCGAGTTGTCGGAAAACCAGTCTCAACCTTCTTCACCTGCAGCAATGAGATGCAGAAAGAAGGAACCCAAGCTGGACAACTGTCCAGCCCTTGCAGGAATCTACACATGCTACCCATGGCATTTTTTATGCTTAGGTCAATGCTCAGGTCAGAGCCCAGGTCTAACACTGCCCAGCCTACTCACTCTTACGGGAACTCAATTGGGCAAAGCACGGCTGTAGGCAAACTTAGACTAAATCCTTACAGCAAGAATGCTGGAGCCGAGCACAGATGAGAGCGGACAGCTCAGAGAGTTCCTGAGGGGGTCAAGAAGAAAAGGTAGCAAGAAAGTTTGCACTGAACAGTCCAAAACAAGCAAACACGGGGGCTGCAAACTCTTGGTGAACAAAATGCATCGCACCTTCAGCACATCCTAGAGCACAAATTGAAATCCAGATTGTGACAATGCTCTATGATTGTGTTCCTTGTGGCAAGGAAAATATTCTACGTGACTTTTGTATTACATATTATGCCTAGCATTTATCGAATGCCCAGTGCCAGTGGGGGGGGGGGGGCTCCAAGACCCCCACCCCAACATGGATACCATAATCTAAAGACTTTCAAGTCCCTTGTATAAGATCATATTTTACATTTCCGTATATCATAAGCACATCTTATATACTTTCAATGATCCCTACACACTTATTCAAATAATTGTTATATTTCATTGTTTAGGGACTAATGAAAAGAAAAAAGATTAATACATGTTTGGTAGAAACACATTTTCCTGAAGATTCTTAATCTGTATTTGATTGAATCAACTGATGTAGAACCTGTAGATACTAGGCCAAGTAGGTGTGTAAGTAAGGAGGTATTTATTTTTAGACCACTAATATTGACCAACAAAACCTTCTCAGAAGTTAAGTCACTGACTGTTTTAGAACTGGGTTGCAGCAAAGTCCTTCCAACTGCAAAAGAAGCACCTATAGGGAAATACTTTTATAAACAATGGCATGTTAAAAATATGACAAATCTGGGCAGTGGTGGCACATGCCTTTAATCCCAGAACTCAGGAGGCAGAAGCAGGCAGAGCTCTAAATTTGAGGCTAGCCTGCTCTACTGAGCTAGCTCCAGGATAGCCAGTGCTACACAGAAAAACCTTGTCTCAAAAAAACAAAATAAATAATAAGAGAAATAAAAGACAAGCTGGGCTTGGGATCCGAGTACCAAGGAGATTGAGGCAAGAAAATATGTTGGTGGTAGCCTGGACTACATAGTGTGAATCCTATCTTTAAAAAATTATATATAAACATTATGTATAATTCATATTATAATATCATGAAAAAATGTGAGATAAAATTCATAGAATAAGCTTCAAGTTTAAAAAGAGACAAAAACTCTTGCTTTTACCCTTGGAACCTCTATCCACTGCTCTGGTGATGCTCGGTAAAAAACACCAAGAAGGCCTAAAATAAAGCTTTTATCTTCCCAGAGCTTGTTGGTGAAGTGGCTTTCTTGGCAGTGTCCTATATGGTTTAGCTTTCTCACAGGCACCTGTAGTTGTGAGTCAACTGGGTCAAGGAAATGAGGGACTAAACCCATAATCTGTGTCTGAATACAGGAGGAAATGTTCCCAAGGGCCACTCTGCCAAGGAGAAAGGAACTTCCCTCATTTTGAAGATGGCTTGCTGCATGCTGGGCTTGGTAGCTCATGCCTTTGATCCCAGCACTCTTGACATAACGGATCTCTGTACGTTCCAAGTTAGCCTAGCCTATAGTTTCAGGATCTCCAAAGCTATTTTACACAAGGAAACCCTATCTCCAGAAACCAAAAAAAAAGAAAGAAAGAAAGAAAGAAAGAAAGAAAAGCGTCACGAATCAGCTGTAGGGACCACAGGAACATTCTTCATGCTTACACTTTATATAGAGATTTTCAAGGGTACTTAGGGTTCTTTCTCATGCGACTCCCTCCTAATAATCACGTGATATTTGTGGGTCCCCCCCCCTTTGCTTCTAATCCAGCTGCTGTCCTTGGGGGAGCCTCCCCACCTCTGACAGTTGGGCACCAAAGTTGACCATTCTTAAGCAGTTAACAAAGCACAATGCTGCTGTAAACAGCAGGTTTGAGTCTTACAGGGTACTTTCTGAAAAAACATCAGAACTTTGGAAAAGCATCAGACAGGGCTTAGCAACCTACAGCCCACAGGCCGGATCAGGCTTGCCAGAAACCAATACAAAATGGTTAAGAACAAGAGAAGGGCCCTCTGTGTCAAAGAAGTGGGATAATATCAGCCTCCATGACTAACTGGATCGGTCCACAGTCACCTGAAGAGTGATATCCTCTTGGCAACCGTGCAAGCACATGATAAAAACAGCCGGTGGTATACATGCAGGCCTAACTCTGACTGGGAAGCTACTTACTATTTTCTCCTCTTCACCCTAGAGAGAATGTGCACAGAATTATGGGATACAAGATGATATGTGAACGGCAGAGACAATGTGTCAATTGGCAAAGTGATACGAGCTTTGCACCTACAAAAGTATAAAACAGAAGCCAGGCATGATGGGCACACCTATCAACCCGACTCTTGGGAGGCTGAGGCAGGAGGTTCGCTGTGAGTTCCAGATAACCCTGTGCTAAACAGCAAAAGCCCATCTCAAAACAAAAATCATTATGCAGAGGGAGGAGGCTGAAGGGACCTTGCTGAGAAAACAGGCCTAGGAACTGTGGCCTATCACATCACAGTTTCACTCAAACGGGAAAACCAAGTCAGGCTCACTTAGGGCTGAGGTCAAAGGGCAATCAATGGTCAGCTTCTCCATGGTACTCACAGAAAGGCAAGCATCCGTCAGAGGATCCTTAAGTCCATCTACAGTGTTAGAGTTACCATTCTCCTGAGGGAAAAGCAGGCTTGTGCCAGAGTTTGTTTCCGGCCTTCTCAGGAAAACACACCCAGAGGCAATAACACAATACACTCTGCCTTACTAGAACAGAGCTAAGAGCCCGAGTTTCTGAATTCTCATTATTTACATCGCACTCCCCGCCCCTCACAGCACAAGCTAAGCACCTCTTCCTCACAGACTCTTGTGAGAGTGGAAAATAAACTTGACCAAAAAAGCTGTTGAACTTGGCACAACATGAGTAACAGACTTGCTCTGTGGAGACAACTAGGCCTCTGGAATGCTCCCAGGCCCACCATGGCAGGAGACAGGCAGAGCTGGGTCTTCCAGCTAATTTCTTCACATAGCTTCTCAGAAGGAATTTCCTAGCTATTAGCAATTAGTCAGTCCTAATGGACTGGATCGCAAATGCCTCTCAGAGGTCCCTGTGTTGAAGGCTTGGTCCCCAGCTGACGGTGCTATTATGAGGTGATGGGTAGGCTAGAAAGTGGAACTTCCTCATGGGGGAAGTTAGATCACAGAGGCTATATCCTTGAAGGGCAGATTGGGACTCTGACCCTTCCTCTCTCCTAATCTCTCAGCTACCATGAGGTGAACATCCTCCACTACCCCACACACTTCCACCATGATGCATTGCCCCACAGGCTCAGAGAAACCCAGGCAAGCAACCATGGCATACTCGTCTGAAAGCATAAGCAAGATAAACCTTTCCTCTTGAAACCGACATGTCTCAGGTATTTTGTTACAATGACAGAAAGCCAGTTGATACAATTGATGGCAAACAGAGCTCATTCTTATTGGGAAAGTTCTGAAGAGGATGGAGCTGAGACTCCAATATATAAGAGGAGGCCACAGTGCTTGGCAGGTACGCAGCCTGCCCATTGGACCTTCCCAGTCCCACACAGGCTCCCCTGGCTTCTCTGAGTCAAGGCTGCCACTGAAGTCAGAGGCCTTTGTCTCCAATACCTCCTTCTCCCCGGTTTTTCTTCTCTTCCCTTCCTTAGTCAGAGAGGACGACAAGGTAACAAATGCAAAATCAAATGCTATCATTGCTTCTCTCTGGCCAAAGCCAACCACCTAGTAATCTAAGGGAAGGAAGCTTCCTTTCCTGATAAAAAGGTCTCCAAGTGCCCATCAAGAATCACTGCTTCCTGCACGTGCATTAAAACCAAACCTGCTTCTTCAGGAAAAACAGGCTTGTTTTTTGACAGGGGAAAACAAAACAAAACAAAACAAAAATCCCCACTAAAAGTCTATGGAGAGGGGGAGATAATTTGGTATCGGAAAATACATTACTGCTAGCGCACCTACAGATGCACACTTTGACAGATGCAAGATGCTTGATAAAACTTAATGTTCCTCCCTAATAAAAGCTTTCTGGAAAACAGAAAGGAAATTATTTAGCAAATTTAAAGAACACAAACCTGAAAGCTTCCCTCAGCACAGGTCAGTAGTAAAATAAAAGTCCAAAGCTGTCAGGGACACCTGCCTTGTCATTACACTGGAGAGTGGAGTGGATCAGTTAGGTTAGGAAATGAGAGGCACAAACTCTATGATTTGCAGTCCATACAACCTTTTTAGGCTGAAAGGTCAAGAAAACTGGGGGTGGAGGGTTCCCATCTCAATTAAAAAAGCAGGAGCCACGGCTTTGATATGATGTGCTCAGGAGCGGCCAGGATGGACCTGAAGATGCAGAACCACAAGGACCAAAGAGAATGCATAATAGAACGTAGTTCTCATGTCCTCGGAGGGTGTAGCTTACTTGTGGACACCACAGTCCTGCACAAGCTCATCACGACATTCACATACACTGTAAGAATTTCTTTTTCTTAAACTTGGCACATTTGTGAAGTTTATTTGTAAGAATAAATATGCCTGGCTTGCAAGGAAAGTTCTGCAGAACAGTAAGTGCTTGTAGGACTATTTATTAAAATGTATTATCAAAGCTCTAATAATTAGGATTCTGAGACACCAACTATGCGGAACTGAAACTGAACTGAACTGAAAACTAACCCAAGAATCTGCCGGGACCGAGTGCATGATTTAGTACAAACTAAGACTACGACTTTATAGGAATTTTGCACATGGTAATGGAATATTTCAAGACAGTGACTATATATATACTCATAATAACGGGAACACCAGACAAGAAGTTAAATATGCAATCCTTTCTTGTATTTTTTACTTAAAGGAATTCTAATGGTAAAAATAATAAAGATAAAAAGTAAACAAAATACCGGTCAATGTTTTTTAATCATGATGGAAATAAAGGCTTTCTAAACATGAAGACATAAGCAAAATCTAAGGGTTTTTTTCCCTAGTTTTGTTTCGAAACAGGGTCTTTCTCTGTGTAGTCTGGTCTGGTCTCAAATCCAGATTCCACATGGCAATATGTATGTATGAAACTTCATATACATTATAAAACTTTATAAAACAAGAACTTGAGCAATAAATTAATAAAATTATTTCACATATTAAAGATTAAGATCTGTAATACAATTAAGACAGTTGGAAATCAAATAGGAGGGCTCCAGCAAGGTTCTCAGACAGTAAAAATGCTTGCTGTGCAACGCTTGTCACCAGAGCTTGATCTCCAGAACCCAGGAAAAAGAGACTGAGCAGTGCACATCTGTATTCTCAGCATTCCCAGAGAGATGGGCAAGAAAAACAAAAGAATTGCTTAGAAGCTGGAGGACCAGCTTGTCTGTAGTATGGAGAAACAAGAGAATCTATCCTGAAACATGCTGAAAGAAAACCAACTCCTACACACACACACACACTATACATACATACACACACACTATACATACATACACACACTCACTATACATACACAAACACACATACACACACACTACATACACAATGCTTATAATAAATTAACAAGACACTACACAAAGAACTACAGACAACTAAGAAGAGCCAGGAGTGGGAGAGGTGTCCTCCCCAGGGAAGAACACACCAGATGGACCAGCCCTGAAAACACACACAGAGGTAACATTATACAGACTGAGGGGGGTTTTGTGTTGTTTTGTTTTGTAATGAGTGCTCTGCATGTATACCTGCATGCCAGAGAAGGGCATCGGATCTCATTATAGATAGTTGTGAGCTACCATGTGGTTGCTGGGAATTGAGCTCAGGACCTCTGGAAGAGCAGCTAGTGCTTTTAATCCCTGAACCATCTTTCCAGCCCCTAATAAACAGGTTTAATTTAGAAATATACATATATGCACATACAACAATTAGTTTTTAAAACACACCATAAAATTGAAGGAGAGGAGGGAAGGATGTGTGGGAGGGGCTTGAAGAGAGAGAAGTAGAGGAAGGAATGAAATTACAAATTTAAAAATTTATGTATAAAACGATATCTTGATGGCTGGATGAGAATGTAGATCAGTGATACAACACTTGCCTAGTATGTGCAAGGGCCTGGGTTCAATTAGCACCCCTGGGCTAGGGAGATAATACAGAGCTTGCTATGAAGACCTGAGTTCAATCTCTGGCATGTGCTTAAAAAAAAAAAAAAAAGCACTGGGTATAGCAATAAGGGCATGTAATCCTAGATTCCTAGCTAGATAGTTTAGCTGAATTGGACAACTCAAGTTCAGACACAGGCCAGCCTTTAACTCACTTTAACATAGTATGTTCTAGGACCTCGAATTTAATAAACTAAATGAGGGAAGGAAAACTATGGTCAGGATGTAGAGTATGAGAGAAGAATGATTTTAAAAAACATGACACTTGAGGTCAACTTCTGACTGTCACTCTAGTATGCACACATGCACCTGCACATGAACACATACATACATACTCACTCATACAAAATAATAGCTTAATGTAATAAAAGTGGATAAAGACGCAAATAGAAAATTTACAACAGGTACCAATGATCAAACAATTAACTAGGCATGGTGGGGTACAGCTCTAACCCTAATACTCTGGAGGCTGATGTGGGAAGATAACCATGAATTCAAGTCCTGCTTAGGCTACACAGTAAGACCTTGTCTCAGAATAAAATAATAAAAACAAATTAAAGAAACAAACAACCTAACAAAGTTATCAAAACATGTTGACTAAGGCACCAATGAGCCAGGGATGGTAGGTCGCATCTACTGCCCAGTACTTGAGATACTGAGGCAGGAGGATTGCCATGAGTTTGAGCCTACTTAGTGAGACTCTGTCTCCAAATAAAAAACAAAAAGAGAGAGAGGAGGAAAGAAAAAAGGAGTTGGGGAATGGCTCGCTCGGAGAGTGGCTGCTTCCTAGCATGCCTGATGCTAGGGTTTGATCCCCAGAACCACATGAACCAGGCATGGCGGCACATGCTTGTAATGGCAACACTTGGGAGACAGAAGCAGGAAGGTCAGAAATTCAAGCTCATCTTTACAGTGAGGCCTAGTGAGCTTGAGGTCAGCAGATACAGAAAAGGAGCAGCCACCTCCATGCTCCAGTACTATCATGTGCAGATACAGACAGACAGATATAGATAGATAGATAGATTATAGATATCTAATATTTAAAAGAGCATGGTGACGTATACCTGCAACCCTAGCATTTAGCAGGCTACACCAGGAGGCAAAGTCCAAATCCAGCCTGGTTTACACAGTAAACTTAAGGCCAAACTAAGTTATGTGAAGACATTATCGCAAAAACTAATAGTTTTCTATGTGAATATATACATTTACTGGAAACAATGATGCATTTGAGCTTAAGCTATTCCACAGATTTTCGAGAAGTATTCCAAGATCGGTTGTTGTGGCACATGCCTATAAATCAGCACTTGGGTAGATGAGACTAGACTACAGAGTGTGAGGGCAGTGACATAGCAAGACTCAGTCTCAAGAAAATTTTTTTAAAAAGGAAGAAAAAGAAGAAACCAGGTGGATCTCAGAGTGTAGGGCCAGTTTACATAGTGAACTCTAGACTGGGGGTTGGGGAGGTGGGGGGGGGTTGCTATAGTGTTGCTTGTCTTAAATCAAAACAAAAACCTCTCAAAACAAATCAAAGTAATGTGTTTTGTAGGAGCAGAGATGCACTTCCTTCAGAGAAATTCGTGGGTACTCTATAGGTGCCTAAAGGAAAAAAAAAATTAGAAGTCACTGTTTCCTACTCATTAGAAAGTGAGAACCTCGGGATATACATCTGCTGCCTCACACTTCCCACGTCTCCTTTCCTCCTTTTCCATATATGACCTAGAAATGGCCCTAAACAATAACAAACACAAGCACCCCTCCTCCTGAATGGTGTGCTATGCCTCACGTCCATAGGGCTGTCCAACTATTGCCATCCTTGCTAGGCAGAGTGCCAGTCCAAGAACACGAGCTTCGATCACGGTGCTTGGGTTCCACCCAGACCTGCCCACTTCCCTGGCTGTTCACTGCAACCTTTCCTGACCCACGGAAGATCTGAAAGGGCCAGACAAGCATAGCTACCTCCATTCTCCAGAACTCTTGTGTGCAAACTAACATAACACAGTTTGTGAACTTCTCAGACAGAATCTCATCTTCCCCTCTATAAATTGTTCTCATGAACACTGGGCTCAAAAATCAAGACATCATAAGTCTCCTGCTCACCGGAAGTATTGCCTCACCTAAAGATGTTCTGAATGAGCAAGGGTGCCTGGCTGCCTCTGAAAGGACAATCCCTCTCCCCCCAGCACTACCTGCTCCACCTCTTAGTCCTTTTATGTTTGGATTTCTTTTGTTTTGATGTGAGAGATCAGTGCTCACGACTGTGGGTACCACCCATACTGTGGGTATCTGTGGGAAGGGAAGCAGCTTGTGCTCCAGTGGAGGCTCTTAAAAGGAAGTGGGTGTTCCCAAGGCATATGCACGACAGCCACTTCGTATTTGGAGTAAGCCTCACTGCTTTTGCTTGCAAGACCCCCACACTCAATAGATCTGTGAGAAACCCACAGGCAAACAAGATTCTCGAGCCTTTGGGGACTGAGTACAGCAGGAACTGAGTCTTGTGGCCTCATCTGGGAAATTCTAAAAGTGATGCGGAGGCAAAATATGAACTGCCAAACAGGTATTTTTAAACACAAGAAAGGTCCGCATCTACCCTTCACTAGAAGGCATTATTTAAGTCAGTCACAGAATTTAGAGCTGAAAGCTCCTACCCATACTCCAAAGGCCCCACAATCACACAGCCAGTTCCTCAGAAACTAGATCCCAGTGTCCATGAGCTAGGTCTCAGGTCTGCATGAATCGGCCCAGTCTACTGTAAGAAACTTGAAAAATGAATGACTGAGTGAGCCTCCAATGTCAGACAAGAGACAAATGCTCGGTAACTATCTCAGACACACCGATGCTCTTCCTCACTCCATTTTTATGATTACTGATTTCTAACCATCTGGGTTTCAGAAACAGCCAGCTCAAGGGGCAGGTAATTTGCCCAAGGACATTGCATAGAAATGCATGACCAGTTCCAATGCCCACTTCAGTTTTGTGCATACAAAGAGATGAGATACAAGGGAAGAGCCAAGGCTTGAACTGAAGGCAGAGAGAAACTTTCTGGCCCTTTCCCCCATATGCATTGTTAGGAGGCAGGAGTGGCATGGTTAAGGCAGTTAAGTGGCCATCCTGCTGGCTTTTAAGTTTCAAAGCAACATTTTTTTTTTTTTTTTAAATGTAGAACACAAAGCCTAGAGCTATGACACATGTCTGAAATTCCAACATTTGAGAGACAGAGGCAGGGTGACTGGGAGTTCAAGGTCATCCTTGGCAGCATAATGAGTTAAGGTAGCCTGGGTTACATGAAGCCCTGTCTTAACAGACAAAAAGCTATATACCTTCAGCTTACTCTCCCTGAATTTGCCAACACTTCCAAGACCTTGAAGTACGCATGCCCCTGTCCTACCAAGGCTCCACTTAGAATTTATGACTCTAAGCCTTAGATCAATAATACAGAAGCAACAGGCTTCAATAGAGACTGAACTTGGAATTTTGATCGTTTCCTGGGCTCGATACCCTCTGCTGATTCTGGGCAGCAGTAAGCTTTAGCCCCTAGCCAATCACAATTGGGAAGGAAGCTCTATGGTTCATAGTGGGCTGTGCTGCTAAGTTGTGATGTTTAGGCTTACACCAGTCCTTTCTATTTTCTATGCTATCTTTAACCTACAATAAATAGGCTTGTGATCAGAACAGGATTCGAAGAACGGCATCTGTGCAGATGTTAGGTCTCTAGGGAGCGCCAGAGCTCTTTGCTTCATTTTAAAGACAGATCATGAAGTGCTTAGGAAAAGCTACCTTCATTCTGCCTTCCTAGATCACAAGCAAAGCTTGTGGAAACTCAGGCTAGGCAGGCCCCAGGAATGGTACCCGAGAGGCTGGACGCCTGTGGTTGAGTGGATCATTTCTCTATGCAGACCTGGGTTTCCTTCTCCCTTCCAAATGGGTAGAGGAAGGACTAGGTGCCACTGGAGGAAGACAGTGTCACAGAGCCCAGGGTATCAGTGAAGATAGAACGTACAGTGGTGTATGACAACCATGCTGCAGGAAGGCTTGTCACATAGATGATCCTTTACGATCCCAGAGCCAACAGGTGAGTTTACTATTATAGATATTACTCAAGGAAAGAAAGGCAAAGGACTTCAAGTTAGAGTGGCTTTGCCCTAGAAAGACAATACAAGGGCATACATTAAGAAGCCATTTCTATAACTCCAGCACTTGGGAGGATGAGGCAGAAGAATCACCTTGAGTTTGAGGCCATGTGGACTACAGAATACTGTCTTTGAAAAATACTCACTGGCCCTAAATAGAGAAGTGACCAAGAGCTCCTAAGGTGTCAAGGTAGTTATTTTCCAACAGCAGAAATGGGGAGGGTTATATATGCACTCTACCAGCTAGTTAGGCTGTGACAGATGAGGATTAAAAGTGACAGATGATGCTAACACCATCATTTGTCTCCAGCTTCCCCTCTAGGGCCTGCACAGGGCTGGTACCAGCCTATGGCTGTGATGACACCGCCTTATTCCACATAGGTCGCCAGAAACAGCTTGAACCACTAATTCCTGCGACAAAATGAGTCACAGATTCCCCTGGCTCAGTGTTCATCTCCAAAGACTATGAAGTATAGGTCTGAGCTCTCCAAACATGAAGCAGCCTCACTACCATGTCCCCACAAGCTCTGGCCAAGTGGCCCAGGCTGGCCTTAGATGCTCTCAGAATCCATTCCTCCTGTCTAACCCTCCCCAAGTGATCCATTCTGTTATTGCCTTTGATGCACCAAGCACTGAAATGGACAATCTGGAGTGTAGGTCATGTAAACACTCTTGAAAACCATACTGCTGCTGCTGCTAAACTTGTCCCATGTGAAGTTTTTGGTCGTAATCTCCTGACCATCACCATCTCCTCAGGAGGACCTGTGGGTGGGTTTCAGCATTTGCAACACGTGTTGAATTGCCCTGTCCTCTGCAAGGTCCTCTCTCTGTCCATTCACTCATGGCCTATCTTTTCTGCTAAGCTCCAGAGAACAGAGAAAATAAATACTGTTCTTTGGCTCATCCTGCTTGCAAGCCTAAGTAGACTTAGGTGTTTGATTTGTCTTGTCTGACCTGTATTCCCTCTTGTAGGAAGCAGGTACCTGTGTGCTCCCACAAGCCCTGCCTCTGAGTCCTTATAGTTCAGGAGCTGAGCCCACAACTTGAGAGGCTTGGATGTGATGGAATCCAGTCCTGCCACACTGATAGATTTCATAAGGGATACACAATTCAAGCTCAGCCATGGCTTAAAGCCTGGGTCATTCGCTGGAATCATTAGAAATGGGAAGTAGTCTTTCCATGTGGCTGTGCTGAATTGGCAGGAAAAGAGTCTGGCATTGGTTGGCAGCCATTTTAGCACCATTCAGAGAGAACTAGCTCATGAATGAAGACAGAGCCAGCAACAGGGTGGTAAAGCCACAGAGAGAAGAGACAGAGAGGACACTGAATGCCTGCATCCAGCAACACCTCACACTGGAGCTCTATTTTTAATTTAAAAAAAAAAAATGTTTTAAAGCCTTACTAAGCAGACTAGGTTGACTTCTAACACATGGCAGTCTAATGCCCCAGCCTAACAAGTGTTGGGATTATAGGTTGGAGACACCACGCTTAGAGTACTGTTTTCTATTAGGCAAGTCTCTGGACCTTCTTGCTTGCAGCCTGTCTATGGATCCAAAACCCAGACCCCACAGTTGTAGTGGCACTGGCCTACAATCTCAGTGCTCTGGAAGCCAAGGCAGAAAGACCAAGAGTTTGAAGACAGTCAGCCGGGACCACATAGTTTCAGGCTGGCCTTGAACTATATGGCCCAGACTCTGTCTCAAAAAAAAAAAAAAAAAAAAAAGAAGGGTTGTTTCCAGTTGGTGGTAAACCATTTCAGATGACATGGTCGGAGTCAATATTTCTGTTGACTTTCCTAACCAAGACTCACAAAAACCATCTTCACATCAGAGCTGGGACACAAGGACAAGAGCTTACGACGCTTTAGGGCCAACAAACACAAAAGAGCCTTAAGAAACACAGACTCTCTTCTCACTGGGAAAAAGCCACAGATTACGGTTAATAACCCTCGCATACAATTCTTTGAACCCAGGAACATAGCAGAAATCCCCAGCATAACTTGGACTAGGTTAACTCACTAGTCTGAGCCTTCCTATTAAATGAGAAAAACAGTACATTTCTATCTCATGGAGTTGCTGCTTAAATGTGACTCACAAAGTCACAATGGCCACCAGCATTTAACACTTCTTTCACTTGTAATAAGTTACTCAATATCATCTAATGATACTGTCCACCTAGAATTTTAAACAAAAATTCTAAGACTCTCAAGGGTTTCTGGTATATACATATGTGTGTGTGTGTGTGTGTGTGTGTGTGTGTGTGTATTATATATTTACTTTTAATCTTAATAGTTCTCAGGATAAGATTAAAATGCTAAATCTTTTAAATGCCTCATCTGAACTTGGCCTCATAACTTCATGAATAGGTAATTATGGAACTCCACTTCACAGGTGAGAAACCTGAGGTGCAGGGCCATAAAAGCTTTGTGTGAGTCTTTGTGGTGGCAGTAGGCCTTCTGGGATAGGCCCATGGATAGTATGCTAAAGGCCTGTGCTCCCAATCACGGGACCCCTGCCTCCATGCTGAAGCTAAAGGCTCTTCTGGAAGCTCCTTACCTCCTAGCCCCTCAGGAGACTACCTGATGGGCCAGGGTCTCCTCCTCTTCACTGACTGAAACCTTAGCAGCACTGGTCCCTGGCAAGGGCAGATAGTGAAGTTCCCCGCTCTTCTCCCATTTTTCCGAGTAACACTGATCTGAATAATTCTTTCCAGTTTAGACTGTCTAGTGTCTGGGCTGGTGAATGGCCCAGTCGTTAGAGCACTTAGTGCTCTTCCAGAAGACCTTAGTTCAGTTTCCAGCACCCATATCAAGTGGCTTACAACCATCTGTATAACTAACTCTCTTTCCAAGGGACTGGGCACTTCTGGCCCATCGGTACCTGCACTCTTGTACACATGCCCACAGGCAAGCACTTATCTTCACATAATTAACATGTCTATTATCCCCAGGTTAGCCTCTGGGCCATTTGTCCCAATGCCTACCCAGTGGCTCCCAGGTATCAGAGTCCCAGAGGCATTCAATTCACTTCCACAAAGAGGGAGGTTTATTGCAGACAAAGGACTGTGTTGTCTGCATTTCAAAACCTAGTTATTAAAAGCCTTTAATCCCAGCACTCTGTGGGCATAGGCAGGCAAATCCCTTAGTTCAAGACCAGCTTGGTCTACAGAGTGAGTTCCAGGATAGCCAGGGTTACACAGAGAAATCTTGTCTCAAAAAACTAATAATAATAATTCACAAATTCAGGGGGCTGGGAAAAAGTGCACTCAGGAGGTTAAGGCTCCCTCTCCCAACTCCAGGAAAAAAAAAAAAAAAAAAAATTCACTCAAAGACCCAGCAGCTCTGAGACTGAATGATGAAGTGGAAAACCTTTGGATTCTAGGTCCAGATTATCACCACAGGCCTCCGAAGCCCCAATACCTGGGAGGAGTGAGTAGCCGAGAGAAAAGGGGGACCGGAAGGCACGCCTCACTAACACAGGTAGGTGTCTTGGCACAAGTGAAAGTGAATATTCAGGAAGACTGGGGGGGGGGGGGGTCCTTATCTTCAATATTAACATTGGTCCTACACTTGCTGAGGAGGTTGCTTGAGACCATAAGACAAATACTCTTGGCCTTAATGCACCAAACTGGTATGAAAGATCTAGGAGCCTTCCAGAAAGGGAGGGTCGGGACTTGCCCTGAGCTTTGCCTAGGACAGCTTCAGGTAGTGGAGTTGGCTAGTAATAAAGGGGTAGAGGCTGAGCCATTCCACCAAGCCCCTTTACCCAATTAATTCCCCTAAGCAGCATTTGAGGCATAGATTTAAAATAACAACACAAATAAAATGTTGTTAATTACAGAATCCAGATATCAGGAACTCACAGTGGAGAAAGAACTGAGCTCTCACAGTAGCGAGGTGGAAGCCACAGGCTTTAACATTTTCTACTGAAAACTGCAGGCACTAGAAGATTCCAGAATAAGCTCAGAGTCACATGCTAGTGAAGGCAGGAGGGTTTTTGTATCCTGGCAGTGTGCCTCCAAATCTCCCAAATTCTTCCAAATGCTTAGGCAGAACAGGCCCATCTTAGAGGGTGGGCACATGCTCTTTTATAGACAAAACGATGGAGGAGATGACCTTTCAAGGTCACTCCCAACCTCCAAGGTCTATTCTTTTCAGACCAGCAACTACTGCCACCAAGTGCTCTGAGTTACGACTAGGCCTGTGACTAACTTTCAGAAACTGGGGAGGGACTGGGAGCCAGGATTACCCAAGACCTCTGCTAGAAGGATCTCTCTTTCCCTTTTTAACATCAGTAGGTTTGGGGGGTATTTTTCCTCCCTTTTTTTTTTTTTTTTTTTCTTCTCCTTTTTGTGTGTGTTGCATAGAAACAGAAAGTGCCTTTGTACCAATTACTAGGCATTAATTTACACTCCTCCGTGGGCGCTGGGCTTGCTGGAGAAACACTAGGAAAGGGTGGGAGGGTGATGTGGGGGACATTTCTAGCTGCAAGCACCCCCCCCCCAACATCCTGAGAATAGATAAGGCAAGAGAGAGAAAATAAAAACTAGACCAAGAAACACAACATGGTGCTGTTTTTCAATCCCAACAATGCTAATGATCAGAAGGCATCCAGAAACCTAGCTGAAAGCAGGCTCCAAGCAGAGCTAGCCCTGTGGTTTTAGGGGCTGCTGAAAGAGCATTCAGGAATCATCTGCCCACTTTTCCTCTCAGTGAACTTATTAGGGAAGATCCTTGCGAGCCGCTTTCCCAATATGACCTATGTTTTTCTCTGGGAAGTTCACTTTGGGAGTTTCCCACAGACACTGCAGAATGACTGGTTCTTGGATTAAGCATCAACAACCTTGCCAGGAATGGAGTCAGAGGGTCCACTTTCCCTCCTATTATATTGTTGCATTGTGTCTGAAGGTAATGAGGTGCTACCATCTAGGGGACCCCCTCCTCCAACCCTGGGCCCACTACACACCTCTGAGAGGGAAACCAAGGAAACACCCATGTGCTTTGTAATTGTGCCCCATTTGCATTTCATGCTGTGAAGCAGGGATCCTTGCCAGCCTCGGGAGAAGGCCACCCTGTTTCTGTCAGTGCTGGGGCAAAGAAATGGGGGAAGAAAGAGATGGAGGAGGAGGATTCTTTCATTTAACTGGTCCTTCCTCTCTTCCAGACCGGGAACAAGAGACACCAAGGTAGGTCTCCATCTAGAGGGGAGATTTCAACTAGAGCAAATAAAATAAGCAAAGGTCACCCTATCCTGGACTCAAGAGAGGTGCACCCTATCAGGAATTCGCTAACAAACCCACAAGAACCCAACAAAGCCATCTTCCCAGTGGGATGCTGCATGCGCTTTTGTGCTCCCTTCTCTACAATGCATTGCTATTTCTCTGCACAGGGCACTAGAAAGTGGGTCTAGACATTCTTACTGGGGTGGGTGGATGAACGTCATTTCCAGGTGGGCAAAAGTTGGCTCTCTGATAGATGGAAACAGTCTTAGTTACTCAAATGATTTGTGACCTTGTAAAGGGGCACAATCCATAAGTAGCTCTATAATTTATCCACTCAGGGAAGATGCCATAGGGCATAGAGTGGACATTTGTAGAATAATATTATCTCAAGTCTCCTTAAGGGACCCATACAATGGGAAAATAGTAGAGAAATTAGCCCCAAAAGCAACTCCTCCTCCTCGCCACAGTCAGGTTTAGTTGTGGATGCATCCATGAAGGATGCACTTTATGAAATCCTATCCTGTACCCACTGTGAGAGGCTGCTTGAAAAAAATGAGGCAAAAAACACACCTCCTTAAGGACCAGAGCACAGTGTTTCCTTGTACTCAAAAAAAAAAAAAAAAAAAAAAAAAAAAAAAAAAAAAAGGAAGTGATAAGGACCAGGTAATCACACTTCAGCCACTGAGGCCTCTCAATCTAGGGCTTGGGGGTCACAGCCAGAGCTGGCTCTGACCCTGAAATCCAGACTCCCTGGGCTTGTTTGGAATGCTAAGAATTGAACCCAGGGCCTTGAGCATGAAAAGCATGTGCTTTGCCAATGAGCACCTATCAGTGGCTTCACATCACATTTTTCTGTGTGAGACAAAGTCTTACTATGTAGCCCTGGCTGGCCTGTAACTTGCTATGTAGACCAGGCTGACCACAAACTCAGAAATCTACCTTCCTCTGTCTCCTAAGAGCTAGAATTAAAGGCATAGGCCACCATATCCAGCCATATCACACTTATAACACTAGACTCTCCCTGACCAAACAGGTAACTCCAAAGCTACAGCAAATAGTGAGTCACTGAGCACCTGAAAATGAGCATTTTTGCTGGAGTTAGAACTGCCAATATGGACATTCCTAAGAAGACCAAACATTCTATTCCAAAGTTGGAGGAAGGCTTCTGTTATGGATATTACATCAGTCTCTTCTGCCAGACAGTCTGAGTACCTGAGGAAAAAGTTTAAGTCTAGTGTATATGCCTGTAACCTCAACATTTGGGAGGGGGCAGTCAGGAGCATCTCAATTTCAAATCCAGCTTAGCTATTTCAGTGAGACCCTGTCTCCAAAACTCAAAAATAAAAGTAAATAAATGAAGTCCACCCAATATAATGCAGTTTGGACCAACTGTTGCTAGGCAAGGATCCGGGCCCACTCACTATTTGCCAGATCTTCTGATTTTTCCAGAGAACTAGAAATCTGGCCTTATGCCAGAATCCTGATTTTTAAATGCTGGTAACTAATGAAATTTTTATAAACTCTGTGCCGTCCACAGCAAACAAATCTGCAAAGCAAATTTGCCTGCAGCAGGGTATGCCAGTTTGCAAACCCCAAGTTATGAAGACCTGATTAGGGTTTCAGGCAATAGGAAGACAAATGAGAGCCTCCATCAGCCACCTCAATTGTGTCCTTTCTCGGGACTCCATGGAAGGAGCTCCACTGCATTAAATAAAACGTTTTTTGAAATGATTCAACTTCTAAAGCTGCCGGCGTATGGCAGCAGAGCTGTACAAGGCTCTATAAGGAAGTGAGCGAGCAGGGGGATTCTCAGGGGAATGTGTGGAACAGCACTGAACACGGGGGTGTGGCAGGGATTTCAGCTCTTAAGATTTTCACGGAAAGCTCACAATCCAAGGGTGTCTGTCTCTAGCCACCTTCAAGATTTAAGAACCAGCAGAAAGAAAATCAGGACGCTCCTTGCCCCACCCATGAGCTAACCTGAAGCTGTCTGAGAATTCAAGAGCCAGAAACTCAACTTGGCGTGTGCTTTCTCGTCAGTATACTTTAGGCAGTATCTGTAGATGCTGGAGTTTTTGTCCACACTAACAGGGCAGAGAGTTCTTCACACGCACACCCAAAACCATCTCCACACCTCTAGAACCAAAAGAATTACTGTAGCATTTAAAACGGGAAGAGTATTTATTTCACTTCCTTTTCCACTCTGATCTGTGTGAAAGGTTCTCCTCAAACAGCTGAGCTGACGTGCCTTATGGAGAATTAAAGAGCAGCACGCATGCACGCACACATGAGCAGCCATTTCTATAAATGCCCGAGAAAAGCACTCAGCCGAAATGGCCCAGAATGCTGGGTGTCTACTGCTGAGCCACAGAGGCACTGCGGGTCTCCCCACTTACACCACTGGGCAGCCCTCCTGAAGGAGAAAATGCCTTTGCTCAAGGTGGCCGTGGGTGTCCATGTGAGCCACTGAACCCTGGGAACATGGCTGACATGGCCAGGCCCGCCCAACAGCTGTGCTGAGTAACATGCTGAGTTAATATACCACTCTTTGCCTCCCAGAGCCCTGCTAAAGGTCACACCCCTCACTGAGGGTACAGGCCTGTCTAACTGCACTTTCAAAGGTGCTGTTTCATATGGCAGCTTAGATGTGGACCCCAAAAAGTACCTGCTTTTTCGTTATCACTAGGAAATTTAGATTTATATGGTCCTGGTAAAGATTCGCTTTAAAAAAGGAGAGGTAGTTACATAGTCCTTCCTTTAAAAGGCAAACAAAGCTGAATATCCCAGTAAGAGTATCATTTTGAAAGCAAAGGTTCTGGATCTCTTCTAAAAAAACATCAAACCTTCACACCAAAAAGCCTCTACACCTTTCCACACAATGCCAACAACTTCTTAAACATCGCCTCAGGGCAAAAAGGAAAGGCCTTCTGTCTGACAACAGACCCTTCCCAAGCTGATCAGAAGCACGTCCATGTTTGAATGCGTTCCAACTTTTCCTGAGCATGTTTAACTGGAGCAACCAGAGCCAGTTGACCAAGGTCCTTCTAAGTCCCTAAAGCCCATTCCACACAGCAGATGTCTTTACAGCCACGTTGGTGTGTGCTGCTTGACCTACAGCGAGCAGAAGCGCCCCACATTCATCCTGAGACCTTGAATTCCAGCAAGGACCACACCTCTCTATTTGGGTTCAGGCAAGCTACCTAATAAGTCACAGGGGAACATATCAGCACTGAATCGCGACCCTTTTGTAAAGCTAACTAGTCAAGAAGTTAAATCCACCAAGCACTCCTTCATCAGTCTCCCCTGCAGCCTGAAGCAGTTTTATTTTAAACCTCTCAGGGGGCTCTTGGCCAAATTTAAAACCACCTTGGCAAGCCCTGAAAAGTAGCCGCCATCCAGCTAAATGAGTCCTTAGTCATCCCTAAAAGGATTCACGCAGAGTGCGGCATTCCCCCATGCAGCGACCCCTCCGCTGCAACCCCACCAGGAAATGGAATAAAAGCTGCGCCATCTGACTGCCCGCCGCCAGCGTCTGCTCAGGTGGGGCGACCCCGCACCGGTGGGGTGCGGAGTCCCGTGGGCGGGGCGGCCAAGGGAGGGGCGGGCCCGCTCCCAGCCTAGCCACGCAAACCATTCAGCCCGGCAGTTTGGGGCTCCGGGTAGCTCCTAAAGGTTGGGGCCAAGTAAGGAGAGAGTGCCAGAGTTAAACTGCATCTTCTCCAAAATGTTTGCAGCCTCTAGGCCGAGTGCGGAGTCCTGGGCGCCCAGGAATGCTGGCCCAGCCAAAGGTTAGCTGAGCCCAGAGCGGGGGAGAGGCGACGCCGCTAACCTGTATGCACTCTGTAATGGGCTTTAAGATGGGAGGATTTTCCATAGACTTTCCCACAGCCACTGTAGGGGCACTTGTGCCTCTTTTCGGAGGCGTGTTTCCCCTTCGCAGCCACTCCAGAATGGAGGAGGGAGAGCGGGCTGGGCGTGTTGCCAGAATCCTGTCTCTCCTCCGGGCTGTGGGAAGGACTCGACCCAGATTCGGTGGTCACGTCGCTGTCGGATCCTATATCCTCATCGGGACTCTCCAGACTGTCGCTGCACACCGAGGGGGTCTGGATGGGTCTGTACTTGTTCAGGTCCAACAAGCTCTTGGCGATGGTGACCAGTGTGCAATAATCCTTCCAGGTGTCCCCCGGGTCACCATGCTCCTTGGTCACCTCGCGTTCAGGTAGTCGCAGCCGCTCGGCGTCGGGAGCGTCCCCATGCTCCGGCACGGCGGTGCGGTTGGAGATGGAAACCAGACACTGGGCAGCCACGAAGTCCATGTAGGCGGCCGCGGACATGGTGCGGGCGACGGCACCCCGGGTGGTGCGGCCAAACTTGACGGTGGCTGCGGAGCTTCGGCTCGCCCTACCCTGGCCGGGGACGATGAGCGGTGCGGCGAGGCCGAGGGGGCGGGGGCGCGGGAGCTTGCGACTCGCGGGAGCGCCGAAGCGACCTCAGCCCCTCATCTTTACGTAACCGGCTGCGCCTCCGCACGCAGCAGCCGCGGCCGGCTCCGCCGCTGTCGCCGCCGCCCTGCCCGGCGCCCCGCGAGATCCCCCGACGGGCGCGCCCTCCTCCTGAGCCGCCTCCTTGGAGAGATGCCACACGTGGCGGTCGCAAGTTTATTCGACAGCAAACGGGTCCGAGTCGCGGGGAAAAGCAACTGCTAGCCAGGCGCACGCCCTCGGCCGCCTCTCTGCCGAGTTCACGCCCCGGGGCATCAGCCGAGTGTGCGGACGCGGGGGGCGGGGACCGAGCAGGGCGCCGCGCCTAGAAGACACTTCTTCGCGCGTCCGCCGACGGCCGCGGAGCCCCAGGTCCTGCCGCGCCGCGCCGCTCCGGCATTCTCCAGCTCAGTAACAATTTCGCAGAATCCCATCACGTCACAATCCAGGCCCCCTCCAATTGGCCAGTGGGGAGGGTGATTCAACTCTGTTTACTTTCTCCCCCTGCCAGTCAGAAGGGCCCTTCGGTGGAGAGGTGCGCCTAGAACTACGGCGCGCGGCCAATCCGACCGTTCCGTTCCGCCACCGCGTGCTGCCCCTCCAGCCCTGAACGCTGACATTTAAAAGGGAAACTGCTAGGAGCCGGGCGGCGCATCCCCGTGGATACCGCCCGGTCCCCGCGCGCGCCCACGCCTCCCGGCCCACGTGCCAGCTGGCGTGGCTTGGAGACGTATCACCCCCAGGCGGCTACACCCATTCCTAGGGCCCGAACAGAACTTCAGCTTCGGGTTTCCAGCCCTCAAACAGTTAAGTGACTTCCTGCAAACGCTAGAGTCCCAGCAACCAGCCTTCCAATCAAAAGTAAGTTGGTTGATGTCACTGGCATTGGCTCAGCCAATCAGAAGGGCGTTCCGAAAGCAAGCGCTCGACACTTGTAAACCTGCGGAGCTGTGGTGAAACTGGACAGATCTTTACATTTTGTGCGGGTACCCCTGAAATATAGATGGGAGAACGGGGTGATTAATAAGTATGGTGTGAATCTATAATTTTGAACAACCCCTCAATATGGCAGGCCACGTTTTGTACAAGGACAAACTCTGAAGAGACAGCATCAATTCGTTCTTGTTTGGATTGCAGCACTATGGAAATGGCTAAAAAAAAGTTCTTCCACCCCACACATAAACTATAAGAAATTCATCGAAAAAATTCACAGCTAACAAAAGCACTGGTTTTCATATTCAGTGATCCTTGCATATAAATACAACATCTTGGTATTTTGCTTACCCCAATGTTCCTACTGCCCCACCTAAGACAAGCTGAAACCCCTCATTTGCATAACTTTGAAAATCCTTTTCTTTTCTGAGACTCCTCCCAATTTCTGCAGGGCACATTTTCCTTCCTCCTTTCTTTACAAATGTGGAGAACTCTTTTCTCCCTTATCAGGTAGATAATGGCAAAACCACAGGGCTCCTGATTCCCAACTCTGCTTTAGAAGAACCAAGCCCCTGTGAAATATTAACTATGTTGAATAGATTCTTAAGAACTGGAATTAGCCAGAAATCTTTACCAACTGAATCTTGTGGCATTACTTGGTCAACAATTAGTGTGGGTTTGTCATGAATGCTGGAGTTGTTTCTCGGGCCAATATCCCTAGCAGGGATGTACTGTCAGGGGGCACTGCTGATTAAAAGTCCATCCATTTGTCCAGAGTATAAAAGGCTCTTGATCCTATGAAATGCTAATCTCACAGCATCAAACCCTGGCTTCCACGAGTGATTAACCTTTAATGTTTTGAGATGCTTCCACCGGGTTCATCTGTGTCTCAGATGAATCCTTCCAGTTTGAAGGTCAGAGTAGATTATTGTGACTTTTAAAGGTCTATACCAGGCCCAGACCCAAACACACTCATGTTCACATATAGTAACCATGTGAGGGAAGTGCAGCACATTATGTAACGAGGAAGCCATCTTGGATATTTTTTTCTTTCATTCTAGTAATTTCAGAAAAGAATTCACAGGAGCTGACCATGATGGTGCACACCCGAAGTCCCAGTACTTAGGAGGATGGAGGATGGAGCATTTGAGGAGGCTGGCCTGAGGGTAGCCTGCGCTACAGAATGAGATTCTGTCTCAAAATGAAAGGAAGGAAGGAGGGAGAGAGGGAGGGACACAAAGAAGGAGGAAAGGTAGAAGGGAACGAGAAAAGAGAGCAAAGGAGGGAAGAGGGATGGATTGAGTCTGCCTAATATGTGATCATTTTTTCTAGAATAAATTAGGATACCCAATACTTAGAATTTGCACCTCTGCCTGCCTCCTAGGGCACAGCACAGATAACCAGTGCATCTCTCCAGGAGCCCCATGATCAAGGCCTACATAGCCTCCCAGACCTGTGTTTCCACTGGCATGAGTTATACTCATGAAAAAGTCTCCTCCGGTCTAGGTCTGACCGGCCACCAATTTTAAGATTAATATCAACATTGTTTTCAGAAAAAAAAAGGCCTGTATCTTTCCTTAAAGATTATGACTCTGAATGTGAATACAATAACCTTAGGATTTGTTTCGAATATAAACTCTAGTGTTCCTTACTTCATGTGGTTTGGACAGAGTTCTCCAATAACTCTGATTCAGTTATAAAGAAGACCAAGGAAACGGGCTTCATCCATGTGAATTTCTCTTACAGACTTGCAAACAAATCATTACTTGATTTAGAAAAATGGTTTCAAACCCAGCAGTTCTAGCATTGCACAGCATGCTCCCCCCCATACCATTCATTCTCAGATTTTTATGTTCTTGGCAGCTCCATAGGCATGAAGACAGAAATGCAAAGGAAGACTGTCCTATATGAGAGCTACATGTTAAAAAACATACATATGTTGGTTGGCACATAACAGAAGAAATAATAATTTCTACCTCCTGATTTTCCCTTGTATTTTTCAACAATATTTTCCTTGCTGTGTTGGAATGTACTATAATAGTTTTATGATTAAAACCAGCTTATGCTATTTAGCCAGCATGTGGTTGTCTCAATTAAAATTTGGCAAATTACTCCGTTAATATTGTGCCACATAAATAGAAGAGGTCTGCTTTCCCAAGTTAGTATTTATACATTTCTACACCAAATACCTCCACCCAGAGAAACACTGCATTTTGAAGATTGGAACTGCTTCTAGTTTTTATTGTTTGCCTCTCCACGGTCTCCCTCAGCTTTATTTTTCCAAGTTCTCAAGGCTATGGCTTCTGAGTCTGTAGCCAGAAGAGCCTTGTTTACAATGCTTCCTAAAATTATCATTAATTGATCTAGTACAAGGTGGTGCCTGAGGGGTATAGGCCTCTGGGGCCTAAAATGGGATCTGACCTCACCCAACCTCTCTGAACCAGTTCCTTATCTGCAGACTGATAGGATTAGATTAATACAGTTGCACAGACTCTAACTCCTGCGTTGCAGGGTCTTTAAAAATTCCTAAAGGAAAGGTCAGGGTGTGGAAGGGCATACTTGTAATCCCAGTACTAGGGAGGAAGAGGGAGATTGGGGTAGCGGCCTGAGTGTCTGCAGGAGTCTCTGACTCAAATATCCTGGGGCAAGAGCCACTAGAATAAGATTTGCTCTCTCAGAACACTTCCTCACCTACTTACATCACGTTAGGTCAGTGAAGGTCGGAGAACCTTAAATCCAGTATATAATGAGAATGTGCCCCCCCCCCTCCCCATTATTCTTTTAAAAATCCGGGTCTAGGGTAGCCTCCAACTCTAGCACGTCCAAAAACTAGAGTTAACATACCCTTTTTCCTAATTTTATAATCTAACCTCCATCCATGTCTTCCCCTGGTCTGTAGAAAGTGGCCTGGAGGCTGAGAATCTGATCTTTTTCCTAGGTAAGTAAGTCCCAATAAGGTATTTTAGGCTAATACTGCTGATTCCTTCCTGGAGATTTATTTAGACCCAAGCAGGGCTTCCCCCTCTTGGTGGGTGGGGCTAATCACAGGCACTCAGGTTAAAACACAGATGGCCAGGTATTGTCCCTGCTCTAGGCCAGAAGTTCAACCTAAAGTCACATGCTGTAGATACAGAGTTCTGTGGTTTTTGGCTTTTTGTAGTCCTTTCCTGCTGAGAGGCGTGGACTGTGCCTGGACAGAGTTGCCAGCCTCCAGGCGGGAAGGAAGAAGAACAGATGGCCCACTGGGGGTAGGGGATCACGTGTCAGACCTCACGTTGGGCAGGATCCACACCTCTCCCCTTCTCGGCCTGGGCTCTACAGCTTTAGCGATCCCACCCAGTGCACATAAAGGGCCTACTGGGGAAACCTATGCTCGTTTTACTGAAAGCAGAATTAGGGAAAGTGGGTGCGTTTAGGGAGGTCATAGACAGGACTGAAGGGGTGGGCTCTCCCACTACAGTGATGTGCTTGGAACTGAAACACAATCCGATAAAGCCGGATCTGGCGAAACGATTGTGGCCAGGACGAGTTAACGCCCGTGTCTGGAGGGGGCGGGGAGCTCTGGCAAGCGCGAAAACTTACACGACGCCCTACTTTACTCGCTTCACTAAGCAGCCTACCGCAAAACTCCAGGGCTCTCCATTGCAGAGCGGAAAGGCCATCCGTTCATGCATATGCAGAAGGATAAGTTTAGCCCGCAGCCTCCAGTGCTCAGAGCAGCCCAGCTTGGCGCTCGAAGGCGGGTGCTCTGCTCCGGCCGCAGAGTGGCAGGAGGTTCAGCCACTTGCGCACCGAGCGTCTGGGCCTGGCATCGCCCTTTTAAAAAGTCTTCCGCAGGCGGCCGCCGCAGCAGCAGCCGGAGGAGGCAAGTTCATCTGAGGACAGTCCCAGTTCTCAGAAATCCCTTCCCTGCTGGAACATCAAGCTCCCTTTGCTGCAGTTGAACAAACTGCCCTAGATTGGGGGACGAGGAACCCGCCCCAAACTCGTGCAAGGAGCTCCGGGCGCTGGCGCCCACGTGAGCTAACCTTGAAATCAGCCCCCATACCTGAATGAGGGGTGGAGCACCTAGGGAGGGTTGCTGGTCCTCCCGGGCACTAGCCACTGGGTTTGCACCCTCCACGTGCGCGCACCGCCCTGTTTCGTAACTCTAGAGAGCTTTTTCTTTTTTTTTTTTTTTAATCTCTGGGGTACCATGGGCGTGAGGTGTGCTGAAAAGGCAGGCCACCTTCCACCCCCACATCCTCGAAGATCAGGAAAACCTGCCCTGCGGTACCCCTGGGAACACTGCGGAGTAGGGTGTCACAATGACATCAGCCTCTAAACATAGTCCGCACCGCACCCCAACTCTGGTCGCTGGGAGCAAGGCGCGGGGGTGGGGGTGGAGTGGTTGGTGCTGCTGTCCCTGGGCGGGGCGGGGCGGGCTGACCGGCCGGCCAGGCTAGGCTGTGCGGTTGAAGATGACTTTGCAGGAATCGTGTTCTCGGCGACTGCAGGCACAATCTCTCCCGCGATGACCCGGCCACCCGGCCAAAAAACCCAGTAATATCTTCCCGCGCCCTCCCCTGCCCCACAAAAGCTACGCGTACACGCCTGCAGCCTTTCGACCCAGTGTGCTTTTTATTTATAAGCCAACCCATCTCCAGCCCGGGTACCCGGGTTCGATCCGGTGCGGGCACCCATTCCCCGCCCCCGGCACCGGTACTGCCTCGGGGCTAAGCTTGCGCTGGGGTCGGCGCGGCCCTCTGGGTGAGTCAGAAGGGCTGTGTTTCCTGTGGTTGTTGTGGAACAGTTTGTCCTTTTTACCCCCCTCCCACCCGTCTCCACCCCCTTGGTAAATATAGCGCTCACGTTTCATCATCTCTTTGTCCAACGAGCGCCAGACACCCCGGCCCGCGGCCCACGCCGCCTCCCTCCTCCTCCAGGCTCGGTTACCTCGCATAACCCCGCGCACTGGCGGCAGCAGCAGCCACCCCTCTATACCGGCGCCGCTCTTCGGCGCTTCCCACCACAGTCCCGCCCTCTCTCATCGTTTCCCCGGCTCTCCGATACCCCCCCCCCCAGACGCTGGTCCCACCCATTCTCCCCGATGTCCTCTACGTGGTGGGACCCCCTACACCCTGGCCGCTGGGTCCTCCACCCCCTCCCGTCGCAAGTCTCATGTCCCAAGGATGATGCCATGTTCCCCTCCCGAGTGAGCGCAGGTGACAGGCGGCTGAGACAGTTCTGATTCACCCACAGTTGCTGGTACTTTGGGGGTGGGTGGGTGCTTGGCGAACTGTCTTCCTCCCACCTCCCGCCCCTGCCCTAGTAGGGACGTGGGCTACGGGGTCCGGAAGGCGAGGTGAGTGGATGACAGGCTAAAAGTGTGTGCTTGTTCTCCACTCTCTCTCCCACTCCCTGTTTCATTTCCACACATACAGCCACCCACAGGGACCGGAGGCGGCTGGTGTTCTCTGAACACCGGGAACTGGCTCTCTCCGTGGTCTCCTGTTTACTTCCCTCCTCCTCTCCCCCCTCCTCCCCTCGCCCATCCCCCGGGCTGCCTCCCTCCTGTCTAGAGCAGCTGGGAAACCTGCCGCAAAACACCGCAGTCATGGGACTTTGCTGTGCCCATATGCCCCGAGTTTGCCCGGTCCTGCCCTGCGACCGCTTGAGGCGCGTCTTCACTTGAGGCTCCCAATCTAGCACCTCGTGTCTCCCCCACCCTCCTCTGCGCCCCTCCCCATACTTTCCTGCAAAAGCTGGGCCTGACAGCCTTTTTGGCCGGGATTCTGGGACACCCCCATGAGCGGCCACCTGTCTGGGGGAGAGGTGGTGAGGCAGCTGACAGATAGATCCTGAGAACTCTGCACCCAGGAGGCAGGAGAGCTGGCTTCGTTGCCACCACAGACCGTGCTGTTTATGCCCAGCTGCCCCCAACTTTCCCTAGTGGCCCCAAAATCTATTCCCGGGGACACTCCTCGAGAGGCAAACCCTTCCCTTTCAGACTTGCTTCCCTGCAGGGAAGAATACATCTTTCTCCTTACAGTTAAGCTGAATGAACAAAGGGCCCCACGGAGTACAAGAGGTTCCAGCTCTGTATAGGGCCTGCCTGAAGTTCACCCCATTTTAAAAACCACCTCTTCACCACCCTCTGCTCACTGCCATGGTTACCACCGCCCTGTCCTTGAGCAGCACTAGTTACAAAGGCAGAAGCAAACAAGGGCATTTTAAGTGTTCTTTTAAATATCCAAAACACTGCCTTGGTATTTGGGAAGCAGAGAGAAGGAAATAAAAGGTCTGGCTGTTGCCTGTTTCCTTCTGTCTTCAAGACCCTGAATAAATCCTTTACCCTGGATGGCCTCTTAGGCCCCAAAAGAGGAGGAGGCTTACTAAGCTTTCAGCGTGGAATTTAGAACCTGTAGTCCGCCTCAGCACTGTTTCCCCAAGTTGATCTGCGCCCCACTCCAAGTTTTAGACCTTGCCCCCAGGCTAGCCCTGCCTGGTGCCTTTCTGCTGACTTGTAGTCTCCTTCACGCTCCAAGAGTCCCACAGGCTTGACTCCCAACTCTCCACCCCCACCCCACCACTGTTAACACTGCTGATGAATTTAGCCTTCCGGTAGGTAGGACCATCTGAGACCCTAATCCCTGAACTGCCCCATTGTTACACCGGTAGCCTAGACCTTTTCAAAACCAGACACCACAGCTGTTTTTGAACTCTTGTCCTGCACCCTACTTCCTAATCAACATTTCTTTCTCTTCTTCTTCTTCCTTTGTTCCAATAGCCGCATTCGAACAATTCTTTGACTCAGGTTTGGCCTCCCATCTCCTTTTTCACTGATCAGTCTTGTCCTTACATCCTTCCTACCCAGCTATGACATCATTGTATGCATGCACCCTCACCTGGTTCCTGGGACTTCTTGGCAAAATATAGTTTCTCTCCAACTTGCCATACTGAACTAATTCTTGGCAAAATATAGTTTCTCTCCAACTTGCCATACTGAACTAAAATAACAAGGCTCCGCTGTTGCCACTCTAAATTTATGATCCTAAGTCTCCAGTGGGCTCTCAGCACTGTCCTTTTGCATATCTCCAGGGACTCTCGTTTCCCACACTCTAAAATAACTAACTTGCACCTTCTGTCCTCAGACACCCTCCTTGTTCTGCTCTCTGAGCCAAAAATCCTGCTGTTTATTTTGATGAGAAAATAAAGGCAATTTGACAAAGGCTTCACCTTCTGCCTACTGCACCCTGCATGCTCTCTGCCTTTCTGTTCAGGTGCTGCCCACACTCCTGTCCCTTGGATACCCATTCATACCTCACCCACAGCACCAGTATGCCTCCCCGTTGTCTATTGCTATGGGTAGGATATTGTTTGACTAGTCTCACGATGTGTTGAAATTTAATCCCTGTTGTAAAATTGGAAAAGAACGGCTAAATTGGTGGAGCGTGAGAGTATCATTTAATCTGAGAGTCCAAGGTTTATGTTTCTGCTCAGTGCTTCCTTGGGCTTTATTCTTGCTTCACAAGCAAGAAGACAATAGTTTGGATTCCCAGAAGCCATTCAAATGCTCCGTAATTGCTGACATCCACTTCAGGCCTCCACATGCATGTATACATATGTGCCCCCCAACATACATATACATATGAACATGTATACACTCATAGGCATATATGTATGTATATATATAAAGAAAAACTGGCTACTGTGGAAGTCCCCTTTTGCTCATTTCCCCCCAGGGGGAAATGTAAGCAATGTCTAATTCTTCTACTAAGATACAAAAAAACCAAGGCAGGTTTCTGCCTAAGTTCCCTCTGGGTAACAATGATTGTACTGGGCTCCCTAACAAAGCACCAGTGGATACTTACAGGGATCTGGGCTCTCCTCCAATGGACCTCCAATGGGCCACCCCAGGAAAACCTTTACTTTTTAAGAGTAAGATAAGAGCTTCCCAGCAGCCTTGTGGACTGAACTTCTCTCCACAAGTCTCCGGCCTGTATACTCCACCCCCTCTCCTTACACGTGATTAAGGCATAGGTGCACCCAAAAGATGGTAAGGAGTATTAGATACTCAAGTGAGGGTGATAATTCTTTTGTGGTATGTGGGGGGGGGGCTATAGCTGACTCCCCAAGAGGGCAGTTGTTTGGCTCATTGGCTCAAAGAACAGTCATTGGTAACACTCCCATGAATGAATCCTGCTAGCTTTATAAGCAGGTGAGAGGCAGGTTCTAGCATCCTGTCTCTTGCCAGCCGATGCTTTGTGCTTTCAAGACTCTCTTTACCCTCCTAGGCCCTGTATCTCTAGAACCCTGAGCCAAACTATACCTTTCTTTGTAAAGAAATCTGCCTTACTTTGTTAAAGTAATGAAAAACAGATTAAAAAACAACTTTTAACATTTTTATTATTGTGAATATTGTGTATATATATGAGTGTGGGTTCATGAGAAACTGAGTGTGTGTGTGTATGTGTGTGTGTGATGACTTTCCCAGGTAGGGTTTAGAGGTAAGCACTTTCACCAAAGGCATCTATTAATAGCTTCCAAATTTAGCCCCACATCCTGCTTATCATCAGAATCATTCACATTAATGCAAAAATGTGTTTATTTGAAAACACAGATTTTTAAAGTCAACAGAAAGTCTTCATTTGCCTACTAGTGGGCTTGGGGAACTTAGCCAAATTGTGTAGCTACTTGCTTATCATTCTTGATTTTATGCTCAAAATTATTTCCTGGTTGACACATTTCAATTAGTAAGAACGGTTAGCAATAAGCAGAGATATAGAAGTCAAAAGGCAAGGTTAGTTCACTTAAGGACTGTCCCTCACCTGTGCACTATGATGAATCAGGTCTTCGTCCCTGTGTTTTGGCAGGTGTTGGGATCTATATGGTGGGCTCTGAGATCAGAGAGCCTTGGTGCCTCTAACATGGCATTCATTTGCTAAGGTCAGGGCCTATTACATATTCTCCTGTCTCTATACATGGGTATACATACACGTGCGTGAGTGTTTTTCAAGGATACATCCTCCTCTGTAATCTCTACTCACTGGTTTTGCTTGGCTGCACATACCCCGGGTTGGTAACACTGACTGCACACTCCTTTCTCTGTCTGACACTCGTCATGCTTTCAGCCCATCACTAGACCAGAACTTCTCTTGTCAAGGTCACAAAGGACTTTCATCCTGAAAAACTCTAAAAGTCATTTCTATTGACTACCTCATATAGCACAGGAGGCAAGGAGGAGGCAGTGAATAATCACAAACTCCTAGAACAGACTTCTAGAGGCCAAGGCAGAAAGGCCAGTTCCTCATCTATCTCTTCCAATGCCCCCCATTTGTCTCTCTTTTAAAAGTTTATTTATAAGTGACGAGAGAGGTGACTTTGCAGTTAAGAACACTGGCTGCTCTTCCAGAGGACCCTTGATTACCCACACCACATGGCAGCTCACAACTGTAAATCCAATTACAGGGGTCTGATGTCCTCTTCTGGCCTCTAGGGACACCAGGCACAAACTGGATGCACGTACTTACATGAAGCAAAACACCCAGACACATAAAATAAGATTGAAACAAATTGGTAAAGGCCAGTCATGCCTTTATTTCTAGCACTCAGGAAGCAAACACAGGTGAACCTCTCCGAGTTTGAGTCTGGTCTGGTCTACATAACAAGTTACAGGTCAGCCAGGGATATAAAGTGAGAACCTACTATCTCATAAGTAGACGGATGGATGGATGGATGGATGGATGGATGGATGGATGGATGGATGGATGGATGGACAGACGGGTGGATGGACAGACAGATAAGCAAATATTATTGTGTGCCACAGTGTCTGTGGACATAGGAACTTCCTCCTTCTATGTAGTAGAATATTATTTTAAGGTGTGTTACTTTTGTTTATGTTGCAATTGTTTAACTCCGTGAAGGTGTGTTACTGTGCTTGTCTAAAACACCTGATGGTCTACTAAAGAGCTGAACAGCCCATAGCGAGACAGGAGAAAGGACAGGCATGACTGGCAGGCACAGAGAACAAATAGGAGAAATCTGGGGGAGGGAAAGAAGAATGAGCAAGAGAAGGAGGACCCAAAGGCCAGCTACCCAGCTACACAACCAGCGGCAGAGTAAGAAAGAAAGGTACACAAAAAAGGAAAAAGGTAAAAGCCCAGAGGCAAAGGTAGATGGGATATTTAAAGTTAAAAGAAAAAGCTAGCAAGAAACAAGCCAAGCTAAGGCCAGGCATTTATAATTAAGAATAAGCCTTCATAAGTTGTTTGTCTTGGAGCTGGGTGGTACCCCCCCCCCCAAAAAAAGAGTGAAAACAACCAGCAAATTTCTGCCCTGTGGATTCCAGGAATCAAACTCAGCTTATCAGGCTTGTATGTTAATGCTTTGACCTGCTCAGTTATATTTCTTTAGCCCTCTTCTAACTCTCTTGCAACTGAGTGACTCCAGAGCTTTATCCTTATCTTTCCCCCTCCATTGGTGACTTCATATGCCCTTAAGACTTCACACCTTTGGTGTGGTGACTTGCATCAAAAGCTGATGTGACAGATGTCCATTTAGAGACAGTCTCACTGTCTCTGGCTGGTGTAGAACTCACAGTTACCTTCCTGTCTCAGCCTCTGGAGTGCTGGGGTTACATGTATGCATCATCAGACCTGGCCATCCTGCCTTTATGTCCCACAGAACCTTTCATTCCCCTGAGGTCCCCACAATCTGACCCTTCCCATCACCTCCACTGCCCCACCTCCACCTCCTGCTGCAGTCTCTGCACTGGGCTCCCAGAAGTTCTCCTTGCCTCCACCTGGTCCTAGCCTCTATTGTCACACAACTCCTAGAGACTCCTTAAAATACAACAGGTTACAGGACAGCTCTTTGTAAAACCCCAGGATGTCCTACAGAGCACCGGCAGTCTGCACAGTGGGAGCAAGCCCCTACAGAGTAGGGCCTGGCCTAGCTTCCTGAACTCTCTGAGCCTCTCTTCCCTGTCGCTCTTCCTCACTCTGCTCACCTTCCATGTGTGGAGGCTAACCCACTGCTCTCCTGCCTTAGAAACCTTCAGAGGTGCATCCCATTATCCTGGAACCCCACATGGCTTCCCTCTCCCTAAGCCCTCCGCTATCCCCTGCAGCTCCTTGTTCTTTTTCATATTCATTCACTCATTTGTTCATTGATTATTTGTCTGAGATGGGGTATCAGGTTGGTCTCAAATTCTCTCTATGGCCAAGGCTAGTCCTCACTTCATGATTTCCCTGCCTCCTCCTCCCAAATGCTGTGATTAGAGACAGGCAAACCATACCTAGCTTTCCTTCACTCTGTTCAGGCCTCTGCTCAAATGGCCCTTCAGAGGGAAAACTGCACTGGCCAGCTTCACAAACCCTGCAACTTCCTATTGCCTCTGGCTTTGTTTTACATTTTCTTTTCCAAAGAAAATATTCGTCGTGTTTTTCCCCCCTTCTTGGCTTTGTTTTGTTTTTTGTGTTTTTTTTTTTTTTCATTTCATATTAATTGTTAATTCTGGGTCTTTCTCTCCCTTGCTGGAATACAAGCTATTTTGTTCATTGACATATCCTTCATTCCTACAACAATGACTGGAAGATAATACATCCCCAGTGAACATTGCCAAAGCCACATACAAAGGATAAAGCCCTGAACATTTGAACTCTTATATTTCCCAGATACCAGCAAAATGCGCACTTTGTGATGTGGACACTCCATGTTTATTGATGAGGAAATTAAGGTACAAAGCCAGGGTCACATGAAGGCCAAAGCTGGGATTTGCTCTCAAGACCCTGCACCCAGAGCTCATAGTTTTGAGGGCTCTATTATCCCGCCCCTGCCTGTGAGTAAGGCGAAGAACTGTAAACAAGTCCTTCCTGCTGGGACTGCGGTCAGCTGCTGAGACACAAAATGGCATTTCCAGATGTCATCGTATGTGTGGGGGAGCAGGGTGTGTCACATGGCTCATTTCTCCTACTGCAGGCCCAAAGGTGAAGAAAGAGGGTGAGGACACGGCTGTGTGTTTGTCTTGGCTGCAGTGTGTGATTCTTCATGACGCTGAGCAGATTTGTGTAAAGGCGTCATAGTTTAGTGGGAAAAGCTCCTGGCCCAGAAGGCCCAGACAGAGCATGACTGTAGCATGATTGTAGCATGATTGTAGCATGTTTCTTTTCATTCTCACATTCCACTATTCTAGCATCAACTTCACCTGTTGCCCACCCACCCCCGCCCCCTCTCTCCTTCTCTCCATTCTGCCATTACTACTGGATCAGCTTCCTCCTGGGCCAGTTCCTCACATTATGGGAAAATGGCAACCAAGGACAGTGGTAGTGTCCACGCTCATTATAATATAGAGGAAGACACCCATGGCTTATGCAAATCCTTCCTTTGGTCTGACTGGGCTAACTTCCTTCCATGGAGCTGTGACATGGCCAGGGGATATTTGGTGAAGATAGCCTTGGCTAGAACCATTTTGGAAAATGCATTTAAAAAGTGAATGAGTAGCAACAGGACAAAGCCTTTCGTTGGCTGAGGACCACATAGCAAGGAGAGGAGAAACACGGACTTGCAATCTCAAGACAGCTGTGCTGACCCCCTGAGAGGCACTGCAAAGCAGGACACATTGGCTCACACCTGTCACCCCAGTGATTGGGAGGCAGAGGCAGAGGCCAGTTCAAGACCAGCTTGGGTTGCTGCCCAAAACTTTGTCTAGAGAGAAAGAAAGAGAAAGAGAGACTGGAAAGGGGGGGGGGGTGTGAAAGGGTGGGAGACAGGGAAGAAGGAAAGGGGTGGGGAAAGAGGGTAGGCCTCTAGGACTTGTTAGGTTGTACTTTTGAATTTAGAAATGAATTTCTTTGCTATGGTCACGATGGGGGTGTGGATATTAGGAAGAAAGGATAGACAGACAAACTGGTGTTTCCTCTGCAGGGTACCTCCACCTGCTTCATCCATCTCTCTTGTTGGCCTTCAGAGACGGACTTCAGAGTTTCTCACTGAATATGGAGCACCTCTTTTGGTAGACTGGCTTTCCAGTTTGCTGCTGGGATTCCTGTGTCTCCTCATCTCCCTCTGTAGCACTGGGGTTTCTAACACATACCACCATACCTGGCTTATGGCTTTTCAATGGATACTGAGAATTTGAACTGGAGTCTTCATACTTACACAGAATACTTTTCTGCTTGAGCTACTGCCCCATCCTCACAGCTGCCCTCTTCTTATTTTGAGATTACTCTCACTAAGTTGAGCAGGCTAACTTGGATGTTGTTATGCAGCCTATGCAGACTATGACCTGTCCAGCCTCCTGCCTTCAGCCTTCTGAGTAGCTGAGATCACAGTTCCACCTACAGGGACCTGATCCTTTTCAGTTTTAATTACTTGATTATTTTGGCTTGCAGTTTTGAAGTTTTATTTATTATTGTTGTGTGCATATGTGATGGGCACATTTGGAGGTCAGAGGGCAACATTGCGGAGGTGGTTCTCTCCTTCCACCTTTATGTGGGTACCAGGAATAAAGCTGAGGGCAGCAGGCAAGCAAGTGTCTTTATCCACTGAGCCATCTTGCCGGGCTCCTTTTTGAGACCCGGTTTCCTTACATAGCTGCGACTTGCCTTAGATTTATGGCAGTCTTCTTTCTTTAGCCTGCCTAGGACTAGGATGGGGTTAAGGTGTGTACACCTGGCCCTGCTTCTTTTTGGTCATTTTTGGTTTTGGTTTTGAAGACAGAGTCTCTGTTTAGCCCTGGCTGTCCTGGAACTCACTCTGTAGACCAGGCTGGCCCTGAACTCAGAGATCTGCCTGCTTTTGCCTCCCAAGCACTAGGATTAAAGTTGTACACCACTTTCTGGTTTTAATATGAAAAATTCTATGCATTGCAAGTTCTGTGTGTTCTTTCTGAGGGGATGTAATACACTGAGTGACCAGGCTCTAAGGTCAAGCCAAGTAGCCCTTATCAGTTGGGGTCTACCACTCATTATTTCTTTGAAGTTGGGAAAATGGATTTCATAAAGTTGTTGGGTTTTTGCTTTTGTTTTTTTGGGTTTTTTTTTAGACGGGGCCTCATACAGCCCTGGCTAGTGTAGAACTGGCTATTTGGTTGAGAATGACCTTGAACTTTAGATCTTCTTGCCTCCACATCCTAACTAAATGCTGGGATTCTTGCTACACCATCACTCTGATTTTGCTTGTTTGTGCGCCATTTTTTTTTCCAGACTCGCTGTGTAGACCAGGCTGGCCCTTGTATTCTTGGCAGTTTTTCTGTCTCAGAATGACTGGTTTAAAGACATGAGCTGCTTAAAATTTCATCTAAAAAGGGATAAAGATAGTACCTCTTCACAGAATCGATGCAAGTACAGCATGCTATAAATGACATGGAATTCAGCAGAGGGCTGGACAAGTATCACCTTGGTGGTTTCCATAGAAATGGACCTGGAGACAGGTAACTTCTCCGCAGATGATCCCAGGGAAGGAGAAGAGCCAGTATTGGGGAGCACAGCTGAGGTCCCTTCTCTTATAGTTACCCGATCCAAGAATTCGAAGCAGAAGGATTTATCCAACAGCACACTGCATTCTCACTGATAATGAGTCTCTTCCAGGAAGATCAACCCTTCCATTTCTGGGCTCCTCAACTTTGAAGGTTGTGGGGAAGAGTATTCAGGAATAAGCCTGAAATCTTCACTGCCTCAGCACAGCTGAGGTTCCAGGTAGGTCCTGAGAGTGTGAGGAGCACGTGAAGAGCCCATTGAAAGGGCTCCATCAGTGTTAGCCATTGTTATTAGATTAGATGACTCACCCCATACACCTCATCTTTACTGAATGAGAGGCTCACCTGGGGAGCTTGTTAAAATGAAGATTCTGGTTCAGTAGGCTTGGGGTGGACCAGAGTGCTACATTTTAATGAGCTCCCGTGTGGTGCTAAAGCTAATAGCAAGATTTTATTTAATTGATGCACACTTAGCGAACCCCTCCTCTGTCTCAATTAGCCTGTTAGAGACCGCGGCATTTTGTTTGGTAGACTGAGTATTAGTCTCCCCAAAACGTCCACGTCTGGATCCTTAGCCTTTTGAAGAATACACGGCCTTAAATAGCAAAAGAAAATTTTCAGATGTGGCTCAGTTGAGGACCTAGAGATAGAAAGTTTATCTTGCATGAACGGAGTAGACATAACATCATTATAGGCTCTTAGGAGGAAGAGAGCTGGGGGTGGTGTGATGGTGCCACACCTAGCTCTGAAGCTCTGACGAGAGGAACACAGGCAGCTTCCAGAAGCCCAAAAGTTAAGGGGATGTTTTCCTCAAGAACCTCTAAAGGAATACAGCCCTACAGACAGATTTTACACTACTGAGGGTTTTTTTTTTTTTTTTTTGGATTTTTAATCTACTAATGCTGCAGTACATTGTCCCAGCAGCCACAGAAATTAATACAAATGAGAACAAAATGAGGCCTAGCTCAATCGAGATAGGTCGGGTAAAGCTATGATAACATATGACTTTTTGACACTAGCTGCTTAAATAAAAAAATGAATTGTTTATTGTTCAAAATATATCCAGAACAAAGATTGGTTGATGTGTCTGTGAGTTCAAGGCCCAGGTTGATGGGAGAGCCACCGTCTGGAACATTGAAAGCAGAATTTCCACTCACATCTCATATGTTGCCATCCCACCCTTACAGGGAATAGAAAACATGATTCATCCACATGCCCAGAAGGCAGAGAGATGGAAATAGTTATTGGCCCTAAATCTAGTATAGCTGAGTAAGCTTCTGGTATATATTCATCTGGATATAAGAACAAAATAAACTATATACTCTGGATAAAATATAAAAATAAACTTGCCGTTTGGTACATGTCTGAAATCTCAGCACCAAGGAAACCGAGGCAGGAGGATTACCAGTTTGAAGCCAGCCTCAAACAAAACAAAGCAACCTATATAGCGCTGTAGAACAAAACTCTACATGAAATAGAAAACCAAAACCCAGCTACTTGGGCCCCTACAGGACAGCAGAGCAGGTAGTAGATGACAGTTGATCTTTGAAAGAAGGGGTGACAGCGAAGAAGCTCACATGGGTAGAGAGAAGAGAGGGTGCTGACTATAGACTCAAATCTTCACTTATAAGTTCAATAAGTCGATATCAAGGGGGTGACAGGTATACTGATTCATTTGATTGGAGAAGTTAGTCATTGCTATCACGTTGCATATATAATTTTTATTTCTCAATCAAATGTTTAAAAATTTAGGGATTTGGGGGATAGTTTATTGTAGCATGTCAGTCTCTGGATTTGACCCCTAATATCACAAAAAATAAAAATAAAATAAATAGAGAACTTCTCGCTTATAGCAGCTTTGAGAGTGAGGGTAGATCCCTGTGTTGGTTAGTTATTTGCCAACTGGAGTCATCCGGGAAGAGGGGACCACAATTAAAACAACAACAACAACAAAATAGCATGCCTCCATCAGATTGGGGTATTTTTTTTCATTAGTGACTGATTTAGGAGTGCTCGGCTCACTATGGGCAGTACTGCCATTGGGCAGATGGTCCTGTGTTGTGAAAGAAAACAGCCTGAAAGAGGGGCAGGCTAGTAAGCATCATTTCTCCACAGGCTCAGCTTCCGTTCCCTACCCAAGGTTCCTGTCTTGAGTTCCTGCTCTGACTTCCCGCAGCGGTAGATAGTGACCTGGGAGTTGTAGCAAGAAATAAACCATTTTCTCTTCAAGTTGCTTTTGTTCATGCCATTTATCACAGCAAGAGAAAGCACATCGGGACAGTACCAATCTATGCCATTTTAAGTGGTTAAAATGCAAACTGGATGTGTGTGTCCACAAATAATCTTGTCTTTCATCCTCCTTCTTCGCTTGCTTTCTTTCTTCCTGTCTTGAGACAGGGTTTTACTCTGTAGTTTAAGCTAACCACAATCTCACAGAAATCCTCCTGCATCTGCCTCCCAAGTACTGGGATTATGGACTCAAGGCACCCTCTGTCTTAGGGGTCAGAGGACAAAGTTGGGATGCCCTTGGCTGATGAAAATCTAAGGAGATGCAGATCAGTGGTAGAATACTTTCATAGCAGGCACGAGGCTCTGGGTTCAATCTCCAGCAGCAGACAGCTAGAAAAAGGAGAAAGACATGGAGGGAGGGAAGAGGGAGAGAAGAAAGAAGCAGTCATTCTAAGGGTGGAGAGTCAATGAACTTGATGATAGTTCAGCTGAAATGGTGCACTCAAAAATATTGAAAGAAAAAACAAAATAAAAAGCAAGCCTTGGGGACTCTGTGGACAACATTAGAAAACCTAACACATGTTGTATGTGTCAGAAAGTGAGAAGGAGCGAGATAGGTGGTCTATTTGAAGACATGTACCCAGCCTTGTTACCCACTGCCAGCTGCAGGTAAGAAATATTAATGCACCAGGCATGGTGGCACATGCCTTTAATTCCAACATTTGGGAGGCAGAGGTACATGAATCTCTGAGTTCAAGGCCAGTTTAGTGTACAGAGTGAGGTCCAGGACAGCCAGGACTGTTACACAGAGAAACCCTATCACGAAAATACAAAAAAAGAGAAAGATTAATATAATGCAATTTTATTTTCTTTATACTTAAAAAAAAAACACATTTGTGCATTGATCTGTTGGGGGACATACACACTACGGCATTTCTATGGTGGTCAGAGAACAGTTTGCAGAAGTCAGATCTCTCCTTCTGCAATTTGAGTCCTGGGGACGAACTCAGGCTGTCAGGCTTGGCAGCAAGCGCCCTTACCCACTGAGAAATCTTGCCAGCTCTATATACTTCTTTGACGCAGAGTCTTCCTGTGTACCCTGGGCTGGCCGCACACTCATGATCCTCCGGCCTTTGCCTTCCAAGTGCTTAGATGACAGTTGTGAAATTCCACACCTGGTTCAGCACTAGATCCTTTGAGAGTGGCAGGAGAGGGAAAAGTGAGAAATCATGTAATTTTTATTACAATTATTGTTATAATTTTCTGAGGTCCAGAGGACCAAACCCACAATTAGCTAGAAAGCTCTCCATCACTAAGCCACATCTAAAGTCCATTAATATTCTATTTTATCATTAGCAAGCTCTCTCAGTTCCATCCCTAGTCTTCAGTTATTGCTGCTAATCTCTCATTTTGCTCAATTTATGAATTAATCCTTATCATTGATACATATTATATGTAACGTAATATATCTGTATCATATGTCTGACTTGGTGTTAACTGTGGTTTCAAGCATCTCCTGGGAGTCTTGGAACACATCCCCCAGAGATAAGGGAGGAACAATATAGTAAGACACACATTGACAGATGCAAATACCTCAGTGCAACTTAAGCAGGATTATTACAAAGAAAATAATAAGTAGGCATATCGCAGGCAGGCTCTGGGAATGTGAAGATAAAGGGAGACTTAGGGCTGTTAGAGGGGTAGTCATCCGGCAACCACAAGAACAGACTCTGAGGAGCACAGATTCCCCATCAGAAGCAACAATGGCCTCTTCTTACAGCACTCAAAGAAAACCTTCCTGTCAGCCAGATTTCTGTGTCTACTGGAAATACTCTTCAGAGATGAAGGTGAAATACAATACTTTCCCGTTAAAGGAAAATGAGATTCAGCCATCAGCCGACCCATGTAGGAAGTTTTTGAAGAGGAAAAAAGTGAGTTCTGATTATAATGGGGAAGAGTTCTTGTTTCGTTTGGCTTTTAATTTGTCACCCCTCCCCCACTCTGTAGCCCAAGCTTGCCAGAAACTGTACAGCTCAGGCTGGCCTGGAGCTCATGGAAGTCTCCCTAATCTTAGAGGACTGGGATTACAGACATGAGCCATTGGGCTCTTTTAGAAAGTGTGCAGAGCCTTGGCAGTGATAAATATGTGGGTAAATTCAAATGACTTGTAAAATATTACATTTAAAATACATATTAGGAGGCTGGGTATGGTAGCATATGTCTTTAGTCTCAGCACAGGGGAGGCAGAGGCAGGAAGATCTCTGAGTTTGAGGCCAGCCTGGTCTACAGAGCGAGTTCCAGGACAGTCAGGGCTACACAGGGAAACCCTGTCTTGAAAAAGAAACAAGCAAACAACCACACATCAAGTATTTAAGTCCAAAATTATAGCCTTAAAGGGTTTATAATAATATAAATTCACTATATACAGCAATTCAGCATAAAGGATAAGATAAACATATACTGTTACAGGTTTTCTAAATAGTATAATTTATAATGTGAGTAGATATATTTAATGTATAAATGACTGCAATAGTATACTTCCAAAGATGGCACAGTATGGTGCCAGAATATGTTTCAGATCATCACAACACAGTTCTTTTTTCTTGGAAAGCTTTATCCTGGAGATTGTATTAGTGCTGGACTATGAAGGGGGTGAAAAAAAAGAAAAGGCTTTTTGCAGGTGGCGGCCAGCGAAAGTGAGGCAGCAAGTGTGGTTGGTGCTACATACATCTAATATGCACGAAGTCATTGGGCTTGCTTCCGACAGTGGACAGGGCTATGAATATCCCAAGAAGGACCTTTCAATGATCCATGTGCTGCTATGACAAAGTGTCACAATGTAGGTCCCTTTTAAAGGAATTTATACGTTAGTTTTCTAGGCTGGCAAGTAGATGACCAAAGGGTAGGTAGGTCCAGTATCGAGTGAGGGCCCTCATCTCTGCTTCCAGGTTGGTACCTCAGATGATATGTTCTCACACAGCTGAAAAAATGGAAGAAACAACACAGTCTATTCCTTCCTTCAAGCCTTTCTGTAAGCACCCTTATTCAGTCCCCAAGGATGCAGCCTTCTGATGGGGACTCTCCAAAAATCTCATCTCCTAATGTCATCACTTTGATACAATATGTGAGTTTTGAGGACACACCATCCACATCCTCATGGGAGAAAATTGCTGTGGAATAAGATGGAGGATAAACTGAGGCAGATGTAGCCATGAAGCCAGAAGCAATAATTATAAAAGTCTTGATTAAAGATACAAAAACCTTGATGGACGGTGGTGGTGCATGCCTTTAATTGTAGCACTGAGGAGGCGGAGGCAGGCGGAGCTCTGTGGGTTCCAGGACAGCCAGGACCTCACAGAGAAACCCTGTCTCGAAAAACCAAAGCCCAAACAAAGAAAACAAAACAAAAGTTATAAAAGCCTGAACAAGGGTCTGAGCAGTGGGACTGGATGAGGGCATGTTAAAACAATGGTCAGGAAGCATCAATATCTAGTTGATAAGGGTTCAGGATACCTGGAGGAATCTAGACAAAGCAGACGTTCCTGGTTGGTGGTCAGGTATCTACGGACCTGACCAGTGGGCTGGCATCCATTAAGGCAAAGGAAAGGCAATGGAAGAAATTAAAGTAATAGGTACAAAGGAGATAACTAAAGTACAGAGGGAACACAATTCAAGTGCTTGAGAAGGAATCTGAGCCTGTCTAGAAACAGGAGAAGTAGGGAGATGGAGAAGATTAAAAATAAATAAATAAATAAAAGGCCCAGGCTTCACTGCTGGTCGTATTTGTTTTCTCTATTAAACAAGAGGAGGTAGTTGGTGTAAGGTGTGTGCATGTGAGTGTGCATGTGTGTCAGAGGCACCACGGCAGGGGCAAGGGTTTGCAGTCCAACTTGAGTGATCTACAACCTGTACTCTGGATCTGGCATGTACTGTCTGCTGAAGCAGGAAGTTGCCTCTATGATATCCATGGGGACTGGTTCCAGAAAACTCTTTTAATGCCAGTCTAGATGCTCAAGTCTCTTCCATGAAGTGGTATAGTATTTGTATACAATACAACCTTTGCACATCATTTCAAATCATCTATAGATTACTTATAATACTAACTACCATTTAATTCCTGCCAATAGTCATTGAACTGTGCTGTTATGGAGTTAATAACACAAAAGTGTGTACATGTTTAGTACATACACAAACACCAACACATATCTTCTGGGCTGTTCTGTCTTGTTTTCATTGCTGTTGTTTTGAGATGGAGTCTGTGTAGCGTTTTCTGTCCTGGAATTCGCTCTGTAGACCAGAGTGGCCTTGAACCCAGGGAGATTTGCCTGCCTCTGCTCCCAAATGCTGGGATTAAAGGTATGCACTACCAACATCCAGCCATATACCTTCTTGATCCACAATTGGAACCTATAAAATATGGAGGACTGTGTCATGAAATATGAGGATTATTTAGATGTAGCAGATGTCTCCCTGAGATAGAAAAATTAATTTATGTATTGTGTGCATGTACACTTGGAGGCATGAGTATGTGTGTATATGGCACAAGTATGGTATTGGAGGGTCCACACCACTATGAGTAGTGCATAAGAAAGCAGGCCGAGCAAGCCTGGGAAAGCAAGCCAGTAAGTATCATTCCTCCATGGTTCCTGCTTCAGTTCCTGCCTGACTTCCCTCTGTGATGGACATGCAAGTCAACAAACCCTTTCCTCCCCAAATTGGTGATGGTATTTGCCACAGCAACTGCAAACAAATTAGGACAGTGTTTGCAAAAGACAGCTTTCTTATTCTTAACATGCAGTCATAAAACATTTTCATATATTTTGTTTTTGCTCCCCTCCCCTCCCATACCTCTCCCATGAAGTGTGATCCTAATTAGTCTCATCAAAGAACAAAACAAAACAAAACAACAACAACAACAAAAACAAAACAAAACAAAACAAAAAAAACCCCCAAAATCCACAAGTTAGATATTGGGGTAATAACCTGAAAGATCAGAGAAGCAGAAGACCAGCTGCCACTGACTTCTTACCTTTCTGGATTCTCCAACTGAGGGACCAAGATCCTGTCTCTGCCCCACTGGTGCGTCACTTTCTGTCTCCTCTCTGAGCGGATCTCCAGACCTTAATGGTTAAGTAGTGGCTAGCCTTGCCCTCTGATCTCCAGGCAAGCTTTATTTATCAGAAGACAAACAAAACATCACACAGTGCTCCCACATGCCCCTGCCCTCCCACACATGTGCCCTTCTTTCTCCTCTTCAGGTCTCATGGATTCTATGCTTTCCCTATTCTTTCCTTAAAACCATTTCCCCTTCTTGTGTTCACCTTTAATCCTGCTCAAGATACTTAATATATATATAAGCCAATATACATATCCTCCCAATTGTACACAGATCGTTAGTATTATAAATGTACTGAATCTTACCTTTCTAACAATAATAAATCATGAAGGTTACCTCATGAAGGTTAACTAGATATTGATATTCAGTGTGTAGTTTGCCCAGGTTTAAGGATTACCATAGAATCCCAATAGAAATGTGCATTATTTTATTTAACAAATTCTCTCTCGCTCAGTCTTTAAACTACACCAAATCTCTTGAAATTCAAAGACTATTACAACAAACAATCTTTGGGCAATATGCCTGTAGCATAAGAGTTCTACAAACTCAGCCGCTGAGTTAAAGAGAACATACTTTGGTATTGCTTTGAGACAAAACTCTATGTAAGCCTAGTTGGCTTCAAACTAGCAATCCTCCTGCCTCAGCCTCCAGAGTGCTGGCTGGGTTTGCTAGCATATCACCATGCTCAGATCACATTTGTAATTTTAGAAAATGATAAATTGCTTTCCTTAGGGTTTCTATCAGTTCATATTGTTTTTACATCTTAAAATGTGCTTCCTTTTTGTGTGTGTATGCATTGTTCAAACTAATGGGTTTCATTGTGCTGGTTTATTCATGCCTGTAACATACTTGATCACCTTGCCCTTCTTATCCCCTCTCCTTTCAAGTTTGCTTCCTCTTCAGTGAGTATGTTAAAAACTGCTTGAGCTGGATGTTTCAGGTGGCAGATCTCAGTGAGTTCTAGGCCAGCCTCATCTACAGAGTGAGTTCCAGGGCAGCCAGGGTTACAGTGAGAAACCCTGTCTTGAAAAACAAACAACGGTCTTTGACTTTTGCTAGTTTGATTAATTAAAAAATGATGGTTTTGAGGTGCTTTTAATCTGTATCTTTTCACTATGAGAGGTTGAGGAATATGTTTGAGAGCCCTTATTATTTCCTCTATTATCTTTCCTATTTCCCTCAGATTGCAAAGACTTTTCCTCTCTAGAGTCTTTATCAGCATAATAGTCCTTTGTCTGTGACAGGAATCACAAATGTTTTTCCAATTTATTTGCCTTTTAACTTTCTTTTTTCTGGTCATCCAGAAGTTTTAGGATCTTTGTTACAGAGGCTGGAGAGATGGCTCAGTAGTTAAGAGTACTTGTTTCTCTTGTAGAGGACTGGGGTTTGGTTCTGAGCACCCATATGTAGTTTATAGTCACTTGTAACTGATTCTGTAAAGTCTGACACTGTGTTCTGACCTCTCTAGGCAATAGGCACACATGTGGTGCACAGACATACATGCACGTAAGATACACACACATAAACAAGAATCCAAAAAGGTTTTGTAAAAAATTTTTGTTAACAGTATTTGTATTCACTAGTCTATTATACTTCTAGATGTTATTTCATAATTAGAATGCCTTCCACGTGCAGATGAAAACTGTTGCATAATGCTTCTTAGTTCCTCTGGCTTCATCATTTTATTAAAAACATCTTTCTGGTATAATACACGAGGTATTTACCTCACTTAGTTTTCTCCAATTGATGTCTGATTGTTCCCATGTTTGACTTTACTTTTGTTTTATATAATCGCATCAGCCCTGGGTAAGGATAGCTCTTCTTCCCTGACCTTTGTACCTTTTCTTTCTTTTTCCTTTCCTTGTTACTTTGCTACAACTCTAATGTTGACTAGTGTAGAAGTGGTGTTGGAGCTAGCTTTCCACCTTTCTATGAGCATGCAGGTAAATAAATGGTTACCTGTGTGGGTGTTTCTTCCCTCCCCTTCCCTCCTTCTCTCCTTCCCTCCCCTTCCCTGATTCCCTCCCTTTCTTCCTTTCATCTGTCTATCTATCTATCTATCTATCTATCTATCTATCTATCTATCTATCTATCTATCTATCTATCATCTTTCCCTTCCTTCCTTCCTTCCTTCCTTCCTTCCTTCCTTCCTTCCTTCCTTCCTTCCTTCCTTCCTTCCTTCCTTCCTTCCTTCCTTCCATACATGTGTTTGCTCCTATGTTGTAGGAGTGTTACAATAAGGTTTGTTGGTCTCATCTGGTCTGGGGTCTAAGCCCGCAGACCTGCAATCTCAGACCACTTAGCTGCCCGCTGCTGCTTAGGCCCCCAAAATGACTCAGACATTTATATTAATGTTTATGTTATATAAATATATATATTTATGTTATTTGGCCTATGGCTTAGGCACATTGTTAGCTAGCTCTTTTATCTTAAAATTTATTTTTATTAATCTGTCTGCCACTTGGCTCATGTGACTCACCTGTGTTCCTTACATGTTTCTTCTTGGTCGTCTGGCTTGATCTGTCTCTGCCTCTTACTCTCTATTTTGATTTTCCCCACCTACTTTTTCTATGGTGCCTGTCATGGGCCAAAACAGCTCCTTTATTTAAAGACTGTTATTCACAGCGCCTGAATTCTACCACATAGGAGTCTGTTCATTCCTTAGCCAGTGAATTCTAGGAATCAACCTCAGGTCCTTGGGCTTGGTAGCAAACACCTTTCCTGGCTGAGCCATTTCCCTGATCCTAGCTATGTGTTTTTAGAATATTATCCACAGAGCTTGCTTTTTCCCCCTCTTTTTCTTTTTGCCAACCTGAACCATTCTTCAGAATATGTGTTGCCTAGGAAACCATAAATAGTAAGTATGAGCTTAGCTGTAGTTTTTTGTAGATACCGTTTATCAATCATATCAAGAAAGTTCTCTCCTATTATTAGCTTCTTGAGAGCGTTTGTCATGGATTTTGACAAGTGTTTTTTCCGTACTGTCGGAAGTCATCTTGTTTGACCTTCATCCTTTCAATGTGGTATTTATTTTTCTTTTTGAGATAAGGTCTTGCTGTATAGCTTAGGTTAGCCTAGAACTCACTATTTGGCTATGATGTCCTTCAACTCAAGAGTCCCTAACCTTGGCCTCCTGGGTGTTGGAATTATAAGTGTGTATCACTACACTCAGTAGTTTTTGTTTTTTTGTTTTTTTGGTTTTTTTTTGTTTGTTTGTTTGTTTGTTTGAGACAGCATTTCTCTGTGTAGCCCTAGCTTTCCAGGACTTGCTCTGTAGATCAGACTAGCCTCAAACTTAGAAATCTACCTGCCTCCCAAACGCTGGGACTAAAGGCACATGCCATCATACCCAGCAGTATTTACTTCTTTTTAACTATTAATTTGTTTGGGGAAAATAGCTCAGTTATCATTGCCAAGACCTTCAAGGTTTAAGGATTGATCTAGCTGGGAGAGAGAATGAAGAATAGACAAACACAGAAAGGGTTGGGTCATGTGGGCTGCGTGCTCTGATTGAGCAACCTGGAGGCTCAGACAATTTACCATATACTGCATGAACAAGAAGGGTGCAGGCTAGCCCATCTCTGTAGAAGGTCTCCGTAGGGCAGCATTCCCAGGTCACCATCATCTGTGACTAAAGCTGTGGCTAAAGGTCTCTGTATATACTTGTTTCAGCTTAAGGTCAATAGTTCATAAATGTCTGGACTGGGACCAGAGGAAAGCTTTGCCATTTTTCTGAGCCTGACCTGGGGGAGGCTTTGCTGTTCTCATGGGTATGAGGCATTGGGACCTTTGACATGGTTGTGTTCATATTAGCTACATACATCACTTAGGACTTTATTCAATTCCCCCACAGTCATGACTTATTTTCCTTTAATGTATTTATTGAGTCTATTTACCAAATCTTGGTTAATTACTCTTATACTTTGTTCATAGAGACACTGGTCTGCACTTTTCTTCTCCTGCCCTTAACACATATTGGCTTGAAATACCACCTGAATTGGAAGTTCCCAATTCTGGGATCCTGTTGCATTGTGTCCCACTGGCTGTTGTCTCTCTGCATTGTTAGAGATCAGGAATTAAGCTGTTCCCAGGCCCTGCTACTCCAGCAAGGCACAGGAGATGAAATGCAGTATCAGTTTTATTATGTCCCTGCCTACTCCATAGTCATATGCATAGGATGCATCCTTCCAAGGTGAATGGCTGGGTCAGTGGGGAAACATAATTTTAAGGACCTAGCCATTTTGTCAGCCAATGTCTCATCAGGAAATTTGAAATGGTACTAATTGTTTTAACCAGGGGATTTAGTTTAAAGAATAATTGCTATTGTTGGAAAAGCTGAAGGAGCAACATGGGAAGGCAAAATAAGCCTGAGAGCAGTGACTTCAGGAAACTGTTATTAACCCTATGACTATAGGAATAGGGAGGAGTTGGTTTGACTAGAGCCTTGAAAGTACTCATTGCAGTCCTTACTGAAGACAGTGCCTGTTGCTGGAACCAGGGGCAGGGGACCCTCCATGGTAGCATGCTAGATAAGAACCTCACTATTAACACTAGACTGCACATGTGCCAGGGCCCCCAAAATTATAACAAAGATGAAAAGCGCCTGCATATGCTTTGTGCCTCTCTAAGCATAAGAACATCATCTCAAGGCAATAAATTTCTTCCTATGGTAATTCTGATGTAAGCATACATACTGTGTGCTCAGTGCATGTGCCATTAGTCATGCTATATACCACTTGGTTGTCATAGCAAATGAAGATACTGGTGGTTTTATGTATTCATTACACAGTAGTCTAGTCATTATTTTAGAGTGGGCTTTCATTATAAAAGAGTGTTTACTGTTGGGCTGGAGAGATGGCTCAGTAGTTAAGAGCATTTGCCTTTTCTACAGAGGACTTGGGTTTCCTTCCCAGTACCACATGGTAGCTACAACCACCTGTAACTCCAGTTCTAGAGGATTTGATGCCCTCTTCAGTGTACAGACAAACACACAGGCAAAACATTCATACACATAAAATAATTTTGAAAAATGTATACCATAGCTGGCCATGGTAGTTTGTGCCTGTATTAATCCCAGCACTATAGAGGTGGCAGAAATACTGTGAGTTTAATGCAGCCTTGGATCAAAGGTCTTCTCACTCCAGATCAGGCATCAGTATCAGCCCAAAGAATTGATTCCACCAAGTCCTGCTTGATAAACCATTAGATTTATTGGATTTGCTTATAGGAGCAGAGGTGATCCCAGTGGCAGTGAAAGTCCCAGCCTAGCATGGACGATGACTTCCTATAACTGCACCATGAGGGTCCCCCTCCAATCAACCTTCCTCTGTCTACTTATTCTAGCACAGAGGCATAAGAATCACTTACAGCTGGGAGGGAGGCTGGGTGCGGGGGAGAAGTGGAAAGAATCCTTCTATTAGGGACTATGAGCGGCCTGCCCTTGTTAAGCAACTCAGGGGGTAGTCACAGCTGCCATCCCTGCACTGTTGTGCTCACAGCCTAGCGTTCTACAACACGGGGATCCACAGGGGAACCATTTTCACCAAATCAGAAATTCTTCACTGTAAACTAGCCCGATGCAGCAATGGCTGCAAACGTCTTGAGTTTACTGTCTTCTGGTTATGCCACCTTCTCTTTTGCTTGATTTAATTTAGGGTCTTGTTCACTGTTACCTTAAGAATGATAGGCTGTACCATATATGTGTCTAGGTACGCAATATGCTATACTGTCTAGATTTGTGTAAGAACATTGTATGATGTTTGTGCAAAGACAAAATCAGCTAAAGAGATCTGAGAACATGTCTCCCTTGTAAAATTACAGAAGTCTGGTGAGAATCCCTGCAGGATGCTGCAGCTAGAGTCATTGGCTGCTGCAGCTGTTAAATCTGTTAAAAGAAAAAAAAAAAAAAAAAGATCTTCCCCTTTGTGGGAAGCCTCAGAGACAGCTGTAGCAGCAGAGGAAGAAAACGTTTTCTTCCTTTCTGCCCTCCGGTCGGTTCTGTCAGTGCCTCCTATCTAAGGAGCAGAACCAGAAGCAAACAGCAGAGGAGTTTGCAGGGTTCAGTTTCCCAAGACATAGAGGGAACTGTTAGCTGCATGCACAGTCTATTTGCAGAGTCACTAGGGCCCCACCCTTAAAATAGCCCCGTGCTTGGTTTAATGTCCCCTTGTCACTGCCTTGAAATTTTAATTTAAAAACAGAGTCTCACACTTTTATTTTGTACTCACCGTGCAAATTATGCGGCTGGTCTCACAGACCCAAGCACGAAGGGGCATATGAATGGAGCAGACAGCCAAGAGGAAAATGCCAGGGCTGCCTTATGCCAAATTGCTATCCTCAAAGTTTATAACAACTTGAATGTCTTAGCAATGTAGAGAGTTGCCTGGGAAACCATAAATGGATTTTGGTGCTGATAGACAAGTTTCTAAGATTTCCAGCACATTGCGTGTAATAATTCTGAAAGCAGCAATGGAGACGTCAGCAAACCAGCTCTTGGGTCTTCGAGCTAGAGAGTCAAGTTATAAGGCTATCACAGGTCATTTTCCCGTCTCACGTCTTCAGGAAGAGACCTGGCTGGGGCCCACTGATTCTCAAGAAATCTATACACCATTGCCTTGCTTTTGTATGTCTGATAGTATTGAAGTTCATATTTATTTGTTAATGTCTCTCTTCTAGCATGTTGGGGAAGAGAGCATAGTGGGTCAGGCACTGCAGAGCTCTTGGAATCTGTGAGGCTCAGCAGGTGTTAATAGCAGCATAGCTCCTGGAAGAAGATAGATGGCCCTTGAATGGTACCAAATTATCCAGCTACAACAAGGGAAGGAAAGAGGCGGAAGAATTTCAGTCTTGGTAGAGTTGGTGAGCTATGGCAGGGACCAGAGCACAGCCACCTTATAGAGGGGAGTGGGATGGTGACTAGGAGGGGATGTAGAAGAATCTCATAAGAGAACCCAGAACTACTGCATTATCCCTTTAAGGACCAAGAAATCTCACTTTGAGATAGGGAACTTTCAGACTCATCTGCCAGTTAACTAAAATGTGCTTCTGGACATATGTTTTTTTGAATTAAATCACAGAGCCCACAGGTAGTTTTCTGTAACTCCTTGTAAAAAAAAAAAAGAAATTCTTTTTTTTTTTTTTTTTTTTTTAATCCCTGCTATCTGCTGGTATCTTCGTGGCTAGAGTCAGATATGCTGGTTTCAGCTCCCAAGCATAGGATGGTGGACTGAACAAGAACAACCCTGACCTTTTCAGACCTACAGCCTAAAAAGGGGGGAAAGTAACAAGTAGTAATATGCCATGATAGTATTGTGTCGGGAAAGCCGAAGGGAGCCTGTAGAAAACATAACACCTTGTAAAAACATCAGGGTGAGCCGAAGGGGAAGAGGGGTGGATGGTGGACATTCCAGGAAAGGGAGCAGCGGACTCAAGGTCCCTAAGCTGTCAGCTTACTTTGCATGTTAGAACTGAAGGAAATATAATATGCGGAGAGCCAGCCATGGAGTTGAGGAAGCTGAGAAGGCTGGGGCAGGTTAGATCTTAAAGGAGCTGCTTGCTTACACATACAAACCCTAGGTTGATCCCTAATGCATCGAGGATTAAAGGAAAAAGAAAAGCCAAATTCAGTTCAGGATAGCTTTTTAAATACCCATGACCTTTATCTAAGGGCAACGGCCAATGATTCGGGTCTTCAGTCTCAGAAAAAGACATAAGGTAAGAGTCATCATTAGTTCTGTGATCCTCATCCTCAGAAAACCGAGACACAAAGATTGGGGATTCTAATCCAGACTGGAACATGTCTTAAACATGTAATGAACAAAGGTTTTTAGGCAAGATTAAAGAATTGCCCTTTGAGTAAGTTGAGTTTGTGGTCTCTGTGGGTTGATCAAGTGGAGTTGTCTAGCAGATGGATGTTAATTATTAGCCACTAACTGAGAACCTTAAATTACTTCAGGGGAGCTTAGCAAGCTAGTTATTTTGCAAATCTTAAAGGAAGCAAGCACAATTTTTTTTTTTTTTTTCTGCTTTGCTTCAGGAGAGATAAGCAAAGGCTGAGCAGAGTACTTTGCCCATCAAATTTCTACAGCCATCTAAAACCCATGGTGTCTCCCAGCTGCAGGAAGGTCCCCTGTGTCTTTAGCATGTGTCTCATTGCTTTCCCAGTTGTCTGTTTCCATAGTTTAAAAATTAGAGTAGATTAGGTTATGAGCTCAAGGCAGGATCTGAGCTGAATTCATCTTTTGGTTGCCAGTGCTTCCTAAGATTCCCCTGAACACAATAGACTCATTGTTATTGAATAACTCTAATTTGTTTCTTAAAATTCATCTGCTGAGTCTAAAGAAAATGAAAACAACTATAGATTTTCAAAATAGCCAGCATTTTTGAATTAAGCAAACTCTAAATTAAACAATGAAAACAAATGTAATTTTAAAAATTTTGTCATTTTTTTTTAAAAGACAGGGCCTTAATATGTAGCCTGGCTGGTCTGGAACTCAATATATAGCTTGGATTGCTCTCAAAGTCATATAGATCTGCCTGCCTCTGCCTCTCAAGTGCTGGGCATGCCAGGCTTTGAAAACAAATTTAAATAGTAAACAGCAGCTTGAAAGTTAAATGCAGTTTTTTTAAAAAAATATAAACTATAACATTAAAATGTTGTACTTTCTCTTCTTTTCAGTTTTTAACCTTTTGGTGACTTTTACACTCACTGAACTAAAAATAAAGCAGAGCAGAGAAAAATGATCTCTAGGTCAACATAAAAGCTAAACACGAGAAAGCTTTGAAATGTGTGGGGGTCGTGGGTGCACCTCAGCGGTAAAGGGCTTACTTAGCGTAGACAGGTTGAGTCCCCACTACAAAACAAGCAGATAAGTAAGTTATAATGTCATCACTCAGAGATTGTGTCTTACATTTAGAAAATCAAAAACGGAAGACAGGGGGTGGGGGGAAGAAATCGTAATATACGGAGACAGCACGTTGCTTGGAAAACGAACAAGACACTAAGCTAGGCATGGAATATGTGTGTGGAGTCGCAGCTACTTCACAGGGTAATGAAAGATGTCTTGAGACAAGGGGCTGAAAGCCATTCTGTGTTGCAAAGTGAGAACTTGCCTCAATATCCGTGACATAAAAGCCATAGATAATGTTTGTTGCCTTTCAGTTCTTCATTCAGCATACATACACATGACGTAAAGTATTTGGGGCTTTAACCAAACATGCTTCACAACTTACATTGTTTCAAACTATGTTCCCTGCAGTTAGTTGTTGAGAGAACTGATGACGGGGTTTTTGTTTTAGATTTCATTTATTTTTATTTTATGGGTATGAGTGGTTTGCCTGCATGGATGTCGATGTATCATGTGCACGTGATACCCGTGGGAGGGAGACGAGGATGTTAGATCCCTTGAGACCAGAGTTACAAGCAGTTGTGATTGCCATGTGGGTGCTGGGAACGGGACCCAGGTCCTCTGGAAGAGCAGCCAGTGCTCTGAACTCTGAACCATCTCTCCAGTCCCATTTGGTGATATTTTTGCTTGAAACGCCAGTGACATGTGACTTCTTACTACTTCAGTGAATGTTTGAGTGGAAAGATTATTATGCCAAAATAAACACACGATGAAAGAAAGCAGGAAAAGGAAAAGAAGCTGCAAATAATGTGGCATAGATTTTCAAAGGCTGTGAAATTGAAGAGTACAAGAAAATACAAAAGAAAGCTGAATGAGGAGAGATGGATAAATGAATAGGTGTGACTGAACAAGTGAATGGTTAATAAGGCCCTCTGGAAGTAGGAAGCCTTGTTCTTTGAGAGATGAGCAGGAGTCAAGGAAGCATAGCATGATGCAGATGATGGAATACCGAAAAAGGGAAGCCAAGCTCTGAGAACGCCAGTATGAGAACATTCCAGCTGCAGTGTTGGGGCTACTGATCAATTAGCCCCCTTGAGACCTCAATCTCCTGCTTTGTTAGGAGGGAAACTCCTTGTCTAAGGCTAGATACAGTTCTGTCTCTTCATGAGCCTTCCAGAGGCACAAGTCTACTGATTATACATTATGCATTTTACAGAACAGACAATTTTCAAGATTCACTTTCATCATCAGGTCAGGTATGTGTTTAGTTTGGAAAACATGGTGGTCAAAGAAAGACTAAGAAGGCTTGGGCTGAAATGGAAAGAAATATTAGTGGGTGGAGTTATTGTACTTAGAGCAGAATAGTCAGTAATGTGGTGTACTTACGGCTTTGCACAGCTTTTCTAAATAAATAGTCTGGCAGGGGGACAATAAACCCTCATGCATTCCAATGTGCCATTCCAGGGACTCAATTTGATGCCAGCCTCCCTGGGTACAAAGTAGGAAATCAGAAATTGAAGAGAGTGACTGACTAGGTAGGTAAACACTTTTATACTGTTTCTTTCCTTGATATTTTACCTCATTCATCCATGATGACTCCTGTTTATTGTTTCCCATAATACCTGGGCAATCAGAAGAGTGAAACTTTTTAGAGTCTAAGGACTTGATGCAAAGGATACAGTAATTTCTTCAAAGACCTGTATTAGTGTTATATACTCATAAATTTAATATATATTTAATGTAAAAATAATTTTATCACCCCATATTATTAATCATATTGTCACTTCAGGAAGACTTGCTGAATATGATGTATGTGGTGTCTTTCAAGGTAACTCTCATCCCCATAATTGCCACATTGCCATATATATAATCGTAATCTGAGGTACACACAATGACAAGTTCAAAGGTAAATTGACCCATGAATTTTGTCTTAACATTTTTGCATGTATTTTCTTGCCAACAGCTCTGTCTTTCTTTAACTACAAACCACTGAGGAGGGTGAGTCCACCAAGGAAGGGATCATTAAGCAATGGGTTACCCTGTGGTGATGGGTGGAGGCTGGCCACTACAACTTCCTTCAGTTAGGCACATAATTAGAAACAAGGAAGAAAAAAAAAAGGCACCCGCCTTTAATTTAATCCTAGCACTTGGGAGGAAGAGGCAAGGGGACCTCAAGGCCAGTCTGGTCTACAAAGTGCGCTCAAGGACAGCAGAGGATCAACAGAGAGAGACTGTCTCAAATAAACAAACCAACAAACAAACAAGCAAACAAACAAACAAATAAATAAGAATGCACAAATAAATAAGAATAATAAAAATTATTATCTTTGCTCCAAGGTGATAGACAAAATAAAAAGTGAGGAAAAATACATATAGTCATGTTCAAAAATAGGACACGCATTTGTCATTTAGAGCTGAAGCAGAAAGGCAGGTAGGGAGTAGACGTGGAAGAGGGGCTCTGGGTCCAGTCATCAGACACAAGCAGTCGAGAAACCCTCCCCTGCTTGAGACAGAACCTGGAGGAGCGTGGCACAGCAAGGGATGAAAGCTGGGCTCACTGCCTAAGGCCAGGGTCTGGGGAGGCATCATTCCCCAACTAATCTTTGGAAGGGGGGAGGGGTCACAAAGACATTAAATTGGCCATTGCCTAGGTCACATAGGGCAGAGAAAATAAAAAGGCAGAAAAAAAGCAGATAGGCTCTTGGTCAGGATCTAAATCAAGGTACTTGTAGCAATATTGCAGGTGTTATCCTAGGCTACCTCTAAACTGTAAGCTACAAAATCTAATTGTAGTTTGAAAGTCCTGCAGGTCTTGGTTGAAAGCTAGTAGTTGAAACATTTTTAGGCTAGGAATAGTGAGGAAAAAGTATAAGAGGAACTCCCACAGAGCACAAGCCTGAAACCCCCAAAGTGAAGAAAACAAAAGTAAGAAACAGTCAGCAAAATCAACAATGAAGAGATTAATCTAAAAACAACCTAAAATGAGTATGTTTGAGACATTCAAAAGCTGCCATGGCTCACACCAATGATTTGCAATTTCAAGAGGCTGAGGCAGGAGAATTACTCTAAGTGTGAGGCCAGCCTGGACAACATAGAATGAGATCCTGTTTCAAAAATATAAGTGGATTAATTATTAAAGAAGCTACATAGTTTTCAAGTACAATAGTGGCGTGACTGTTATGAACCCAATTTGCCACATTCTCAGTCAACAGAAGGGAACTTATATCAGATACTATAAGCCTCCTCAAAAGCTGTGACTGGGAAAATGGTAAGTCTAGTAGGAAAGTTCATGTCATTGCTTTGTGAAATGGACATAATGTACTAGTCAAACTGTCTTTTAAGTATTTGTGCTTATGTACAAATTAACGTTGCCATCAGCTTTGCTTAGAGATCCCGCTTGTTACAGTGGGTGGTGGTTACTTCAAAGACTTAGAACTGGCCAAATGCTAAGAATAAGTGATTGTTGAATGCTCAGCCCTAAATGGGATATCTATATCATTCCCTCCAAATAATGGAAGTCAAGGCAGAAAGAATGTAAGAGTTAGAAGAGGTGGCATGTTGTGGAAAGCTGTATCCTGGGCATGATGTAGCCATTGTGCAGGTGGGACAACCTGGACTCCACCTGAACAATATTGGACCAATCAACATTCCGTCAGATGGGAAGAATGGTCTCACAAGGCCCCACACCACCTTGAGGATCTTTAAGAAGTTAATGGTTGCTGGGGGAGGGGGGAAACATTTTCTCTAGTATGTAGCCCCTGCTAATTTGCCCATTACAAATTGCCTGTAGCTAACTCACCACCCATATTCCTATAAGTTACCCCAATGAAGTCACCTGTTTATGAACCATCCAACCAAGCAGCCATGAAAGTAGAGAGGGGACTAGTTGGGAAGAGGAAGAGAGATTATAAAGAGTGGGAAGGGAACAAGAGAGGGTAGTGGGGAATTATTATATGTTCAAATACATTATATATGTATAAAATGATATAATGAAACCCATCGTATGTGAATTAGTACATGCTAATGAAAACTCCCAAAAAATACTAAAAGGAAAAGTAGAAATATTGACTTGCCATAGAAATTATAAAATAGAAACAGACATAGAGGCAATTGAAATTGCCACAATTACCTCATTAGATATTAAGAGAATTTGAAAATAAATTATCATGGTAAAGAGATGGTAATTAAAAATGGTGGTATAAATCTAAAAAAGTATAATCAGGAAAATAGTAATAATACTACTAAATGAGGCAAGAAAGAAACTAAGAAACAGTGGCAAACAAAACCTGACTACTTAGAAAACCTAATAAAATCGTGTCTGGCAAGCTCAGTCCAGAAATCTAAGAGAAAAGCTGTAAGCAATATTGAGGTCATTCTGCAGATACTTAGGGATTAAAAGTATTGCAAATGACAAATACAAACAAGCTCATGTCCCTACACTTTTTAACTGGTAGAATGGGCAATATTTTAGAAAATATGCCATCCTAAAATTGAATCAAGAAAGAGAGCTGGCTGTGTGGTGGTGGTGTTCACGCCTTTTATCCCAGCATTGGGGAGAAGCAAGCTGATCTCTGTGAATGTGAGACCAGCCTGGTCTACAAGAGTGAGTTGCAGGACAGCCAAGGGGCTACACAGAGAAACCCTATGGGGGAGGGGGAAGGGAGGGAGGGAGGGAGGGAGGGAGAGAGAGAGAGAGAGAGAGAGAGAGAGAGAGAGAGAGAGAGAGAGAGAGAGAGAGAGAGAGAGAGAGAGAGAGAGAGAGAAGCAAGCTGGCCAGCACTTGAAAAGTTAAGGCATGGTAATCCCAAACTCAAATCACCCTGGGCTATATAGTGAGGCTTCATGTCAGACAAATAAATTAGGAAGCAAGAAAACTAAGAAAAATCCAACAATAACTATTAGCTATGACTTTACAATTTAAACATCATCGCTTTCATGATGCCAGATCCAGATTCTTTTTTAGGCAAGCTTTACTAACTCTTAAGAAAGAGACAGTCTCTTTGCCAAGAGACAGCGCCTAAAGTGAAGACAGAAACGCCTTCCCCTCACAAAATGAAGCCAACACGAAGGCTTTGGCAGCTGAGAGAGTAAGGCTGAAAATCATCCACAGCCACAGAAAGAAGATCTGGAGGTGTCTTTAGCCAACCAGGAGGCAGCCCTTCCTATCCTTTCAAGAACACCCCCAGGAGAAATCAGCATCCGGCTCCCCCGGCCACTGAGAACACCATTGTTGATTTTGCACGTGAGATCAGACACATACCACCAGATGCCACACTAGAGATTATTTGAGAGAGTTACTGAGCAGATACGAGGGAGAGAAGCAGGAGAGAAAGAGAGACAGACTTTTAAGTGGTGGCTCCTTTTAAAAGAGTAGATGGGCACAGATTTACATAGCCACGCCCAGGGGCGTGGCCTCTGAATGGGTCACTGTTCTGCCAGTGGTGCCTTGTTCGGTTTACCACGTGGCTGCTACTTGCTGGGAATCCTTACAACACAGACTCCAACAACCACCAACAAGGCCAAGAACAAGTACCAGATCAAACAGGCTGTGAAGGAACTCTGTGACATTGATCTGGCCTTTTGAGGATGATGAAGAGAAGAAGGTGTATATTGAACTGACTCTCGGTTGTTATTAACAAAATTGGGATCATCTAAACTTAGTTCAGAAAATGAGAGTGGGGTTGCTGGGGAGATGACTCAGCGCTTAAAAGCAGTGACTGCTCTTTCAGAGGATCCAGGCTTGACAATCAGCACCCACATGGCAGATCACAATCATTTGTAACTTGACTTCCAGATGATCCAATACCCCCTTCTGGCTTCCACAGGCATCCCACAGACATGTATGCAGATAAAACCAAACCAAACCAGAACACCCAAAAAACAAAACCAAAAAAATCTTCCCCAAACCAAAATTAAAAATGAGAGTCCCATACATATAAAACAGTGAAATAATTTTAAAACACAGAATTCTGTTGTATAAACTACAAACAGAACATCAAAAACCATGAAGCAATTTATTTTATAATCAAGAAAAATCCATTGAACGCAGTCAGAAATGACATACTGTTCTGCTCTCAGCATCTCCCCTGACCCTGACTTTGTATATCTTTATACATAGTATATCTCTTCATACAGTGTAAGATATCCCACAACACCCATCTTTGTTTCTTTTTGCTCTTGCGGGGTATAGTGGCTCGAATGGGAATGTTCCCCACAGACTCATGCGTTTGAGCATTCAGTTCCAGTTGATTCTCTTTGGGGAAGTTTAGGTGATAAAGCCTTGCCGAAGGAAATAAACCACTTTGGTCCCAAAGAAAAAGTACTGCTCCTCAGGATTAAGACAGAAGAGGCAGTTATTTTTCATAATTACAGATGATAGTATATTATAAATAGAAAAACCTCAAACATGTAAACAGCTTGAAATGGGCTGGTAAGATGGCTGACTCAGTGGGTAAAGATACTTGCTGCCAAGCCTAACAAAGTTCAACCTTCAGGACACATTTGGTGGAAGGAAAGAACCAGCTCTCCCAAGTTGTCCTCTGAGTGTTATACATGTACCATATCAAACAGGCCCCCAACATGCACACACAATAAAGAAAAATATAACTGTCTTAAAACAAGTAGAACTAACGCTAGATCTAAATCTTAGTAGATAAACTTTAGCAGATTTACAGAAATAAAGCCTTTTCTATCAACCATTAACTGTCTGTTAGAAGCCAGGAGCAGTGGACCATGTCTATAGTTTGAGCACTTGAGAGGCCAAAGCAGAGAACTGCTAACATTCAAGACCTGTCTGGGCCACATCTTGTTCACCAGGATGTATAACAAGATCCTGTCTCCAAAAAATACAGAGAAAATTTATACTGTATTTAAGTTTAAAATAGGTACAAAAAATGCTGGAGAATTTTTTTTAATTTAAGAGAAATATGAAGGAAGAACTAATAAAAGAAGACATAAGTAATTGAAATTAATTTATAATTTAAGCTTTTCCAACTAAAATCTGTGAGACAGCTTTAAGAAATATCAGTTTAGCAAGTAGGGACTTTGTTAACCAGATTTCCACTCATCAGTTGGTTGTGGCTAGGGTGAGCTATAAGAAAATCATAAGCATATTTTTAAAACATAAAGGCAAGGCAAAGTAGAAACAATGTTTTTTTATGTTGTTGTTTTTGCTATGGAGCTCAGTATAGTATAGGGCTAGGCTCTGCTGCACCAAATTCAGTAATAACTGTATCAACTGTGTGTTCCTTCTTTGATGAAGGGTGCTGACTTGCCCTCCGAATCATGTATGCCATTACCAAAGTTGGTCCAAAGGCAATGGCATAGGTTTACCGTTGTGGGTTCTTGTTTATTTCACTATACCTATTGTCCAAAATTCATCTCCTTCATTTGTTAGTCTCAGCTGATTTTATACCTGACACCAGCATAGCTCACAGCTTTCATAAAACACACGACTACCACAATTGGGTAAATTCCAAATCCTCTAAGAAGCCCTTTAATTTCTATCATTCACAATGATGCTGTTTCTAATCAATGCCCAGTGAACATCAATGCAAAACAGACATTTCATGGCAATTGACAGGCAGGCCAGTCCACAAGTTAATTTGGAAGATGGAGAGGCCAAGAAATAAGCTAAGAGAATTTTTTAAAAATGAAGTGAAAAGGAGAGAATCTGTTTTGTCAGATATCAAGACTTGATCAGTTATTTAGTCAAAGAAGGTAAGGTGCCAGGAGATTTTAAAGCAGGGAGACTAATAGAAAATAATAAAGTCCATAAGGACACCCAAACAAATGCAGAGATATGATGTGTAAAGGAAGGGGCACTACAAATCAACAGGGAAATTGATGGACTAGTCAGTAAGCAGGGCAGGGGTAACTGAACAGCTACTAGAAAAAAAAAAATGTATATGCCTACACCTTATCATATACACAAAAATGCAGACTTGAAAACCCAATTTCTAAGTAACAAAATTATTGAGGATAGAGAAAAATTATATACAAAACACCAAAATTGCAACCATAAATAAAAATCTGACATACTTGACTAGATTAAGAAAAAGAATAAACCTCTTGGATGATGAAAAGACGCCAAAACAGGAATTAAAATACAAATTACATTCTGAGAGAACACTTTTGGTTATATATAATCTGGAAGATAAAGAATATGAGCAAAAAACTGCGAAATAATCTACTAACAAATACAAAAGGATAAGGAAAACAGAAAAAAATTCAAAAAGCTATTCACAGAGGAAAAAAATAGGTATGGATGCTATTTTAACAAATAATAATACAAATAAGATTATACGTGTTAATTAATGCCTATTAGATTAATGAAGACTAAAACTTAATGAGGGTACAAAACAGAAGATTTATTGTTGTTGCGCTGGACGGTTTTCTGTCAACTTGAAGTCATCTGAGAGAGAGGGAACCTCAACTGATACAATATCTCCCTAAGACTCAGCTGCAGGCAGTGTGTGCCTGTAGTACAACTTAATCACTGATTGTCGGGGGGGGGGGGGGGGGGCGCAAATCACTGTAGGTGGTGGCATCCCGAGGTCACTCTGGGGTCTAGAAAGCAGCACCCCTCCGTGGCTTCTGCATCAGCTCCTGCCTCCAGGTTTTCCTCCCAGTTCCTATCGGGATGTTCTTAGTGAAGAACAGTGATGTGGAAGTGTAAGTCAAGCCAACCTTTTCCTCCCCGAGCTTCTTCAGTCACAGTGTTTCATCTCTGTAATTGGCACTAACAGGCTCGGATGCCAGCCTTGCCTCTGCCACTGTAAACTGGTGATCACTAGTGCCTTGAAATCTTAGTCCCATCCATGACCGATTTCTTGTCAGAGGGCCATTCCCTTGACAAAGAACAAGCAGGAAAGGGAAACCCAGAAAAGAGGAACTCAACAGCCCCTAAGGCTGAGGCAGTCCCAACTTCTTTTGCCCAGCCTGTGCCTCTGGCATTACCCCTCCTTCACGGTATTCTTGGCCGGAACTTCCTCACTCAGTGTCTGACCTAGCCCAGCTTGAGCCTGCATTTTTCAGAGGGGAGTCCTTCCCTGACGGCTTCCTGACCTTCAGAGGCTACCAAGTTTTTTCTCTGGGTTGGACCCGGTTGTGCCCGTGCTGGCCAGCCAGTTAGGAAACTGGCAGACAGGAGTGAGGATGTTACCACACTAACTGAACCTGGAACGCTCCATTTTCTGCACTGGAAATTTCCCCAATCCTAAGGGCTGCTATTCTCATTAATTTTCTGTCAGACCAAGCAAGCACAATACTCCCATTTTTGTTATTCCAAAAAAGTCAGGCAAGTTCCATCTCTTACAAGAGCTAAGAGCAGTAAATAATTAGATGGAGAAAGTGGGATCGCCATGGTCTGGCCTTCCACATCCCAGTGCTGTACCTCTGTCATATTAGTTATACAGTGATAGTAGACGTTAAGGATTGTGTTTTTCAAATTCCATTGGCACCACAAGATAGAGGACATTTTGCCTTCATGGTGGGGGAGTCTAATATGCATAAACCAGCTAATAAGCACCAATGGACAGATTTAACCATCAGGCCCATTCTGATTTACATAAAGTCACTTTCAAATTTGACCAAATGTGTCTTTCATATGGGCTGAAGGCACAGATCTTAGCTCGGAGAACATATGGGAGAAAGCCAGATAAACTTATTCTTCCATTTCCTTTAAGGCATTCAGGCATTATGGGCTGACACCATTTCCTTCCAAAAAAATGGTTGCTGGATTTACTGAAACAATTGACAATCATTTGCCAAAAAGTAAGATTTTGCCTGAGCTCTCATCTCTTCCCATTGAGATTCCCATTCATTCAGTTCCCTCCTCGAATCCTATTCCACGTGGGACCCTAGCTTTCTCAGATGTCAATAAAAACAAGTTATGGCATTCTCATTCAAAGAAAAGGTAAAACAGATAAGACATTTGTGATCCCAAATCCTGGTTCTGTGCAACTGGGAGAATTGTTAGCCCTTCTTAAAGTTTTAATGAAATGTCAAAATGAGCCTGTTAATATTTTTTCAGAAGTCAGTATGGAGTCCAAGCTGTTCGAATATTAGCCTTTTCTAGAATAAAGGATACCATTAAACCTATAGCCAATACCAGGCTTCTAATACAAGATGTATTAAGCCAAAGAACAGAGCCATGGTACTTGTCTCATATTAGATCCCATTTCAAATTTCCAGGGATATTAGCTAAGGGAAATTAAATAACTGATACCATTATATTGACAGCTGTGGTGAATTTGCTAAAACATTGCACCAGCAGTTTCTTTTATCCCCTCAACATTTATGTAAATTATTCCCAGAGTTGCCAATTTCTCAATGCAAACACCTATCCAGAGTCCATGCCACTGGTCCCCTAGGGCCCTTACGGAGGGTGGGAATCAACCCATGAAGCTTGATACCTAATGCTATATGGCAGATGAATGTGACACATCATGCTCCATTTGGTAATTTGAATATGTGCATGTACTATTTGACACCTGTTCTAGGTTCATGTTTGCGCTAGCATTGCCTGGAGAAAAGGCTTTCATGTTATAAAGGCAATTAAGTCAGTCAGGCTAGCATAGGAGGACCCTGGACCACTGGAACTGACAAAGACCCTGTTTATGTGTCACAACGGCTTAATAAGTTCTTAGGCTCCTGGAAGATATCTCACACAACAGGCATCTCTTACAACCCTCAGGGACAAGCTATTGTGAAAAGAGCTAATAGAACTCTTAAGGAGCTCTTGGCAAAGATCACCAGAAGCTAAGAGAGATCTTCCCCTGGCTCTGGTGGAAATTCTCTTTTCACATTAATTTCCTCAGCTTTGATGAAGCTGGGTTGAGTCTGGTGTATAAAACTTGTCAGGAGATCACATTTCTCTCCAATGGCAGTCACCTGCCCTCCTGCAGGGTGAGGGTATGGTTTTTCCCCAGGGTGCCACAACACTGATATGGGTACCCTTCAGAGATACTCATCCAACAACAGATCAAGAAACTCTGATATAGAAGAAACCCCAGATGGGTAATGTATTTTCTCCTTACTGTACTGTACTAATTAATTACCACCACCACCACTATTATTATTATTATTATTATTATTATTACTACTACTACTACTGGCTGTAGAAGGAGGAATAGATAGAGCAGTTTCACTAACTCAAACTGCTGCCACAGATGAGACCTTCAATCAAACACTACCTCAATCTTCAGAGGCATTAAATGTCCAGAAAGACATTAATCACCATCTCCATCAGGCCACACATATATTACAACAGCAAATTGATCTTATGACTGAAGAATTAGCATTGGTAGACAATGTCATTATTAGACTGCAATCTCAGATACCAAGTGATTTATTTCACCCCCTATAGGGTCTCCAATATTTCATTAGAGAGAAACTGACTGGCACAATATATAAAAGAGACCTGGTCAGATAAGTTCCTTAATTACTCCATCTCGCTTCAGGAACAAATCCGTTGATTAAATGTAACCAGGATGCCAGAGGTAGCCTTAGAAACCGATTTCTTTATTCATGTATGGAACAGTCTTAAAAAGCTATTTTGACCCCTCCTGGATCCTTACATATGCATTGCTGGGCAGAATGATTGCCTTTAATTATTTCTTTGTTTACGTGTCCCCTATCGCATATTCATCGGTAAAGAGCAGCCACCAAGGAGGCTCTTCAGGCTTTAATGACTCTTAGGCACCCAGAGTAAAGCCCTCCTGGAGAGGTAAACTGAGATGACTGCCTTAGCTACCCTCACCCAGACTGCTCTCCAGGTATGTTGAGGGCTGTTGTTCAGAGATGGCTAAGGGCTTGTTTGACAAGCCAACCTAAGACAGGCACAGTTCAAAATGCTTAGAATGCCTGAGGTGGGGTCAATAATATCAGCGCAAAGCACCCTGGCTCCCACTGAGCATGTCCCATAAGTAAGAAAGAAAAGGGAAGATATGTAGAGGCTTCTAAGGGGCCTGAGACCAACCTGGCCTCAGCCAGTGAGAACTGATGGTATTTAGTGCCTTAAAACATGTGCTCCTAAGCTCTTCCATATAAGCCAACCTGGAGTCCCGAGGCTGAGTCATTGCTTCCAAACCATCTTTTCCCTTTCCCCAAGGGGAAATAGAATCCTGAGCATAGAGGCAACTCTAACTCCTGACCCTGAACTGGGCTGCACCCAACACATCGCAGCAATAGAAATCCTAACTAAGACAGTTGGTAGGCATGCCCTGGAAGAACCATTACAGACAACTTATTACCATCAGTGGGAGCTGAAGGTATTTATGTGCTTTCACAGGTCATTATGTCCTAGAGAAACTCTCATAAGGTTTTCATTGCAGACTTAAATGGTAATAATGAAAACCAAATGTTTGTTAAATGTAGTCAGAAGTTTCTTTCCCTCCTCCAGTTCCCAAATACCCAACAGCCACTTCCCAAATAATGACTCAGAGGCTTAATATTATAGTAAATGCTAGGCTGGTAGCTCAAGCATATTACTAACTGGCTCTTACACTTAAATTAACCCATAATTCTTATCTATGTTTAGCCACAGTGGTTTGGTACCTTTTCTCGATAAGGCATTCTCATCCTGCTTCCTCTGCATCTGGCTAGAGACTGCATCTCTGTCTTTTCTCTTCCCAGAATTCTCCTAGTCTGTTTGCCCTGCCTATACTTCCTGCCTAGCTACTGACCAATCAGTGTTCTATTAAGCCAATATGAGTGACAAATCTTTATAATGTAAAAGAGCATTATCCCACAGCAGTCAAAAGAAGAAGGGATAGATAAATTGAGGGCTATTGATATAAGAGAAAAAATACACAATTAAATGAATGAATTATATTTATAAGTAGAATAAGAATAAACTATAAAACTAGAGTATTTAAAACTTAAAATGGAAGTTTCAGGATATGCATTTTTAATCAAAATTAATTATAATTATAATTAAAATTATTTATAAAATTATAAAATTAATTACAGATAATGGTAGTTACTGTTTATGTATATATATGTCTTTAAAATAGAATAAAAAAATAACTTAAAGGCTGAACACAAATTTCATAGCTGTAGTTATTTCTTAAGAACCTAGAGCAGGGCTCACAAAAGGTTCAGTGTAGATATAACATTTGGGATAAAGGTCCAAGCCGAGATTGGTGTAACTCTCAGACCTTATCAGAGAAGTTTCTTTGTGTGGTGGCTAGTGACTACTGCAGAAACTCACATCTGGCCAATATGCAAAGAGAAAGCATCTGTGGAGTGCTCGGCCACAAAGGGGAATTCTATGCCATTGCCTCCTTCCCCAGGACCAGACTAAGAAGGACAGAGCAGTCAGTGTCTTCAGGACATGGTGGACCACTGAACTCAAGAGTGAATGCAGCTATGGCTTCCTTAACATCCAGCCAACTAACATTCTAGCGTGCCCTGATGCCTAGATGAGGAGCTATAGACTTCTGGGGAGAGAGAGATCTCTTTAAGGATATGACCTCTGGAAGATTTCCCAGGAATGTATGTAGATGGTACAAATTGGGCTTGATGAGTTATTTAAAAAAGAAAAAAGAAAACCAAGTTGAAGTGGTCAGAATGTACAGGGCGAGTAGATCTTGGAGGAGTTAAGGGAAGAGTGGGAGCGAATAGGATCAAAATGTATGAAATTCTTAGAGAATGATAAATAAGATTCTATTATGGCAAGACACTCACATTTGTAAGTTGATTTTTCTTTTACTCTTTCGTTATATAGCTTAGACTGGCCTTTAAACAAAACCCTATGGTTTGGATTATAAGGCATACATCACCACAACTGTAATTGACAGGTTTTCTAAATAAGCTAGGTAGGTAGGTAGATAGATGATTGATTGATTGATTGATAGATAGATAGATAGATAGATAGATAGATAGATGATAGACAGATGATACATAGGTAGATAGATAGGTGATACATAGATGATAGATGAATAGATAGATGATAGATAGATGGTAGATATGATAGATAGATGATACGTAGATGGATGGATGGATATATAGATAGATAGATAGATAGATAGATAGATAGATAGATAGATAGATAGAATATAAGAATCTAAGAATAAGGACACTTGCCTGAAATCCTGTTATGGAGAGGTAGATGATTTTGAGTTTTGGCTAGCTGGTCTGTATAATGGAACTGTGTTTTAAGAAAAAAACAAAGGAAGAAAGAGGGAGGAATGAGTTGGAGGGGTGAGAATGTTTGTGGCAGTTTATATCCCTGTTGAAACCTTAATCACACTGCATATCCACTTAGAAAACAACCAACAGGAAGTGAGGTCAGGCTATAAAGCCCACCTCCAGTGACCAATTTTTTCCAGCCAGGCTTTACCTCCTGAAAGTACCAAACCTTCCTAAACAGCACCACCAGCTAAAAACCAAGTGTTCAAACACATAAGCCTATGGGGAACATTCTACATTTAAACTACAATATAAGCACGAATTCCTTCCCTCTCTGACCACCTCAACTCAGAACAGTCTAGAACTTAGAAATGTTTTTTACCTTTACCATCTCCACTAGAAGGTAACTGATCTTAGAAGCTTTCTTCTCCATCTCTTTCCCCCCTTTAAAAATGTAATTATTGAGGGTACAGCTTATGCCCCATGCTACACATGTGAAGATCGAAGGATAACTTTTTTTCTTTTACCATTATGTGGATTCCAGGGATGGAACTCAGGCTGCCAGGTTTGCACAGAAAGTTGTTTACCCTCTAGGCTTTCTGTCTGGACCATCGCTTCTTACTTCCTCCACTTGCTTCTCTGGTGTTTTGTAGTAGGAGGTTTCTGGCCCCAAAGTTGGACGCCAATTATAGTATGAGGTTTCTGGCCTGGACTTTCGGACCTAGCCTCAAGGTTTAGACCCTCAGACCCACAGATCCGCAGAGATCCGCAGAGACACACAGATGCTTACATTAATTTTAGGCTGATTGGCTTAAGGCCCAGGCATATAACTTGCTAACTCTTTACCCTTAAACTAGCCCATGACTCTTATCCTGTTCAGCCATGTGGCTCAGTACCTTTTCTCAGAGCAGCAGAGTTGTCCTCTGTTTCTTCTGGCTTCTCTCTGGCATTCTGCTGAGTTCTGCCTGTTCCTAGAGTCTTCTTAGTCTGGTAGCCCCGCCCACACTTCATGTCTGCCTTTGGCCAATCAGCGCTTTTTATTAAACTCATAGGCAGGACAATTATTTACAATGGAACAACTTAATCTCCCTACAGTGTTTGTTCTGAGATTATTGTTCATCCTGTGTGTCTGCTTCTCCTGATCTCTGGTCTATCACAGTGCTCCTCTTTCCACTCTATGGTTTTCCATATGCATATGTATGAGGACCAGTGAGAGTCTCCCCATCTGGTAGGCCAGCAGAACTATAAAGAATTCTGAGCCAATGCTGAATGGATGGAGGTACAAGCATTACAGGATCTGAAATTCCATCTCAGAGCTTTAGTGGAATGTTATTTTAGACTTGTTTTGTTTTATTTGAGGCAGTGTCTTTCCAGGTTGGGTTTAAATTTACTGTATAGCCTAAGACAGCCTCTAACTTGCAATTCCCTGTTTCTAGTTCCAGAGAGAGGGCTGGGACTCCAACTGGGCACCCTTAACTCACCTGGCTTATTTCAGTCACTCTGAAGCTTCTAGTCCTTTGTATAGCAATCTCCTATGCATGGCCTTCTCACCAAGCCTGGGCCTATTGGCTCACAGATTGCTAGTAGTTGGGAGAGGACAGTAGAAGAGTCTTCAGGGGTCTATGACCATCCTAGGAATATTCTTCAGTGTTTTCCAGCCAACTCTTCAACTTCCAGTCCCTGGAGCCCAATGTGTTTGCAATTCAAGAAGATTAGAACTTTCCCTGCGGGAGCCCCCTTCTTATCTCCAAATCTGTGCTGCATTTGGATCTGGTAGAAACTAAGAGAATCGAATGACCTGAGGAAGTTGTGTGTTGGTGTTAGGCTAGTTTTGATTACATATCAATTTAATTAGCTACTCTGAAGGAGGCCTCTCATCCAGCCCAAGTTAAATGAACTGGGGCTTAAGATGTTAGCGCTCTTGTACCTCATATGACTATGCTGGATGTAAGAAGAAATTTTACACTTAAGAGCAAGTATGATGGGTGAGTTATTTTAGAAAGACAGTTCTGTCTCTGCATTTCACTTTCATCATTTCAGTGTTTTATGTGGCTTCTTGCCTGAGATGGAGGCCACCTTTATCGTGGGCATGTCACGGATGGAGAGAGGGTACTCGAGCATTAATTGACTTTCACCTTGTAGAGCTGAGTCAGTCAGGGTCACAGGTTTCCCTTTTTATTGCTTATTCTACAGGGCAGCAGTGACTGTGGCCTTTGAGTTTAAAATCTCTGGGTGGCTCTGCTGATGAAGGCAGTCTGCTGGTGACCTTGAATGACTCCACACTCTTTCTGGATGCTTGCTTTCTTGCATTAACTCTAGATAGCAAGCCCATACTTCTGGTTATATCCTGATTTCATTTTCTTTTTTAAAATTGGCAATGATGAGTCATCAGTGAGTCAGAAGTAGGGATTCCATGTTATGTAGAAGCATGGAGTCTCTAGATTAGAAAGCTGGGGGTTGTGGAGCTTGCCTGTGATATACCAGGACTCAGGAGACTGAGCCAGAGGATTGAGAATTCAAAACTAGTATGACCTACATATGAGTTAGAGGTCAGCCTGGGCCATATAATGAGAGTCTGTCTCAAAATATCAAAAGGGGAACCAAGCCAAACAGACAAACAGATCTCTGAAAAGTCAGCTGGCTTACTACTGCTTCAAAATGGAATTCATGAAGGGATTAAAAGAATGGACCCACAGAAATGGAAAACACCAAAATGAAGACACCAATCTGTTTTAAAGAGTCCCTTTGGGTGTCCCATGTAGATTTAGAAACCATGGCTTATATGGAACTCTTGCAAGTGTGAGAGTGGAAATGTTCACTGCAGCTGACGAGGGGGTTAGAAGTCAGGGACTCAGAAATATAACTCCCTTCAGAACAGTGAGCAGATGGAAAATGGGCGGGTGTTGCTCTTGGGAACCCCTGTACCTTGTTTTGGTCAGGGAATCTTAGAGCCTGAGAATGAAAGCTAGAAGAACCGGAAGCAAATTGAAGGTCAGCGCCAATCAGCTGTGTGATTCTGAGTCAGCCATTTCTCCACTTCTGGACCTCCATCTTTTGTAAAATGACAAGATAGATTTTTTTTTTGATACAGGGTCTCCCTGTGTAGTCCTGGCTTGCCTGGAACTCATCTGTAACCTGAGCTGGCCTCAAACTCAGCTCCTCCTGCCCCTGTTGGAATTAAAAGTATGTGCCACCTCTCCCCCCACAAGGTAGACAGTGTCTCTGAGTTGCTTCTATGTCATTTTGAAGCAAACATGGTAAGCAAACCCAGGAAGGCTGTTCTATTGTTGTTTAGTTTGTCCCCCCCCCCCTTACATTTCTTTCTTTAAAAAAAGAAATTCAGTCTTGGGACACCTTGAGCAGCAAGGATGCTGCTCTGCCTATTCTCTGGGTCAGGGTAGTTGCTTTGCCCAGGAAACTCAAATCATCCCAAGATGATTCTGTTCTATCTCAACTTGGAGAAGAGGTCCAGGAGAGGAAAGAACCTCTGAAGACAGGCTGCAGGGAAGAGGGGGTAAAAGTCTGAAATGAAAATAGATTTGGAAGAAAAGGTAGTTTGTTTTTTTTTTTTTTCCTGGTCTGGAAAGAGTTAAGTGCCCCACCAGCCATGTCTGCTCTGGGTGAGTGTAATTGTATCTGCCTCTTGCCATTTCCGAAGGTGACCAAAGGTGGCTCCAGCAACTGGCAGGGACTAAATGTTTTGCAGTTACCACGCTCACCTTGCTCCTGGGTCATGGCAGGGAGAGTGTGAGGTGGTTAATGTTACTGGCATCAGCACTGGCTAATCAGGCCCAAGCCTGGCCAGTGGGAAGCAAAGGGCCTGCAGCGTAACACTATGACCAAGTACTCAGGTCACTGGTAAGGGATCCAGCAGACGACAGTCTAGGTAGGAAAGCCCATGGCCAGGAACCAAGCAAGGGATTGTCCTTTAGTTTACTTTTTAGTTTTTCTAGAGTCAGAGACAAAAAAAGGACATATTATCCAGCACTTCTCAATGAGAGGCTCCTCTCAAAGACAGGAACTTAGAAAACACATGGTTTCAGTTAGTTTTCTTTAGTGTTGACAGTTTAACAGGGCAATTCTCCCTAAGAGCAGACCTGGGAGCCAGGTGGAATGCCACATACCTTTAATTCCAGCACTCTGGAGGCTGAGGCAGGCAGAGCTCTGTGAGTTCAAGGCCAACATGGTCTACAGAGTGAGTTCCAGGATAGCCAGGACTGTTGGACAAAGAAACCCTGTCTCAAACAAACAACAGACAAACAAATAGACAGGAACAGACTTAGGCCACTGGGCAGAGTGCTCAGAAGTTAGGAGTGTTTGCTGATCTTGCAGAAGAATGGAGGTTGGTTCCCATTACTTATGTCAGACACTCAAACCAGCTGTCACTCCAGCTCTGAGAGACCTGACATCCTCTTTTGGCCTCCATCAGCAACTTTGAGTCTATACATAAACACAAATAATAAATCTTAAAAACAAAAACAAAGTGTATCCATATGACCAAGGACAGTACAGTAAGGAGAGAGATAGTATAGAAAGGGAGGCAAGTGAGGAATCCTTTGGGGTGGGCTTACTGGGGAACTGGAGCAGGACTCAGTCAGAAGGAAAAGGATATGTACAAGCATTCCGAGCAGAGGAGATGGAATTAGCAAAGACAAAGAAATGTGAAGACAGTAAGTATGCAGTATGTCTGAAAGACAGAAAGCAGGAGACGCTGTCCCAAGGACAGAGATATGCTCTCTCGAGGCCAGGGAAAATTCTAGACCTTGCTGAAAAGCGTGTGGGTGAAGCAGGGTAGTAAAGAAGGTTCTTACTAAATAGTCGCATTCAGAGTTCAGCTGGGAAGCAGAGCTGGGGGATATATGGGCAGAGAGCAAGAGCAGGACTCCAACAAACGGGAGATCTGAGAATCCTTGGCAGAGATACGGGAGCCATGTTTTCACCGGGCATTCACAGAACGGGTCTGATGGCTGTCTGGAGGCACACTTTACAAAAGGAAGCATTATTTTTTGGGTCTGGGAAGATCCATGCATCATCACCCCTCACCTTTCCCTATTTCTCTTCCTGAGTTGGTTGAGGTAGGACCCACCTAACAACTTTTCTAAGTCATGTGTTAATGGTTTGGATGTGAAATGTCTTTTATAAGGTCATGTGTTTTGAATGCCTGGTCACCACCTAGTGGCACTCTTTTGAGAGGTTCTGGAACAAAGGGAAGTTAAAAGTTCTTATAAATATTTAGGAATAATATCCTATAAAACTTCTTTAGGAATTGTACATTATTTAGAGACTGACCATCATGCTTGGAGGAAATATGTGTGCATATAAAATTGTTTGGCACTGCCCACATGTTGAAAAAATGTACAAAATAAAATAAACAGCTCAGGGACTGATCAGAAAGCAAACATCTGCATAGCTCTGGGAGTCCTCATATCCCCTTGCTGGATTCCATCCTGCCCAATCCTCCCTTACCCCTGCATAAACAACTATCCATATGAAATAACTTTACATTTTTTTCAGGAGCAAAGAGATGATTCCATGCGAAAAACCACTTCCTGCCAAGCCTATCAATATGAGTTTGATTTCCTATGGAAGAAAGAGAGAACCAACTCCCACAAACTGCCCTTTGACCTCCACTCTTGGCACGCCTCCATGCACAAACACACACACTAAGTAGATAAATGTAAAAAAAAAAAAAAAAAAAAAAAAACAAAAACTCTATTTTTTTTAAGTGACTGTAAATGAAAAGCAAATCTTGCACTTCCCCCCTTCCAATTTTAGATATACCCTCCCTACTTTTCCAGACTGGTTGTACCAGCTGACTCAACATGTAAAGTGGTTATCTTCTTTTACATATGTGTATATATAAGCCAAGTTCAGGTACTCTCAGAAGGCAGAAAAGGATGTTAGACTTCCTAGAGCTAGAGTTCCAGTTATGACCCACTCAGCATGGGCTGTGAGAACCAAACTTAGCTACTACCAGAGCAGTGCATACTCCAACCCCAGAGCCATCTCTCAATGTACACCATAGTAAAATTGTGATGGAGTTGTGGAGGTTAAGCTGTGGCCATACATTAATTAGCCACCTCCTTAGCTTTCTGTAGCTTACTATCTGTCGTAAGAAAAGCCTGTTTTTATATAAAGAGGATCAAGTGCTCCTGGAACCATTTAAAGAGCAGGCAGAGAGAAGGAAGAGGTGGATTGTTGAGTCTGCTAACCTGCAATTGACTTATGTAGGATCTGGGCATCTTTAACAGGCTTAAAAATTTGGTGATCCTTCCTTAAAAGCTACTGTGTTTAAATCTGTGGCTAGACTTGCTGGCCCCAGTACCCTCCGGTACTTATGGGAGAAGTGAGCTGTATGGAGCAAGGGTTTGTTTAGATAAATAAACATATAATGAGCAAGCTCAAGGGGCCACATGAGAAGGCTGACTGGGCAGTGGAACAAAGTGTGGGAAAGTCTTTGGAAAGGCCAGAGCATTGGTAAGAAGGCAGTAACCACTGGCTTCTGCCGGTACTGAAGGCAGGATGGGCCTACTCTCCCCAAGTTCATGATGAGGTTTACGAGGGCCTGTGTGTTTGTGCTGCACTTGACATTTCCACAAATTGCTCTGTAGTTGTTTTTATTAGTTTTATTCCAGCTGTTGCCCAGGGGATTTTCTGGCAGCCAGGTCCTCCAGGCCAGCTTGGAATCTCTCATTAATTGACTCCAATCATAAAAAGGAGACATCAAGCCTGCTTTTGTCTCTTTCCCATCACGAGTCAGATAAATCCCAGGCAGGCACCATAAGAAAAGTAGTAATGAGGTTCACACCTCCAGTTTCCTCCAGTGCAGAACTAGCCTGGCCAAGTGTACAGGAGTGAGGTGTGAGCCCAGAGGAACCGGGTCTGAGGAGGAAGCAGATCCTGAGAATGTCATTCCTCCTGGGTCCTGTGTAGGATGAAGCTTCTCAGCAGTGACACCATTTCAGTGACCCAAATAAATTCACAGGAAGGGGCGACTCCCCACGTTTTCACTTCACACCAGCTCCAAAGATGCACCTAGCTTGAGAGAAGCCTGACCTGAGGTCTCAGTGTGATTTTTTTCCTAGGATGCTATTAGCTTCATCCTAGTTTACCCAGAGAATATGAAAGTATCTTGAAGTCTAGAAGCTGCTGTCTTGCTATTGTTGTAAAGAACATTTTGTTTTGTTTTTTATCATTAAAAGGCCATAGTTAAGGCAACATTAGCAGAACAAACCTCTCACTGCCTGTCACTGAACATTCCCCAGAGTTGAGTTTTAAAACAGTATTGGATGAACTGTTATGTGAAATTAGTCATTGTCATCTTTTTTTCTACAAGATCCCTCACACATTCTCTCTCCACCCCTCTCCCTCTTTCAGTGTGGATCCAAAACCAAGTATAGAAGTAATTTAAAAACCAGAGCTCTAGCTGGGCAGTAGGTGGCACATGCCTTTAATCCCAGAGGGATGTAGATCTCTGAGTTCGAGGCCAGCCTGGTCTACAGATTGAGCTCCAGGACAGCCAAGGGCGACTCAGAGAAAGCCTGACTTGAAAAAATGCAAAAACAAGACAATCAAAATAAAACAAACAAGTAAACAAACCAAACAAAAACACACAAAACCAGGGGTCTATGTCTTAAGGAGTTAGGTAAGTAAAATAAAGACTCTAATGTCTTATTTGTTTAATAGGAAGTTGAGTCATTACAGGAAATCAGAAAACAGTATGTTCACAAGATTTGGAAAGACTGTCTTAAAACATAACCCTGGTGCAGGGTGTTTTTGTGGGAGAAATAGAAGATGATAGGGGAACACAAATTAGAGGGCTTTTTTTTTTTTTTTTTTTTTTTTTTTTTTTTTTTTTTTTTTTTTTTTGGTGTGTCTGTGGGGGCACATGGAGGAATCCAGAGGGTGATGCCAGATGTCTCCCTGTCTCCCCAGTTGCTCTCCACCTCAGTTCTGAGATAGGGTTTTCTATTTTGTCCACCTGGAGCTCACACCCTGGGCTGGACTGGCTGATCAGCAAGCCCCAAGGATCCCTGTGTTTGCTTCCCTAGCTCTTGGGTTTACAGACCTTTACCACCTTGCTTGGCTTTTTCATGGGTTCTCGGGGCCTGAACTTAGGTCACTTGTGCTCAAATGGCAGCACAGTACTAACTGTGCCATCGTCCCATTGCCTTTTTATTTTTAATTTTTTTTAAAACAAATATAATATAGTAATTCATTCTTTGAGAATTTCATACTTGTGCACAATGTATTTTGATTATCTTCACCTCCCAACATTCCCCCCATCTCCTCCTCTCAGATCTATCCCTTCCTCTCTAGATCCTCCAATTTAATAATCTTTCTCAATGTTTTTAATAACCTACTGAGTGTGTTTTACACTGCACATATATTTGGATGTGTAGGGCCATCCACTGGAGCGTGGGCATCTACCGGGATTGGTACCTTAACAGAAACTGACGGTTCGTCCTTCAGCCATCAACTGTCAATAGCTAAAGGTGTCAGCTCCTGAGCCCTCCTCTGTCCATGCTGGAATGCTGATTGAGCTTCCTCAAGTTCATGAGTGAAGCACTCCCATTATGTAGTTTTGCCCAGTCTTCCAAGCCTTAGGCTCTTAAAATCTTTCTGCCTCCTTTCTACTGTCTTGCTGGAGTCATGGGGCATGTGATGTAGTAGGAGGTTTTTGACCCAGACTTTTGGGCCTAGCCTCAGACCCACAGACCCACAGAGACACACAGATGCTTACATTAATTTTAGGCTGATTGGCCTAAGGGCCAGGCATATAACTTGTTAACTCTTTACCCTTAAACTAACTCATGACTCTTATCCTGTTCAGCCATGCGTCTCAGTACCTTTTCTCAGAGCAGCATAGTTGTCTGGCATTCTGCTCTGTTCTTCCTGTTCTCAGAGTTTTTTTTTAGTCTGGTAGCCCCGCCCACACTTTTTGTCTGCCTTTGGTCAATCAGTGTTTTTATTAAACCTGTAAATAAAACAATTACTTACAATAAAACAACATAATCCCCCTACAATGTGATGTAATGTAGATGTCCTATTTGTGACTGAGCATTCTCTACACTTGATTGGTTGTGGGTTTCTATGTTTAACCACTGTCCACTGCAAAGAAAGCTTCTCTGATAAAGTCTAAGGGCCACAGTTTAGCCATAATGTCACAAATGCTATGGGTGTAGCCAACTGTTTCTAATTAGATTTAAGACTCACTCTACAGGAGGAGGAAGAGCATGTTAAGTACTCCAAATCTGACCGAGAACCCATATTTGGAGAGCTCATGAGCCCAGAGTTAAAACTAAGACTATTCCTTTGCTAATTAAAATAGCATCATATAGTCCTCTAAATTTTTATATTTTTCTTGAATTTTTTTAAATGTTTAAAAATTTTTCTTAGCATACAAAATAATAGATTTATTAAGACTTTAAAAAAACTCATTTTAAAAACAGATTTGTTCTTATTTTTATTTATGTATATGTCTCTGTAAATGTATACCTTACATGTGGGTACCTAAAGAAGAAGCTGTTGAATTTTTCGGAGTTGGCATTGAAATTGCAGGCTATTGGGAGCTATCCAATATGGATGCTGGGAACTTATCTGGTGTCCTCTGGAAGAATAAGAAGCTCTCTTTATCATTAAGCCATCCCTTCTACACTTTTTAAAATGTTTTTCTATGTGTATCTCATTGTAGTTTGCTCATGCTCAGTACCTTTCTCTTCCTACCTTTCCTTAATGATCTTCTAGGAGCTGAAGAGATGACTCAGTGGTTAACAGCACTGGCTGTTCTCCCAGAGAACCCAGGTTTGATTCCTAATACCCTCATGGTGGTTCATAACCATTTGTATCCATAATGATCTGTGTGCTGGCCTGTATCTCTATTGTGACAATTATCAGTCCTCTGGAGCTTATAGGCTCATCCTTTGTCATACCAGGAGCCATATATGTTCAGGCTACATGGCTTGATGGAATGTCTCTAGCTCTTTAAGATGTACATTTCTCAGCTCTGTAGGGTTCAACTATCAGGTGGTCAAGAGCTGACTGGATGGGCTCAGACAAAAGTATCAGGTATTTGTGGGTGTCAGCTTTGTGGTTGGTGACTTTTTAGTAAGGCGGCTGTGCCATAAAGACATAGTGGCACATAGTAGAAATCTCGAGAATGGAACCCCTGTGCACCAGTCCCATCTGGCTGCTGCTTGGGAGACTCCTAGCTGAATCCAGTGCAAGGAACCCTTTGTGTGTTTCCTGCAGAGGACCATCAAGTGCCTTCATGATCAGCAATTAGAACTTCAGCAAAATGTTCTTCCATAAGCTCAATCAGGTCCAGCCTCTGGGTTATGGAAAGCAGAGAGTAAGCCCTCAATTCTTAGAGCCTGAACCAAGTGCTTTGGTGGAGGTCCTTCCTTTCAAATCAGACCACCCAGGCTGTACTGATAGCTCAATTCCTGCTGCTCCCTTTTCCAAGGCCATCCTTTAACTCCCAAGTTCAAGAACAAATCTGGTAACTGGCCTTCTTTGGGTTCCTTTGTGTTTGTTATAGCTTGGCCTTCCACAGCCAAGATCCCAGGCCAGACTGTGTCCCTGTTTGTGTTCATCCCCTGTCTAAAGATGGTGACCATGTATGTCAAAGAGTTATTTGGTTGCTTTTAAAAGGAGTTATCTTTTATGTTTCTATATTATGGATGAGGGTGTTATAGATGAAATGATATGATATAATCATACAAAGATCACGATGAATTTGGAGATTGTGGAAAATGGCTAACACATTCCTGTCCTGCCTGCCCAGTCCCAAATAGCTGACTTAGAGGCTGAATAAGAATTATAAAAGATCTGTCAATAGCTCAGGCTTGTTACTTGCTAACTCTTACACTTAAATTAACCCATATTTTTATCTATGCTTTACCATGTGGCTCATGGCTTATTACCTTATTTTTTACAGGTCCTGCTTCTTCGGTGCTGGCTGGGGTCTCCTCATCCCCTGAATCTGCTCTCCGTTCCATCATTCTCAGTTTGGCTTTCCTGCCTAACTTTCTACCCAGCTACCAGCCTGTCAGATTTTTATTAACCAATGAGAGTAATACATATTAATAGTGTAAAAAAAAAGGATTGTTCCACAGCAGACATATGCATGCACAGTGGATTCTGTATATTTCTCTGTTTCTTCATGGTAGAGAGTTTCTATTTGCAAAGTTTGGAATGAAAAATCTCAATGGGCTGTTATTTCTGGTAGGCTTTTTATGTTTATTTATTTACCTATTTATTGGCAGGAAAGGGAAAGGGCACTGAAGATTTCCTCTCAAGTTGAACATACATTTTTTTAACCCATATTGTTTATGATCAGAGAAATTTCAGAGTCCTATCTTTGGTTACTATAATTCTATGATTATTATAATTCTGTGAGACTGTGATCACCTTATATGTTGGTCATGACAATCATCAGTAGTGGTTCCATAATGACCTTGAAGAGAGGCAGAAAAGGGACCATTTGCTGAATTCTTACTTATCCCAAAGGCAAATATGAGAACTAAAAATTTACAATCATAGGGAATGGGAATGTGGGATGACAGAATGTTGTATTTTGGGCCCTTTACAAACACACTTGGTAAGTAGTCCTAGTCTTTGTAGTAAAGCTCATCTTAGAGAATCTATATAATAGTCTTAAGAAATTAAACTGAATTTCTTATTACTTGTATCTAATATAATTGTTTTTAATACCCATGCTACATAACAAATAACCCTAAAGTTCGGAGGCTAAAATTTCCGTGAGCACCAGCCTCCTCTTACTTCCTGATCTGCCTGAGGTGTAAGCAGCCTACTCTTCCACATCCCTGCCTTCCTCACCATGTCAGAATGCAACCTTTCAAACCCAAAGTGAAACTAAACCCTTCAATTCCTAAGCTGCTTTCGGTTGGGGGTATTTTGTCATAGCAACAGGGGAAAAAAAGAAAAAAAAAATGATACAGAAAATTGTTATTCCAGAGCTGAGTCATTCAAGAGTAGAGTCATTGCTGTATTAAGCCTGGCCATATGGCTCACGAGCCGCGCAACTAGTAGATAGGATGTGGATGAGTTTGGAGTTGCAGGTGAGTGAAGACTCAGCGCCATGTAGGGAAGGCCTAATGGAACATGCTGGTTGTCATCCGGAATACCAAAATGCCATTGGAGATGCCAACAAGGAGATTATACTCGAGCAAGGATTCTGTCACAAACCATTCTAAAAGCAGTTCATGGTGTCATTCCCATGGCTGCTTCCATAGCCTGGAAACTCAAAAGAGGCTGATTCAAAAAAGAACAGATATTCAGCTGTTTGGAGGAAATCTCAAGACAAAAGTGTTCAGGCTGTGTTGTGATCATGGCTCACATACAGATTCAGGTTTGGTGCAGCAGATGAAGCAGAGAGAATCGACAAACGTCCAGCTAAGTGAAGAAAAACGCAATGGTTAGTTTAACATTGGGAACAACACAGGTGCAGAAAAGGTGTCTGAGATTGTTAGAGAGATAAGTGTCATTAAATGGTAGACACCCTGGGACAAGAAGAAGCAAGCCTTGAGGGCAAGATCCCACCTTGGAAAGTTGCTAAATTTAACAGTGCAAATTCACTTGAAAGGAGAGTTTCTGAAAAGAGAGAGGTTTAAGATAGCCTGCTGGAGTGGCTGCCCAGGTGATTGATTCCTCGGGATAAATCTGAAAAGCATCCTGAGGACCTGGTACTGTGGGGCCTGAGAGGTCAAGGTTACAGCTCAAACTGAGGGCAGAGCTTGGTTTCATCCAGGTGAAGCTGATTCTTTGGGAATGCAGGATTCAAGAAGGAGGGATGCCTGGCCTAAGGTTCGAGAAAGCCACTGAAGCCGAGCACTGTGTATTTGGATTTGATTCCCTACAATGAGACCCTCAGAGGTCAGTGCTTATAGCTGTGAAGATGAAGTCTGAATTGCAGTGGAGATCCCTGGTCATTTGAGATGTCAGAAACACAGGGCATTTCAGGACTAAAGGGGATGCTACAGAGCTTGAGGGCTGGACCACCAGCAGCGTTAGAGTTAGAGTTCCTTGAATGTAGTGGGATTGTGTTGTTACATTGTAAATAATTGTCCCACTACTGATTTAATAAGAATGCTGATTGGCCAAAGGCAGACAGGAAGTATGGGTGGGACTAACAGACTAAGAAAACTCTAGGAGCAGGAAGAACAGAGCAGAGATGCCAGGAGACAGAGAGGAAAGAAGTTGAAATGCTGCTCTGAGAAAAGGTACCAAGCCACATGGCTGAACATGATAAGAATCATGGGTCAGTTTAAGAGCAAAGAGCTAGCAAGTTATATGACTGGGCCTGAGGTCAATCAGCATACAATTAATGTGTCTGTATGTCTCTGCAGATCTGCTGCAGGTTCTATAGATTCTGTGGGTCTGCAAGTCAGCAGGTCAACTGGTCAGAACCTCAGGACTAGGCTGGAAAGGCTGGGCCAGAAACTCTTACAACACTTGGATGCCACCAAGAGCTCCGATGCTGGACATGGAGCTACATGATTTGTACTGCTCAATTTCAGAGCTTACCTCGATCTGTCCCCATTTTTCTCTTTAGGATGAGAATGCTTACTCTGAGGCATCATACTGGCTGGTTTTATGTCAACTTGATACAAGCTATAGTTATCTGAGAGACAGGAGCCATGATTGAAAAATACCCACATAAGTTCAGGCTGCAGCTAAACCTGTAGGGCATTTTCTTAATTTATAATTGATGTGGGTGGTGCCACCCCTGGGCTGGTGGTTCTGAGTTCTATAAGAAAGCAAGTTGAGCGAGCCAAGAGGAGCAAGCCAGTGAACAGCACCCCTCCATGGCCTCAACTTCTTCTACCTCCAGGTTCCTGCCCTGTATGAGTTTGACTTCTTCCAGTGCTGGAGTAAAATGTGGGAGTGTAACCCAAATACCCTTCCTCCCTGACTTGTTTTTGGTTACAGTGCTTCATCACAGCAATAGAAACCCTGACTAAGACAGATACTGTATGCTGGAAGTATTAACTTGTTTTTTGATTTTTGAGGAGCTCACAGTTAAGAGTCTATCTTGAGGTCTGGAGAGATGGCTCAGTGGTTAAGATCACTGACTGCTCTTCCAGAGGACCTGAGTCCAATTCCCAGGACCCATATGGTGACTCACAATCATCTGTGATGCGATCTGGTGCCCTCCTCTAGCACATAGGCATACAGGCAGGCAGAATACTGTGTACATAATAAGTAAATAATTAAACAAACAAAAAAACAAGAGTCTGTCTTGAGTCTCAGAAGAGTCTTTGGACTTTTGAGCAGTGGTCAAGCTGGGGTCTTCAGATAAAATAGAAATGCAATATGCATTATAAAGTGAACATGAGGCTTTATAGGTCATGGGTGGAATATTATGATTTAAAGTGATGTATTTGAGTGTTGAGCTGATAAAGGGTGGGATTATTTTATTGTGAGACACGGTCTCATTATATAGCCTAGGAACTTGTGTACACCAGGCTGGCTTCAAACTCAGGGAAATCTACCTGCCTCTGCCTCCTGGGTACTAGGATTAAAGTTGGTTTAAGGGTGAACTTGTCAAGGTTAATTTTCATTGTCATGGGATTGGAACATACCTAGAGCATTACTGAGGCACAGACTTGGGCTTCTCTATGGAGACATTTTCAGAGAGGATTAACCTAGGAGGGAACGCCCACCCCTAAATATGTAGCATCATCCTATGGGCAAAGGCTCAGACTGATTAAAAAGGAAAACAGAAGGTAAAGTCAGATAAGCATAGGCCAGCGGTTCTCAACCTTCCCAATGCTGTGGTGACCCCCAACTATAAAATTATTTTAGTTACTACTTCATAACTGTAATTTTGCTACTGTTATGAATCATAATGTAAATATTTGATAGACAGGATATCTCAAAATTTCTTAAGGGGTTACGACCCGCAGATTGAGAACCACTTAACTAGAATTTGCTAAACCCCTGGCTTCAGGCATAGCCCTAATAAAAATCCATAAGCATCCATTTCTCTCTACTTCCTAGTTTACACTGGTGTGAGCAATCAATCTCATGTACACAATCAAACTGTAAGTAACAAGAATTACTTCCTGTAGTAGTAGGGTTTCTTGGTCCCAGGTGGCCAGAGGCCCAGACCCTGCCGCGCCAGACCCCTTAGCCGCCTGCCGCTGCTGCTCAGGCCTCCAGAAATGACTCAGACACTTATATTAACTTCATGTTGTTTGGCCTATGGCTCAGGCACATTGCTAGCTAGCTCTTACATCTTAAATCAACCCATCTCTATTAATCTGTCTGCCACATGGACCGTGGCTCACCTGTATTCCTTACATGTTGCTCCTTTGGGCTTCAGCTTGGTCTGTCTGACTCCGCCCTACTTCTCCTACCTATGCTCTGATTTCTCTTCCTACTTTTTATATGGTGCTTGTCATAGGCCAAAACAGCGCCTTTATTTAAAGATTGATATTTACAGCATACAGAAAGGCATTTCCACATCAACTTCCTCCAAAAATAGTGAGTGAGCATCATGAACCTGGGCATGGCTTAGCAGGCTCTTCTGGTCAATGGTCTCACAAAGCTTCAGTCTAGGTGTAGTGTAAAGCTGTGTTTAGCTGAAGACTCAAATTGGGAGAAGGTGTACTTCAGATTTCACTCATGTGGCCACTGGCAGACCTAAAATCTGCTTCTAAATTCACTCGTGTGACCTCTTCATGGTGTTGCTCATGACCAATCCCTTCCAGAGCAGAAGGCCCAGCTGAGAGCACCACACAGAAGCCCAAGTACAGTTGTGACTTTGGAAGTGTATCCCTCTTTTCTGTCATATTCCATTGTTGAGAGGGGAGTCATTAAATTTCTCTTGAACTTTAAATTCAACATTAAATCTCCCCAGAACTTTACCGCTATTAGCACAAATATCTCAAATCTTGGTACCTCCCCCCAGTGCTAGGCAAATCAGCTTAATCGGTCATCCTCAATATCCAATGTATCCTCAAAGGGAGTTCCACAAGGATGTAAGAGATGGGTCACTGGAGGTCACTTGTCAAAATCACTTCTCAGTATTCAGCTTCCTTCATTCTTTTTTGGGGGGGAGGGGGTCTGTTTCTGTGTTTAAGACATAGTTTCTGTACGTAGCCACGAATATTCTGGAATTAGCTATGTAGACCAGGTTGACCCAGAACTCACAGAGAACTGCCTGCCTCAGCCTCCTGAATGCTGGGATTAGGGCTGAAGCACCATGCCCAGCTTTGTTTGTTTCTCTTTATTCTTAAAAAAACAAGGACTTGGCTGCTTGTGATATGTCTATCAGAACAGATGCCTCATTTTTAATTTAATCCACATGTGCAAATATTTGAGTATGGGCCAGAATTCATGAGTTGAGTGTGGACACATGTGAGCCACCTCCTAAGCCTACTGTCTCATTTTTTTAATATGAGAAATCATGTTGAAATGGACTGAATATGTTAGCCACTTTAGATATAGAACTTTGCAGAGGAAGAAAGGCCAATGGAGTTTATTATACCTGTATTTCCTAGTTTATCTCTATTATATACATGTGTCACACTTGCTTGTCATTATCTCAAACAATGTTTCAATGTTGGAGTGATAGTTTTCTTCCTTTTGATTTATAGAATCTGGGGCCATAAGAAAAATCTTCCCACAAAGGGAAGCTTCCACCAGATGGATTCACTGCTGCATTCTGTCAAATGTTCAGGGAAGATCTGCTACCAACCCTTAATTGGTTCTACAAAATAGAAAGAGAAGGGACATTGCCAAATTCATTTCATGAAGTCAATATTAATTATTTTGGCACCAAAAACCAGGGTAAAGATAAACAACAAAACCCCAGACCAGTTTCTCTCATGAACATAGATGCAGAAATTCTCAGCAGAAAACATAAAGTTCAAATTCAGAAACACATTATGGATATCGTATACAAGTAAGCTTTATCCCAGAGCTGGACAGTTGGTTCAACATACATAAATCAATGTAATACAGCATGTAACTAACCAAAAGGACACTGAACTCTAAAAGAAGTAGGAAAAGTATTTCATTCATAAAAGACTTCTTGGCCAGATTTGTAACTTACTTCTTCTGAAAAATTCACTGTTGTTGACTCTAAATACAAACTTCATTTTACATTTCTTAGTCTGTATAAAAAAGGGAAGGAAAAAGCATGATGCCCGAAGACTTTTGCCTATTTCCATTTTTAATCTTTCATGCTTTGTGTTTGACATTACACAGCTTGCACCAAAATACAACTTTGGTTTCTGCTTCTTTCTGTTGCTCTTATGGGTATTTTCCTCTAAGTACACTTTGTCCATTGATGTATTTATCCACAAATTCAAGTAATAGTTCTTTATGAATGCAGCAATACAAGTTTCTTCTACTAAAAGTAGACAGAGCAGCTTTATAACCTGTAGTTGACTTCTTTTTTTTGAGCCACCACCCTGCTCCCCAATAAAGACAAGGAGATTTATAATTAGTTATGAATGCTTGACATTTTTTTATTCTTGTCTCACCAGCTCTTATAACTTAATTTAACTTGTTTCTCTTCATTTACATTTTCCTTGGGGCTTTTTTCCATTCTTTTGTTCTGTGTCTGGCTGGCTGGCAGCTGCCTGGTTGGCTGGCCGTGGGCATCTCTCTCTCTCCCCCCTCCGTCTCTCTTTTTTTTTCTCCCTCTCCTCCTCCTCATCCTCATCCTTATCCCCCTCCTTAGTCTCTCTGCAGCCCCACCTATCCTTCTACTGTCTAGCTATTGGCTGTTCAGCTTTTTATTAGACCAATCGGGTGCCTTAGGTAGGCAAGGTGAGACATCCTAATATAATTAGACTAATTCAGCATAAACAAGCACAACACATCTTTTCCTGGTTAAAGCAGTATTCCACAACAATAAGCAGGAAAAAAAAAAAAAAAAAAAAAAGCCAGAAGGCAAAGACAGAAGCTACATCCTGAGTTCCGGTGGTTGAAAGTGAGACTGAATTCTCGACAAGGCTAGGGACACAGGGGCTGCAGTCTAGGTGAGGTGTTAACAGTTCTCTTGGTTTTCTCACTAAGCCAGGAGTGGGAAAGAAAAAAAGGGGAGACCAGCTCAGAGACAGTTTGAGTGGTCCAGGGAGAGTCAATGGGCCTGGAGGAGGAGGTGACTCGCGGAGATGAAGAGGACCCTTTAGACTTGTGTCGGAATAACATTTTTACTTTGGCAATGACTTGGACATGGGCCACTAAAGAAAGGGAAACTTGAGTGATTTTTTTTTAAACAGTGTCCATGGGGGTTAGTGGTGCCATTAATGGTATGGAGAAGCTGGGAGAGCCTTGGGTTCGGGTCGTGGATTATATAGTGTCAGCTGGCTCACCTGTGTAGGTTTCTCCCCTGGGTTGCTGAAGTGGAACTGAGGATGTGGGTCTTAGGTCTCACTCCCTGGTGAAGACTGAAGGATGTGTGTAACAAGAGAGAATGAGCAAAGGCTGCAGGCACTTTCTAGGGCATGGTTACTATCATGTTGGGCTATGGCTATAAACTCAGAGACAGGGATGCAGGAGAAGTGGCTGAGTCCACAGTGAAGGTCAGAAAAAGTAAGCTGGAAGAACTGGAGGGTGAACTCTGTTTCACCTGGTACCCACAGCTCAGGGCACACAGAAAAAAACTTAGTGAGAATTTGTGATTTTAGTGAGGTGATTATTGTGGTCTGGGTCTAAGAAACTAAAGACCGTCAACGTCTAATACTGTTTAATTCTTGATTTGATCTATTTTTTCTTCACCAATTCCTATGTAGCTCAGGTTGGCCTCGAAAAACAACTTATTATTTTATTTATACGTATCTGTATGTAAGTATGTGCATTTGAACGTGGACGCCAGAGCTATTGGATGCCGGGAGGCTGAGGCTAGTGTTGCAGTGTGGTCATGATGCTTGATGTGGGTGCTGGGAACGGAGAACAAGTAGTGCTCTGAACCCCTGCCTGAGAGCTCTCTTTGCAACCCTGTTCTCTAACTCTTGACCTGTCTGCATTTGCCCACTGAGTGCTTGGATTACAGGTCTGCACTGCCACACCCATCTCCTCCACTTTCTTCCTCCTGGGGGGTCAGAACTTAGAAGCTGCTTTGCTTCTAGTCACTGATGGAACGTGCACAAGGTGGTTACGGATGACAAATCCTGCCGTCATGCTAGGCTCTCAGGAAGCTGGATGGATTTAGGTTGACCTTGATATTTCATTCATTGGTTTATTTATTCACTTATCCATCTATTCAACAAAACCTTGCTGAGCACCTACTATGCACCACTCTCAGGTTCTGGCGGTTGTCAGATACCAAGATGAATGGATGTGTGAATGTCCATAAAAGTTTTGCTCATTAAGCTGCTACAAATAGCAACCTGAGACTCTGGTCACGAACCTTTTGGCTCCCTGCCCTTCGTACACAGTTATATTGAGATAAAAGGAAAAGAAAACCTTTATTCTTTTGCCTGCTGTGTTGTTTTAAATTTTATAAAAATGTACAATGCTCTGAAGAGGCCTGGGCAGAAATAAATCTTTCTATGGTGTCTAAAAATGGACAGCCTCATCTCTACAGAAGCTGCTAGGGGGTCAGCAGCCATGCCCCACAAAGGCAGCAGGCACAGTTTCCCCGTTAACCTTTTTAAGGCCATTGTAAGGTTTTTTTTTTTTTTTTTTTTTTTTTAGTTTGGTTATGCTTACCGCCAAAACTTCAGAATCTGTGTATTCACGGTTCCCATGAATTTTGGTGAACTGTGTCAGCCAACACTTTTCTGACTCTGCTCTCCCAACTCCAGGCAACTTATGATGAAGTCAGGCTGAGGCGTGGGGGTGGGGTGGGGGGATGGGGGGGTTAGTCATTTCCTTTGCAGCATTCAGCAGGTTGAAGGGGCAGTGGCACATGGGGTGCATGGTAGATGGCCCACCTTTTCTTGCTTGGCTAATGGATTCTTATACACCTCATTAAAGCTGAGACTGTATTTCAGCCTCTGCCTGCTCCAGACCCCTGCCTTGCTGGTGCTCAGTGAAGATACATGTTGGATGAATACTTGAGTGAATTAAATCCTTATTACGGTCGACTCCTTTGATTTCTCTAAAACAGTGACACCTCTCTTCCGCATTTATACTCAACACAGCACAGTTGGGAGACAAGATATGTAATGAGTGTGTGGCTTTCTCACTCGCCATACAAGTCTCCAGTATAGCTCAGCTGGGTGTCCTCTAATTCACTTCCGGGTCAACACTATCAACCTGGAGATAGCAACAGATCCCACAAGTTAAGGGCTTTCACAAGACAGAGTCCCCTACTTCATATACCCCTTGTAGTATTAAGTTGCCTCCTATACTTTGACCAACTTATTTTATATTAGAGTTCTTACTGTCCTCTGTACTTGATTAATTTGTTAGGGTAGTTTGTAGACCTAAGGAAAACACGTGCTTTATATTTTTTATATCTCTAAAAATAAAGGAAGCTACAACAAGAAAGGAGATGACATGGGCATGAAGCTTTCATGCCTTCTGCAGGGCGTTGTCACCCAGGATGTCCACAAGTTCAGTCATCCAAATACCCACTGAATCCTATTGCCGAAGAACAACTGTACTTTTCTTTCCCTAGAGGTCAGTGGCTAGGTCTGAAAGTTGAGCACATGCAATGTGTGTGATAATTTGTTGGGCCCTGTGAGACCTACAATAGTTGACCAGACAAATACCATTTCCAGGTATTTGACCTCTTTGGCAAGGATCTTAGCTGCAGGCTCTAGAGAAACTACTCTAAAGAATGGGACAGGTCAAACATGATAGACTTCTGATAAACAGTCTAGTTTATCAGGACAATCTGTTCAAGTCATCAAACATTTACCAAGTTGCTTCAAGAAGAGGAGGGACATGCAAGAATTAGGTTGGTTCTCTTACTTTGCCTATCCCAGTGAAGACACAATAAATATTTATTGTCTGTATTGACATCCATTGCAGTGTTTGCAAAAACCCATTGCAGTGTGCTGTAGCTGTGGCTAGGGAGGGACATGTTTAGAGAAGCTGTGGTATTTGCCACAAGCTAGAAAGATGGGACCTGAGGCTCTTCAGTTGTGCTTAGTAAGTATTTACCTTCTCTGTGTGTTTTCTTTACATCCATATCCCATTCAGGAGTTTTTTCCTTTTCTCTCAAGTCAGTCTGATGGCTTGGTCTGATGGAACATAGTGTTTACCAAGCTTGCCTTGTATAATACTCCCTTTACTGTACACTTGGGGGGTATAGCTGTGAGGAAAATCACATTTGCAATGGCCCTTAGGCTGGAAAGAACATTCCAAATGAACAGCTGTGCTTTGTCACAAATGTAGTTGGGTATTCTTGAAGAAGGAAGCCAAATGAGTATAGTCTCCGGTGTAAATATGAGACTCTGGGTAACAGCTGTTACTATTTTAATTACTAATAATTAAAAGTATTCACTGATGGTGGGTATGGTGGCCTTTGACCCTAGCACTGGGGAGGCAGAAGCAAGGGGCTTTACATGAATTTGAGGCCAGCCTGGTCTCCATAGTGGGTTCTAGGACAGTCAGGGCTACATAGACTCTCACACAAAAAGTACTCACTGCTAAGTTTTAATACTAGTGTCTGAATTGTGAATATAATCTAGAAAATAAAGGACGTGTAATTTGACTAGTTCTGTCCATAGTGAAAGGCAGAAGGATTCAAAGCAGATTCCAGAGGTCTTGTCCTTTGGTTGAAAAAGATCTAAGGAATGAGTTACTGGTGATACATGATGGTGGATACACCCTGAAGGTGTATCACTAGGAGGTAATGTGAGAGATACTGTTCGAACATGTTTATATCTTGCCAGATTCATTATTTAAATTCAAGGGATGTGATTTGTCTTATATAGATGGCAGAAATATTAAATTTAACAGATTACTTAGGATAGACTTTCATTTATTGTTATTATTATTGTGTAAGGAATCTAGCCAAGGGCTTTACATATGCCAGGCAGGGATGTTATTACTGAGCTATACCCTAGTCCCTTGATCACTTCTTAATTAAGTGTTCTAATGAAGGAAAGGCATCATCAATCAACTCACCAGTATCAGGCCTAGGTATATTAATAACTAGAACATCAACACGGAGGATCATGGGAAGTAGATACAGAGACTCCTACATTCTCCTTTCAGCCAGGTATTTCCCAACTTGAGGACTGCTAATGTGGCAACACCAAGTTGGCTTAAGCTCTCTTTGCTCTCCCTTCTCTAACCACTGGGCAAGTGGGTCAAAGGTGAATACCCAGGAGGCCATGAAAGAAAGGAGGAAGGGGTCATTCATGTCCTGGAAGTCCCTATTTGAGCCATGAGTGGCCAGTGAGTGGTGGTTATTATTCAGAATTGCCTTTCCTTCCCTCTCTTCGGCTATCGGCTTTAGGATTCTAACTATGTTTTGTTACATTGTTCTTAATAATATAGACAACTGAGGTGCAATCACCTTCAAGAATGTACACAGATAATCTCAGCTATGGAGGAGGCCAAGGCAGGGAGATTGTAAGTCAAGGCCGGCGAGGGTGACTCAGTAAGAGTTCTGTCTCAAATAAAGAGGGAATTAAAAACAGGGGTTGGGGACAGTTTTCTGGTAGAGCACGTACCTAACACAAGCAAGCAAGGCCTTGGATTCAATCCCTTGTACAGAAAACAAACAAACAAACAAACAAAAACACAAACTCCTCCCCCAAACAAAACAAACACATTCTAGAGAAAGACAGAGATTGTTCAAGTGAAATTTAGCAGCCATCCTTTAAGAAGACATTAGCATTGACATTTGCAGAGATACTGATAGCCCAGGTGACCAGGTCTTGCCCTCATAGAGAAGGAATTCAGTGGTGAGCTATAATTTAGCACATGGTATTAGATGTAAATTCAGTGGTGCACTATTTGGCCCAGGGTACTAGGACAGCCTGGGCTCTGCTCTTTTCTCCTGCATCCACACGTACATTATTACCTGCCCTGGAGAAGAATACTGATGGACTATCCTTAAACCTTTGGATTTTCCAGATAATTCCACAGCATTTTGAAGATCTGCTCAGGAGACTGCCTGGAAATACATGCCCTGTGCATTCTGTGTTAGATACTGCCTTTTTGGTATTTCCTGCTGGAACACTGCTTGGGTGGAGTTCCCTTTGGAAGCGCCAGGGTTTTCCTGTTTGTGCAGTTGATTTCCAAAACCTTAAATAAACTCTGTTATGTGTCCAGAACAGTAACTACCTCACACTTCTTTATTAAGCATCTACTAGGAGCCTGCCATTGTTCTAGGAGCTAGATGCTATTGTGATCATCATAGCCCCTGCTCTCAAAAGGCTCTCAGTCTGCTCCAGGACTGAGATTTGTAAACAGGCATTTGCTTTCCACGTGGTAAGTGCCATGCAGGACAAAGTGCAGAGTTGGGGATGGGAGGAAAAGTGAATGCGACCTCAGAAATGTCAGGGCCTGAGGATGGTGCCATGTGCTCAGAGACACTTGCCAGAACATAAAACAACTCAAGTACATGATAAATATAAGAAGGTGGTTTTTGTAAAAACTTTTCCCAATTACATGCGAGTATTCTAGTTAATTTTCAAATGACCCCTTCCCCCAACAAGCCATTTTACAATGGCTTAACAATCTCCATGCCTTCCAACTTCAGTGCAAGTAGATGCAAAGTAATAAACTATGAAGAAAATAAATCATGAAGGCAACAGTACCACACTGAATAGCCCGCTTGAAAGAAGGCTTGTTGCACGAATTTCAGTTGTATTAAAGGAAACTCACAGCCACATATCGGGGAAAGGCTGAAATGCCAGAGAGAGGAAACAGACCACAGTCAAATCTCTCCCAGCTGTCTTCCAGCTTCCTCAGCCTCGCTTCTCATGGCTTCTCTTCACTATGGTCTTCCTCCACCTGCCTTAAATAGCTTCTTTGCCCAGTTGTTTCACATCCAGGTTAAGATTAAAGGCATGGGCTACTACTATTTGGTAGTTAGCCTTGAACTCACAGAAACACAGAAAGCTCTCTGTTTCTGGAGTTACAGGATTAAAGACCTGGCACCACCACTGCCTGCCTGGGAGCCTGGAACTCTCTCTGTAAACCAAGCTGGCCTCAAACTCAGATCTGCTGGGATTAAAGATGTAGGTCACCACTCCTGATCTTTCCCCTGTGCTGGGATTAAAGGCATGAGTTACCACTCTCTGATACTTCTGGATTGACTGTGGGTGGATCTGTTCTGATATTCCAGACTGATTTTATTAAATGTAAAATACATCACCCCAAAGGCTCACATTTGGGTGAGACACAAGCAGAAATGGAGACAGGCAAGGAAAGTGAGGTGCTTGCTGTGTCTCACTTCATTATGTCATCAGGAATGCACAGACGCGGTTCGTAGTCTTATACAGGTGACAAAACACATCCCGATGCCACTTGATATAAAAGACTTGTGCTTTATCTTGTCCTTTCCTGGATTCTCCTTGCCCTCCCCCACATTACTGAGGACTAACTTCCTGCCGGAATAAAAGCTTGAGGGCAGTAATAGAAGTCAAGGCTTCTGTATGCTTATCTAGTTTTTTTTAATGATTATTTGTATATATACTCTTTGTATATATGCGTGCACATGTACATGTTTGCTTGTGGGTGTGGAGACCAAAGGTCAGCCTAACCTTGGTGTATTTCCTCAGCAGCCATCCTCCTTGCTTATTGAGACAGGGTCTCTCACTAGGGCCTGGAGCTCATTCTTGAGGCTAGACTGACTGGCCACTGAGACCTAGAGATCTTACTATCTTGGCTTCCACATTGCTGGGATGACCAGTGTGCTCTACTGTATCTGACTTCATATGTGGGTGCTGGGGATTGAACTCAGGTATTCAGGCTTTCATGACATGTATTTTACTGATGGAGCTATTTCCCGAATCCTTTGGGTTTACTTTTAATTTCTGATCAGGTAACATGGTACATCATTGCTCATTTTCAAATACGTCTTTACAGGTGTGGTGGTGTACACCTGTAATTCTGAACCTGCAAAGCTGAAATGAGGATTCCTGCAAGTTTGAGCCTAGCTAGGGTAACAGATTGTGAAACCCTGTTCCTCTTCCATCCCCAGTTGTTCTAGTAAGTTATAATTTGTATATGATAAAATATACTCATCTGAAGCATACAGACTGAGGCTTGAATGTTGTCAACTCTCCAATGACCTCTCAGGCCTTCTTTGCCTTGGCTGCAAACACCTACTGACCTGCTTCCTGCCTCTGCATATTAATTGTCCCTGATCTAGAAGTTCTATTCTATAGACTCATCTCATGTGTAGACTTTTATTTTTTTCCTCCCTTAGGATAGCATATTCGAGATTCTTGTTCTACCTCACTTCTCTGTTGCTGTGGTAAAACACTTTGACCAAAAAGTAACTTAGGGCAAAAGAGGATTTATTTCAGATTACACTTCCAGTTCATGGTTCAATGTTGAGGGAAGTCTGGGGCGGTGGATGGGGTTGGGGGGTGGGAGTGGGGGGGGGAGGACGATGATGGGGCACTTGAAGTAGAAACCTTAGAGGAATATTGCTGTTTGTTGTCTTCCTCACTTGCTTTCTTGTACAGCCCAGGTCATCCTGCCTAGGAATGGTGCTGCCCACGAAGGGCTTGATTCTCCCACATCGATTGTAAGTGAAGGCAATCTTTTACAGACAATAACTCAGTTCAGGTTTCCTCTGCCCAGGTGACCCTAGGTTGCATTGAGCTGACAATGACAACTAACTAGTGCAATCTTTTTATATGATTTTTAAAATTTTAATTTAAAACACCAATTTTTCTCAAGAAGCAGGCACTTGCTGAATTGCTCAGAAGGATAAACAATTAAAAGGAGTTCCCTCTGGTCCAAGGATTCTACCACGCTGCCTGAGAATTTTATCAGGTTAGAACAAATGTAATTTAAGAGAAGAGCATGCACATTTATTTCTGAGCTCTGGAGGCTGGAGATGAAGCTGCTGTGAGTGATAGAATGCATTACAAAAGATGACAGCACTGTTTGCTCCGTTCTGTTATGAGCTCAGCAAAATGTGACAGTTCTGAGAAACATAAATATATATTGCTCTAGTTATATGTGTGTTTGTCTCGGGGGAGTTGGCAGAGAGTGGTGGGAAGGGTTTCCTGAAGATAGAGTGGGCAGAGCTGACTGGGCAAAGTGAAGCCTGTCTGAGGCCTGTTGATGCCTACTGATAAATACACAGGACAAGAGCTAATATTGATTGAACACTTAAGTAATATGTCAGGTCCCTCCCAGTTCCTTACATGCACAGTTTAACATAAATTCACGTGCTATGTAGTAAACAGTTCTTTGGCTTAACCTTGCAGCCTTTTGCAATCTTTCTGCAAGCCATGGCTACCTGCCGTTGAGTTTCATGCACCTGCGCTAGTCTCTGACGGAGTACAGTCTTCAGGCTACTGGAACATTCTGCATCTTAGCCAGGACAGGGGAAAAAAGTGCTTGGGACTTTACCAGTTACAAAGGAATACAGGACAGCAAATGCTCTCACTTCCCTCCCATGTGACTCAATCTATCCTTTATTCCCCTCTCCAAGAGGCTTTGATTCTCAACCTTGAATAACCGCTTCCCCTTCCTAGTCTCTCCCCAGTTTTTTATCTACCTTTCCTCAGAAAGATGTCCTGTCCTTCTAACTTGCTTTCCAGTGTCCTTCCCTTCGAGTTGCTTCTGGACAACCCTGTTAGCAGAGTCACTTTACAGACGAGGGACCCATGAAGGTTTGTTTGTCCCTAGTAACTCCTTCTCACCCTGCCCCTGAGTTCCCACGTAGGCCGACTTTTTAAGGCCCTTCCCCACAGCCTAGCTGAAGCGTCTGGTTTATTTTCTGTCACCTTTTGTTGTGTATCACGGTACGGAGTTTGAAATGTTCCTCACGATAATGATAATCCTCCCCAAGCCAGGTGGCTTGCTCCAGAATGTCAAGGGCCATGTCTACTTTGGTCTTAGCTGTTCTCCCAGCATCCTGCCATGGCTTCACCAATATAGTAGTTGCTCAGTAAATATTTCCCAGTTGAACAAGTAACCTGAGGTTTCTTCTGTTTTCTCACAGCTGCTTACCCACCTCTTGCACAGGTTTTAGCCTCTGCAAGGACTGTGTGAGAAATGCATAACATACAGCCTATATCTATATGAGTGACACGAGTCTGTTGCCTACTGCTGTTCTTCAGGGTGTATAATAGGGAATAATCATATTCAGATCATGATGACAGATTTGCTTTAGGGGACCAAAGTTTAATGCCAACTCTGGAGTTGATGGTAGAAGCAGGAGAGGAGTGGGTAGAGTCTGTGAGTTATTAGGAGAAATGTGAACATTTGGATAACATTCCAACTTCACTCACATTCTGAATAAAGCATTCACGCTTAGATCTCACTACTTTCCCACCAAAGCGTACCTAGTCTCATGTTCTCAATCCGAGTTGTTGCATTGACATCACACTCCTGCCATGGTAATTTCCCACCTATACAAAGCTTACAAACTGCATTGGTGGAGAAAGGTACCATGGCTGTTTTTGAGATTTTTCGATTGCTCGCTGACTGAGGGGCTTCCCAGGCGCACACCCTCTCCACAAGAAGATATTTTGGCTCTGATCAATATGCATGAATCCTCTTACCTGACAGCTCCCTGTAGGTCAGGAAGTATGTGCTAATAGTCACCAGCTGTCGGCTGCTGTTCAATGCTGCCACTGGCAATCCTTCATCTGCCAGGGCCTGAAGGATCTTGGCACATGGAGATGCTGGTGCTTAGCAGCGTAAATACTGGCTTCAAATCTTTTGAGACAAGTCAAAACACAAGATCTTGGTAAGTATGCACCTTGGAAGTATTTGAAGGTCAGCATCCTGGCTGACTCTGTCAGGTCTCACAGACTAGATTTATTTGAGAAGGACTCTCTATGGAGAAGAAGCCTCAGTAGGATGTGCCTGTGGGCAAGTCTATAGGGCACTTTCTTAGTTGGTGATTAGTGTGGGAGGGACCAGCTCATTGTGGGTGGGAGCACCACCCTTAAGATGGTGGTCTTGAGGCGTATGAGGAAGCAGGCTGAGCAGGATATGGGGAAGAAGTACTCCAGTAAGCAGCATTTCTCCGTGGTCTCTGCTTCAGATCCTAACCTCTGAGTTTTTGTTTTGAGTTCCTGCCCTGATTTCCCCAAGACAAGCTGTAAGGTAAAATAAACCTTCTCCTCCACAGGTCATGGTGTTTATCACAATAATAGAAACCTAACTAAAGCGCTTAGTAAATGCTATATACATAACCTTGATGATGAAAAAGATAGGCTTCTTTTCACAAATCCTGATTGCTGGGTTAGGTTACAGAATTTGTTCCTCTTGACTTTATCCCTTGTATTCCTGTACATAAATATTTGCTTGGAGATGCCAATCAAACCAGTGCCTTTGCATGTGTAGCTCTCGGAGCCTGAGTAGGGATATGTTACAATCACCCAATTGTGACAGGATTGTTTTCTGGTCTTTCACCTCCTTATGAAGGGTGTCTTGACTAACTTTTGTCTGCTGGGTTGAACTACTTTTTCCTACATAAACTTGAGTCCTCACATCTACTTAGCAAAAGATGACTGATTCTTTAGGAAGTCCCTGCTAATTCCTTGTAAGCACTCTGAAGCCAGAGTCAACACTTCACTGCAACCCACATGCTCACTGGGACCTCTTGTCATCTCCCAGAGCATCTCAGGAATGAAGACTTTGTCCAAATGTTCAAAAGTGAGAAAGTCTGAAGTGTTCACGGCAGAGAAAAGTCAAGGGCTTCTACTGAACACCTTGTAACCAGACTTACATCCCACCAAGTGTCCATTCATTCCAAGAGTCCTTTCTCCTCCTGCTGGTGGTTGCTGTTTTCTCCAAGCATCCACTAGCCCCTCGATGCAGCCTCCTTCCCCCTGGAGCACTGTTTAGCATTTTAGTTCCCTGGACCCCTCTTCATTATCTTGCTCATTGAAATTTTAGTTTCTATTCTCCAGAGTATCTCTAAGAAGGCAATGTCATTACACATTTATTCTCTTGACAGAGTCTGGAGGTAAAACTTAAGAGCAGTTTTATAAGATTTGTGCCTTATATAAACCATTTTTTTAAAAAATTAATTTTCCTTGACATACAGCTCTGGCTGGTCTGGTACTTGATATCTACCCCAGGCTGGTCTCAAACTGACAACAATGGTCCTTTTTCTGGGTACTGGAGTAACACGTGTACCATCATCCCTAACTTAACATTTGCATTTTCTTCCTTAAGGTTCTTCTACATCGTTTTAGCTTCTGCCTTCATTGGTCACCATTTCCACCTGGCTCCAGCACTCTGTTCAGCTACAGTGATCCTCTTTCTCTCAAGTCCACGGTATGAAGCCTGGTGCTCCAGCTGCTCATTCAGGCTGTCTCTCAGACATAAGTGTGAGACATCCAGAAGGGGCAGGGGCAGTGGGACTATCACTTTTTTTTTTAAAAGTCAAGGTCAATGAAGTTTTATGATGCTGGAGGTCCTTTTAAGTTCTCTCTTCTTTCCCAGACTCAGCATTGATTTAACTTGCTCAGCACACTTCATTGGGTCCTCCAGCACAGAAACAATTCTTTCTCTGTTGTTTTCTTCATAAGCCTTAATGTGCCCACTCTGAGGAAACATCATCTTTTGACCTTGTACTGATGTGGGATGTGGGCTATAAGGCTTCCCGTTGGGTCGTTTGTATTGACAGACTATATTTGTTATTAAGGCTATTCACTGTATTTTTTTTTTTTTTAAATTTTATTTCGCTGCATTACTTGGCTTGTGGTAGGCTTGAACTTCTCTTATCCATGGATGTTATGTGTGTTTAATGTGTTTTGGACATAAGTGAGAGCAGAACCATCATGAGCTTTTTTTAGAGGAGAGAAGAGGGGTTAAGAGATGCTGAGTGATTGATCATGTATTCCTTCTCAAATGATTATTGACAATACTGAAAAGATCTGGCAAATTCCATCAGCCAAGATCTTTGAGCAGAATCCCAAAAGGGACACATGGCAAGACCAGAAAATAAAACTTCATTGAGTGAAGCCACTGAGGTTCAGAAGTTGTTTCTACAGCACCAGGGCTATATGGACAGAAGTTCCTTGAGGGTTACACTTACGGAAGCCACCTTTCTATGTTGTACAGAAGTATACACAACCCAGCACCTCACGGGCATTTGGGAAGTTCTAGTTGAATTGGAGTAGGATGAAATATGAGGCTGGAGAGTGGGACTTAGTATCAAAACTTCAACTTGAGATTTCAGAGTAAACTACTGAAGGAAACAGATTCTAGCAGCATTCTGAGATTCTCGTAGGCAAAGTCTTGGAGTACTGGGCTCTTTATCTACATCAGTGATACTATCACCATCTATCATCACATAGGATTCTGGTGTGAACTGAAGTAGAGAGAACATTTAAGGCTCTTACCATATAATAAGCAGTCCACAAACCTCATGAGCTCAGGTTTTTCTTCCCAACTCCTTGGTGTATCCCTAGGGAACTGCTTTCTATCACGGACTCCCTCTGAAGTCCCTATTACTTGCTTAGCCTCTGAATTTATTTATCTTGATGTACCTGTTAGGTCTTGCTTTTATTGCTCTATGCATACTCTGGCTTGCTGAAAAGTTCCCTCTGTAACCTGCTGCAGTGGGTGGTGGTCCTCTTTGGGGAGGGCTTCTCCTGAGGAGACAGTACGTTTGAGACAGTTTCTTTGATGTCAGTACTGCGAACAGGATCCGCAGTGAGATGGAGAGAGCCAAGGATGTGGGGAGAGATGATCTCCATAGGGAGGAAGGACATAGATGTCTCAGAGACTCATCGCAAGGAAGCCTTACACGGGCCTGGCTTTGACTCAAATGACCTGTGACTGGCTTCTTAAACTCTAGGAAGACATCTATCCAGGAAGAAGTATCTATGAAGTTATCTTTGATTGCTCATTATTTGGGTAGCCATCTGGAACTTGACAGAGTGGTTTTAAGGTCTGTTATTTTGGGGGTCCTGCAGGTTAGAGAGGCTTGAAATAGGGTCTTCCTATGTGGTTGTGGTGGTTTGAGTGAGAAAATGTGTCCCCACAGTCTTAGGCATTTGAACACTTCATCCCCCGGAGATATTGTTTCAGGAGGTTTAGGGCGCCTTGAAGGATGCATATCACTTGGAGGCAGGTTTTGAGAGTTTAAATCCCCAAGCCATTTCTGGTTTGCTCCCTCTCTGTTTCTGGCTTGTGGCTCAAGATTCAAGCTCCCAGCTCGCTGCTCCAAGGGTCACTTTGCTTCCTACTGTATGCTTCCTCACCACGAGGAGCTTTTCTCTCTCTAAAATACACTCAAATAAACTCTTATTTCTTAGCGTTGTCTTGGTTATGATGTTTAATCAGAGCAACAAACAGGTAGCTAATACAGTAGCCTTGGCTGGATGGGAAGTCACTGTGTAGCCCAAATTGACCTTGAATGATGATTTTTTTTTTCCTCAACCTTGCAAGTGTTGGGATTACAGGTGGGTGTCCCAACACCCAGCAAGGCTAGTGTTTTATTGATCTTGGGGCCAAGCGAGCATTGGTTTATAGATGGACACACTATCCACAACTGAGTCCGGGAGGCCATCTTCCTCACACCCCCTGGTGTAGCAGCAGTTGGGCTGTGGAGGTGTGTTCAGGCCCTAGAGGTGCTTGTGTAACTTAATCTTTCCAGTCTTGGCAGGACCTCAGGTCCTGAAGTGAGAAAGGGTGTTTACATTCTGCAAGTATAATCCCAAGAATGCTTTATCTGGGGGCTGCTCCAGCTCAGCCCAGCTCTCTGAGTACCTCCTTTGTCTCTGGAACCAGCTACCACGGCCTTAGAAGTCAGTATTGGACATACGAGAAACTAGGCTGAACATAAAGGAAGAGCCGCTTGGAGAAAGCATTTGATTCCTGCTTCTCTGGGGAAGGAGAGGACACTTCTCCATGCCAAGGCTCAGCTGCCCTGGAGCCTTGTGCCCGGGGCACAAAGCTTGGATGCAAGTAAAACTATTCAGCAACCACTCACTGAGTCAATAAACTGAAAATATGTGGGCAAGAGAGCAGTTTCGAGGACACATTAGTGGATGTTCTCAACACCTAAGAAACCGCTTTCACTGATCCACGCTTACATTCATAATAACTATTTACTCTATGAGGCTCCTTCTGTTTCCTTGAACCCCATAATAGGGAAATGCAGTAAACAGGTGGCCTTTTCCCTAATAACTGAACAGTCTTGGTCACCAGCACAAAGTATGAAGAAGTCGCCTAATGTCCCCAGGACAGTAAATCAGGATGCAAAGCCACCTTGCACAGAGCGTCTTTTGTTCTCCCTCGACTTCCACACCTGCTGCTCTCTCCCTGCTGCAGGGAAGGACTGGTTACCTTGAAAGGAGGCCTAGCCAGGTCCAGCCCACAACCCCTGCAGGGAGGATTGGGCAGTTCATGTCACCCCTTCCTTTTGTAACAGGCATGAATTCAACTGGGAAGTTTTCTGGGAAGGGGCCATGCCGGCTGCCTGCTGAGCTTTATTTTTCAAGCTCCAGCCTTCTGCCGTCTCCTCCGAGCTATCCCAGCTGTGGTCCCACAGCTCTCCCCTTTCTGTTCCCCTCGGTCCTCTGGTTTGAAGGCCAGGTTTTCATTTTGCTGGGGGGGGGGGGGGGGGAGGAGAAAATTCTTCCTTCAGGTACTATTTTATGAACAGGTCCTTGTACAAAACCAGCACTGGATAAATATGTGTTGAATCGTTGGTGAAATTCTAGACAATAGATGAAAAGGCTTTGGGTCGAGGAGATGGAAAAGTTGGGGGCGGGTACAGTGCGGGGTTGGGGCAAAGATCTTGACTGTTCCCTTTGCTCTTGTGTTCTCTATCTCTGCCTCACCCACCACCACCCTCTAGCGCAGGCGCGGTCTCCGTGGCATTAATATTACTGCTGTCATGTGATCACAGAACCATCCAAACAGATTGAAAAGCTCCAATCGATGCCAGAGCAGAAGTGTGCTCACAGGGGCTTGTTTCCTTGGAAGTGCTTCAGTTGTGATTAAACTCCGAAGACAAATATGGAACTGAATTCAAAGGACCAGAAAGGCACCTCTGGAGAAGCGGGTGCACACGCCTGTGCCCACATTCGCGGCCATTGTCCGCAGACGGCTTCTAAGCCCACTGGGCTTGGCGGCCCTGCCTGCTGCTGCCGGGCTGCGGCTGAGATCATTCTGTTGATCTTGTTTTACACAGCGCAGCCCGGCACCGGCTGAGTACAGAATGTTCTCTTCTGTGAACCAGGCTTGAACTCTTCCAGCTCACTTTGTTTGGGGAACCACACAGACACACAGGGAAAAGAGAAGGAAGATAACCCCCAAATCGTTGAAATCGGTGTTCTTTGAGAGTTGGGGCTTGGGCCATTTGCTTTTCACTGCCGAAAGTGGCAAAAAAGATTTTTCTACCCCCCAAACCTTGCTTTCCCACAAGAGTGAACCGGCTGTGATTCCTCCTTCCTCTTAAGCAGGACTTGGCACCAACTTTGGGAATGAACAAGTCTGTCACTGTCTCTTTTCAATTTCTTTTTCTTCTTTTAGGCATTCAAGGAACAACAACAATAAAGTTGGTTTCCTATAAAGGAAAAAGAAAAAAGACGAGGTCCCTGGTGCTTGTGACTTCTCCCTGGGTTGTGGAAGCCATCACAGTATTATAAATCGTTTCTGACTTTTGGCTGTGGCTGGAGGGATGTGATGGGGCAGGCTTTGGGCCAGTGGCCTCTGTGCAAATGAGCCAGGCAAACAGCTGGGAATGCTTAGGAGGATGGCGTGTACAAAGGAATCATCACCTTAATTTGGGGTTAAGTGTGTAGTTTGAGGACACAAATAGTTTGGGGGCTGTAGGATGATCTCAGGGTGAGACTTCTGTAGGTTAGACCATGAGGTTCAGTGTAGTGGTTTTCCAGCTCATTAATAATAATAATAGTACTAGTAATAAATTTGAAGAGATGAGATTCTGCTCTATCCCCCCAGGGAGCAGGGAGTACAGGTTCATAGTGGCATACTAGGCTTGTGCTGCTGATAATAACTATAGCAATTCATATTATTTTTATTGTTTATTGAGACAGGGTCTTACTATGTAAGCCCAAGCTAGCCTTTTGGCCTGAGATTCTCCTGCCTCAGCTTCCTGAGTATGAGGGTTACAAATATGCACCTTTATGCCTGGCTACAAGTGATGGCTGTTTCTACTTGTCAACTTGACTCTATCTGGAATGGGATGAACTATAATTGAGATGGAGGGCAAGCACACTTGTAATCCACAACGTGCCTTTGATCCAGACCTTGAGGCTGGAAGGCACAAACCTTTAATCTAGACTATGGGGCAGGATAACACATACCTTTGATCCAGACCTTGAGGTTGAAAGGCACACCTTTATTCTGGACCAAACTTTCTGTTGGAAGCCTAAGAGGACAGGGAAGAAGGAAGGGTGTTTGTCCTCACCTCTGTCAGCCCATCCACTCCTTCTTTGAGATCCCAGCTGACACCCAGGCTCATGCCACTGAGCAAGTACTAGATTTTTGGATTTTCCATTCATAACTAGCCATTGTTGGTCTGCAGCCTGTAGATCATTCCCATAAGTCCATATATACATATGTATAAATATTCATTCCACATATATATTCATTCTGTAAGTTCTGTGACTCTAGAGAAAGCTGACTAATATACTATAATAATGAATTTTTATAACAGTAGATTTCTTTCTTTGCACTCAAACTTTTAAAAAATTGGGTAAATCACAAAGCTTCGTATAAGATGTAAGTTTAAATTTTCCTTTTCTTTTGAGAGTTCATATTACAGTGGACAAGTCATGTTCCAGGCTCATTGGTGACAGGGTCAGAGATTGGTCGTATATCCTGGCTGAGTTATTCATGACTATCTTGCTGCTGTACCAATGACACAAATTATTTTCTAGTATTCACAGTTCTGTTACCTCCTGGTTTGGGGCCTTCTATAGTCTGGCTTTTGTTCATGATTGGCAAAGACACTTTGCTGGTTTTAGGCTATTTATTTATTTATTTACTTATTTACTTTTGTGTGTGAGTCATATAGCTAGCCCTTGTTTTATTATCTATTTATTTATTTTGGTGCAGGCTTTTGCTGTGTAGCCCTGGTTGTCCTGGAATTGGATGTGTAGACCAGGCTGGCCTTGAACTCACAGAAATCAACTACTGCTTCCTGAGTGCTGGAATATGTGTGTCACCATGGCTGCCTTATTTACTTATTTGCTTTTTAAAACAATATTTCACCATGTACCATATATAGCTAAATTGCCTCTGACTTGAGATTCCCCTGCCCCAGGCTTCAAGAGCTGAAATAATAGGCATTTGCTATTGCTTACCACCATCAAGGAGGTTCTTTGTGAATATCTTTGCTTCTAAGTTGGTTTTAGTTCCAAGAGATTCTCTAATAATATTTTTTTGAAAAGTTACATGTCACAATGCTCTTCAAATACTTAGCTAAATAGTTCATTTTTCTTATAATCTTATATGGAACTCCAGCTATGTCTAAATTAGTGGGGAGGGTCTAAGAGCTGCAAGATGAGCAAAGCATCTTCACTGTCTTCAAAGATCTTATTGTTCAGTGGGAGAAGTGACAACACACATGACAGAATATACACACAAACATCTGCATAGCTAAGGACGTTGACACACCCTCAGAAGAATTGATAAACTGTGTTGGGAAGGATGTTAGGAGCCAGGTGAAGATTCCCATTTGAGGAAGTTGAGGTGAAGAGCTAATGACAAAAGAAACATATTTTGAGAACAGGAGATGTTTGTGGTGAAGGGACTTGCATAGTCCAGCAAGTAGTTACGTGTTCTCGTGCTGAGTGGAGATACTGGTGTGTGCAGGAAGAAGTTAAAGCAAAGTCATGTAGATCAGGAATACCCACTTCTCCCTCTTGTGCCTTTACTATTGTTTTTCCTAAGCTTCTACAAAACCCCAGACTTTCTAAGAGTGTTCCAAGCACTCTTGATGGATCCACTGAAGCTGGCATGTGAGGTGACTCGTTTGTTAGTCCTGGGTGGAGCCTGAGGTCCCTGTTTGTTGTAGTTTTCCTTTTCCTTCTGGCCTTGAACTCAGTATGCAGCTGAGGATGATCTTGAACTTCTGATCATCCTGCCTCCAACTCCCAACTACTGAGATTGCAGTCACACACCACTACTCTGGTTTATGTAGTACTTCAACTTGAACCCAGGACTTCATGCCTGCTAGGTAAGGACACATGATGTGTGTCTTCCTTCTTTCTTTTCCCCCCTTCTCCCTCCCTCCCTCCCTCCCTCCCTCCCTCCCTCCCTCCCTCCCTCCCTCCCTCCCTCCCTTCCTTCCTTCCTTCCTTCCTTCCTTCCTTCCTTCCTTCCTTTCTCTCTCTCCCTCTCTTCCCTCCCTCCCTCTCTCCCTTTCTTCCTTCCTACAGAATCTCCATATAAAGACTGACCCTAAGTCCCACCCTCTCTCTTTCTTTCTAGGTAGCCCTGACCGGCCCAAAACTTGATATGCAGATCAGGTTAGCTTTGAACTCAGGGAGATCCATCTGCTTCAGCTTCCCAAATGCTTGGATTAAATGTCTGTGCCACCATGCCCGGTATCATCTTATTTGATCATTTCAAAGGATTCTTGAGTCAATGATGTGACTTGGCATGTGTCTTTGTAAGGTAGCCCATGGTTTGGGGTTAAGATGAAAGCCTAGAAACAAGATGTTAAAGAAGACAATGTTAATTACCAGGGTGAGAGAAGCACATTGGACTGATCAGGTACTAAGGTAGTTGGCAATGGCAGAACCAGAAAGAAGAGGACAGTGGGAAGGTTTTCTTACTGAAGTCACTGAATCCCTCCTGGCCTGGGCACTGCTGGCTGACTTCTGGAGTTTGCTCACAGGTGGCAATAGGCAGAGTTTTTATTTTTGTTACTTAGGCACATAGTTTCACTCTGTATGTAGCCCAGGCTAGCCTCTAGCTTGAGATTTTTTTTTTTGCTTCAGGTTCCAGAATGCTGAGCTTATCAGTATTTGCTATCAACTTGTCTAACAAGGAGATTTTTGTCAAGAGTATCCTTACTTTCGAGATGGTTTCAATTCTAAGAGATTTTTCTACAATAATATTATTTTTGAAGAGTCACATGTCAACACACTATTAGAATATGGGAACATGACAAGGAACACAGGATGAGGACTTTGACCTTTCTGTTGTGAAGAACAGATGATGTACTGAGCTTTATACAGGCTGAATGGGAGGAGTCCAAGGAACCTCCACAGAGAGGACTTCACTTGTGATTTCAAAATATGTACCTGGAGTTAAGACTTACAGAAACTTGGATTTCAGCCACATAGAGAAACCAACAAAAGGTGGAATCATAAATCCTGGGAGAAGAGCCATGCACACCATTTATAAGAGAAAAAGAACACTGCATGACCTTGCAAGGTGTTGGTATTTAATCAACACCCAAGGAAGGAAGCTAAGAAATAAAGCATTTTCCATTTAAATTTTATTTTATTTTATGTTTGCCTGAATGAGTGTACATATATTACATGGAAGCTAAACTTGAGCCCTTTAGAAGAGCAGATAACAGTGCTCCTAATTGCTTATACATGTCTCCAGCTTCTCCCTCATTCATGTAGCCCAGGCATAGCACAAATCTTAATTGGTCTTATAATAAAAACTCAGAGCCAGATATTTGGGAAAAGCTAGAAGATCAGAAAGACAGATGAATAACCCACAGCTACTTCTCACCACTACTGAATCCTTGGGCCAAAAGGGAAAGATCCTGTCTCCATAAATCCTCCGACTGAATAAGGGAAGCAAAGTTTGGAACTCTGTCTCCATCTGCCTTATATTCCACACATCACTTTCTGTTTCAGCCTTCCTAGTGCTGGAGTTAAAGGCTTGTGTACTTCCAAGTACTGAGATCAGAGGCATGGGGTTCCCAGATGCTCGCATTAAAAGTGCATGCTGCCACCACCTGACTCTGTTTCTCTTTTGGCCTGAATTAATCTTGGAAGTCTGTAGTGTTATTATATTACACTATAAATAATTGTCCCGCCTACTAGTTTAATAAAAACATTCATTGGCTGAAGCAGACAGGAAGTGTGGGTGGAGCTACCAAACTGGGAAAACTCTGAGAATAGGAAGAACAGAACAGAGATGCCACAGACACACCAGAAAAGCAGAGGCACAGGACACCTATGTGACTTGGTACTTTTTCTCAGAGCAGGATAGTGTCCTCTGTATCTGCTGGCTTCTCTGGCCTGGCATCTCTGTTCTGTTCTTCCTGTTCCCAGAATTTTCCCACTGTGGTAGCTCCACCCACACTTCCTGTCTATCTGTAGTAAGAGGTTTCTGGCCCAGACTTTCGGGCCTAACCTCAAGGTTTAGTCCCACAGACCCGCAGTCCTGCAGTCTCACAGAGACACACAGATGCTTTCAATAGTTTTCAGCTGATCGGTCTAAGGCCCAGGCATATAACTTTGCTAGCTCTCTACCCTTCATCTAACCCATGACTCTTATCCTGTTCAGCCATCGGGCTCAGTACCTTTTCTTAGAGCTGCATAGTTGTTCTCTACTTCTTTCGGCTTCTCTCTTGAGTTCTCCTCTGTGTTTCCTGTTCTCAAGAGTTTTCTTAGTCTGGTAGCCCTGCCCACACTTCCTGCCTGCCTTTGGCCAATCAGCACTTTTTATTAAACCAGTGGGTGGGATAGTTATTTAAAATGAAACAACACAATCCCCCACATCTGCCTTCAGCCAATTAGCATTTTTATTAAACTAGTAGGTGGGTCAATTATGTACAGTGCAACATAATCCCATTACATGAGTCCAGTGTGGCCTTGAACTCACAGAGATCCAGACAGATCTCTGCCTCCCAAGTGCTAAGATTAAAGGTGTGTGTCACCACTGCCTGACCTCTATGACTAACTCTGGCTGTCTCTATCTTCTGATTTTTAGGCAAACTTTATTTGATATACAATATATCACCATATTTCCCCTTTTTTTCAAAAAAGGTTGTAGCTAATATAAAAAACTACAGACAATAAGTACAATAACTATATGTATTATATACAAGCAACAATTACATCAATAATATCTAGTCTATTACCAGTTGACAAATTCAGAGAAAATACCTTAATATTTATCCTATTTTGGTCAGTCCAAAGTGTTGTACCTAATTTACTTTCTAACTTGTATTACCAATGAAAAGTTATCTTTCGATAGCTCTCAAACTTACATACTTTATACCTCTTAGTGAGTTTCATTTTTGAAACTGTAACTAGGAAAACTGTTATTATAAATATGTAGTCTTCAACTTCATCAGAGACTCAAGAAGGAAATAATATTAACTGAGTAAGCTGGAAGTGCACAAGCTTTCAAAAAAATGTGAGAAATGACAAAAACATCTGACTGCCTGGACAGTCATTAAAGGTTCCTTGCAATGTTGGGGCATCCATCTTTAGCCTACAGGCCTAACATAGCTTACAGACTTATCTGTGAATCAGGATATTCTGAAGGACTCCCTACCTTGTCTTGGCAAAGTTCAGTAGTTCTTTCTTCTCTGTTGTGCATGTCCATATTATCAGCAATTGAGGCAAGAGTACTTTCTTGTTCAATGGCTAACTTTTGCCACAGAGAAAGTAAACTCCATATGGAGTTTCTTCAGTGCCCATCATCTTCTCTGAAGTAGTTTGGTGCTGCCAGGAGCATACATGTCTCATTGTCATAAAAAGAACCTATGTTATTAAACATCTTATATGCCATATTCTGTAGATCTCTGAAGTGTTTGAAGATAACCTGCTTATCTAAAATATATCTGTTTGACCTTGAAAACATATCCGACTATAAGTTTGAAATGACTAACTACTATTTTGCATTTCTTTTTATCCTAATTAGTTCCTAATAATGTTTAAGGACTACCAATTTATATTACATTACTGGATAACCTGTGTAGGTACAATACCTTGAACAAGTATAGAAATATATGTACAGTATGTTCTAACAAAAATAATCTCAACTTTGCATCAATATATAAAATGTGCATGTAATATATGAAAATTTAATCCAATATAAAATCTTTAAAGTTAGTAGTTGCTTTTTAAAAGTAGATTCAATAATCTACCCTATTGTCCTATTCTGTCTGTATCCTCTTTTCCTTTTTCAAACAAGAATCCTGAATCTAATCTCCTCTGCTCAGCTTTTTCCCTAATCATTACCAATAACCACATAACCAATCACCCTAATAGCAATTATCCATAACCAATTGAAGAACCAAAACCCACCCACCCCACCTCTTGAGAATGTGGGGGTTATATTCTTACATTTACTTCCTGTTGGCTGGGGCAAAGACATCTTTAGAGAATCCTGAAGAGAAAAAATTGGGTTTAATTGTCAAGTCCTGAGAGAGGTAGCTGTTTCATTTATTGTCCAGTCTCTGTATAATGGGAAAGCATAGGACTTGTCTCAAGTCCTGGCTAGAGTAGTCTGTGAGGCTGGATCCCCTTAGCTAGGCACTTCAAAATTGTTCTAAGCAGTTTGTAGGTAAAAGTCAATCTTTGGGTGGTGTTTGTCATTTTAATGGCATTATCATAGTCCTGGTGGAATTGTCATTGTGGGGCACCATCTTTTTTTTTTTTTCTGAAGATTTCAGAGATTGTAACCCAGGCTAGCCTTGCACTCACTATTTAGCCAAGGATGACCTTGAGCTACTGACTACTGATTCTATTATTTCCTACAACTCCTGAGATTATAGGTTTTTAACCACTATTATTTGGCTAGAATCCAATTTCATCAGTATGGGATGCTATATCTGTCCCCTGTCTTCTCTGATTTGTTTTTGATACAATATAATGCCTCACTTGGATGGGACCTGGTGGCGTCTATCTGAGAAGTCAAGGAAATTGTTTTCTCCCACACATCTATGAAGGCTACATTTGTCAGCTTCTTCTGTTAGTTGACCGTGAACCAGAATAGGAGAGGCTTTAGATTCAGACCCAGAATAAACATGCACCAGGACTTGTATAATAAAAACAAAAACGCTTTGTGAAACAGTAACTACCCAATTCTTCTGCAATAAAGATATATTTCTACTATATTTTATTTCAGCAAACAAAGGTTCTGCTAAGTTGCTATCACAACCTTTGATGCTTTTCTGCAGTTTCAAAGATACTGGGTTAAGGGATTGTGTTTTCTGGTAGTCTGCACTCCCTCTAGTGGTTGTAAATTGCTCAGGGAGACCAGATACCTGTAGTGTGAGCATAACTTGAGGTGTAGTATGGGGAGAGTTTACTCCATTTCCTAGGCTTCTCTTGCGTGGAAGTGCCTTTAGCTTTTGGAGAGAGTCTATGTGGACCCTATCAAAATGGTTGCTAGTGATGTGCCTAGATACAAATGATAGTAATAATTCAGGTTGCAAAGCTCCATGTTTATATCTTTCATTTCTCAAGAAATGCTAGATGTTGAAACAGATGGGATTTTCCAGTTGGAGTCACTCAATCTAGAAAGCCTATGCAAATATCTCCAGGTCTGAAAACTTCCAAAATCTGCAACACATCTGGTCTTTAGCCTTTGAGGTAGGGCCACTCAATCTGTAGTAGGTATTTATTGAATCTGGCACATCATATACATTATTAACACAAGTTTTATAATCAAGCTCAAAGGGAGAGTTTAATTATTACCATCTATTTACAGAAGAGAAATACCGAAGCTAGGAGCAAAAACTCACCCATGAGCGCTCAACCAATAAACGCCGAATTCAAACCCAGTTAGCTGGTCAGCTGATTTATAGAATGAAGGCATTCAACTGAGATTCTGAGAAAGATGTTTCAACAGTTGTACTGGTAAGGCATATTGACATTGGTCCATTTGGGACCCTGGCCCATCCTATCACCGTGTGTCTTTCAGCAAGCTTTGGTCTTGTCCCATGGACCTCTTCTCAGCGCTTGTCACTAGAACCTTCAGTTTATAAGTTTCTTAGATACAAAGAAATATCTGACGAGTATTGTAAAAATTACTAACTGGTAATTGATTACATAAAAGGATTAATGTTTATTAAGGAGTCTATATGAAACACTCATTGATACCTTAGGGCAATTCCTGGAGGGTTAAAATGTCCCACACAGCTTTGGCAGCAATTCTGAAAAACAGGGCAAACAGGGAGCAAACAGGAAGGGCAGGCAGTGTGCAACTGGTCTTTAAAGAAGGGTGGCCATGCCCATACAGGAGTCCTCAAGATCTCAAAGTCACACACCTCTGGTCTTGCTCAATAATGCCTGAACCCACACCACAGACATGCTTTCAAGAAAAAGAGGCTGTCTGTGGTCAGAATCTAGGCCATGGTCACCTGGCAACAGCTTTCTCACGGATTCCCTCCACCCTTGTCTGTCCAGCCACACTCAGGGTCTCCTGTAGGTTTATCTTTCCGTAACAACATTGGTGTTATCAATCTCTATACTGTACTTGCTGAGAGACAGTGGTCTTGCCCGCCCGTGGCTTTCACCTTTTTTCTCTACTTGCTCCAGGACCTTCGGGATTCAGATCTAACTCATCAGATCACAGCTGTACCACTTCTCTCATTGTGTCCCTGCATGAAGCTCTGCCTGGATGGTTTTCTCTTTGTGTCTGGATGGACATTACCTTTCTGATCTTAGTGGTGTGCCCATGTTATGTCCCTGCCCAGAATGCATTTCTTCCTTCTCCCTCTCCATCTCTGCTCAGTCTTCAAGTCAAAGGTCAGATCTGACCTTCCAACTATGCTCCCCCAGCAATTCTTTTTAGTTTCATGTATTTTTATAAATACATTGTCTATTTAGAGATAGCATGAAATGATGTGGAATATCTAAATGCCTCGTGTTTTAGACCATCATCCATCCACTCATCCATCTATCCACCCACCCATCTATTCACCCGTCCATCCATCCATCCATCCACCCATCCATCCACTCATCCATCTATCCACCCATCCATCTATTCATCCGCCCAACCATCCATCCATCCATCCATCTAAAATGACTTTTCAAATTGTCCGTTAAATATCTGACAAAGAAAATTATTCAATGACAACAATGCTAAAAACTGGTCTTATAACTCCAGAATCTACAGAGAGGGCTGTGGCAGTTTGAATGATAAAATTTCCCTATAGTTTTGTGTATTTAAATGCTTGGTGCTCACTTGGTAGTGCTGATTGGGGAAGCCTATGAGGTTTTACCTTGCTAGAGAAGGTATATTCTTGGGGGAGGGGGTGCGCTTTGAGAGTTAAAACTCATGCCATGTCTAATCACTCTCTCTGTTTCATGCTTGCAATTCAAGATGTGAGTGCACAGGTACCTGTTTTTGCCTCCATGTCTGCCACTGGCTGCCATGCCTCGCTGCCGTGATGGACTCTTAGCCCTCTGGAACTATAAGCACAAATAAACCATTCATCCTAAAAGTTGTCATGGCATGACATTTCATCACAATAACAGGGAAGTAACTAATATAGACATTAGTATCAGAGAATGGGCTGTTCCTGTGACAGATCAGACCATGCTGTTTTCAGGAGGGAATGCAGAAGCCTTTGCACTGTGAAATGGGTTAAATGCTGTAGGCAGAGTCTAATGGGTCATCCTAGTAGGAGCTTAGAATACAGTTTTGAGAGTGTGAACTGTAGAGGTCAGCTCAAGAGGTTTCAGAGGGGAATTTATTAGCACCGGGGCTAGAGACCATTCCTGTGATATTTTGGCAAAGAATCTGCTTGCCTTATGCCATTGTCCTAAGAACTTTTTTTGCCTGAGGCTGAATTGAAAAGTAGGAAGCTAATGTATTTAGCAGAGGCAATTTTAAGACAGCATAATATTATCTCTGCCCTGTGGTTATAGGTAATCACTCTTAAGCAGATCTACAATGAGAAAGAGCAAGTGGAGCAGAAAAGAAATGTATAGTGTGAAGAGAAAAAGAGTACCAGGACATGTGATATTGCAGCCAAGGTTTGTGCTGAAAGAGATCATGAGATTAAAGAAATATCTGATCTGCATTAGGAAAAAGGGAAGAGTGCCCTCAGGTCAAGGCCCTATCCACCTAGCTTCCAATCTGTAAAAGAGAGACGAAGGATTTCTGTTGCTATAAGGCAACAACACACAAAATCAGATGCTAATGTAATTCAAGGGGCCAGGGTCCATCCCAAGGTGGCAGCCAAACATGGCAGTGTTGTCCCCTTGGTGCATGTCTTAATTACATTTTTATCATTGCTGTGAAGACACCATGACAGAAGCAACTTAAAGAGAAAGAGTTTATTTGAGCTTTACAGTTTCCGAGGGTGAATCTATGATCACCATCAAATCATATCCGGGGCATGACAATAGGCTGGTATAGTATTGGAATAGTTGAGAGCTCACACTCTGAGTCAACAACTATGAGACTTTGAAACCCCAAAGCCGACTCCCAGTGACACACCTCCTCCAACAAGGCCACACCTCCTAATCCTTCTCAAACAGTCCAACCAACTGGGGAACAAGTATTCAAACATATGAGCCCATAGAGGCCATTATCATGAAACCACCGCAGTGTTGGATTTAAAGCCACGAAGGATACATGAGTATAGAGGTTGGAGAACCTTCCTCTGTAGTTAAAGAGATCTGGTGAGGCCAGACAACGTGTGCAGGGGAATCGTTGCATGAAGCTCCTGAAGGGCAAGAGACTCTGAGAGACCATCGCATGCAGCTATGAAAATGAAGCCTGGGCTGCACTGGAGATTCCAAGATGTTAATGATGCCAGAGCTGGGAGAGATCTATCAAGAAGGGGGTGGGGGGCTGAGGCAAAGCTGGAGGGACAAATCCATCTAAGCTCCTTTGAAGTCCCAAACATGAGACATGGTTTTGGTGTTTGCTCTCCTGGTTTGGTTTTGCTTTGGTACAGTATTTTTTTTACTGTGCCCCCATTCCTCCCTTTTGGGATAGTAGTGTATATTCTTTGTTATTATGGGTTGCATATATAATTAGCATTTTGATTTCAAAGGGAGTTACAATTAAGAAGCCTTGAGTTTTAGAAGGGATTTTGGACTTTGGACAGTATCAAGATGTGAAAAGACTATGGGTACTTTGAAGTTTGACTAAATGCATTTTGCATTATGATATGGCCACAAGACTGTGGGCACTAGGGAATGTAATGTGGTGGTTGGAATAATAAATGTTTTCCATAGTCTCAGGCATTTGGATGCTTGGTGTCCAGTTGGTGGTATTGTTTGGAGAGGCTTGGGAGTCTTCATCTTTCTGGAGGGGCATGTTACTGGGGGCTAGAGAGATAGCTCAGAGAGGATCCATATTTGGTTCCCAGCACTCACATGGTGGCTTTCAACTCTCTATAATTCCAGTCCTAGGATGGGGTTTCAATGCCCTCTTCTGGTCTTCTTGGGCACTGAAAACCTGTGGGTACATAGATATGCATGCGGGCAAAACACCCACACACATTAAGAGAAAATAATAACCCCCAAATATCCTCACACCATTTCTAAGTCACACTCTCTGCTTCATGTTTGCTGTTGAAGATGTGAGCCAACTGCTCTCTGATCCCACCACCATTCCTGGTTTGCTGTCATGTCTCCCTCTTGTAGTATGAAGTTTCTGGCCTGTTCGGCCTGTGGTGCAGACCCACAGTCCCGCAGTCCCTCAGAGACACACAGATGCTTACATTAATTTTAAGCTGATCAGCCTAGGGCCCAGGCATGTAACTTGCTAATTCTTAAACTCTTAAACCTGATTCTTATCTTGTTCAGCCATGCAGCTCGGTACCTTTTCTCAGAGCAGCATTTCAACTTCTTCTGTGTCTGCTGGCATTCAACATCCTGTCTCCGTGGTGTCTCTCTGGCTTCTCTGCTCTACTCTTCCTGTTCCCAGAGTTTTCCCAGTTTGGTAGCTCCACCCACACTTCCTGTCTGTCTTCAGCCAAACAACATTTTTATTAAACTAGTAGGTGGGACAATTATTTACAATGTAATAATATAATCCCACTACACCCTGCCACGATGGATTTTCATTGCTCTGGAACCATAAGCCCAAATAAATCTTCCTTCTAGAAGTTACCCAGATCATAGTGTTTCTCATGGTAATAGAAATATAACTAATACAAGGGCCAACATGGTGAGTAGAGAACTGTTGTTTTTGACACCTGGTTCCCATTGACTATCTAGGAAAGCGCACCATTGTTTTTGTTTTCCAAAGATAATAATGATCAACTCCAACACCTTGGATGATGGGCCCAGTGCAATACTGCTGACCTATTGCTCAGGCCCTCCAGTTTCCTTCTGGGAACCTCTGCCTCTAAAATCCTTGTGTCAAGACCAGGGTTGGTTTCCATCCATGGGAGACATAACCCAGGGGCTGGCCAGTGAGAAGGCTGTTGTTCCCTGGCCATAGCTTCTGGTTGAAAGCTGAGGGTATAATTGCAATCACACCAGTGGGAAACACTGCTGAGTTTTTGCTGAATCTACCTGCTAAGCTAATAGCTACAATGGAGCTTCAAGGGAGCTCTCCGACATCCACCTGCTTGTTTGAAGAAGAAGCTGCATGAAGGAAATTAGAGTTGAGGGACAGACAGTAACAGATTCTGTGTAACACCTTGGATTCACATCCAGCTAGTACTGTACCTTGCGGACCATCAATTCTCTTTGGTTTAAGTCGATTTTACTGAGCTTCTCTGGCTCATAACTCAGAGTTCTAACTATCAAAGGACTCACTCCTTCATGATCTATACTGTGGTCATGCTTAGCTGCAAGTAATAGCTCAAAGCACATTTCTCTGGCACCTGTCCTGAAACAGGCCCCCTGATCTAATCAGCCTCACTAGATTCCTAGTTTAGCCCTTGTTGCATTGAAAGTCAAGATTAAATTTAGTTGATGCCTTTCTATGATTCTGGGTATGGATGAGTGGATGATTTCTATCGTTTCTGCTTGAAAACCATGGTACTTTGCTTGGTGCTTATGCCCCAAAGTGCCGAATCTCTGCAGAACCTGATGCTTCATGGTTGGCTGTGTCAGCCTATTGGTACATGAAGTTTCCTTTGCATTGCTCCTAGAAGGAGACAGGATCCTTTTTCTGCGCATGGTTTATGGTAATATGGCTATGTACCTATAGCCATAGTGTTGGGTAGTCATTAGGTGACTACCTGACAGGGGAAGGAAAATGTCACCTTCACTTTAATAATGCCTTTGTGTGACTGTTGGCCCCAAGTGTGTATTTTGTCCTCTGATAAATTTTTATAAATGCATCAGTCTATCAATCAGTGGCATATATTTAATAAGCATCAATTAGAGACTCAAAACTTTTTATTAATATTGCATACCCCTAAGCCAGTAGTTACTTAATAAATACTTTCAGTGATTAATAAAGTTTACAGCTTTTAAGTCACTTTGAGGTAAAAATCAAATGAAATAGAGGACATATTCTTGGCTCCCCATATGAAATTTATCTTTACCTCTGATTCAAGAAATGATCAAAGTATTTCTCAGCTTGGATAGGAATATTTTCCTTCTCTCTAGTATTTTAGTCTTGAATTATTGGAATATTGTCAGTCCTAAAAGTCAGGGGTTGGAGAACATTTAAAAATCCTTTTTTTTTTTTTCCTTTTAAATAAAAGACAGAGTAAGCCAGCTGGGTGGTGGTGGTGCATACCTTTAATCCTACCACTCAGGAGGCAGAGGCAGGCAGATTTCTGTGAGTTCCAGGCCAGCCTGGTCTACAGACTGAGTTCTGAGCTACACAGAGAAACCCTGTCTGAAAAACCAAAAACCAAACCAAGCAAACAAAGAACAACCCAAGTAAACCTTGAATAAAATTACCACCTCACTTTAAATGTCTTCTGGTTGTTCACAACTCCTTGTGCCTGCATTCATTTCCTGGCTCAGGCCATACATGGACAGTCCTTGGGCTAGGCTAGCCTTTTTCCAGCAAAGGTAACCTTCTTGCTCAATTCTTTCTGCCTGGAGAATCTTTGGAGAGTTTTATGTCTTCCCTGACCCCCTTTAAAATAATCAAGTAGTGAGGTTTAGTAAAATGACCTCAGCCACTTCTAAAGCAGTTCTCAACCTGTGGGTCATGACTTCTTTTTTGAAGGGGTCTAATGACTCCTACACAAGGGTTGCCTAAGACCACCAGAAAACCCAGATATTTACATTACAATTCATAACAGTAGTAAAATTGCAGTTATGAAATAACAATGAAATAAGTTTACGGTTGGTGGTCACCACAACATGAGGAACTGTATTAAAAGGTCTCAGCATTAGGAAGGATGAGAAACACTGAGCTAAGCAGAGCTATAAGCAGCTCTGCCTACAGCCCCTCATCTGCATGAGAGATGACTGGCCCTTTTCCAGGGGGAGGATGTTGTAATTCTAATCTGTTTGGAATAAGATCTTCTATTCATATTCTTATCAATAAAAGGTAGCTCTTTTCTGAGGCAGGACAACACATTCTGTTGTGCATGTATCTCAGGAATCATTAAACTTCAAAGATCTGGCAAGAATTCTATTTCTTCCTGTAGTCGGAGCTGAGAAATGTCTCCCTTCTGCCAGTAGCTGGTGGGTAGCTATTGGTTTTAGGGAAAGTTCCTAGGCAGGGGCCTCTATCTAGAGAACACATTAGGACCACCTGGGGTCTTAAACACTCTTGGCACCTGGGTCTCCCTCATTACTGATTCTGAATTCTGTGGTGTGAGCTCTATCCTGATATCAGATGTCAAAAATATCCCCCAAATTTATGATGTGTTGTAATTGTACAATCTGATCAGGTTTAGTATAAGAAGATAAATATATTTTTAAAAATCCAGATTTTGAAAAACAGGCCACCACTACAACGATTTAATTTTCTACATGCCAACACATATTCTTTCTTCTTCATCTTCTTGTTGCTGTGATATGGCTGGAACCCAAAACTTGTGCATGACAGGCAAATACTCTGCCACTGAACTTTACCCTGAACCTCAAGAATATGACTTCCTGATAACACAAGTTGGGGAAATCTTTTGTCTATTTCGTGTGGAATTGGGGAAAGTCAAGGCCTATATCCTGCTTGGACCATAGGATTGTTGTAATGGGAATAAGATTCTGTGGACCTGACTGGTAGGCTAAAGAAAAGTTTTCTAAACAAGGCTTTGCAGCTGCACCCACCAGTGAGGGCAGGGGCATGGCAATGTGACTGGTGGGTGAGGGGAAGGACTCCCTTAAAGCAGGAATCTCATCCCAGTAACCCAGCTCTGGCTGCTTGTTGCCAAATGAATAGTTCCTAATATTGCTAAAAGTTTTCTTTCTTTTTGGGGTGTGTGGGGAGGAGTGAGAGGAGGAAATTGACATTAGGATTTATATGACTAATCTTTCAATTTAAAGACTATGGAGCTGGATGTGTGTGGGAGGGGCCGTCCCACTACAACCCTGGTCCTTGGGAGGGTCAGAAGGATTAGGAGTTCAGGGACAGCCTTGGGACTATATAGTGAGTTCAAGGCTAGCCTGGTTTACATGAGACCCCAAACAAACAATCATAGAAATGGAAGCATATGTGAACATTAGACCCATGTCTTTTGGTGTGTGCTGACACTTATAGGGGGACTTATCTTCAGACAATCTCTCCATTTCCTTCCTCTTTTTTTCAGTGTTTGGAGCATGTCCTCTCCCCTTTTCTGGCTGCTTTCTTCTTAAAAACTAGAAACCACGTCAGCCTTTTCCAATGGAGTTAAATGTTTGTGGAAGGATGGATGAGGGGAGCATGCCAACCTTGATGGAGTTTTGTTGTTTTTGAGTCTGGAAAACCTTTACTCACCTGATGGTCCCGGGTTGCGTCCAGCGAGCTCTCATTGGAGGGAGGCCGTATCTGAGGCATTTGGATGTTGACGAAATTCTTGTACACAACATCCCTGATAAGGTATGGAAAGGATGCCAAGGCACATGGGAGGCAGGAGGGTCCCTGACAGGACTCTGGTGCTGAGTCAGGCTGGTTCTCACAGAGGCCCTTAGAAGCTTCCAGAGGCTGCAGAGCCAGCAGAGATATTGTCTATAGAAACTCCCCAGTCTTATGACTTTAGAATGTCCCCAAAAGGAAGAACAAATATCAGAGGAAATGGAGAAAAGCTTTTGTTTGAACACCAATCTCCTTAATAAAGTCCAGAAGTGATAAGGGAAGTTGTAAAACACACAGGATGCTAAATTGATTTATGCTGAGAACTGCTGAACCAGAAGTTTGTTTCCCACACTTTTTTTTGGAAAGAATCCTTGGTTTCGCCTCCTCCTTGTTACACAAGACAGCTTATAATGGCCTCTCAGATGTGGGGGACAGAATTCCTCAAACAAAACACCAAGGCAAGCCAAAAGGTCAAAGAGTGATTTCTTCAGATTTAAGACACTGTGGCATCTCAGTATCTGAAGTAAAAAGAAGAGAAATCTGTAGCGAACACCTTTGTAAGGTCATTGTAGCATGTGAAGCCTCACCTAAGGGATACATTTTGTGAATCTATTTTTTTTTTTTTTTAAGTTGGGTACATCTGTGACCTATCAAGAGCTCACCCCCAGAGTGAAGCAGAGTTGGAATGATCTCGGGTTTCTTTGCGTTTCCTGCTTCATGTTTGGAGGAGAAGGGACATTTGCATTTTTAATTCTGCCCTCAATTTGCAAACAAGAAACTAAGTTAAAGGGCGGTGCTCGGGTCCCAGTGATGATGCTCAGATGGTGGCTGTAAGGACACTGGGCGTCCTGAGCTAGAGCTCTGGTGCTGAGTTTATGATCTACTCAAATCCATTTAGGTGGAAGTGGAAGCAGAAGGTTTTCTGTTTTCACTATCTTGAGAGCCAGCCGTTCACTCTCTCTCTCTCTTTCCCTCTGTGTGTGTGTGTGTGTGTGTGTGTGTGTGTGTGTGTATGTGTGTGTGTGTGTGTGTGTGTATGTGTGTATGTGTGTGTGTATATGTGTGTATGTGTGTGTGTGTGTATATATGTGTGTCTGTGTACATGTGTGTGTGTTTGTGTACTCCTTTAAAGTGAAGTGTGCTTCTCACCATACCCACAATGTTCTCCCAGCACCCATTAGGCAAGGCTGTTCTTGGGTCATCTGTGCACAAGGGAGTTTCCTGACTTCTCCAGGCGGCTGAGTAGAGCTGGTGATTAGCCACATAATGGCACTGGTTGGTTCTGGGACTCTGTCTTTGGCCATAGGACCTTCTTCTGTTCCCCACGGCTAAGGAGAAAAGGAAGAGATTACCCTCACCAGCCAAGATATTGTAGGTGTGAGGGATGATGGTGCAATACAAGCTATCTAAGTAATAAAGCTATACAGGCCCCAGCTAGGGGTGTGGCAAGACACGTAATTTAAGACTGCAGCAGGTGCGGGGTTTAATCTCTAGCACTGGGATGGAGGGATAATAAATGTATAGTGAAGGAAATAAGAAGTACTTGGGAATGTGACTCGGTCCAAAGGTTCTGGATAAAGTCATCAGAGCCTTGTTAAGCACTTGGCTCCCCGTTATTCACATTCCACACGAGGGCAATATAGGGGTCAGTAAATGCAGACATACCTTCTTCTGGTCTTGAGATAAACGGCAAAGGGAGAGTCTCCTTCCATCCCAGTCCCAAAGGCTGTACAAGTGTCCATGCCCTTCTTTGGCTTTGGTGTGGTCATGTGCTCACTCCTGGCCCAGCAGTAGGGCAAGGCAGCATTCAGAATGGTCAGGCAGAGGCTAAAGAATGTAACCTGAGACTGGATAGAAGAGTTTAAGGAAAACCTTTGCTTTGGATCCCAGGATGCCTGTGGATGGGTGCTAGCTATCCCATTCTATACTTGGGAGTTTTTCTAATTGTGCAGATTTTTTTTTTCAATGTTTTTATCTCTTTGTTTGTACTGGGAAAAGAGCAGAGAATGTGACCTGGGAGAGCTGAGGTCACAGTGGCAGTGTTTGCTTAGATTCCCAGTTCCACAGATACTTGGGAAAGAATAGATTTACATGGAGGAACCTATGGTGCTCTGAGGCTTCTCTGAGATTTCCCAGGGGAAGTGTAAAACAGGAGGGTATTAGGATTCTGCCCCAACCTCTGAAGTCACAGCTGGTCAATGGCAATTGTCCATTTAGAAGGCTCCACACCTTTGACCCCTCCCCTGTCTTGTTCTTCCCTCTCCCCACTGTTCCAGAGGGTTGCCCTTCAATCCCGCCCCTCCCCCATCTCTTTCTCTCCCTCTTTTCTCCCTCCCTTCATTATAATAAAGTCCTTCCTCTTCCAGACTGTGTCTCTTTGCTGGGGCTCTGCCCTGCTGTGCCATGGGGCAAGGGGCCACATCTGCTGCCAGCTACAGGGTATACTCGGTATCCTAACAAAGGACTTATCACAAATGGATTGTCGCTCTTTCTGTGATTATTACCTTTATCTTCTCTGGATTGCATCCACTCTGCTGGAAGACTTATTTTAGTAATTTATTATTTTTGTTTTACTCAAGACATGGAGTGTGAATGTATTATTAACAACAACAAAAAAATCTAAGCAGGGCTGCTGTAAGTCCCTGGAGCATCTTTGGTAGAATCAGCAACCTCTGGGCAGGACAGTTCCCAGAAAACAATGGATCCTTGTGACTAGTGGAAAAGCCACCTTGCCCTCTAGGCGGGCTTAGGTGTGTTGCATTCTGAACTTTTTATAGTAGCCACACCCTTAGCAAGAGGGGCAGTTTGTGGGGGCAGGGTTGTTATAAAGTTTACAACATTCACTGCTACTGTATCCTATTATCATATTTTAGGAAGGAACCATGGAGCAAGCTGAATTCTTAAAGGCTTACTCTCCATTTTCCCGACAAAAGTCATCTACCCAACCAGGACCACTTACCCCTGTCCCCCTTTCTGAGCCTTTTACTTCAGGCTGCCAAATATAGCAGTGTAAGTCTAGTTAACTACACAGCAGGGAGTGATCTGGATTCTGCTGGCCTTTGCCTGTGCTTACCTGCCTTGCATTCCAACTAAAGGAGCTGAACCTCCCTTTTTTAACTGTGCTGATGAATTCTTTTCCAGAAGGCAGCCAATCCTTTAAGATACAGAGCATTGGTTGGTCATAATTGGTTAGTGTTGGAATGTCAGGGTCTGAGTTCTTCAAAAAGCCAGGGCTGGAGCTGGGGTGGACACACACATACACACACACACACACACACACACACACACACACACACACACACACACACACACACACACCATGACATGAACAATGCAGCAGGCTTATCTAGACTAACCAACACTATTACCAGCCACAGTACCACTGGAAACGGTTTTGAATGGGATCTAAATAGCTCTGAGGATCCAGGGACTGCTACTAAGGCAGGTTGTTTGCCTGTTTTTTGAAAGATAGTTTTGCTCTTTAGGGGCAAGGATGGTTAGGTAAAGGCAAATGCCACACCATTGTATGTTCTGTAACAATTTACTTCTTTTACTTCAGCCACCGGGTCTTTGGGGTCCTTAGAGATGCCTGGCTCTTAACAGAAGAATTTCAGAGCTATCTTAGCCACAATTATCCTTCTACCATGACATCAGGGGTGGCTTGCTTGAATCTGGTGTCAGTTTAAAGCATGATCTGTTTGCCTCTTTCTGTCTCTAGCTCTCTCCTTCCTTCCTGTCTCCCCAAGTGCCACACTGAGACCAGAGTCCCCATATGGCATAGCTATTTTACCTCTGAGTCACATCCCTATCCATCACTCTTTATTTTAATTCGTTATTTGCTTTATGTGTATGGGTGATTTGCTTGCCTGTCTGTGTACCACTTACACGTTTTGTTGATTCTATGTTTGTATGAAGGAATGGGAAAAGAGAGCATGGTGGGGAGGGGGGTGGAGAGCAAGGCATCCTGGGAAAGAAAGAAGAGTTAAAAATACAGACAAAAAGATGAGTCAGTGTGGTAGGAGAGAGGAAGGGGGGATCAATGCAGAAACCCCAAACCTTGGATGAGAAGCTGGGTTTCAATTTTTTTAAAGAGTGAACGCTGTTGAAAAGTCCCACTGCTTCTGTTTCCCACCCCACCCCCCCACCAGGTTACATAGCACCTTAGTCCTTCTGAGCTTTCCTGGACATGTCAAAAACATCTTCCAGCTTAACCTCACTGAGATGGCGGTCCTGTGCTGGCCTTGCTTTGGCTTTTACTTGCTGATTGGGCCTTGGAATTATTCCAGGCTTTGGAGGAGTGCCCAGAAGGATGGAACCATTGCCACATCTGCAGTGTAGGCTGACCTTTCTCATAGTGGCCCAGAGCCACCCTTGCACCAGAAAGTCCCCTGAGCCATGTGAGAAGAGGGCATGTCCCCTGTTAAGGACTCTACTGTGAGGCTTCTGTTTGGGGACCTTCTGACTTTAATAATCTAGAAATGAAGACAGAGGCTAAGGGCTCAGACAGTAAGAGGACCATAACTCTTATGCTTCTCCATGGCCCATGATCTGGCTCTACTTGTCTTTGTTTCCATGTTTTCTCTATATTCATTCCTGTTCAGGTGCACCTCATCTGGGCTTTGCCAGAGGGAGATGGGATCCAACATTCTCCTTCAATCTACCCGCAGCAATTCACAGATTTTGCTAAAAGCCCTCTCCTGTCTTTTTAGTCATCCACTTAAAAGCCATCAGTGGAATACTCAATGAGCTATGGAGTACTCAGCTCAGTAGTAGAGAGCTTGCATAGCATTAGTGAGTCTCTGGGCTCTGTCCTCAGCATTGCAAAGCAGAACCAAACAAACCAGCTGTGGCTTCCATTGGCTGTGGGGCAATTTGTGCAAAAACCGCCTCTCCAGAAGGTCCAAACCCACGAAGGCTCTCTCTTTTCTCTGAGGACAGGCTTAGGTGTTGGGAGAAGGGAATGGTAGTGTGGAGAGGATACCTTCTCCACTGTTTGCATAGGGTATGATGTGGGTTCTGGCTCCTGAGTGCACCTGCTTCTGAATTGCTTTTCTATACAGTTGTCTCATTACATCAGGTTTGGTGCATAGGAATATCCTCTGAGCCAAATTGCCAAGTCCTTATCAGCTCAGCTGTGCAGGCTTGCAGAAGATTATCACAGCAGGCCTCATTGAGCTGATCTCCCCTCATTTATATCCACCCACACCTTCCAACCAGTTGATAAAATTCTGCCCTAATAGCAATTGGTCTCTGGGGGCACTAGTGGAGGGGACTCCACCTACACAGCCATGGTGGTGTCACCGTCCATGCTAGGTACAGACCTTCCAGCAAGGCTGCTTTAAAGCCACCCATTCTTCTCCTAGTAACCTGTCACCCATTGCTCTATAAGTAAGCCTAGTAAATTTGCTGGTTGCCCAGTGTGAACTTTGGCAAAATCACACCTCTACTTGTTGTCAGGATCAGTAGGAGCAAAGGCCTGATGTTGCTTACGTCTCCAGGAAGCAGTTTTAGTAACAGGCTCTCTAGCGATATTTGCTTGGGAGATTTGGGGGAAGACCAGATAACAGCCCTGTGATGGGTCTTTCCAGAACCTATACTGTCACCTCCCCGCCCACACTCATGACTAGTTCATTTTTGTCCTCTGAGTCCAGCTGAAATCTCACAAGATCCAAATGGTCACCATGGGGATGTAACTCATTTGTCATCCCTGTACCTGGCTCAGGAGTGGATGGTCACATTCCTTGAGATTGGATACAAACAAAGTGGCAAAAGAGCCACGAAAGTGCTGTGACGTAAGCCTGTTTGGGGCATTTAACCAGTTTCATTTCCTGTCTACACTTAGCTGTTCCTTTGCCTCCAGAGTAAAGACTTTTTCTTTTCTTTTTCCTTCCTTCCTCTCCCCTCCCCTTACCAGCTCCCCCTCCCCTTTCACTATGTGGTCCATGATGACTTTGAACATAACTCCCTTCACCCAGCATTTCCAGTGCTGAGGCTACAGGACTGTGTCACCATGCCTGGTTGTTGCTTTTATTATATGGATGATAAATGACTCAGCATGAATCTGAACAGACTTTCAAAATTGCTGGCCCAGATGGTAATTTTAGGGAAAATGTGTGTGTGTGTGTGTGTGTGTGTGTGTGTGTGTGTGTGTGTGTGTGTGTGTGTGTGTGTAAGAGAGGTAAGAGAGAGAGAGTCAGAGAGACAGAGAGGGAGAGAGACATAGGTTTTTCAAAGCTGAAATTTGGAGTTTCAAAAACATATCTCCTAAGGGGACCCTGGCAGATGGCATTTACCACTGAAGAAAAAAACATGAAAGAGGTGTCCTGGCAGGAACCTGCACTGGGTTCTTTTGTCTTTCATGTCTCTAGGCCATGTATTGGTGAAGAATGACAGAGGCTCAGGTATTTCTGGGAAACTGAGGTAGAGGGGACCTGACATTGGCATGAATGAGAAGCAATGAAACTAGATGCCAAGAGGAGCTGGAAAAGCATGGTAGAGCGGCAGGAAGGTGCCTCTGAGGAGGGGTCCTGATCCCCTCCCATGATGTCATGGGGGCTCAGAGGACAAAGGTGTCTGCAGGGCCCAGATCTTCTAGGTTGTTTTCTGACAGTGAGAAGCACTGCTGTGTTAGTTACTTTCTCACTGCTGTGATGAAATCCTTGATAGAAATCAGCTGAAAGGGTGAGGAAGGGTTTATTATGGCCTACAGTTGGAGGAGATATAGCCCATCATTGCGGTGAGAGCATGTGGTTGCTTGTTCACATCTGAATGGATCTAGGAGCACAGAGGGATGAATGCTGATACTCACCTGACTTTCTCCTTTCCAATGTCTAATTGGATCTAGATCCTGAACACATGGAACGGTACCTCCACTTAGGGTAGATCTTCCTGTCTCAGTTACTTCTTTCTAGAATGCCAAAAGTTGGACCTAGATAATTGTTTAGTGATTATTAATCTTATCAAGTTGGCTATCAAATTGAGCTATCACATGAACTGAAAGGGAAGTTGGATATAATTTGTAAAAAAGCAATTTTGCTCAAGCTGGCCTTGAACTTGTGATCACTCTGCCTAAGTCTCCTCAGTGCTGGGAGATGCCACACCTGGCTAGTGAGAGGTACATTTGAGGCATATTTTAGAAGATATTTGTTATGTATTTCATGCAGACACCATCTAAATTATGCTTATGAGCTCTTTGTTACAGCCTGGGAGGTATGCTAAGGGCTTTGTTTAGAAAGTACACAGTTCACATTCAGGGACATAGGCTGAAGACCTTGCTGACCTTCATGAAGGAACGGAAGTCTCTGGAGAAAACTCACAGTGACAGTCCTGAGGGTCAGGCATGTTGCTGGAGTAATGCTGGCAGACCTCACAACTGTGAGATTAGAAACAGAAACTAGAAGGCTGAGTCAGCATTGGGGAGTTGTTTAAAAAAACAAAGAAAACAACCCCCCCCCCAACTCAATCCCTGAAGTATGGTGACTGAATTAAGCAAACAACCTTTACGATGTCTCTCTAATTTGCCCATAATAGCCCTATCTCACAATCCATTTCTCTTCCAAAGTGCAAGGAGAGGCTTCTGCCCAAGCTCCCTTCTCAAGTAGAAAACAATTATTATAAAACCTCATTAATGAGGAAAGATTAACTACCCAGAAGAAGAGACCAAAGGCCTCCAAGTACAAAACAATTGCCCAGACAGCTTTCTTTTTCTCCAGTGTACGTGTGCGTGGGTGTGTGTTTATGTATGTGTGTGTCCTCTGCCCCATTTCCGGGATTACAGGTGTGTGCCACTACCCACAACAAGCTCCTCTGCTGTTCCAAAGGCAGTTCTGAAGAGATTATCTGACAGACTATCCACATAATAGGGTCATCACCTTTTGGGCTCCTCTAGGGCCCTGGCAGGGAGGCTCATACTTTGTAAATGAACCTGTGCTGTGACAGTCCCCTGCACACACCACTGTGTGCCTCTTTTCCTCTCTTTAGCCTTTCCAGTCATATTGAGAACCTCCAGAGAACCAGGGGAAAGCATCTCTCACTCATATATTGGCAAGAATAGAGTGGACACAGTATAGGTTGTTATTAGCTCCAGGGACATGATATATGCATAAAATAGACCCATTCTTAGCAGGTTTACAGAAGACAATGCATCCAATAGTATATTTTCTTGGGGGCAATTTTTTTGTCTTCCTTTTTGAAACAAAGGTTCAGTGTGTAGCCCCGGTTGGCCTGGCTAGAGGCATGAACCAATGCTTTAGCTGCTCCATGATAATTAACCTGCTACTAACTCTTAGGCTGAAAGTATAACTCCCTCATTATGACAAAGATCAAACCCAGAACTCTGTATATGCTAGGTAATCACTTTTCTACCTACTTATGCCTCAGTCCTGGGAATTTTAACGAAGAGTTAGTTTAGGTTTTTCTAGTCTTAATATTATCGACCTTCAGCTTAACTCTTTCTGATTTTGGGCATGTGTTGTAAGATGTTCAGCAGAAACCCTAGCTTCAACTCATTCAGTAGCTATTGCATTTCATCCAGGCTGGGACCCTGATGCTGTTCAGATATTAATGTTTCTCCTTAGTGTGGAGAGAGGGTAGAGAATCAGCCTGGAAGAACCCCTAAGATTACTTATGTTACTAACGCACAGCTCATAGAACAGGAACATGCAAATAGGAAGTGGGGTCTATAGTCAAATGGGCCTAGGGATGTTGTTAAAACATGCTGAATGCAGATCTGAATGCTTGTCCCCTTCCAAGTTTGAATATTGAAATCCTAGTCTCAGTGAAGCCCTTGAGAGATGATGGAGTCCAGAGAGTAGAATCCTCAAAATTGGGATGAATGCCCTGATGCTGAGAAAGGCACCTAGGAAGTGGCCAGTTTAGAGCAGGGGCCTTGGAAGCAGCAGCTCTGAGTCTTACCATTGACCAGAAGTTAGAAGGAAATGTCCTTGGTTCTCTTGCAAGGAATACCAGAAGGAGGCTCCATGAATTCTAGTCAGTATTTAATGAAAATTCAGAGCCAGATATTACAGCAAAGATATTACAGAAATATCAGAGAGATAGAGATATAAAGCACAGCTACGTCTCACCCAGCGAATTCCTCAGGCCTGTCTCCAGGAATCCACAGACAGCATGTCTCTCCATCTTTGGAAGGGAGGGGAAGTGGCAGGCCATGGAAAGAAGTCCTGTCTCTTCCAGCCTTATCTTTCTTTCTCCCCGAGCTATCTCACTTCCTGGGTCAGCTTTCCTAGTGCTGGGATTAAAGGTGTGCACCACCACTGCCTGGTTCATTAGGCCTTGAACTCACAGAGATCCAGATAGATCTCTGCCTCTTCCTGAGTCATGGGATTAAAGGCCTGGGTCACCACTCCCTGACTTTCTGGCTAGCTCTGTGGGTAGCTCTGTCCTCTGATATTTAACATGGACCATGAGAAGCCAACTTCCATGATCCACTCAAGAATAGTAAAAGGAATGCCTCAGAGTAGGGGAAGGTTAGGATAAGAAACTTTTAAAAAATCTGGGATAGTTATGAACCATCTTACTGGTAAATAAAGGAACATACATGCCTCCTGATGGTAACTTTTCTTCTTATAAATGGTCTCTGACTCTTTCAGCTGCGTATCTCCACACTGGTGCATTCTATACAAACAAGTACATATCTGACTTTACATGCATTTGGTCATACATCTCTATACACAGTTACATCTATTTTCACATGTCTTCACATCTTTCTTTTACATACATTTCTCTTCTTCATCTCCTCTTATACAGTTTTATCTTCCTGTCTTCACAGTTACAAATATAAACACAGCCATAGCTATTTATCTCATATACATGGCTCTCTCACCATATAACATTTTACATTGTCCTCGCACATTCTCATACAGCTCTTTGCACAGTTCCTATTATGTAGCAACAACACTTACACACGGCTTTATCTCTCACACGCAGAGGTTTCTTCTACATCATTCACTCACTTTTGTTCACCACTCTCATATTTCTCATCCTCTTTTAGGCTTCTTCTCCTGTAGTACTGTGGTTTCTTGGTCCCAGGCAGCCAGAGGCCCAGACCCACAGGCCTGCCATGCCAGACCCCTTAGCCACTGGCGGCTGCTGCTCAGGCCCCCAGAAATGACTCAGACACTTATATTAACTTCATGCTGTTTGGCTATGGCTCAGGCACATTGCTAGCTAGCTCTTACATCTTAACTCAACCCATTTCCATTAACCTGTCTGCCACGTGGCCCGTGGCTCACCTGTGTTCCTTAAATGTTGCTCCTTTGGGCTTTGGGCTTGGTCTGTCTGACTCTGTCCTACTTCTCCTACCTATGCTCTGATTCCCCACCTACTTTTTCTATGGTGCCTGTCATGGGCCAAAACAGCTCCTTTATTTAAAGATTGACATTCACAGCATACAGAAAGGCATTCCTACATCACCTTCCTGTAGTAGGAGGTTTCTGGCCCAGACTTTCAGGCCTACTCAAGGTTTAGGCCCGCAGACCCACAGACCCCCAGAGACACACACAGATGCTTTCAATAGTTTTATGCTGATTGGCCTAAGGCTCAGACATATCACTTGCTAGCTCTATACCCTTCATCTAACTCATGATTCTTCCTATTCAGCCATGTGGCTTGGTACCTTTCTTTAGAGCAGCATAGTTGTCCTCTGCTTCTTCTGGCTTCTCTCTGGCATTCTCTCTGGTATTCTGCTCTGTGCTTCCTGTTCTCAAGAGTTTTCCTAGTCTGGTAGCCCTGTCCACACTTCCTGCCTACCTTTGGCCAATCAGCGCTTTTTATTAAACGAGTGGGTGGGACAATTATTTACAATGAAGCAACACAATACCCCTATACCTCTTCCTTTCTGTCTAATCAAAAAGGAAGGTTTTAATTTTAACATAGCAAAAATACATATAACAAAATAGCCATCAAGCAAGAATTACAATTACAATATCTAGTCTATTTGTATTTAGCAAAACTAAAGAAAATACTCTATCATCTACCTTATCCTTATGAATATAAAGTTTCATATGCAATACACCTTTCAAATGACTAAGAAAAACTATACCTATAACTATATAATCTTTAACTACATCAAAGACCACAGAAGGATATAATTACCCAAGTAAACAGGAAGTGCAAGCAACTTCCAAAATCTAGAAAAGACATAGATGACACCTATCTGCCTGGAGAGTCACTCAAAGTTCCTTTATAAAGTTGGGGCATCCATCTTCAGGCTACAGGCCCAGAGTCTCTTTTCATTTCAATAAAGCAGGAAATCTGCTCTGTCCATTTATCAGTTGCTTCTCCTTGAGTCCTGAAGAATGTCTGACAGTTTTCTCTGTAAAGCAGGAACCTGAAGGACCATCTCGGCTTGTTCTTCCAAAGTTCAGAGGTCATCTTCCTATGGAACCTGCATGTCTACTTTTAACAGTGTACTGTCATGCAGTCAACATAAGAACAGGTTCATGTTCAGTTGTTAACCAATGCCACATAGAAACTAATCTCCATATGGAGTTTCTTCCATGCCCATTTTTCTCTTGAAGTAAATTGGTGCTACCAGGAGCAGATCTGCCTCACTCTCCAGAAAAGTCTAAGTTCTTAAAACATTTTAAATACCATATTCTGTAGGTCTTAGAAGTATTTGAAGATTACCTACCTAATTGAAATATATCTTTGTATACCTAAAAATCTAGCTAACATGCATTTCTTAATTATACACTACAATTTTAAATCAGTTACATAAACATCATATCTTAAACAAGAGTAGAAAAATACATACAGCATAAGAGAATTGACCTTAAATTTGTATCAATAAACCAAAATCCATACCAGTGTAAAACATTTTGAGATTAACAGCTTATTCCTGATCTAAGTAAAATCAATAATCTAATTTTTAAAAAAATCATTCACATACCATATCCCCTTTTTCTTTTTAGAAAGAGATTAACTATGACTATTAACCATTTATAATGAAAACAAACATTTAGAAACAATATTTGGGGAATTTGGGCATAGCTTTCCATTACTACTTCCTGCTGATTAAGGGGCGTTGAAAATCTCACGGGTTCTTGAGACTGGATCATCTTAGTCTGTAGCCCTGAAGCTGATACAGCCATCTCTTCCCATCAGAGATATTTTCAGGAGGTCTTGGTTGATGAAACCATATTTGCCTGGAAGCAATCCACAGGTTCTCATCTTCTGTGGAAACAAAAGCAGAATTCTTCCAAAGCAATAAATCCTTATACACAAATTTCAAAATCAAAATACCTTTAAAATATATATTCTTGTTTAACTTAGTAGCCTTCACATTTGCAATCCATTGTCTTTTTGCAGTTAGCTCACTAACAGTTAAAAAATTAAAAGAAAACATAGTAATAACCAAAACCCAGATTTTGTGTCTATTTTCCATTTTAAGTGGCTTATTATATTTTTATTACTCTATTTCTCTTTTTAAAGACTTTCTCTATCCTGTTTCTTTTCTCTCTGAGCCTATGCACCTTTTACATACATTGTAACCCATTTACAGGTTTTTTTTCCTGAATCTGTTTTATTGTGAATCCTTAGTCATCTTTTAACCAGAAGAGCTTTTAAAATATACTCTCTTAAAGAGCCACACAGATAAAGCTGAATCAGTAAGTTCTCTTAAAGGGACCGCGTCTCTGTTTGTGATCAGCAAACAGAGCAGACACTTATATTAACTTCATGCTGTTTGGTCTATGGCTTAGGCACATTACTAGCTTGCTCTTACATCTTAACTCAACCCATTTCCATTAACCTGTCTGCCACGTGGCCCGTGGCTCACCTGTGTTCCTTACGTGTTGCTCCTTTGGGCTTCAGGTTTGGTCTGTCTGACTCTGCCCTACTTCTCCTACCTATGCTCTGATTCCCCACCTACTTTTTCTGTGGTGCCTGTCATGGGCCAAAACAGCTCCTTTATTTAAAGATTGACATTCACAGCATACAGAAAGGCATTCCCACATCCTCCTCCTCCTCTTTCACCTCCCCTTCAGTGCATACACTCACATCCATACACACTCACTCCTCTTCTCTCTCCCCCCTAAATTGCTACTGCTCCCTCTCTCATTCATTCATACTCATTTCACACTCGTACTCTGCACAGCTCCATCCCTACACTGCTGCTGCACCCCCCCCCCATTGCCAAACTCTGGACAAAATATATGCTACATTTTCAGGGTCCAAACCTTTCTCATAACATATGAAGTCATACAGTTTTTCTCCAGCTAGAAAATTCAAGACACAGCAATACAGTAGCAGGTTGAACCTTGAGTGGTCAGGGTATGTGCAGAAAGTAAACTATTGCAATGGGTGTATGATGTGGGAATGCGTTTATGTATGCTGTAAATCTCAATCTTTAAATAAAGGAGCTGTTTTGGGCCATGGCAGGCACCATAGAAGAAGTAGGAGGAGAAATCAGAGCATAGGTAGGAGAAACAGGGAGGAGTCAGAGGCAGACCGAGCTGAAGCCGCCCAAGGAGCAACATGTAAGGAGCACGGGTGAGCCATGGGCCACATGGCCAACAGATTAATAGAAATGGGTTGATTTAAGATATAAGAGCTAGTTAGCAATGTGCCTGAGCCATAGGCCAAACAGCATGAAGTTAATATAAGCGTCAGAGTCATTTCTGGGGGCCTGGGCAGCGAGCAGCTGGCTGGGCCGCTAAGGGGTCTCAGGTGGCAGGTCTGTGGGTCTCGGACCTCTGGCCGCCTGGGACCCAAGAAACCCCACTACAACAGGTGTATGTTTCAAAACAGCCTGGCCTTGATGTAGCAATAAATAAAACTTGAGAATTACTCTTTGCGTATTTTCTGCAGCAATTTAAGCTGTCTGAATTGGTTCTGAAGTCTAAAATTAGTTGTCTTTGAGACTAAAACTACCATTGCTTTCCTGGGTCAGTAAAGAAGATGATCCTACACATTAGACTTGACTATCCACAACTATAAATAAATAGAATTATGGGTTAATTTAAGCATAAGAGCTAGTTAAGAATGAGCCTGAACTACTGGCCCATCAGTTACTATAATATTAAGCCTCTGAATAATTATTTTCTAAGTGGCTGAGGGAGGAAGAGATTTGTCCAGATCTTGGGGCTAGACAGGACCCAGAAACTTCTGACCACAGTTTGTATTTGTTCTTTCATTTGTATGTCTCGTGTGCTATGTGTGCACATGTTCATATGTGTGTGGCATGCACAAAAGGCCCAAGGTTGATGTTATCTGTCTTCCTCAATTTATCCTCACTTTATTTTTTGAGGCAGTGTCTTTCTTCTCACTTGAACCCAGGGCTGAATGGTTCAGTTAGTCTAGCTGACCAGTTTGTTCTGGGGATCCCTGTCTGTAGTGGATTTATGATGTCACATTGTAAATAATTGTCCCACCTACAATTTTAATAAAAAGCGCTGATTGGCCAAAGGCAAACAGGAAATATGGGCGGGGCTATTAGATTAAGAAAACTCTGGGAACAGGGAGAACAGAGCAGAAATGCCACAGAGACCATGCCAATGACAGAGCAGAACCACAGAGACCACACCAATGCTGGAGCAGGAGAACCACAGAGATCACGCCAATGACAGAGCAGGAGAACCATGCAGTCCACACCAATGACAGAGGGGAACTATGGAGACCATGCCAATGACAAAGCAAATTTGTCATGGAGACCACGCCAGGTGTACCACAGAGACCACAGGCAATGACAGAGCAGGCAAATCATGGAGGCCATACCAAAAACAGCAAGAGAACCATGGAGACCACAGATCACATCAACAACAGAACAAGTAAATTATAGTCACCACATGAAGCAGATGAACCATATAGATTATGCCAATGACAGAACGAGCAAGCTAAGGTGACCAGTCCACCTACAGAGGACAAGAACAATCACACCAACAATGATGGGAAGCGAACCTCATGATTCTGCTGACTGCGGAGCAAGGCCATCATACTGATGAACAGGTGGACCACAGCAGCCCTCCCCTGGCTCACACCGTTAGTCCCAACATTTGGGAAGCAGAGGCAAGAGAATCTCTGTGAGTTCAAAGCCAGCCTGGTCTTCAAAGCAAGTTCCAGGACAGCCAGGACTGTTGCACAGAAAACTCTGTCTGGGGGGGGGGGGGAGACAGGAGGAGGTGGATCTGATATCTCTAACTGTTTTTATTATATTTGAAAATATCCCCACACCTGTCTGTACCTTCCACACACTGGGAGTGTAAGTGTGGGCTGCCACACCCATGTACATGATTGGTGGAGGTCAGAACTCTTTTGTGGCAAGCATTTTACCCATTAACTCAATTTCCAGTTCCACTAATGCACCTTTTACAGCACTTACATGTTGCCTCAAACTCTTGGTGGAAAGAGAGGATGTTTTACTGTTAAGAAATAGAACTGGGTGGTGGTGGCACATACCTTTAATCCTGGCACGTAGGAGGCAGAAGTAGACAGATCTCTGAGTTTGAGGCCAGGCTGGTTTATAGAGAAGCTCCAGGATAGTGGGGACTACACAGAGGAACCCTGTCTCTGAAAACAGAAACAAAGACAAAACCAAGAAGTGAAATGTTTCCAGCACTGCCACAGCAATTCCATTTGGCTTAAGTCCTTATATTGTTGGAGGGATCTGTGTAAATGTAGGTTATAGCTATAAGTAGTTCTGCTTAGGTGGAAGCTAAGGAGCCATTCCGTAGATAATTTATTACTTTTTAATTACTTAAGTTAAACCAATATTTATGTAGTGCTTCGGGCTTCTAAAATCCTTGTCTAAGCATTCTTTTCCACAGTTCAGTCAATTGCCCTCTTGGAATGCAGGTACAGGCATTATTAATTGCTATTTGCATTGGACTATAGATGAGTAAAATCAAACTCCAATGTCCTAGGTGGCTTAGTTTTGTTTTCTAGAGTGGTGAATGGAAGCGTTTAGAAATAGGTCTGAGTATCACCAGACAGGAGATGGATGTGAGTAGGGGCAAATCTGTGGCCACTGCTTCTCCTCCTCCTTCGTCTCCTCTGCTCAATACACACATCAGGATTCCGGAGATTGTAGGAGCTGCCTGGATTTATGGATTTAGGACCCCCCCCCCATCTCTCCATTTTTATCTCTTATCCCTCCTCTCTGTATTTATCTCCTCTATCATCTCTATATCCATCATCTCCATCTCTGGCATCTCCATTTGCCTCTCTCAGGACCTTGCACATACCTGGCAAGTATCTCATTCCTGTGCCACACCTCAAGCCACCTAGTTCCTCCTTTCCAGTGGAATCCAAGGAGAGTCAGAGCCCTCAGTATAGTGTCTAGACACACCCCCTCCAATGACAAGATACAAGACACTGTGGCTTTTTAGGATTTTATCAAGTTATCAACTTCTCTAGTTGTGTGACTGAATGCTAGATCAAAAACCAAAGATCCCTGAACATGATGCATCTTGTCAGCAGCATCTGTCTGGGAATTTTAAAAGCAGATAGGTTAATTGGGGACAATCTTCATTCTCAAAATTCATTTGAATTTGGATGATACTATTTTTAAACCAGCCATTATCAATGGATACCAAAAATAAACTATACAAAACATCTAGTGCAGGTATTACAGCCTGACACAAATCTGGTTACCTATCCACAGCACTTCTCAGCTGATGCTTCAAGTCCTACCCACAATAACTCTGGAAGCTTCCAGGGCTGCTGTAGGTTCAGGGTTTTAAAATCAGCTACTGAGATGGAGTAGGTCCACACAGCTGCTGGGAAGGAGAAATAATGTTTTCTTTTAGCTCTACAAAATGGCTGGAGCAGCTAGGTTTTTTTCCTACACAATATAATCTCAGAGTTTGAGGTTAAAAAAAATTTTTCCCCCTCAGGAGCTTTGCTTTTAATCTGCTTTGCAGTACAAGTTAAGAGCAATTAAAATCAATGTCCTGCTCTCTGAATGGTATTGTTCATCCTAATCTGCTTCCTTTAATGTGTGGTCATAGATAATACAAGCTGGTCCACCGTTACCATCAATACATGAGATGGTGAGATCACCCAGCTCAGGACTTTCCGTTTAAGGACTATTGATTATATAAGGTCAGGGTCCTATTCTTTTTGACCCATTTCTTTAATAAAGAATAACTAATTCTCTGTGTGTGTGTGATATATGAGAGTATGCATACATTGGTGTTATGTGTATAGACCAGCAGAGACCAGAGCAGGTGCTGACTCCCCATGTTGTGCTCTTGAGATGGTATCTCACTGAACCAGAAGCTCACCTTTTCAATCAGATTGGCTGGTAGTGAACTTCTATGATCTGCCTGTCTTTACCAGGCAATATTGGTGTCCCACGTTCATGCAGTCATGCCCAGCTTTTACTCCATGCTGGGGATTCAAACTTGGGTCCTCATGTTTGCCCAGAAAGCACTCTTAGCAACTGAGCCATCTCTCTGGCTACTGGATCCTGTTTCGTAATTTCCTGTGTGTCTGCTATAAAACGGTCAAAGGATAAAGGCCTATTTGGCGTGCTGAGTTGCCAATCATGCCTTGAATTGCTCTTGCTGTCAAGTGTAAGGGATCCTGAGTCTTGCATGATACAGCCTCAAATGGAACTAAATTATGCTAAGCAAAAATAAATTCTCGTACTGAGAATTTCCCAGGAGTTTTGATATTTTTGACTCTTGCTCACTAAATATGGAAAAGATTGAGACGCGGAGAAGCAGGGGAGCTGTTCTGCCTTTTTTAGATCTTTGAAGAAGCCGTTTTATCCTATTCAATGCTATATTAGCAATATACTAAAAATTCCTCTCTGTTGAAAAGTCACAGTTCTCTGAGTGCTGAGGTTCAGGAAATGTCCTTTTAGCTTCCATTTTTATATAAGTAACAATTAATCATGTAATTAATATAGTCTAGTGGCCTTAGTGCTATTCATATAGGAAAATGTCAGAAATAAATATTTTTACTGATTTTTAAAATTTTTTAAATTATTTAATTAAATTTTATTTATTTATTTATTTACTTATTTACTTACTTACTTACCTACTTATTTATTTATTTATTAGCAAGTCCTGACTATGTAGCTAGGCTGCCCTGAAACTTTTGAGCCTCCTGCCTCAGCATCCCAACTGTTGAGATTACAGGCCTGTGCTATCAAGCCTGCCTGAAATTCCATCATAACCCTCTCAGCGGTCCTCATTTAAGGCAGGTTCTGGTGTTCAAAGGCAGCACAGCTGTTGGCGGAGAGTGCAATGCCTAGAGAGGGAGTTTCTCTCTCCTCTGTGGCTGGGAAGGCTGTATCTTAAGAAGTACTGATGGAAACAATCGGGAACGTCAGCTGATGGCATTTGCTCTGAGGATATGGTGGTCGATGGTGAGAAGAGGTGATCTAATCTAGCTGGCCCAGCAGTCCTGGAAATCAGCGGCAAGCACTGCTCCCTAGGTTCTTTAAGTTTGGTACCAAAGGTTATCAAACCACTCAGTGCCTTTTCAGCTGTTCCTCAGCATCCCCTGGTAGCATATAATGTGTTTTTGTGTTGCTTGTGACACATCCAAATCTGATAACACCAGACGTTTGATGGGCTCTACTTCTGTCTTTGATCTCTATTCCTCCTTCATCCCTTCTCTCTTCAAGAACTCACCATTAGTCCTGTACACAGAGACCCAAAGATCTTTTCCTCGGGTTGTGAGTAGCCATTGCTACTCATTGCTGAGGTCCATTAACTCATTAGGATCACACAATGGTAGAATTCTACTTTTACTGCATGAGCTGGACTCTCTGGAATGCGGAAGTGAAGAGAACTTTCTCCTATAAACTCTTGATCATTTTGACACACAGTAGCTTTGGAAAATTGACAACAAATGCTTCCTTCTGTTCTTTATCTTTTATGATAATGCTTCATCTCTAGGACTTTCCAAGTTAAGGAGGGCTGTTTTCTATTTTGTTTTATGAGATGGGCTCTCATTATGTTGAATTGGCAATCCTGGAACTTGTGGAGATCAGGCTGGCCTTATGCTTTCATAACAAGCATTTTACCCATGGAGCCATCTCCCTAGTCCATTATGATGTTTTAAACAAACCATTATAAACATATAGGAGTGACATACCTATATGTTCAATCTACTACAGTCTTGGCCTTTATTAATGGTCCAGTCATTCCATCTCAGACCATCATCTTGGCCGCTTAGATCATCCTCACGGCACTACTTTGCTTCTCAGTATGATAAGATGCTCTATGTTTATTCATTTTTGGCTTCAGACCTAGAACCAGTTATTTCTCCAGAATCTACTATGACTAGATACACTCATAGTAGAAAACAGTTTTTAGATGTCACCATCTGGGTGCCTGAGGAGCTCAAAGATCTGATTCTGAGTTGGTCATTATTTTAGAAGAAAAGTTGGAAACTAATTTCTAGGTCTGAGGATTCAGCCTGGGGCCTCAGGCTTGCTAAGTATGCATTCCACGAGCCAGCCATGCCTTATCGTGTCCTCTGTTACTGAGCCACACATTTAGTCCCTGCATTTTATTAATGTTATTTTTCTCTCTTTCCTTCTTTTGATATATGGTCTCAAACAGTAGTCCTCCTGCCTCAGTGTCCTACACACTAGGACTGTAGGTGTGAGGATTCATACTTGCCTAATTTACATTTTTAAAACAGCCGAAGAAGCATAGACGTATTTGAGAAAAGCTGGAAAAGAATTCTTTAGGTGGAAGAGGCTCCACGAGAGAACAACTCCCATTTTGCCTTTTGAAGGTGAAACATATTTCTGGGCATGGTGCCTTACAAATGCAACCCTAGCATTTGGGAGGCTGAGGCAGGAGGATTGCTTTAAGTTCCAGCCCAGCCTAGACGATAGAGTGGGAGCCTGTCTCAAAAGAAAATAAAACAAAAACATTTCATATATTCAAAGGGAAAATTTGAATTCCCAGTTGCTTTATTCTAAAATATACAAACTTGTCCCAAAATAACAAATCCCAACCCCAAACTTATGAGTACCATGGTGGTGTGAGTCAGAACAGCCCCCATTGAGTGGTCTACAGCTGTGGGACTGTTTGGGAAGGAACAGGCCATGGAACCATGTTGGAGGAATGAAACATGAATTCTAGTTTATATTTAATGAAAACTGATGATTATAATGTCTATTCACAGCAATAGAAAAGTAAGTATTAACCATGCAGTTATAGATTGTGATAAAAATGATGTGGAATAGTTCATCTCTGATTGATTCACTAACTGGACATCTTAGGTTTATCTCCTTTGTCTTGGTTCTGACTTTTGGGTTATTTTTGTATCAAATTAAACTTTGGACATAATCATGTAAATTATTAAGTACCTTGATGATTACACCAATAAAGCAAACCATATTAAAAAACCAAGCCCTTGCTCCCTGTTTCTCATTATCCCTTTGTCTATAGGTGTGTTTTTGAAAATTATGACTTACTATTCCATTTAAAAACAGTAAATAGTCTCTACTCCTTTGCCTGTCTTAGACAGTGGATAGATAGCTTCTTTAGAGCATCTGTAAAGAGATAAGCTATATTTTCTTCTTTTCTTAAAACAGGTATCTTAAAACTCTGTATCTTTGTGTGCTCTAGAACATGGTACATAGACCAAGCTGGCCTTAAAACTCATAGAGGCTTGTCTGCCTGTGCTTGCTGAGTTCCAGGGATAAAAGGCATGTAGGGGGATTATATTGTTCCATTGTAAATAGTTGTCCCACCCACTGGTTTAATAAAAATACTGATTGGGCAAGGCAGACAGGAAGTGTGGGCAGGCATACTAGACAAAGAAAACTCTGGGAAGAGGAAGAACAGAGCAGAAATGCCACAGAGAAGCCAGAAGATGCAGAGGACAACTATGCTGCTCTGAGAAAAGTACCGAGCCACATGGCTGAACAGGATAAGAATCATGGGTTAGATTAAGAGCTAGAGCTAACAAGTTATATGCCTGGGCCCCAGGTCAATCAGCGTATAATTAATGTAAGCATCTGTGTGTCTCTGTGGGACTATGGATCTGTGGATCTGTGGGTCTGTGGATTCAAACCTTGAGGCTAGGCCTGAAAGTCTGGGCCAGAAACCTCATACAACAAAGGTGTATACCACCGCACCTGGCCCAATTTACATTCTTAAAGGTGCACACTTTCAGTTGTATGCATATGGTATTTTATGTTACGAGCTACTTAGATCTTAACAACCATGGACCGACCATATAAGTAAAACCAAGGCACTATCAGGTGGATCTGTCTATTGGCAGAAGCATCAATCGGACAATCACTGTGAAATGCAGTTTGTCAAAATGTAGACAGGATAAAGTATGTACTTGCCACTTCCTGGAAATTCTTTTTCTAGAGAAACTCTCTCTTTTTTCCTTTCAGGAAAGGGTCACTCAATGTAGCCCAGGCTAGCTTTATTTTATCTTCCTATCTTCCTGCTTCAGCCTCTAGAATATGAGATTACACATATGCACTACCTCATCCAGTTGGAGGGATTTTTATTGTTGAAGATACACAGCACCTTGAAATTAGAAAAAAGAAAACCCTTAAATTTTCATCAAAGAAAAATGTATAAGTTAAATTTTGGTACATTTAAATGACAGAATATCGTATAATTAAAATGTATGTTCCAGGTGGGGGTGGTTGATGCCTTTAATCCCAGAACTTGGGGGCCAGAGGCAGAGGCAGATGGATCTTTGAGTTTGAAGTCAGCTTAGTCTCCAGAGTGAGTTCAGGACAGCTACAGCTATAATGAGAAGCCTTGTCTCAAGAAACCAAAACCAAAACTAACCCCCAAATTATGAATTATGTTAATACATAATAACATGGCTTTAAAATTTTTAATTTAAAATAAGAAATAGGGCCTAGAACAGCATCAACATATCACTTTTATAACATTACAGCCTACAACACACAGTGTGGGTTGTGTTTGGATGCGTACTTGGTAATGACAGTATGGAAACATGAACAGGATGGAGACTCAGCATGGGTCTAAGGACTCACATGGAGGGAACAGAATGGCACTTTGCAATCCAAGTGTTGTTTTTACTTTTTAGAAAACCTTGACCTGCCTCACCAAGCATTGGCTCCTAGAATATACGTGAGTAGGGAGGAATGAAGAAAGATGGACACACAGACACAGAAAGTTGGGGTGGGGTGGTCTGGGCTCTTGGATGGAGCATCCTGGAGACTGAGCATGTTTATTATATACAGGGAGGCAAGGTCATGGCATGTAGATGAAAAGCTTTGCCACACAACATGGCTGAGGATTGGTCCCTGACCCCACTGTGCCCATGTTAAACTATACACATTTGCTCAGGGCTTCATTTGCTTTCTATTTTTTCATTTTGTTTTGACAATTTCTATCCAAGTACTGTATTTGCATCGTTTCTAGTCTTCCTTCTCCCTCTCCCAACTCCTCTGTGTCCTTCCAACTCCCTCTCAGTTTCCTGACCTGGTCTTTATATTATTACCACACACACAATACACATACATACATGCACACACATGTATATATACATACAATGTGCTGAGTTCATTTAATATTGCTCATATGTATGTGCTTAGTCTTAACCACTCAGAACTGGAGAGTCTATCAGATAGCTTGTCCCGGGAAAGACTGATTCTCCCTCTTTTAAAAGCCATTAACTGAGTGTAGCTTTTCTTCTGGGGGTGGGGCCTTGTGAGATTTCCCCAATCCACATTGGGATGTCAACTGGTGTCATCATGTAGGTCTTGTTTGAACAAACACACTGTTAAGATTTCATGGGTACAGCTCCCTATCATATATAGAAAACATTGTCTCAAAGCACACATCCTCATCTTCTGGCTCTTACAAACTTTTATTCCCTCATCCACAATGTTACCTGAGCCTTAAGTGTAGAGGCTGTAATGCAGATGTCTGGACATGAGATGGGCACCTCATTGTCAGCTGTTCTCTGGATTTTGACCAGTTGTGGATTTCTGTGACGGTTTCTGTCTATTTCAAAAAGAAGGGTCTTCAATGAATAGTGAGAACTGCATGCACCTGTAGATGCAGTTGGGAATTATAAACGTTTAGAAACGTATCAGGCTCTACTCTAGGGCCTTTGACTTCATCAGCCACAGGCAGTCGGCTAGGTTTAGAGACCATGCATTAACTCTCCCCTGTTAAGTGGGCCTTAATACCAATTACATGGTGGTTAGTTACTTCCCAGATGTAAAGGCCACTATTGCACTCTTGAGGATATGACATTCTGGTCATTGTGGGTTTTTTTAGACTTTACAGCTGGGTGAAATTGTTGATTGCTTGTTTGTTTGTTCCGTGGCAGCTTGTTTAACACCGTTGTGTACTCGGAGCAAGTTCTGGGGGATGAAGCATTCAGGTGAGTTCTAGCTCTGTCAAGTCTGTGTCTAAAGTGTACGGTGCCTTCAGCAACAGGGTCTTACCTTCAAGTCCTGGGAGGCATCTAGGGCAATGACAATAGCTTATATTATTTTGGGAGTCTCTCAGACTCCCTTGACTGACAACTTGAAGGGAGGTTTCCCATGTCTGGCCCTGGGGTTTTTATCCTGTGTGGCAAAATTATCCTGCATCATGAGAAATGAGATTTGAGGATATGGGACACAAACGGACAACACAGACATGCTTTGTTAAAAGTTTTGAGAATGTTTGAATGTGTGTGTGTGTGTGTGTGTGTGTGTGTGTGTGTGTGTGTGTGTTATCTTTAAAAGAAGATGCATTTAAATATAGGGAGTTTTCACGTTTAAAAATAAATCTAGCTTCCTGGGTTCTCTTGAAAATCAGAAACTCCATCCAGCCTTTACCCAGTAGCTGTAGGTGCCGCCCCCCTTCAGGTGAGCTATGTGCCCTTCACAGTCCCGACCTGACAGTGTGCATCCCTTGCTTGTTGGTGCCACCAGCCTGATTCCCACATGGCTAATGGCCTGCTGAGGGAGGCAGATAATAAATGACACTTGTGTTTCTTGCTGTCAACAGCTTTTCCTCTCCCAAAACATTTCAGTCATGTGTCTCCAACTGGGCTCAAATTAAATTTCAGAGTGCTTGAGCGTCAGGGCTGCTATGCCCCTGATGCCCTTTCTCAGGGGTATGTTTTAAAATGGGAGCTGGGCTGTGTGAGTTGTTAAAATCACCACTGAAAGTTCCTTGAGTCCTTGCTGTGTTAATAGCAGGAATGTAGTGTTGGAGCTATTGGTAGTCTGTGGCTATAAGAGATGTCTGAGGAGAGGCAGAGTGTTCCAGGTAGCCAAACTCATTTTTCACAATCCTCAGAGCAGACCACACTCCATTTTTTATAATATCCACAGCAACAATTCTCCAAGAACTAACTCTAATTAAGAATTCTCTCCTATCATCTAGCCTGGAAATAGATCAGGATGAGTCTCAGATCCCATCCATGCCTACAGCATGAAGTGTGGTTAGGAGGGTGGGAGCCACCACCCCGAGTCTCCCAGAGAGTTGGAGAAAGAGAGTCTCAACTGCAGGTTCAGATGGGACATTCAGTCAAGGGACTCTTGTCTTCAGGGCAACATTTTTTTTTTTTTGTGGGGGTGGGGGGAGAACCTCCCATTTGATACTGTGGATCAGAGGTGATTCAAATGGATGAGTGGTGGCTGAAAGGCTCAAACATGACAGATACTCTGGAAGATGTGGGACAAGGGGAATTCATGCTCCCATATCTGGAATTTTCCACAAAGTAGCCACATGCATGCTGTGAACCAAGGAATGCTAAGTAGGGATAATTAAAGGAATAAAAATACTTATATATAATTCACTTTCGGTTTTCACTTCCCAGTCTTCCTGATACTCTATCACTGAACATTTTTTCTCCTTCCTTCCTTCCTTCCTTCCTTCCTTCCTTCCTTCCTTCCTTCCTTCCTTCCTTCCTTCCTTCCTTCCTTCCTTTCCTTCTTTCTTTCTCTTTTTTCCTTTTTTTTTGTATCCAGGTTCTCTCCTTAAAGATACCCCCTATAGCCTTTTCATAAGTGAATTTGGGAGAAGCTCTGAAAAAGCCTTTTGGAATGGTAGAGTACTTGTCTAGCATCGGAGGTCCTGGGTTCAACCCCCAACTCCATGTGGTTGCAGGTGTGGTGGCATGTGCCTCAAAGGTGGATGTAGGAGGGCTAAGAGTTCAAGGCCATGGTTGTCTACATATGATTTTGAGGCTAGCCTGGAATACATGAAACTCTCCCAAGAAGAGGTGGTGGTGCCTGTCTGTACCAGGCTCTTCTTACGCACCCATTAGTGCCCAGGTCACCAGACTAGTAAATGACTACCGGGATCTTTTGACTACACATTCACTCAGTAGTTTTCAGTTTATGGTCATGGAATAGCCTGTGGGGAGAGGCTAGTAGAAATTCTCCCAGTGGGTTTGACAAACTAGAATGGCTCTCAGAAGAAGCCTTTCCCTCTCAGTCTCTGAAGAATGTGCAGGGTCTTTGGAAAAGTTTGAATAACTTGTGATGGAAACAGGCAGGATTCAGAACCAGACATGAGGATCCAGCTGTCTTCTGTTAGGCCACATACCACAGAGGTTTGCAAATACAAAGCACAATGCTGCTCTTTTCACTAGTTTTTCTTTGGTTTTGAGCTCTCTGGGGGGTTCTCCATCGTTTCAAACAGAAAAACAAAGCAAACAACAACAGCAAACCCACCATAGGACCAAATACTGGAAGAGCACTGCTTTGTAACCCAGCTAGCAGCTCTTCTAGCCATTCTCACCTGGGTGTGTCTCAGCCATCTTTGTCTCTGAGATGGCTCGTGTGTTGGCTAGATTTATGTCAGCTTGACACAAATTATTGCCATCTGAGAGGAGAGAGGCCTCAACCAGGAAGATGCCTCCATAAAATTGAGCTGTGGGCCAGATTGTAGAGCATTTTCTTAATTAGCGATTGATGGGGAAGGATCCAGCCCATTGTGGGTGGTTCTATCCCTGGACTGGTGACTCCTATAAGAAAGCGGCAGGAGCAAGCCAGCAATCAGCATCTCTCCATGGCCTCTGCATCAGCTCCTTCCTCCAGGTTATTGCTGTTCAAATTTCTGTCCTGTCTTTCTTAATGATGAGATGCAGTGTGGAAGTGTAAGCCAAATATACCCTTTGCTTTTTTTTTTTTTTTTTTTTTGGTCATGGTGTTTTTTCACTGTAGCAATCGAAACCCTAACTAAGACAAGTTGGTACCAGGAGTGGGGCTGTCATAGAAGTGACCATGTTGGTTTGGGAAGGATTGTAGAAGGACTTTGGAATTTTGTGAAAGAAAAATTGAATATTCCGTTCCTGATTGGCTGTTCTGGAACTTGGAAGATAAGAATATTGAGGGCACTTCAGGTGCTGGAGGCCTGGCTTGTGAAGTTTCAGAGGAAAGTTTAAAGATTCTATCGGGGCCGTTTGTTATTTTGGATTAAAAATTCCGTGGTTCTGGTTAGCTAGGGTTGGAGAATCAGTTGTGATTAACCAGATACCAGAACTACTAAAGTGAAACCTTTGCTTTGCCTGGGATACTTGATGCTAGTTGGCTGGAGTTGAGAAATAAGCAGGGATAAAGAAGAGATTGGTAGATTGGTATTGTTGGGGTGAAATATGAAAAGTGTTTCCTAAGAGTCAGCTCACAAAAGCTGTGTTTCAGAGGTGGCCAAGGTTATACCTTGAGCTGGTAGCTGACTTTGTAGTACAAGAATTACCCAAGTGGTACTGGTTTTGAAGGCATAAAGGGTTCATGGAGAGCAGCTGAGCTTAGCACTGAGAGCCCAGGAGAAGCTATTGGTGAAAGCTTAGCTTTAATAGTAGTTGAAGGCTCGGGATTGAAAGGACCAGGCAAAGAAGTCAAGGCTTGGCACCATGATGAGAGCCTATGAGAGGCTATTGGTAAAAATGCAGCTCAGTTGCTACAAAAGACCCCAGAGTTTTGGAGATGCCGATATAATTGGATGACCACCAAGAACAGCAGCAGCAGTAGTGTGGAACCAGCCTGAGTCTAGAAGACAGACTATGTGGTTCAAAGGAGAGAGCTTGAGAAATGAACCAAGTCCCTTGGGGGAGCCCAGAAGATCATGAGTAAATTCCAGATATTGGACATTGAGTTATTTATACTTTTGTAGTTTGGTTTTGCTTTGTTCAGATTGTGACTGTTCCCTAGTTCTTCCCTCTTGAAGTGACAAATTCCTTAGTTTATGTTTACAGGAGTCCACAATTGAGAGATTGGGGTTTTACAGAGAATTTGGATTCTAAAAGAGACTTGATAATTTTAAAGAGACAATCTTTAAAGTGTTTGAATTGATAAGGCTGTGGGATTTTTTTAAGTTTGTAAAATGTTTTATATTGTGCTTTCTTTATTAATGTGTGATCTTGGGGACAAACAAAAAAGGAAAGGTTATGGCTTAACAGTGATGTGTCAGGTTGATATGGGATCAGTTGTGCTGGCTAGATTCCTGTCAACTAGACACAAGCTACAGTCATCTGAGAGGAGAAAACCTCAATTGAGAAAATTACTGCATAAGATCTGGCTGTGGGCCAACCTATAGAGCATTTTCTTAGTGACTGACTGGTGAGGACCCAGCCCTTTGTGGTTGGAACCAGCCTTGGGCTGCTGATCCTGAGGTCTATAAGAAAGCAGGCAGAGCAAGCCATGTGAAACAAGCCACTAAGCAGCATCCTTCCATGGCCTCTGCATCAGTTCCTGCCTCCAGGTTATTACTCTGTTTAAATTCCTGTCCTGGCTTCCTTCAGTGATGGACCACAATGTGGAAGCATAAGCCAAATAAACTCCTTCCTCCCCAACTTGCTTTTTGGCCATGGTGTTTCATTGCAGCTGTAGAACCTCTGACAGCTGTGAAGAGAGGCACCTGGTGGGGTGGAGGTGGGAGGATCTTCCAAGGAGAGTGAAGTGCCAAGAGCCGCTTGTGGGAGGTTTTAGGTTCCAGGGAAAAGACCACCAGATAGGATGCAATCAGCAAGAGTGTTTTCAATCTCGAGAATAAAGGTACCAAGACACTGAGGCTATGCATCCAACACAAAGGCAAAATGCTGAACCTCAAGAAAAGCTTGCAGGCTCTTTTTATACACAACTAAAGGAATTTTAACAGCAGTGTGATTATTCTATCTAGGATTGGTTTATGCAAGTGCCAATCATTTTAGTACATTTCTAATTGGTTATGGCTAACAGGGGTGTGCTAAGGCTATAACTTTTCTGATCTTGGGAAAGTCTGGACAAATCCCAAGGTATATCCTTATTTGGTTATTACCTGTGGGGGAAGGGGGAAGGGTTTGGCTCAGGCTTCATACATTTCTCTTCAGTTCAAGAGGCAGGAACTGAGGCATAATTCTTAACTGAGCTATTAGGAGCCTGTCATGGTATTTGCCTGGCCTTCTCAGTAGCAAGGGCAAAAGAAGGAGAACCCAGGAGACTCTAGGCACAGAACTGTATATTGTCCCTGGACTGGTAATTATTATGACATAGAGGCAAGGGCAAAGTTATGGTTCAGAAGAGGGCAGCAAAACTACTTAGCAGCTTATGGTCTGGACAAATCACTCACCCTTGCTGGACTTGACTTTCCTTGACTATGAAGCAAGAAGGCTGGCTTAGCTCAGGTTTCAAAGTACTACTACAGTAAATAACACATGAAATACTCAGAGTTGCACTTAGAGATAAGATCTTAGGTAAGACAGCAGTCTTTAAATGTTTAAATTAGGCAGGTTTAGTGTTGTCTCCTATCATAATGCCACCCTACATAATTGAGAGTTTATTTGTGAGAGAAACTCTTACTACGTTCTCAGGTTGGTTTTTAAGGTACTGGACTCAAGTGATCCTTCTGAATTAGCCTCTTGAGGGTTGGCATGTGGTGATACATTGTATATTTAATAAAATAATCTGGAATGTCAGAGGTCAGAGCTACCCACAGAGCCAAGCCTAAACGTCAAGGAATGGCGACCCATGTCTTCAATTCCATCATTCAGGAGGCAGATCTGATCTCTGTGTTCAAGGCCTAACAGCCAGGAGATGGTGGTACTCACCTTTAATCCTAGCTCTAGGAAAGTTGAATCAGGAAGATAGCTCGGCAGAGTGGGGAGGGGAGGAGTACAGCTTCCCCTGCTCCTGCCTTTTCAGCTGAAGAAGGGAAGGTGGGAAGCAGAGGACTCAGGAAGACAGGCCTGAAGAGTTGGTTGGGTGAGAATTGGCTGTGGTTTGTTCCCTGTCTCTATGATATTTCAATATCTGACTCTGGATTTTTATTATAAGAACTCATCCAATAAGTGGCTCCATCTTTGAGGTTTTATCCTTCTGGTAATGTTGGGGAATGGTCTTGCACATTCTAGGTGGGTGCTTATATCCCGTTATACTCTAAGTGGTGTGTGTGTGTGAGAGAGAGGGGGGGGGGAGGGAGAGGGAGAGGGAGGAGAGGGAGAGGGAGAGGGAGAGGGAGAGGGAGAGGGAGAGGGAGAGGGAGAGGGAGAGGGAGAGGGAGAGGGAGAGAGACTAGGTAGCCTTGGCTGTCCTGGAAGTTGTTATGTATGTCACAGAGATCCATCTGCCTCCGTCTCCTGTGTGCTGGTATTAATAACATGCACAACAATGCCTGGCTTCTGTTGAGTTTTGATATGCTTCCTGAAGTCAGAGCACTGCAGCCACAGGATGGCGTGGCCTAAAGAGAAAAAGTCATGGCTGGCAGGAGAGATGAGGAACTCCTGGAAGTAGGCGATTTGATCAGGTTTGTTTGTACTATCTATCTATCTATCTATCTATCTATCTATCTATCTATCTATCTATCTATCTATCTATCTATCTATCCATCCATCCATCCATCCATCCATCCATCCATCCATCCATCCATCCATCCATCCATCCATCCATCCACCCACCCACCCACCCACCCACCCATCCATCCATCCATCCATCTATTTATTTATTTTTCTGGCTAAAAATTTTTAGAAGTCTAAATTGTTTGGTTCCAAGTGGGCACACCTGAGCCTTCACAGACCTGAAGAGAGACAGTTTCAGAAAAGCGGGTCTAGAGTAGTCAGTGTTCTGACTGTAAACACGAGGTTACATCTCAATGGTGCCACCTGACACTGTGTTACCGAGCAAAAGACATTATTCCATTCAAAGGGAGCTACCTCATCAGGTTGTTATAGCTACTTAATGAGAGAACACAGGTCGAACTAGATGGCTCCGACCCAGGCCTCAGGCAGCATGAGCTGTCTTTTCTCCAGTTGAGAAGGTAGACAGAGACATGCAGACAGACTTGATGAGGTTCTAGCACTCAGATGCTAAGTAGGAAGAAAAGTAGATTGTGATTCTGTAGTCTGACGCTGAAGAGGTCAGGGAAGCCATTTTCGTGATCTGTTTCTTCTTGTCTGCCACATGGAATATATCGGCTCCCCTGAGTCTGACTTTCTGGGAGACATGATGAATGAGCCACAGTCAGGAGCCCTTGGTCCCCATTCATCATTTCCTGGCTGGCTCAGAGGAAGCCTGGCTTTCCAACAGGTGAATTGGATTAGATGGATTGTGTGTTGTCAAAACAGTAAGTAATGGGTTGTTGTGGTCATTCTTTTGTGATGTAGAAGCAGGAAACATTTACACATTTCACGTTAGGTTAGATTAACAGCAAGCTCAGGAAATGGGCATTTATGATTCCTGATCTTCCTTCCCTTACCTGTTATACTTGTTTTTAAATTGCCATCTTACAGAGAGTACTTTATTCAAGTTTAAATCTATATTCTTCTTACAAAGGTATTTGGGAAAAATAAACACAAAACCTGGCATTATTTTGCTTAAATACGTATAGCGGGCAGAGAACTGTGATGATATTATTTGGTTCTGTCTTAGATACTTTTCAATTGCTGTGATAGAGAACCATGACCAACTTACAGTAGAAAGAATTTATTTTTGGCTTACAGATCCAGAGGGATGAGAGACCTTCACCATCACAGCAGGGAAGTGTGGAGGCAGGCAGGCATTGGCAGTGGGAGCAGCAGAGAGCTTCTGTCTTGAAAGACAAGTAGGAAGCAGAGAGAGCAAACCAGAAATGACAAAAGCCTTTAAGCACTCAAGGCCTGGAGTGAGGTACTTCCTCTGACAGGGCCACATCTTCTTCTATTGGTGACCAAATATTCAAATGTCTGAGTATATGGGGGACATCTATTCAAGCCAACATGGGTTCCTTGGTTGGTTCTATGAAATGAACCCATTTGTAAAAGAGTCACACTTTGACATAAATGTTGATGCTCAAAAGAGTTGGTTTTAAATTTGGGTTTCACTTTTTGCTATATTTATGACATTGGACTTTTTGGTTGTTTTGCATGTGTGTACATGTGCACCTGTGTGGTATATGTGCATGTGGAGGCCTGACATTAATGCCAGGTTTCTTTCTTAATCAGTCTCCATAGTACACATTGAGGCAAGGGCTCTCAGGAAACCGGGAATTTACTGTTTTTGTCTAGCTAGCTGATTTGTGCTGGAAATTCCCTGTCTCTGACTCCTGTGGATTGGGATTACAGACAGGCTGCCACATCCACCTGGCTTTTATGTCCATTCTGGTTTAGATCATTATACTTGCTTTGCTTAATGAGTTATCACAATATGTTTAAGCCTTCAATTTCATGAAGTTGAAATTAATAGACTTGCCTGGTAGAATTTCTTGAAATACTAGGCATAATCTATGTAAAGTATCTTTCAATTACAGATGCTGAATAAATACTAGCTCCCATGAGGGCAATGAAATCTGTGCAGGTAATCCAGTATGCCTTGTTTACATAGAAATATCTTATTGTGTAGAATTTTTCAAAGTACTATCATACATACCACAGTACACGTGTTTTGGGGGAAATTAACTTATAACTTATGTGTTAATTTAGTTAACACATAGAGTCATAAGACTCACAAATAATTTTATGAAGAAATAGTATTAAAACACATGAACACATCTATATCATGTAAACACAAGATCATTGCTGGTGCCAGGTAATGGAGAATGTATAGGAGGGTCCAATGGAGATTAGGCTGAGATTGTACTTTTCTCTGTCCAGAGGACCAGCAATAATTTTGGAAGGTGGAGCCTCTTGAAAGGGACAAGTTGTAGCTGTCACCTCCAGAGACACTCTTGGAAGGGCACATTGCCTTTAAGTCATGAGCCTGGTTTCTCTTAGAAGGGTGCATTAGACTCTGTGTAAGGCAGGTCATTTCTTCACATTTCAGCAGTAATTTCCAGTTTCTACTTTGAATTTTACTATTTTTTGAGGGGACTGGAATTTTTTAATGGGAGAATACAAAAATCTCTAAACATAAAGGGAAAGTTAAGAATGCATATTCATAAAAGGACACACATTTGATTAGAGAAGCCATGGGGAAGAAAGCCACTGGTAATTCCTAGAGTTGGCAGAGAGCTTCTTGTCTGAGTATGTGAAAGTACCTCCCTACAAACCTAGGCGTGAGAGAAAGAAACAGGCAGTTGAAATGCAGGGGAAATTCAAATGACCAAAAACAATAGGCAGTATGCTAATTTGCAATCAGAAAAATAAACCGTGAAACACAATGAAACATCATTGTGCATTTTCTACAAAGGCTAGCACTAAATAAACAGACAGTAACTGACAGCAAGGAGCAGAGCAACATTTCAGACACAGTGGGAGGGAAGATGATTTGGTGAGCTATCCACTGGAAGTTTATGTAATCCACTAAAGTTGAAGCTATACTTAACCAAACTAATCATTAACTCCAATCTGAGGTGTAGATTTAACAGAATATTCATTACTATTTTTAATAGCCCTGAGCTGGAGACAGTCCAAATGCACAAATGAATGGAGGTCTAATTCCATACTTATGTCCTGGGCCTCCATGAAAATTATCAAACTGTGGTTACATTGAGCATCACTGATGACATTCATAGACAAAATATTAGCAAAAACCCCCCACACCCAATATTATCCTAATTACCTAAAGAAAAGGTTTTAACTAGGTTTTTGAAGATGAATATTTAAGCAACAAAATCACGAAGAAAGGAGGAGATATTATAAACAACACCATCTGTTAGACTTGTGTTGTTGCTGTCGGGACAGCTGATTATGGTGTCAAGACATACTTGGCTAATAGTCTAAAAGCAGCAATAGATGGAACATTTATATTTATTAGACTAAACCAATAAAGTCTACAAATTTAGGACCTTCCTACTTCCTTCAGAGTCCTTAAGCATGTCCTAGCATATCACTGTCTGAGAGGCATAGTACTGCTCTCTTTAGTGGCCAGGAGAAGATAGTTATTAGGAGCTGCTCTATATGGGTCTTTAGGTGCTGGAAAATATTGAGTTTATTAGCCGAAACTTTAGTTACATACAGACTTTTTGCTACAAGTTATGTATCAGAGTTGTCTGGTTTTTCAAAGAACTAAAGCACACACAGTAAGACAAGAAGAAAAAGCCAGGAAAGGGAGAATCATTCAGAAGCCCTGCCCTCTGTGTGCTCACTGCTCTGTAGCAAGGTCTTTGGGGGGAGAGAATGGAATCAGTTCCATCAGGGGATTTGTGAAAGAGAAGATGTTGGACCAATTGTGAAGTGGCATTCCTGGGATGAACCTCATGCTGAGAAGAGTCTGTGTGAACTGGGGAAGACAGGGGAAAGGCATGCAGACATAGCTCCACCTAGCACTGAGGGAGAGACTTGGCCCTTGAGAGAATACAGCAGCCTGTTCAGGAATCTGGACAAAAGTGGCAGGATTCCAAGGTGAACCAGAATCCTAGGTCTGTGCAGGAGTAGTCTTCAATGGTGATACTGTGTGTCAGCTGGAAGCTATGGTACTAACAAGCAGATCTGACCTACTGTTTTTGTTTTTGTTTTTTTTTTTTTCTTTTCATTTTTTCAAGACAGCATTTCTCTGTGTAGTCCTGGCTGTCCTGGAACTCACTCTGAAGACCAGACTGACCTCGAACTCACAGAGACCCTCTTGCCTCTGCTGGGATTAAAGCTGTGTGCCACCACAACCTGGCCTGACCTGCTTCTTGCCTCACAGAGATGTGAGAGTAAGACTTCCCTTTTGGATTGGGTGGCTCCAAAAGGTGGTTTTGTAATAACTACAGGGACAGAAGTATCTCAATCCTAAAACAGTCCTTCCAAAGTTCACTGAGAAATCAGTCATGTGACTCCAAATATCACCTCCTAGTTTTCATATGTATTATCAAGGTAAAATATATCGTTATACTGTAGAAACCTGGCAATGGCCAGCATCACTTCTAATGGAAGCAGTTAATTTGATGACCTCCTGATATGAAGCCAAAATGTGGAAGATATGTGTAAAGTATTATTATTGAGCAAGCCTATTTTTCCATTTTCTTTCCCTCCCTCCCCCTCCCTCCCCTCACTTCTTCTTCTTTTTTTTTGTAACACCAGGCATTGAACACAAGATTTTGTGTATGCTACACATACACTCTGCCACTGAGTCATAGCCCCATCCTTATCAAATATATTTAAGCAGAGTATGATCTAACTACCAGTTTATAGGACCTACAGAGACTAGAGGAATATGACCAAGACAATGGGAAACAACTACAGAGGTTCAGAACGTGGGACAGTCAACAAGACAATTGGCTTGCAGTGTTTGGAAACTCAATTTCAGGAGAGTTAAGAGTGTGCCGCGGGAGCAGCTGTTGTCTGAAAGGCTAAGGATCTGTGACAGTCAAATGTACTGGCTTAGAAGGAGAAATAGTCACAAAAGTCAATTTGGGAACAGTTGTGAAATTCGACTTAGATTAGATGTTAGATGACATTAGGATCGTTGTTGCTTCCTTATACATGATAGATAACAGTACAGCAACCACAGGGGGTAGGTATCATTATTTTTGGAAGACATGTTCGAGTCTGCAGAAGTAAAGTGCTTTGGTTAATATGGCTTCAGAAAGAAGTTTATGTAGAGATGGAAGAAACAGAGCAAAATGTTGTAAACATGGAAGATGTTTACTTTCTTATCCTTTCTTGACAATATTATAATTAGAAAATAGACGTGCAGGACAGATATCGCAGAGGTTAAGAGCACTGGCTGCTCCTCCAGAGGACCTGGGTTTGATACCTCTCACCCACATGGCAGCTCACAACCACCTGTGACTCAGGCATCTAACATACTCTTCTGTGCTCCCATGGCACCATGTGTAAATGTGGTGCAAAAAGATATATACAGGCAAACTATCCACCCACATGCGAATAAATAAATAAAATAGAAGAAGCAGGATGACTCCAGGGGAGTCAAAGAACTCCCCGAAAAAAAACCAAGAGATGTGACAATTGTGTGCATGGATCAGCAGCTTGTGATCACAGGAACTCTGCTGGCTAAGAGCATCCACGGTGACAGCAAGCAATGTGTCAACCCCACAGAGCCATGATCATCAAGGCTGCTTGCTCTCAAAGGGTGGCTTTCCTGTTAGCAGCCAGTCTCTTCAGCTGGAGACAGATTTTTCAGACACTTTGAGGTGACTACCACGTTCCCATTTGCAGGGACAGTTTACCTGGCAGCTGCTATTTTCCAGGAGACCTAGGAAGTGCAGACTGTTCCACTGCCTGCGTTAGGAAGAGCTTGATTTGTTTAATTCAGGGTCTGACTGTCCTGACTTGGCTGTGTTTGTTAGCAGCTGTGGAGAGCAGAGAGGGATGAGTGTGTGCACTGCTGCAGACAGCTGTCAGCTGGGTCTCCCTCTGCAAACAGAGCCTCCAGGTGACTAGGAACTTTCCATTTGACAACTTGCACGGGGTCCTGTTGGGTCTTCACCTGGGCTTCCTAGAGTCTTCCTTGGTGACAGTGGATAATCTTTAGCTCTTCTGTGATCTTTAAATAGTTGTACAAATCTTAGCTTCCCCCCACCTCCTGAATGTTCCTAGCTTTCCACTCATCACAGTAAATGATTATAAATCAAGAAATTAAGGAATCACAGGCTTAGCCCTACCTGTAAATCTCTGCAACAGACAGAAGAATTGAGAGAATGAGTGAGGAAAGAGATCGGATTGGTTTTTTGGGAATTTTTTGAAGTGTCTGTATAACCCGATAAAGCTGACCTGCTTTTTGTCCACCACAGACTGAGCTAATGGCCCAGCAAAACTGATTGAATAAAACTGAAACACAGGAGCTCCCACCATCAGTACAGAGGCCCAGATAGCAGACATAAGTCTGGTTGAAAGCCTACAACAGGAAACTGAGAAATAGCCCTTCCAGTCTCTAGAAGCCAGTGTCAACAGGCTAGCAACATCAGTTGTCTTCTTTTGCCCAGGCTATATATGAATGCCAAAAAAAAAGAAGAAGAAGTTACTAAAGTATTTGTGATGTTAGCCATCGTGGCTCAGGTCTGTAATCTCAGCACTTAGAGAACATGGGCAGAACAACTACTGTAAGTTTGGGGGTCAACCAGAGTTACAGAATGAGACCCCTGACTCAAATACAATGAAAAAGAGACAAAATGAAACATTGTGTGCATGTGCCTGTGGGTGTTAACATAGGCCATTCATCTGCTCTCCGCTCCTCTCAGCCTAGTCCACATACATCCTTTTGATCAGAATGGGTCCCTTGGTAGAGCTGACACAAGGGATGCCAGGGACCAGTTTCCTTCGTAAAACAGGGAACACACTTTAGGGAATAGAGCACGGTTGTGTTCGTGAAATAAGTGAGGTAAGCCAGGGGTGGTGGCACATACCTTCAATCCTGGCAGAGGCAGGTGAATCTCTGGGAGTTTGAGGCCATCCTGAGCTACATAGGGAATACCCGGACAGCCAGGGCTATGTGGAGAGACCCTGCATCCAAAAACAAAAATAAATAAGCAAGATAAGAAAGACTAGAGTTTTTAAACAAAACTTGAGTTTGAGAGGGCGTGGGCAGAGATAACCATAAACAAAAACAATGTAACTTAGATCGTGTTGGGAAGGCATCTGGATGCTGTAGGGAAGGACTCATTGGGCCTCTTAGCTGCCTCTCCTACAAGTTGGGATGGCTCTGGGTTGTGTGGCTTGCTGCTCCCAATCTCCAGTCTCTCAGTCAGCATATCTTGCTGTCAGCTGCTGGTGAGAGTGACATGGGGGGGGGGGGGCTTCCATTGAAACGCTCCTATAGCTTCTCATGGCCACGTTAGCTTTTGTGGCATGCCTGAGATGCCCCAGAGAGACAGGATGTATTCAGACATCTCGCACACGGAGGAATACCTCGGTGACCAAAGTACTCTTGGCCATAGTCCCCAAATACCTTCCAGCTCAGATCATATTCCAAGTGAAAGGTCTCATGTATCTTTGACTTGAGTCTGATGTTGTATTACCACTGTTTGAGTCAAGGACTACCATGACTTTTTCTCTTGGCTTTCTTTCATAGTTTATTTGCATCTTTACTCATCAATGGGGGAAGAGTCTATTGGCTCACAGCGACAATACACGATTGTCCTCTGTGTATTTTTAAGATCACCTTTGAGACTAAAGACCTTGGCATCATCATCAGTTTTGTTTTGTTTTTTCTCCTTTTACTGGTTAGTGCCTCTTCTCCCTCTGTTAGGTCCATCCAGAAGATTCTCCCATATTTAGCATACTCTGAAGCCCTTTGATTGCCCCGGTGAATCTTGTCTATCCCCTCACTAGCTTTTCTATTGTTTGCCCCATTGAGTCATCCAGATCAGATTTTCTGGACCTGTCTTGTCTTACTTACCGTGCATTGGTGTGCACTCCAGCACCGGAGAGTCCCTCACCACTTTCCAGAGTCTACTGCATCTTTATGCTGTTAGGGCTTTTGAAAAAGCCAGGTTATGCTTTTTTTGTTGTTGCTGAATCTCCCCCACTACCTTGACGTGCCACCCATTCTTCACAATTGGGATATTTGAGTTCAAATCTCATCCATTCTGGGGAACCCTCCCTACTTCCTCCAATTTGGCTCTGTATCCATTGCAAATTTGAATGTACATTAAAAGCGTGCTCTATACTCACGAGGAATTTGTTTATATCACTTATTTATGGTGCTTAGCAAAATCAGGTTCATATGGTAGCATGGATTAATGCTGCTCAGTGGGGAATTTGCTAAGGGTCTGAGATAAAATATGCAGTTATTTTTTTTCATTCATTCAGTGTCCAGCCCTCAGCTGGGCCCTAAGAATGTGCCAAGGGTCACCAAGGGCTGGCTTGAGAGGGATAGGGGACAAAGACACTTGGCAGTGGAATAAAGGATCAAAGTTGTCCCGCGCCTATCTCTCGCCAGCAAGGAAAAGACATGGCACACACTGAGGATCCTTCTGCAGTACAACTTTAATGTATCTTGGGGGAGAGCATTTAGCTTATGGAAAATGGAGAGGGGAGGAGAAAGAGAGCCGGCAGAGGGCCGGCAGAGAGACAGGGGCCGCTGCGCAGGAACCAGCGGCGGCGGGCCCCCAGCGGGGGAAAAGGAAAGCCAGAGAGAGCTAGGCCCCGGCGTGGCCCGAGCCGGGCCATCCGCCACGTGGCCTAGAGCCGGCGCCCTTGAGCCGGGCCGGCGTCTGTGCGCACGGCGGGGCGGAGCAAGAGAGAAAGAGACCACGAGGTAGGAAGCACCCGGTTTTAAGTCGACCAAACGGCCCTCGCTTTAGACGTAACATCTTCCTATAGGTCGTAGTTCAGAATCCCATATGACGCCACGGGAAAGGCGGAGAAACCCGACCAGTCTCGCGAGATTACCAAACGCATGTGCTCTCTATTGACTCAGGCGGGTTGGCCAGCACCAGATAATAGCGCCACCTTGAGGAGCTGGAGCCAGCGGCCTCCAACACAAAGTAAGGTCTGAATGCTGGGAAGCAAGGAAAGATCATTGGGGTGGGTTAGAGAATGTACCACAGAAACAGAGAGGGTTGAGCTGAAGCTTGAAGGGCATAGAAACTTAGTTTATTAATTCTAAGCATTACGCCTTTCTTTTTTTCTCAAAGCCAGGAACTGTTTTTTGACCAATGTATACATTTAATATACCAACTTTTCTTTCCAACCACCAAGCTTGGAAGTGTAGGCCCAATGCCATATATCTTAAGAGGACTCAGGAGGCTGATACAAGAGGGTCATGATTTTGAGGCCAGACTGGGTTGGAATGTATCACAAAGACAAATAAAAGTATCCATTAATTCTAGATTCCAGAGGCTGCATGGTATGACTTCACTTTAAGGAATGCTGGGTGTGGGGTTGCGATGTGTTCATTCCCAACTGCTGTTATGAAAAGTCATCATGATGTCCTCTCACAGTTCTGCAGGCCATAAATTTAAATGTGTCTTAAGAACCTGAAACCAAGATGGCGGTAGGTCTGATTCTTTCTAGGGACTCTTGGTGGCAAGGAGGGGGGGTGGGGGGGTGGGGGGGTGGGGGGGTGGGGGGGTAGGGGGTGGGGGGTGGGGGGGGTTAGTCCTTGTCCTTTCCAGCTTCTAGAGGCTTTCTGAATTCCTGGGCTTCAGGTGCCTTTTCTTCCAATTTACTTCTGTTATCCCTGGTCTTTTGGCTCTGACCCCCCCCTCCTTCCAATCAGAGTCACACGTATAATCCAGGATCATTTTCCCATCTCAGGATACTTACCCTGACAAAACAAGCTAATAGCCTCAGGCTCTGGGGATTAAAACAAAGAAAGGTATCTTTGGGAACATAATTCAGCATATGACAGAAGTATTTATTTTAAGGATACTGACACGTTTTTTAGAGCCTAAATGTGGGATTATAGATACATCTCAGGAAGAATCTAGAATCTTTTTGGTTTCTACATCTGCTCCTGTCTTCCTGACTATATTCCTCTCTCTTGTTCTTGGCAGACTGATTCTCTGCAACTCAGCCAACCTTCAGGAACATCCCTGCCGACAGACAACCCAAGGATTGGGGCTGAACTTATATTATCTAGCTTGCCCCTTTGTACCATCTCTAGTCCCAATTTCCAAAAGAAGAACTAATTGATACTTTTATCACTATGACTATCATCATCAATATTGTCTTTTGATCTCACAATGTAACCCAAACCGACCTTGAACTATCTTCCTGTCTCTCTTTCCCAGTGCTAGGATCACAGGTTTGCCCTGCCATGGCTAGCCGACTGGCACTGCTAGATCCACCCTATCAAGCCAAGGATGTAGCAGCCTAGGTAGTGCTTCAGCCCGAATGTAGAGTTGTTTTCAATGGTACAAACGTGGAAAGCAGGCATTCGAGGCATTGGCCTTGGCCTTGGCCATGCACTTACTCCTGAGACAGACTAAGTTCATCAGAGAGTTGAATGAGAGGGTGCTGCTTCAGATAGAGTAGGGGCCCTTGGTCAGTGTTTGTCAAACAGCAGGCATTCAGGGAACATTGATAAAACTGAGATGTGAGGCTTCCTTTCACTTTTGCCTACAAGGGAGTCTGTCAACAGACCCTTCCCTCCTCTACTAGGCATCCGCTGTCACGTGCCACACGCTCTGTCTAGAATTCTTTAGCCACTTTCCTCCTGTCACAGAATAAAATTCAAAGTCTTGCCTGGCATTGATGTTTGGAATGATGAATCTACTTTCCTCTACGCCAGACAGAATAATAACGCCAACCTCACTGAAGTGCTGGCAGGTTGGAATGAATTGAAGGGGCCACTGTACTTAACAACACCCGTCAGTTCTGAGGTGTCATGCCTCCCCCCACCTCACCCCTACTGCTCCTGGGGAATTGGTCTCCGGTTTTTCTCATGGTAGTCTTGTTTTACCTGGGACTCTAGCCTTGGGAATACCCGAGTCTTACTTATTCCTTTGATTCTGCCAGGCTAGAGGATTTGTTCTTTCCTCTTAATTCTGAAGACTTTCTCCTCCTGTTTTACAGTCTCAGAATAGGTTATGTAGTCCAATTTCCTAACCAAATGTGGGAAACTGTCCATGCACTGTCTTCTCAGGGCCGTTAGTTTCTACTTGAGCGCTCTGAATGCTGATGAGCCATACTTAGCCTGCTTGTTCTCATTTTTTTTTCAACAGCTCTAATTAAATAATGAAAACATGCAATTATCTTTTTAGTCATGACTGTCTTGCCTTTTTAATAAAAATTTCAGTTCTTTCACAGGAACAAAGTAACTGCTCAAGAGGCATTGATTATATTTATGCCTTAAATTATAATTTCATGACATTAGTAGTTAAACCATTTCTCCCATTTTCTTCTAACTATACCATTTGTTGGAAGAGATGGCTTGCATTGGAAGGCTCCTCATCATTGGATGATGCCTACAATGGACTTTAACACAAATATAGTAGAGAAAACCCTTCTGACTGAGGTTGATACCTCTTGATATATAACCCAATTTGCTTAAGTCACTTTCTGTTTTTCTCTCTCTCTCTCTGAGAAAGTTTCTCTATGCAGCCCTGGCTTCCCATGATTGTGTAGATGAGGCTGGCCTCAAATTCAAAGAGATCCATTGGCCTCTGTTTCTGGAATGGCAGAATTAGAGATGTGTGCCACACACCCAGCTTTAGGTCACTTTTGATTATTCGTACATATTTGATTTTCAAAAGAGAAAGCTATATTATAAAAACTTTACTATGTTCTGAGGCATCTTTCCAGTCTTTTCATGATTTATATGCAAATATATCCACATCTGTATGTCTGGTTTGAATTTTACAGAAATTGGGATCAAACCATATATTATCCTCTTTATTATTATTTTTGTGTGTGGGAAACTTGGGAATGAACATAGAGCCTTGTACATATGAGCAAAGGGCTCTACCACTGAGTTATTACTCTACCACATATCTAGCACTTATTATTATTGTTATTAATATCATAATTATCACTATTTTATTTGGTTATTTTTTAAGGTTAGGCATTAATCTATGGCTCTGGCTGCCAGGAACACAATGTTAGTCCCCAAACTCACAGAGATCCACCTGCTTCTGTTGTCTGAGTGTGGGATAAAGGCCATGCCTGGCATCATTTCTTAAGACAGTTGACCAAGTTGGCCTTAAATTTGTGGCAGTCTTTCTGCCTCAGCCTCCCAAGTTCTGGAATTACGAGTATGAGCCACCATTCTGGAACATATTTTTAGTTTTGAAATGAGGTCTTACTACATTACTCAGATTGGCCTCAAACTCACTATGTAGCTTCTTTAAAAATATTTATTTCTTATTGTTTGTGCATTTGGTATATGTGCAAATGTGGGTATTTATGTGCTCTGGCATATATATCGAGGTCAGAGGTACACTTTCAGGGGCAAGCTCTCTCCTTCTGCCTGTGTGTGGCTCTGGTGATTAAACAGAGCTTGTCAAGTTTGTGTGGCAAGCCTACTGAGCCATCTCAATGTTCCTTTATTGTCATTTAAAAAACAATATAATAATAATGTATTTTCACATGAAGACATAAAACTTTAAAAGTTTTAATAATTTCATAGTTGGCATAACTTATAATTTTTTTGCCTAACCCTTATATTATTTTGTATTGATTTTTAAAAATTCTTATTTTATTACCTTGAAAGAGTGAGAAAGATCAATGACCTTTATAAACCTGTGTACAAACTCACTCACCATTACCATTAATTTGTTCTTTTCCCAAATTCAGATGTGGATGTCCTGAGCACTTCGGATATGACCTTATTAAGGGAAAAAGATCTTTGAAGGCACAGGGTAGTGGTGAAGGGGGCTAATGTAATAGAGTTTGTATTCTTATAAAAAGGACAAATTTAGAGACAATACATGAGGAGAACATCATGTGACATGAAGGCAGGCTCATAGTGATGTTTCTATAAGCCGAGGAATGTCAGCGAACATCAGCAAATACCACAATGTAGGCAAGCCTATGGGGAAGTCTCTTTCAGGTCCCTTGAAGGGAACAAACTTATGGACATCTTTACTTTGGACTTGAAATCTCCAGAAATGTGAGATGATGAATTTCTGTTGTTTAGGTTTCCAAGTTTATGCTACATTGTTAAGAAAGTTCTAGAAAACTAATATATCTAACTTAAAAAATGAGTGCTTAATATTTGAGGCAGAAAATATTAGAGCAATATTCTGACTTTAAGTGACAGCCTTTCTAAGATAATTGGGTACCATTAGTCTCCATCCCAACAATATGAGCACGATACAGCCCACAGCTTTAAGGAAATGGCATGAGTTATAACATGGCGATGAGCTGAATGTTTGGGAAAAGTCAAAGAACCAGTGATTTAGAAAACCAATAATAAATAAATAAATAAATAAATAAATAGATAGATAGATAGATACATACATACATACATACATAGATAGATACATAGATAGATACATAGATAGATACATAGATAGATACATAGATAGATACATAGATAGATACATAGATAGATACATAGATAGATAAATAAATAAATAAATAAATAAATAAATAAATAAACCAAAAACCAAATAAACCCTAAAAATTCCAGTGATAAGGATGTGGTTATCAAAGACCTTCCTTAAGGTAGACCAGTTTCTCTGGCTTTCAATTAAGTGAAGTAATATGAACAAAAGTAAAGGTTTTTTTTTTTTTTTTTTTTTTTTTTTTTTTTTTTTTTTTTACAGAATTTATTCTTCTTACTTACATCAGTATGTCATTTAAGGAAGACCCACGCTGGCCTATATTTGAGATTTTTCAGGGTATTTTATCGAATGTTATGGTAGCTATAAGAGTTCAAGAGCACAAGTTGCTTTCAGAAAATGGTGTCAACTATTCCATTACAAAGGGTTTGTGAGGCAGGGCTCAGTCCAATGTAGCCCTGGGTGTCCCCATCAAAAGAACATTTCTTTTCCTGAGCCATGGAGCATTCACTCCTAAATCTCCTGACTTGCCCACCCCCCACTTAGGGCAACAAATTGATACTGATATGATTCCACTCTCATGACAGCTGGGTATGTAAAGCCTCACAAGAGCAGGAATGTAGTTTACTTTATTCATCTTGGTATCTTTTGGGGCACAAATTATTTTTTATAAAAGGAATAACTAGGCACAGTAGTATACACTTGTAGTTTCAGCTGACTATAAGGCTGAGGCAGGAGGATTGCTCAAGTCCAGAAGTTTTATGCCAGTCTATGTAACAAAATGAGACCTTGACTAATGAATGAATGAATGAATGAATGAATGAATGAATGTGTATATGTTTTTTAACTTCTCTTCATATGCTTTATAAAGTTAAAACATTTATAAAGGCATGGGCTATTGCTTGTCTTTCTTAATGGGATCTACCACCAGAGCTGTAAAGCCAATCGAATGAAAGAATTTCATAATATACTGTAAATGGGATAACGAAGTGATACTTGTTCTACATTTTTAGTACAAAGACAAGTTCTTCTTAGCTTTCCCCCGCCCCAAATAGCTACGTTTAGTCTTTTCTATTTCAATATTCTAAGCTTGCAGCTACCTTTTTATATCCATCACTACCAAAGTTCCAGTGCTAATAGAGGCTTTCCAGGAAATTTCAACATGTGAAGGTAATTAGGTAAGAGACAGTAGGGAGAGGTGGGGCCTGTGAAGTATTAGATAATCTGGACTCCTGTAGAAGTGATTCAGTATACCGTTTGGTTCAGTTGTATGGGCCTATGCTAAATCTTCTATAGACAGATTTTCATGTTTTTTTTTTTTGTTTGTTTGTTTGTTTTTTTTTTTTTAGAAGGTACCAGAAATATAGAATGGGACATGATATCTGTCAATTTAAAAATGTTTCAAATTTAAAAAAAAACCCACCACATTGGACTATAATATTCATTCTTTGCTGGTGAACAAACTCTATATTTTAACAGGTTGTAATTCATGGACCTCTGGGCAATAGGTTTCTAGCAACCACCAGGGACTTTAGCCTGAGAATGGCGGAGAACAGACAGAGGCACATAAATGCACAAGGAAGTCTGAGTCATGTTTTAAACTATTTGTATTTTTTTTTTATTGCAAAACATTTGTTACAGAAATTCCAGAAAGTTCTTTGCCTGTAGTATCTGCCAACTTCTGCTTCAAATTATAATATCTAAACAGACAAGCTCAAAGTGCATTGTGATTCCAGTAACAGACCTTTTAAAAAGAGCAATGCCTCTAGATTTATATATATATAATCATTGTGTCAGTAGATATGCAAACCTCCTATTATACATGAAAGAAGGAAAAATGTATATATATATATATTTATATATTTAGTAAGCCAAATTTCAAAATCATTGTATTTATAGGAATTCATTTAAAAATGGTATCTGAATAGTTTCCCCCCTTATAAACTATAGTTAGAGCATTTACAAGTAAGATTCTAAGTGCTATGTTATGAAATGGCTATGAGTATAGTGCACTGGCTACACTGACTGTCTTACACAGTGGTAGCAGCAATATAAACTCAGGTCAGATGCTCCAGTGACAGGAAGCAGGTAAGTCTTCACATGCTACAACATCCTTCCTCATAGTCTTCCTCACACTGATCCTGGGTTTGGATCCAGTAAAACATGCTAATCAACATACATAGAAGTCATCCAGGAGTCACCCCGAATAGGGTAAGCTGCTTTTCCCAACTCAAAGTTCTTGAGTGTATTTGATGTGTTTGCTCTCTGTGTGAGAATCATGAATCAGACCCTGCTTGGCTCCAAATCAGAGGCCTCCAAACACGGCCATTGGGAATACTGCTGGCGGAAATGTATGTGGCTAGGATAGGGGTTGAAAACCCAAATTTGAGCCTTTCTGTTTCAATGCTCAGCAAATGCTGTTTGCATTGTCTTTCCTAGGCCCATTCTTTTGCATTCTAGATCTGGGTCTTGGATTGAGTTTGTAATCCCTTCGTGGAGAGGCAGGCGACTGGGTGAAGATGGAGAAAGCCTTTCAGGATTCTGACAGGTCATTCAGAGTGGGATCTGACAGGTGCCACAGCAGCCACATTAGAAACTTGACTGAAGGGAGGAGGTGAAGTCAGCTGGAAGATTAGACCTGGGTCAAATTCAGAATATCTGGCTTTTTCCATGTACTTGATGTTTGGGGTCCACAGAGATATGAGGTAATGGATGAGTATGTTAATCTCACACACATGGGGCGGGGGTGGGAAGGAACTTGCTTTAGACTAAAGAAAAAGAAAGGGAATAATAACAATAAAAATAAGCTGTGCCCCCAGGCCCAAGGCTGATGTTGCCCCATGCCTGGCATGCTTCAGCAGTCTGCCCCCACCCGGGGCAGGAGTCATGGCTGGCATTGATTCCCCTCAGAATCTATGGGCATCTACATAGATGGCCATCCCTGTACTTTCCAGCCCCCCACGCCCATGCTGCCAGAAGAAGGCGGTCAGTTACTACAGGAGAATTAGGAAAGGAACCACTTCTTCCAGTTAATATGGGTGATCTCTGGTCACCCACATTCCCTCTTGGGTGACACACAGGAATCAGTACATTGTGATTTTATTAGGGGTGATCAGAGCAAGGAGTCATGGGAGCAAAGGTGGTACCAGTTCTCTCTGAAATTAATTTGAAAAGGAAGAGAAAAATTTGGTCTTCTGTAATCAGAGCCAACCCCCTCTTTTACTGACTCTGATCTGAGAGACAGGATGCTTGACTTGTAGCACAGGGCAAAGCTGGTGGAGAGGAAAGATTTACCTGCTCATTTGGAGAGCATTTAGGCTATGCAAGTTGGATCCATTTCTTTCCAGATGTTGAATGGCTTCTAATAATGGAACAGCAACTTCTTTAAGGAAGAAACTCTTTGGAGTCACCTGGTGCTTCATTATACACTCACCCCTTTCCCACTTCTGGGCCCAGCTCATCCACAAGGTGTGAAAGGCACGGAACAAGAAGGGAGGTCTCATCCATTACCTCGGGACCATTCACTCACAGAAATCTGCTATCATCGTGGTCTTTTGGCTTTCATTTCTGGTTTAGCAATTTGCACCCAGGAAGCCCTAAAGAATCCAAGATGTGTCTTTTGTATATCACAGATGACCCCACACCTAGACCTCGGGACTCCAGAGTGGTGTTGGCTTGCTATCTCTGGTCCCTTAGCTATTGCAACTTTGTTTCATATTATTTGCTCAGAGCTTTACAAACTTGAAAAAAAGAAACCCTTGATAACTCACTTTTAGTTTTAGCCCCAGTTTAAGAAGACCAACAGTTTGAGCAGGTCCCTAACTGGCTTAAGCATTGCAGCAGACAAGAATAAAGTGCACTAAAAAAAGTTGAAAGAAAAGCAGAAAGCACAGCGTGCATTGTGCTGACACAAAATTAAGAAGGCTGGATTTGGAGACGGATTGCTTCAGTCAATCACATTGTTATTGTAAAGATTCGTGAGTTGAATGCAATATCTAGGCCAAATATACAGCCACCTAAACATTAAACATTAGCATCACTTTATCTAGAACAGACAGCGCTACTGAATGAGTGTATTTATAAAATACTGTACACTGCTTCCACATGGGGCCAACGGACGTAAACAAACAGCTAATTCAACTGGAGTTTAACATGTTTAAGTTCATTTGCTATATAGCATTTTGCATAACATGCCAGCTTGTCCGTCACAGAGCCATACTCTGCCACTCATAGCTAGTGGGACCTGGTAGAGGATGCACATCGGCTCATACAAATATTTTTATAGTGGTCTGAGAATGTGAACAACATAACGAAGACCAGGAACAAAACTGCACATTACTGGAGGCTGCTAAATAACATGGAAATGGGAACATCATCAATCCTTGCCACATGTGCTTCTTTATTGAATGTTACAGATTTATAAGTGAGTATAAAGCTGTCCTGTAATGTTCATTAATACAACCACATGCTACAACTATGCTGGGTTAAACACAGGTTACAGATAGGTTTACATGTGTATTATGATACAGCATTGCCCAACATGTCACATGGCATAGCCTATAGATATAGCATGATGGATAACTGGATAATATTATCTTTAAAGAAATCAAACATCCAGGAAGATTAGGCTGTACAGTTTCAGAAAGAAGAAAGAAACGTACTATCCAGTGATCTACCATAATGTTATCCATAGAAACCAGGTAGCAAAATACATTTGTAACATTCAGAAGAAACACATTTTGTGTTTTTACAAGAATACCCCCATTTAATTATTATGGTATATGTATATGTGTGTGTGTATATATATATATTTTAAAGGGGAGACTTTCAAAGTGCTAAATAGTAACTGGCCCTGGAAGCTTTAATCCTAAAGAAACACCCAGGTCTATAAAGTGCCGCACACTGACTGCTCTCCTAGGCTTGCAGAAACACAAACTGGCCATGACAGTTAGCCTCTTGCTTTGTAGCACTCCATTCATATATATCAGTTTCTAACTGTAAATATAAAATATGGCCATTTTTATAAAACATTCCAAAATTTTCCCAAAAGGAAAAAGCAAGCAATTTAGAACAAACCATTACACATTGCAGTATATAAAAGTTGGCACCTATAAAGCAGACAGTTAAATAAGTTATCTCTTTCTTGAGCCTTCTATGACTTTATTTATGTATGGTCTTTACGAGGTGGGTAATTAAGGTCCCCTCCATCAGGGACATGGTGGAACAGATGAGCTGAACACAAGCTGTCTGTACAAGGCCACAGAATCAATGTCACACTGGTGCGCGGAGAACTCAGGAATGGAAAGAGATGGGATTGAAAATAACACACATGCATGCGCACAGGAAAGAGATGGCTTATGAGACCTACACAGTTAGTGACCACAGTTGTTTATATTTGGCTTAGAGATTTCACACACTTCAACAAGGATGTTAGCACTTAATTTTCATGCAGAACAAAAACTTAGGACTGTTAAGTACTTTCCTTCCCAGGTCATGTTCTTTCTCTCAGGTGATCACAACAAACAGACACACTCAGGCTAGTCCTTTCTCTCCCTTGCTTCCAATAAGGTCCCAAGCCAGGCCCCACAGGGCTCAGTACCCTACTCTATGGTCACAGATAATTATTTCATTTCCTCGGACTCCTCTATGGATTCCCTCAGGAAGTCTATGCTTTTGAGTATGCTTTCTACTCAAAGTCATCAAAAGCATTAGGGCACACCAACATCCAGCTAACGGTATCTAATCTAAGGAACAGACATGCTGAGGCTTGGCCTTCTACAGAATCACAGGAAAGTGGTCTGTAAGTGTATAGTGCCTCTTCCAGTTTGACCAATGATGAACACCATCTCCATCCTCATCAGTTAGTGTGGAACCAGGAGATTCATGACCCCTTACAGTTACATTGCAGCATCACATGGATGTGAATTTGGGGGGTGAGAGAGCTCAGAGTTTCCAGGAGGTTCTCACAGGGATTCATGGCTCAAGGAAGCTTAGAGTCAAATGATTTACTTTTAGGTTCAACACATGTCTGCTGGGAGGGAGATCAGTTAGGACATGTGTCTAGCCCACTTATCAATGGAGAGGTTGGGTGTTACCTAAATACCAAGGATGAAAACCGATTCTTCACATATGTGAGCTTGCCACTTTTTTTTTCCTTTGAGCTGAACAGCTTGTTTCTTTAAGAAAAGATATTTAAAGGCTAGAGATTTTTGCGAGGGATTGACTTGATGCCACCAAATGAGATGCAGCTCCAGTGAAAAGAACCAGGGAACATCTGGGGCCAGACACATAAAATCATGATTCTGCTTCTCTCTCTCTCCTTCCCTTCTTCCTTTTTCTTCTTTTCTCCTCATCACTGGGGATAGAACATAAGGCCTTCTCTAGCTCAGAGTATTTTTCTTTGTATAATGTTTTCTTCTCTCTCTCTCTCTCTCTCTCTCTCTCTCTCTCTCTCTCTCTCTCTCTCTCTCTCTCTCTGACAGGGTCTCATGTAGTCCAGATTGGCCTTGATATATAGCAGACACTTACTCTGAATTCTTTATCGTCCTGCATTTCAGTGCAGGTGCAGGATCACAGGTATGCATCACCACTACTCCTGACTACAAATTATTGTTCTTACAGATTCTATTGTTTTCAAAATATTCTGAGATACAAATAGGAATCCAAAGTTTGGTGGTCAAAATTTCATTATCCCACTTCCAGGTTCTAACATAGAAACTTATGCCTCCATTCTAGACCGTGTAGTAAAACTGCCTTGGAATTACACATCTACTCACGTTGTATTTGGTGGCAATAGCTTGGCGTCAGAGGAACCAGAGTGAAGGAACTATCAAGGGAGAGGAGGCAGAGGGCAGGGGGAGCCATTTTGACAGTTCTTGTTCATTGTAAGGAAAGATTAAAATGCCACAGATTTTCTGAAAATCCTAATTTCAACAATGGGTTCAATAGCACAGTGAAATTTTTCCAGTGAAACTTCTTGGATATTAAAAAATAATCTTGGTTATACCTTCAGATGGCAGGAAGTCAAAGCTTAAGAATTCTCTTTATGTCTGTTTATTACCGTATATAAACGTGTCTCTGTGTGTGGATGTATACACAAGCAGCATAAACCATAGAACTCTGTATTGGCATATTTGATTTCTATTTTTGGCCTATTGTATCTTTTTTATAGCTCTGTAAATAAGAAAAATATTCATAATATACCTGCAACTGATGGCTTTGGGTTGATGTCAAGCCCCTAGTCCAGTCTAAGGTTATTTATAGTTTTTAAACTTCCTTAAAAAGTACTTTGGAGCCAGGCAGTGGTGGCACAAGCCTTTAATCCCAGCACTAGGGAACCAGAGGCAGGTAGATCTCTGTGAGTATGAGGCCAGCCTGGTCTGCAAATCGAGTTTCAGGACAGCCAGAGCTGTTACATACAGAAACCCTATGTCTAAAAAAAAAAAAAAACCAAAAAACAAAAAACCAAAACAAAACGAAAGTACTTTGGAACATCTCCATAAAAAAGATACCAGCCCTTGGAAAACTCTGATTAAATTTATGCTAAGCCCAGATCAGATGGCTAAATTCTAGGTATGAAAATATTCACATATAACATTTGTTCAAATACAAAATGGTCACGTGATGAGTGGTGTGGAAATTTGGCAGTTACATCTTGGAGGTGTTTGGAGGACATAGTGGAAACATGCAAATGATGAAGGGCTACATAGCAGCATCGCACATCATGAATGGTGAGACCATAACAATATCCCACGTGGGAATCTAATGTTAGTTCATCCACTGTTTTCTTCTTAAAGTTCAATATTACACATTCGGTGAGTGAATTCACTTACGACAGGTGAGATACAAAATAACTTAAAAATATAAAATTATCTAATTACATTCATCCTGAGCTTGCTTGCTATATACTTGATTGCCCATCGTATATTATAAATCATATGACTTTTGCTTTCAACATCAATTCTTCTTTTATTTTGATTGCAAGACAAAAAAAAAAAAAAGGCATTTCTGTTCCCTCATTTTCTTCTAAAGAGATAAACAGTTGTGGCACCAGAGTGAATATATAAGAGACAGGTGAACTGTATATATGACTGTTACCTTGTTTGTCTTTATAATGACCAATTACAGAGGTGTTGGCATGAGAAGGATGTGGGACGTTTGGGTAGAACTGCTCGCTGCCGGCTTATACTGAATAAAAAGGATGTTCTTCATCAGTCACCAGTGATGGAACCAATGTGAAAAGAAAACAGAATTGAAGTTTAGAATATCTCATCTTGGATGTTGGCTATTTTATCTCATTTTGCAATTTAGCCCTGCCTCCTCAACACCTGATAACAGACAGGGCAGAAGTCTCAAGGTGCCTGCTGGCATGGAGAACGCTTGAGCCCATTTCTTCCCCAGGTGGAGCTCGTGGCTTCCTGTGGTGTCTGGTGACACACATCCATCTCTAACCCCTTCTTTCCTCTTTCCCCTCCCTTCCCAAGATGTGTGAACATGCCTTAAAACCCCGTGTTTGGCACTGAGCCAGATGGAATGCCTGCTTGACCTGTGGCCCAGAGGTTACCTTTGAGTTAACATCTCCCAAGGCATTGTTTTACTTAGCTAAGTGTAAAATAGATGTAAGTCAAGGAAGGGGGAACATGGGGGAGAATTTTAGTGCTGGATTCTCGAGCCTCCTGCAGCACGTGATAAGAAGGTTTAATTGTACTTGCTTTCAAAGCTATGAAAAGCCGATGTTCTAGACAGTCTCCTCATGGATAGGCTGTCCCCTCGGCCCTCCGGCTTGGAGGACTTACTTCTCTGGAAGGGATTTCGTAGGCTTGAGGTGTTCCTCTGTCTATCAAGCTTGTCACTAATGGAGAAGCTCTTCCTGGTATGTGCATATGGCGCACTTGGCTCCTCTGCCGAGTAGCTGTTGGCGCGCTCTATCTTGGGAACTGTGATGTTGTTGGATAGGGTTCTGTCTGCATTTTCAGCCTCCTGAGAGGAGATCAGATTGGCAGCTCTCCGGACTCTGGCCTCATTTTCCTCATTGTCAGAGCTAGGATGGCTCAGCTCTGCTTCCCGCTCAGGATGGCAACAAGATAAGTCCTCTACTTTGCCTCCAAGACCTCCAGGAAAGGTGGCTCTGTCAGCAATCACTTGAGGGGCATTGACACATCTTGTGTCGATACAGTCTGTAATACTTGTGTATTCTGCTGTTTTCACGGGCACCCCGAAGTTGGCATAGTAACTCCTTGAAGGAGAAAACATAAAGCTATGGGATTTTACAATGGGGGCCTCTTCCAGGAGAAAGGGTGTGGCTGCTAGGTATCGACTACTCTTGGAACGCTCGATGGTATGATACATTGGAGGGTCTGTATCCCAAGGGTTTTGGCATTCTGGGAGGTGGGTATAGTCTGAAGAAAAAGATCTTGTATCCATGGAGGTGAGGTCTTCAAAATCAATGCTCCTGCTTGGAGGTCGGTCTGTAGGTGCAAGGGTTGCATAGGCACTACTTGAAGGGGCCGTGGAAGGTGCTAGAGCTGAAAAGCTTGGCTCGCCCAGGCCAAGGATGTTCATGGAATTGTCCAGAGGGTCTATATCACAGTGGAGCTCATCCATGGCAGAGACGTAGATGTCTATGCATGATGATGGTCTTCTGGAGTCAGGAACAATGGCCAAGGTGTTTGCAGGGGCTGCAGGAGCTTTGGGTTCTTTTGCTATTGAGTGGGAGCTAGTAGCTCGGTGTAAGCTCAGGGACCTTTCTTTGAAAATGCTTTCCAACTTTTCTATACCACCTTTGTCTTTCACATTGACCGAATAGAAAGAATGGCTTCGCATACGGGGCATTAAGGTTGGAGAAGTTGGGGACATGGTCTCCTCACCTGCAGGGTCTATACTCTCTTGAAGTTTGAAGGTGTTCCCCTCCTGGCTGTTGAAGCTACTCTGGCGGACGATGTAGGCTGCATCTGTGCAGTCTGAAGAGGTCCTTGAGCGAATCTTGTTGGACTCTGCCCTCTCCAGACCTGTCAGTCGCTCCAGGGCTGTGGCCATCCGTCCGATAAGGTCCTCCAGCTGTGCCAGCCGGATGTCCACAGTCTGGAGTGAAGCCTTCATGGAGTGTTCTCGTTCATTAACTTCCTCCAGCCTCATGGACATGTTCTCCACTCTGTGCCAAGAAACAGAATAAGAGTCACTTGGGTCAAGGTCCTCTGCTGAGAGACTCTGAGAGAGTCAGAAGATAAGGCCAGAAGATGGCAAAGCTGTGCTTCTCTCCAAGAGGAAATCAGCAGGGGTTATGGGTAGAGGGAGGAGCTAAAGTGGAGAGAGTGGAGGGTTATGGGTAAAGGGAGGGGCTAAAGGGAAGAGAGGGAATTTGCACTGAGGATCACAGAGTCTGAGTACTTTCGTGCTCGAAGACATTCTGGAAATGGTCTAATTCAGTGATCCAGTGGAGATTTTGTTGCTGTTGTCTTGTTTTTATAGTTTTTAGTTTTAATTTTTAAAAGGGGTCTCTAAGTATTGCACAAACTGGACTTATCTCCCTGTGATACTCCTACCTCAGCCTCCTGAACAGGAAGGATGGCAGGCAAGCTCCACCATGCCTACCATAATTCAGATGTTATTAGCTTTAAGTCTAGCATACCCTAGGTGCTGCTGCCCAGTAGTATTTTAGTGCTAGAAGAATAATAAAGATATTTTACTTTCTTAATAAAGTAAGTAATACAGTTATTCTGCTATTCTTTGGAGCCTAATGTATAGAGGGTTGATATCTGAAGGGGATAATGGTGCTGTTTTGACATGACTACATGTGACCACTGGTCTAAGGGCTGAGAAATGTCTGTGTGCCATAGCCTGGATGGCGGGGACTCTGTCTATTGCCCTTCAGGCTTAGGGTCCTATATCAGAGAAAAAGAGCCTGTGATAGTCAGAAGGGCTGAGGCCTGACAAGGGAGGTCAGCTGGACCCAGACTGGGAATCCAGAGAAAACAAGCAGGGCACACGGGGAAGAGGTTCTTCAGTTACACTAGGAAAGTTTTGATGGGAGCCCTAAAAGCAAAGCATCACAGACTAAGAAAAAGACGTAGAGCTGGAAGTCAGCTGCCAAGGGGCTGAAAAATTATATATATAATTTATTTATAATATTATACACACACACACACACACACACACACACACACACACACACACACACACACACACTCAGGGTCTTTCTCTGTAGCCCTGGCTGTCTTAGAACTTGCTATGTAGATCAGGCTGACATTGAAATCACAAAGCTCTGCTTGCTTCTGCCTCCTGAGTGCTTCCATTAAAGGCACACCACACCTTACCTGGCTCAGGAACGACTTGTAAACAATCCTCAACACTTCTCTGCACTTCTATGTAGTTGGTATGTTAAGTCTTAGAGACACCAGGAAGGGTCAGTATTAACCCATTTTCATCTGTCATTCTCGGTGTGATCAGCCATCTAACCACCCGGTACCCCAATGACGAGGGCATGGAGCAAATTGCCAGGAACTTAATGTAGAAGAAAAGCTCTGAAAAGGACCCAGAGTCAAATTCACTTTATGTTTGTTCCGCAACTAGACAAGCTTCCTTTAAACTTTTTTTCCTTGAAAAGTTTGGCAGCAGTGAGATGGCTCAACAGATAAAGGCTCTTGCCGCCAAGTCTACTGATCTGAGTTTGAGCCTTGGACGCGCACAGTAGAAGAGAGAAGCCACTCCTACGAGTTGCCCTCTGACCTCCACACATGCATGCACACACGGAGTCCACCAAGCACGTTCAGTCATGATTGTGGCCACTCAGTGTTGATTATGGTCAAATAGCTTAAGCAACAGAATGCAGACACAGGTGACAAGAATTTATGAATCAATAGGAATCCCCAAGGAGATAGACACATACACTAAGTTAAACAAAGGAGGTCATTGTGAAAATCATGATGTTATATCGAAAGAAACCTGCCTTTAGCTTTTCATCCCTCACATCTGCAGATGGAGAGTGGCTCATTTCAGATTAACGCAGGAGGTGATGACAACAGGGTACAGGGAAGATGGGAGGTGCCACATACCCATGAAAGGATAGTCCTTCTGATTTCAAATCCCTGCTCAGGTTGTATAGCACAAAGGTACAGTTATAGAATATTCTCTCTACTATATAGGTTGTGTACAATCAGAAGTGAAATGCAGCCATAAGCATCCCTACTGATGTATCTCCACATAGACACATGTGTGTAGATCTCTTTTCCTATATCTCTCTGTGAATAAGGCAGGTGATGTGAGCTACCACTCCACTCAGACTAGGCATATCCTCGAGGATACTGAGGCAGTCAATAGGATGCCCTGGTATCTTGGTAGGTACCTAATGGACCATGAGGCATTTTTGTTGTGCTTACATACCATCCCACGGCTGGAAGATGCTAGTTTTTTGATTTTCTTAGCAATGTAAAGAACCTGACAATAACCAGAGTAAAACTCAAAAACATGCAGAAGCCACAGGAGCAGAATGAGGACTGGGCTTGGGGTCTTGGGCTTGCTCAGGAGGCCATGCTGGTTCTTGAGGCCTGGTTTTCCTATTGCCCTTGAATGAGCAGGGCAAGCTTCTGCTTTGTTCAGCATTCCTAGTACCTTCTCACCTCACTCACTCTGAGAAGCCACCCTGGCAGGTCATGGGAGGGTGTAGTCCTACAGAGTTTGCTGACATGGAGTGAGAGACTGACTGGTTTCTTCCTGGGTTTCCCAGAAGGACTTGTTGACGTGGCCACAGTATATTCATGTGTGCTGGCATCTGGCCCTCTTCACCTAGATCCTCAGAAATGAAAAGCCTTCCTGGAATCTTAATATGCCTTTCCCTTCCTGCTTTTCTTGCCTCAAAGGCCCATGGTTTTTCTGAATTCACAATGCATCTCAAAGGCCCAAAGACATATGCTGAGGAAATGTGTCTCAACTATGGTAATATTCACACATGACATAATTTTCTGGAAGCACATAGTTGTATGTCCATTCACAAACAATTTTTCAGGCCTCAGAATCAGAGAGAACTCCAGAATTTCAGCTCCTTCCTGTTTGCCAGAGAACTACTTTATATCAAATCATAAATTTTTCATTTTGTAGTGGCAGATTTGTGTAAAATCTGTGCACAGCCTTAAATCGTATTAATATTGGCTTAGAACCTATGGATATAATCACATATGCCAATTATTGGCATATGTGATTATACCTATGTATATAGTCTTTTTTTTTTTTTTTTAAAAAGAGCAAGGCCCCAAAAATACAATTTATGTGATTTCTACACAGTTAATAAAGAATCTTTGATGCGAGCACACAAAGCATCATTTCATGAAAATCAGAAATGAGTCTCTTAAATCTTTCAAGTCCCCTGCACACTGACTGAAGTTTCCAGTATATTATGTCTTCTATACTATTTTACCATTTGCTCTTTCTGTCTTTATAGTATAAACAAGTTAAGGGGCGGTCACACCAGTTCTTTGTGACATTCTCTGGGTGTTCTTTTGGAAGCTAGTCCCAAACACTGGGTTATGAATATATCAGCTTGGAATGGTGGTTTTATTAGTTGATAATAACGTAAGAGAGGCAAGAAAACATGAGAATATTTGCCTAGATCTAGAACTGTTAGATATCAAAGATTCTGTCGTGTGTGTGTGTGTGTGTGTGTGTGTGTGTGTGTGTGTGTGTGTGTGTGTGTGTGTGTGTTATACCTTACTGTTGGGGGGCAGGGTCTCTCTGTGAGCCTGGAGCTCCATTTTTTAAGTTTAAGCAAGCCCCAGTGATCCTACTGTCTCTACCCCTGACAGCACCATGGTTACTGTGTGCATGAGGCCTGTCTTGTGATGTGGGTGCTGCCACTTGAACGCAGGGACTCGTGTTTCTGCAGGAGATTTTTCATATAGATTTCTTGTCTCTCAAAGCCATTTGGTAGGTGATAAATGAATCTGGATAGAAAATTTTGTATTTGCTTCTTTGTTTTTGATCTTGTTCTATATAAAGAAAACAACAAAAATAATTCTGGAAAAAAATACCAATAATTATTCTCAGTGATTGGCAGAATGCTTGCTCTCGCTTATCTAGAAGGTATGGAACACCCACATAAGGCAAGCGTGCTGATATATTCTTCTGGATAAGAGTATTCAATAGTTTATAGTACGAAACATGAACAAACCTGTTGGTGAGTCTCAGCTGGGGCTGTATCTTTCCTGCTTTATGACTGGAACTTTATGACTTTCCAGTTTCTGTTTCAAGACAGATCTGTCCTAGACTCACCAATACTTCCTTTTGTGGAAGCTTTTACTGTCTCCTGGAAAAGCTCAGGATCTTTAAGTCTGCAATTTTGATCTATGGACTAATCAGGCAACAAGCTGTTTTTTTCAGAAGGTCTGTGTTTTCTTGGGCAGTAAAGCTAAGTACAAGAGGCCTGTGTTTTGGAGATGTGAGAACAAATTCATCTGGTTGTGGTAAGATTTAAGTGCTAGCTGATAAGGTTGGGAGGCATGTCTTTAGAGTCTTGAGAGCCTGAAGGGGGTGTGGCCAGCCCCGTTTAAAAGAGACTGTTGGGATCTTGACCGCCTGTTTTGTTTTTGCTTTCTTAGAGACTGGATCATGTCTATCGCCTGGATCATTTTTTGCCAAGGGATCGTCCTAAGGTTTAACTTATAATTGTGAGTGTTAGAATATGCTCTAATAAATGCTAACCTTATATTTGGTATATTGCAAGTGAGATTTATTGCAATAGTTGACACCCAACATGGGACTTGAACCCACAACCCTGAGATTAAGAGTCTCATGCTTAAGGTTACTATCCTATCATCCTTTAGCAAAGAACATTCAGGTGTTGGATTTTCACTATCCCAGATAAACAGTTTTAAAGTAATTTATACACCCTACCATCTACCAATATTCTAAAAATATATGATATACCTTATATGTGTTGGGTTTTAGTTGTAGTTTGTGCCTTTTCCTCCCCCAGACATTACCTCATAATAATTCCTATTATATATAGTCTTAGTTTAGAACCTTCTTAGTTAGACAAAAGGGGGAGATGTGGTAAGATTCAAGTTTTAGCTGATAAGGTTGGGAGGTGTGTCTCTAGAATCCTGGGAGCCTCAACGAGGTATGGCCAGCCCCGTTGAAAAGGGCTGCTGGGATCTTGAGCACCCCGTTTTTGTTCCTGCTTTCTTAGAAATTTTATCACATCCATTGCCTGGATCATCCTTTCACCAAGGGATCTTCCTAAGGTTTAACTTATAATCGTGAGTGTTAAAATACCCTCCCATAAATATTAATCCTATATTTGGAATATTGGAAGTGAGATTTATTGCAATATCTGGTACCATGGACAGCGGTAGGGAGTGGCTGGGTGAGGCAGGACCCAGGGAACACACCTCTCTGATGTCACCCGTATCCTCTCATCATTGGAAGAGTTGAACCGATCATCCTTTTCTCTGAAATATTCTTCTATGCATTGCTCTTCAAAATCATGTACTTTCTTGAGCTCGTCATCGGTTATGAAGAGTTCTGGGGTTGGAGGGAGGAAATAAAAAAGAACTGTGAGCTGTGAGACAGAGAAGAGACCACAACATCTTGTCTGTGGCCTAATGACAGCTTTAAAGAAATCCAGGCTGGGGAAAGTCTACCAGATTCTATTGTGAGTTCCAGACAGAATCCAAATCTAATTAGGCCTCTTGGAACACAGGCTCCTCCATGAGCTGCAGAGTCACTGTGGTTTCTGGAACCCACCCGGGTAGACCTGAGTACCACAGGAGCTGGACTTAATTAAGGAAGCAACAGGATTGTGAGTGTAAGGGAAAGAAAGCAACTGGGAGCATGGGTGCTTCTTAAAAGCTCCAAATTTTCTGGGCTGTGTAGTGTGACATGCCAACCTTATTGATTAATAATCTCTGTGCAACCCCATTCTCCCTGTCTTTTTTTTTTCCTACTATGGAGGCAAGAAAGTCAAATACATACATTTCTAGTCACCTTTGAAGTTATTAGCAAACACAAGACTTGGTTTTGACCAAGAAACAAAAGAAGTCTACTGCACGGAGGGTTGGTATATTGGGAAGAGATTTTGCTCCCTAATATTTTTTTTAAAAACATGGTTGGTCTTTCTAATCTTGTTTTTTTTCAGCTTCCTTTCTTTTTCATAACTTCAGCAGAAACATTTGATAACTGGAGGTTCAGCAACTATTTTGTGACTTTGAAAACAAAATCCCACAAAAGGAAAAACTGAGCTGAAAACTAGCAGGGGTTTGGGTCTTCTGGGGTCTTTGACCTCAGTGAGCCATGGCTGAGTTTTGAACCATCCCTGGTTATGCAAGGAAAAAGAAGCCTTTTTAAACTGTGTGCTATTGTTATCCTGGTTTTCTAACAGAAGGCAAATGTCCCCATCAACGCTACAGCAACAGAAGAAGTCTGAAACTGTGAACATTTAAATGGTTTCTAGAATAGGGTTAGGGCAAAAGACTTGTGACTATTCCCCAAATCAGGATGTTTTTCTCATCTTGGACCCTTGAGATGTTATAGGGATTGGCTCATATGCTAGAAGGGATGGGTCTCAGCTCTATGGGTCTTTGTTGCCCTAGATCACTCTTCCTTGCCTAGAAACATTGGTTGGAACTTGCCAGGGGCTGTAAAACATAGCTGGAAAAGAGGCTGGGACCATAGAAAATACTGCCAGTCAGACTGCACTTCTCAAATATGGAAAGCTCCTAAGGTGAGGGACAGCTGTGCCAAGTAGAAACACCTAAGATGTGGTCGTGAAACTACACAGATCCATGAACTTCAGGGTAAAAAAAAAGGAGAAAGAGGGCATGTATAGTTTCCCTTCATGATGCCAAAGACCCATACTAACCGCTACTAGGAATATTTCTTACTTGGCTCCTTACAAATGTCTCATTTGTTATCTCTGCCTCTGTTTCTCCCCCCTCCCCCCCATGTTTTAGACATTGCTGCTCTGTGCCTGGCATTTATGCGCATGCTCTGGATGCAGATTCAGGGTCTCATGCTTGTATACAAAAGCACTTTACCGATTGGGCCAAACCCCAAGCTCCATGTTACTCTTAAAAACAACAAAACAAAACAAAACAAAACAAAAAACCCCTAAAATATTCTTTAAAAAAGACCCCTATTACTATGTCTTATTTTACCATATAACTCTAAGTTTACTCTTTCTGAGGCTTAGCAAGAACTTGGCAGTGCCTCCGGGATCTTTTAATGACAGCTACAGCCTGATGGGGAGAAAACTTCATCCTTCCCTGATGGATAGACACATGCAGGGTCTGCTTCTCTGCTCTTCACTCATCTCATCCTGTCATATTTTCAGCAAAGAAGTTTTCTGAGAAGTCTGTCACCTGCTACTTCCTGCTACATGTCCAGAGACCTGGTGACATATCCAATGCTACTCTGGCTGAAAATAAGAAAACTGTATATGGCTGGGGGTGGTGGTACCTGCCCTTAATCCCAGAACTGAGAAGGATACAGTGAATTGCTACCAGTATGGTACCAGCCTGATTTATATGGTGAGTTACAGGGTAGCCAGGGCTGTACAGTGAGTCCCTGTCTCACAAACAAAACAAATTACATATATTCTGGAGTTTGGTGGCGCTTCTCAGTATCCTAAAAATCTGTCTGGATCATTGTGGATTCACCTTTAAGGTTCATAACCTGGTCACGGTGCCTATTTTGTTTTTTTATGCTTTCTGATCCCCTAAGGTATGAGGAGCTGCATATTCCTCATACTCTGGCCTCTGTGGAGACCCATCGCTGCCAGGCCTTCCTTTCCATAATAAACTATGTTTCCATAATAAACTATGTCTCTTTAAAATATGGCACATGAAAAGTATCTCTCCTTTAAGTTTCTTTTGTTAGACATTTGGTCACAGTGATGATAAAAATAACTCACACAGCCCTCTGTCATGTACTGAATTTCCAGCCATCCTGTGCTCTCTCACTCAGCAAAGTTTTCTTCCACAAATGCTCAATACCTTATTGAAATTGACTTGGAGCCCTGACTTGACTTACAGTGCAATCTTCCTTATTATTATTCTTATTATTCAATTAATTGATTTATTTCACATCCTGACTGTAGTTTTCCCTCCCTCCTCTATCCCCTCCTCCCACCCCCCTCTCCCAGTGCAATATTCTTACAGCATTTCTTGCCTAGGATTTGACCATGCTGGCATGATTTGAGTACAAACTATTAGGACACCCCAGCTTTCTGTTTGCCTAAACTTGTATTTGAGAAGGTACTGGTAAAGGAATTCCCAGGCCTTTCCAACTGTCTGATTTGAAAGTCTAGAAAGAACTTGGGCAATGTTAGGGAGGTCACAAAGAGCTTTAGGCTTAGAGAAGCAGTTGGCTAAGGGGCTCTGGTTTTATTTGTTTTATATTTTAAGACAGGGTTTCTCTAGCTGCCCTGGCACTTGCTCTGTAGACCAGGCTGGCTTCCATCTCATGGAGATCTGCCTCCCTCTGCCTCCTAAGTGCTGAGATTAAAGGCATGTGCCACCACCTTTGGCTGGGGCCCTGGTTTTAATCCATGGGCATATGGGTATCCCATGGATGGTGGTAGATTCCTGGACCATCATCCCAGAGACTCTTGCTTTCAGAGTTAATATAGATGTAGTCTTTTCACATTTGGAAAAGCACAGTAGATTGTCTATAAGTCATTGCATTTCAGTGGCTCCTGAGAGTTGGTGCCCAGGGGGCATTTCGGAGCCTGCAGAAGCCACTGGTACTTAATATGCAGAGATGGCTCTGTGTCACTCATTCTTACACACTGAGGAACTCTTCCAGCCCAATGCCATCCAAACTTCCCTTCAGAAACACCAGACTAAAAAGTGGTGGTGGGCAGTAGAGAAGCTATTGTTCTGTTCTTTGTTTGCCACACAATCATATAGGTGCAATGTTAAAAGCGTAGAAAACCTTTAAGATCTGTAATAGCGATAGTCCCAGAGATGAGCATGGAAGAATAAAACTCAGGCCACACTGTTTAAACATGATATCTAATCTAGCACTTGGCGCATATTAAGGTGGCTGATGTGTGGCAGGATCCTTGAAAAGTAAGAAGTGTATGAAGGTGGTCAACTAGCTCTGTTTGAGAGTGTTCTTTCACTGACTAAATAGTGGCTAAGAATTCTGGCTTCAGCTCATGCTATGCTGTCTTCCGTCTAAGCATCTCATCGAGCAGGCCCCTTTCCCATTCCCCTAAATATGCAGGAAGCAGGGGAATTAAGAAGGGCAAGGGTTACACCAGCCTGCCTATGGGAATCCCTGGGAACTTCCAGCACCAGATGCTGGCTCGCCACTCACTCAGGCCATAGTCTCTTTCGTCTGGATCACTTTCATGCTTCCTCCACCGGCAACACACATGCTGGAAGATCATGGTCATGTGGCTGAAGATGATGAGCGGTGGAGGCAGAACTGGCCTCTCATGGAAAGTCATGATGAGTTGGTACCTCTGAAATTTCCATACTTGGTTGGATATTGACTTTACCTCAAAGAATGTATTGCTAAAACAGATCCAAAGAAAAATAATTACTTTTTGAAGTATCATCTCCCTCCACCTATGCTGTCCACCCATCCACCTGTATGCCTGAAGAAGTGGCCACTCACTTGAAGACAGCAATTAGGAGGTTGACCAGAAGGATGTTTGCCACCAGGAGGTAGCAGGCCATGATGGCTGGAACAATCCATGCTCCTGTCTTGCACGGGGGCAGCTGGATTGTCTTGCCATCTTCTCGGGTCTCATTTTGTCCACAGGGAGCTAGAGAAAGTGGCACAGTTAAAAAAAAATGAGAAACCATGGCAGTTTGATTTAAGAAAGAAAGAGAGATTTAAATAGAAGAAAAATACAGCCACCTCATACAGCAAAAGGCTTCAAAAAAGCAGAGTAGGAAAATGGGAGCTTCATGAATATTCAAAGGGCCACCACTGTTGAGGAGAGACTGGTCTACCTGTGTCCCCAATTTGACATCAGATTGCAAGAGATATTTAGAGCCACCTGCCTAGTCCCTCAGTCCCTTGGCCCCTAGCAGTGATGAGGGGGCATTTGGTGTTACTATAAGGCTTGGTGAGGGCTTTTGGAGAACCCAGGGCCAGAGTCCTACATCCTGGCAAGTTACTTTCAAAATGTGCTGTAGAGTCCCCCAGCGGATAGCATGGAGCCAAGCATGGCAGGCTATTGATTGGAAATTAACACCAGGGCAACTGTTAATTGCTGTGAGAAATAATCCACTGCCTCAGTCAATGATTTGCTGTCTCAGTACAGAAGTAACAGTACAGGGCAAAACCCTGGGAAGCACCTAGAGAGTTTGTCACTTGGCACCCTTGATGGATGAGGAGGATAATGGGAAATAGGTTAAAAGGGAGGGGCCACAGAGCTCACAGATACTTGTCTTTAAACAACGAGCCAACCACATTTTCATTCCAGGTATGTGCATTTCAGGGAAAAGACACAAACCCAACTGTAGCTACCAAATGGCCAGGGCAGGAGTGTTCAGGGAGATATGGAGGTGGGGATGAGGAGGAAAGCAGTGTGTGGGATTGGGTGAGCAGAAGCAATGTGCTAATGAGGCCAGCTGAGAGTTTCCAGCTAAGTGGGATGGGGTAGTCCTCAATAATGCTTTATCGTCCTGCAAAATGTGGCTTATACAGCCTGTCTTTGTTACTATTCTATTGCTGTGAAAAGATCCAGTGATCAAGGCACCTTATTAAAGAAAGCATTTGTGATGGGGCTTGCTCAATTTCAGAGGGTTAGTCCATGACCATCATGATGGGGAGCATGGCAACATGAAGACAGGTATAACCTGGACCAGTGGCTAAGTGTTGACATCTGACTCACAGACACATAGCAGACAGAGAAAGAGAGAGAGAGAAAGAGAGAGACTGGGCCTGGGCCTGGTGTGGGCTTCTGAAGCCTCAAAGCCCACCCCCAATGACACATCTCCTTCAGCACTGTCATGCCTCCTAATCCTTTCTAAACAGTCTACCAGCAGGAACCAAGCATTCAAACATATGAGCCTATGGGGGCCATTCTCATTCAAATCACCACAGAGCCCGATTTGCTTCTAGGTACAAGGGGTAGGTGAGGTCCAGCTTCCTGTCTAGTTGCTTCACATTGACCTTTGAGCAGGGTAATATTGTGTCTGTTAGCAGTAAGTAAGAACATCTTAGGAGGCCTCAGCATCTCCTATAGGCTGCTGTTAAGGATCTGGCAGAAGGGTTGGCATGGGGAATCTACATGGCTTGAGCAACAAGGGGGCCATTCTTCTCCAGAACTTTTGCTATGCCAGGCATTTCACTCTGCATGTTCTCAGCTTTAAATATGCAGGGTCACCTGGCAGCTTGAAACACTACTAACACCCAGCGCTCACCCAGGATTGAACCAGAAGCCCCATGGGGTCATAGGTATGGCATTTATTCTTAACCTTCCATGTCACTGGCTACAGAGGTTGAGTAACTGAGCTTTTTAGTTAGGCTAGAAAAGTCCCCCTTTTTGTTTTTTTTTTTTGTTGTTGTTTTTGTTTTTTTTGTTTTGTTTTGTTTTTTGTTTTTTAAATGGAAACACATCTTTGCAGCCAGCAAGGATCTTGTTAGCTTTGGGCCACCAAGATCCTGATTTTATGGCCAGGATAAGATGGCCAAAGCACATTACATTTGGCTTTATATGCCAGATAACTGAATATGGGAATGGGGTGTTTTCTAGAAGGCAGAATCTTGTTATTGACATCTGTAGTACTGAGCACCCAAGACATCCCTGTAAGAGGGTCTTGGGAGGAAATTCACCCACAAGTAATGTCCAAATTCTGCATGTGGCTCCCCAGGGCTCTCTCTTCTTACTTCTCCCTACAGACACAACCTGCACCAAGTATCTTGCAGTCTCAGCCAGCCTCTCTGTCTCTCTGATTTTGAGCCACATTGTTTCTGTTGTTTCCATATGTCCTGTTGACACTGTGATCCCATTCCCAAGCTTCTTCACCCAGGGTGTATCTCTTCTCTTTAGTGTGTGCCCAGCCTTCTGCTTTCTCTCCCTCCAGCCAGGATTGGGCCGGCCATACCCTTAGGCTCCTAACACTCCTGCTGTATGTCTCAGGGTTCTCACACTGCTGCCATTGCCCAGTTACTTGTCTGGATTATACACGAGATTCACTATGGGCTTCAAGGTTATCATCTTCCTGGCTCAGAAATATACATAGCATGTTCATATGCACCCCCAAAAGAGTCAGCGTTTGTTGACTGAGTAATGAAATCTCTTGAGCATCTGTGCTTGATCTACTGTAGTCTTGCTAGGCTGCTTCAGTTAGGCAGTTTGAGTAGATGTCAGGCCAGTTTGAGGAAGATCATCTAGAATCCACAGCAAGAAATGCAGCATAAACGAGTTAGATCTTCCCTATGACTGTGAATGATAATAAAAGTGAATCATTAAGAGGCAGCCTTGATATGGTAATATCGGCAAAGAAGCTGTAAGTGTTATAGGCAGCAGTTAGTGCAAAGCATTGCTCCACGAGGGCTTCTAATGACACCCTTGTTCTGGGTATTTGTCGGCACTAGAAAGCGCAATAACTCAAATACACAGATGTCTACCATTAATGGAGATGAACAGGGTGCCTTCCAGACCTGACAAGCAGCAGTTACTAGGAAGGATAGTAAGTTATTTTGATGGTCCTATGATACCAGCAAATTTCTGGGAAAGGCCCCAAGCATATGCACTGAGACAGCACAGGGATGGAGGTTTAAGGGTATGTCCTAATGCGGTTGCAATCACTGTCTGCCCATTTCTTTTCTTTGCACTTGTGGCCTTTTCTCCCAATGCTTTCGCAAACATGAGTTGGTCACTACTAGTTAACGAGTGGCATGTTGTTATCTCCTTCTTTGTCAATGACAGTCAGTAGAGTCCCTGCAGTAGATGTTTGTAGATTCTAACTCTCCCATAGCTACTGGCCTTTCCTTGAATAAGGGCATCCTGTTTGCTCCTGAGGACTCCCTTTGCTTTCCCCCACCCCTCACTTACAACAGAATGTAAAGCTATCAAGTAGAAATGCCTGACTGAAAGGGGATATAATAGAGAACAGAAATTAATGACCAATAAGACATACAGAAAACCAGTCCTCTCCAGTTACAGGAACCATATAAGTGTGCCTTTCTGAAGCCAGTTTTATTTAGGTCATTATTACTTGCAGTGAAGACTTATGACAGTTGGTAGGCATGGTGGTACATAACTAATCCTAGAACTATGGATCTGGACAGGAGGAGACTTGTGTGCTAGAACTTCACAGATACAGTAAAACATTGGTGGTGTATGTCTGTGGGGGGCCAGCTGATATAACTACCCTCAATCCTTCCCTGTCCATAGTCAATAAAACAAGATGTTCTTATTTAGGGCCTTGGATTAGTATAGGAAAATTGGGAGTAGTACCCAGTGACACAGCATCTGACTTGATACTGAGGCTCAATCAGTATCTAAGTTTTAGGAGCCAAAGCATAGATTCAGCTGTTCTCCTCCTTCCCAATCTGATAGAGCTGATCCTTTGCCCAACTGTGGCTTTAGAACCTGGCAATATGGACTATTGCAAAATCAGGGGTGGGAGTAGATACAAGTCTGAGGACCTGGCCAAATACTTGGACATAGCCATCTACCACTAGATCAAAAATAGCAACTTCTAGAAGCGGCACCATGGGGCAGGTGTGAGCACAGCGGGGGAATTTGACCATAACTGTCGAATCTGCACAGTTACATGAAAATTTGAAGCCCCCGCCCCGTGCTTTGTCTATGTGGGTCACACTGACACATCGCAGGGAAGAAGCTGGGAGTACCAGTTCCCACTAATGATGCATTCATAGGTGGAAATGGACAATTGGGCTTTGGAACACACTAATGGGCTAGTTGCAATCTGGCAAGCATATGTGGGCAGTGAGAGAAGCTACTGGAACAGCATTTGAGCAGTCAGAACTGCTCCTCCCATAAATTTTTATTGTAACTAAGGGGGCTGAGCATGTAGCTTATGACTAGAGTTCTTAACTAGCTTGAATAGGACCTTGGGTTCAAGTCCATCACTGAAATAGGTAGAGCGGAATCAGAAATAAGGGTCATCAGCATCCTTCCAAGAACATAAGCCCTGAGACCAGAGTTTTTTTGTCTCTTCTTCACCAAGCTGAAGAATGCTTCAGTACTACCCAACATGTACAGGTGCAGAACAGAGGACTGCAGCTAAACATGGTGATATTAGACACTCGGATGCAGTGTCATCCATTTCTCTATGTGCAAACTGATATCCAGAGCCCGAGTATCTGACCTGTTTACTCCTAGGTCTCACCAAGTGCTACTGTAACCTGCTAGTATAGAAAGTGCTTATGATAGCCAAAAACTGACAGAGAAGACATATGATTTTCCTTGTATGCTGCTGTATAATTGTCTGCTGCAAACCAGCCTTCTTACCTCATCCAGTACCCATGGCCTCTTATTTTCTCCCTTTCAGCCAAGATGTTACTTTGGAATTCTTCTCTAGAGTAAACTCTTGGAAGTATGGTCAATGAATGAACTGTAATTCGCACAAGACAAAGGACCATCTTTAGCCCTTTGTAAAATGGGCTCTTCTAAGGCTCTCACTCAAGTTCACAAGGTTTGGTTGACCCTTGGCCTATATTCCAGCTGCCCAGGACCTAAGAGTGCCACACTCAGACACCCTTCTTATTCTAGACATTTCTGATGTGCGACTTGGACTTTTTCCCATACAGCACAGGCCCTGAGGACTTGACCCTGCACTCTGTCAATTAAAAAGGGCAGCTTTAAAGTGGATGGTTCTTCAGAAAATATTAGCCCCAGTTCTTTCTCTGAGCCCCTCAGACGTGTAGACAGTGGGCTTGAACTGAGCATCCATGGAAGGGATGGTCTGTGCCAGCCTCCACCAGACGCTTTACATGGCCCTTCCTCCCAGCTCTCTAAGAAACATGTTGTTCTTAGCCAGATGTGGGGGTACACAGCTGCCATACCAGCACTTAGAGGTAGAGCAAGAAGATTGGAAATTCATGGCCAAACTTGGCTATGTCATGGACACTTTCTCAAAAACTAAAAACAAAACGAAAGTACCCTTGCTTTACAGTTGAGGGGAAGGATGCCTTTCTCAAGGCTGTGCAGCTAAGGAGCTAACACTACATTCTCTTTACCCAAAGCATGCTGAGTTCCCACTGAATGCCATGGCAATCTGTACTGGCAATGCAGTTATGAATAGTGAAGAAATGGTTCAACCTCCCTTTGATCTCTGACCTGGGCATATCCACTCTTTCTCATGTAGCTTCGCCAACATGTCAACACTAGTGACTGCATGCTTAAATGCTTAAATGCTAGGTCTGAGTGCAAGGTGTGCTCTTTATACAATTTTGACATAACCGAAGGCCAGAAAGCTTCAACACCTGTCAGCGTCTCAGAAGAATTCGGAAAGAACAATGAAGCCATCCATTCAAGCCAGACAGATGAGAGTCTCTTCTGTCAGGGCCTCTGAGGAGGAAAGATGAGGGGGAGCCTCACAATTTCAGACAAACGAGGGGACTTTTTAAACACCTGGTTTGTGTTGTTGTTTTGTTTTTTTCTCAAATTCTTACTTACATGAGTTAACTAGCCCAAACTGTTCAGATGAAGGAACAGGTGACAGGGACACTTTCAAGGTCATAACACAGAGAAGGAGAGCAGGTTCATAAATAGGAAGAGGCACTGATGTTCCCCAAGTTTAGACACTTGCCTTTTATGTTTGTCCCCCCTATAATGTTCAGGGAAAAACCATTCATCGATTCAGTATGCATACCACATTGTTCCCTCAAAATCAGAAATACTTAAAATTAAAGGCTGACCGATGTTTGAAATGACTGACACTACTCTTAAAGATAAGACAGAGCTATTTCTTAAGGACTATCACTTCCTCTCATGTCTGAAAAAAAAAATTCTGAAAACTTAATCCCAAACCGTAGACAAGGGAATAAAGAACTTAGTTAAATATCTAACTTTTTAAAATTCTATTTTATTTTTTAAGAAAACAACTTTCAACTAAAAATCTGTTTTAAGGGCTGGCAATATGACTTAGTGGGTAAAGGCGCCTGTAGCCAAGCCTGATGATTTAGGTTCTAGCCCATGGAGGAAGAAGAGAACTGTTAAGCTGTCCTCTGACCTCCACACATGTGCTCCACGATCCACACTCAAGCTCTCTGCAGTAAATAAATGTAATAAAAACAAAAACAAAAACAAAAATCCACTTTGGAAAGACAAGAAGAAGAGAATGGTTCTATTCCTGTGGTTGTTTTAAAGAAAATGGCCTCATAGGGAGTAGCATGGTTAGGAGGAGTGGCTCTGTTGGATGGAGTAGGAGTGGCTTTGTTGGAGGAAGTATGTTACTGTGGGGTGGATTTGAGGTCTCCTTTGCTCAAGTTGTGCTCAGAGTAGCACATAGGTTGCTTTTGCTGCTCGTTGATCAAGATATGGAGCCCTCAGATCCTTCTCCAGTGCCATGTCTGCCTGCACACCACCTGTCATGGTAATGGACTAAACCTCTGAAACTGTAAGCCAGCTCCAATTAAAAATTTTCCTTTATAAGAGTTACCATGGTCATGGTGTCTCTTCCCAGCAATAGGGACCCTAAGTAAGACGATCAGTTTGACTGGAGTGTGATGGCCACAGTCCTGGCACCTGCTCTGAACGCTAACTCTCAGAGAACTGCCCTTTGTCCTTTTTTTTTTTTTTTTTTTTTTTTTTTTTTTTTTTTTTTTTTTTTTTTTTTTTTTTTTTTAAAATAACGTAACAGTCTTCAGGATGAAATAATTGAAGATGCTTCTCTTTATACTGATACCTCTTTCCAGATTTTTACTTATTTAGAGGTCTTAGATTGTGGTAGATGTAGGTGGAAGCTAGGGGCATTTTGTATTGTTTGTAGCAGATGACAGTGTCCTGTGTCGTCAAGGACAGAGTTACAAAGGTAAATGTAAATGAGACTGAATCCTATACAGAGGCACCATCAACTAGTTTCTACCTCATTACTTCTTTTGTGGTTGACACTTTTCCGAGTCCCTACTCAGCTGCTGAAGTTGGCTGGATACTGCCTGGAGTCCTGCATCTGTGAATGAAGGGAGTTAGACTTTCCCCAGAGAGCGGCACCTCCACAGGTTGGGGAGTCCACGATGAGTTTAGGGTATGAGAGAACAGAGCATTAAACAGCCTTGAGTCAGACGGTAAGAAAATGACCTTTTCAAGACTCACTCAATCCTTCCTGACTTCATGAGGAAGACACTGTCAGTTTGAGAATAATGTTTGCTTAACTCATTCCTCACTAGCTCCCTTTCCAGTAAAGTCGAGGCAGGCTGAAGCATGTGCCAAGAATTCCACAATAGCACGGTGTTTTCCTTTTGTTTCTTTTATGGTTATCTTCTACTTACATCAAATCATAGTCATTTTCAACTTATGGCCATGATATAATTGTTTTAAGTAAATTGAGTTTTAAAGAGTTATTCATTTGAAAAAATTACAAGGAACAGAACAGAGATCACAGAAAATATGGCTGATTAAATGTTGAGAAATACTGTTAGATGATGTCCACACTTCATCTGTTCCTAACATTGTATTGCTCCATGATTCCAAGAAAAGTCATGAGGCCCTTAAGCTTGTACCACCTAGGTACCCGTAACACAATCTTTAACTCTTTAGGGCCACCCTGGTATGTAGTCACTGGATAGTAGCATAATTTTAGCTTTGAGCCATTCCTAATCTATTCCAATTTAATGACTTAGAAAGCAGGATGTCCCAAACCTAGGTATATTGTAGGTATGTTGAGGGGTGTTCTGGGGGGAAATGGGAAGATAATCCAATTTTTTAAAAAATATCTCAGTGCTATGTTCTTGCTAGTCTACATCTAATTTGTCTTTTTTTTTTTTTTCCTGTTTTTAGAAAGAGCTTCAACATTCCAACCTTGGTATTTCATTGTTTTGGTTTAGGAATTCCTATAAGAAAGTTGCATCATAGTCTCCCTAGGGAAGGATAAAGATATATAGGAGGCTGTTGGTAGAGCTACTGAGTTAGAGTTAAGATACAGCGGGCACATTGCTTCAACAGCCCCAATTTACCTCACTCCCCGTATCCATGCTCCTTTGTCAAGTGACTGTGGAGTTCTCATTGCATGTGTGGAATCTGTTTCGTTGACCTTTGTTTCTTAATTTGGCCAGATTGGTGAATACAATATTTGTCAATACAACCCACGGAGAAAGGCCCTTGTATGTCTCTGCTTCTATTCTGCAGCCATCACCATAGCAGACATGTTTATGCCAACTAGTCAGAGGCCAAGACACATGCACATGGAGCCTCTGCTCTTACATGCTTCTGTTGTCTGAGTTGATACTGTTATGGATCAGCTGATAATTGATCCTCTGGCAGCCAGGGCAACAATAAACATTTTTTAGTCAGTCTACAGGTTTGTGAACTCAGTACTGTGGGTTGAAGCCACGGAGTTTGGGATGATTTGTCCTGCAGCTCAATTGAGTCTACAGATACTTTTCCCTATTCATTGTGGGAAGTCCTTTGTTTACCTTTTTTCCTCTGATAAAAATAAATTGAATTCTTTTCTCCCCTCTCCCCTAACACCTCTAATATAGTCACAGCATATCTAGGTTTAGGACATCATGATTTCTACATCAATAGACTAGTTAATCGATTTCTAAATATCTCAAAGCTACAACTGTCTGAACAATTCAAAGCTAAAACTTTGCAAATAAAAGGTGACTATAAGCCAGGATGGCCCTAAAGACTGTGTCACTCATGGCACCCAGATGGGGGAGGCTTAAGAACCTTTCACCTCTAATTCGGGTCACAGCTGATTAGACCACATACTATTGCTGCCCAGTGGCCAGTGGCTAGTCAGATTTGGTCTTCAGACATTAATTTGCAATGCAGAGATTTCAGCTAGACAGTGGCAGACACTTAATTGAAAAGACAGGTAGAACCAGGCCAATTGATCCCAAAAGAGTGAAGCAACTCATCAAAAAGGGGAAGAGGAGGAGGGAAGGGATGAAAGAGAGAGCCAGAGAGGATGAGACATACGACATGGACAGAGGCTTGAGAGATGAGCAGATGGCAGAGGCCATGTCTTCCAGTTCCATTATAAAGCACTGCAAGCTACAGTTCCTGTCTCCAAATGCCTCCGTGTGCCCTCTTTTGGGCGCACAGTCAATCTTCTTTCATTCAGGTTGGTTTGAGTGGTTTTGTTTTCTTGTAGCCAGTGTTTTTCTCTGTGTTATTAGTGTCTTAGGGAGAACCAGCTAGTAGAATGGGATGTTTTCAGAGAGTTTCCCCTCTGGACAGTGGGGATTCCAACAAAATGGGAGAAGTGGTCCTCAGAGGTTGGGAAGATATAAATAAATATTTTATAAGTCACAGTTCTACTGAGGGCTCACATCAGCATCACACACACACACACACACACACACACACACACACACACACACACACACACACGAGAGAGAGAGAGAGAGAGAGAGAGAGAGAGAGAGAGAGAGTTTTGATATGAACCTAAACAAAATAGAATCAGACAAGCTGCTGCTTCTTCAAACCAAAACCATAAAAATACAGAGACCAAGTATAACAGTTAATGTTAATTATAAACTTGATTGGATTGAGAAATGCCTACAAAGTCAGCAGAGCCCACATTTGGGGATATCACTTAAGAGTGCAGTTAGGATGTGGAAATTCTGACTCAATGGGTGTAGGAATCCCTGATGGTTCATGATCCGATGACAGTAAGGGTGTGCAGGAAAGGTGGGAGGTAAGGACTTGGGTGGTGGAGCAGGACACTAGGGGTGCATCCTTCGGGGCTATCTCTTATGCTGGTTCCCTGCTGTATTTCTCCTCTGCTCCCATCCTTCATGAAGTGAAACAGCTTCGTTACCACATATTCCTCCAGCCGTGATGCTCTGCCCAAAAGTGTGGGGCCAATGACCATGGGAGTGATCTCTCTGAAACTGCACACCAAAATAACCTCTTTTTGTTAAGGTGTTTCTGTCGGGTAGTTTACAGTCACACAAGTATAAGCAAGAGATCACAGTTTGCTTCTCTGGATTTGTGCACTGCTGTCACCTCTACATGGTAATGTTTTGAATTTCTCACCATCCTTCTTCCATTTCCCAAGCAGCAGGGTTACAAGTGTGTGCTACAACACACATTTATATTCTCTTGTCATTTGTTTTATTTAGACAGGGACTTACTATGTAGCCCTGGCTGGCCTGGAACATGCTATGTAGACCATGCTGGCCTCAAACTCTTCAAGTTACCACTTGACTTTGAGGGCAGGAGATGGTATCTCTCCTATTATTAGGTACAAGGAAACATTCCATTCTCATGGCCTTGGCCATGGAAAACTTTTTCCTGAAAGGCTATACCAGCTCAGTCTGCATGCCACATAGGGAAATATGTGTGTCACTTTTTTTTTTTTTTTAAAGGGATTGCATGCTTTTTTAGAAACCCATACATCTCCAGTGAGTTTGTGTTCATCAAGATATCTGAAGAAGGATGAGCCAGAGCCATTTTCAAGAGGGACTGTCCTATAATAAAGAAACTAGTAACAGAACATCAGGGCTGTTTGTGCCTAGAGGAATCAGTCAGCGAGCCAGATGGCACATCTTTGCCTAGATGCACCTTAAGGGGACATAAGGCTGTAACAGCACCACAGAAATGATCCATGGCTTCCATTGACTCTCACCAGACTGTGCTTGAGGGGTATCACATTCATGGACATAAGCTATATGGCCCCTAACATTCAATTTATGTGCATAAGCAAACTCAAGTTCCTGCAGACATTATTTACACATTCCCTGGTAAGAGACAATGCAGGAAAGCCATCCATTCTCACAGCTCCTACCTGGTTCTCATCCTATGGCATACTTCCCTCTGCATGTCCTTTGCTCTCTTTCTGAACTTCAGATGCCAAGCTCAATCTCCTGTCTCTTCACCCCTGTTTCTTCTTACGACTAGAGCTGTTCATTCTCCAACTGATGATGCTTCAGCTGTACAGAATCCACATAGTATGCAGTTCACGTTCTGCTTTGCACCCAAACAGCTGTTGGGAGGCTCAGATGCCAATGCCCAGCACTAGCTCTGATGTTTGGAATAGACATTCAAAGGTAGGCTTAATACAACACCACTATTATTATAATAAAATAGGTGACAGGAAACCTTTATACACTGGACCATCACTGATATATATCATTAAAATAAACATTTTTATCTTTATGGGTTTATCTTTTAAAGTAATAAGCCCAAGTGCCCACTAAGTGGAGTTGTGGGGGAAAGGGGAAGTGGAGGGAGGGCCTTTTGCTGTTTATTTGAGCCTATCTATTCATAACAATCACCCCATCCTACATTCTCTGTTTTGATAACTGTCACTGGTCTATCTCATTAAATCATTTCTTGAAGTTACTACCCATGTTGAGTACCAGATGAACTGTTTATTTAATTACTTTTTAACAATAAAAACTCAGGAATCAGTGTCAGGGTGAGGATCTGCATGATCAGAGAAGCAGCAGGGAATTGTCCAGTGATCTCCTCCCCCCCCTCCACACCCCCTTCTTCCATCCAGAAGTGTCAAGTAGTAGCTGGCTCTGTCCTGATTCTAAACTAACATTATTGTCAGTCTTTGGATCATCAGAATGTAATCAAAATATCACACAACAAGGTACTGTCTTGGGCAGGTTTAGGTGGAACCCTCAATTGGCCATTGTTACTGTGTATGTTTAGATCCACTTAAAGGTCAGAGCTTCAGTGTCTCCATCTTAAAGCCTGAGATAATGATACTATCAATGACATTATTAATAATGATGTTGATAAATGCCTAACTTCCTTGGCCATTCAGCTAAGAAGTTTTCATAGAGCACCTGTGGGAGACCGGCTGGGGATATGCCAGTGAAGAAAGCCCTGGAGACCTCTATTGTTTGATTGCCTGTACTGGGGAGGCTGTGCGGAGGGGCAGAGATCATGGGGAGTGTTTGAAAAAGAAACAAGAATATAATGAATGAGTGAACTGAGCAGTGTGTAGAGAGCCAATTGGTACTGAAGCAGGAAGGCTCCGGAGTGTGTCCAGGTGGCCAAGAGACCACACTGGGAGAGCGTGATGAGAACAGAATGGTCTCAGATGGGGCTGTTGGCTGAGAGGTGCTAAGGAAAGGCTGGTCTACACAGCAGGCACTGCTTAGCAAAGGCTCTGGGGTGGAAGCCTGACTGCTGTGTGCTGTGAGCTCAGGAAGGTCCCTGTGCCCAAAGCCACGCTGGGAGAGCAGCTGGAGAAGAGGAAAGAATGGGGGCAGAGAACATCACGTGGGGCCTCTGGAGAGACCTCAGAGAAACAGGTTCTGAGGTGACAGGCATGGGGACAAAGCATTCTGTATTGTAATCCTGGGTTTAATTCAAGTAACTGGCCAATTTCCCTGTCTCCACTCATGCCTCTGCCTGTTGGTTTTGCAACTCTAAATAAGCCATTATTTTGGGATTTTTATTTTCTGGTAGTTGCTATGCCCTTAATGAAATAGGGGGCACCTCTGCACTCAGCAGGGAGCACTGATGGCAGTCGTGTTTTGGTAGCCTGTAGTCTGCAAATATCACTCATAAAAAGGAAGGCTAATGGCAGGTGGCAGCTGGGCATGGTGGCACATGCCTGTAACCCCAGCACTTTGTAGAAGGGTTTCAAGTTCAAGGGCAGTCTTTGACTTTGAAGGCAGCCTGGTCACAAAGCCAGACACTGTCTCAAAACAAAACTGGAATCTCAAGCAGAGGACAGAAGCAGGGCTCACCAACTGTCTCTCAGTCCCACCCACACAGCTCACCCCAGCTTTTGGCCAAACAGCAGCCCATGGGAGGAATGTTAATTTCTAATCAGGTTTGAGCAGAAGTAAGTTTTACATCTAGATGACAACCTCACAGCAAGAGGGAGAACAGGGTTCTCATTGTTGACAGCAGGGCCCAAACCTAGGCTTCCTCTATGTTGCTGTTTTCCACTGTGGTGCTGCTCAGCATCCGCTGTTCAGGGCACCTGCTGTGCCAAAGAACAATAAACTCAGGTATAGGCAAAGCCTCTCACTCCTGAAGTGCCTTAATCTTTGCTGAAGCCGGGAGACCAACAACCAATGAGAAGCTGGAGCCAGCAGAGGGGCTGGAAATTCTCTAGATGGTTTGACTCATCCTGTGACATACATGAGAAGGACTTAAATTCCTATTTGACTTCCTCAACAAAGATAATTTAAAAGATAGAAAGTGGAAGAGATGATTTACAGAAATTATATGTTAATATATTCAACGTGGTTGGTTACATTCCCTAAGAACACTGGAGAAATGAGTTAGCTTCACTTGGCCGTTGTAAAAGCACCCCAGCTTATACAGCGGTGGCATTGGAGAGCTGATCGGTATTGGTTCTTTAAAACCCTGGCTGACACGGTTTTAACAAGCTAATGCTTCATGTGGCTCCCCTCCGAACAATAGTTGACGAACAGTGTTTCCTTTGGCCAAGTTGGTCTGAATAGAGCTGTGGGAAAAATCCTAAAACTGAGCCACAAGCAGTGTAAAAATTGGCCGGTTTCTAGGTTCTGCACAGAAAGGAAACAAGTTGGCCTTTTTGGGCTGCTGTTCCTTGCCTCCTCCCAAGACAAAGGCTGTTTGCTGCGTTCTCACAGAATGGGACTCGGGGAGTGGAGACTTGTACAGCTGTTTAGAAAAAGAAGGGTAGTGAATGCTCAGGTTCTGTGCTATATTCCCAGCGATGGGACAAACACGCAATACAAGCAAATGTGACAGAGACTGGAAAGAGACGCTAGGGAAAGGAGGGCTGATGCTCACTGACAGGAGGTAGGGTGACCCCGTGCATGCATGATCGCAGTTAGAACTCCACGTGAGACGAACTCCAAGTAAGGTGATATAAAGCCAACGTCCAGTGACACGAGCGTGTAAACTGGGCTGTGGTGGGACGTGCTGACTTGCGAAGGTATGAGGCCAATGGGTGTAACTTTTCAAGGAACGGAGTTGACACAGTCTCATGAAGCATGTTCCCAGCTCACAGGCAAGAAGGCCCTGTGAAGATGTATCTGGCATCTGTATTTACAGCCGACCTGCGGAAGGGCCCAGCAGGTTGGTTCTAGGACAGTGCTTCCCCATCTGCTGACACCATTCTATAAAGGGATCAAGGTCAGATAAGAAATAGAAAGTGGACTAAATCTAGCAAGGAACATTTTGGAAGTTCTTACCCATTCACTTACTTAAAGAAAAAAAGTTTGGCTTACCCAATACTTATTAAGTACTTGTTCTGTCCTGGGAATTGTCTTGTATGTTTTATAAATTTCCACTAAAAAATGAGAGAAAACACATGAGGTATGCACTTTGATTGTGCCTATTTTAGAGATGACTACACTGAGGCAAAATAGCTCACTAAGTAACTTGTCTAATGACACACAGCTAAAAGACCTGAATTCAGAACTAAGTTTCTATCTTTAAAACAAAGCAAAAACCAACCAACTAAACAAACACCACAACTGAGACTCAGTCTGTATCCCAGGCTGGTCATGAACTTGATCTTCTTGCTTACAGGCATGTGCTATCATGCCAGGTTCTATTATTTAAGGGTTTTTGTTTGTTTGTTTGTTTTGAGACAAGGTTTCTCTTTGTAACAGTCCTGGCACTCATTTTGTAGACCAGGCTGATTTCCAACTCACTGAGACCTATCTGCCTCTGCCTTCCAAGTGCTGGGATTAATGGTAAATGCTACCACCGCCCAGCTAAATTTTAACATTTTAGCTACTATACCACGCTACTTTTAATAGTGATTTTTTTTTTTTTTTAAAGATGGGTTTTACTATGTAGCCCTGGCTAACTTGAAGCTCATTATGTAGACCAGGCTGGCCTTGGACTCCCAAAGATCTACCTGCCTGTCTACTGATTAAAGAAAGGTATACACCACAATGTTTGACCATTGCAGGGTTCTTGAGGCTCATTTTAAGGGAGGGTGGGCTGATGTGCTAATGTCTGCATTCCAGATTTCTTGTGCTTCATCCTTATGTTTGATAGTTGATGCATGACTATCAAAGAGTGACATTTACAAATAATATATTTTTTATTTGTAAACTTATAGGGTAAGTCTGACCATAAGACATTTTGGCTACTATGCTTACTTTCAAACTGTATCTATGTAGAGCATACATTTGACAAATGGAAAGTTGGTCACAAAATGCCAAATTTTCCTCTTTCTTTTTTGTTCAGCAATTCCTTAAGAAATGGAGCCGACTGATAGGGACATACTGTACAAGTACAGATTATAAAGTGTTTATATGACTACCTAGTCCATAGACTTGAAGACCTCTTTAGGCATTTATCCTGGGATCTGTCTCTGATCCATGGGAACAGAAGACTCTTTATTACACTGGATGGTGCAGATGGCTGCAAGGGTAACCATTCTGCCTGGGCATAGATGTTTAGGAACCTATTGACTGACAGCTTCACTCAGCAGGTTGGGTTCACAGGAGGGACTCAGTTGAGAAGAGGTTAAGAACCAGTTACGGCAGGGCTTATATAAGCAATGGACAAAGCACAAATCTTGTTTTGCTATCTATCATGAAGAATATTCTATTATTTCATGTTAGTAGGTGATTGAAGGGACCGGCTCCATCGATGGTTGTCATGGATATGCACTGCTCCAACTGCTCCCAGATTATAATAGAACCACTGATTCTGAGTTTAGGAATGTCAAACAAAGAGATCTGGCTTTATCAAACAGTGCAATTCTATGTATCAGCATCTGAGCATAACCAAGATGCTCACAATCATGTCTATAGCTTTAGAATGCAAGAGATGGATTTGCTGTAGAAAATGCTCCCACTAATGGCAGGTATATGAGATCAAATGCACAAATCAGTGCCAATAAGATCCTTGTTGTGATGCTCTCTCATTTAATTAATTTATATTTAGACCATAGATAAAATTATACAAACATACACAGCCAGCCTTGTTTATGTCTGTCTTCTCCTGACTCTATGAACTGATTCAGACCTGTGAGCAAGGGACATGGAACATAGTCTGTCCTATTTTGAGATTTAAAAAGGCACACTGCAGAATCTTTCTGTTCTTGTGTGCATTTGGTGGTCTGAACTACTTTTGGCTTAAAATTGGAGCTACTTTGGATTCCAGGCCTCTGTGTTTGTATAGATCTTCTTGCTATGCAGTCTGTAGCTAGGCTAATTTCAGATGTGTGCATGTCAAAATCATGAATTGCACTTGAAAAATTCTATAACCCAGCATTTTGGCTCACTTAGATATATCTGACAGAATTAGTAAATTAGTTTTAGGTCACGTTATTAAATGATAGTTTCAAATGTACATTTTCTGGAGAGCAATGTTCAGCTACTTTTCCCTTTCATGGTGAGCATCTTGGTGTAAATCAAGTCAATTGGATATTAGATTATGACACCCTGTACTGAAAACAGAGCCACTGAAAGAACACCCACTGGCTGACCAGAAAACCACTCAAGAATAAGCAAAAGACAGAAATTTCAAATGCAATACTCACTTCCAAGCATCTCCAGGATGGGAGCACTGGCTTAATTTTAATTGTCAATCATCCAACTGTTCACAGTCTCTTCTTTTTATTTTCATCCACCCCCTCACGCATTTCCTTGCTCTCCTATGGTTACACTGAGATAATCTGCCACCTCCCCAGAATATTATCAGCCACTATGAGATGGTAACTAAATGTGCCTCCCTCCTGTAATCCCCCACCAGATTGCAAGTGTGGTGGGAAAAGCCTCTACTCTCCAGATTGTGCATCCACAGGGAAAACTTGCCTCTTGCCTCAGTTTGAATCCTGCCATCCCTCTAAACACTAAAAGACAGATGATACAAGATCCAGGACTTGGAAACCAGTGAGCATACCTAGAAACCCAAGCACTGCCATTTGTAAGGAGTCCTATGGCAGGACACATAAGTTCCCTGGCACCGTTGCTTCAGTTGTCAGTGGGTTATAATTAGAGCTATGTGTAAAGTTTTAAGTATAGAGTCTAGCAGTGCGTACTCAGTAAAGTATGAGAGGCTTTAGAGCTTGGAGATCTCAGCCCAGACATCAATCCAGCTCTGTCCTTCAGATAGTGGTGTATCTTTCTTAAATTACTAATTAGGCAAAAGTGAACCACTAGAATCTCTGACACAGGCTACTATTGAATAACAAAATTGGCCATTTCCCTATTTCCTTGAGTTCAACAAAGACAGTCATATTCTTTGTGTTTCAGCTCCTTAACTCGTTAAAAATAGGCTCATTAGTACTATGTCATAGGCTCTTCATGGGTATTAAATGAATTATCATCCATTAGTGTGTGGGGGTGGTGCTTGCTTGGCACAGAGAGAGTGCTATTGTGACTGGCAAGATGACTGGTGGATAAGGGACTTGCTGTTTGCCACACCTGATGATCTGAGCTCCAATCCTGGCAACCACATGGTAGAAACAGAGAATCAACTTAAAAAACTTTGTCTCTGAAATCCACATGTGCACTATGATGCACATACGTGAACATGTGTACACACACACATACTCTTTAATCATGTGTAGTGTGTGTGTTGCTGGGAATTGGTCTAGGGCCTCCTGTAAGCTAGGAAAGCACTCTGTCACTGATTATATATAATATTATACATGTTAGTATATTATATATATATTATTATAGTAGTAATATAACTATTAGTAACATAAGCTGCTGTTGTTATGTTTGTTACCCTTAGATAATTACTGTTCAACTCACACTTTTTATCAAGAATTGTCTCTGTAAGAGCAACAATTACTGTGTCATCTCTCCAGCCCCTATTTATTTATTTGAGCTAGAATCTCATCTAGATTGGTTTCAACTGATTTTGTAGCTAAGGGTGACTTTGAACTCCTGATAACCTGCGTCCATCTCCTGAGTGCTGGGATTACAAATTCACACCATTGTGCCTGGCTTCACACTAAGGGCATTTATTTATTTACTGAGCATAGGCTAAGCAAATATTCCACCCTTGAGATTTATCCTTAGCCCTTCACCAATGATGTTGTCTTTAATAAAACTGCATCATTTAACAAAATATAATTTTCAGAGCAGAATTCTCACATGATAAATAACCAAGAGCCTACCTGGAAATTGTAGCTAGATCCCTACAATAGCATCATTCTGGACACTGGACAAACTCTTTCAGTTCTCAACCTCATCAGACCTGACATCTCTTTTTCATAATAGCCAGTATCTAGCATCTCCTTTACTCTGCTATGGTATAGTTTACCTGTATACATAACCATGGGAAAAATCAATATAATGCCTTTTTGTTTAAAGGAACACAAGAAACAGAGTGACAAACATCTGAACTTATAAATGCTTAGGCATAAGTATTCTAGATGCTGCTATGAGGCAGTTGTGTTTGACTGGGGCAGACACAAATGTAGGTGGTTGTAAGGTTCAAATATAGTGAATGCTTTGTCATGAGATAGTTGATTTTCCAAGAGAGTGAACCACCTTAGAGAAAGTTCCACAGCAAACAAAATGCTACCTCCCTTGATTTTCATGGTGATTTTATAACTGGAGAAAGCATGATTTATTAAGAACAGGCAAAATGTTGTATTAGTGTATTTAAATATAGAGTTAGGTCCAGATAATTATAACCAGGTTTTTCATCACATGATTATTTTCTGGAATACGAAAAATCTGTAGACAGAACAAGGCTTAATTGTTCAATCGTATCCCTCTTAGAACTGGCAAGAAAAACACACCAAGATTTCTAAGACACATTTTCCAAAATATAGAGGAGATGTTGCCTCAGTCAAGGTCAGCAAGAGCAAAGTTGAGTTCAGTCACTTCGTTTTGCAGGAAGGTACTAGGCTAGGTTCATAACGTGTGCTCATTAGGACAAAGCTGAACTAGAAGTCAAGTTGGATCATCAAATATACTGGGAACTTTTGAATCAGTGCTATAGTGGTGGTCAAATCATACAAATCATACCCCACACACACACACACACATACATACACCGGAAGTACTCACCATCACTTTCACCCTCCTCAATGTCCATATTATCTCTGTTCTTACACAGGTCCTAGGTTTTTCATTTCTAGGTTTTACACTGAACAGAGAAGTGAGTTCAAACCTTTATGCTGCCTAAAAGGCCCATAACCTAACCTAGACCTTGTCTGCCTTTTTAGTTTTACTTAGTGTCATTTCCTCCTTACCCAGCCATGCCCCTACCTTGTTGGTGTGTTATCAAGATCCCAGCAAGACTCCCTCTCTTTCCTGCTTCAAAACCTTTGCACAAATAGTTTTACCCCTTTGGGTTATTCTGACAGATTCCTGTGCATTTTGCATAGCTTGGCTTAGAAGCAAGCCACTTCCTCAGAGAGCTTTTCCTGGCTCTACTGTGTCCTTTTAGAGGTTTGCATAGCACCCCATCTTTCCTAATCTCAGACGTACAGGACTCAAGCTTATATATATTTTTTTCATCTTACATATATGGATGTTTTTCTGGCATGAGTATCTGTGTACTACATGTGTGCTTGATGCTCACAGAGGCCAGAAGAGGGTGTCAGATCCCCTGTAATAGTTACAGACAGCTATGAACCACCGTGTGGGTGCTGGGAATCCAACCTAGATCTTCTGGAAGAGCAGCCAGTGTTCTTAATCACTAAGCCATCTATCGAGCCCAAGCTTATGTTTTTATGTATGTGTTTCTAGGTTTATTATCTGATACTTCCACGAGGCTGTGAGTCCGAATGAGAGGAGGCAGTGGCGGCAGTTACTTAATCAGCTTCATGCATTACGAGCACATAGCACAGAACGGCTGGATCCAAGAGTGGATGAGTCATTGGGTCAATTGCCCAGAATGACCTTCAGACTGGCTGGAAAGCAAACACATGGCAGAAACAAGCAGGACTTTTTCCTGTGATGAAAACATCATAATGCATTGGTTCTAACTTGTCTTCGAGAGAGGCATGCTATGTGAATCAGCTTGTTTTGGCTCAGTTGTTTTACACATGGAATAGAAGCACCTCACTATTTGGATGAGTTAAGGCTCTCCCATCTGTCTGTAGCTGGCATCCCTGCTGGAAGGAGCTGGAAGAAACAGCAGCATTGCAAAGTTTGACTTCACAGGACTCAACCCTACAAGTACCCTTCTTCCTTTCAATGTTATCACCTGTTCTATTATGTTTCTGGCCCAGACTTTCTGGCTTAGCCTGGTGGCCCAGACTTTCAGATCCATAGTCCCACAGTCCCACTGATACACAGAGACTCTTAATTGTACGCTGATTGACCTGGGGCCCAGGCATATAACTTGCTAACTCTTTACCCTTAATCTAACCCATGACTCTTATCTTGTTTAGCCATGAGGCTTGGTACCTTTTCTCAGAGCAGCATTTCAACTTCTTTCCTCTGCATCTGTTGGCATCTCATCGTAGTGTCTCTATGGCATTTCTCCTCTGTTCTTCCAGTTCCCACAGTTTCCTTAGTCTGGTAGCTCCACCCACACACTTCCTGTCTGCCTTTGGCCAATCAGCGTTTTTATTAAACTAGTAGGTGGGACAATTATTTACAATGTAGAAACACATAATCCCACTACAATCACCAGTGTCTTATCCCTTATCCCTGCATAGCTTGGCACTATTTTGTTCTTTTCTCAAACTTTTGCCCTTGGGTATCACTTTTATTAACCTGGCACACCTTCACATCACCAACATGATTACTCTTGTCTTTCTTTAAATGCAGGCTTTGACATCAAGATAGCAAAAAAATGGCAATATGTATGAGCTCCTTGGTTTATGAGCTCATCGTATTCACTCTACAAGACATGCTCTCATACTTAGCCACATTGCTGTGAGGAAGTCCCAAGGCAGACCCAAACACAGTTTTAATAACATGCTGAAAGTCACACCTGATTCTGTCATGGACTGTCCCTGTCATACTAGAGCAATCTGTTTATAACCTAGTTCTCTAACCACCACATGCCCATCATGAATATGAACTGCTTAGGGTTAGGGGAAGCAGGCTTAGGGCTAGGGTAAGCCTTCCAAATATAAACTTTGCTGTAAAAACCTTCCCTAAGTGTGCTGCAATACAGCATTGCCGGCATCTCAGAGCACACTTTTTAGTTGCCTCTTCCTGAAAGTACTTATCTGCCCCCCTCCCCAGGCTATTTCCTTTTCAAATACTGCATTCTTGTTGACATTACCAGGATATTCACTGTTTTGATGGTGGATGCTATTTTATATCCTTATAAAGATAGCCAAGACTCTGTTAGGCAGTCCCAATATGTTTTTTCCATGTTGGAGTGTCTAAGTTATCCCTGATGAGGGCTTCTTAATGAATCTAAAGTTTCACAATTCTAGAATGACAGCCACTTTCAAAGAGGCCAAAAGATGACTCTTCATTGGACTTTATGTTTGGGGAGGCCACTGGCTTCTGGGAGATTCTTCATCTTCTTAACAGTTGGCATTATGACAGGATGCACTTTGAGAATGGCTAGAGGCTGTTGTGATTCTTAAATCTCCAGTGTTGAGCAGGGTAATTAGTAAGTGATTACTAAGCAAATGAATACATGCTAGGACTCAGGACTGCAGAGAGGTTCGGGGCAAAGAGAAGAGATCTGGAATCAGATAGAAGCAGCCTTCTGCTATCCTGTAGAAAGACACAGACTTGGGAATGAAGCCTAGGTTCCAGTTGAGCCTCTACTGTATGCCTCGGCAAATTCTTTACTCTTCTTCAAATCCATCAGCAGACTTGGACTAGGGAACTGCAGTGTGTCATAAGCCTGTTCTGGTGCCAGCTACTGCATTAGGGACTCCACAAATGCTAACTGACTTTCCTTTTTCTTACTCATGCGGAAGAAGCCAACAGAGCCTGTGACCCTGCCTTTGTCACACAATTAATAGACAACATGGGAATTCTGATATTCAGTACAATATGCTTAAATATAACTTCTGTCCATTTGGCAAAAGGCAGTGACATTTTTGATACTTGATAGGGTTTGTAATCTTAAATCTACTGAAAAGAATACAGTCTTTTAGTGCTTGTCCTGCTTGGAAGAGGTGGTCCCTGCCCTGTGTATTCAATTACTTACTGCATAATAGAACCACATGCATCATATATATCGTTCTTTCTGTAGGTGAATGTTATGTTCCTCCGGTGGTATGACTGACTTTGAAGTACTTGTCAGAAACTGGCCTTCCTATGCAGAACTGTAACCATTCAGTTCACGGTGGCATTTTACTTCTGAAGCCCTTGTTCAGAATATTAAAAAGGGCACACGGCAGTCTCACTTCTTTGCTTCCAGAACGGCGCCTTTGTGAAGCTGAGCCCCATGGTCTACTCAGGCAAGTTGCTGGCCTCTGTTTAAGAACTATTTTGAATTTGGTTTGCTGGCATTGATTAGTAACTATAACTACGGAGTGCCATCAAGGTGGTATGATTTGCTTTCATGTTTCACCCCAAGTGAAGCACTATATTAATCGAACTGGATAATTCCAGTAGGACTTCTGAGGTCAGTCTACCAGTGATAACCCCCCCCATCCCGGGAAAACTGCCAGAGGGCTCTCTCACGTCAGGAAGAGAAACATAAAGGTTGATTTCATCTGGCTCTACCAAATACTTGTGGAGTTTGATTGACAGGTTCCCAGTTTCTTCTCATTCATATATAGTAATGATATCTGGGTTAGTTTTATCCAAATGGTTGCTGGATATCAGGAGACAAGATCTACTGTGGTTTACCAAGGCAGTTTATCCTCGGCTATGTAGACACCATTTCTGTATGGTATTAACTCAGATGAGCAGAGAAAAATGTTCCAAAATGCTGCAGAGAGATGGCAAGGTAGACCTAGAGTTTTCCAGGCCTATCTTCAGTTTCTTAGTATTTGGGACCTTTCTAGAATTTCTTAGAATTTAGGACTTTCCAGATGATGAGGTCTAACCCTTTAAGAAGCAATGATTGCGAGTTGAATTTTGGAAGCTAGTAGGCCAGATTTTCTCAACCTCATTACTGGTGGAGGATGGGTGATTCTGTCTGGGACACTGGAGGATGATCATCAGCATTTCAGGCCTCTACTTCTAGATGTAATACCACCATCTGACTTTTGACAACCCCAAATATTCCTACAGTGTAAACTGGTACAGGAACTATAAAAACCGAGGTTCCTAAAAAACTAGGAAATAAAACCCTCATTAGATCTGATATTCTGTGCATATACTCAAAGGTTGCTGCATTCTATGTCCTTGATACTTGCTCATCCATGTTTCTAACTACTCTACTCACAAGGCCAGGAAAAGGCATTAGTCTAGATATCAATCAACTGATGGATGGATAATGAAAATGTAGTACATACGCATTGGAATTTTATTCTGCTGTGAAGATAAATGAAATTATAAAATTTGCAGGTAAATGGATAACACTAGATGGATAACACTAGGAAAAAATTATACTAGGTGAAGTAACCAAGGCTCAAAAAGAGAAATGCCCCGTTTTTTCCTCAGATGTGGATCCCAACTTCAAATCTTAAATTTGTGTTTAACTTGGAGGACCTGTAGAAGTAAGGGCACAGGAAAAGGGCCACTGGGGCAAGTGGCACCTTAAGAGAAGGGAGATATATAGCGTAGGGGATATGAAAACAGAGAGGGGAAATGTGGAGACTGAAACATTTAATCAGGATAGATGGAGAGGTATCGAGAAATAAGGGGAAGGGGAAAGTTAACTAAAACCAAGGGTATATGAAAAAGCTATTCAGAAATTTACTACTTTGTAAGCAAATTAAAAAGTTAAAAAAAGATCTAGAAGGAAGATGTTCTACATGCCTGAACAGTGCTGTTCCTAGAAGCCATGGGACACTAAACAAAATCACTAGTGCATATGTGAGATACCTCCTTAGGAGCTGCTGGTCAGGGAACTGACAGGAGCCCTCAGAACGATGTAAGATCACTCTTGTTTTTTTGCCCATCAGAACTAGTTGATAAGGCTCCATTGCTGAAAAACCACACACTTTGGCTGCAAGGTACAGAGAAACCAAGCTTGAACTGAGATGGAGGCTTCCTCTCTGTGGGCTAACATTAAAGGCTTCTGGTAAAGAAAAGGCATCAATGGGTTTACCCAGCTGTGAACCTGACTGTCTACAAATACCAACCTGCTAGGCAAAATGTGTTCACTGATGATGCTATAATGACATGGCTGTTAGTGAACCAATCCCTCTCTGATTGGATTTTAGGCCCATTTCACAAGAAAGAATTTATACCTGGTACTGTAAACCCTGTCAAAAACCCATGGCTGAGAAGATATTAGGCCCCAGAGGGTGAACTTAATAATATTGTCTAGCTAAATCATCATAGTGCCATGATGCCTTTGAAGTATTTTATGTTTATACCCATAGACACATGTTACTCCAGAGACAAATGGCTGCTCAAGGTGCCAAGAACAAGAGGCAGTTGAGTGTTCAACCCCAAATAGGACATTTATACTACCACCTTCAAGGGTCAAGGGGCAGCATGGAAAATGGAGTCAGGAAAAAAAATGATGAGAACTGGAAGATAAGGAGAGGATCTGCAAAAATGCAGTAATGCCACCAATGCAGTCATGACCACATGGCAGCTGAAGCCCTCTGTAATGGCCTACATAAGACTGGGCCTATTAACAGTCTGTCACGATGTGGGTGGATCCTACAGGGCCATACGCCTTGATGCTGAACTATGGGCTACTACTGATGAACATAGTCTTTAGTTGGATAATCACCGAATAGCCTACGAAGCTCTAGTGGATAGTTCCAAACTTATGGTCACACAGACAGTCCTATTAGTGGGTCACAACAGCAACAAAGTCATTAATTTGCAAAGGGGACTTGTCAGGAAGAACAGAGGAAGACAACAGAGATGGGGGAGAGATGGGGTCAGAATTAGATTTCATACTATAAATGTATGAAATTGTGAAAGCACAAACTCAATGAAATTTAAAAAATAAAAACAAAACAAAGTTTCTAAGCCAGATATCCCCTTGCTGGGCGAGGGTGAGTGGTCATACTATCCGTGGTTGAGGATCAATGAAGTGGATTTGAGCTTTGGGAGGCCATCATCATTGTCATCAGCATCGTTTACTTGGCAGAGTTAGGGACTTAACCCACAGCCTTGAATGTACGAGGGAGTGTCCTATCACCCAGAGCCTGGGAGATTTTTCTGTGATCACAAGAAAACTTCATTGGGTACATTTCAGCTTCTCGCGGCAGTCCTGGGACGTTTTGACCTCTTAGTTTCCTGTGGGATACATGTCTGATGCATTTCGTAGGTCGGCAAAGGATGGAGTAAGAATTTTAAGAAGCAAAAAATAAGAGGGAGGGAGAGAAGAGAGGGGGAGAAAAGGGAGGGGGGAGGAGAGAGATTGAGAGAGAGAGAGATGCAAGCGCTGGCTCTTCTTCCTCCCCTCTCCCTGTAGGCCAAAAGAGAGAAGGTGAAATGTAGAAGGAGAATCCAGGCTGAACTGGCAATGCTGGTCTGTTGAGGAACTTAGGGATAGGCCTTTGGAGCTTCAAGTGATCCTGGTACTGACAACAGACATTAGCAATATACTGTAGGCTGCCTAAAGATGGTTTTTGGAGAAAGTGAGCTATCTGCCAAGGTGTTTGGGGAAATTGCCATGTAGGCACAGTGCGTTTACCACCACCATACCTCAGCCCTGCTCCCTGCCCTGTGGGCACACACTTGCCTCATGCTGCCCTCTGGCTGCCCAAAGCCTACTTCACCCCGCCTGAGCCATCTGCTGTTTCCTGTCTGGCTTCCAGCTCGCCTTCCCTGAATGCTGATTTCAGCTATTTGGAGAGTTAAGATTAAATACACAAATACTTTACACTAAGGAGAGATGAGTCTGCAGGTTTGACCTGGCCAGGGGATTTTGGATCTTCAAAGGGAAGCTTGCTATTCCTTAGTCAGGAGAGTTTAGGAACAAAGAGCATTTGCCTGCCTTCTCTGGCTTCCCCGAAGTGAGCATGGGTAATGTATTTTTTTTAGCCATGATCTCTCAGTTCCTCTCACACTTGGCTTTTGTAAATTAGAGAACTCACTTAGAAAGAGGCTCCACACAAGATGAACTGTGAAAAGACCCAAATTTCTCAGCTTGGCATATAGCGTTTCTTAGCAATGTCTTCCTAACCTCATCTCCAGCCATTCCCTCAAGAGCTAGTAGAAAAGATGGATGCAGCCTCTGGGCCCAGCTCCTCTCCTGAAAACACAGATAATGTAGTATAAGAAACCAGGTGAAAAGAAAACACATTAAATAAGGGTAGGGTCAGGCGGCCTGGGAGTGCCTTGTGTGTGGAATTAGCCTGGGGATTAGTTCCTGGCTGGCAGAGTCGGGAGACCTCCTGTCTTCGCTCTTACCAACCCCATCTGCTAACACCTGGCATGCTTTATCATTTGTCTCTCACTTTGGACACGACAGTCTTTTTTTTCCGAATGGCTTTATCTGTCTGAAAAATTCCTAGTACTGTTTCACAATCCAGCTTAACTCTTACCACCAGGCCAATGACACTGATGGCCCATTCCTCTGCCTCTCTGCTTTGCTGGGGTCCCTGAGCTACCACTAAGTTAAACTGTGTTCCTCTTTCTTTTCAGTGAAGTCCTTATAAGTCACCTCTATGGCAATAAACCACACTAATTTGTAATGTTCTGCTGATACATCAATCTTCCCCATTAAGTGTTCTTCAAAGGCAAAGAAGTAAAGTCTTTTTTTTTTAACCCCAGCATCTGGCACAGAGCCCGACATGCGGAAGTGTTCACTATCACTGAATGGATCCATTCATACTGAGGAGAGCAGGCTGTTCCCTTCATTCTTTCCTGTATTACATGGTGAGATTTAATGCCACAGAGAAGGACCCATAGAGCATTTTTGTCCAGGGCCACTACTGCCCAGATGAAGAAATCGTTACCAGAACTGAGGGTGCCACTAAGACAAAAACTCCAAAGTCTATATTTGACTGGAAACTATTGGTGTCTTCTAAACAGAACTCATCTTGAACCAGGGGCTAGATATTCCAGAGACCAAATACATGGCCCAAAGCCAAGCAAATTTCAGTTGCACGTCCTTTGGCAGATGTGGCCTAAAATTTAGCTACAGGAAGCTATTTGCTTCAGGGAGACATTATCTTCCAAAATCTCTGGCATCTTCCTCCTTACATGGTGCTTTCAGGCTTTTGTGGACTCTGTCACATTCTGGGACAATTAATGTAGGTGCTTGCTGCAATGGTTTGCTAATTGTTAACCTGTGTGCTGACCAGTCTATTTGCTGGCTGCTGTTAGTACAGATTGGTTAAAAATCAAAATGGGTGTCCTTGGCTTGGCTTTTGGTGGAGATCAACCATCTGCCTTACTGTGTTTGGTCAGAACACTGTGCATTTGGAAAGGCTGTGGTTACAGGAGGTACAGCAATTACCTCCAGCATGGCACAGCTCAGAGCAGGGGGACTCTCTGCAGGGCCCCCATTCTGTCCGTTGCTAGGCTCACACAGCCCTTTCTCTCTCTCCCCTGTTTCTCGGCATGTTCAAAATGAATGAAAGACCTCCCTCCCTTGCTTTTCTTTTTCCTTCCTTCTTTCTTTCTTTCTTTCTTTCTTTCTTTCTTTCTTTCTTTCTTTCTTTCTTTCTTTCTTTCTTTCTTTCTTTCTTTCTTCTCTCTCTCTCTCTCTCTCTCTCTCTCTCTCTCTCTCTCTCTCTCTCTCTCTTCCTCCCTCCCGCCCTCCCTCCCTCCCTCCCTTCCTTCCTTCCTCTCCCTCCCTCCCTCCCTCCCTCCCTTTCTCCTTTATAGATGTCCAACAGCTAATCTCTGTGTTTAGATTAGAATGATGACTTTGTCACTGATATATTTCTTAAACCTGGCTCTAATTTTCTAAAGAAAACACTCAGATAAGTTTCAGGTTGTTGTCAACTCTTGGATTCCCTTTCAGGATGTTTCTCCCCATAACTCTTCACTCCACGGATGCATGTGTTATGAATCCATGATCATGCTTAACAATTTAATCCTGATCTGCAGTTTCTTTATAACTACTCAATACCTTTCCATTGTCATGACCGACATTCCAGGCACCTTAATTTCTCTAGCTCCATGTGTCTGTTCACTGAAATCTTGTTTGTTTGATTATTTAAAGCAGTTGACAACACTGCTTTTCTCTGTCTTCCTTCAGGATGCTTAATCACGCACTGGAGACTTTCTGAGCTGCTACTTTGTGCCAGACACAGCTTGAGCTGCTGAAGCTATAACAGTGAACAGATAGATGTGGCTTTTGCTCCCATGGAGTTGGCTTACTAAAGGAATCGTTTTGTTCTAGGCCTGAGATGTCTGATATGGCACCCACTCATGATATACAGCTGCTCGAGTTCAAATCCCAATTAATTAAAATGAGATAAAATAGAAATTTCAGTACTTCATTTACACTGACCACATTTCAAGTACTCAAAAGCATGAGAGATCAGCAGTTGTGATATCAGATGATCTATCACAGATGATCTACTGCACAGGAGTGTTCTAGACGATTTGTCTAGAACCACTGTCATCTCTTGACTCTATAAAATCCTTGTAGTCACACAGAGAAATGATTTTAAATGACAGGGCTACAGATAATAATTATTCACATGTAATTTCCCTTAGAAGCACAGTTTATGCACAGCATCCAAGAACCTGTATACTTATTTTTATTGGGAACACCCAATTTTTAATTACAAGATGGCTAAATTAATGGTAGGATAAGATTTTGAGATATACTTGATTCTGTATTGTACATCAGCAATTTGAAGATGACTTAAAAGTATTCAGGAGTATGTGCCTAAGTTATTTTATATAAAGGACTTGAACACCTGCAGATTTTGGTAGTCGCAGGATGAGGTGACGTCCTCAAGCCAATGCACCTTCCCAGCTTGTCTTTTGAACAGGTGTTGGCTTTGTTTTCACCCTTTCATGGATAGGAGAGTTATCATCGAGAACCCAGAGAGAGCCTGCATATCTTTCTGGCTATTCTCTTACAAATTCCCAGGAACCTGAGGATATTTGTAGAAGTGAGCACAGAAAAGAAGATTTGGGGAGTATATTCAAAGGTCCTGGCTGAAGCAGGGCTACAGAAGAGAAATAGTAGTCTGCACACATGGGAGTGAGAATGTGTGAATGCCAGTCCACCTGGGCTCTGCGGGACAAGGCTGTGTGATCCTGGGAGTTCTGTTACAAGCAGCAGAGTTTCTAGAATCTGGGACCCCAGAGAAACACTCTTAACTTTGCAGGACTGGAAGGGTCATAATGATGTTCAGCAGGAAGCTATATGGACTGGCAAGTTGACCCTGCTTCCTGCTCCACCCATCCTAACCCATACTCCACAGCCTCAGGCAATAATCTCCTTTCAGTTTTAAAAGAAAAAATTCAAAATAGAAAAAAAAGTGGAATTATAAAGTAATCGTTGGCTTCCTTAAAGGATATGTATCTGTGATCTAGGAGCAAGATCCAACCTGTAAGCACTGTGCTTTCCTTCTACACATATGAACACAGGTAATAATGATGTCCTCTTCTTTGCTGGGCCATTTTATTTGAAGCAGTAACATATTCTTAGAAAGTAAGCACATCTAATGCCTTTGGAGAAAACTTGAGCAGTGAAGAAAGTGATTCTATCCTGGAGTTCAACTGCCTGCTGTAGGAAGGAAATCAATGTACTTGTATGGCTTGTTGGCCTAGCCAGTCTGTGTGGCTGATCTGGCCTGCCTTCTGTTCTTGTAAATAAAGTTTTATTGACACACAGTCACACACACTGGTTTACTTATTGTCTAACATAACTTTGAAGGTACAATGGTTAACACTGGAAACCATGACAAAGACCATATTGCCCAGAGAAAACATCTAGTCATTTCTGGAAAAATTTTGCTTGCACCTACCTGGCCTGATTTACAAATGCCTTAAAGACAGAATCATGTGTGAATATTTTCCTATGTCCTCACAGGCCTTGTGGATACAAAACAAGAATTTAAAAATACAGAATAAAAGATCCTAAGACTGGACAGACTCTTTGAGCTTCGATCATGACTTCTTGAAGAGACTCCCGGGAACATCATCCTTTCATTACAGACACTGACCTCAGCTATTAAAGATAATACAGTCATGTTTCTATCAGCCATAATACTGTATTTTTTCTTTTCTTTTTGGGTCAATCTCTCACTCCTTCTCCAGCTGTGGGGGTTTCAAGTCTGCGCCACTATGCACAGCTCTATAATGCTGGAACTCCAAAGTCATGTGCTGGAAGTTTGGTATGCTGTATGGCAGTGTTGAGATAGGGAAACCTTTCAGACCTGGGGTCTGCTTGAAGGTATTTAGGTTCTGGAGACATCCCCCAAAGGAATCAATGGCAGTCATACAGGATGGATTCACTTGCTCACGAGTGGAGTCTTATAAAACAGGGTGAGCCTGGTGCTTCGCTAGTCTCTTGTTTCTTGGGTGTTACTGTGATTTCTTTCTCACACATTCCCACCATTATGACAGCATCCATCATGAAGCCCTTACCAGAGCCCAGAAGATGCCAGTGTCAAGCTGCTATGTTCATGAAGCTGCAGAACTGAGCAAACAGCCTCCTCCCTCCCTCCGTCTTCTCTTTTTCTTTGCTTTTTATCTCTCTTATAGAGTTTGTTTTTTTTTTTTTTTCCAACTTGCAGGTCTCCAGTTTCAACCTTTAAGTGTTGGGATAACAGGTATGTGTCACCATGCCTAGATAAATCTCTTTTATTGTGAAGTCCCTGGCCTTGGGGATTTTGTTATACCAATACAAAGCTAAGAAGCAGGTGATGGGAGAGATGATTGTCACATTGTAGATGTGGGTGGTTTGAGCAGCCACCTGCTATATATATAATCCAGGATGCTCATGGTTTCCTACCTTGCTGGAAAGGAGTCTCCCGTGTGAGTGATACTGGGTTTTATCTGAGGAGACTTAGAGTCTGAGGACCTATCTCAGACTGGTTTCTTCCAGAAGTAGCAGTGAGGAAAGCATTCAAATGAGCATAATTTATTTACTGAAGAGAATGTGCATAGTGGGAACAGAAAAGTGGGGAGGGGTGTTGAAGTAAAAGCTGCCCCCCCCAAAGTGCAATTTCAGGTAAAGCCTGAGCCCACACATGATCCCACTGGGATCTCCAGGGTCTGGGTTGTACCTCATATTCAGGAAGGTATTCTGCAGCTTAAAAGTAGGAGTTTGGCGCTTTAATGAGTCAAAATAACTAAGCTTTCATATTCCCACATCTAACAGGTAGAAGCAAGGTGCAGAATTTCCCAGGATACCCAAACTCCCAGGTACCTTAGGTTCTCTGAGTAATGAAGAGACTATAAGGATCCTGAGGCAGTTATCTGGATGTGGCAGGGGAGCCCCATGTTAGAGACCATGGAAACAGGGTGGATGGGTGCAAAACCCGGGAAAAGATATGAGAGGGAATATGATATGGGCAGTGACAATCCACCACAGTGTCAACTCTATGCCTATGCTTATTAATGTGCTATGAGGTTATACATCATTTTGGCTCTCTCTCTCTCTCTCTCTCTCTCTCTCTCTCTCTCTCTCTCTCTCTCTGTGTGTGTGTGTGTGTGTGTGTGTGTGTGTGTGTCTTATAGCCTAGGCTGTCCTCAAACTCAAAGTACTGCTGTCTCTTGTCTCCTGAGTGCTGGGATTACAGGCTGGAACTCTAGCACAGAAATGAAAATTCTTGGCAAAAAGTCACCAATGACTCTTCTAAACATCCACTAAGTTGACCCTTTTCCTTTGATAATCTTTGCTACTTTTGTGACTCTGTCCTGTGGTAATGTATTTTATATTTAATAGAATCAACCTGGAATATGAGAAAACAGAATCACCCACAGTCAAGCCACAAGAGTCAGAATGGTGACCCACATCTTTAATCCCATCACTCAGGAGACAGAAACATTTCTGTATTTCTGTGAGTTCAAGGCCTTACAGTCAAACCATAGTAGCTTACACCTTTAGTTCTAACTCTAAGATTATGATGCAGAGTTGAATCTGGAAGTGAAACAACTGGGTGGGGGGAGATATTTAAGGCAGGAGGAGCAGAGATTCAGGCATTCTGTAGAAGTGACCAGCCAGGCTGAAGATTTTTGAAGATAGCGCTTACCCTGTTCTGCTTAAGAAGTTGGGTGGGTGAGAATTGACTGTGGTCTGTTTCTTCTTTCTGATAGTCCAGCTTTTTCTCACTACCTGGCTCCGAGGTCTCATTATATGCTAACTAGAGTTTGTGAATGCTGTTCTTCACATCCTACCTACCCTTTCTTCTCTACTTATGCTTCTCCATCATGGCTTTCACAGGAAAAGACATTGGTCCTAAGAGCTGCATTTCCAGTTCATCTCTTTTGAATCAATTAATTAATCCTTATTTACATGTATGTGTATGTGCCTGCTTGTCTGCATGTGTAGGCTCCTGTGGAGGCCAGGAGAGAGATCAGATCCCCTGGAACCGGAGCTACAGGAGTTTGTGAGCTGCATGATGTGGGTGCTGGGGACTGAGTTTGGACCCTGTGCAAGAACTGTAAATGTTAGTCATGGATCCATCTTCTCATTTTCTCTTTTCAAATTTAATACATTTTATAGTTCAGCACACCGCATTGAGTTTCATGGCTTCCTTGGACTCTCTATAAGACATAAAAACTCAACCCAACCCCAATGGGACACCAGCTCCAGGTATATTTGTCTTCCCAAGCTTCTCAATGATTTTGATATTTTAAAGTGAATCAGGGATCTCAGAGCAAGCTCCAATTCCCATTTTGAATCCCTACCAACTTCTTCCATACGCTCTGCACCACTTGACTTTGGCCCAGGTCTTCCTCATTTACCTTCCTCCAGGACCATGCTTTCCATCTTTTTCGTCTACTGCATTAGGGACATTTTTTCATCACTTACTTCCCATCTCACCCCCCTCCCCACGATTTCCCTCTCCTCCTTCAAGTCCCATCTGTCCTGCTTCCTGTCTCTACCTCTCACTTTACAGTGAGCCACACTAAATCATTTTTTTGGTATGTGTGTGTGCCCGGAGCTCGCCACTCTGGGACTCAGTTTGGAATACTCTTCTTTCATCACACCCCCTGCTCCCATCTGCCTAGCACACATCGGCTCATATCTTCTCTGCAAGGCCTCATCTATTACACCTTTGCTCCTACTCCATGTGGAGCTGACTGACTTCCTCTATGAGCTTCACCTCAATACACAGGCTGTCAATGGCGGTTTGCCCCTCCTGAACTGTAAACTCCTCAAAGGCGATGCCTCTTTCATGCTTGTCTCCAGACCTTGCTTTTCAGCTCATCGACAGAAAAAAAAGTACCCTTTGGATGAAGAATGGGCTCTAAATAGAGGCAAACACGTGAGCAAATTACAGTGGCTATCATGATAGCGGAATGCGTAATGTAGAGACGGCTCTGTTCTCTGTAAATCTCACTAGCCCATGTTTGTATTTGTCAACAAGTTATGGTGGTACTCTTTATAGTGTGAGCTGACTTCTTCAGAGACAGACCTCAGCACTTCGTAAAAATGAAACCTAATGAAACATTTTCCCTGTCCCCCAAAGTTGGCACTGGCCCAAGCTTTTTCCCCCAGAGTACATTTGCTGGCTGGGCAATGCATCCTATGCAATAGCCATTAGGCATCAGTGTGCTCTGACGTCACTGGAGGTCAGTCTGAAATGCTAAGCAGAAGCTGAGACTGGAGTTCTGAGAACTGGAGCTAACTGACTGAGATGAGGATGCCGATGTTCTAAGCTCCACCATCGGATGTGTATTTCAGACATTTGAGATGCCCTACTTCCATTCCCAAATGGAGGGACAATTAACGAGACAGAAAAGTAATTCAGGATAGTACTTGAGCTTTCCTTATACTCAAACGACCCTTGTTTGAGTCAATGTCACAGAGACGACCTGGCTACCAAAGAGCAAGGGTTATTTTCGTAGTCAAATGTTGTATTCCAATCAACCAAAACCAAAACAAAACCCCTCTCCTCCTTCAGATTACCTATTAATTTCAGATGAAAAAGCCGCAGGCAGTAAGAAAAAAAAAATGACCCGTGCACTAAGAAGATTGAATATTGAATTCCAAGTGGAAATGGCTAGGTAATATTAAGTTGTCATGATAGAGAGCAAGTCCTGGACATTCTGCTTTCACAGTACTATCTAAACTTGTAAAAATACCCAGAGAAGCAGAAAGGCGGCCTAAATTTAGACCCACATTTAATGCATTCAAGAGCATGATTCATTTCTCTCCTGCCTTGGTACAGCCTGCGGAATCTGAATATATAGCAGGATGCCCTGTAAGTAAGAAGGAGACTTATCCAGCAAGAGGCTAGAGCACCTGGAGACACCGTGTCTCCTCTGTTAATAAGGGTGAGCTTCCAAGTATCCCACCAACTGAACCAGATCTCTAAGCTCATGCAAAGCCATTCAAGTTTAATTTTACTCCAGGCTTGGTGTGAAGACTGCTGGGAATTTACTTATTCATTCTGTTGTTTTTCTGATCTTTAAGCAGGTTTTCCTCCCAAGCACTTGTGGGGTCCTGGCTAGCTCTTAAGGCCATGTAGTATGGGTCACCCTAAGACCTCCCAGAAAAAATGTAGTTGGTATTGGTGTATTTAATGTAACGAAATGAATTAATTATTTGGTGGCACCAAGTATTGTATTGAGCCCAGAGCATCCTGTAGACAAGGCAAATGCTCTACCCTTGAGCTACAACTACTGGCTGAAATTGGCCGAAATTTAACAACCCAGACTCCAGTCACCATGGTAGCCCTTAGATGGGCTTAGCAAAGCAATATATGAATAACATGAGCACCTAATGTCAATTACAGCTTGCCTGAAAAACAATAACAACTCAAATACCAACTGGCCAACGGAGTAACCAGCATCAAGTTCAGTTCACAGGCCTCAGATGAGCACGGGGGAGGCCCAATTCACCTCGTGATGAAAACCCCTTGCTTTTGCTCGGTTCTATTTCCAAGAGTCCTTCTGCTTCTAATCACAACCTTGCACTCCTCTGCCTCCAAGCCAAAGTCTCTTCTCTCGGATAATTTATTCAAAGGCTGATCTGTCATTTGTGTTAGTCAACTACGGCTTAGAAGGCAAATGCACTTGTTATTTTTTGATTTTTAAAAATGTGATTCCAATTTTTTTCTTTTAAGTATTTAAGCACATTTGGAAAGTAACCTCACAGGTCGCGTCCTGTTGTGCTTGGAATTTTAGGAAATTTCTGTCTAAAATAACAAGAAAATAGATTAAATAAATACCCCCAAAAGCTCCAGTTAGGTAACACTACCTCTTGGGAGTGAGGGCATTATAGCTGACCTACATTCAGAGTTGTGACAATTGTATGAGTAACCCATTCTGAAGGCCCCATTGCATATTCACATAGATCAGTCCCAGTTAAGAAAGAGACCATTTTCCCCCAACATGAAATGGGTCCAGCAACGCAGAAGTCAAAACAACCAGAGTTAGATATGGATCACGTGCATCAAGTTAGGAATGAGTCATTTGAGGTGTGTGTGAATGAGCAGCAACTGAGAGGGGCCACATGGGGCACATCCACAGCATGGGCTTGGTAGGCCGTGGGAGGGAGCGGATCCAGGTGGATATGAGATCCAATCAGCCTGAATACATGCTTCACACACCAACCTGGACACGGTACAGAGAGAAGGCCACACACTGTAGGGCAGCGTAAATGACTTGTACCTTTCTCAAACAGTTTGGTACTGGTTCTCCTGGGCACTTCTGAAGAGCCAGGTGGGGCCAGGCACCCAAACTCTACTGGGCCCACCTTGTGTTACAGTATAGGCAACTGAGTCATTAATAGGACAGTGACATATGGTGACCTTGGCCGAATAGTATTTGAGATATGAGGACAGTCATCTAAATCCATTTGAGAAAGGACTTTAGCACTCTAGACAGAAAACTGGCTGATTTAGCTTAGAACAGAGTCTGCCATTGCAGCCAACTTCAGAAGATCACAGAGGAAGAGGGCAGGGTCTCAAGAAGGTTGTATCCATCCTAGGTACACTTATATTTTGGGATTTAGGGGTCAAGATTTATCCTCACACACATAGAGCGCCACAGATCTAGTTCACAGAGCAGGGGAATTTGTCTATTTTCATACTTCAGTCACACAAAACACCTCATTCTGTCTTTGGGGTGGTGGGAAGATTTCAAGTTCTAAACTATAATCAGCCCTTTTAAAACAGCCAAACTAAATCCTTGTATTCAGCAGATGGTGGCATTTGTTGCACTAAGCTGGGTTCATAGTACAACATCAATAAATGGCCGCTTGTAGAGGGACAGACAGAATCCCATTTGTAAAACACATCCATACCCCCCTTTTTCTCTCCCTCTCTCTCTCTCCCCCCCCTTTCTCCCACACTACATTGTTCAAATGCCCATGTGGGCTTCATCTCCTAGGAGAAAAAAAGGACAAGTTGGAAAGGCAAACTAATGTAACAGGGGAAAAGTCATTTCTGGGGTGGGGGTGGAATAGCATGCTTAGTCTCTGAGGAGAAACATCATTTTAAGTGTTGTTTAGCCTGTAGGGACCATTTGAAAGGATGCTCTCTACAGGAAATTCCTATCCCTGGGAGACTGCCTTCCCTAGGCTGCACATTGTCAGCCAAAGATATTATAACCAGAGGATGAAGCTAAAATTCTTCCTCCGTGAGTTGGCTAAGTCTTCTGGAACTAATATGTGTTCCAATTAGGTGTTCCAAAAAGTCTTGCTTGCCTCAGAGCCTCAGATAGTGTGTTTTGAGAAGGAAGGCATATTTGTTCAAAATCTATCATGGAGTGGAAAATGACGTGTTCCTGTGTTCTGTTGCCAGGATACACAGTCTTCATAGCTCGAGAACTTCCAAGCTCAGATGTCTTTTGTCCTTGTGTTCCTAGGCCCCCATCCTACCTGGGATGAGGAGGGAGAGGGAGATGCTGACTAGACTCTACTCCCACTCATATTAAACTATGTGGTCATGTGACCTTAATCCATGTTCACAGTCCAGGGCTCAGATGGCTGGCCTGTCAGCAAAAAAATTCTAAAATATTGTTAATTCAACAGTGTTGGAGGGTTGTTATTTTCAGAGCTAAACTCCTCAGGGAAAATGAGAAAGAGATTCAACTCCACACTGAAACATGCCTCTTTCCTGATGCTTCCTTCCCGAAGTCATTTCCTGATGCCTGGTGTGCCCTGACATTTGGTCCAAATAAAACCCTGGAACAGACTTCTGAACTACAACTCTCCTCCAACTCCACACAAAAGAAGTCACTTTTTTTGCAGAGACTCAGTATCTAGTAGGCTGAAGGTACTGGGGGCTGTTGGCTCTTGGTCCACACTAAATCGCTTTATGATGTAGATACTTCCCACCCCAGCATTTATAGCAAACAACTCTGTCTATGACCTAAGGGCATTTTCCATACTTCTTGGTAATGAATTCTGGCTTCATCTGTGTCTCAATAGCACTTAACAATGAGAAAGGCTGTTGGGGAATAGTTTCTAGCATGAGAAAAATACCATACAGATGTTTGCCCTTAATCTTGAATTCTAATGATGAAATTGAGAATTGTTTTTTTGTTCTAAAGTCAAGCCCAAGGAATTTATTTTCTAAAGCCTAACAACCTTGGGGCTAGGTAGGAAGGGGTAGTTCTGATATAATATATTCCCAGTAATGAAATATGAAAAACCTGGCCTGAAGTGTTTGAGTTATACATAAACTTACATCATTTAAAATAGTTCACTTTTTGTATCAACTTTGGTATACTAGATGTCCATTTGTACTACAGGAAGGACATACCTGAAGAAACAGTTGATTGCTATTTTGCTAAAATAGTATATTCACTTTCAGTGACTGTTTCCACCAAGATAGCAAACTAGGAATCGGTCCTCTATCTTGAGCCATTTATTGAGGACAAACAAATGGACTTGGAAAGACATGACTCAATCAAAGTTAAATACCTGACTTTGGTGTATGAGAATCATAAACTTGCTTACGGTCTATCTGGTCTGCAAACACTTCCCCATAAATCATCCAATATGGCATGTAGAAGATATTCTTGGCCAGTTTCCAAGATGGCTCCTCATTGGGAAAGAGGATGGCTTGCCTGGCGACCCCAAAGCTCATCAGCACCACGAGCATAATGATGACAAAGTACATCATGTCTATCATCTGGAAGGGTGGAGAAGGAGAAGAAAAGCCATGTGACCGAGGGCATCTGCAAATGGTGACATTGAAGTGTCCCCAACTAAGAGGACAATTGCTCTACTGAAGCTGCCATCTACATGCTGAATTCTGATGTCAGCTGATAAAACAATTGTTTTACAAATGCACACATAATGGACATAAATGGAGCCCCTTCATTCTTTATGGATGTATAAGGGGATGTATTTATATATAGGCACAGGGATGCTGTTCCTCAGAATTTGGATTCTCCACATGGTTGCAGCACTTTTGTTGTTGTTTTGGTTTTTTTGTTTGTTTGTTTTTTAATGGCTATTAGAGAAGGCAAGAGGTTTTTGGCTTCTTCTTGAAAAATTAGAATTGGGATAGTTGAACTCCTTTAAGACCAAGTATAGAAGAGTATATTCCTATTCTCGAGGGCTAACACGACTTGGAAAGCTCAAGAAAATAGGTGCTTACAAATAGAGCAAAGGCAGGGAAAATGGGAACTCATCATATTGCTTGATTCTCTGCAATAAACCAGTCTCTCACAGAACCATCCCGTCTCTATATTTCTCCTGGAGGGAATCTCATTAGAGAAGGTATTTTCACAGGTCTTAAGACCATGTGGCTTCATGAACTAGACCAGTACCTGTACTGACATGATGGATTTCCTCCTTGGTATGTTTTCTAACTCCTGCTGATTGGAGCCTGCCATGTGACTTTCCCCCACCTTTCCCTTTCTATCCCCCTCATTTGTGACTGGACATCAGTTCCTCACCTGCCCAGTTGCTTTCTTTTCAACACTGAAAGCTGAGAAGGGTATACTCCGTGGTGGTACTGACTGGCTCCAAACCACAGCCTCTTTCTTTAAGAGACAGTTCCAACACATCTGCCCATAAAGATGGATGTGCTGTTCAAGCTAGACTCATTGTGGGACCTTCTCCCATGGCAGCCATGATGAGGCAAGCATGTGACACATGACAGGACTAACATATCTTTTGCTTTTTTTTTTTTCTTTTGAGACAGGGTCTCTGTATGAGCCCAAAGTTTCTTGGAACTTACTATGTAGGTGAGGATGGCCTGGAACTTTGCGATCCTCCTGCTTCAGCCTCCAGTGGGTTGAGATTATAGCCAACATACCAATTCAAAAGTAGAGGAAGAAGACCCCTCTCATTCTATGTAATAATTTAGCATACAGGAGGCTGTGTTTCCCCACCAGTGAATGAGCAGGTGTATAAGAGAAGGAGAGCTAGGCTCAGCAGTGATTGAACCCCTGTCTCCATAGTCTCTATGGGTACCTTGTGCTCTTATAAGTCAGCTTATCCCTTCCACACTTAAGCTACAGACATTGGTTTCACTCCTTGTGCCAAGCAGTTTGAACCATAGATTTCCTCCTCTTGGATACTATAGTATAAGGGGTGCCCACCCACAGAGAATGATGAATGCTAGTTATTAGTGATAAAAAGGCTCCAGACTGTTTTATTTATTATTGTTACTGTTGCACTGGGGATCGGACCAAGGGCCTAGTGTCCACACATTCTACTATGGATCGCCTCTAGTTTAAAAGAGAATCTTTCATGGTATTCATGGTACCTGTTTCAGTAACTTAAACATTACAGTCTTCCTGGGTGCCTGAGGGCACAAGGGCCTCAATATATTTTATTATATGAGTTGATCCTCATAAGTTTTCAAGATAACTTTAAAACACACCTGCCAAAAAATTTTAAGAGTTTGAAGGGAGATAAGAATTTCTCCAAGCTCCCTCCTTTCCATGCCTTCAGAACATGTTATTCTGTCTTCCAGCTGGTGGTGACAGGTCTCTACATAGGTGAGATGGCTGAGTTGAAGCAAATTCATAGGAAACTTAAGTCTGTGTTCCATCCTCTCTCTTCTTTTTATTTTATAAAATTCTTTGATCACGTATTTACCAAAAATTTCACCAATGAAGGAACACAGATGGGTCTTCTTGTTATATTTGTTTACACAGATTAAAAGGTGGGTGGGGGAGGGCTAGGTGTACTCTCGAGAATTCGGAGCTCATCAGAAAATTCAGCCAGTAAATAGAGAAACTGTAGCAATTTAATTTCCCAGCTTAAAAAAAAAAAAAAAAAAAAAAAAAAAGCTGGTTTCTAATATCTATTCACAAGGTCAAAAAAGCAAAAGAAAAATACTCTTCCCATGTGCTGAGCTTTCTCTGTTTCAGAGTTTTTACTGTCAGAAAAATATCAGGATCTGGCACCATTAATAAGGAGAGAAGTGAACTTCTTTTGTTTTCAAAGTTAAGTTATCCAATGAGTTCAGTGTTAAGAGTCTTCCCAGTCTTACGAATACCTTTCAGTATGTTTAACAGAGAACATCCACGGTGGTGATGAGGCACATGCTGTTAGGTGCCAGACAACCTGGATTTTGATCCTGACTGTTAGCAAAAATAACTACATTAAAAAAAAAAAAAAAACCTAAAAAAACCCTTTTCCTGACCATTACAAAAGAAAAAGAAAGTTGTCTAAGTAGCCTGAAGAGAGTTGCTTAATCTTGTTTTAAAATGTTGTAGGTGTGATAATAATAACAATCATGTGATTACCTTTGACTCAATGGGATGGCTATGTGGTAAATTGTCATAAATGCTAATGCGTTGTTTTTGGAAGGTCAGGATGTGGAGGCAGGAGTTTGAACCTTATCCCTCGCTCTCACAGAATCATGTATTTAATTGATATCGGAGGGTCTGAGATCTGTTCCATGGGGTTTAACATCGAGGACTAAGATGTGTCTCACATGGTTCCTGGCACAATAATGCATATAGCTCTTACGGTTTCTATTCTATATTACATAAGTGAGTTAGGCCAAGGTGTACAGAATTCCCTTGAGAAACAAAATATGACAGAAAAGAGTCAGGATTTTAAGTGATCCCGGACTTACATATCAATGGGGCTCACTGTGGGAATGAAGGAATTCTGCACTGGTAGGAGTTTATTCGATGCACTGGTTTCTTCTACATTGCCAACACAGAAAATCAATGAATGAGCACCTGGCCATCCTGTGTTTGGTCTCCAGATATCAAGACACTGGACTACCTGGGTGTGGAGTCCTAAGGAGGAGCCCTATAAAGTTGAAGCTTTGTGTATAACACATCTGGGAAGATTCTTCAGCTTCTGGCTCACAGTCCATCTGGCCCACTGATTAACTCTAAAGATGTAGTTTATCTACCTTCTGGATCGATGACTCAGTTATTGAACTAATTATCTTAAAAGCATTCTGTAAGAACTCAAAGTCCCCAAATTTCCTTATTTCTGACTGATAAATGAAGTCATTCATAAGTTAAAAAGTAGAGAAAAGGCATCACAGTTCTCCTGCTCATTTCTTAGTAAGGTTTCATTCTAGTCAAAACTGGGATAATTACGCCATTATTAAAATGATGGGCACGAAAATTAAGATAATCTCATTGCATTAATATAACCTTAGATATTTCAAATATTTAAATGCCACCTAGATATTTAAAAATAATTGACTTGGTTTGGGTCTTTGGATATTCTGTTAAAATAAGGTAATCATAAAAAAAAAAAAAATAACTATCAGGTTAAATAATCCCTTAATGTAATGGTTCTTGAAGAGGGCAGTTTTGTGCTACAGGGGACATTTGGTAATGTTTGTACATATCTTTGAAGTCTTAACTCTCTCTTTCCTCCTCCTCTTTGTTTCTGTCTGTGTAAGCAAGTGTGTGTGTATGTGTGTGTGTGTGTGTGTGTGTGTGTATGTGTGTGTGTAAATGCTGCTAAACGCCCTACAATATGCAGGATGGGGACTTTTCAACAAAGAATTGTGCAGTCCCATCTGGGTGTGGTGGACATGCTGATAGTCTAGTACTGAGAAGGCAACGGCAGGGGAAGGGTAAAGTACAGGTCAGATTGAGTTACACAGTAAGACACTCTTCAATACTACTACTACTACTACTACTACTACTACTACTACTAATAATAATAATAATAACAATAATAAGTGTCAAAATGGAGAAAATTGGCCTGTTTTCCAAGCTGTTATAGTTGTTATTTTTTTTTCTCAGTTTACTTGGAAATTTATTTGAGAATTCCAAAAAGGCCTGTTCCCTCCAGAAAATCCATACACACATTTTCCTTCGCAAATGGGGAGCAGGGATCCACCGGTCCCTTCCTTCAAGGCTGTTCCACAGAGTCTACTTTTAGACAGAAGAGTTGTCACCCAAATCTCAAACCCATCGGTAACTGAAGACATAACTTCAGAATAAACAAATAATAGACACATTTTCGTCCTCAAACAATATCGAATTGAACTGGGTTCCATTTGGGTAACCGAAACTCTGTGTTTCTGTTCTCTAGAATGTGTCTGGTGCTATTTACCCTAAACAATGCTGGTGTGATAATTCCAAGCTTGTGTATGGAAAGGGTTGGTTATATAGAAGAACAGTGTGTTTATAAACTTTTCTTCCGTCATTGTCTTTTAAAAAGACAATATAAACATAACAATGGGAGACATAATTTATCAGCCAGCCAATGTGAACCAGCTATTGTTTAGAGTGAGACACTTCCCAATTACCACAGCTCTGCAAAGTCCACCTCTATTGTTCTCTGTTGCCTTAGACGGCAGTGAACTGAATAGCAAAGAGTGAAGGAAATTCATTTTGAATTTAAATATTCTCTTTCTTTGCCTAGATTTATTGGTGTTTTTTTTTATAAGAAAATTCTGGGTCATTTAAGATGCATTTCAGTAGACTTCATTCATACACAGATGTTTAGTAAATACTGGATTAACAAGACATCTACAGGAAACCCTGAGTGACAGATAAAAGGGGCATCTAGAATGCTACTTGCTGGTGTCAACAGCTCATAGGGTGGAACTAAAGATGATACCAAGTTGATTCTCACAAGGGGGTGTTTTTCCTGGTGGAGTAGATATACTTAGCTTTCCACATGTTGGAGATGCACATGTGGGCACCAGAGAAGTGGGCATTGGGCTCTGGTTATTCCCCTAGAGTGTCTGAGGAACCCCACCCCAACTTTACACCTGTCACCAGGTTCACACTGATCCATCTCAGGCTCAGTCTTTATGGGAAAATTCTGGAAGCTGGAATACAGTCAGGAATGTTGAAGTTCTCAGACATTTGTATAGAAGTACAATAGCTTGCTACTTGAGATTTTCCTGTTTTAAAGGATTAGAAGCAGGTGCCTCACCCAGGATCCTGATTTGGTCAATAGTTTCCCTTAGTGTTCACAAAAGCCCTGGTACTCAGATTCTGCCTCCCTAACTCAGATCGACTCAATTTTACCCCTCTGTGGACCTGACAGCACTATCTAAAAGAGCTTTGTTGATCTTATTGTGCATTAGGTTTTTGGAGACAAGCTTTTGCTATGTAACTCTGGGTGGTCTGGGATCTGATGTTCTTAGCTTTCCAAGTTTTTGGGTATTCTGAGTGCAACTACACCCAGCTTCAAATGTGACCTCCAAAACTCATCTCTATGAGTCTTCAAAATATGTTAACATATTTTAGTGGGGACTAAGTCCTCCTCCAAACCTGGCCACTGTGAACATTCTGTGTGAAGCTGTCCTGATCTGTGATCCTTCTGGACTTCATAGGTGTCACCTTTTCACTCTGTATGCAAAGTATTTAGCTTCCTCTGCCTTTGTCTCAATCTCATGAAATGGCATTTTGATGAATTCTTTTTCTTATTCTTTGACTAGACGGGGTCTATCTGTGTAGTCCAGGCCATCCTGGAGCCTGCTCTGTAGATCAGGCTGGCCTTGAACACAGATATCCATCTGCCTCTGCCTCCTGAGTTCTGGGGTCAAAGGCATATGTCACCACCACTTGGCTTTCCTCAGTTCTTAAGCCAGTGCCTGGCACAAAGCAAGTGATCTTTCCATATGCTTCAGTTAGTGAACAGGCAGCTGATGATTACATTCTTAGTTTTTATATAGCAGTAGAGTCAAATTCGCAAACACTCAAAGGGAATTAAAAAACTAAAACACCCCTGGGGCCATCTCCCGCAGACCTCAGTAGCAAATCCAAATGAATCACATCTCTCTATTATCACCAGTCTTTCTCTGGGAAAGGGTGACAGGGAACCGAATGACCTTGCTTACCATTTTCCCAATCATCATTACATATGGGCCCAGATACTTGTTCACGCCGAAGATGTCTAGTAAGCGGATGTACCAATAAATGATGTTTACACAATAGATGACCCTCCCATCACTCCTGAAGGGCTGGTCTTGGAGACGAAGGATCATTCCCACCGAGAAGAGAAGGATGGCGATGAGGTCTGTAACATTCCAGTACTCTTGAAGCCATACTTTGACTTTCTGCAGCAGCTTGCCGGGCTCTGACATCAGTATCTACAAGGCAGCAGAGAGGGTTAGGCTTGCTTTCTCTATACTCTTGGCTTGGCTGGAACGTGCACTGCCTGTTGACAGAAGGGGCTATCTAGATCTGTGTCTAGTTGAATATCTGTATGCTATGCATAACTGAACTAAGCTTAGGTAATCCAGATGTGCACAGTCTAAAGGCAGATGTAAACAACAGGTTTGATCCTTGGGATTGTCTGGCAATTCGGAGCCACTGCAGGCTTTGGGTAGAACATTATATATTCCTAACACACTGCAGATCTCCACAATCGTCTCAGTAGATAGCATTTCAGTTCTGAGTGACATGGTCTGCTTCTCCCGCACACCTCGATTCCTCTCTTGTATCAGCGAGTAGTTGCCTGAAGCACAACCCTGTAAATGACTTATCATCTCCATGATTGCCACTGAATTCTACAGGCACATGGCTACAACTGTCCTTCGTATGGTGTATCCATTGTCATTAGGGCCACCAGCCTACCATCCATTTTCTGAGCAACACACAGTGAGTTCTTTAAAGACCTAAACCTTAATGTGATTGGTGATCACACAGTTGTTTGTATAAAACTCATCAAGCTGTACCCTAAGCAGGGTGGGGGATGGAGGGGCAGGTTCAATTCATTACAGGTAAATTATACCTCATTTCCGAGAGAGAGAGAGAGAGAGAGAGAGAGAGAGAGAGAGAGAGAGAGAGAGAGAGAGAGAGGCAAACAATGATAAGTACATACTCAAAATTTCTGATGGCTTTCATTATAAACGGACCAAAAGCCAAACCCCTTCCCATGGCTCACTCTCACTGTGTTCTAGCCCCTTCTCCCTCTATCTAGCCCCTTCTCTCTCTATAGCCACACTGGACTGCTCTGAAGCATGACAAGTTCAGCCTGAGCTCAGGACACTCACACTTATTTCCCTCCACTAAGGACTTTCTTTTTCAAGAATTTCCTGTTTGACTCCTTATCCTTGAGGCCCTTCTTTTCAGGTGCCCCCTTCTTAGGAAGGCCCCTGTGGACCAGTAGCCATTATGTCTTCAAAACAAGGATACCTCCTGCTTCCCACCACCGAGTTTCTACTTCAGCAGGTGTGGGGTTAGACCAGGGCAGTCACTGTCCTCACATGTACCCAGGTCAGGATGGTGACTATGGTGTAAGATGCACTGTCTTTCCCACCAGCACACCCTGCGACTGTTGGTGTCCCGCTGGCTCCTCACCCTCTGCCTCCATCATAACTATAGGTAGAAATCTGTGCACGGGAAGGAGAGTCTGGAAGAACGGGGCCATGCCTTCGCCGTCTTCTATGCCTTTTCTTGTGTGTTGCTAAACATATTAGGGGGGGAGGGGGAGAGAAAGAAGAGATCAGAGGAGAGAGAGAGAGGAGGGAGAAGAGACGGAGAGAGAGGAAAGAGAGAGGGGAGAGAAAGTGAAGAAAGAGAGAAGGGAGGGGGAAAGAGAGCTACACAGGTTTCAGACCCACTCTCTAGCTGTAGCATACCAAACAACTGCTCTGTCTTGTTTCCCAGACCTGTAAAGTGCGGATGGATGTGATCATGGCTGTCACTGACCTCACAGACTTGGGGGAGAGCTGGGTGAGATAATGTCTACTAAGGCTTGCTGTAAACAGTTCCATACTATTAAGGGATTGCCGTGGCTGGCTCTGGTGACTACATGCAGCGGTATGTGGTGAAGAGAATGGGCCCGGCAGCACATGAAACCACAGCCTTCCTTGTGTTTGCTCAGGAGGCACGGAAGCATGCAAACTTTTCCACGCTTCCAGGATCTTGCGTCTGGGTTCCCGAGGGCCTGTGTGCCAACCACAAAGAGGCAGGAAGGCTGGTGCTTGCGGGAATTGTCACCCACTCAATAGTTGGGCCTCTCCTTCCAGAGTTCAAGTAAGGGACATGGACTGAGAGGCGACCTTACCAATTGCAGAGAAAAAAATCAGGCACAAAAATGGCCACAACCCCACTTCCCACATCTTCCTCAGCATCAAGCATTCCTCAGCTGACCCAGCCCTGACCCAGTATCGGAGGCCCCACCCTGCTTGCCATGACATGCAGCTTCACAAGAAATGGATGGCTAGGCCTGGAGTTGCTGGCAGCCTGCCTGTTTGGCAGCCTTTCTAGAACAGTCCAAGGAGTACAGGCTGCTCCCCATCTTCTTCCAGCCTAGTCCCTGGACAGCCTCCCGTCTCCACACTCCAGTCTTTCCCGCCTCTGCTTGTGATGGGAAGGAATATGTGGCTGGGTGTTAAGTCTCAGGAGAGCCAGCTGGCACCACACAGAGGCGGGGCCCCTGGTGAGAGCAGGCTCAGTTCTCAGAGCTACACAAAGTCTCAGGCAAATTTATTACTGTTTTTCAGCTTACAAGTCCACGGCACGGCTCAAGCAATGGAAGGGCATTGTGAAGAGTAGAACCCAGTGCAGAGAACCGACATCTCCCTGTCTTAGTCCTTAGTCATTCAATCCAGTTCAGTCTCTAATGGGGTGGGACTAGAAGGCCCTCAGGAGGGGAGATGTTAATTAGAATCAAAATAGCACCCACACAGCCTCAAAGAGAGGTGCTGAAGTGATGTGTGTGTGTGTGTGTGTGTGTGTGTGTGTGTGTGTGTGTGTGTGTGTGTGTGTATTTAAATCTCAACACAATCAAATTTAATAGATGTGGCACCTTTCTTCTTTGGAGAACATTCCAGAGATGAAACTCACTAGGGTCAGAACCTTTGACTTCATCTAGGTGATGAAGGTGCGTTTGTGGCCCCGTTCCATTCGGTGCCCACCCCTGAAATCCAGCAACCAGGACTGTGCTGGAGCTCCCAGAGCTGCACGGATTTGACAGGATCCTTTCCTACTGAAAAGGCCCCTCCCACTCACTGCAGCTTCTGGGAACAGGCAGAGGCATTACCTTGTCAGCCTGTTTCCCTGTGTGTTTTCTCTTGTGAGGTAGGAGTTTGTGGCGGGCGCCGAGCAGGATTGCTGCGCCCTCTTGTGGACTGTTTCTTGACCACCTAGATTCTAGAAGCTCTTGGAAACTAAAAGGCCGCTGGGGCTAGCTTTTCTCTTCCTTTCCTTTCTTTTTCTTTTTTAAAAAAATATTTAAGAAGTAGTTTTAAGTTTTAAAAAACACTTTCCTTGCTAGCTCCTGGTCCTCTTCCATTGTCAACCATCTCTTTTTTTTTTTTGTTTTTCAAATGGTGGAATGGAGCTGACACATCACTAAAGGTTCATGTCACAGCTCACTATGTACATTCTACGCACTTGAGTATGTGTAGGACAGTATGAATCCATCACTGGAGTAGCACACAAAATATTTTCGTGACTTTAGAAGCTCTGGGCTTCACCTACCATCCTTCCCATGTCCAACCCCAGGCATCCTCTAATCTTCTTACTATTCCATGGCTCCTCCATCTCCATAGCACCCCCCCCCCCCCCCGTCTCCATGGCTCCCTCGTCTCTATAGCCCCTATTTCCATAGCTCCCCCTCATTTCCACAGATTCTCTCCTCCATCTCCATAGCTCACCCATCTCCATAGGTTTTCCCAGAATTCCACATAGCTGGAATCACATAGAATGTATCCCGTTCAGACATTTTTCTCTTTGTAACACACACCTAAGTTTTCCCATTGCCCCATAGCTCATTTCTTTTTAGCACTGAATAAGATTTCCTGTTCCCGTGGTTAGCTTTGACTCCGAACAACTCATATAGGGGGTGGCAATTCCGTGGCTCCTCTGACACTAAATGGAGGGAAGTGAAGAGAAGCCAGAACTGAGTTCCATCCTCCACAGCGCTCCCTAGGGGTGGAAGGGGGGGCAGTGCACAGCATGGGGGTGATACACATTGAGAAGAAATCAACTCAAGAATAAACTGAAAAATTAAAACATGCAGAGTGTGCTGTGTCCCCCCACCAATGCCCCCTGAATTTGTTTCTCTCTGTACACCAAGTGGGTTCTGGGTATTGAACTCAGGTCATTGGGCTTGGCAGTAAGCTGCTGGAACACATTTGGAGAGATTAATATTGGACTGGTGAACAGTGTCCAAGAAAACCCCAAGTAAGGGGTTTGAAATGGTAGTTAAAAATAGCAACATTTAAAGTCATCTTCATGGGGATGAGAAGAGGGATGTGTAAATCATATTGAAACCCCCTAGAAGACATCTTGGGGCAAAAGGCATGTAAGCAGAAAATAGAATTAATCACCCTAGGAAACCTCCAGGTTTGACAAAGAGGTAAGCAACAGCCTGCAGCAACATCACAGAACCCATTTAGGGCTTAATTTGGATCCGAAGCATCCCTCTCGATTTTCCATCCTCTGATGTGATGGTCCACCATTTCCCTCCCGTTTCCATTTATGAAAAAGTTACCTCTCTCATCTTCTCTATCCCCAGAGTGAAGATGTAGGAGATGACAATCCATTCCTGAGTGGAAGGCCAGCGCTCCATCTTCACCAACACGATGTAGTTGAAGAGCATCAGATATCCAATATATGCCAACTGTAAGGAAATACAATACAGGACTCTAACTGTGGATGCCTGGAAGCTGGGCCCTGGGTAAGACCGCTGCATGGCAGCACCAAGCAAGGTCAGTGAGCAGGACATGGAATCCACAGCAATGAACGGCAGACTTAAATAACAGAGAACATTTCCTTTCTGTGTGCACTCCTATGGAGGTTTGAGGACAATTTGCAGAAGTTGTTTCTCTTTTTCCACTAAGTTCTGGGGATCGAACTCAGGTCACTGCACTTAAACAGTAAGTGCCTTTACCAGCTGAGCCATCTCTACCGCAAACATTTTTTTACAGGCTATAATAATTAAATAATTCACTATGTAGTGTTTGGTTTTGACTTTTGTATGTGTCTGGAGACCTAGGACCTGGTTTGAACTTTTGTGTCATGATGTATAGTAACCCGCTCTGTGTGTGTGTTTGTGTGTGTGTGTGTGTGTGTGTGTGTGTGTGTGTGTGTGTGTGTGTGTGTGTGTATGTGTGTGTTCTGATGTTCTATCTTAGGTGCAGACTCGGTTTTCCATACTAAGGTGATACAAAATTTTTTCCTCCTGAAATATGCCAAGTAACTTAATGCCCACTGGAAGGAAAGAAAGACACACATAGTACTTATAAGTTGGTAAAACTACAATGTAAGAAGCTGAGGTTTAAGCCTAAGGCCGCACTTCCATCCTCTCCTGAGTGGGTAACATCTGCCTGATGTTTTTGACCGACAGTTGCTGGCTTCTTAGGGAGAATATTGACCTCTTTTCCATTGTACTATTATTACCCTGCTCTACCCTGATTGGAACAGTTGAGTTTACTTTCTGCTTCTTTGAAACAAAACATGGAAAAAAAAAAAAAGTAAAGCTGTTTACAGGAAAGCGTGGGGTGTGTGGCCTGTTGTGCACCAGAGTGGGTTTAATCATCCGGAGGCCCAGCATCTGGAATTTGAGACCTGATGTGACTGGCTGGAATGCTAGATGTGGGGAAATACTCCTCAGGGCTCAGGCTTGGAGTCTGTTACTGAAACAGTGATGTCAGTGTGGGAAGAAGAGAACTGGTAATTCTCTTGCATAAGAAAATTTACCCCATGGGGGTTGGCAGACAAGTGAGACATCCTACTGGCAATAATTAAGTGGAGCAAAGCACTGACTGACCTCGGGGTCTGTGCACAGGGACCCCAGAGTGAGATGACTCAAATCTGCATTCTTTGGGGTTGGTGTGGCAACAAACAGCGCAGCATGTGGGCAGGAGGGTTGAAGATTTGAGGTACCGAAGATATTGGGTGACCTTGGGGCAGTAAAGACAAGTCAAGAGACAGAAACTGCAGCCTGGTGAGATTAGTGACATGGGACCAGAGAGATGTCTTACCTACCAATGGGCTGCTTCCTTTATTTTTATAAACTGAATAGATTTAAATGTGAATCAAAGGTACCTCTGACACCTCCATTACATTGATGACACATGCCCAGGTAAAATTGTGGCACAGAATTCCTTTCCTGATTAAGCCAAGACCTGCTCATGGTAGGCAAACACTACCACCAGGAGCTAAAGGGTGATGTTATGACAGAGATAAAGGATCCCACCTGGAACAATCAGCTTGTGACAGAGAGTGAGGGCTGCAGCTGCTGAGGGTTAGCTGAACTTTTCCACCCGGGCGATGTGATTTTTCTATCCCCATGACTACTGTTACATTAATCTATGCCTAGGTTGCCACAGCCCCTCAATTTAGAATCATTATCAATGCATGGAACTTTTGCAGAGAGAAGCATCCTTTGAGAATTGGATCCAAGTGTGCTTTGGTTCACATGGTTTCAGGTTATGATCAAGAAAACACGAAGACATTCTGTAGTCCTCGTATGCATAGTTACAAAACACAGTGGAAGGAAGTCAGTTGGTAAGACTGTCTAATACACTCTATAGTTGCTTCTGTCTTCTGTCACTTCCTTCCTTTTATTGGATAAAATTTCTGTTGATTGAAGGTGAAGTGATTCTTAAGTGCTCTGGTTTTAACATTTTACAAAGTTCAATGCCAGACATTCTAAGGCATTGGCTTCTCTCAACACATGTTGGCCCAGTGACACATGAACTCATTTCTTCAGAAATTCTGTGTCATAGAACTTAATTAACTTTACTAACAGAGTCCACCTCGGAACGTGAGTCTCGTGTATTTGGAGGAAGGAAGGTAGGCAGAGAAACTTGGAGTGATGCTTGGATTTAAGTTTCAGCTCATGTATAATATCTTGTGCAAGTCACCTAACCTAGGGCCTCTGGGGAAGAGCTTGTCACTACTGGGGAAACCTAGAGCACACACCATGTCCTCTGACCTGTGGTGGTTTTGTACCTTGAACTTGAATCTCCTCCAGCTTATAACTGAGAAAGGTTCTCTGCACAGACAGGGGCTGTGAGCCAATTGGATCTCTGCTCCCTTCTCTTTTAGAACTGAAGAGGACCCACATGTTCCTCGGGAAGCAGAGGCAAGGGCAAGAGGTCAAGGAGAGTGAAGGGGGTGTTCCCTTTGGACAGTGTCAGAACAGAGGGAGAGACACTTCTGGAAGTCAGAGATAAAAATACCACACAGAGAACACAGGTCACAGCAAATGGGACCATCAATCTGACGATGAAGCTAATTGTTAGGCATTGTTGGGGACTCAAAAGCTTTCTTTTCCACTCATTTACCTTGAGGCCTGGGTTTTGTCAATCTTTGAACAAAAATTTCTGCAACTGTTTAAACATAACTGGGGAATTTAGTGTGAAGGATTTACTGATGCTAGCCCAGTCAGTTATGGGATTGCAAGTTGGACGCCTAACCCCAGCTGTCAAAGATACAGCCCCTGTGGTGACTGAATGAGAATGGCCCTCATAAGTTCATATGTTTGAATGTTTGGTCCCCCAGCTAGTGGCTATGTGGGGTTTTAAAAGACTCATAGTATTTTGATTTAGCTTTCTCCCCTCTTCCATGCAGATCAAGATGTGAGCTCTCTCTGCTGTTCCCACCGCTGTGCCTCACTCTGTTATGGACTCTAACCCTCTGAAACCATAAGTCTAATTAAATTCTGTCTTCTATAAGTTGCCCTGGCCACGGTGTTTTCTCTTAGAAAAATAACTAAGAGAGCTCCTCCAAACTTGCTAAAAATGGTGTCTTAAGCAGTGTGCTCTAGGTTTCTGTAATCATTAGAGATACATAGGGCTTTTGGTAAACGTCTCCTCACTACTTCTACAGAGTTGATTCAGTTGGGTCCATGATAGATCTTTGAATTGAAATTTCTAATTAATCTTTTCCTATCATGGGCATTTAAAAAAATTAACAGGTTAAACCTCACTACTCTCTGTTTTGAGTCATAGTTTTTTAACTGTAGCTGCTCATTACAATGACCCGTGAAGCTCTAATGCAGTCCTCAGACAGCAGAGTCCTGAGGGGAAGGCCGGGGTGAGCATGTTTTTGTGTTCTAACAGATGGACATGACACAAGCTTATAATCCTAGTCCCAAAACCTGAGAGGCAGAGGCAAGGTGATCAGGAGTTTGAGAAAAACCTGAGTGAAACACTGTTTTGTTTTTTTGTTTTTTAAACAAACAAACCAAAACCAAAAGTGTAGTGGGTGTTATGATCTTGATACAGAGGTGCCTAGGCTGGGAGGTGCCACTGGCCAGGGCACTTGTGATGAAAAAGCATTTGGGGCCAAAAATTGCCTGAGGTGTGTCAACGGGGAGCAAGAAAATCAAAGACCTCAAATGAGGGGAATGCTGAACCCCAATAAAGAGGAAAAAGCAGATGACTTGGAAGGCTAAGTGAGGTCAGTGTTCATCCAAGTGCTGGTTAATTCTTTATGCAATTCCTTATACCAGTTTCTCTTAGGCTTTAGACCAGGGACCTGCTAACATTTACAAAAGTCCACAGGATGAATCTTCAGGGTTCTGTCGGCCAAAAGGTTTTCTTTTCTTTTCTTTTTAAAAATGCTTATAATTAACTATGTTGCAGCACACGTGGCCAGGTCTAACAAACACTGGAACTTAAATTTCATATTTCACACACGGATCTTTTTTTTTAAAAGCTTATTTCAACCTTTTAAAGTAAGGTTAAAAACAAAACAAACAAAACAGGCTGGGTTTGTAGCTTGGTGGTACAGCGCTCGCCTAGGATGTCCAAGACACCTAATGTGATGCGGAACATCACAGAATAAGTGAAATAAAAATGCAAAAAGAAAAAAAAAAGAGTTTTAGTGTATAGACTGTAAGAGTGGGGTTTCTTTTCTGGCAATAGCTCCCCCTCCCCCTTTTTGGGTCAGAAGGACTAGAAGAGAAGGGCAGATGTGGGCATAAAAAGGAGGGACAGATGTTGTATGGATGAAGTTGTGTTGGCCTCAGGGAGATTAGTTAGGGAGCATCTGCATCCTTGCTTAAACACAGTAGCTGCTCAATCGATGATGCTTCTGTTGTTGACTGGACAGATAAATCTGGCGTTGATTACCTCTCAGAAATGACTAGTTTAGGAATACCATTAGTTACTCGACATTGTACTCACGGATTCAGACACTATGGTAAGTGCTTTATATCCCCGCCAATACATTAATCTTCACAAAGTAGGTAGTAGTATCTCTATCTTACAGAAGGGCAGGATGAGAAAGTAACTTGTTTGGGGTCATACAGCACAGAGGAACACAGGTAGACGTATCTGTAGCCTGTCACTTTTTAGGCTACATGCAGTCACAGCTCTACTGCTTTCTACAGGGCAAACTTGAAGGAACGCTGTAAAAATGTAAACTGAGTTTTTGAATGTATGTCATTTTGAAGTGGGTATTATTTTGGAATATCAATGCATTTGAAATTTTATTTCACTAAAACGAGCATAAATGTGATATGTGTGCTTTTATATTCTCTCATCCTGTATTAAAGTCATCCTTTAGAGTCGAGGCTTTGAACTGTGGCAGTTTTTATTCCACAAATGCCTGGGAACATTGTGGCTGCCATCCTTAAAGGACAGAGTGTGGTGCTGGCCTCTGACTGGCACAGCCCAGGGATGCTGCTGCATGACAAAGAATTATCCTAGCTAAACTATCACTGGTGCTGAGGCTGCAAAGTCTTGAATATTAACATCCTGGACTGCGCAGGAAGCAACTTAAATGGTCATTTGAGCCCTCTTGTTCCTAGACCCTGTTGCTGACTCAAATGAGTGCTCTCCAGCTGGCTGTGAGAAAATCTAAAAACACAGAAGCATTGTCCTCTATCTGGTGTAGCTCCAGCCTGGTGCTTCAATGCTTCTCAGCCTAGGGGTCAGGACCTTTTAGGGGTTTGAACCCTTTCTGGGGTCTAAAGGCCCTTTTATCGGGGTCACCGGAGACTTTCAGAAATCACAGATTCATTACAGAAGTCAAGTTACAGTTAGGAAGCAGCAATGAAAATAATTTTATGGTTGGGGGTCACCACAACAGGAAGAACTGTATTAAAGGGTCACAGCATTACGAAGGTTGAGGACCACTGAAAAGTATCATTGAGAAGTAGAAGGGAACCCCAGCAATGTCTCTTTCTGTGTTATTAGGCACTATTTCGGGGACAGCCCATGGCTTTGCAGGCAGGAAGTGTATGTAGAGTGTGATTCCTGGAGAATATTGACCAGGACTGGGAGGTTTTCTTGCTTTGAACTGCATGCTGTTTAATTGTGCCTGAGTAAGGACGTGTGGCTAATGCCATTACCATATTGGAAGTTGTTACTTACAGATGCTGTCTGTTTCTAGAAGTGCTACATATACACTGCTTCAACCTGACCCATCAAACAATCCCCCAAAGCCCAGGATGAGCATCTGTAATGGACCACACTATTCTAATTCTCATCCATTCGGCAAAAGAGGAATGTTCTGGAAGAGGATATTTGTTTTCCTGTTGAACTAACTCCCATACATCTCACATCTGTTTCTATTACTTCTCACTTCTGTCAGTTCTTTTACCTTCTGCGCTGAGCATAAAGGCAGTCTACGGAAACTTCTCAGCAAAGTCCACAAATGTGAAACTACTGGAAAACAAGGTCACAGAGCTTTCCTTCCTATACACATGGTCCTTAGTAAGAGAAAGCCACACAGGTGCCTAAGAAAGGAACATGTACTCCCTACATCAGCTTTTTGAAAAGAGGCAAGGAAAATGCTTACGGTGTAGAACCAGAACTTCACAATGGGTGCATTGTAGAACTCATAGATCTTTCTGCCCACGGGGATGAGCCGGTGCCTGCTTTGGACTTCTTCTTCATCCTTCTTTCTGGATGACTCCCCATTGTTTCGCCCCAACATCGCCTACAGTGAGAGAGAACAGAGACCATTATGGCTGGGCTCTGTCGGCCATGTTGCAGAAGAGGAGAGGATTCTCATGACTCCTCAGAGCTCACAGAACTCAAGAGTATAAGCCTCACACCCAAGAGCATAAAGGCTTGCCTGATGGTCTTAGGTATCCTTTTGGAAGTAACCAAGGATGTCCTATTCTCAGAGAGGGTACATTCATTTTGCTAGCAGCTCGAATTTCATCCATGTGAAGGGAATGGGTTTGTCACCAAGCTCCTTTCTCCAGTCCTGTCAAGGGTGAGCTGTCACCAGAGAAGCAGGTGTGGACAGAATTCGCCGTCAAGTGAAAAGAGGCTCCCTTTAAAGGCAATGCTGCCCCACTCAAAGCTCTCAGCCTACTAACCCCATGGTATTATTCTTCCCTGTGAGGTTTGTGTCCTGCTTCCTACTCATGTTCACAGTGAACAGTGTTAGGATCTATTCCCTGGCAAGCCCGTTATGCTCTGGGACTAGAGAGTCATCTTTGACTGTGGCTTCCTGAAGGATCAAAGTCCCCAAAGCTCTTAGTAACTAGGGAACCTCCTTCCTCTATTCCCGGCCAGTGAGAGCATCATGCAGCTCTGGCTGTCCTCTGAGGATGTCTGCCTTTGAGGAAACCACAGCATACCTGATGTGGGACTCTTGGCATCCCTCGGAGGCTTTCCACTCTGGTGAACTAGATCCATTAAGCAGGATCATTGGAGAATAAAAATGAATTCCCTCTCATCCTTGACAATTGGCTGAAGATTCTAAATGGATAACAATAGCCAATGGAGTACGTATGCCTGGATTCTAATCTGACCTTTGCAACTAATCAGCTGGGTAAATGTGGGCAGTTTAATCTCTGAGTTTTGGCATTCTAATCTGGGAGTAGAACAATGTGCATCTGATGGGCATGACATGGTCCCACGAGTGAGGGCAGATAGAGTGTGTGGCACCATTTCAACAACATAAGCAAACATTTGCTAATGTTTAGTTGTCAGTCTAAGTAGGTTTACATGTATGTGTCTAAGCCATTTGCTCTTTCAACCACATAACCACCTGCAAGACAGACAAAACTATACACCTGCATTTGAAGGGATAAAATTGTGTTTAAGGTTACATAGCAAGTAAGTGAAGGGGCAGGATTCTGACTCTAAATCACATACTCTTTACTTCTCTGCTGAAACAGCCAGTGAGAATTCAGAATCAACACTAACCAGGATTAAAATACTATTTCTCACTTGAGGAGTTCATAGATCAAAATTATGACATGATCTGCAGGGAAGGCAGTCTCTACTGCTGTTGAAGCGCAGGGCAGAGCAGATATTCACATAGATTTTACAAAGATCTGGAAACTGAAACAAAAATTGGCTTTTCATCCAGTGAGGGAAGTGTCATATCTATCAACAGATCCCCAGGAAGAGGTTCCTGGAAGAAATACTGTGCATAAGGAAGAAGAACATGTTCCATGGTGGCGCTGATGATGGGCTCATGCAGAGTCTTTCTGTCACCTGAACCAAATTTTATCTTCTCCTCTTACAACTCCTTCTGGGTCATTGCTCCTGTAGCCAGTGGCTGGTGTGGTGAGGGAGGCTGGGGTGGTGAGGGAAGCTGGGGTGTGAGGGAGCCTGGGGTGGTGAGGGAGCCTGGGGTGATGAAGAAGGCTGGGATGCTTCAAAATTGTCCCTATGGAGTTGCTGTTTGACGCAGTTCTCCAAAGCTATGAAGCCCTATTTGTCCCTTTAATAACACAGGCTATTTTTAGCCTTTGGACACAAGCCACCAGCAGCCATGTCACTTGGGTGGGGGCTGTGGGAAGCGGTTCCATGCACAGCTGTATTGTTCTCTCTGCAGAACAAAGCATCCGTGTTCTATAATTGTACCAGGAAGCGCTAATAAAAGCTTTCCACACAAACCTCAAAATTCAATTAGTGATGGGTTTGTGACTTTGACCCAGAAGACAGATACAGGCAGAATGGACTCAGCTCAGCAAAGCTGGGTGCTCACAGCTCACGGCTTCCCTTTCTTTCTTGTGTGTAAGACTGCCAGTCACATTGTCGCGTTTATAAACGGATGCTTGCCTGGAAAATTGAGGGCGTCTGGCTTTGAATGGCATTGATTTGTTCCATGGCACTGTTGGCAGAAGGCCTCGACATAACTTGCATCCTATAGCCATGATGTTTGTGCACAAAGAGGAAACTTTTATGGCAGGGGGCTGGGGAGTCCTTATCTCAAGTATTATTGAACACCAGCAACATCAATGCTTGAGTGGATTGGGGGGGTCTCCCCAGGCAGAAAAACTGCGTAGTGTTTTCTTACTGTTAGCTCCATGTCCTCTTCATCTTTCTCTTTTGTGGTCTTCTCTGGTTCCTCTGGCTCCTTCTCTTGGAGATGAATTTCTTGGGCCTGAGTCATATAGGGCATGTCATCTTTGTTCTTGAACTCCAAGCTGAGAATTGAAGGAGGAAGTAGAATTCCCAGAATTACCTAAAGTAATAACAATGATAATAATAATAATCACATTTAACGGATTAGGATTAGGGTGGTTGCTTAGAGTCAGAGAGTTTGGGATGCGGCACATGAATGTGTGTTGGTGCACATAAAGGCACATACACAGGTGGTGTATTTACTATACAGGGATATCTGGAAATCTAAACACACAAGGCCCATCTGAGAAATACTTATTTCGCTCAAATATATCTTATCCTATTAATTCTTACTTTATGGAGGAAAGAGAGCTTATTCAAAACAAAGGTGAAAAAGAAGAGGTTTCCATTTAGTTATTAGACAGTACTTGGCCCTTCTAAAATCAGTTCACACACACTGGCATTTATTTGTAAAAGTATCAGTAGAGTTGATGATCATTGTATCTACTATTGAGCATTCTGCTGCCATTAACTAATGTACGAACAGAAACATCCCTCCCCACCGAGATCTCTGCATTCATGGAGACTAATTGGTCTCCTGGCACAAAAGCCCCAGGAAGGCCAACACTGCATTGCTCTCATGTGTAAACACTGAGTAAATCTCATTGTCAGTACTCAGCTCATTACGTAGGTCCATCTCATGGCAGAGCAATCTCCTCCATTGTCAGAAAACAGTGTCTTCCCTAGCCTCTCTCAATTATAAAATGGTTCCAGTACACAAGGCTCCCAAAGATGAGTCTCCTTGAAGACATTGCACCAAGGGAAGGGACTCAGATGCTGAAGGGTTAGTGAATATGATGCTTCCACAGGGACAGTCCTGTGGTACTGATATACCCACGAGACTTAGAGCCAGTCAGGAGAAAAAGGCCAGAAATGACTGAATTATAGGTGTTTGGGGAGGCTCAAATGGCATGCTGGAAATCTTCATAGAGTACAACTCCCTGTCCTTGGAGCTGAGAACTGGCTTGGCTCCCCACCTGTAGCCAAGCTTGACAGTTATTAGCAGCATGATTCTGGAATGTGGTCCATGACCCACTTCATAGAACCATTTTTGTAACTTCGGGCCAAGAGCCCACAAGAGAGGTGGTGTTGGGACAAACAGTGCAAGCGCAGCAAACCAACAGTCAAAGTGGACAGGGTGCAAAATTATGGCGTGAGTCAAAGAGCTTATGCATATCATGAACTACATGGTGATACTATATACTAGCAGTTTTCTAAGAGAGTAGATTTTAGTCAATCTTAGCCACATGCAAAAGAGGGTAACTCCAAGATGACAGATATGCCTATTTGCTTGATTCTGGTAGTTATTTCATTGTGTATATTAAAGCATCATATTGGTGTCTTAAATGTATAGAATTAAAAGCTGGTGTCATAAAAACCAAACCAAACAAATACCTTCCCATCTTTCTCTCATTCATTTCTCTATTTCAAAAAAATTCTCTCACTTTACTGTTTCCTTGAAAATAACTAAAAAGGATTAGAGGAAGCAAAAATTAAGATGAGTGTGTATCTCAAAGGTGGAGAGCTTGCCTGGCATGTGTGGGGCCCCAAGATCCCTAAAACTGCAAACAAATAAGGCAAAAGCTTTAATCCAACTCTCCATTCTTAGGAACGAGTCCCATACACGGCCTGTTACCTAAGAGAACTACTCCAATTAACTATATATGTTCCTTCTGCTTTTCCTCAATTAATTTATATGTCACCATATGCACTTCTAAAATGGGTGTAGGTTGTGTAGACTGGCCTGTGACTTTCTTTTCTTCATTTGAGAGTAGGTCAGGGATTAGGGATGTAGCTCACTGCCATGAATGAGGTTTTGGGCTTGATTTTGAACCTTTTTTGTTTAAATGTCTTGATATGCAAATCTATCTCAACTTTAGTTCAGTTAAAATTTCTCAACTCCATGCTACCAGAGCCCTTGCCTTTATGATATGACATAATGCAAAGACAGCCTGGGTGGGGCCAGGAGGGTATTCAGCCTCACAGGGAACTGAGGGGTAGCTTAGGTGAGACTCCTGTGGTAGCATGGCTGAACAAGAGTGTGTGAACTCTGCATTTTTGGACTTGTTTTAGTAGGCATTAAGGTCTGCTCTCAAGGACCCCCCCCCCAATCTAAGGCCTGTGAGGGTAGAGAAAGAATTACCAATCAATAATTAGAATGAATGTAGTCTGTCTTCTTAAATATGGCAGACCTCAAGTTCAGATCCTTGACTCTAAATGAAAATCACACCTCTAAGGAGATTCTAATAAATAGATAAGACACACCTTGTAACATAAGATAACCCCTAGACACATAATATATTTGTTTTGAAAAACTTAAATCAACCCTTGGACTCTTTTTTGGGCATGCTGACCTTGAGGCCTGAGTTCTTGCGCATGCGGAGCCGACCCATCCACATGTCAGTAAGCAACATCTGGCTGCACGTGTGTGCGATGAAGTCACGGTGCTTGGCAGCCACCGCCAGTTGTAGGCACGTGGCATTGCTCCAGTTCTTCAGCTCATACGTCAGCAGTTTCATGGCCAGCTGCTCATCCTGCTTGTAGGATTGGTCCAAGAGTTCCACAGCTAGCTGGCCAAAGTCCCTAAAAGACAAGGCACAAGAGAGTCTTTCAGGCCAACTTGAAGACTTCCATGAACAAAGATGGGCCCCCCGTTCAATTATAAAAGGTAGCTTGCTGTGTGGAGTAGCTGTTTCATATAAGGACTTGTCTATTCATAAAGCCACCCAGTCAACAGCCTTTAAGTATTCACTATGTGCTAGATACCATGTCTGGAACTGAAGATGATAATTCGAAGCTTGATTCCTACACTCAACACCGCCAATTCAGGGCATGTGAGGATAGAGGTAAAATAGTCGACCAATAATTAGAGTGTAGAATGTAATCAGTGTAATCTCTCTGTACACTACGCAGCACTGTGCACAGGAAGGGTAGATTACTCATGCTCACACTCTGTGTGCTCTGGGAGAGGGGGAGGTGACTCTTTTACCCCATAAAATTTTATGGAGCCATAACTTCTGGCTTTTGGAGTCTACCTTTCCTTCTTCCCCACCAGCCTCATGAGTGGCAGGGCCAACCTGGAGTTATGGTTCAGCTCCTGGGAAATGTCATCAACCATGTCGTTCTCAGAGGCCTCATGAGCCATGGCTTTGCAGAGCTTGCAGGCCACCAAGGCTTTGGCCATAGCCTCCTCTCCATGCTGCCAGAAGAACAGAGCCATCTTCTGTCTCTTCATGAGGACAGCCCACACCATCAGCTCATGGAAGGGGAACGGGAAGTGGTTGATCTCAGGGTCATCCAAGTCGATGTCCACCTCTTCTTCACGCTTCTTGGTTGTCTTTCTCCCTCTCCTCAAGGGAATGTCATCCTGCAATTTTGGAGAAACAAATACAAGCTGAGTTGCTGAGACTGAATCAGATTAATTTACTACATACTTCATGCATATTTTCCGTTGACTCCGTTCTAGAATCACACCGTAATGAACCAGACCGGTTCTTATCCTACAGACACTCACAAGCTCCTTTGAGGAATAATTTAAAAGTAAGACTTAATCAATGCGTACTCAGCTACCAACATGTCAGTTTAACACGCTTTCCTTTAAACAAAACCTGACATTTTCTAAGCTGGGCACAGCAGTGAGTCCTTAAAAGCCCAGCGACACCTTGGAGTCAGAAACAGGAGGATGGAGGATTCGAGGCCAGGCTGGACTACATAATGAGAGTCTGTCTCAAATTCTAAACACATTTTCATAGGCCATTTCCTGTCTTTATTTTTTTATTTTTTTGTTTGCTTCCTTTCGTCTGTTTCTTCTTCCATAAGTGTGGCTGTCTATACCTCATGATGGACAGTATTAACCATTTTTCTTTCTTTCTTTCTGAAAAAGCAAGGATATTCTATATTTGTGTTTTCACATAACAACAATAAACAATGAACCAAAGATGAGAACAAGGCTGCTCAAGTGTCTGCATCCCTATTAGATGCACCTGTGAAATTCTTTGGATCTGTTGCCATTTGTAAATATTTCTAATTGATTTTGCCTATGGAGTTTATACACTAGGTTTTCAAGTTAGTATTTACAATAGGATTTATTTATTTTTGTTTTCCCCCAATGCTAGCATAAGTTCATTGTGGAATTTTAAAAGCTCCAGTGAGCTGCTACTATAGCACTTGATTTCCTTATTTGAGAGTCATGCACTAAGCTTTACTATTAAAACGAACTCATATATCTTTTAAATATGTGAGAAAGAGAATAATCGACACTAATAATTTGAGCAAACACTAACCTCCATTCCCAGCAGTTTCAAGGCTTTGGGCTGTTTAAAAAAATGTTGTGAACAAAGTTAGATCTTTTTTTCATTGAGTTAAGAAACGAATTCTACTATTGCAAATAAGTAATATTCTTATATTTAACTCAACAGTACCATATAGCATTTCTTTTATGTCGCTGAGTAAACACAATCAAAGGAACATGTTTTGTTTTGTATTGTTTTTAATTTAAGATAACTAGGGATGTTGTGATTTTGGTGAACCATAGTGAATAGAAAACTGAAGAGATATAATTGAAGGCTTATAATGACTTTTGTGGGTCAAAGTTTCTTCCCTTTTCTATAACCATCCTACTTGGTTGGTACCTCCAGGACATCCAGCACTTGAATAAATACTGTGGTCTGAGTGTCTTCCTCCTCCCCCAGCCCCATTGTATGATGAATTCTAACTGAGAAGGTGTTGGTTTGGGAGTGGTGTTTTAGGGAGTGTTAGGTCATGATGAGCGATACCTTCTAACGGAAAGCTATATTCTTATCAAAAAGGCTGATGGGAACTTGTTTGCCTTTTCCCATGTAAAGAAACAGACAGAAAGTGCCACCTGTGAAGCAGAAAGCAGGCTCTCTGTATATATATACCCTGTTGGTATGCTGTTCTTAACCTTAGAGCTGTAAAAGGTACATTGACGTTGTCTCTAAGCCCCTTAGCCTATAATATTTTATTACAGCAGTCTGAGCAGAGAAGACAGATGAAAAATAAAATAATCAACAGGTCAAACCAGATATTTCTCAAGCCTCTGGAAAGTTTCTATCATGCAGAGACTTGGAGCACAATTCAGAGTGTTCGTTTAGATGCTTCCCCTGGCTCCCTTCCTGTGCTGCACAGTAGAGCAAAGGTGTGGGGGCCAAGCAGGTGCTGATGGTAGCAGAATATGTTCAATGACATGGAGAATATCAGCACACAGGGAGTGGTCTCCTTGGTTATGCTGGGAATGTGTAAAGTGGGCACAGCTAAAGACCACAGAGAAGGCCATTTGGGAATTTAAGAATGGGAAAACAAAATTACACCCATGGGCCAGGAGTACCATTCTGTGTCCTAAGTGCATCAGAACAGCGGGCATCGTTTTGAAAGCTACTGAGGACATAAGAATTATGAGCTGACAGTTGCTGCACATTTGATGTGATTATGTAAGTTAGAGTAGCCTGAAGCTGTTTCTCCCTCTCTTTCTTTTTTGGCTTCTAAAATTACCACAAGTTTAAATCATTTTGTCTTTATTCAAACTTCTCATTCCCCTTCTTCTGGTTTTCTAATATCCACAAGACACTTTCATTAGTGGAAAACTTTGTTAAAAACAAAACGTCAACCAACCAACCAAACAAACAAGAAAAACAAAACCAAAAATTAAAAAAAAATCATAAAACCAAACCATTAAGAAAATTATAAACATTTTATAAAAGAGAGAAAGAGAGAAAGAAACACCATGTCCACTATCAGCTGAGACAGCAGCTCTCGAGGAGGGATGTCATTTTGGTGCCTTAAGGATCCCCCCAGACACTTTCAGGCAGTGAAACCCAAGTTTTGTTTATAATAATGAAAGTGCTCCAAAGCTGTGGGGGGCAAAGCTTGATAGGGACAAGGGCAAAGGATCAGCTGGCTACTGTCCTTAGATCCCACTGCTAGGCACAAAACAAACCAATCAAACCAACAAACCAAACAACCAACAAAAACTCAAAACAGTTTCTCTTATGAATGTCCTCAAGATGATAAACATTGTAATCATCGGCTAAATCGATCCAAGGACATGTTCTAGACATGCCCTATTACCATCCTGTGGGATATAAATGGAAGCTGTTCCTGCCTGGACCACTTTTGCCGCAGTCTGACCCAATGATTCCCTAGGAAAAGCGCAGGGTTTTGCTGGAACTGAATTGCAGACATACAATACAGAATAGAAAACCATTGAAGATTATTTTTATTTGAAGGAAAGACTAGTAGAGAGACTGTAGTTAGTTATTTAGTATGCAACACTGGACAGGCGTTTTTAGATAACTAAAGAGGAACTGTCACCTCAAAGAAAACAACAGGTATAATTTGTTTGGCCAATATTTTAAATTTAATGATAAATTTCATTAGTTTGGATAGAAAAAGAGGGGGGTGTACTTTCTTTCTTTTCAATTCGTTTTCCCTTGGAGACAAGATGCCAAATACCCTAAATCTCTCGATTCTAGTCTTCCCCAAACAGCTTAAGAACATGCTAGAAGCTCACCCTTTTGGGGCCAAACAGATTGTGGTAGAGGGTCCGGAAGCGCTTGCGCGTGTAGTTGCAGCGGTAAGCCCCGCCCATCAGGTACTCAATCACCAGGCCAATGTCTATGAGGCTGATTCTGTAGTCCGGGGGCAGGTTTCCCTGTTAGGGATCAAGGGAACAACAGACAAACCCAAAAAGACGGCGTGGTTTACTTGGGGTTCATTGGCAAGTGTCTTGTAACTATTTTAGAGTAAAAATTATAATGAAAAAAGAAACATGAATGTATTATTATGCTGGTTAATTAATTCACCTTAAAATAGATCCAACCGAAACCTGGATACTCTCGCTTGGAAAGAAGACATAAGTTAAATAAGAAGATGCGGTAATCGCCGGCAATAACAGAAAATCAAATTATGTATTCAAGTCTTCAGCTGGGGAGAAAAAAACACCAGTGTAGCAAAAGGAACACAGGCTAGACAAGGCAAGGACTCTATCATTCCCAGCTTTTAGATGCAGGGTCCCCTGATGCTCCTGAGCCTCTGATTCAGGCCTGCCTCTTGCAGGCCCTTGGTTTTCACCCCACTCACAAAAGGAAGACTCCTCTCAGAAGAGAAGTGTTGCTACCAGGGTAGGGACCACTTAGCAAAGATCAATTTCACTTGAACACAAGACCTCTGTTAGCTGGTCACATACACTGGCCCTTCCCCAGGTCCCAATAAACAACAAAAGGCAGAGACGGCATTTCATAGTGTTAGAATGGAGCTGTATGAGTATCCCTGATGCTTAAAGGGTGTGTGTGTGTGTGTGTGTGTGCGCGCGTGCGTGCGCGCGCGTGCACATAGTGTAACAGAAGAAATTTTAACATTGGAATTAAAACTTTTACAAAATTAAGGGAGTTGGTCACCTTTTGTTGTAAAATAGCTTTGTTTAGTTGCGGGGAGGGCATAGTGTTAGAATGGAGCCCATTTCTTAAAGACCCAGAAGTATGGTGTATCTTTTAGTTCTTTATCATTTTTTTTTTAAAGTGCTGGTTCCAGGCATGGAGCACAGGGACTTGTTCCTACAGATTGTGTAGATTGGGCCTGAGGAAATGCTTTACTCTGTTAAGGAAGAAGAGATACACAGTGAATTCCAGGGAGCATAGATGACTGACATGTCTCACTGCTTGGCTTAATTCCAGATGCAGGCCAGTATCTTCTGCCAGTGATGGCCTATATCACACACACACTATGGGGAAATCGGTGACCATGTGGAGCTCTGGACCGTATCCTGCCTACTTCAGGGCGTTGGGCATCTGTGTACTCCATTGCCCCCTTTGGGTAGCTTCTCATGCAAACCTGGATCTGTGGAACCTCTTCTCTACCACCTAAGGCTCAGGCGGCAATGCCAGTCCACCTAGAGATCTCCAGAGTGTGATATGGGCATGTCTGTCAATAGGAAATCCATTTAATTGGTTAAAAGGAGGCTTCAATGTAGCCCGTCGTTAAACCTATAGCTTTAAAGTTTTCAACTTTTAAAAAAAAAAATCTTTATACTTCCCATACCTTTTTATAACATGTGGGCGTGTGATTAGTCCTTGAGATTTTTGTTATTAAAAACATGTGTCAGTAAAACAATGAAATTAATTGGTGTGGCTGGGCTCTAGCCTGGGTTGGGCTTTTTTTTTTTTTTTTTTTTTTTGGTTATGTTCTCAGTAACAAAATTAAATAGCTAAACTGTGGTTGTCAGCCCTGGTTGAGGTAACTGTGTCCTGGGTAGACTTTAAAGGGAATGGTAACCTTGCTGCCTGATGAGGACAATGGCCTTGACTTGGTGTGGTCTGCACACCAAGTGTGCAGTATCTCCATTGTTTCTCCTAGGACATAATTGTTAAACAGAAGGGGAGTTTGTAGGTGTTCATGCTAAGAGAGGCCAGAGACAAGTGTCCTTGGGGCAAACAGCATTGGGCTAGGCTCTGTTAGCTCCACCCCATGTGACTCTGCATTCTTTTCTGTATCTGACTTTATGCTCTAAAATCAGGCAACATGGACCATTCATTGCTCTTTAGGTCCCGCCTGTTTCTAGAAGCCCAACTGTTAGTCAGCACCCATCAACTGCTTTTATTTTGTACTGCTACCCATTTGGCAAAGACCCTTGTGCAGAGAGTGTTCAGGGTTGGTGTCCTCTAGAGTTTGGTGTGTGGGTTTGGGGGTGGTCAAGGAACTGATGTAAAGGACCTTTCTGGAGGAGGCAGACAGGGTGAGTGGCACTTTGAATGCCCAACAGGTAGCGACAACAGCCTTCTGGAGGAGTCTTCCTTTGCTTTGGACCTTTCCAAATTGGAGTTACAAAGAAATGATACCAGAGACATTCTTATTCTGTCTGCTGTTCCTAGTCCTCATGGGTCATGACTTTGATAATAGGCAAAGCCTCAAGAATGATTTCCCATTTCATGCCTTAACCACACAGAGTAGGTCCCAGTTTTAAGTGCTTTCATAGAGAGGATTGGAAGGCAGGTTGACAACTTGAAAATGTTGTCTTCATGCTCTGAACCATTACTTGAAGGTAAAATTTAAGTCATGCCGTGCTTAAAGATGTCCTCCAGAACAGTTTAAACTCACAGGCTGAATCTGCTTTTCAAAATGAATTGTCTTTAGGCATCAGCTCATGGTATGCTGTCAGACTTCAACTGTTTAGGAACAATGATTTTTTTTTCCTTTGAAATTCATAACAAGCCTTGAGAACAAGGTTGTTTTCTTTAGGGTATGGAAAGTCATAAGTGACTGCTGATTTTCAAGTTCACCAAAGGAAAGTATGAAAAAGGCTTGGGGATCGGCTTAATGGGGGAAAATAGTCACTGGGTAGGGCGCAGTCTGGGGAGCAGTTGGGAGGAAAGGAGGTAACCCATGGTTTAGTAGACTATCAAAGTAAAAAAATCAGGCAATCAATTATTTTTAAAATAAAAATGCTCCTACAAATTTGCATGAATTTGTCATATGGGTTCATGAAAATCTCCCTTCCTTATTCAAAATTTCAGAGCTTCCTTTCCTTCCTTCCTTCCTTCCTTCCTTCCTTCCTTCCTTCCTTCCTTCCTTCCTTCCTTCCTTCCTTCCTTCCTTCCTTCCTTCCTTCCTTCCTTCCTTCCTTCCTTCCTTCCTTCCTTCCCTCCCTCCCTCCCTCCTTCCCTCCCTCCCCCTTCTCTGTTCCCCTCTCTCTTGAACTCTCTTGTATTCAGCAAAATTGAGTCTTAGTTCCCATTAAATGGACTTCATAGCTTAATTTCACCACAGCCTCTGTATTTGACTCAAATCACCCTCTTCTGGCGGTGAAGAAAAGTACAGATAATCTGAAGTGTTAGCACACTGAATTGACCAAAGAGAAGCTACTACTTAGAACATCCGGAGCCAGAGATTGAGCAGGCAGCTACTAAATGGCAGGTTATATTTTACACAAGTGCAGACAGACTTGAGCCACTAGCTTAATAGGAAAGCCGTGAGTATAGTCGATGGATTTATGCATGAAACTGCTTCACCGAATTGGTTTGGCTTACATCAGTTCAAAGTTCTGGTGGATAGAGATTCCAGTTCTTTACCACATTACTTTTAGATTGTTCTCTAGATATAAAGAATTTGAGATCTTGAGACTAGCTTGGAAGCATTTCTCCTCACTCACTTCTGTAGGTTTCAAAGAACAGCTGAGCTTGGAGATGACCTGATTGGTTTACAGTGATCTGATAATTAGGAAATGTGTCCTTGGGTTTGTAGACATCATTTACATTTAATTTAGAGATATCTCACTAAATGCTATGTTTAAAGTCCAGAACTGCGTTTCTATGGGCATCTCTCTCTTCCTCTGTGTGTGTGTGTGTGTGTGTGTGTGTGTGTGTGTGTGTAGACTACTCATTAAAGTTTTCACAGAATATATGTATATGCTCCTATAAGGAAGGAGGCACTTGTTACTTATATTCTTTAATTTTAAAAACAACATGTCCTAAGACACTTTTAGGACTTTAAACCTAGATGTTGAATCCCCTGAGTAAGTACTTGGCCTAAATCAGAAAAAGTCATCTGGGAGCATGGGAGAAATTTGCACCTAGATGTTAATTTCTTTCTCTTTCAAATCTTTGAGAAAGGCACAACAAAGAGTCCCATTTAATCTCATTTCATCCATGAACACAAACTGTTGATCTGTCTGGTTCCTTTTGTCCAATAGCCAGAGATTCTCCTCATCAGAGACACATCTTCATTTCTTGTACTAAACACAGTCTTTGCCTTCCCCTTACCATCAGTCTGCTCTCTGAGTAAAAGGAGAACCTGTTTCTAGGCCAGTTGAAGGCTATTCTGGGTGATGCTCAAAGTCATTTCCTCCGGCCCTAAGTCGGTGAGAAAATGAATGCTCACATGGCTGTCTTCTCGCTCTGTTATTTCGGTCACTCTTAAAGCTCTGCTAAAAGCTGACAGGCCTTCCTCCCATGTCCTTAACATCCTCTCCTTATTAACCCATGTCTTTTTCAAGGTACATTAACAGCTAAGATTTTAAGAAGGGAAGAAAGCACCCTAAGGGTACGCTGCATGCCTTCTAATAAGACCCTTGATATGAACAAAAGCAAGAGGCTGCTCAAGGAGTTTCCGCTGATGGAGAGCGGTCCTGCAAAGCAGAATTCTAATGAGAAGAGACACTAATATGAGTGACCTTGACCATTTATACTCAAGGAACTATCACTTTAAAAATCTCCTTGAAGATCAGGCAAGACCTTACTGCTGGGAAAAGGGGTGGGGCAAGTGCGTGTGTGACTAGTTCCAAGGCTTGGCTTGGGATTCTGGGACCAAAGCATAGCTCTGTTATCAGAAAGCACCACATTCTAGCGGGACATAGACTAGTCTGAGGTGAGGAGATGATATCATATTTATTATTTTGGAAACGTTCAAAATAATTTATTAAACTTGAGAATTAAATGCTTTTCAAAGAATATGTTGAGTATGTGGGACCCTAACTACCTGAGATTAGTTTCCAGAAAAATTTAAGTCAGGATAAATAAAGCAAAAGGAGAATGTGTGCATGGAATGGGTTTTCTGGGGGTGCAAATCCACTGTGGCTTGGAATGGGCCAGACTGAGGGCGACACTGGGATCTCAGTATAAAGTGATTTGGGTAAACAGGCCACACAGGGCCTGCTTCTCTTGATTTTTAGACTTTGCTCACAAAGCTGGAGGAGCCTCATTATAGCTGTGCGGAAATGGAAGAAAGGTTTGTAGGAGAGAGAGAGGAGAGAGAGGAGAGGAGAGGAGAGGAGAGGAGAGGAGAGGAGAGGAGAGGAGAGGAGAGGAGAGGAGAGGAGAGGAGAGGAGAGGAGAGGAGAGGAGAGGAGAGGAGAGGAGAGGAGAGGAGAGGAGAGGAGAGGAGAGGAGAGGAGAGGAGAGGAGAGGAGAGGAGAGGAGAGGAGAGGAGAGGAGAGGAGAGGAGAGAGAGAGAGAGAGAGAGAGAGAGAGAGAGAGAGAGAGAGAGAGAGAGAGAGAGAGAGAGAAACACCAGTGTTTTTAGGTGGATGTGGATACTGTTTTTGTCCTTATATCCTTTATTCATTCTTAACTAAAGCCCAGTAGGTTAAAATATGCAATTATAAGCAATTATAAGCAGTTCCCACAGCCTTTGGCACTGAGGGCCAAGTCTAGTTGAGACTTTCTATGAGATGATGTGCTTGTTCCATATTAAACCAGTCCAGGACTTTGGAGTCCACAATGTATGGAGAAGGGACTTGGTTCCTTGTCTAAAACCAGGAACATCCTTGGCAAGGCCATCAATGCCCTGAAGCCAGGGCTGTGGGAGAACTGAGATCTCTGTTCCTAGGAAAACTCCTTCTTCCTCTCTTTGAAGAGCTGTGGTGATCAGCTGCCAAGCCTGGGGTGCACTTGAAGTATCCATTGTTCCCTTTGGGCAGCATTGATTAATTGGTTTCTTCCTAACTCTGCCCCATTGTGTGATAATTTTCTGCTGACTCATCCCCGCCACCCCTGCACACTACTGTGCCATTTTATAAGCTTGCTTGGCATTTAACATAGCTTGGGCAAGACTTCCCCATACCAACTTTCCTCACTTTTTCATTTCCTAATCCTATGGTTCTCCCTCTCAGGAACCTGTCACTGAAGAATAAACAACCTGCTGGTCCAGTCATTTCTCTAAGTAGGTCCTTTGGGTTCTGGTGCAGCACTGCAGCATTCCTATGAGGTGGGGAAGGTTTACAATTCTCTTTTGTTCTTTGGAGTTAAAGATCCTGAAGCTAAGATACTCCTAAGAGACTCGGGCAAAGGAGCAAATATGTCCTAAGTTTAAACATAACCTTCCTATGTTCAATTTTAAATGAGAATATGCAACAGTAATAAAGGCATTATAATCCTACTTCAGACAGTTTTGTGAAGAGAAAATGAATACAGGTGTGTAGAAAGCCTCTATAATACTGTGTACCCATCACCAGTAAGCCTTGGTCATGGCTGCCTTTCCTTGAAAAAGCATCTGTAGTGACGTTAGCATGTTACTAATCACTGAATATAGTCTTTGACCTCCAAAAACTGTGAATAACTTACTTGTACCCACCAGCTTTAAAAAGATCAAATGAATAGATGCGCATAAAATATACTTTGGAAAAATAAAGTGTTATGAGGATGGAACGCCTAGACAAGCCACCTTTTCTCAGCTTTTGACTATCCTTTCTATGTAGATAGGATGTGGTGAGGAGCTGGCAGAAAGTTACTTCATGTGGTAAGCTACCATGGAAACAGTAAGAGACATTTGGAAGACATAGGTAATGACATAAATCCACGTTGGCATGGGAAAAGCCTGAAATCTGCTATAAAAAAGCATTACATTCAATAAAAGCATCTAAACCATGGCAACTGGAGGAAGGACTACAGCAGAGTTGTTAGCAGAGAGGCGTCCAAGCTACAGAGCAGATCAAAGCAGATGCACATACACTGCTCTTCGAAAACAAGGCTGGCAGGGGCATGGAGACTGGGCAGCTCATGCATAACAGGTACATCTATCACAGGAAGCTCTCAGGACAGGGCCTCTGACCTGTGGTCTAGAGGATTCTTACCTTTTTGACATCCCTGACCAAGTGGTACAATGTATTTGAGGGCCCATGTCTCTGAAAATGATAAAAAACAATCAAACAGTTTTGCTAGTCAGGGGCTCCAGGTGGTGAGGCAGGGAGGGAGCTGGAAGGAAGGGTGCTGGCTAGTGGAGGGCAGCTCTTTGTGCTGGGCCTTGTTCTAGTTGCTCAGTTGTATCTGTCACTTCGAAACCAAGGCTGGCTGGGTTTTGGTTCTCCAGAAAAATGTGTTTGAAGTTGTAGGTTCAAACTTTGTAAAGCTGATTTGTCAACTAATAGATATCCTGGCCAAATGGTGTGGGAAGAGTTAGTTTTATAGCAAGAGAGAGCAGAGGGGTTTGACATGTTGTCATGGAAACATTTTAATTTTATTTAATGTATTTTCCAAGTTGTGATCGGAAACATCTCAAAAAGTATTGGCCAGCTTTCTTTGCAAAAGGCCAGAAAGTCTCTAGTGAACACTTGAGGACTATGGAGTCTTTCTCAAATCTGTTTAGCTGTTATTATTGTACAAAAGCGGCTATAGACAACGCATAAATGAGTGATCTCGGCTATGTTTCAATAAAACTTTATTCATGGTTGCAGGAAATTAAATTCCATATAATTCTTTTAGGAGAGGGTTTTACTGTATAATCCCAGTTAGCCTAAGAAATCACAGCCTTCTGAGTTCTGGAGTTACAAATAACTGCTACTCCGTCTGGCCAGATTTCATAAATTTTAACACGTCAGAATATTGTGGCTTCTTTTGGTTGTTTCAACAATTAAATATAAAGGAAAGTCATCCTTGGTTCCCAGGCTTTACAGAAATGGTGGACAGGCTTTATATTTTGGTGATAGCTCCCTGGCATCTGACTTAAGGAAAAGTCCTAAGCTAGCTGGGGAAAAAAGAGGTCAGGATAGGGTATGTATCAACTGAGGCTCAGAATAAAGTACATGATTTGTTATTCTGTGGTCTTTTAGGAATAGAGATGCTAAGTAAAGCACAGAATACCCAATGAAATTTGAATTTCAGATGAGCAATGATTCCACATGCAATACTGGGAACATATAGTCAGCGCTCCATACTCACAATGTCTGTATTTGTGAAGACCACCAACTGGGTTGAAAATATTTGGAAGAAATTGTGTGTGTATTAAATGTGTATGGGTATTTTTCTTATCACTCCTTAGAGTAGTGGACTCTTAACTTCCCTAATGCTGTGACCCTTTAACACAGTTCTTCATGTTGTGGTGACCCCAAACCAGAAAATTATTTTGTTGCTTTTTCCTAACTGTAATCTTGCTACTGTTATTAATCTTAATGTAAATATCTGATAAGCAACCCCTGTAGGGATCAGAACACACAGGTTGAGAATCACTGCCTTAGAAGATACAAGCTAATAACTATCTATTTACCTTGTGTTGGGTATTGATTACATATGAGTATGCAAAATCCCTGGTTTAGCTGCTTCATTGTTTAGCTTCCAGACAGGGACTACTTTAAAAATTTGGATGACGTGTGTAGGTCCTGCACAGTTCGGACGTCATAGATGAGGGCTTTGAACATTTGAAGGTATTTTTTTTTCTTCTGTGGTAACTCTTAGAATGAATCCCATGAAGAGCAATTATATGCATGCTAACAATCATTGCTTATCTGAAATCCAAATTTTGCCGGTGTGCTGCAGTAATTTACTAAATCTGGCAATATTACTGGAGGACCTAAAAGAGTGATGACGCTCTGGGGCTGAAGACTCTGGCCCCAACCCTGTGTGTGCATATACGCATCACAGAGCTTGCTCTGATACAGTTCTCTCCTCTTTACAATGAGGAGAATAAGACCAATCCATCCGTTAGGATGATTGGAGGATTAAATGATGCCCTACTTCCTTATAATGCTATTAAATCGTGCTCAGCATTCAGTGAGTGGTAGATATCATTATTATTATTGTCATTTGCTATCTCGTATTTTTCCTCAACACAGTACTGCAGGTGATCACCACCAGTTGACTGGGGTAATGAGACCTGTTGGTCTAAGGTCCAAGAACAGGGTTCTTTCATCCTTTCCTTCTTTTGCTAGGCTTTCAAAAGAATCTTTCCACCTCCATTACTTTCTAACTGTTACCCAAGTCGTGATGCCTCAGTGAATTTATCTCTCATCGTCTCAGTGTGTTGAGGCAAGAATGAAGCCGAAACCTGGATCCCCTCTGCCAGCTGGCTTCTCTCCTCTGGTGGGGATGAGATGAAGCATTTGGCTCATCTGTCACCTACCTCTTCTGGAGGCACAGTCCACAGTTCCACCATGGCGCACTCACAGTGCTGGGACAGACACTGTGGCCAGTGTGTGGAAAGGAAACTTCCGACAAGAGGCTTGGGTTTGGTACTGGGTTCTTTTTGTTCTTGGTGTTTAGAGATTTAGGTTCTTGAAAAAACCCTTTCATAGCCTCTGTCTATGCTTTACACTTTTGTGACCCTACAAAATTCATGTTGAGCTTCATTTCAGTACAACAGTGTGGAGAGGTGGGGCTGTTAGGTGACCCGGTCACAAGGGTATCTATCTTGTAATCTGAACTGAAGTGTCTAGACAGAAGAAGGTTCACACTTCTGTAATTCCAGCCTCTCTGTCCTAAAAGTATTTTCCCCTTGCAGCCGATACATTCCAGAGAGAGTCAATGGCTCTCACTACATAATGAACCTACTGGTCCCTTGATCTTGACTCCCAGCCTCCAGCACTGTGAGAAACAAAGAGATGCTCTTCATAAATTACCCAGCCTCAGGTATTCTGTTGTAGCAGCACAAATACTAAGAGGGCCTCAGTTTTCTCATCTGTGAAATGGTAAAAAAATAACATCAGTTCTTGCAACTTGGGTTGGCTCTTTTAGTGAACACCACTTCAGGGAGCAACTGTCACAGAACATTTTTGATGACTCCAAGGTAGGTTTTACTCTCTCACGGGGGACAAAGGTACTTCCTAGCTCCGAGGGTGACAAAATGATGATACAGGTTATGGAATCAGCTCAATTTGGTGCTTGGTGCTAAACCAACCCTCCTCTGCAATATTTGTCTCAAACACCCTCCCCCCTGGGCTCACCAATCACTGTTCTGATCAACAGAGATTTGCTGGGGATTTTGTGTTAGAATCTAAAAATAATGACCTCCGAATGACCACACCCCCCTTTCCCTAAGATGCTGACAACTGAGCAGTTAAAACAAGGGAAGTAGTGGTGACTTGGTGTCTGTTGACTCTCTAGGTGTAAGGGAGTGCATGTGTGAAATGATCCATGCAATACAGGAGAGACAGGAAAGAATCACAGGCACGGGGGGGGGGGGGCAAGGCAGGAGGAGCGACACAAAGAAAGAAAAGTAGTAGAAGCCGGAAGGCATCTTAGCTTGGCCCTACCGTGTTGTATAGTTCCTCTAGCCTGGAGATGGTGAGAAAGCGGTGCATGCTTACTCCATTCTCTATGAGCAATTTCACAAAATCCACTCTGTCCAGAACTAGGGCATCCAGCATAGCTTGCTCCAGGGACCCCACCTGTAATTCAAGATGTTCAGTTAGTCTGCTCACAGCAGAGAAGTGCAGTTCCTTAGGGTTCACCCAGAGGGCTTGAAATAGAATGGGGGTATGTGTAAATCAGAGAGAGCCAGCATCCTGGCCTCCAGATGCCACGTCTTGGGAAATAGACACCAAGGACTTCCAGATCTAGAAGCTACTGTCTCCCCTAAATCTCTTGTTCTGGAGCCTCAGGACCCCAGGTTTTTCTCTTGACAGATTCCCTGGCTGGTATTCTGCAGTGTTTGTAGAGAAACGTGGACCATCTCCCTCCCTTCACTTTCTTCCTCCTTAGGCGCTGAACGAGAGCCCCAGCTGACTTGAGGATAGGAACTCAAATAACCAGATCCAATAGGCCTGGAAACTCTGTGTAGAAATAGACACTGGGAGGCAAACAGAGGCCACCTAACTGAAAGAACACCATATTTTACAGACAAAGCACTGACTGGGATTTGTATTCCCTTTTTAGTTTTCTTTCTGTTTTCAACATTCAGATTCCTTGACAAATATGCCCTTAATTATCAGTCTCTAAATCTTATGAAAACAGGTGTCTAGTTGTGGCCAGAGCTCCTGGGGATGGAAGGTTGGGGGGGGGGTGTGTGTATTTGCAGGCTGCTGCTGGGCTGCCACCTGTGGGTGCATGCACACATCACCCAATGGTCTATTTCCAAAGTTTCTATTTTTGACAGCCAAGGGACAGAAAAAAGGTCACTGACAGTTATATAAAGCTTTTGGTTCGCTTGTGCGGGCATAGGGCAGACCTGTGCTCAGCCACCAGGACCAGATGGTACCTGCATATAGTAGAAGCCTGGCCATGAACACCACCATTTGGTGGCAGCAGCTTACTCCTTCTGCTCTCCTAAAAGATAACCAGAAACATACAAATCCTCTCTTTCCTTTACTTTAGCTTTGTCTTATCTGTATCTTTAAAAATAGAATAAATAGAATTTGCATCTGAAAATTGCCTAAAGAACCAGGGAATGTTTGGTGGTGCGCTTAGTCATATCTTCCACTAGGTGGCAGTATGTCCCCAAACACCAGAAGGGCGCCCAGGCCACATGCTGTGTTAAGCAACGGGTGATCCCTCCTCCTCCCACACCCGCCCCAATTTTTTGAGCCACTTTCCAAGGTTCCTTAAACACCACTGCCAAGCAGGTGGCCTTTTCAGGAGTAACGATGTATACTCTACCGGCCACTGTTGCCCGTAAATAAAGATCTGGCTGCGAGCGATGTCAACTCTGTTCCAAGCTAAAGCTAAGCTCAGTTGGTCTGGGGCAGATGCATTGGCTCCTGTACAATGGAAGATAAAGAGGAAGAGAGAAACAGTAGTTAGCGAAGCCAAGATGTGTCTCTCAGCCACTCCTCCATCGATCCCTCTTCCCCAAGGACAAACTAAGGAACTTTGTGACTCCATTCTATGACTGACATTTGGGGGGGGGGGCATCCTTTTTTGTCATGATGCTTTCCTGTGCGCTGCAGATTTATTCTCTTATTTCATTTCATTTATTTATTTATTTTAAGACAGGGTCTCAATATGTAGCCCCACCTGGCCTTAAACTCACGGGTACTTCCAGCTTGGCTTCCTGGGTGTTGGGATAACAGGTGAGTGTCTAGCAATGGTTGCATTTCAGTACCCAACAGCCATGCTGTGACTAGAAGCACAGATGGCATTTGTGTCTCTACAGAAGGTTCTGCTGTGATAGGCAATCTAGAGGAAGCACGCTATCCACACATGCAACCCTTGTATAGCTGAGTACAGGCAGTCTAGAAGGTAGTGGTAGTATCTTGCAACCCCTGTTATCCATCTGTGGCTGGATGAGCTAAGATCTCTATAAGGCACTGCTTTGTCATCTTTGAAATGGGAACAGTAAGAATTATCCTAATTTATTCAACTGAGAGGCTGTGAGATTGAAATAGGATCATGTAAGTGAATTCACATGCCAACAGGTTTTTTGGTTCCCCCACACTTTATTGACATCCTTGGTGTATGGAAGAGACCTCACTGCATGTTGGCTCATTTTTACTCTACTGGGTCTCCTATTAGCAAGGGAGAGGGGAAAATCGTCAACAGTCTCCCTTGTCTCAGAGAATTTAAAAATTGAACATATGCTTGGCAAACTATTAGGGATTTCCGCATGTTGTGATAAGGAATGTCCTGGGTAGTAATGAACATTGGCTTTTGCTGTCTGCATTGGACCCATAAAGATGCTCAAATCCAATGATGCTAGAGTGACTCTAGGAAAAGGACACATGGCTCCTGACAGAGAGTAAGAATAAGTTCATTATGGTGCAGTGACATTCCAGCCAGAGCTGGTCATTGTGAATTCTTTCCAGTAAGGAAGGTTAGAATCAATATAAGGACCCACTTCCTGCTCACCACATTGTGAATGTGTGTGTCTCTCCCCTGTTGCCTCTTCTCAGATCTTTATACTACACTATGCCAGCTCCCATACCAATTCAAAGACATTGCTTGAAGGTATATCTAAAGCCCCAGGTGTTTCCAAGTGTGCAGCAGGAGCAGAGAACTGCTGGCCTGTATGCCTCTTTTCACGCCTATCTCATGCCTTTTTCTTCTGGACTCTGCAGTATTGATGCAAAGAACTAGGCCAACATGACTGGGGAGATGTAAAGTGCTGGCTAAATAAGCCTGGGGATCTGAAATTCATGCCTAGAAGGGACCTGAAAGCTTGGCATGGTGGTTTGTGCTTGAATTCAGTGCTGGAGCAGTGGGGTGACAGAGACAGAAGGATCTCTGGGGCTTACTGGTTGGTCAGTTTAGATGAATTGATGCTTCAGGTTCAGGGAGCCACTGTCTCACAATAAGGACTAAGGGAGATATGGAGAGGACCAGAGGGAGAATGAGAGGACCAAAGGAATATGGAGAGGGCTAAAGGAAGATGAAGAAGGCTAGAGGAAGATGGAGAGGACTTAAGGAAGATGGAGAGAACCATAGGAAGGTGGAGAGAACCATAGAAAGATGCAGAGGACCATAGGAAGATGGAGAGGACTATAGGAAGATGCAGAGGACCAGAGGAAGATGGACAGGACCAGAGGAAGATAGAATGAGAGGAAGATAGAGACGGCTATAGAAGATGGAGAGAACCATAGGAAGAAGGAGAGGAGCAGAGGAAGATGGAGAGGGAGAGGACCACAAGAAGATGGAGAGGGAGGGGACCAGAGGAAGATGGAGAGGACCAGAGGAAGATGGAGAGGACTGCATCAGTGCTGACCTCTGGCTTGCATATATACACACATACATGCATATGTGTATAGCTCACAGAGACAGACAGAGAGAGAGAGAGAGAGAGAGAGAGAGAGAGAGAGAGAGAGAGAGAGAGAGAGAGGGAGGGAGGGAGGGAGGGAGGGAGGGAGGGGAGGGAGGGAGGGAGGGAGGGAGGAGACTATTTTAGGCAATTGCTGGGCATGTTGGCCCATTCGGTAATCCCACCACTTGTGAGGCTAGGCAGAAATGCTGCCGTAAGTTCTAGACGAGCCTAGGCTATGCCCAGTCTTAAAAACAAACAAATGAGGCTGGAGAGATGGTTCCGCGCTTGAGAGCATTGGCTGCTCTTCCAGAGGTGGGTTCAATTCCCAGCACCTCCAGGCAGCTTACAACTGGCTACCTCCACGGGGATCCAACAATCTCGCACAGATATACTTGCAGGTAAAACACCAATGTACATAAAAAAAAAAAAAATTAGGTGTCAAAAACAAATAAAAGCCCCAAAAGGTTTATGCAAACACTATTCACCAGAAGAATGCTTCGGCATGTCACCAGTTTGCGCATGCGTGTCTAGCCTGGCATGCCCCTGCAGAGCCCGAGTCTCACCCACGTTTTGACTCAGGAGTTCAGGGGTGAAGCCTGTTGTTTTGCATTTCGCTTTTTCTTTTGTGATAGGGGAGATTAGGAGATTGAGTCCAGAGCTAGACAAGTTCTTCCCACGGAGGTACATCGTGGCCCGCATCTGTGCATTTCTAACAGGCTCTCTGGAAATGTTGCTGTCCTTGTCCTGGGACTATCCTTTGAGGGACAAATTCCTTGAAAGCTTTGGGCTGGTCTCCCTTCACAAGTCTGATCCTGGTATCCACAAGGTGATGGGTTTAGTATAAGTCACATTCTTGGAGTGAGTTGATTACCATTCGAAATAATATTTATTAATTTGATTTGCACAGAGAATTTTCCATTAAGAAAAATCACTTGTTTCCCAGATGACAGCAGGGATTTCAAGCTCATGCCAGGGCAACAAAATATGTGAACATGTGTGTTACTAAATTGGAGAGGAAAAAAAAAAATGAAGGTTCCCTGGCATTGTATTTGGAAGGTGGTATTTTATAATTGCTTATTTCCCCCTTTTAAAAGTCTATTTTTTATTTTAATTGACATAGTAAATGTACATGTAGAGACTACTGTGTGACATTTGACACATGGGCACTGTCTATAGAGATAAGTTTAGAATTACAGGCAGCGAATATCAGAGAACACGAGTATATGCACTGAGACCATTCTAAATTCCCCCCATTATCTATTTAAAAAACTATAGTCAGTTGTAAACCCTAGTTTCCCTACAGTGCTACAGCTTCTGCACTTATTTATATGTCACACATTTGAATGCTATCCAAGTCAATAGTAACACAAGCCTGAACAAGAGACCATGGAGGAAAGATTGATGGAGGTCAAGGTGAGCTACAGGCCTGGATGTAATTAGCTAAGCGTCAAACAAAAACATGAAACCAATGAATTTCAGCTTTTCAAAAATTGGAAATACATCACTCAAGAATCATTCCGGATGACAGTTTGAATCAGCACAAGGGATGAACCACCCTAGTTTCTCTAGGACAGTGACAGTTTTAGCACTGAAATTCCTTCATTCACGAAGATGCCTCAGTCTTGAGAAAGACTGCATGGCTGCCCACACTGTCCTTAATTGGCTGTGCCCTGAAATTTCCCAAAGAAGTTTAATATACTCTTGCCTTAGATGAATCCCTAGAGACCCTGGTTAGTCTGGTCTTAGGCTCCGCATTTCTAAAAAGCTCCCCAGGTGATTCATACGGGAAGACAAGGTGAAGACCCTCTAGTGTAGGTAATATATACTCGTTAATTTGCTCACTTTTTGCTCATCTATTTTTGTACTCAAACATACTGATTTCATGCCTTCTCAGATGACAGACATTTGGCCAGTATGGACACCAAGATAAATCAGATGGAGTCTTTTGTCTTCAGACGTTACAGTCTGGAGAAAAGAAAGTTCTAGTTTAATTTCCCAGCCACTCAGTTTACCTACTTAACGTGTATTTGTTGAATGTGTTTGTTTCCATGAACTGTTTAGATATTGCAGAGCTCATGGCGATCACCAAAGCTGAAGTCAGCCTCTTAAGGGAGGCTGCAGTGTCCTAGTCACGATGGGTGGGGACATCCAGAAAACAAGCAAACCAATCCAGTGGATACTGGTCTGTTTGTGTATTTCTGCCATAGAGGACCAACACTACTTCCAGTGTGTGTGTGGTCTGTATTTGTATAAACAAATGATTGTGTCAACACTGCTCTGGCTTCCCAATCTTGCTTGTTGTCAAGACAATATTGTACCAACTAGCTGGAGCAATCCATTGGTAGACTATCCTCAATGATGAGGGCTGGAAATAGTGTCTTTGAATAGCCTTGAGGGCACAGGTATTTGAGTTCTTTGAGCTCTTTGGTTGACTCCACATGGAAAACAAATGGTCAGAGAAAATACCTTGAAGAATTGAAATAGGCCTTGATTCTCATAGGTTCTGAGTTGAGCTCAGGGTATTCACCCATATGCCCTGCTTCCTGGGCTGGTAGATGGGAAGCCTTGGAACCCTTGATTGAATAAAGCCTTTGTAAGCATGGATACAGGATGAGGATAATAGTGACAAGGGGGGTGATGGAGATGTAAGGACAAGTGGGAAGGACGCATGGGAACTCATCCAGAAGGATAAAGGGTCATCTGCCCTGCTGAGTACACATCAGCCTAAAATGTCAGCAGTGATTTGACTGTTTTGTCTTTCTGTGGGAGGCTGGCAAAGTTGTGAGAGCACAAATTATGAACACATAGAGTTTTGAAGGATGAATTCCTGGACATTTCAGTAAAGGAACAATGTATGAGGAGAAGGCAGACTCAGCACACTTAGTTTGCTATGTATTTAAGAGTTAGGAGCAGTATATGGTTCGTAAAAGGCATGTCTTAGTCTCTCTGTGGAAAGACAATGCCAGAAAGTGACAGCTCACAAACAATAGAAATTTATTTATTTTTGGCAGTTGGGAGGCGTGGAAATCCAAGATGAAAGTGTTAGCAGGTCTGTCGTCTGGTGTGGGCCCACAGGGCATCCCCTGGATCCCCAGCGTTGGACAGCTCCACAGCACAAGAACAAGGATGCTGGCCAGCATCTGAGACCGCCTCAGAGGACTTCACATGTGCTTCTTTGAAGGGAAATGAGAAATTACCTTGATGTGGGAATGCGTTTATGTATGCTGTGAATCTCAATCTTTGAATAAAGGAGCTGTTTTGGGCCATGGCAGGCACCATGGAAGAAGCAGGAGGAGAGATCAGAGCATAGGTAGGAGAAGGAGGGCGGAGTCAGAGGCAGATCGAGCCAGCTGCCCAAGGAGCAACATGTAAGGAGCACGGGTGAGCCACACAGGCCACGTGGCCGACAGATTAATAGAAATGGGTTGATTTAAGATATAAGAGCTAGCTAGCAATGTGCCTGAGCCATAGGCCAAACAGCATGAAGTTAATAGAAGCATCTGAGTCGTTTCTGGGGGCCTGGGCCGCGGTGGGTTGCTAAGCGGTCTCGGGCGGCAGGTCTGTGGGTCTCAGATCTCTGGCTGCCCGGGACCCGAAACCTCACTACTACAGATGACGCATCCAACGTGGGTCGATTACCCACTTAAAGCCTGAGAAAGATTAGAAAAGGTTCTAATTCACAGAAACTGAGTCAAGGCAGCTTCCAAATTGTGTATACGAAGCGGGCCATTGTACAAAGAAAGCATGGTCCGGGTCACATTCAAAATGGCACCGGCGGACTGGCGGCAGGCAGTGTAAGCTGCAGCTGCAATCAGGCGGGTTCCTGAAATCTCACAGAAGACTTAGTAGCATGTGATTGATTTTAGATTTCTGTTTATTTTGAACAAAAAAGAAACAAATTTTCTTTGTAGCAGCATTTTCCGGGGTCTGCTCTGTTTGCTGGCCACAAACAGACGTGGTCCCTTACTGACTCAGCGGTATCCACAAAAATTATGTTGCAAGAGAGTAAGAGTATTTTAAAAAGCTCTTCTAGTTAGAAGACAATTAAGGATTCACAATAAAACAGATTCAGATGAAAAAAAAAACAACCTGTAAATGGGTTAAAATGTGTGTAAAAGGTACATAGGCTTCAGAGAGAAAAGAAAGAGGTTAGAAAAAGTCTTTAAAGAGAGAAATAGAGTAATAAAAATATAATAAGCCACGTAAAGATGGAAAATAGACACAAAATCTGGATTTTGGTTGTTATTGTGTTTTCTTTTAATTTTTTAACTGTTAATGAGCTAATTGCAGAAAGACAATGGATTGCAAATGCAAAGGCTACTAAGTTAAACAAGAATATATGTTTTAAAGTTATTTTGATTTTGAAATTTGTGCCTAAGGATTTATTGCTTTGGAAGAGTTCTGCTTTTGTTTCCACAGAAGATGAGAACCTGTGGATTGCTCCCAGGCAAATATGGTTTCATCAGCCAAGACCCCCTGAAAAAACCTGATGGAAAGAGATAGCCATATCAGCTTCAGAGCTGCAGACTGATTCAGCCTCAACAACCATGAGACTTTCAATGCCCCTTAATCAGCAGGAAGTAGTAATAGAAAACAACGCCCAAATTCCCCAAATATTGTGTCTAGATGTTTGTTTTCATTATAAATGGTTAATGGTCATAGTCAATCTCTTTCTAAGAAGAAAAAGGGGATATGGTATATAAATGATTTTTTAAAAATTAGATTATTGAATTTACTTAGATCAGGAAATCAGCTGTTAATCTCAAAATGTTTTACATTGGTATAGATTTTGGTTTATTGATACAAATTTAAGGTCAATTTTGTTATGCTGTATGTGTTTTTCTATTCTTGTTTAAGGTATGATGTTCATGTAACTGTTTTAAAATTGTAGTGTACAATTAAGAAATGAAGGTTAATAGTCACTTTTGATAATCAAACTTAGGTTAGTTAGGATTTTTAGGTATACAAAGATATATTTCAATTAGGTAGGTAATCTTCAAATACTTCTAACACCTACAGAATATGGCATTTAAAATGTTTTAAGAGCTTAGACTTTTCTGGACAGTGAGATAGGTCTGCTCCTGGCAGCACTAATTTACTTCAACAGGAAAATGGGCATCGAAGAAACTCCATATGGAGTCTACTCTCTTTGTGGCAATGGTTAGCCACTGGACAAGGACCTGTTCTTATATTAACTGCTTGACAGTATGCTGTTTAAACTAGACATGCATGTTCCATAGGAAGATGACCTCTGAACTTTGGCAGAACAAGCCTAAATGGTCATTCAGGTTCCTGCTTTGCAGAGAAAACTGTCAGACATTCTTCAGGACTCGAGTATAAGCAACTGATGAACTGTGCCAGAATGGGCAGAGCGGATTTCCTGCTTCACTGAAATGAAAAGAGACTTTGGGCCTGTAGGCTGAAGATGGATGCCCCAACTTTATAAAGGAACTTTGGGTGACTGTCCAGGCAGATAGATTTTAGATTCTAGATTTTAGAAGTCGCTTGCACTTCTGGCTTACTTAGGTAAATATATCCTTCTGTGGTCTTTGATGTAGTTGAAGATTAGATAGTTATAGGTATAGTTTTTCTTAGTCATTTGAAAGATATATTAGATATGAAACTTTAGATTCATAAAGATAAAATAGATGATAGAGTATTTTCTTTAATTTTGCTAAATACAAATAGACTAGATATTGTAACTGTAATTCTTGCTTGATGACTATTTTGTTATATGTAATTTTGCTATGTTAAAATTGAAACCTTCCTTTTTGATTAGACAGAAAGGGGGAAGTGATGTGGGAATGCGTTTATGTATGCTGTGAATCTCAATCTTTGAATAAAGGAGCTGTTTTGGGCCATGGCAGGCACCATAGAAGAAGTAGGAAGAGAAATCAGAGCTTAGGTAGGAGAAGCAGGGCAGAGTCAGAGACAGATCGAGCCAGCTGCCCAAGGAGCAACATGTAAGGAGCACGGGTGAGCCACACAGGCCACGTGGCCGACAGATTAATAGAAATGGGTTGATTTAAGATATAAGAGCTAGCTAGCAATGTGCCTGAGCCATAGGCCAAACAGCATGAAGTTAATAGAAGCATCTGAGTCGTTTCTGGGGGCCTGGGCCGCGGTGGGTTGCTAAGCGGTCTCGGGCGGCAGGTCTGTGGGTCTCGGATCTCTGGCTGCCCAGGACCCGAAACCTCACTACTACATTACCTGGTTTAACAGGACAGGAAAAATTATGTGGGGAAGTTGCTAAAATCAGGAAGAGTAAGCATCCTCTGTGACAATGTTGAAGAAAGCTTGTGTTACTACGGACAATACAGCCACAGTGTATGCTGTTTATTTCTTCATTCTCTTCACCTACTTACATGGCTAGCATCATCTCACCTCTCAATGGGCACAGCATAGTGCAGGGAGATACGTTTCTCTTACATGTTCATGCTGATAGTCTTCGTGATGATGATGGTAGTGTGTGTGTGTGTGTGTGTGTGTGTGTGTGTGTGTGTGTGTGTGTGCCTGTGAAGGTGGACATGCAAGCGGAGTCTGGAAGATCACCTTGAGTGTCAGTCCTCACCTTCTAGCTTGTTTGAGACAGTGTTTCTTATTCTCTGCTAAATACAGCAAACTAGTTGGCCTATGCATTTTCAGGCTTCTGGGTTGCAGCTGTGCATGCTACCACATCTGGCTTTACATGGGTTCAGGGACCTGAAATTCAAGTCCTCATACCTGACAGCAAGACCCTTTTCCACATAGCCACCTTCCTAGCTCTAGTCAAATTATTTTGAGAGACCACATGCATATAACTTCTAATACAGGATACTGTGTGGGGATTTAATAAAAGCCAGAACTTTCAGAGATATAAAAGGGATCTACCCACAGTCAGTCTAGGAGGATCAGAGAGTGGTGATTCACACCTTTAATCCCAGCACAGGGAGTATCCTGGGAGTGGTGACCTACGCCCTTAATCCCAACTGGGTTCCAGGTCATTTTAGATTACAGAAGGAATTCCAGGCTGGGGGGGGGGGCAGGCAGTGGTGGGGCCACGCCTTAATTTACCAAGAGAATATTTAAGTCTTAAGGCAGGCTTAGAGAGAGAAGGATAGGAAGCCAAGAGAAGCCAGGCTGAGGAAGCTGGAAGACATCTGGGTAAGATCTGACCGTGGTGTTTATTCTAATATCTCCGACTTTCTCAGAGATCTATCCCTGGAACTCATTTATTCGTGCAACAATACTGTTATGAGTATCATGCTTTATTAGTTGTTGTGCATATTAAACTTTACATTGGTGTGTATGTGTGTGTATGTACGTATATATGTATGTAAAGAAACACAGCACATGTGGACTCAGTTCCATCTGTGGTTTCAGGTATGTGCTGGGAGTCTTGAAATGTGTCCTCCCAAATGAAGGGCAGCTACTTGTATTCAAAGTAAGTTCATTTTTTCTCAAAAACATTTTTATAAAGAATACGACTCTTCTGTTAATGCATTTTGCTCTTTTGTTATTTTCCTTAGACTATCTCTGTGTGCAGTCTATGCTAATCCATTTTTATTATTTATCATTTAATGAGTTGGGTTATAATGGGCCCAGGGTAGCATTCCAAGCTAGTTATTATTCACAACTGGAAGGCTTTCTCCTAAGCCATGCCCAAATCGAACTCCCTCCTGCAAGCATGGCTTATCCACATAATCCTGCATGCATCCCACCTCCTCTCTTTCTATGCTCTGCTTTGGGGGAAGCAAGGACTCTCTACTTCTATTTTTCACTTGCTTTTGCACATGCTGCTTCAGACAGAGGAGAGCATGCTGCAGCCCGGGCCCCCGCACACCTAGGAATAGGATTCTGAAGAACACCCCTGCTGGGTTTTCTTTCTTCCTCTGCCCTGTTTTCCAACATGTTTCCCACGTACACAGATGTTTGTAATATATTTCTTAGTTTCACCAAAATGGAGTTGTAGTAGGAGGTTTCTGGCTGGACTTTTGGGCCTAACCTCAAGGTTTTGGACCCACAGACCTGCAGACCCGCAGTCCCACAGAGACACGCAGAGGCTTACTATAGTTTTAGGCTGATCGGTATAAGGCCCAGGCATATAACTTGTTAACTCTTTACCCTTAATCTAACCCATGTCTCTTATCTTGTTCAGCCATGTGGCTGGGTGCCTTTTCTCAGAGCAGCATAGTTGTCCTCTGCTTCTTCCGGCTTCTCTCTGGCATTCTGCTCTATGCTTCCTGTTCTCAGAGTTTTCTTAGTCTGGTAGCTCCGCCCACACTTCCTGCCTGCCTTTGGCCAATCAGCGCTTTTTATTAAACCAGTGGGTGGGACAATTATTTACAATGTAACAACATAATCTCCCACATGGAGCTGTTTCTTTTTCCTTGATTTTGGTCAGTGAATTTCAGATTCTTTCTAGGAGAGGAAGAGGAGAATGATGAGTTTATATGGTCATGTGTGTGTTGAAAATTGGAAAGTTACATAGATGAGAGAGTTTCTTAACCAGTGGTCTTCACAAAGTAGCATAGCTCTAACTGAAGGGCAGAGATGGATAAGCAGGAATGTGCTTAGCCAGAAGCAGGGAGGCTTCTTTACGAGGTCACTGTATTCAGTCAAATCAATTGTCTAATGGGGGAGGGTAATCAAAACTAAGGATATATAAAAGGCAACATGGAAACCTATTATTGTACAAGTCTGTAAAAATATAATCTAAAATGAGAGTTTGAACAGAGTGTCCTTTGTGGATAGACAATGTTCCCATTAGAATCCATAGGTTAGTAAATGAAAAACCACAGTGCCAGGTGTTGGGTACTTCCCTATAAACTGTTGGCCAGGGAAGCCCCAGAAGCCCCCAAAACAATACAGACCCTGTCATTGCTTTTGGTTGCCCAGCAAGAACTTCATAAGACCCCATTGGTGAAAATAGATACTTGGTCACAAGTCACAGGACTGAAGCTGGGGGAAGGGTACAAAAGTCATCAGCAGTCTTACGCAGCTGTGAATCCTGTGAGCTCTGACAGTGACATGTCAATCAAGGTGTGTCCTCTAGCATAACAGAGGCCTGCTGTTATAGGGATAACCAACTGATTTATGATTGGACTTAAGGCTTGCTCCTCAAGAGGACTTAAGGCTGGCTCTGTAAACCTCATCAAGACCCTGAAGAGGTCATAGGCCCTAGATGGAAACCTTCTACTATTACTGTGTTGCTATCAAACTGCCTTCCAAACACTTAGATTTATACCCATAGATCAGCGCTATGCCCAGCCTTTATCAAATAAGCTTCATGCTCCTGTAGGTGGCAATTAATGCAGAAAGCCATAACTGGCTAACATATCAGGAATACATGATGGTGAGATGTTTGGCTCTAAACAGAAGGCTATACCTCTTCTCTAAGGCTCAGGGAAGACTGAGGCCTTTCAGGTACTGAAAATATAAGAGCCAGAGGGTGACGAAATGTGACATAAAGGATGTCTTTGGGTCACGAACTCCCTACAGCCGTGGTTTATCTGCAAAGAACAAGCTTGAGGCGGATAGTACTTCATTGTGGGTGGGGGAGGGGCTCATGAGGTCTTACCATTGCCCGAAGACTATTTATTGACAGTTAATGGTTGTTGGGGGAGAGGTGTCATTTTCCTCAGTGGTGCAGCCATTGATATGTTGCCCTTCAGAATATATCCCCATCCCACACACATTCTGTGTAGAACCTAATAAAGCACAGCAAGCTACAGAAAGGAGACAAGAAAGTGTGATGGAACTTGAGGAGGAGAGGTCTAGTGAGGGAGGAAGAACATCAGAGAGAGTACAGGGAGAAGAGACGAATGACAATTCCTTATATGAATGTATGCAACTGTCAATCAAACAGAAAATTCTGACACAGTATTGAGGGATGAATAACCAAAAATTTAGTATATACATGTATGAAGATTTCAAAGACATAAAAAAAATTTCTGATGGTCTGGGATGCTAAGCAAATAATGCACTCTCTAAAAAACCCAGGTGTCTCATTTGGTATCAATAGTCTTAATATAACCCTGCTTGATGGGCTGAGGTGGGGATGGGCAGGATGTACTGATGGTGTGCCATTCATCATGACTCTGGTATTGAGGATGAAGCTCATCCTCTAGCTGGGTGTGCTGGTGCATGCCTTTAATACTAGCCTTTATGAGGCAGTGGCAGGTGGATCTCTTTGAGTTCAAGGTCTTCTCCATATGGTGAGATCCAGGACACTCAGGGCTACATAGGGAGAGATCCTATCTCAGTATTTAAGTATTTCCTGATTCTGTGTGCTGGTACAGTCAGATTGATGTAGTTCTTACATTAAAGAAGGTTCCTCTTTGTCTGAGCTTGTATGGGACCAACCTAGGCCTTTCACATATATGTGACAGTTGTGTAGCTTGTTCTATATGTGGAACTCCTGGTAATGGGAGCAGAGCTGTCCCTGGTGCTTTGACTGGTTCTTAGGAACCTATTTCTCATGCTAGATTGCCTTGCCCAGCTTGAATAGGGCTGGGGAGTAAGGTGGGGTGGGGGGAAGAGGAGGGCGGTGCTTGGTTTTACGGCAGCTTGACAGACATGCCATGCTTTGCTGAAGCCCATGAGAGGTCTGCCCCTTTCAGAGCAATTAAGGAGGAGAGGCGGATATGGGGGTCAGATAGGAGGAAAGGGGAACTTGCAGTTGCGATGTAAAATAAATAAATAAATAATTTAAAAAATGTCTTCAATATATAAAGATGGATCAACATGGAAATATATCACTTAATAAGTACAAAAATCAACACACACACACACACACACACACACACACACACACACACAAGTTCCTCTTTACAGAAGATGGAGACCATTACAGAAAGCCACAACTGGCTCAAAAGCAGAAAACAACTGACTGTGTGGGTCCCAACCCCACCTACACACAACTCCTATACCAGAGGACTAGAAATCCCTTTGTGATATTGTGTCTTCTAGAGATTGACAGCAAAGCTGCGCCCATGAAATTTCAACAACTTGAACAATGACAACACCAATTAACATGCCGTTGTAGAAGGGAGAAATAACATAGGGTTCCAACCCTAGGTAAAGAGCTATGAGCAATTAGTGACTATCAAGTGATGGAAAATTAAAATCTTCCCCAAGGATGAGCCCTCTAACTATTTATTCAATACCAAATGGTCAGCCCTACAACTATACAGTGCAACCAACACTAAACAGATGTAGCAGGTTATATTTATATATTTATTTGTACACACATATGAATCTATAACATTTAAAGAATGAGAGGTCATGAATTTGGGAGGGAGCAGGATGGGGTTGGGGGGCGTGAGAGGGATGGAAAGGAAGAGGAAGGAGAAAATGATGTAATGGTATTTTAATTAAAAATGCTTTTTATAGTTTCACCTAGCATCCCTTTTATTTTGTTTATCAATGTTGCAACTAAACGCATTAGGGTCTCAATCAACACAAATCCATCTGCCCTTTCACTAAAAGACATCTGATTGCCTAACTATGTGTATATAAATAATTCTGGAGGAAACTAGCTGGAAGGCCATATCACATGACCTAGGTTGCCAGGATACACCTTCAATCTTCTCCCCCCACGTAGAGATTGTTACTCAGGAGACTCCCTCAAGAGTGTGGCTGCTACATGGAGAAAGACTGACTTCAAAGCTGGAAATACACACACACACACACACACACACACACACACACACAGAGATGTGGTTTGTATATAATTTACTATCCTCTATATTTTATTTCCTTTAACGATAACTATCTTGATAAAAATAACTTAAGTGAATCTCAGGAGAAAACTAAACCAGATCAGGAAAGGCCAATTTAGTTTTAGTTGAAGAAATCCCATTTTTATATGCGAGACACAAAACAAAGCTATCTGAAGGAAGATAGGTAACTTCCTTGAGTTATAATAAATAAGAAAGATAATGCCTAACATTTATTTTATGTTTAGCTTGAATCCACAACAGTCAGCACAGCTTCTGAGAACTCTATTGTATCCTTACAATGACCCACAGGGTGCCATTACTCCACTTTACAGATGAGGGAATCCAGGCACAGAAATGGTTTTTTTCTTCTTGAGATAGGTTTTCACTGTGCAGCCAAAACTGACCTCAGACTTGAGAGTCTCCTGCCTCTCTCTCCCAAGTATGGGATTCCAGCCTTTGTCACCATGCTGGCTTTTTACTGAAACTCCTATTTCATTGTCCTGCCTTTGAAGTTGGGACATGGAATAGGGGATCCTTCGGGGATGAGACGTGGATTTCTAGCTTGTTTCATTTACTCGAGAAATTTTACTGAGCTCTAATTCTCTGCCAGCCTTTATTGTAGACTCCAGGGAAATAGGGTGAACCTTCAATGGAGAGAACCCCCTAAAATTTACATACACACACACACACACACACACACACACACACACACACACACACACTATTTCCATTGGGTTTTATTAGAGAGTTTCCTGTTTGGATAGAGTCCTTTGAAGGACCATTTAACACACTATTACATTTTCTGGTGGCTTCAGATAAATCAGACATTAATTTCCTTTGAAATAGCAAATACTGGTTCCAAATGGTTTCCACCCACCCCACCAGCCCTCCTCATTTCAATCCATCTTGATTGCCATCCCTCCCCAGTCATCATAAATACAGCTTCCAGTTTAAATCGTCATGCAGTAAAGACGAGAACACACAAACCAGCAATTTAGGTAATATGCAGTTAATATAATGATTCTTTATAAAGTATTCTTCTTCATAGATAGGAATTTGCATATAGATATAAATAAGATATAGGTTAAATGACATAGCTTATAAGTACATCTTAAGAGGTTATTGATCAGGTAAAATGATTTATACCCTGGTAGGCAAACAACTTTCTTTGGATTTTCTGTATTGATAAGGTTTTTAAATTGTACATTTTCCTCTATTTGAAACTGTTCCAAAGAAGAAGCAGCAGCCATCATTTTTTTTTTTCTAATTCTTCAAGCTACTTATGTAGAGAAGGCTTGGGTCTGTATGTGGGGGTCCTGAACAGTAGCACTACATTTCAAATGCCTTCATAATATGTTTTTCCTGAGCTTAGGGGCCTTTTACATGTGAACTTTTAAAATATTTTGTTTAGACCTTATGATCTCTAATGATGCACTTTTTTGATAGTGCTTTAAACATCTCTGAAGACTTTGCAGCACAGAGAACCCTGCTTTTATATTGAGATGCCCTAAGAATTATACCGTTGTCTTCGATATTAGGGCCGACACTCTGGAAGCTTAGAGAACTAAGATCCCAAACAGACGGGTACTTCTTCCTTCAGTTTTGCTTCCTGATATAGCAGGTAAGCAGCAAGTCCAGTTATGAGCTCTAACTTCATTGGCTCAAGGGGCATGAGCACTGAGCTAATTTATTATCTGTAGTGCTTGGAAAGTGCATTAGTTCCTCAAGACTTAGTTCTTTACATGTAAAACCAAGTAACTAATATCTGTCTTAAAATATGACTTTGCAGTCTAAATAGGCTGATAAATAGAAAATGATAATTTGTCAAAGCATTATGCCAGGCAGGATTTTTAAAAGTCAGGAACCTCTATTTTCTACCCCCGAGAAAACACATCTCACTACCAAAGACAGATACTATCTTAGAATGAAAGGATGGAAAAAGGGGTGTCCAAGTAAACAGACTTAGGAAGTAAGCAGGTGGAACTATTCTAACACTAGAAAAGCAAGTTTTAAAACTGGAAAGAAAAGATAAAGAGGGGTACTTCATAAAATTAATGGAAAGATTCATTAAAAGGACACTACTATTTAAACATATATACACTGATCATAGGTGTGCCCAACTATATAAGCATGAACACGTGTAAGTCACAGATTAATTCTAGCACAGTATAGTAGAAACTTCAGTATTTCACTCTGACCAGTTGATATGTCTCCCAACAAAAAATAAACAATAAAATATATAAATTATATGATACTATAGATCAAATGGATGTAAAAGAATCTACAGAACATCCCATTCAAATGTTGCAGAACACATGTTCTTCTGAGCAGCCCATGGAACACTCTCTACAGCAGCTCATAGATCAGAGCACAGAGCAAGTCTCAGCAAATATAGGAAAGCTGAAATAATTCCTGACATTCTACCTGACCACAATGGAAAACTACAAATTAATAACAAAATGAACCCTAGAACACATGCAAATTCATAGAGATAAAACAACACTATTGAGTGATGAATGAATCCTTGAATAAATCAGGAAGGAAATAAAAGAATTCCTAGAATCAAATGAGAATAAAAACACAGCATATAAAAAATATGGGATACAATGAAAGCAGTCCTAATAGTAAAATTTATAGTATCTATATTCTACGTATAGTATCCTAAGTATCTACATTAAGAAACCAGGAAGATCTCAAATAAATAACCCAATGGTACACCTTAGATCCCTAAATAAATCAGATCAGTAGATAAAAAGAAATCCTTAAAGTTAAAGTAGAATTAAATACAGACAACACAGAGAATTAAACAAGTATTTCTTTGAAAAGATACAGGGTTAATAAATCCTTAGACAAAAAGAAGATGCAAATTAATACAACTAGAGATGAAAAGGGAAACATTCCAATAGATATTAGTGAAATTCAGAAAATCCAAATAACATGCCACAATAAACTGGAAAATTTAAAAGAAATTGATGGATTTCTGAATATATATGTATACACACATATCCTACTAAAATTAAACTACAATGAGATTATATATGAAGATCATATTTAATTTTTTGTGTGTATTGTGGGGGATTGTGTGTTGTTTCATTGTAAATAATTATCCCATCCACTGGTTTAATAAAAAGCGCTGATTGGCCAAAGGCAGACAGGAAGTGTGGATGGGGCTACCAGACTAAGAAAACTCTGAGAACAGGAAGCACAGAACAGAATGCCAGAAAGAAGCCAGAAGAAGCAGAGGACAACTATGCTGCTCTGAGAAACGGTGCCAAGCCCGATGGCTGAACAGGATAAGAATCATGTGCTGATTTAAGGGTAAGGAGTTAGCAAGTTATATGCTGGGCCTTAGGCCAATCAGCCTAAAATTAATGTAGGCATCTGTGTGTCTCTGTGTGTCTGTGTGTCTGTGGGCCTAAACCTTGAGGTTAGGCCTGAAAGTCCGGGCCAGAAACCTTTTACTACAGTGTATGAGTATTTTGCTTGTGTGTATTTGTAAATCACATATGGCAGTGCTAATGGAAGCCAGAAGAAATTGTTGATTTCCCAAGAGTAGGAGTTACAGATGCCTGTGAATCATCCTGCAGGTACTGGGGACCCAGTGCAGGTTCTCTGAAAAAGCATCAAGTGTTCTGAAGCACTGAGCAATACCATTAGCCTGCGATAATGTAAACAAACTTATCCGTAATAAACAGTTAAGATGGAAGGAGTATCAGGGAGCAGTGGCACACACCTTTAATCCTAGCACTTGGGAGGCAGAGGCAGGTATGTTTGGTTTATAAAGTTTATTTCAGGACAACTAAGATGACTACACAGAGAAACCCTGTCTCAAAAACCAAATCAAACCAAACAAATTGAAGAAGTAATTAAAAATCTCCCTACTAAAAAAGTCAGGACTCAAGTGGATTCACGGGTGAAATTTTCCCGACCACACTGGAAGTTTTGGCTATAATAATAAGATAAAGGATAGAGATGGAAAGGATGCAATCAGGAAATGAAATGGAAATGTCTCTATTTACAGATATGATTCTGTACATAAGAGACCCTAAAGTTGTCAGACGACTCCTAGAACTGAACTGATAGACAGCTTTAGCAAAGTGGCAGGATACAAAATAATACACAAAACCCAGAAGGTTGTCTATATGTCAGTGCAAACATACTGAGAAAGAAGCCAATGCAACAATTCCATTCCGTAGCTTCAAAGTACATACCTCAGAATGAGCAATAACCCAAGGATGTAAAATAACTTTTCTACAAGAAAAACTTAAAGACAGAAGAAAGAAATGGAGGAAAATATTAGAAGATCAAAAGATCTCCCTGCTCATGGGTCAGAAGAATCAATATTGGGAAAATGGCTATCCTATCCAAAGCAATTTATAGAGTTGATACAACTGTAAAATTGTAAACTTCACAGGGAAGCACAAAAAACCCTGGTTAGATTTAGCAATCCTGAGCAAGAAGGGTTATTACCTCTTCCTGGAGGTATCACCATGCACGATTTTAAATTATACTGCAAAGCCTTAGTATAAAAACATCATGGTACTGGCACGAAAGCATGAAGGTAGAACAATGAAGCAGAAGATAGGAACAAATAAAAAAGTCTCACAATTACAGGTACTGATTTCTGACAAAAATACACGTCAGAGAAAGGATAATATCTTCAGTAATATTTCTGGAAAATATGCCATGATACAGGCATAGGTAAGTAGTTCTGACTAAGTCTCTGATTGCTCAGGAAATGAGACTAGTAATTGACAAATGAGATTTCGTGAAACTAAAAGAATTCCGTATAGAAAAAGATACCGCCTATCAAGTGAGAACTCACTTTACAGAATGGGAGAAGTACCTCTGCCAGCTCTATATCTGATAGAAGATCTGTATCTAGAGTACACAAAGAGCCCAAGAAACTGAACATAAAAAACCCAAACCATTTAAAAAGTGGACCACAGAATCAAACAGGGAGTTCTCAAAAGAAAAAATAAAAGTGGCTAACAATATTTAAAAAGTCCCTGACATTATTGTACACAAGGGAAATATACATTTAAACTACTTCGAGGCTCCCTTAAGCCTTACTCAGAATTGGTGTTGTCCTGTGGATGGATGGCAGCAAATGCTGGTGAGGATGTGGGGAATGCAATCCTTCTCCCCTATCAGCGGAGTCTACATTGATGCAGCCACCATGGAAAACGATGCCGTCTCATAGCTCCAATGACCCACAGCAGCTCTGGTTTCCTGCACAGGAACTGCATAGAGCTAATCTAATCAATTTCCAAGCATGGCTTGGAGAAGGACTCAAGAGGTTCCCCTCCTAGCTGAAGAGTAATTGACAAGTGCTTACTAGGGGGTGGGGGTGGGGGCGGGGGTGGGGGGTGGCAGTGTTCTGGCTGAGAGAACATGAGGCTAGGATGGGGGAAATGCTGGGGAGATCTGGAAGAAAATGGGGAGTTTGGGCTGGATATCACAAAGATATTATATATTATGAATAATATAATATTGTATGACTATATTAATATATGAAATTTTCAAATAATAAGTAAAATACTTGAAGAAAGCACAATGCAAAGATGTCCTAGTGTTATATATACTCTTGGTAATAACTATTGTTAAATTAATAATCATACTCTAATACATATTCCAATTGGGAATGCTGTTGCATATAGAGCATTCCCAGACGGAGAACTTACCAGTTGGACCATCATTACAGTGGTCAATGTGAATGACTGGCTGCCATAGACTCTCCACAAAATGATACTACATGATAAAAGAGAAATTGAGTATTAAGTTCAGATGGCCCTTAAGTTTCTCTGAGCTTATGGATGTCAGAATTGTCAATTTATGTTAGGAATTATTCTCTGGCAGAACATGGGGTGTCAATCAAACCTACCATTTGGCTTTCTTTTTAGCTTCTTTCCTGAGTGAACGGAAGTTTGTTAAGGTTAAGATAAATACCAGACGAGGTAAAGTTGCTTCAGTATGAGAGTTTGAATGAAGATGGGGAGGACACTATGTTAGCTTATAAAATGTGTTATTTTAGGAATGTGATTTTGAATGTGCATTTATCTGTGTTGTTTAGGTTGTGTGCACTGGGAATGCTTCATATGAGTCACAGCCACCCCTATCTGGATGGCTCCTCAGGCAGCATCTTCAAGGCTGCCTGGTACAAGAGGCCATGTAGGTTCGATGTTCTCCAGTGGCCCCTGGCTGCAAGCAGCCAATGGAACTGTTTCACCTGCCCTGGTGCCCAGCCAGCTGTCTTCCCTGGTCATGGCTGGCTGACAGTTCTGCAGGAACTGCAGATCCTCTCTCTCACTATTGTGCCTTTCCATCACCTGGGTCCCTTCATTTCCTCACTTCCAGGGCTAGCAATGACAAGAGGTGGGGATTGGACTTTGGTTTTATTTTACTCTTATTGATGGGGCTCTACTCACTATGAAGTGTTTCTGCTTTTGATTTTGGAGCTGAGTAGTCATCTTTTGTGAACCAAAGCTATGTAACCAGCTCATAAAGTCAGGAATTTAAATGATACTCAGTCTCTTTGGTGATGGATGCACCAAGAGATTCTACAGAGAACATTGCCCTTATGTCTTTAGGTTCCAGAAATATATGAAAGTAATAAGAATGAACAGATTTATATGGTTTATGATTAATAATATAGCTCTGTGTGTTTCTTTTTCTAAACGTTCACTTAAATGTGTTCCCTTTGTTGTGTTCTTTTTCAGCACAAGAAGCCAATACTTCAGCAGCCCGTTTGTTAACAGAAAACCATGGAAAAATGTTCCTGTTGAAGGCACAATAGGCAAATAGAGACACAATTGATGTGAGATTGAGAGTAGAATAAAAATTCTTACTCTTGGGTGGATTATTTGTGATATGCCAAAAAGGAGTTTGTTTCTACAGCTGTGTGAATAAAATTTCTGCTGCTACCAGTAAGATACTATAGAAACCTATGCCCCAGGGTTCTGAGATATTTTCTAGAATTACTGCATTGAGTCCCCACCTTTTCGTTTCCTCATTCTGTCTATCCCTTTGGGTGCCATGCAGTGCAATGGCCATATGTGATTTGGTTTTACTGAAGTTGCATATTACAAAGTTGAGCCATTGATTCTTTCCAGATTTGCTCTGAAAATCTCTGTTCTCATTGTCTCAGGCGGCCAAGGTCTCAGCATCCAATATGCATTTGCTTATTTTGTCTTCTGTTCCCAGCCTCCTTTCAGAACTGTTTTCCAGTCTGATTTTAGCATCTGGTCCTCTATACCAGAAAATCTGTTTTGGCTTCTTCAGAGAATAGGTCTTTTCTTTTCAGTTGGAGAGGATTTTCTTCAGAGAGAGGGAAGACATGCCATTTGGGTTGCATCTTAAAAAAGACTTAACAAGTTCTTTCATAATTTTTTTTCCTCCCAAATCTTTCCTTTTGAATTTTGGATTGTCCCAAATTCTGGGACTTTTGGGCACCACAGAGTGTAAACCAGCTTGGTGCTAGCTTAGAATTTAATTTTCTTTTCCGGTCTGCTATTTTTCATTTTTTTCCCATCTGTTCTCATTTTCGAGGTATAGAAACTGCATACCTCAGTCTTAGTCTTCTCTCATTGGCTACAACATAGTCACATGGTCCTAACATCTCTAGAAAAGAATCTGAGGTATTTAGCTTCCATCCTTAAAGAGGATGATCAATACATTAAGCATAAAATGCAACTTTAAGACTCCACATTCTTGTTTTAGATGTGCTCATTAGCTAGTCATGGTAGACCCTTGGTTCAGTGGCCACATTTGTCAGTCTCTCTGTGTTTTGTCATGTACCAAGAAAACTCTAGTTGTCCTTGACTATCTAAAAACACATAAAAATAGGGGCACTATTTAATATCTGGTCCTGGTCATAGATCTTAGTATGCAGAGTAGGTATGAGTGACTCAGAGAATCTGGTTCCACGTCCAGATTCTATCAACTTCTAGCTGTGTGACCTTGGCCAAAAGCATAGTTTTCTATTTCTCAGTGTCACTGATGATCCTTTCCTTGTGTCATCTTTTGAATATTAAGTTAGTTAATACTCAGAAAAGTGACCACTTACATATTAGTTGTGATTGTTATAAACTAGTTTTATTATTGTTATTGACATGGGCAGAGGAAGAGAGTTACGGCCTTCTCTGGGTGCTCATTGTAGTTAACTGTGTTGTGCCAGAGAGGTAGCTGTGCATTACAAAAGAATAACCTGTGCACTCCAAGGAGCTCCAGCGCTAAGAGTTCAGCTAGAGTTTTCATTTATATACCATTGTAGATGTGACATGTAGGTGGTTTCATATGTACATCTCCCCCATTCCATCTCTTGAATCTGGAAGATCTATGTTTGGTCGGATTCTCCCACTCTTTCCTGGCTTCTAGAAGTGCCTCCCAATTTCTAGAGCCCTAATCATTATGTGTGTCGAATTGGCAGAAGTTCCTCTCATTTTCCAAGCCCCAATTCCTGAGTTTCACGCACTCAGTAGCTCAGGTGTTTTCTCCCACCCTTAAATGGAATGTTTTTGCTTCAGTTCAAGACATCTTTGTCTATCCTTGAGTACTTTTTTTTTTTTTTTTTGTAATGAAGCCAGGAACTTCTAGGGAAACAGAGTAAAGTGACACCATCATTATTTTTATTACTTGCAGAAAAACTACATTATTTTAAAATTGTGTTACTTCCAGTCCATAGGATCATATAATTGAGACTAAGCAGTGACTGATTATACAGTTGAGGCTGATTCATGGGTCTCAAAAAGTCAAAAGAGAAAATACATGACTCTTTAGCCCTGCTGGGAAGTCACAGCAGTGAGTTCTTTTTTTTTAGCAAAGAGCTATTTGTCAGTGGTGGATTTGCAGTGAATTTTCCCGGGTCACACCAGAGGCCTACATGCTGTGATTGTGTGAATGAGAATGATCCCCATAGGCTCAAATATTTGAGTGCTTGGTCGGCTGTTGGTGGAAATGTTTGGGAAGGATCAGGAGGTGTGGCCTTGTTAGAAGAAGGTGTCATTAAGGGTGGGTTTTGAAGTTTAAAAAGTCCATAAATCTCTCTCTCTCTCTCTCTCTCTCTCTCTCTCTCTCTCTCTCTCTCTCTCTCTCTCTCTCTCTCTCTCTCTCTCTGCTTCATGCTTGTGGATTACATGTGAACTGCTAGCTAAGACTCCAGCACTAGGCTTGGCCATAGACTCTACTACTCTCTGGAACTATGAACCTCCAAATAAATGCTTTCTTCAATAAATCGTCTTTCTCATCGGTGTCTTTTCTCAGCAATAAGAAAATAACAGATAGACATGTTTTTGAGGAAAAAGTGACAGGGAGGGTCTGTTACATTAGTATTTATAAATGGCTGCATGGTGCTAAAGAGTAAGAGGCCTGGGTTTATGCCCTGATTCCATTTCTTCTTCCAAACACAAGCCAAGGCATTGAACAGTTAAATATGGAGTAAAGAGTAAAGTACAAACTAGGGAGCTACTGCCCTGTTTGAAAAGAGAAAAGTTAATTTTCTTCTTAGAGGAAAGAATGAAAAGCAAGCAAGCCATGTTAGCAGGAGTGTCGGGAACCTGAGAGATGCTGTGATCCTGGGAAGTGACATGGAGGGGCCATAGGGAGCTCTGTGTAAAGTATGTAAGAATGACAATCTTAGAGATACTGTTGAGTTTGAGCTCATTTGTGTTATTTATATGAACCTCTTTTCTATACATGGCTATTTCTAGAAAACTCTACAGTTTATGAAACACCCTGTAAAGTAAGTTTCATTTTCTTATTTTCATTTTGAAGCTGAAAGGGCCAAGTCTTGTCTTTTGGCTTCTTTGACAAAGTAAAGAAATAACAAACTGAATTAAAAACCAGAAGTCAGGAGTGAGCAAGAGAATGGAAGGACATTTTTCATCCACCCTGAAGAGTGTGCTATATTTGTTGATCAATTACCTGAGAGGATTTAGCTTTCCCAGTGACCTCCACAGGTAAAGGTTCCGTAGCTTGTACCCAGGCTGTTTATATGACTTCGGCAGTGATTTACTAATATGGGAAATAACTTCCTTTCCCTTCTATTAGTAAGTAGCATTTACTAAGTTACTGCTATTTGTGAGCATTTTTGCTGGATGGAAGGGGGGGGGGGAGGAAGAGAAGAGAGAGAGAGAGAGAGCAAGGAAGCATATGAACAGAATCCCTTTTCTCTGTAAACTTGGTAATTACCAGGGACATCTGTAGCCAGGGGAATATTCTGACTGGCCATCACTGGTTTATTCCAGTGGTACCAGCATCCTTATCAAGTCCTCCTACTTTCATGCTCCCCAAAAGTGCTAGTTTGTAGAAAAATCTGGTAATAATTCCAAAGAGTTGTGGAGATTAAATAACAATACTTACGCAAAAAATTTTCTGTGAATTACAAAGTTTTATCTAAATGAAAGGGATTAAAGTATTGAGTTGTTCTATTGCCTTCTCTGGTGGAAAAAGACAGTAGCACCTGAAATTGCTGTCTACCTTATGCCTGTTATTGCTCTGAGATCTGCTCAAATTTGCATGAGAATAAGCTTGCCATATATGAATTTTTATTTGAAAGCAGAGTAGTGTGTGCTTTCGCATTTTCTAGATTCCATCCCTTTCTGCTCTATTGAGGACCCTCATCTATGTACTCAATGTTTTCTGTATTTTACCTTAAACAAAGACTTCGAAATGTATGTAGTCTTTCAAATCTAGCATGTTGTAATTCTCATGGGTTTTGAGCGTGGAGGGTATCTCGGTACCCAGAAGTTTTAAAGCTTGCTTTTGAATAAAAACGACTATTTGGAAATGTGAACCATGAAGGAAGGGCAAGGAGTCAGCCTCAGAGAACATCCAAACCAGCCTCCTTAGATGTCTTTAACATCAACCGCATAAGAAATGGGCCATGAGGTCAGCAAATAACTTTCCACATGTGGTAGAAACTGTGTAGACATGTACATGGCGTGTACAGACAGATGTGACCCCTCATTTCTAGTTTGTTATCATCATTATCTTCAGCCAGACCCCCAAGAATTAAATAGATCTCTTGTGGTAACTCATTAAGGGCCTTATTCCCATTGTCAATTAAGATGGTCACCATGACAGCAAAAGAATTACCCTAGACTGGGGCTCAGTGAGGTCAGTGGGTGTTATAAGATGACACACCCTTTGACTATGGCTTCCCTGTACTAAAGCACCATGTGGAGACTATGGTCGTGGGACTAGAGGTAGAAGGAATAAGTGAAGAACACTTGGGATACTTCAACCTTTATAGGATCATTTTTTTTTCTCCTAAGAAATAAGCTTTGGTCTTAGAGAAAAAGAAGGCAAGCATACAATTTTCTTCAAAATATTAGAAATAATCAAGTACAGACTGTGAAAACTAAAAACTGTAATACTGATAATGATAAATTCACATAATAAGTAGTTAGTGCATACTTAAGTATATCTGCTGTGAGCTTTGTGAATATGTTTCTATGAATGCTTGAACCCTGGTTGATATTCATTTGACTCGGTTCCTGGTTTTGTCTGCAGGATGAAACATTATATTTTGGAGCATAGTATACATTGGCACGGAATGAATCATAGTCTATTTATACTACGATAAATTCTTTAGATATTTGCATTCTATGAAGTTTGGTGATTTTTAGTACTTTTAAAAATACAGTTGTGAAGATTTGCAGTGTTCAGAAGCCATTTTGGATTTCCTTTCTTTTCCCTTTTCTGTCTATAGAACCTCCATTTCATGAGTTACTCAGACTTGGGGGTTGGCAAGATGGTTCAAGTGCCTTTGCCTGAGCTTAAACTCTGCGATCTACATGGGAGGAGAGAACTGACTTCTGAAAATGGTCTTCTGATTTTCACACATGTCCCCCCATCACTAAAAAGTGGCTCCATGTCCCAGTTCATAGGCCCAGAATTTCTCCAACTTCTTTGTCACCCTTGTGACAGCAATAATTTCAAAGAAGGACACTTACAAAATTAAATAAGTCCCTACTCTTCTTGGAATGTCTCTTCTGTAACTACCAGTAAAGATGGATCTTTCTGACTGACATTTTTTTGAGCTGGTTGGGTGCTAGCCTGTCATTGATGAGATTTCTTTGGTGACCTAGGTATAGGCTAATGGCTCAGGGCTGGAGGGCAGACCTTGATGATATCATTTGAGCCCTAACTCTCTTTTGTCTGGAATGTACTTACCTTTAGAGTGCCTGGTCTGGTGAATATACAAATCCATCTATTTCTGCGTTAGCTGGTTTAAATTGTGTTTCTGTTACTTAGATAATTTCTAGTTGTATGACTAGTTCACTGACCACAGTTACACAAAGCAAGTTTCACCTTATAATACCCGTATATTAGGTGAATATGTGGCAAATATTTGTTTTCTTATTAAAATGGCTTATTTGGCACCTGAAGCTTTGCAATGCAGCTGGACATGTTGTACTGTGATTTCTCCCTGTGTGAGTGGTGGGGAAGTGTAGGATAAGGGGAGGGCACACAGCCTGTGCCTCAGACCATCACCCTCAATGCAAAAGGAATTGTGATACCCAAAGTACCCATGTTACCACTCAAAGTCACCCTGGGTTTCCAGCTCTCTAGAGCATTATTCCTTTGCCCCCCACCTTTTTTTTTCTTCATTGCATTCATTTGAAAACACTTTATAGCAACTAGATCTGTCTAAGGTGTGGGAAAATTCACCTGTATCATCCACTTTACTGATTACTAATACAATGCTTAAGTGTGTATCAGAAGATAGAAGTTCACTAATATATATTCAAACACAAGAAAATTAAACAGCTCAAAAACAAGAGAAGCAAAGACATCTTTTCCCCTCAGCCACCTGGTTTCCCATCTGCCTTTGCATGTTCCCTGGTGGACTTATGCAGCGGTCGTTTGCTTCCTGGCTCTTTCTAACTACTGGTTTCCCCAGAAATGTCTTAGAATAAAAACTGAACTTTACGAATAACCCCTGTGCATTCTATCATTGAAAATTAAATATAATTGTGAAAATTAAGCGTTAAGCCTATTACTTGCCTTGGCTACACACATAGGAGGGATATAATAAACTTAAGAATCTAAAATGGATGTAATTATGTATATATGCTTGATCATCAAAGAACTTAGCCAAAAGTATACATAGTTCCCTTTCCAAATCAAGTAGGTCAGTATCAGGGGGCATTTAAAAGTCTTTGCTAAGTAGAGCTGACACACTATAATCATTTAATGACACAAATTCCCGTTAGCATAACTGCTGCATAAATAATGTTCATTATAGTGATTAGAAATGTTAATTTCTTAGTGCAATCAAAATTTTCTTTCATCTCCTATAGCAGTACTTCTTAAGCTGCAGGTTTATGACCCATGAAATCAGTTTCGTTGGACACAATCAGCATCCAGGAAAACAGATTAAATTAAAAAAATATTCAATCTTATTGCGTATTGTTCTTGTAAATATCATCCCAGATACTTTAATTTTAAATTTTCAAAGTGCAATATATATAACTACTTGATTAGGATATAAAATGTATTTCATTTTGTAAATCATGCTAAAACAAAACAAAACAAAACAAACAAACAAACAAACAAAAAAAAACGTTGGGAGGTGTTCTACAGTATGACAGGGTTGACCTGAAGATGATATATAATTTCTAGTTTCACAAATGATTAAAGAAAGCATTTTCATTGAACAGTCACTGACCCTATGTTTTTGTTTTTAAACAATACTCAGATCCCCTCTCCATCGCTATGAATTTGTTCATGGCATTTGTTGTTGTTCATGGGATGGGGAATATCTTGGTTGTATAAATGAGCTCTCAGGTTTGGACTGAACCATTTGCTAGCCAGTTCTTCTTGGGCATCTCTGACTGGCTCCATACCTCAGGTTCCTTGTTTATAAATGATTAACTGGTAGGCTGACTATTGTGCAGAATCAATGAATAAATTCACTAAAAGCTCTTTATAGTGCCAGGCACCTAGTAAGTCCTCAACAAACAGTGCTTATTAATATTATTATTTTCTTCATTAACTTTATATGATAATGATCATAATCAGAGTTTCTTACCTCACAGTTTCCCCTTTGCATAGGACCCAAAATGTATCTTGGGACCTGCATGGTTCCCAGGCCCTTAATTCTCCTTCCCAGAATTTATATTTGTAATTGAAATGAAGCATCTTAGAGAAATAAGATAGATCTTACAGAAATGAGATGCCTGGGATACACCACACACTATGAGGGATTGGGAATCTCCTGCAATGTGATCTTGTGTCTAGTGAATGCATATGACCCTGAATGTAGATAGGGAATGCTGAAATCACATTTGTCTAAGGGTCTCATGTAGTATGGTGAGAAGTCAGATATGGTAGACTTAGTCCAGATCTAATAATTAGTTTTCATTGTCCAGCAGGTTACTTCACCTTTTTAGCTTTCTTACTGCATCAGCAAAGGGAGATTAAATTAATCCCTACATCATAGAGCTGTTGCCATGGTTAATGTTTACTGTAGATGTAAAGAGCTTGGCACAGTCACTGCCACATAATAAGTCCTCAAGGAAATAGTGAGAAAATAGTAATGTCCTAGAAACAGAGCACAATGTAACTGTCCTTTTAACTATGAATTAGGGAACATCGATTCTATTACTGGATCCCTGAGTAATTCTTCCACTTTAGCCAGAGAAGACTGAATGCGGCATGAACTGGGAGTTAAATGCAGTGCTGAGGTGAAAGAATGAGAGAGCTTTCCTCTTCTCACTGAATTTATAATCTGTGGAGGTCATGGGCAGGCAATGACTAGCTAGGCAGTAAATGCTGGTGCAGATGCATTATGGGGCTAAGTGAGCACACGGATGTTTGCAGCTGAGAACCATATTCAGAAACATTTGTTTGAGAACTAAACAGGCCCAACTTTCTTCTGTCTATATTAATTTATTAAAAGTTTTGCCAAGTATAATTTGCTCATTAAGGTATGCTCCAGAGGAGATTTAATCGATAGAACCTGGGAGAAACTGGCCTTTGCTTGGATATGACTCCAAGGATGAAGGCAGGTAGTGAGACATCTTTAAAGGACAAGGCTAGAGAGTAGGGTAAGTATCCACCTTATAAATTAAAATCCAACAACCCACGTATTCCTTTGTTTACCATGTTAAACAGGGAGCTTAGAGTTCTGTCCAATTCTCAGTTGTAAAAAGAAATATAGGCTAAGCTTTTATTTCTTTCTGATTTTCTCTTAATGATATTTGATTTTTAATTTTGATATGTACATCTATACTTACATTCATGTAGACGGCTTTGAGAATAAATAATAATTCCTAAGTAACTTCAGGTGACTTAGTATTTTACATATTACATTAATATTTTCCATTTAAATTTTTTTCGATTCAATGGACCTGAGCTATATTATATTCAAAACTTGCAAAATTGAGCCACATGCAATATGTCTGCATTATAAGGCTTTAGTAGCAGTTAACAATGTCTTACACAATGGGTCATTGGCTGTCAGTAATTAGATGTGACAAAAAATCATTGGAGTCATGTCCATTAATAGGAGACATAAGTGTCTATGTTAGTTCACTTAAATTACTTTTTTTTTTCATGTAGATAGAGGAACTCTTACCTTTGAGTAATGCTGTCAAGATAGCTAAATCAATGTCCTGGTGGCCTTCTGAGCCCATTCTAAACACTGTGATCTGCAATTTGAGAGAATGAGACAGTTAACAGAACATCTTTTTTTTTTTCTTTTTTTTTTTCTTTTTTTCTCCAGAGAGAAATCAAATCAACGAAACCACTCTGAGCAGTGACCATTTTACCATCTCTGAAGTAGGTTCTTAGCCGCAGGGCAAGCAGACGTAATGAGGATCAGAGGCGTGAGCTCTGCCATTCATTAAGAGGGAGATGTGTCAATAGGTGGGGAGCAACTCTCATAAATGGATAGATAATGGTTATCAAACAGGACTTTCAGGATTCACCAAATAGGTAAATGGCGACACACAGATCATGAGTAAGAAACTGCTTTAAGATAGCTGTCTGCTACGTTCTGTAAAAAATGGTCCCCTACATGTGCACATGTGTGCACTAAAACCATCTCTACAATTACTCCTTAGTAATAGTCATCTGTGTTAGTTGGTCTGTGTCAACTTGACACAGCCTAGCTGAATCTGGGAAGAAGGACTTTTCACTGAAAAGTGCCTCCATAAGACTGTCCTGTAGATAGGTCTCATGAGCATTTTCTTGATTAATGATTGATGCAGAAGAGCCAAACCCACTGTGCACAGTACACTCCTAGGCAGGTATTCCTGGGGTATACATCTTCTGGAGCTAGAGCGACAGCTCTGTGGTTAAAGACTCTCGCTGCTTTTCCAGAGGATCCAGTTTCAATTCTCAGTACTCATATGGCAGCTGATAACTTTGTAACGCCAGTTACAGGGACCAGACAGTTTATTCTAGCCTCTGGAGGCACCAAACATGCACGTGGTACACAGAAATACATGTATGCAAAACACTCATATAAAAAAAATAAAATAATGTTAAAAAAGAAAAAGAAACTAAGCTGAGGCACAAGCCAGGAGGAGCAAGCCAGAATTCTTCCATGGTCTTTGCTTCTATTCCTGCCTCCACATTCCTGTCTTGAGTTCTAGCTCTTAGTTTACTCAGAGATGGAGTGTGATCTGGGGGTGTAACATGAAACAAAGCCTTTTCTCATCAAGCCACTCTTGGTCATGGTATTTTATCATAGCAACAAAAACCTTGACCAAGACATCATTGAAGGGTTTGGCATTGGGATGCATATCCCAGTTCAGCCCTCTCAATGACTTTGAATATCCTTTAGAATAATTTAGCAATATATCCAGATGGTAAGAATCGGACACAAGGCAGTAAAGTAACATCTTTCCTTGGTGATATGGGGGAGAAACACAGTCTCTGGGGAAAAATAACAGAAAGGAGAGAGGAGAAACATCAGTGAGGAACTAATTCTTCCCTGAGACTTGACCGTTGACAGTTGAGAAAGAGAGCTGGGAGACTCATTCTAGAGGAAATGTTTTTACTAACAATTGTTACTGCTACCATGAACTAGCAATTGGGAATAATCTCAACTTTTATGGCACCAAATAATACTCCCTCTAACCTTAAACTTTGCTGACATTAAAAGAAAGCCCCAATAAATGTTATTTGCATGCATTCACTATGTTCACCAAGGCCCAGGTTAATGTTTCTGGGAGGGATCTTTTATGGCATACAGGAAACACTGGTATCCATATTGATGTGCCGCACAAGATTTGTTTCTCACATGTGCCCTGAGAAATGCATCTCCTTAGATGACTTTCCTTTTCGCTTTGTAGAATGCTGACTACGGAGAGAAGTTTTCCAGGTTTAAAAGGCAAACACAAGCAGCTTCAGCATGTGGCATGGGCTGTGTTTCAGAGGTTGGGTTCAGCTGGAAGGGGAGGAAAGGGCATAAGGACACATGTCCCAGGAAAGAGCAGGACTCAGTGAATAATTCAGAAAAGGGTACCTCATGCATACTCCAGCTGATTGTTGGAGACAATAGTGAGTTGTACTTAAATAACATTGGTTTCTAGCAGGAATGAGCTAAAAACAATAGTTTGGGGGCAATAATTAGCAAGAAAAGCTTAGTGAAAGATTTTTGTAATAAAGCAATGCATAGTCTATTTTGAGGAATCTTACCGTCTTCATAGAGAGCTAGTGAAGATTATAATAGGAAAGTATAAACTCTGCTGAAGGATAGAGAAGATTGCTAAATGATGCCCTTAGCTAACCCATAGCTAAGAACTTAAAAGGAGGCTTCTGTTCACTAAATTTACAGTTAGTCGTAATTTCAGTAAAAACCTCGAAAGTGGTTTTGTGACTTTGATCTACTGATTCTAGGATTCAAGTCCTCATAATCATGAATAATTGTCATAGCATGATTTACTAAATCACAGAATTTAAAAACAGTGTGATGTTGGCATTGGGAACAATGAATACATTATGAAATAGAATACAACCCAGGGAACATGGTGAGCATTAGAAGCCATACAAAAGGGCTATTGGAAGTCAGTGAGGAGGAGGAAGATGCTTTGTTTTCTTCCTTCCCCTTCCTTCCTTCCAGTGCCCCCCCCTAGTAAAGAAGTCATGCTATGTTTCTTCTTTCAAAATTGCAATCTATGGCCTCCGCTCCCCTGATACATAAAACTGGGGGTGTGCATCACTGCTCTGATCAATAAGTGATATGGGAACACTTTGCATTTCCATTTGAAAAAAAAATCTGAATTTCTTTTCTACCTCACAAATCACACATAAAATTACAAATGGATTCAATATGTAAAATGTAAAAAAATTATATAAAATACAGGAGAATGAATATTATAGTAGGTAAAGACTTTTTTCTCACATAATAAAATTCTTAGATTTATGCCCAAATACAGTATAAAAGTATATGTCATATACATCCACGTATTATTTTTGTGTTACATGTGCTTTCAAAAATTTTAAAAATATATGCCACATTTTAAAATTTTATTTTTGAGATTATATTTTAATTATAATATTTATCTTTCTGATTTCTTCTCTCCAAGCCCCCTCCTTCCCTTAGATACCCTTCCTTGTTCTCCATAAAATTCCTGGTTTATTTCTCACTAATTGCTATTGCATTTATGTAGATTTATATTTATATATATTCCTAGATAGTGTCTTTTAGTAATATCAGAAGCTACATTCATAAAAATCTCTCCAACAGACTTTCCAAACGTGTTCTAAAAATAGTTACATTACAGCTATTGATCCTAGCTGTTATATGCTTTGATTAGGTAATCATTTTCTTGTGCCTGGAGTCTACTAAAACACGTCCCACTTATGGCATTTCAGTTATGCTTATTTTTGTCAGAATGTGCTATACAATAACCCTCATTCATGTGTCCATACATGGTTTTATTATTTATCGTCTCTAAATCCTTATGTTGAAACCCAAGGCCAATGAGATGGTTATAGGGTAAAGACAATTAAGGGGATGTTGGTACTTGATTAATGATTGCTATAAAGTAGTATCATTATAACTGAGTCCATAGAGAACTGCCTCATTCCTTTTACTAAGTGATCACATGTTGTAATTATGTTTCTGGCCTGGACTTTCTGGCCTACCCTGGTGGCCCAGACTTTCAGACCCACAGTCCCATAGTCCCACTGAAACATACAGGCACTTGTATTAATTGTATGCTGATTGACCTGGGGCCCAGGTATATAATTTGCTATCTCTTGCTCTTAATCTAACCCATGATTCTTATCCTGTTCAGCTATGTGGATCGGTACCTTTTCTCAGAGTAGCATAGTTGTGTTCTGCATCTTCTGGCTTGTCTGTAGCATTTCTGCCCTGTTCTTCCTGTTCCCAGAGTTTTCTTAGTCTGGTAGCTCCACCCACACTTCCTGTCTACCTTCAGCCAATCAGTGCTTTTATTAAACCAGTAGGCAGGACAATTGTTTACAATGTTACATAATTCCACTACAAAAACACAGTCAACAAGTGCCACTTAGGTGCCAGATAGTGGCTTCTATGTCTGTGGCACCTTGATGCTGAACTTACCGTTCAAAACTGTGGGAAGTAAATTCCCATTATGTATAAGACATCTATGTTATAGTATTTTGTTATAGCAGCCTGGGTGGACTATAGCAACCCTTTTTCTTCTTTCCAGCTAGAAAAAGTCCTGTTTGGGGGCTAGTGGGGGAACATTTCCTTTGTGTCAGAAGTAGTGATATGTATTTTCAAATACATTATCTTCAACTCCTCATTTTATGTAATAAAATAAATGTGTGCATCTACTTAAAGATGAACATACAAAATTTACAAACAACAAATCACTGCTATGAATATTTATGTTAGATGGAGAAATTAATAAGGTTTAATTATCTATGCCTAGAACTCCTAAATAGCTATTAGAAGCTGATCATAGGCCCATCTAATAAATCAGAAGTTTAGCCTTTCACAAAGTCAATCATACAAGCACATTTCTGTGTTGGTGGAGTACAGCTGACCATAGATTTGGTACTTGGAATGGGTGACTGTCATAAAGCTTCATGTGAACAGGAACAGACTCCTGGCATATGAACTTTGGTTTCAATAATTTAGCATTCAGATTCTCTGTGTGACTTTGGACATATTATGCATATTCTGGGATAGAGAAAACACTCCAAAGAATGCTTAACAAATAGTTGAGATATTTAATTTTTATGAAGAGAAACCTATCTTAGTCACCCAAAAGGTTGTCTGAATCTCTATGGTGTGTTACTGTTGCATTCTACTGTACATAGCAATTTCCTCTGTTTATAAGGTGGGAGAATAATAATGCTTGCCTATTTTCACTTACACAGAAAATAAACCATGAAGGATTTTCTAGCAAATAATTCTAAGTTTTGTCACTGTAATGGGGAGAATAGATGGAACCATAGATTGTTAAATTGCCAGTTGCCTCAGGCATTTTCTGCTTGCCTACCCAGAGGCAAAGTAGCTTGGTTAAGAACACACAAAGGTTAGAAGAACTCTGAAACTAAGTAGCAGCCCCTGTCCTTACCACCTGTCCCATCTAAATAGTAAGAAGCAAAGGGAGGGAAAAGCACAGTATCACCACCTGTCTCTTATGTCTGGAGGTCAGAGCCTGGGAGGATTATCAGGCAAAGGATGGGGACTGAATGGCCTTCTGTGTTGGTCTGAGTTTGAGATGTTCTTCCGTAGGCTCATGTGTTGAAGGCTTGGTTCTCTGGCATTATTCTGTGGTGTGTTAGGAAAACTAGTTGATAGAACCTAGTTGGAGGAGTGTATCTTGGGCACTGCCTTATTCTACAGCTCCTCTCTTTGCTCTCTTGTGAGGTCATCAGCTTCTTCTACCCCAACACTGCTATGTTCTCTCTGTAGCTCACAGTGGTGGAGCCAGCTGACCAGGGACTGAGATAAAGACATCTCTCCTTTAATTCCTCCACTCAGGTATTTATCACAGAGATAAAAGAGTAACAAACCTTCATTTGGAATAAAAATAAGCAAAACGATCAAACAAAGCCAACTTATATGGTGTGTTTGAATTATGCTCACAGCTGGATCTCTGGACTTCCGGGAGGAGGTGTGTGCTGACTTATGTTTTCATAAGGGGTCTCCTTCTGCATAGCTATCTGAATATTGAACCTAGCATTATTGAAGGCCTCATAGGTTCCAGGTGGAAGATGAGAAATGGCTGTACTGTGTTCTGAACTCAAGAAGGGATACTGGAGCAAAAGAGAATTTGCATCTCACTAGAGAAGGAAACTGAGGGCAGAAGTGTTAATTTGGCTAATTGTTTAAGGTAACTCTTTTCTCCAGGGCTGGATGTTCTGAAAGATATTTAACTGATGGCAAGATGAAGGATTTCAGGGTAGCATTCAAGCTCATTATTTAAAAGAACCAAAAACAAAAAAAAGAAAAAAGAAAAAGGCAAGATCAAATGGGATTCTTTGCACATCTGACCTGCTCATCTTTGCCTAAGCCTCACTGCATAATTACAGATCACATTTCAGATGGAAATCTTCTCAATGCACTAAACTGGCATGATAATTTTTCTCTGAAATATAAGATTATTATGCTTTTATAGCAACAGATGTGGTGGATTGAGGAGGGGGGACAGATGAGTGAGGAGTTTCTAAGGGGTTTATGGGAGAGGCTTGTGGAGGTGCATGGCATTATTATCAAGGAGCTTGAGATGGTCTTGTCAGGCAAGGGCTTGGTGGACTTTCTCTCTCTTTCTCTCTCTCTCTCTCTCTCTCTCTCTCTCTCTCTCTCTCTCTCTCTCTCTCTTTGAAAATTTAAGTGTGGGCATGGCTGCCTCCTTGTCCATGTGCCATCCTGGAACGCTAGTGCTGAGGAACCCGAGAACCTGAGACTGATACTGTGAGCAAAGGAGCCTCCAGGAGATGCCAAAGGGCCTCCAAGGAAAGTTGGGGACTCCAAACACATGCTTGATACTATAATTTCCCTTGACTGACTTGAGATGTTATACTGTTCTAAAACTGTTAAAATTTGAAATAAAATGTGAAGATTAATTGCATAGAGGCATCTCTGACCAGTGCCGATCGCTTTATCTACTATTCTGTATTTTGCTTTTCCACTTGGCAGTTTATTTGGAAGAACAGTGCTCTCAGCTGCAGAGGTGGCCACCGTGATGTGTCACTGGCTAATGTTTCACTATATGCATGTGGTAGTGAATTTAGCCACATGCCAAGGCAGATCTCCATTGTCTGTCATTATAAACATTGTTCCAGTGAGTATCCTCATGTGCACATAGGTGTGGGGAGTGTGCATCTGTAGGATAAAGCTTGCAGAGTAAAATTTCTTGGCCCTGCTGCTCTGAGGGAAAGTCCCTTCATTTGCTGCTTTGATTTTGTCTAATCATGTCTTCACTCTTTCCTATGCATATTTTGATTCTCATGATATCTGAAAAGAACATTTAACTTTACAGTATGTATTTTTTTTTTCTTCCTGTAGTGATTTTTTTTCTTCCTGTAGTGATTTGAACCTTTAGGGTTTTTTGTTTTGTTTTGTTTTGTTTTGTTTTGTTTTGTTTTTGAGACAAAGTTTCCCTGTGTAATGTCTCTGTGTAACTTGCTCTGTAGACCAGGATGGCCTCAAACTCAAAGAGATCCATCTGCCTCCCGAGTGCTGGGATGAAAGGTGTGCGCCACCACTGCCCAGCCTAGTTTCTTGTTTTTAATTCAGAAATTACTAAGACAATTCTTCTTCCTTCCTATAGTATCTTCTTCTCTCTGTCTGCATACTGAGCATAAAAGAAAAAATGTGAATATATTTTGGTTCTCTTGTCTCTTTTTGTCATTTGTGGGACAAAAAATACCCATGTGTCTCATTTAATCAATATAATAAACGTAAGTGTAATAGAAAATGTAAACTAAATAGAATGTTACCTAATTATTTTACAGATAATTCAGCAAAGGCTGGTTTTTGTTTTGATTTTTTAACATAAACAGCAACTCTAACTCTAGCATTTGTCTGCTATGTGGTTACATTTTCAAAGCACCGAAAATGTAACAGGAAAACTAACCCAGTTTACCAGATACAAAAGAGTAAACATGGAAACAATTTCATTAAAAAAAAAAAAAGTTTCCCTCAATTCAGTTTTCTTATAGAAAAACTACCTGAGCTTAGATGAAATTACAGCTCTCATGGAAGGGAAAGTGGAGTTTAAAATTTTACACTCTTCCCCTATTTTCTACCTCTTCAACCTGGCTGCCAACCAGCTTCACTGCTGTCTTCCTTTGCATTTTGTGTCCGCTTAAAAGTCAGAAATTTGGTCACTGTACTTGTCACACCCGACTCGTGCGTGATATTGATTGAGCTGCTTCACCCAGCCTCTGCCAAGTCTGCGGAGTGTGGAGAATGCAGCAGGGAAGCAGATAAGATCCATGCTTGCCCAGGGCTTCCATCACGACACGGGGGAAATGAGAGAGAATGTGCTGTATGTGATGCCGTGTCGTGTTCCTGCATCATTGCTTCTGCCTCCTGTCGGCTCCCTTCTCTCTGTTCCAGCCCTCACAGCCTTGGTTCAGCCTGTAGCATCTTTAATTTTGTGGCGATGATTCTGATCCTAACTCTCATATCCCGTTTCCTTCCCACGAGGCTGGTCTGTGTTAACTTTTTTCGTGGCTTCCAACCCTATCTAAGGCAGAGATTCTTAGCAGGGCATTCAAGGTTTGCTGGCATTGTGCTCCCAGTTTGTCCTTCAGCCTTCTTTAGCCCCTCTCGCTGACTGTGCGCTTACGGTCATGCTTCCCCGGAGCTGCCTTCATTGTCACAGCCACAGCCCATGCCCACATACCAGACATCACATTGTATGGGGTAACCTATTCCATTTTTGAGAGTCCAATGGTTTTGGTTTCTTGGCTTTTGCCCATTCAGAGAATTCATAGTAGAATTTCTTCCCTTCCCTTGGTGAACAGACTATAGGTCTGTACTACTATCGAGAGATTGACAGGTCTGATGTAAAGGTAGGTAGGGTGTGATACTTAAAATTATTGTTTACTAAGACTTGGTATAAATAAGAGAGTTGGAAAACTACAGCAGCATAAGATATCCCAAAATACACTTCACCAAGGAGTCCGAATCTTGATTCCATGCATATTAAACTACACTCAACGCAGGAAAAAGACTCAAAGTAAAAATATACTACAGGGAAATGCAGTAGAAACATAAAATGACTTAGGGGTCAGTCTAATTCATTTTTTTCCTGGAAACGAACAAGTCTTTTTTCACTGTGAAAATAACAGAACAGAAGGTATGCCGCAGAATTAATTCTGGACTTTTCATTTTTAATATCCAGCAAGTCTCAGGTAAAACAGGAAGAAGGTATGAAAGAATATACTGGGAAAATTAAACTGAGTCACTCTGAGCACACTTATTTATCAGCTTTATCTATGACATATTTCTGTCGCAGTGGGCACCAAATCCGTGAAAACAGACATAGATATTGAGAAGAGCTTTGAAAATGAAATTAACCATGACATTACACTGAAAACCAGGCATAAGCTGCAAGGACATTGTGGCTCAATCGATCAGAAATAGAAAGGAATGTTCCACACTCACAGCCTGCTGCTAGCTTTGAGAGAGATGACATCTGAGTTTGACAAATGGTTTGTAATGTGTCTGAGAAGTTTATAGAAATGCCGTAAGTACAAATAGATGAGAAGCAAAGGAAATTCTTGCAATTTCAAAAAGTCCATCTATCATAATGTTAACCAACAGTCTCAAGGACCCTAAAATGCCACATGAGAGTTTCCACAGGAGAAAATTTCTACCTGGAAATGGTGGCTCATGCCAGAATCTCAGTATCAGGAGGTGAAAAGGTTGCCATGAGTTTCAGACCAACCTGAGTTACACAAGGAAACATTGTCTCAAAAAATAAACAAAAGATAGCCCCCCACACAGGATGTAACACATTTCTGATATGTTCCCTGTTTGAATTATTACTAAATTCTATAGCAGCTTCAGAAGAAGAGAAGAATTAGATCAAGGAATTAAATCATCAAAATGAAGTGCATTTATTATTATTATTACTATTATTTACAGTGCTGGGGATCAAACCAAGGGCCCTGCACATGGTACAGAAGTGTTGGAGTTACATTCCCAGCCCAGTGTCCTTTACAGTGCACCAGCCTACCGCAACATTTTCCCTATGACTCACTAGTATTTTAAATAACATGAAGCAATAGAATAATTAATAAAAAGCAAAATATATGTTTATTAAAATATGGAATGGTAAAAGGCTGTTGACGGGGAAAACAGGAATCTTGATTGGCAGTCAAAGGATTTTAAGTGAACAATGGCTTTAGGTTTCTGTCTGGTTTTATCAGAGGTGACTTAGTACAGAAGGAGAAGGATGAATCTTCAGGGACAGGACACTGGGAACCTGAAACTTTATATTTATTTCCCATCCCTTGAAAAGATGAACTTTCTGTTAAAGTTGTTAAAACTGTCACTTGAGAAAATGACCGACTTTAGTAAGGGGGACATGCATATTAATATGCAAGAAGGAAGGAAATCAGAGGAAATTCAACATAATTTCAGATGAGAAAACAAAACAGCATTGGAAACAGCAATGCAGATTTAAAATTAGAATGTTAGTATCAGATTCAATTACTTATCTCAAGTTCCATATGAACCGTAGGCATCCATTCCTTAGTATTCATGGGGACTGACCCCAGTTCCTCCCATGGACCTCACACTCGAGGATGCTCAGGTCCCCTTGAGTCAACAGAATTATGACATGGCGACTATGTATAACCTTCCACATGGGTTATGTTAGCTCTAATGAATAGCTGCTGCAATATATGCTTGCAAATATCAGTTTGGCTGTACTGTTCAGTGAACCATGGCAAGAAATTAAGACTGTACATGTTCATCACAGATGCAATTCTTTTCAAATATTTTTGGTCTGTGTATGGTGGAACCCGTGGTTGTGGGACCTATGGAACCTAAAGGGATGCTGGACTAACTCTTCACAAAATATTTTGAACAAGCCTTATATTTTTGTGCTGAGCTAGTTGAATACAAAGTGTTGCAGAGACAAAAATTGGGTGATATTAATACACTTCCAGCATGTCCTACAATGCTTTTGTGTATAATTTGCATATTATATAATCAAGTTTTGTATATATATATTTACTTTGACAAAGGATGGGTTGTTACACATGGGTTTCATCTCTTTGACCTTTGATACATAATTTGACTGGTTATTTTTAGTGAAGGATTTTTTTTTATAGAATGAGTTATGTCTACATCATTGTTCAGCTCTGTGTTACCCTGTGGTACCTGATAGACAGCAGCTTGGCAGTTAGTTAATGAAGAGAGCTGGAGGAAGATGGGAATTCTTTGTACTCTCGTCTTAGTTCCCCTTTACCTTCGTAGTCCTGCCATAATTTCAAAGTGCTAGAGGTTCCTTATTACTTCCGTTAGGGTGTAGTTTTCTTCTTATAAAGGTAATGCGTCCACACCTGCCTGCTTCCTTTTCTCCCTTACACTTCCCCCTCTCTTCCCCTCCCATCTTCTCCCCTCCCCTCCTCTCCTTTCCTCTCCCTTCTTCATCCCATCTTTTCCTCCCTTCCATTTCTTTCTCCCCCCCCTCTCTTCACAGAAGAGAAGTAGGAGAGAGAATATTTTGAAGTATTATTTTGGATGTCATGTTCTCAATTAACATTATGCTTATGGATTGTTGAGAGCACTTCAAAAATAAAATTTTAATATTTGCAGGATATTTTATCTGATAGACGTAGTTCTCTTAACCAATGCCCTAAAGTTAATCAGTTGAATTGCTTCTAAATGCTTGCTGTGAATAAAGATGGGATGAAATTCAGAGCACAGATCTTGTTCTGTATCTAGCATATTTATCCTCAGAATGAGTACTTTAGACGTGTGGGGCTTTTGCCTCATTATAGCTAGAGATGAGTCCTAGCATCAAAGTAGGTTGAAGTCAAAGGAAGCTTGTGTTGTCTGTGAACCTGATTTCCTGTGCTAACACTCCAAACCCATTAATAAAAGCCCGAGGGAGAGCTATTCCTTCCAAAATGATACTGGAGAAAACCCCCTGCCTCTGTGAAGAGCGAGCTGGCTCAGAGCTTGCCTTTACTACTACCAGCCACCAGGAGGAGCTTCAGTTCTTATTTCTCTCCCAGTTTGATATGCCCTATGGTTTCCTTCAGCTCTCTGAAGGCTGCTTAGGGTCTCTAGGCCATTCTGGCTTACATAACTGGGCAGTGCAAGTGAAATCATTCAGTTAACATACTGCACAGGGACTGTTTTTTACAGCACATAAGTCATATCACAGTAAGAAATATTTAAAATATGGGTCAGTAATTCACCCAAGGCTTCCCAAACACGTGACTGGCATATCATTTATCATTGAAAGAGAGTGCTCCCATCCTAAGGTGACATGTAGGAAGGCAGGATAAAACTTGTCAGCTGTTCCTGTGATGAGGGCAAAACGTTGGTTGGGGTGCAACTCTTCATGTAGCCCTCACCTTCTAGAGGGCAGTGACTAAACAGTCTGTCATCTACTGTCTCCCTCTTTCAGTTCTTTTCCTAATGACTGATATTGCCATGTTCACTTATCATATAAATGTGCACTATGCCTCACTGGATGCTGAGGGGACAGATGCCATAGGACCTGGAGTCATATCTCCAGGAGCTTTTTTGTATATCACATGACAGAGAGTAAAAAATAAAGGACAAAGAAAAAATTGTTATTTATATCTTGTCAGCCAACCAACCAGATGGGTGACAATTAATTTGAGCTAAGGTAGTGTTTTCCATTTCAGGAAAGAGAATTGATGGGTTCATGTGTAGCTGTTTCATACATGTCTAAAAATAAGTATAAATATCTCCTGGGAGTAATACCCAGGACCACAGATGAGATCCTAATGTAACACCATATGGGCTTTGTATTGAGTTATAACATTTTTCTGCTTTTTCGTTGGGTAGCTGTTAGTTTTCTTAATCTTTTCATCACCACAGGACAGAACTATATCTTTTTTAACCTTGTTTTTCTGTCATATTTACCATGATATCACACATTTCTTTAGTAAAAATACTTCTTTGAAACACTGTTACTAGGTGAGAGATATCACAAAAACTCCATGAAATTCTCCAGACAGAGAAAGTTCTCACTTTTCTCTTCAAGGTGATCCAGATCCCTGGTAACAGCACTATAGATGGTTTTCAAGTTGGGTATACCAGATGTTCTTAGTTTGCCTCTCTGGGAATCTTCCCGCCTATTACTGAGCCAATCCCACTTTTCAGACTTAGGTAGTACAACCCCAAAACTGAGCAAGTGAGAGAGCTTTGAAGCTAAGGAGACTAAGAATATAATTCTTTATGTATTTCATTTCTTCTTCCATGTCAATGATAAGGAACACCAGAGACAAATATCTTGAAGGTAGGGCATAGCCGGCTCCCTGAGGGCAGGTCTTTGATTTCTGTTAGGCAGACTTTCAGTACTGTATCCAGTGGTGCTCTGAGGAGGAGAGCTGCTGTCCTAACATTCTCTTCAGAGCCCAAATGATTGTGACCAGATGAAATGCTTGGGAAGGAAAAACTTATTCAGCCTGGTTCTCCACCTTTAGCCTGGGTTCATGGGTTTTCTCTCTATGGTTTTCAGGATGAAGTTAGTTTAGTTTGGCAAATGTTCTGTGCTAAAGGATTCCTGGTGCAATGTCCATATGTCTCAAAAGTAAATAGGTTTGACCAGTGGTCACTGGGGGCCCTTTTGCCCCAGAGGCTACACATCTTTGTTTGTTTTCAGAATGGCAAAAAATGAGCATCAGGACACCCTAGTTCAACCTCCTACCTGATATACCAACTCTTCAACAAAATTGGAAGAAGAAATCTTGATTTTTATGGGAGGTACCAACTGAAAAATCATATCTTCTGTCTTAAGTAGTCTGTTCAATGGTTTGGGAAATTTTCAGTTTCAATCTCTCTTACTCTTATGGTCCTCTCTGACACAAAAAAATCCTGCTCTCTGCCACAAAAAATTCACGTTGTTGATGGTAGCCCATGCTGGCATCTGAAATCCTTCTTCCATGGGGATATTTTCAAATATAATAAAAACTGTCGGAGATATCAGATGAATGTTTTTATTATATTTGAAAATATCCCCACATTCTTCCACTCAGAAAAGCCTGTCACTCTTCAGCTCATACTACTCCACCTGTACTCAGGGACAAGGACTCCCCATGTACACAATCCAGCCCTGGTCTTGTCTCTACTTCCTCCTAATACCTAGGAACACTCCATGTTGTCTTAAAGATGAGAGACCCTGGGCAGAGCATGGACTTTGAACGTGGCAGACTGAGGGGAGGTTTAGCTCATAGATGCCATTATGTTACCTGATGTCCATGTCGGAGCTTCGGTACCGTCTTATGTGAGTGAAATGGGGATGCCTCTTTAACCCAGCATTACTGCTCCGCAACTCAGCATTACTGCACAGTTTGATATGGAGTCAGGTTCCCTCCCTCTGCTCTCCTTAAAGGTTTCCCATCTCTCTCTCTCTCTCTCCCTTCCTTCCTTCCCCATCCCCTACCTCTCTCCCTCGCTCTCTCCCTGTCTCTCTATCCTCTTTGCTGGTCTGTTCCATCCAAAGACTCTGTCTGGCTTTCGCCTCTTTGCTATTTGAGACAAGGCTCAAGCATTACGTTTTGCATGCCCAACTTGGTGACGGAGACAATTTCCCTATCCCAGTGCAGAGACTGACAGCATTACATCGGGACAGAGTACCAATTATTGTTCATTGGGCCTTTGCAGTGTCTCAAATACTGCACACATGCCACTCTCACAACTCCAGCCAGTCTCATAAATACTATACTACCATTGACCCCATTTAACAGCTTGAAAACACGTGGCAGGTAATGAAGTTGAGAAAGGCTCAGGTACACTGGAGACCACACTCTTATGACCTTGCTACAATAAAATTCCAGTTTGAATGTTCGCATTGCTTATGATTAACCTGCAAATCTGCAAGCAAAGTGAGTCCAGAGGTTTAAGCTCCTCTAAAGAGGGGCGCTGAGCATGGCATGTCTTTACTGGTGTGACTAAGGACATTGGGAGGGGGCGCTCTACCTGTGCTCTGGATGCAAAGACACACCCATAATGTGACCAGATGTCAAGCATAAGATCCTGGTTAGTCCTGCCTGAACCGAACTGGGTCAGCTCACCTAGAGCTGTGTACAGGCCATAAGAAATACTATTTCTCTATGGGAGATAGTAAGAAGCAAACCTTCCTTGCCTTGTGGAGGAACAGAAGCCCACTGGTGATGGATGTGTGAGGCTAGTGCCCCGACTTTGTGGAGTGTGTGTTTGCCCCAAGATAATCCCAAGTTTTGTTTGCTTGAGTTAATATATTTGAAAGCATTTGTAAAAGGAGCTATAAGATTATATCATCATGTGATATTATTGTCTTAAACAAAGACAAATAACAGAGAGCAAATAAATGAGAAAAATCACAAAGGCCAGTTACTGGAACAAAATCCAGCCAGACCCTCCCCTGCCTTGAAGTGGTCCTGTGTGCCTGGCTTCAGTCCCATGGGAGAGACTGGCCCTTGTTTATTGACACAATGCTGAGCCTGGGGACCCTGCCCATTTTTCTTCTCCTTTCTTGCAGTTTTTTATTTCAACTTGGCTCCCCCGCAGCTTTTTTTTTTTTTTTTTTTTTTTCTAGAGCCACCAGAGAAGAATGAGAAGCCAGCAGGGGGAGGGGGGCTCCTTTTTTCACATGACTGAATGGAAATACAAAAGGAAACAGAATGTGGCCCCAATTGGCTTCCCCCTTAAACCAGCTTGGTAAATTAAAAAGGAAGCTGGTGGGAGAATGAAGTCTTCACATGAAACTGCATTTTCTGACCTGACAAAGGAAGAGTGTGACATTTGTTCAGTGGTGAAAGGGGCTATTAGTCTAGGGCCACATTATCCTGACCTACAGTGAACCTTGTTTTGAAAAGTTTTCTATTCTTTCAAGCTCAGATGGAATTGATTCAAAGAAAGAACAATTCAGTCCATCAGTTTTATTGTTTCTCGGGAAACCAGAGTGATTTCTCTCCCTTCCTTGTATCAATACGAACATACAGCCCCACATCACCCGGCTCCTAGCATTGCTTTTATTTTCTATGTCACATGTAAAAATTCCCTGATAGCTTTTTAGGAAGTATTAAGAAGAATGTTTGCCAGTGTAACTAGTAGTGAATCCCTAGTAGTGAATGCTATCCATGGCCTTGATACCTTCTTTAGACTGAACCCAGGAACTGACCATTGCCCACTACTGCCAATGTGAGCTATATCATCTCTCTTAGGTTATTGCAGCAGCCCCAATAAGCAGCATCTTTGCTTCCTTCTCACCTATTCATCAAGTCCATTCTCTGTATAACAGCAGATGCTGAAGCCAGAAGTTTCTGGGGTCAAGGGTTAGGCTTCTCATCGGCTGACCTTGCCCCTGGGCAAGTTCACTTCCATCTGGAACCCTCCATTTTATAATCTGGAAAATGGCAGTCATTACTATTCCCACTATGGTCATTCCCTATGGAAAGTCAAAACAGACAGCTGCATGTTGAGTTCTTGGCATGGGCCTGCTGTGTGTGAACATTATTAGTGAATTATAAAAGGGGGTAGGTTTTGACTGGATGGAAGGTCTATAGCGAGATCTATAAGGAAACTATATAAACCCCATGTGTAGAAATGACATTCTACTGTGGTGTAGCTCAGAGCAGTTGCCTAGCTTGAGTGAGGGCCCGGGTTTGATACTCAGTACAGAAAGAACCAAACCAAGAGTAAGCCCACAACTTCAATTCTCATTGGTTCAAAAACTGTCAGACCTTACAGAAAGACAGGGGGTGGAGTATGTGAAGGGCAACAGGGAAATGACATGGTTCACTCTGTTCCTTCCTCAGTTCAAGCCCTGCTGAATAATGAGTAGCTCCGTAAATCCCCATGTACACTAAATGTCTGTAAAATATATTGGCATACATTTACTGAGCAAACGTCATAAAGGCCTAAGGATACAGCTTAGTGGTAGAATGATTCTCGGTATGTGTGATGATAGGTTTTATAAAGACAGCTTCTTTCAAGTATGTCATGTTCTTAGAGCATATTCAGTACCATACAATCTCTCCTGTTTCCCTTTCCCCTGTCCCTCACAGAGTAGCTCAGGCACATTGTTGGCTAATATAGCTTCCTCTTCAGTGGAAAGACGTAACAATGTATGGAGAGGGATAAATACCCAAATACTGTAATGTATTACTTAAAAGCAGATTCACAATAGGAAACTACGCCACTAGGCACTTCCATCACTGTTGCAAGCATCCTAGAGTGTATGGACAAAGCTGGGTCACTTGGTATCTGGGCATAGACTATATTTTTTTTTTCCCAGTGGGGACTGAACCTAGGGTTTCACACATACTGAGAATCATTCCACCACTAAGCTGCATCCTCAGGCCTTTATGACTTTTGATTATTGAAACAGGATTACCCAGGCCCTGAACTCACTCTGTAGTTCAAGCAGGCAATGGCAAACTTATGATCCCCCTGCCCTGCCTTAGCATGAGGGTAGATGGAACTCCAGGCCTGCAGTTAACACAAGAGGAAGGAGGCTGCTGTCAGTGTTACACAGAACATTATTTTACAGTTCATGTCTTTTTGGAACTGAATATTCTCAGATAATGCTAACGATAAAAGGATCCGTACATGAGCCAGCAGCATGGCAGTTCAACATCATTACCAAGTGCGATGATGTTCCATACACTATACTTTCATACAAGCGGAGTACACACTCAGCCTTTACATCAGTGTCAGTGAGAACAGCGAGCAATGTGTGCTTTGGCGCTGTGGTGGCAGTCATGTTTCTAAGGGGAGAGGAATTTCTCACTTCAGTTATAATCTTGTGGCCTTGGTGTCATCTGCAGCTCAGCACTGCTGGTGACATTGTTATGTGGTATGTAACTGTATAATCAAAACCAGGAAGCACTGACAAACCCATGGGGGATTTCTAGTTAGAGAGACTTGCCTGAAAAGAATTTGCCTGTGCTTATGGAGAAGGCTGAGATTTGATTGCACATTTTAGGCTCTATTAGAGCTTCAGTGGGGGAATTTTCTTGGTGGGGAGGAAGTGGAAGGAGAAAGTATAAGCGAAAACAAGAGAAAAATGAACACTGGAGTCTTAGGTCTGAATGTGTACTTGGCTGGAGCTATGGGTGGAGGAAAGATTTGTGTGTGTGTGTGTGTGTGTGTGTGTGTGTGTGTGTGTGTGGTGTATTTAGCTAGCTCTATCAATTCACATATCAATTGTTAGGCTTGGAGAGTAAGTTCGTTGCCTGAGATCACTTATGTGATGAAAAAGAAACCAGAGTCAAGATCTGGTCTTGAAACTCTCTAGCTCATACTAAGATCTTTTGTTAAAGCCAAACAGAGTCAGAGGCAATTGAAGCTTTGAGGGGGCGGGGGCAGGGGACTGCAGGCATGACCTGGCTTCAGGATGCCATACAGATATCTGTCACAGAACAATGCATACACAATCAACAGGAAGACAGTAAAACTACAGGGTGACTTTATACTCACCCACTGCTCCACCCTGGTTAAAAGAGGTATGCTTGTGTGTACAAATATACACAGTGTTTCTGTGAGACTTGGACCATGTTAAACATGATGCTGCATATGCAGGATGTTGTTCTGGAGGTTGCTCTGCCATTTATTGTGGCAAAGGAACCACAGTCTCTGCAGAGACTATAACTTCACCTTCACCAGTGAAGTCCAATGCCAGAACTTTCTCTATATATCTGTTATTTTGACTGGGTTACATGATGCTGCCTATTTTATTTATACATATAGAAGAATGAAGTAATCATTCACATAGAAGCAAATTTTCTAGGTGACTGTGGATTATTCACTAATGTCAAATAAAAACAAGTTAACTCTCACATATGGACATGCAATAGATATTTAGGCATACTATACCTTGTGCTATATACATCTCTATCTGTCGGTGTGTTTGTCTGTCTTGTCCTTCCATCCATCCACCCATCTATCTATCTAAAATTCTATTAATCCATACACCAGTTTAGTCTTTTGGAGAGCAAATTGGTTGCCCAGGATCATTATCTCAACACTATTTCCCTTGTAGTTTCAATGAGATTCCATTATCTTCTTTTGGAATGATCTTGTGAACTTCTTTTTCATTGACTGTCAGGGGTGGTGTTGGGTATTGGGGCATGTCTAAATGACCTCAGACTGCTCACATGTACAGTTCATGTCACACACACACACACACACACACACACACACACACACGACAGAGCAGGGCTGAAGATGATCAAAGCCAGGGTTTTCTGTACACTAATAAAAATAGTGTTCTAGCACTGAGCTAAAACCCTAGCCCTAAATGCTTCTTACTTACTTTTAGCATTTCGTGGTGCTATACTTGAACCTAGGGCCTCACATATTGTAGGCAATTATTACACCATCAAGCATGCCCCAGGATGCTCTTCCAGTGTCTTGTCTCTGTGGTTTAACAATTTTTCTAGCTCTCACTCATGTGACTTCTGATTCCCAACTGAAACAAGCAGAGCTGCCAGCAAAGCTGAGCAGAGTCATGGTTTTGCTGGGATTTGATGCCTAGGACTGTATATGATTGTTGTCTAATAATGTCAAAATTGAAATGTTTTTCTTCTATTTTACTATTTCATGAGTCTTGTATGTGTTCTAGGCAGTTAAGGACATTATATGCTTTATATAAATTGGATACTGCCATACTATTTTCTAACTATTAAAAAGCATTTACCATATTTTTATGTATATGTATGTGTGTAACTGTTTGTATGCACACACATGTATGCAGTTCTCACAGAAGCCAGGAGAGGAAGATAGAGTCCCCGTAGTTGGAGCTACAGGCATCTGTGAACCGTCTTACATGGGTGTTAGGAACCAGACTGCGTCTGCTTCATGATCAGCACATGCTCCTAATTGATGAGCACTCTCTCCACCCCTCTGATTTTACTTGCGTTCTTTCCTGCTAATCTTTATGTGCAAGAGAAGGCCTGACCTTATCCAGACTCTGAAGCCAACAGTTGCTTAGTGGAGCAATGTCTGTCTGTGGAAGTGGGAACAGCCAAGCTCTCGGTGATAGCTCTCACGGCCATGCTTCAGCCCTCCTCGAAGCATTATTTTGCTCCCCTCGGCAGCAATGAGTGCTATGGTTCCCATTTCTCCAGTGGAAATAACGGTGACTTAACAGCACTCATTGAAAGTCAGGGAGGTGGAATTCCCTGCAGCGTGAGCGCATAGTTGGACGCCTCCCCACTCATGCCAGATGACTCATTACGGTTTTATGGATTCTAGAGAGAAACAGAACCGTTTGATGCCTCAGTGAGGTCATATTTGTTGTTGGTATCCAGTGCTTCATAGCAAAGAACCTGCTAAGAGAAGTGGATAGATGGCTGCAGAGCCTGGTTGCTCTCCAGGCACATTGAGTAATTGCTCTGCTATTGAAGCTCCTCTCCCCTTATAATGTAGTCTCTACTTTCCTACTTAATGGGTCTTTGAAAGAAAAACACACTAACTATGGGGGAGAAATAACCATGTCTGCTGACACCTCTTCCCCCTTTTTTATTCCTGGAACTCTATCATATGACCAGCCAGGGTAAAGAGAACGTGGTTGGAAAGAAAGACACAGGGCTGCTATGCATCCCTGAACTGTCTCTCCATGGTTTTGTTAAGAGTGACTCCTTCTTGGCCAAATTATCTAAACGTGACTTCAGGCTTCTTTACGGTGTGTTTCTTCAGTAGAAAATTCCTTCACATATCTTCAAAAAGCTCTAGTGTGAAATAAAGCAAGATGCTAAAGAAGTTGAGTTACAAAACCTGGCATTGAAAATGGCATGCTGGCATGGTAAATGGCACACTGGCATTGGTAAATGATACACTGGAATGGTAAACGGCACACTAGCATGGTAAATGGCATGCAAAGATCTTCGTTTGTAGTTAGTAATCACAAGCCTAAGAGCCAAACAAAATAGAATCTCATATTTTTCTGTTCATCACTTGCTATTTGTTTCTGGATTCCAGGGTGAGGGGTTTCTTCCTGTTGAATCTCTCCCTTATCTGCTTATTGCAACAAAATGCCTATCAGCTTCAGCGTTTTCTATGGATAGTCACACAAGGACATTTGTTGGGAGGGGGATCCCTGTCTCATGCAATCCTATATCTCATGGTCAGATTTCAGCTCACTTTTCTTCCATATCCCTCATTTCTTCCATTTCTCATTGTAAAACTCTTAACTAAGAGTCTTGAGTACTCCCAATCTGGGACACCCCCACTATAGTATCTTAAAGGCAGTTTACACACATTGTAGACTCTACAGATCCAAGCTGGTATGTACACACTAATATGTAACGTGTATTAGGAAGACTGTACATATTATGCATCTGTGCATATATACACATAGTTTCTTTATGATCAGTCTCTGTGCTTATCTTACATTTTAGATATTGAGTAGAAATGATCAGCTGAATTAGTAAATTCTTTGATAACTACATTTTAAGGACACTGTCATTCTATGTCTTTACACAGAGGAACAATTAAAGACTCAATCAATGCTTATAATTTCAAAAATGTCACCAGAAGAGCAGTTTGAGCTTCTAAAAGAACAACTGTAGCTTTTAGATAATGAGCAAAATGTACCTTTTTTGGATCACAATTTTTAAAATAAAATATTGTATATTAACTGATAAATGACCCTAGCTTTACCAGTGGGAAATATTGCAAGATTATGCACTATACAATGGGCTCCTGTAATCTTAAATAAAAAGAAAATGTTAGTTCCCCGAGAAGGAATTGGGTGCTATTTTTATCCACTTTATAGAGATGAAAGACCAGATTACTGTCAGGGAGTCTAATGACAGCATAATAGGCTCCTTACAACCACGAGGCACTCTGGACAAGGATAGAAGGTCATACTCCAGCAACCACACAGACCATAGCCCCAAGAGCTTCAGGCTTGATTGAATCAAGGCAATCTCTAAAGAAAATGGACTGGAAGGTTTTTATTTCTAAAAAGTATGAATGATATGTTCTTTAATTATCAAAATATTATTTACTTTCTTATATTACATGTCATTTGCCATGGTGATGACATTTGGGATCCCAGCACTTGGAAGGCTGAGAGGCAGGGGGATCATAAATTTAATCAAGGCCAACCTGAGCTACATGGTGAGACCTATTTCAAAAAAGAAAGAAAGAAAAAAAAAAGGAAGAAAGGAACCCAGTTACACCAAGAATATCTCATTATTTTTCTTAAAAGGCTACCTAGAACACACCCTCCATGCTACATGGGACCATCGGGGAAGATAACGTTCTAGCATTCCTGGAGTTTCCAGGGAGGGAAGACTCGGGGCATTTCCAGGCTGCTTGAGTTTCAGAGCCTGTCTGTCTGTCAGATTGGTTCAATCCCACGAGAATTCCCAGATGTGACAGGGCAGTCAATGGCTTTGCTGGGCATGACAAGTTTCATTTCAGGCAGTTCAGTTTGTAATTTCAAGGGGACCAGCTGCCATTTGGGGGCCAATCAACTGGGAGTTTCAATTGCTTTTCAAGGGGCTGCTTCATTGAACCTACTCAGCAGTCACAGTGTGGCCTGGACCAATGTGGCAAGAACAGAAAAACCTCACAGGCCCTTAAATAAAAAGTACAGTTTACTAGTCTTCGAAAACAGTCATCATAATGCACATAAAAATTTATCTGCATAAAAATCTAAAAGTTATTTGCCCATTGCATCATAATGGTACCTACTTATGGGAAGGGATGTGACATTCTGATATACACACATTGTGCAATGCTAAGATCAGGATAATCTTACTATAATTCTCCAAATATCATATATCAAAACACAAGCTATATATTTATCAAAGATTACTTATTATGCATTATATATTAATATCTTTGTGCCATGATATATCATATAAGTACTGCAGATTAGATTATTTATCTTATTAGTTTTGTTACTTGAAAGTCAGCTATATTAATGCTTGTTTTATAGATAGGGTGTTAACAGTATTTCCATCATAAGACACAAGGGGAGTGAATTAACAGCTATGAAATAATGGAAAGGACCCGACTATATTCTTGGGAAAGCTGAGCTTATTGACATCCATTGGTGAAGAACTCTAGCAGGCATGGAGCTGGGCCCACTCAACCAAGGCAGCTGCTATTGTTAAGAGTACATTGGTAACAGAAGGGCTGGGTTTACTGGTTCACCCTAGTTTCTTTCCCGTGGTGGATGCTGCAGATTGCATTTCTGCTGCTATGATCAGCATTGTGAGGATAACGCTTAGCACAAATGAGAGCTTATCATGAAGTGTTGAGAGACCATAGTGAGCAAGCAGGAGTGTGCTTTGTCTTGCTCTATGAAATTTTTTTTAATACTGCTAGAATTATGAAATGGTAATAAGTAGGTAATTTCCTCTAGGGTTGGGAAAACTTGACCTGGCTCCAGAGGCTTTGGGACCCAGAAGGAGAGTCATGTCAGCCTTAACAGGGAGAGGAACAGCTTGTCCATTAGTTGTCTGCGCTTCCTAGATGCTCATTCCAATAAGGTGACTTCATGTTGTAAACTTGGAGAAATGTTTGGGTAGGGTGAGGGCCAGTTGTTTCAGTAACTGCTACTATAAATTCTCCATTCCCCTGATAATGGTTTTTCTCTCTCCCAGATACCTTATGGTGTGGAGTAAACGCCAGTTATGGGGGCTGTAGACTGCATAAAATTAGGCTTCAGGCTAGGGAGAATATCTACTCCCCCAAATTATATTTATTTATATATTTCTTTGCATTTCAGTACCCAAGTCCAGGGCTTTTCTCCCTTATTTTCAAATGCATGGAAATGTATCTTTAAATAAAAAAAAACTAAAGCCTGGATGAGTCACAAAGCAGTCAGGAAGATCCAGGTTTTCTGTCTATCCACAGTTCAGTTACAAAGCTAACCACTTTTCAGACTTGGGGGCTTGCCACCTGTTCCAAAGGAGAAAGGGGACAGAAGTGTGGAGCATTCTTCAGAGGAGGGTGAAAAGGGATTCACTTTAGTGGCTCGGATCTACTTATGACTGTATGCAGCTAACTTGTGGTGCTTGTAGAGTAAACCATGATGCCTTCAGAAGTAGGCCATTGCTTTATGAATCAGCAGCAGTAAGGAAGCAACCTTCCTGCTCATATCACACTAGGAAACAGGACTTATAGGGATATGACACTGCCCTAGCTGCTCTGAAAGCACATTGATGAGAAACACAATTCTAAGGGAGGTGGGGCTGGCAGTTCATTAGGGAAAAACTGCATTCATCACAGTCAGGACAGGCTAGGTCTTTTTTTTTTTTTTTTGCCATGCAATTACTTCTTATCCGGTGCCCCCTTCACTGGGGCTGTGTTCTCAGAACAAAGCTTCTTTGGTAGGTTTTCAGGAAGGTCAAAACCCATGATGCCTGAGAGTCAGGGCCACTCACCAACCCAGGAAGTTGCCCAACTAAGTGTGTGGACATTAAATAAATTAAAATTCACTGCATTATATGAAATTCATGAGTGGGAAGGGCAAGTAGGATGGGTCCTTTCTGTATTATAAGGTTTAACAATGACCTCTATTCAAACATAAGCAGAACTCCCACACAGTTGTTGGGGAGGTCTCTGAGAGGCAGATGTGGGGTGAGAATGCTAGTCAACCCTCAGGGTTTAGATTGTCTCGACAGTTCACGGCACTGATGTCAGGATGACCCCAATGTTCATTCCTACCTGCCAACCAGATGCCCGGCAGAGAGGAGTTCTCATTGTGTGGTGAAGATGGCAGCGGATGTTAAGAGCACTGACCAGGGATGCCTCACCATCTGGCATACATTCTTCAAATTTAGCTACTAGGGCTAAGTGCTATTGGAACTTTATTCTAGTTTCAAATCCAGTCTAATGTTTTCAGTGGGGGATGCTACTCTGAAATTGAATGTTACAGCCTTATTTTTTGGATGTGTCTTTCTGTAGATTGTGTATATATATTTGTGTATGTGTGTGTGTGTGTATTTGTGTGTTGGTAGGTGTGCATGCACATGTATGTGGTGCCAATGGTTAATGTTGGATATCTTACTCAATGGCTTTCCATCTTAGATTTCTGCCAGTCTCACACTGAACTTGAAGCTGACTTATTAGGCTAGACTGGCTGGCCAGTGAGCTCATGGGAGTCTCTGCCTCTGCCTCCCCAGTGCTGCTATGACAGACACATGACATGGCACTTGGCTTTTATGCAGATGCTGGGGATCAAAGGTCAGCTCTGCATCCTTGCATGGCAAACATTTTACCCACTGAGCCATCTTCTCAGCTCCTAGAAGATCCAGCTTAAACAAAATTAGAAATAGTGTTTAAGATATGGAATTTAATAGCTAAGTGAAACCTTCACTGTATAAATATCTGCTACAGGACTATGAGTGTGTTTAAAAACAAAAAGAATAACCTATGAAATCACATGTATAAAACATAATCACCGTGACAGGAAACTCCAGCCAGGGGGACTCTGGAAGATAGTGCCCCTCCTTTTCATGATGGTCAACATATTTTCATCAGTGTCTATTACACGGTCAAAGAAGTCAAATTAAACTTATATTCAAGTGGAAGTTTTATGATTATAAGAAATGTGAGGTTAGTTTCAAATATTAAAACAAACTTTTACTATAGAAATCCCCCGGGTGAATGGGAACCTGGCCACATGGGCATGCTTTCTGCCTTACCAGCTCACTCGGCAGTGAGACTCCTAGGCTAGCAAGTTAGAGTGATGTGTGTAGAAAGAGCTTTTTAAGTAAGTTACATTCGGGTTCCTATGATCCCCTGTATTCTCTTTGTTCTTGGGACAAAATATTTAACCTTTCTAAGCTTTAGAGGTGGAAGTGACATTAATATCTTGTACAGGTAATTTTCAGATTAAGATGGGGAGAATACACACACACGTATGCACATGTGCATGTGTGCATAATTGTCCAATACCTAGTATGTGCCAGATCCATACAGCTATGCTATTTCTATCACATTTGTTTATTTACTTGTTGCTGAGGATGACCATAACCCCTCGCATCCTCCTGCATCCAACCCCCAAGTACAGTGGTCACAAGGGGTTGCAACCATACCTCACCATGCCTGGGTGTGTCTGTGCCTTTTCCTTCCTGTGCTGCTCTTTTTATTCTTTGGACCCTGACTTCTCCATGGACTTGGGATATTTTGTGTGTGCCGTGTGTATGTGTAGTGTATGCATGTGAGTGTGTCTATGTGCACATCTGTGTACAGATGAGGGGCTCAAGCAGGATGCCTGATGTGTGTCTTCCTTTGTTACTCACTGCCTCATTGCCTTGACACTGAACTAGATTCTCATCATTTCAGCTAGGCTAGCTGGCTAGTGAGATCTCGTAATCCATTTGTATCTTCTACTTAATGCTGGGTGTATCAATATGGTCTCTCGTGCCCATTGTTTTATGTGGGTGTTGGCATTTGAACTTAGGACCTTATGCTTGCACAGCAGATCCTCCTACCAACTGAGATATTTACCCAGCCTTCACCTGAAATATTTTGATGCCTTTAATTTAGGCTTAGAAAAGAATGAAGGATTTACTGTTTCCTTTTGGTTAATTGTGGTAAGCACACCAGAATTTGAAGTAGAATATGGCGTCATTAACAACACTAGGTATATTACTAACTAGTATATCACTAACTAGTATATCACTAACTAGTTATATCACTAGGTATAGCAACACCTAGTAGGCCCTCCCTGCTTCTCTTTATCCTATCCTCGGGCAGCCTTACTCTCTGCTTCTCTGAGCTTGACTTTTTTAGCTTCTCCAAAGTCCCTGTCTTCTTGGGTGGAATAGGTCGTTAAGATCACGGCATGTTTTTGTTTTATTGGGTTTTGTTTTGTTTTGTTTTGTTTTTTTCTAATGAACAAGTGATCTCTCAGTCTCTATAATTCACCAATTTATTCCTCATTTTTCTTCCTTCACTGGATTCCTCAGAAGCATTTTGTCTTCTTGCTGTGCCCCCCCCCCAAACACCTCAAGCTCTGTGGGGTGTACAGTCAGGATTTTCTTCCAAAATCATGGAAATTTTACTTATTTGGGTCACCAATGAGCTCTGTTTAGCTAAATCTGTTGGCAGACTTTAACTTTTGCTGTGTGGAAAGCATCAGAAAAGAGTACTCCTCCCTGGAAATTCTTTCTTCACTTGGCTCCAGCACAAACCTTTCTTGTGTGTGTGTGTGTGTGTGTGTGTGTGTGTGTGTGTGTGTGTGTGTGTGTGTGTGTGTGTGTGTGGTGTTTTCCTTTCTTCTGTCTCACTGGCTTTTTCTCTGGTCTCCTTTGGAGCTTCCCTTCTCTGCTGCCCCAGGTTTCAGCCTTGGCTCCTCTCTCTCTGCATTCCTTCCTCAGTAGCTCATTCTATTCCATGGGGAACACATGGATCTCCTGGGTTGGACATGGAATAGATTTTTACGGGTGATCTGGGGTTGAGGGCATGGGAATGGAAGAATCAGGTAGGAGGATGAGGAGAAAGAAGGTTGAAGGAGGGAATGTGGGGAGAGAGAGCTGGAATTGAGGGGCGTTTGAGGGAAGGTATGGAAATTTAGTGTAGTAGAAACTTCCTAAAATGTATGAAGGTAATCCTAATGAGGTTTTCTAATAATAAGAAAGACAGAGTCCCAACTGGCCATATCTTGTTATTAAGTGAGGCTTCCAGTACCAGGACTGAGTTGAATTGTTGGCCAAGGGGGTCTCATGGAAATTACCAAACAACTCCAGTGTTGTCAAGAAAATGAGTTGCTCTCAGCTAACTGGCAGTGTGGTCTATTCCTGAGGACAACACCCACACAACTCACTGAACACTGAACAAAATAGAGAAGATGAGCTGGTATCTGCACAAACAATTCACCCCTATGTTCTGGTGTCTTTGGTATGAGAAGGTACTCCAGGCTACCAAGAGAGAAACATAAACACCAACTCATCCACAAAACCTTCGACCTACAATCCGTCCTGCCTGCAAGACATGCTAAGGCAATTGTTGTAGGATATTATTTTAAGGTGTGTTACTTTGGTTTATGCTCTTGAACATTTGCTTAAAGATGTAAAGATGTGTTACATTTATTTGATTAAATAAAATTCACCTGTAGTCAACAACTAGCCGACAGGAAGTGGTAGGGAGGAGCCAGGTAGAGAAAGGCTTTTAAGTTGGTAATAGAAGGATGAATGAGGGATTTTTGGGAGATGCAAGCAAGGATAGAAGGTGAGCTACTTGCTATTCAGCCTCCCTGAAGAGCAGAATTCCACCTCAACCTTTGAATCTTGAGTTCCTTAGAGGGTCAGAGATTTAGATAAGTTCCCTTGGTATCTTTTAAAGAGTTGGTGCCTGAGGGGAACAGAATCCTCTCGGGCTGCTGCTCAACTGCTGCTGGTAGTAGCAGAGTCATAGTTGCTGATTAGGACAGCCATTGCTTAAAAGGTGTGTATGTGTATGTATTATGTGTGTGTATGTGTGTGTATTGGAGACCAGTTCTCTGTCATATGTGGAGTTGGTGAAGATCTTTTTCCATTCTGGAGGCTGTTGTTTTGCCTTATATACTGTGTCCTTTGCCTTACAGAAGCTTCTCAGTTTCAAGAAGTCCTATTTACTAATTGTTGCTCTCAGTGTCTGTGCTACTGGTGTTATTTTTAGGAAATGGTCTCCTGTGCCAATGTATTCAAGGCTACTTTCTGCTTTCTTTTCTATCAGTCTCAGTATAACTAAATTTATGTTGAGGTCTTTGATCCACTTGGACTTGAGTTTTGTGAATGGCAGTAGATATGGATCTATTTGCAATATTTTACATGGTGACATCGTTATGGCAGCACCATAGGTTGAAGAGGCTTTATTTTTTCCATTGTAAAGTTCTGGCTTCTTTGTGAAAAAACAGGTATCCATAGGTGTGTGGATTAATGGAAGGGTCTTCAGTTAAATTCCATTGGCCTACACGTTCGTTTTTATGCCAATACCAAGATGTTTTTGTTACTATATTTCTAGAGTAGAGCTTGAGGTCAGGGATCATAATGCCTCTAGAAGTTGTTTTATTGTACAGAATTATTTAAGATATCCTGGGTTTTTTGACTTTCCATATGAAGTTGAGTATTGTTTTCCAAGGGCTGTGAAGAATTATGTTGGGATTGTGATGGGGTTTAATTTAATCTGTAGATTACTTTTGATAAGATTGCAATTTTTATTATATTGGTCTTATCTATCCATGATCATGGGAGATCTTTCTATTTTCTAGTATCTTCTTCAATTTCTTTCTTTAAAGACTTAAAATTCTTGCCATACAGGTCTTTCACTTGCTTGGTTAGAGTTTCCCCAAGGTATTTTATATTATGGCTATTGTAAAGGGTGATGTTTCGTTGACTTCTTTATTGGCCTGCTTATCATTTGTATATAGGAGATACAGTAACTTTTGTGGTTCAGTTTCATATGACACCATATCAAGAAACTAGACATCAAAATACCAAATGACCCAATTAAAAAATAGGCCATAGATCTAAATAGAAAAATCACAAATGGCTGAAAGACATTTAAGAAATTGATGAACATCCTTAGTCATCAGGGAAATGAAAATAAAAATGACTCTGAGATACCATCTTACATGTGTCAGATTGGCTAAGATCAAAAGCACTGATGTCAGCTTATGCTGAAGAGAATGTGGAACAAGGGGAACATTCTTCCACTGCTGGTGGGAGTGCAAACTTGTGCAGCCACTTTGGAAATCAGTATGGTGACTTCTCAGAAAGTTAGGAAACAATACACCTCAAGACCCAGTGTTACTACTCTTGGGTACATACCCAAGAGATGCTCAATTATACTATAAGCACATTTGCTCACTTATGTTCATAGCAGCATTATTGTAATAGTCAGAACCTGGAAACAACCTAGATGAAGTGAAGAATGGATAAAGAAAATGTGGTATATATACACAATGGAGTATTATTCAGCAGGATAAAAATGACACCATGAAATTTGCAGGCAAATGGATGGAACTAGGAAATATCATCCTGAGGGAGGTAACCCAGACTCAGAGAGACAAACATAATATGCATTCACTCATAAGTAGATACTAGATATAAAACAAAGGTTAACCAAACTACAACCCACAGCTCCAGAGAAGCTATATAACAAGGAGGATCCTAAGAGGGATGCATAGATCATGCTGGTAAGGGAAATAGATGAGATCTCCTAAGTAAACTGGGAGAAAAGGGGAGCAGCAGAGGGGAGGTGATGAGGATGATAACATAAGGGAACAGGATGGTCAAGCTGGGAGAGGGATGGAGAGGGAGAGCAATAAAAGAGATATATTGATAGAGACATCATGGAGTTAGGGAGAAACCTGATGCAAGGGAAGTTCTCAGGAATCTACAAGGATGACTCCAGCTTAGACTACTAGCAATATTGGAGAGTGTGCCTGAGCTGGCCTATCCCGATAATCAAATTTGTGAATATCCTGTTATCCTAAGCTTTAATCAAGTAACTGTTAGAAGCAGATGCAGAGATCTACAGTCAAGCACCAGGCTGGGCTCTAGGAGTCCAGTTGAATAGAGGGAAGAGAGATTATTTGAGTAAGTGGTGTGTGTGTCAAGATCATGATCTACATGAGAAATTTGGAGAAAATTGGAATCTACAGAGAAAATTGGACCAAGCTAGTGGGAACTCAAGAACATTAGACTAACAGCTGTAGAACCTACATCAGACTGGATTCAGCCCTCTGCATATGGGAGACAATTGTGTAGCTTTGTCTGTTTAAGGGACCCCTGGCAGTGGGATCAAGATCTATCCCTGGTGCATGAGCTGGCTTTTGGGGAACCCATTACCTGTGACACCTTGCGCAGCCTTGATGCAGGAGGGAGGGGTTTGGACTTGCCTCAACTGAATGTACCAGGCTTTGTTGACTTCCCATGGGAGGCCTGACCTTTTGGAGGAAATGATGGAGGGGGAGGAAGATTGGGCGGGGGGTGAGAGGAGGGATGAGAGAGGGATCTGTGGTTGGTATATAAAATGAATTTTTAAAAATCTTAAATAGCAAAAATAAACTCCTTCCCCCAACAAACAAACAAACAAAAGGACCAGAGACAACAGAAAAAAAGGGGGGGGGGGAGGATAGTGCTCCTTTAAGGATTCCTGTACAGCATAGCAACTAAAAAACTTTTTCTCCATGCTAAATAGAAACAAAAAACTAAGTAAAAAATGGCCACTGAAGTGCAAGCATTGGCATTCTAGAACTTTAGAAAGGTTGCATGCAGTTCTTGGTTACCTACCAAAATGTGGGTTTTAGGTGGAGCCACAGAGAGAATCCAGGCGTAGGTTAGCAGTTTAAAAGTTTGCTCATGCAGCCAAAAAATACTAGAGATATATAGTAAAAGAGGTCCATATGAACAAAACAAACAAACAAAAAACCTTCTAAAATGGTTCCAGTGTGTTTAACAATGGTGTAGGCTTAAGAAAGGAAAGAAAGTGGATATAGACAGCCACAGAAATAAGTTTTAAAAAAATTAAGTCTTTAAAGAAAGAAGTAAAATATTAAAAACAGAATAAGCCAACTAGAGATCGGAAATACACATGGAGTCTGGATCCTGTATGTTATTGTGTTAATTTGATTTTTTTTTTGACTGTTTATAAGTCAGAAAATTTGATTGAAAGAGGAGCTGATGACATAAACCAGTCTAGATACTTTAGGAACATCTTAACTTTAAAAAAGAAGTCAAAAGTATATTTGTCAAATGGAAGTAAAAATTGCTTTGGAGAGTGTTTGCTCTTGTTTCTACAGAAAATAAAAGGCTGTATATTTGTTCCAGGTTAATATGGGTCAGGTTTGATCAGAGAAGACCTTCTAAAACTTGACAGGTAATATTTATCAACAGAGATTATAGCAGGTTTTCCCTGGTCATTATCTCAAATTTTCATTCTTGGGCACTAAAGATTTTTTGCCCACAGACAGAAAAAAGTGGTCTAGAGAAAACATTGTCCACAAAAGAGTAAAGAGTCAAAACAAACAACAGCAGGCAATGGAGGCGAAGTAGTCATGGGAGTAACCAACTAATGTCTGGTTTGACTTAAGGTCCACTACAGGAGACAGAACCTGTTCCCAACACTGCTTGGGTGACCAAGAACCAGAGAATGGATAGGCCAGAGACCAAGGGTAAAATCAAACACTACTGATCTTAAAAAATAAAAGACTATCAGTAAAATGATTCCTAATTATATTCTGCTATATTCATAGATCAGTGCCTTACTCAGTTATCATTAGAGAGGCTTCCTCTTGTAGTAGACAGGAAAAGATGGAGAGAGCCATAGCCAGGCTTTACACAGAAAGAGAGTCCTTAACACACAGCTCTAAATTGGATGACTCCATCAAATCCCTCCCTTCAGAAGTCAGGGAACCCTTGGGAATAGGAGGTGGAAAGAGTGTAAGAGCCAGAGGGGGTTGAAGGACACCCTAACAACAAGAGCCTCTGGATCATGTGAGAAAGGCTCACAGAAACTCTCAGAGACTCAGACTGAAAGCACAGGGCCAACATGGGCCCAAAGCAGGTCCCTTGAATAAGTATTATAGCTTTCAGCTTAGTATTTTTATCGGGATCCTGAGTATTTGAAAATTCTCATGCCTACCTTTGAGGTCTTTTCCTTTTGTTGGGTTGCTGTGTCCAGCTTTGATGTGATTGTGTGTGTTTTATTATATTTGGTTTTGTCATGCCTGGCTGTTATCTCTTAGAAGCGTGTTCCTTTCTTATGAGAGCCAGAAAAGGAATGGATCCAAAGAGGAAGGGTGGAGGGAGGGAGAGGAAGACCGGGGTGAGTAGATGGAGGGAAAACTATAATTAGGATTTATTGTATGAGAAAAGACTCCATTTTCAATCCAAGGAAAAGATAAGAAAAGAAGAATACAGCTAGTCAGGCTATGTGGCTGCCACAGGCTCGTGTGGTGGCCCACGGGGATGGGTGAGCAAAGTGCACAGCGGGGTAAGCATATCACGACAGAAGTCAGCATCAGCTGTGAGGGGCAGAGTGAGGCATAGGCATCAGTCCTCACAACTGACAGCCAAGTGTGGTAACCAACCATGGAACTTAGTAGGAAAATCAGCAAAATTTTGAGAAGACCAATGAGAAAGTTGAAAAGAGTGAAAGTTCTTTTTACCACGAAGGAGACAAAATGCTAAGTACAGCAGATAAACCCACTGGATAGTGTGTGTGTGTGTGTGTGGGGGGGGGCTATGAGAATAGTGACAGCCTCTAGGCAGTGTGCTTGCTTCCTCCTGGGGGTGCTGTAATCAGGGTTTGGATTTGGTGATGGCAGATATTGAACTGGGAGAGTTACATGCACTTAGCATCAAGACTACGAGCCCGGGGTTGCAGCCTTGACATCTGAAGAATGCCTGCTTTCATTGAACTTCACCATGAACAGGAAGCAGCCTCAGTGGTGATATGAGTTCCCATGGCTTCTTTCCCACCACAGGAGTGTTTTATGTGCACTGATTCGCTTGGAAGACAAAGTGAGGAGTATCTTGTTTTCGGATCCTACGTTGAACAATGACTTGTAGATGTAACTGGTTTCTGTAGTTCCTTTTCCATCCCCCAATCCTAAACTTCCTCCAATCCTGCTGGATCAGAAACAGCTTCACAATTGTAAAAGTGCATATTTCAGTCATATTTAGAGAAGACAGCAGTGACAATGTCAAAAAGCCTCTATCTTTGCTCTATCTATTCTGAAGGAGCTGTTTCCTAGCTTTAATCCCATGGCTCTAGGCAATGGCAGTATTTCTGGGAAAGTATTAAAAAAATTACTTTGATTTTTTTGTGGTCCTGGGATTGAACCTCGGACCTTGTACTTGCTAGATAAGTAGCCAACCATCGAGCAACATCCCAGTTCTGCAAAATTAAACCAAGAGTGACCAGAATTTTATATTCAACAATCATTGTCCTCCAGGCTATTTTTAGGCTTAGAAATCAGAGTCTGGAAATCATTTGACTATATGAGCTGGCATCAGAAGGGGATGTCTGGGAAGACTAAATTGATGTGGCCCTTGTCCCCTTATATCCGTCCCCACCTGCACCTCTCACCTCTCTGTCTCCCTATTTGGAACACTGATCAGTAAGTTCATTTGGATCAGAATGTGTCCTCTGTCGCAAGTTCTCATATGTTGCAAGGTTTAAAAGTCCCACTCACTCCACTCGCTTCTTTTTTTTTTTGTCACATTGAGCCGCACCCAGGCCTGGCCTCAGGCCTCTACCGCTGCCCACCGCCTCCAGCCTCCCTACCGTGGATCCCTGCAAAGTGAGCGAGCTTCGGGCCTTCGTGAAGATGTGTAAGCAGGATCTGAACCTCCTGCACACCGAGGAAATGGGTTTCCTGAGAGAGTGGGTGGAGAGAGCGTGAGGGTAAAGTACCACCTGCTACTCATAAAGCTAAGCCAGAAGAAACCATCAAGGAAGGAAAAAAAAGATAATAAGACAGAGGAAAACATAAAGAGAGACGAACCATCAAGTGAGGAGAGTGATCTAGAAACTGATAGCGAAGGTATCATTGAACAGGAAGCTGATGCCCCTCAATGGCTCAGAGGTTAAGAGCACCAGCTGGTCTTCCAGAGGTCCTGAGTTCAATTACCAGCAACCACATGGTGGCTCACAATCACCTATAATGAAATCTGGCGCCCTCTTCTGGTGTGAAGGAATATATGCAGACAGAGCACTATACATATAACTAATAAATAAATCTTTTTTAAAAAAAGAAACGGGAGGTGAAAATTCAGAGATAACTGAGGAGATGATAGATTAAGCAAGTGAGAAGAAAGGGCTGCCACTGCAGCCCTAGATGACGATGAGCTGCAGAAAGCCATTGACCTGTTCACTGGTGCCATCAAGCTAAATCCTCGATTGGCTGTTCCATATGCCAAGAGAGCCAGTGTCTTGGTCAGATTACAGAAGCCAAATGTGCCATCCGAGACTGCGACAGAGCCATTGAAATAAGCCCCAATTCAGCTCAGACATACAAGTGGTGAGGGAAAGCACACAGACTCCGGGGTCACTGGGAAGAAGCAGTTCATGATCTTGCCCTGGGCTGTAAACTGGATTATGACGACGGTACCAGTGCAATGCTGAAGGAGGTTAAACCTCAGGCTCAAAGAACTGCTGGACATCGGAGAAAACATGAGTGAAAATGTGAAGAGCGAGAGATAAAAGAAAGAACAGAAAGGTTGAAGAAGGTTCGAGAGGAGCATGAGAGAGCCCAAAGGGAAAAAGAAGCCAGAAGACAGTCGGGTGCTCAGTATGGCTTTTCCAGGTGGCTTTCCTGGGGGAATACCTGGGGGAAGGCCTGGCCTGGCCTGGGAGCAGGCATGAGTAGAATGACAAAGATGCCCAGACTCAATGAAATCCTCAGTGATCCAGAGGTTCTTGCTGCCATACAGGGTCCAGAAGTCATGGCGGCTTTCTAGGATGTGGCCAGAGCAACCCAATGGTTATGAATCTCATCAGTAAATTGTCAGCCAAGTTTGGAGGTCAAGCATAATATCAAACAGAGCCCTTGCTGAATGAAGAGCAGCTTAGCTCACTTACTGGATGTCGCAATAATACAAACCAGTGTACCTTTGACCTCATCGGAAGAGCTGGGGTGCTTTGAAGATTTATCCATGCCCTTCTGCAGCAAATGTGGCTGAAACATTTGCCTTTAGGGTCTTCATTCAGATAATGTTTTTCCTACTATGAATTACAAGCTTAAAACACTTTTCAACCTTAAACACACACACACACATATATATGTATGTATATATATTAAAATTAGGGGTGTTAATTCCTATATCTTTACTAATCTTTTTGAGTTTTTCCTTTGAATTACTGAGCAAGGATGCTAAATATGGTCGACTTAACTGCTCTCATGAATGGAAATAAGAATTTGTTAGTGGGAAGCAAATAAAACCCATTTAAATGGATTGAGCTGGACATGTGGTTATTAAAGCATCTTGATTTGTTTTTTTTTTTAACATTTTATTTTAAAATGATCTATTTCGATGAATCTTCTGGGACCATCAGTATTTGGATCTGATCTGGGTAGGGCTGAAGTGTTGGACAGAGCCGCGAGCGGCAAGTCCTAGGTTTTGACCTTGTGTGTGTAAGTTGCATTTAAATCTTAACTTTATGCTACAGGGTGATTTTGATTTTTATTATTCCTAATCATTACAGTGGTGTTATAATGCCTAGTTCTGCTATTGCCCACTGTTTCAATCATTCCCGCTTAAAGGAAAGGAGTGCTTTCTATGTTCCTGCACAAAGTATCTTTCCTCATAGAAAATACCCGTCTGCTTGTCCTTTTACTCTTCCTGAGCTAAAGGTAGGGCTTTACACTAGCGTCATCACCTCTGTCATTCACAGCATGATTGTGGGTGTATATTTATTGCTAGTTTATTTCATATAGTACATGTGGTGATTGTAAGATCACACCTGTAACAGCTGTGATATATTACTTGGCCAATGGGTTGCTTAAGTATTAAACTTGTGAATCTATCCTATCATATCAAAAGTCATTGAAAGGAGGAATTCCCTTTGGTTTTAGGTATGCTTATGAAATTGAGAAGCAATTGCAATTTTAGAGTTCATGGTGAAATATACATCTTTGTATTTAAAAGAATTTAAATTGTTTACATATGATGAAAGATTCATTTGTCTTATTTAGCTCTTAAATACTGCAATGTATTTAATGCTTGTTTTCTCTCCTTCCAAGGATAAAGAAAAATGATAAATCCACAGAGTGCATATTTAAATTAGCATATATCTGAAATCATGTCTATGCAGTTTTAACTGCTTTATACAGCAGACACAGATGCATCTTGTTTCATGTATGAAAAAGCTGTATTTGAACAGAGAATGCATTTAAAGTCCTTGACAAACATTTATCACATATTTTTGGATTTGAACTTTGCACGGTGTTCTTTTGTCCAAGTGTGTTCTCCCTTCATTTCCATTGTGTGCTGTGCTTTACTAAAGATCAGTTTCTTCTGGACTCTGACTATACATGACCTAATTATATTCTAATACTGCAAAATTACCATAAATGGGTAAAAATGCTCTTCTGAAAACTGTACTTTGCTTTTAGACTTCCGAGTTCCACAGGGAAAAAAATAGTCTTCATTTTTCTTATAAAAACTCAATATCATTTCTATACTAGAAATACTGGAGTATTTTTTTTCTACTAAAGATACTATAAGAAAAATATTTTAAGAAGATGCAGGATTTTTCTGTTTGAAGATATGTGGTTAATATTCCTAAGATGCTAATATAATATGGTTTCAATTTGGGGGAAAAAACTCCACTCCCTCACGCCTGGAATCAACTCCATAAGTACTGGCTACAGGTTCCCAGGGTAGTAGTAGGGGAGAGGTGTCAATGGGAGGTGGGGGATCAGTGGTGAATGCGGTGAAAAACCATATATTACTTTCTGGCATAAAAGCAACTTGGGAGGGGTCCACGGGAGCCAATCCTACAGAGGAGGGGTGGAAACTACAGACTGTAGTTATTACTTTATCTTTAAAATAATATTTATGTGTATAGATTCATAGTAATATATATATAGTATATGGGAATATATATATGGGATTCTGTTGTTAATTCACAGTGGTTGCACATATCTGTGGGACATAGTGTGACACTTCTGTGCTCCGTGACCTGATAAACAGTTGTCCACACTTGTCCCGGGCCCTGTAACCACCCCCCAACTCTCTAGTTACATGAGGTAACTTTTTAGTGACTACATGCACATGAGAACATGTGGCATCTGTAACTACTTTCTGAAGCCAATCATCTTCCAAGGAAGGGGTAGCCCTCTTTTCTTGCTTCCTCAATTATTTCTTGATTTCTTGGTATCGGTCTTCACAAAAATGAGAAATTTGCTAAAATATTTAGCTTGTTTTATGAGAAAATAGGTTCCAGTCTGTCAGAAGAAGCTTAGCCCATGGATAAGCTGATAGCTTTCTGAGATTGCCTCTGCAAACCCTCTCAATGGGAAGGTGGGGCTTTCACACTTCTCAGAGAATGTGAAATATTTATTCAGCTACAGCCCCTTTAAAGGCAATGAGGTGCATAAGGAGCTTCTAAAAATATTTTAATTAGTTAATTAATTGATTAATTAGTGTCTCTCTGTGGTATGTGTGTGTGTTGACAGTAGAAAGCCCGATGTATAGCCTAGAAATGAAGTTGTGGATATATATATATATATATATATATATATATATATATATATATATATATATATATATAGTCAGTGGATGTACTGAGTGGCAGTTGTAAGCCACTCAGTACGGATGCTAACAACTGAACTGTTTTGCTTTTTTTATGAGACGCTGAGTGCTCTAAACCATGGACCCAGCTCTCCAGCCCACTAAGAAACATTTGTGGCTTCTGTGGTCCTTGTGTGCTGAAGCACAGAGGTCTCTGTTGCAGTAGGCTCTTAACTCTTGGGAATTACTGCTACCTTGGGAAATTGGAGAAATATTTATATTCACCCTCCTCCCATAAAGTGATGCACACAAAATCTTGCATTTATTTCCAGAGAGTTTACAGAAACTCACTACAGACTGAATTGTTTGGGAGTTTTAAACCAGGGATTTCTGCTTTATTGACTGGAGGGAAAACACCAGCCTATGAATAAAGAAAAAAAAAGTCCTACTTAGCAATAGCTGTGGGGTACGGCTGGAGGATCCAAACTGGAACTTAGTGTATTTAAGATTTTAACAGAGTTTGGAAATCATTTGATTCTAAGAGTTGACATCAGAAGGGGATGTCTGGGAATAATTAATTCATGTCCCATCTTACCCCTTTGTAGCCTCTCCCCTGCCTTCATCCTTGTCTCTCTGTCATCCTACCTGGGATGCTAACCAGTACGTTCCTTTGGATCCGTACGTATTCTCTGTGGAAAGTTAAAATACATTGCGAGGTTTAAAAGCCACCCCTCCCCCCTACATAGAATAAACTCAGTGAACACTAGTTCATGTCAAGCATAAGCCTATGCCCCGACCCTCCACTGTCCACCTTTGGGGTGGCAGGGATTACATTATAAGCCGGCATGTTTTCACCACCCCATTTTTAGGGGGATCTAACCTGGGGTTTTGATCTGAGAGGCCAGTGCTTCCCCCTCTGACCTACATCCCTAGCACCCATATTTAATGTATGAATAAGACTTTGTTATTCAAAGACTTTTGTTTCTCCTGTATAATACAAATACAAATGCTAGAGAGCCTGTCATCTGCCGTGTAGGCACATCACATAAGGAATCCAAGAAGGTTCCACAGTACTATAAAACATAAAGACAGGCCACCCCATAGAAATGTTGCCAGAAGGCAGGAAACAACGATGTCTTTTTATTTGTTCTCACATAATGAACACTAATTATGTGAAGGGACATTGTTCTGGGTCTTTAGGGAACACAGGAATGTAGAAGGCTGTCTTTTTATTGAGTTGCATGTTATCTTGTAGCAGGCAAACTTTGCATCCTAATTATGTAGGATTGAAGAGAGCCCTTTCTGGCCTGTATCATGCTGGTTCACACCCACATTTGTCCCTCTGATATGCAATGCTGGGGAAGGGACTATGCCATTGTTTTCTTGTCTGTAAAACACAGATCATATTCAGGATGACCATTCAATTAGTGTTCTAAGTTTGTTTACTTTTTGGGACTGGGTCTTATGTAGCCCACACTGAGCTCTGACTCACTGTGTAGCCAAGGATGGCCTACATCTTCAGGTTTTCCTCTTTCTCCCTCCCCAGGGCTGGTATAACAAGTGTGCACTCTTACCCACTTTTAATTTAAATTATTTTGGTGTCTATGTTCATAAGTGGAATAAGCTTGCCTGTACATTTACAAGTAGAGGCCAGAGGTCAAAGCAGAGTTTCCTCCTCCACTACCCCTCACTTTATTTATAAAGGCAGGGCCTCTCCTGAGGGGTACCCAACACAAACTGATATCTCTACAGCTTAATCATTATACCTAAGACTCAGGGAACATTGTGGAAGAGGGGCCAGATGATTGCAAAGCCAGAGGACCAGGACATCTGCTGGGAGATACTGTCTCCTACATATGGCAGGGAAGCTGCACCTGTGAAATCCCAACTATATGCCTGAACAAGACAAACACAATGACCACAGCTGACATATCAATGCGAATAAAGGAACACTCATAAGGCCTTATCACTAGACGGAGAATTAGAGAGGGGGAGAATTAGCCTCCAGTGATAAGCTTCATCTAATCCCAGTGGTCAGTCCCAAACACACACACACACACACACACACACACACACACACACACACACATACACACACAGAGCACTGGATTGACTCAGCATGTTGTATCTATATATTGTACTTGTGTGTAAAAATAATTGAAGAAGAGGCCATGAATTTGATAAGGAATAGTAGGGACAAAAAAGGAGTTGGAGGGCAGAATATTCACATATCCTGAAATTCCCCCCAAATTAAATAAAAAAGACAGGGTCTATGTCTGAATCTAGAGTTTGCTCCTTAGGCTATAAAAGTTGGCCAGCAAACCCTAACTATCTGCCTGCATCTGCTTCATAAGACTTAGGGTTTCTACTTCCCATGCCTGGCTTTTATGTAGCTGCTCTGGATCTGAAGTTTCATGGATGGCACTTCACATGATGAACCATCTCTGCAGCCCCTCTGCAGTTTGTTGATGTGGGATGTCCTTCTATATGCTGTGAATATTATTGGTTAATAAAGAGACTGCATCTTAAAAGCAGGCAGAAAATCTGAGCATAGATAAAGAGGAAGGAAGGCAGAGTCAGAGGACACTTGATCCCACTACCCAAAAAGCAAGATGTAAAGAAATAAGCAATCCGCAGGCCATGTGGCAGGACAGATTATTGAAAATAAGTTGAGTTAAGATAAGGGACCTAATAGGCAATGAGCACTAGCTATGGGTCAAACAACACATAATTAATATAAGCATCTGAGTCACATTTGAGAGGCTAAGCAGTGGTAGGCAGATCCAGACCACAGGGCTAGGCCAGGCCAAAAAACTGTACAATAGTTTGTGTTTGGTTACCTTAAACTAGTGAGAAGAAACAATGAAGTAATAACTCTGCAAGGCTGTTTCCTTATGCATATGCTCCCAGATGTCTGTGTCTTTGGTTCAGACCCATATCCTTATATATGTCCTAGAGATATCTTAGAAAAATTTTAATCTTATGTATATGTCTGTACTTATTTTTCTGTATGTACATCCCATGTGTGTAGTGCCCACAGAGGTCAGAAGTGGGCATTAGATTCCCTGGAGCTGGACTAACAGGTGTGAGCCACTTTATGTGAGTTTTAGGAACCAAACCCAGGACTACTAAGCTGTATCTCCAAACCTCAGAACTTATCTTGATTCCCTTCTGGTAACCTTCAATCTGAGATATTTGACTAAAGCTCTATTAGACACTTGGTGTGGGATGTCTTTCTGTATGCTGTGAATATGCTTTATTACCATTGGTTAATAAAGAATCTGTTTTGGCCTATGGCAACGCAGCTTATAGGCAGGCAGAAAATCCAAGCAGAGATAGACAAAGGAGGGCGGAGTCAAGGAGACACTGCAAGCTGCCACCCAGAAAGTAAGATGTACTGAGACACAGGTAAAGTCACAGAACCACGTGGCAATACATAGATTAATAAAAATGGGATGAATTAAGTTGTAAGATCTAGTTGGTAATGAGCCAAACAATTTGTAATTAGCATTAGCCTCTGAGTAATTATTTTATAAGCAGCTATGGGACTTTGGGTGAAAAAAATTCCTATGGACCACAAGCTGAACAGGTCAGAAAACTTCTGAGTATAGACACTTTTGTTCCTTAAAACTTCAATGACTTTGTAGCTTTTAAAAATAGGCAAATTTCTGAAAAATATATTTGTTTATTATAATCACATCTTTAAAGTCATAAGAAAAATTATTCATATAATTTTGAAAGCCTCAATGTATAGAAATATATGTAAACAGTTGCCTCAATTATGTAAAAACTATGCATAGAAAAATGTATTAATGTAATAATAACATTAATTTAAAGTTACCATTTATTACCTTTAATCTATGTATTTCTATGGCTAAATACTTTATAGTTAGGAAATAATGCAATTATTATTGTCAATATTGTTAGTTTATGGAGGTTCAAGGCTCATGTCCTAGCTTTGCTGCCTAGAACTGCATACAACAGTTAGCACATCTCTCAGATAGGTTGCAGGAAAAACATTGTGTGTGTGTGTGTGTGTGTGTGTGTGTGTGTGTGTGTGTGTGTGTGTATGTGTGATTTTTTTTCTTTTTTTGAGACAGGATTTCTCTGTGTAACTGTCCTAGCTGTTTTGAAACTGGCTTTGTAGATTGGGCCATTCTATAACTCACAGATATCTGCCTATCCCTGCCTCCTGAGTGCTGAGAGTAAAGGCGTGTGCCACCAGACCTGCCACTTAATTAGCTTTTTATGGGAACAAAGTAATACCATATGCTTATTTTTATGTGTAAATGTATTTATATTTTAATTTCCACAGTAAATAGGGTACTTGTATTTTCTCATTCTTTCTACTGACATTTTCTTTTATGATTGTGGACATAGGAGGCCCTAGGCATTAAAATTCTGCATTTAACAGCGAGGGCCCAGAACCTTGTGACCTTGATATGAAGAGATAGAATCAAAGTAACATTAGCCATTCACTCCCCTCCTCTTTCCAATCTATTTCCTTGTTCTGGCTAGATGAAGAACAGATACAATTCTGGCTGTGTGGTCATGTGCTTTAAACAACACAAGGCATGCGATGTAATCTTGAGTATATAAGGCATTTACTATGTAATACATACATCTCATAAGAAAAGAAGTTACTATTGTCTGCTGTCTTGACAAAGAATATTCTAAATGACATTACCTCCAAGCTCCTTTTTTTTCTTTCAGTGAGTATTGTGAGAGCATAGGAAAACTGGGTGGTGTGCTTACATGACTCTCAAAGGAATTTTAGCCTGGAGCATGAGGGCAGAGTGCATACAGGAATACCAAATAGCAAAGAAGCCTTTCTTTACAGGAAAACATAAAGTGGGTTCTTTAAAATTACTTTAAGTGGTTCTTACTTGCCAGTTAGACTCTATAACTTGCAGAAAGATGATCTCCGTTCAAGATCATCACTAATTAAAGAAGTGGCATTGGATCTGTTATTTAGTGTCGCTGATTATTCATTTCCTTTTGCGAAGTGGTGCTACTAACAGTGACCTCAGCAAAGTTTACTTTAGTATCAGATAAGATCATTTGAAATGCTCTTTGTTAAATATAAAGTGATACACAAACAACATTGCCATCATTGCAATTACATATTGTTGAGTGCTTATTGTGTTCTTTGCTATGCTATGTTAGTTATTGAATCCTCCTCTCCTGATTTTATCACTTCACTTTCCTGGAGGATGAAGCAAGGGCCTGAAGATTCATTCCCGAATCACTTGGCCAGCACTGAAAGCATTTCATGGAGGACCTGAGATATACAACAGGCAAACAACCCTCAGGCCGGCATCATCTTTATTTCTAGAACAGTGATGTTTCAATTGCCCAAGAGTTTAAGAACCTCCAGAAATGTATCAGCAATCCCTTGTGCATTGAAAAATGTTTAATTTTTTAAGATTTAAAATATTGATTATGTGCATGCATGTGTGTATGATGTGGGAATGCCTTTCTGTATGCTGTGAATCTCAAGCTTTAAATAAAGGAGCTGTTTTGGGCCATGGCAGGCACCATAGAAGAAGTAGGAGGAGGAATCAGAATAGGTAAGAAAGGAAGGGCAGAGTCAGAGGCAGATAGAGCTGAAGCCACCCAAAGAGCAACATGTAAGGAACACAGGTGAGCCACGGGCCACGTGGCAGAAAGATTAATAGAAATGGGTTGATTTAAGATGTAAGAGCTAGCTAGCAAAGTGCCTGAGCCATAAGCCAAACAGCATGGACTTAATATAAGCGTCTGAGTCATTTCTGGGGGCCTGGGTGGCTAAGCGGTCTCGGGGCGGCAGGTCTGTGGGTCTCAGACCTCTGGCTGCCTGGGACCTAGAAACCGCACTACAACATGTGTATTTCTCTGTGGGTATGTGGATGTGAGATGGAGTTTGAGGCTACTGTGAGCCATCTTGTGTAGTGCTGGGAACCAAATGCAGGTCTTCTGCAAGAGCATTATGAATTCTCCACCGCTGGCCCATCTTTCCAGCCCTGGAAGATGTTTTCTAAGAAACTGTGCTCTTCTGTCCCACAGGCAGTGAGTGCCTATAACTTCAGTTTGGTGTTTGCTATTCATCTGGAATACAAGTTTAACTGAAGCAAGCCTCTGCCACCCTTGTCATTGTCTGGGTGTATGTCTCACCTAAATGATTCAAGCCAGTACCCAGAGATGGGATCTTGCTTAACAGATTGTGTTTTTAGCTTTCCAGCTTCCTTTAAAGGGACGTTCAGATATTAGCTGGTGCAAATAAACTAGCCCACACTCTGCCCCCTTAAATAGAATGCTAGTTTCTACACAAACCCTTTCTTTTTCTCTGCTATTCTCATCCACCACAGGATAGAGGACTATTTCAGGACTCATCACACCTTCCTTGCCCAGGATTTGTAAGTAAAAAATATCTGAACTAGTTTTCTACTGCAGTGCTGTGTTGAGTATGTGACATTTGTGCAAAGAAAAATGGGCTATTCCAGGGCATGTTTTTCCTGGGGTAGGTGTAATAGGGTAGGAAAGTCACAAGTTCCTAGTACCAGATCCAAATCAAGCAACAACCACCAAGCATATCTTCTCAACATGAATACTTTTTTTCATAGAAGGGACCCTGCAAGAGTCACCAACTGCCACCATCTACATAAACTGCTTATCTTGTGTGGGGGACTCCTGCACATAGGGCAAACATGTAGCTAGGGCTTCAGTCCTTCCCCAGGTAAAAGAAGTACACTGTGCAGAACCAATAGTAGATGTGCATTTTCCTTAATTTTTCTGCAGGGTAGACTGAGTAGGTGCTTTGATATTGGAAGCCAGAGTTAGTGAGAAGCTTTCAAAAACATTCTCTAACACATTGAAAGTGTTTGAACTTAAGTTATTGAGATGATGTTTAGATAAAGTTTAAACAGTTCAGGCATAGTTCATTATCTGTTTCTTAAAAAAAAAAATCTATTTCTTCCCAATCAATATGAGTTTAATTGCAGCAAGTGAGTTTTGCCTAGTTTCAGGATTCCCTATAGCCGATGAATTCAGTAAGACATAATTAGATCTTCATGGAACTGTAATCAGTTGAATGGCTGACTGGCCAAGGTATAGTCAATTAAGTTTTCTGTGCCTGGTGTCTGTTAGCCTACAGATTGTCAGAAGATATGTTGAAGGGTGTTCTCCAGAACCTAATGTAGTCTGTGATTTTCCCTATTTGTGAGGCCTTGTTTGCTTTTCTTTATTCAAGCACTCAGTTTAGTTAGTCTAAGGCACTTTCTTTTCTACTAGCATTTGATAGAAGACATGGAGTAGGAACTTGATCGCCCGCTCCAACATGAGGTAGCCGGGGCATAGACATCCCAAGTCCTCTGTGCTGTAGTGGGAGTGGAATCAAGTTGTTACATTGTATATAGTTGTCCCACCTACTGGTTTAATAAAAATGCCTATTGGTCAAAGGCAGACAGGAAGTGTGGGCGGGACTACCAGAATAAGAAAACTCTGGGAACAGGAAGGACAGGGCAGAGATGACACAGAGTTGCCAGACAAGCCAGAAGATGCAGAGGGCAACTATGCTGCTCTGAGAAAAGGTACCGAGACACTTGGCTGAACAGGGTAAGAGTCATGGGTTAGTTTAAGAGGAAGAGCTAGCAAGTGATATATCTGGGCCCCAGGTTAATCAGCTTACAATTAATATAAGTGTCTGTGTGTTTCAGTGGGACTATGGAACTATGGGTCTGAAAGTCCAGGCCACCAGGCTAGACCAGAAAGTCAGGGCCAGGAGGCTAGGCCAGAAAATTCGGACCAGAAACACAATACAATACTGTGCTCCTATGTTTTTGCTACACCTGAGGACAGTGGGTAAGTACTCTCAATTTCTATGGATTTGTGTGTAGAGTTTCATGATGCATTTAACCAAAAGGTAGAGAAAAGCTTTCAAGGACTAAGTGAGAAAAGCACAATATAGAAATTCATCCCTTAGGTCACTAAAGCCTTCAGCTTGAATGTGGAGAGAGGCATCCTAGCCTGGCATGGAAGATGCTTGGCCAGGCCTACCTTCTGTGAGTTCTGTTCCAGCATGAGGAAACAGGCTGGGCAGGGAAGGAGCCTAGCCTATTTTTAGCATTTTGAATTCTATTTTAATGAAAGAAGCTGTATAGGGGGGCATATACCATGATACATTGGGAAGAGGGAAGACTCCTGGAAATACTTCCAGTGGAGGAAAAAAAAAGGATGGGGTCTATACAATAAACCATATTGTTCTTTCTCTTTTTTCTTTCTTCTTCTCCTTTTTTTTTTTTTTTTTGACCTCTTACTCGCACCTATCACAATGATGGAGCATTCTTTGATGAGGAGCATTAGGTAGGACCACCAAAGAAATGGAATGTGTCTGTTGACTCCCTTGCTGAAGTCAGAACTAATGGTCTAGGATAGGGATCTCTTTCTTCCTAATGCTGTGACCCATTAATATAGGTCCTCATGTTGTGGTGATCCCCTCTTCAATCATAAAATTATTTCGGTGTTACTTCATAACTATAGTTTTTCTATTATTATTGTAATGTGAACATCTAACATGCAGGTTATCTGATATGCATCCCCAAAGGGGTTTCAAGCCACAGGTTGAGAACCACTTATCTTGGTCCTAAAGCATGGACTTTGACAAGGGCAGAAAACAGTTTGTCCAAGGCCTATCTAAGTTTTTGGTGAGTTTCTTTCTGCTTATAAGTTCTTCATGAAGGTTAATTTTCAGAGTACTTTTAATGGCTTTTGTCTTTTGCAGGAGTATCTATCTGTAGGCAAACAGAGAGGGGCTTAGGCAAGTTTGCATATTTCTGTTTTTAAATATATTGGTCAATATGCTTTGGAATAGCATTTTCTGGACACTTTAATTCCAGCACTAGGCAGGCAGATCTCTGTGAGTTTGAAGTCAGTCTGGTCTACAGAGCGAGTTCCAGGACAGCCAGAGCTACACAGAGAAACTATGTCTCAAACAAACAAAAAGAAGAAAAAATGAGTACACTGGAAATATAAATGGGATAGAAGTTTGTGAATGAACTTGTGGTTTCAGCAATTTTTGCTATGACATTTGGGTTTACCTGGAACTTGCTATGTAGACCAGGCTGGCCTGTGACTTATGCAATCCACCTGCCTCTGCTTCCCAAATGTTGGGATTGAAGACATGTATCACCAGTGCTTTGAAGTCTAATATTCATACTGTGGTGAATTGAATGGTCAAGGGTTAAGAGAATCTGCTTCATTTTAAAGTTAAACACTGACACTCAATCACTCTTACTGTGTTCTGTATTGGAGGAGGGGCAGCTGATAATGCTCATTGTCACTAGTGGGGGATTTCTAGGCCACACAGGATGATTGCGTGAGCAGCAAGAAATTGTTCTGAAGATAAGATGGTTGTTCAGCGGCCTCATCCAGAAAACATGAAGTGTGTTGGCCAACTTGACAATATGAATAGATCTGTTCACTTAGTAGATATTGACTATCTTTTATAGGTAGCAGTTTCTCCTTGGACCAGGATATGATGACGGTTGAGGAAGCCACAGTTGCCTTCCTCTGAAGAGCAGATGAGAAACAAAGGCAAGCACACCACAGTGTAAGAAGACATAGACAACTAGTGATATAGACTATGACTGCCTCTGTGTCTGTAAACACACAGAAGTTGAATTGAGTGCTTTGAATCAGCTGCATAATCTGATTTGTCAATCTCACATACAGTATTGGGTGAATGCCGTACATCCACAAAATATTCATATTCATTAGGTCAAAATCACTTCTCAGATTTTCAAAGAAATTAAAGCTCCTAGGCATTAAAATCACAAATAATTAACTGGAAATAACTCCTCATATAAAGACAGTAAGTTTTTTTTTCCCCCCCCTGTGGCAAATGTTAAAAAGGACTCAGTTGTCTTTTACTTGTTACTGAGGAAAAGACAGTTCTCCTTATTTGGAGGCTGCTCAAAGTGATGTAAAAAGTGAATAAATCTGAATGATGTAGAAGAAATTTTGTTTGTGAGCAGGCTGGCTCAAATTAGAAGAGAATTGTACATTAAGAATTTAATGCTTATATCAAAAGTATATGCAAAATCAGGATTTAGTTCGGTGTTGAAAAACAAGTCTTATTTATTTCTGTTTTGTGAGGGACCAGGACAATATTGGACTGCTTGAACACTCTGTCTATTCTGTTGCAGAGTGGAGGCTTCTTCCGTGGCCATGAAGCTTCTGACACTGACTTTACAGATTACAAAATCGGTAATTACAAAATCTGTAAAGTTAAGGCACATGTTGTTAAGGTTATAGGATGTAGGTAAAAGTTTGACATCTGTGCTGCAATGCCATTGGTTATTTAAAACACTGTATGCAGCAATGGTGATTGGTTGCCTTGTTACCATGGGCCAAAGTCATATCACTAACCACAGCCATTCCAAGACTTTGACTTTCAGTCATTGGTTTGTTTCTTCTCTAACGAAGGTCCAGCTTGCTTCTTGTCATCTAGATGTTACATACATTACTAGTAACTCATCCGTTAAGATGAGGAAGGAGGGAACATGATGATGAAATGGCAGGTCACTTGCATCAAATTTTATCTAGAACAGGGGAAAGGAGACATCTGGGTATGTACTTTGATTAGTGCCCATAGTGACTCCCAGAATAACTGCAATGCCATCAATAACTGGATGCATCCTGGGAGCCACACAGTTTGCTAACATTCTTTAGACACGCTGACTCTTAACTCTCCCGACAATCTAGGGTGGAAATACTGATGGTCCCTGGGAGTATTTACATGATGCTGAGTTCCTATCTTCCAGGCTACACGAACCACACTTGTTAATGATATAGGAGTCTTGCATGTATCTGATTTTTGTAAGCAATAGACATTTGGGGATCTGGATTTGTTTCCCAAATATGTCAGCTTATCTTCAGCAGGAGATGGGACTCTTTTAGAGGTCATGCTTGCTTGGCTTTAATAGGTCTGTGAAAGGAAGGGGTAGAGTTGCCCACTTTTTCCTAAACACAGAGACTTGTCCTTGAATGCCAGAACCATCTTCTGCCCTCATTGAGACATTTTCTTTCCCTGCATGAGATGATGATGGGGTTTGGATATCCAGAGACTGATCTCGAAGGCACAGACAACAGTCTTCTCTTGTCTAGTGTCTAGGAGAGATTCATCATCTCTGGAGGCCAGGACTCTTTTGAATAGAGCACAGGAAGACATGTAACAATTGGGATATATTTTAGCTTTGCATTTGGTTGAGGATGTTGGACTTGAAGAGCCCTCAGAGAATCCTTAATCTTCTAGTATACTGTTGTTTTTCTTACTGAGTTTGGAAAAAAAAAAATCAAAACATGGTCTGCATCCAAATGAAATGTAACAGATTGTAGAACCCAGTGAGATTACTGTTACTGTTTCAAAGCTGAGATCCTGAGGATCAGTGCTGGGTAAGCCACTGCAGTGATGAAGCCAGGGATAGAATCCAGGTTTGTCTGCTTCTAGAGTCCACTCCTCATACTCACAAGATTAGATGGTTTCCCACAGGTCCAAAGACTCTAACAGATGGCCTGAATCAAATCTAGGTCAGAAACCAAATCTGCAATTCCCCAAGGAGATATGCTCTTGTTAGCAGAGATTTGATGAACTATGTGGATCCCAAGCATTATTCCCATCCTGAGTTTTCCTGAGTTTTCTTATTCAGTAATCAGTAAACAAGTATTTATTGAGAATCTGATATATGTACACACACACACACACACACACACACACACACACACACACACACACACACTATACACAATTAGGCAGAGTGAATGTAGGGGAAATGCAATAGTGGATTTGGTTCTTAAGAGCTTATATATATATATATATATATACATATACATTGATATATATGAATATTTACATATGTATATAGATTATAATTTACATAGATGCTATATATGAATATATGACAATGAGGATAAGAGTTACACATAAGAGAGTTAAGAGTTAAATGTATTCCTTGTGTGTGTGTGTGTGTGTGTGTGTGTGTGTGTATGAGAGAGAGAGAGAGGCAGACAGGAGAGGGAGGCAAGAAGAGGAGGAGGGGAGGATCTGGTATTGAATATTATAAATGAGAGTGCTCCACATATAAAAACAGGTAGGGAATTAGGAAATAAGAAGAATACAAAGGTCAGTTTGGTTGTCAGGAAGCACTCATAAAGAACGAATGACTTTTCAGACTGAACTATAGGAAAACATCACCATAGTTTATATTCAAATGAGTGATATGATTCTCTCTGTGCATCGGCAACAAGAATCTGGCATTCCTATAGTAAGGAGCCAGACAACTCCATCTGTTGGTGAAGTTCTGTTAATGACTTCCTTTCCTGTGGTTGAGAAGTTCAGAATGGCTTTAATTTCACAGGGTTGTTGAAAAACAAAAACATACAGAGTGTGCCTGGTATACGAAAGTATGCCCAGTATGCCAAACCTTAACTACTCTTTACTCTTTATGGAAATTTGCCAATCCATGCAATGTCTAGGTAGGGACAGAGGATCACCAGACCAAGCTTCCATAGAGCAGGAATAGTCAAAGCAAGGAAGAATGAGGGCAGGAGCCAGGGGCCAGAATACAGATGATAAGACTGGGCATTTGTGCATTCACACCTAGTCTTAATGCAGCAGAAGTTATAATAGCAAACAAGAGGAAAATAATCGTGAATCAATCTCCGATAAGCATCAGCTTATGAAGTGAGGAAGAAAAGAGAGGAAAATGGAAAGCAAAAGCAGATTTAAGAAGTTCAAACGAAATATGAAATTGAGTTTAAATTAGACCCATAGAAAAGTTTCAGAGGAAAAGAGAAAATTGAATGCCAAGTATTTCAAGAAGTGTCTGAAAAGGAGACAGAACGGTGATCTGATGTCTTTGCTTCCATTTACTCCATTAGTACATTGCTTTTAACTTTTCTTTTTGAGAATTTCATAGATGAACATCACAGCCACATGACTCTTGACCCTCCTTCCTGTCTTGTATCGTCAGCACATGTTGCATTTCCTTGCCTTACTTCCATGCCATACTAAGAAAGTGTTACAGCCTCAGCTGCTCTGAGTAGACTAGCCCATCAGTTGAGTGTATCTGATTGAGTATCCATTATGTTCCAAGTTAAAAGTAGATATAATGTACCCTTCCCCATCCCCATACATCTCTTTTCCATGCTCCTAGCAGAAGTCTCTATGATTGTTGTGCTCTGAGTATTTGTGACCTGCCCTCCACACTTCCTACATTGAATCTTAGCCACAGACATGATAGTGTCACCAAGTGTTGTGCTTATGAACTTATTCAGTCATAAAGGCTTCACCATCATAAATGGGAGTAGCATCCTCAGAGATGTGTTCTAAAGAAGCTTGTTTGCCCCTTTTGTCCTGTGGAGGCTCAGTAAGAAGTCATCATCTCTGAGAAAGTCCTTACCAGATGCTCAATATTCTGGAAACTTGCCCTGAAATTTACCAGCTTCCAGAACTTTGGACAATAAGCTACTTACTCAGGTGCTGTCCAAACGTACCAGGATTGAAGAGTAGTCCTTAGATCCTTTTTAATGAATAAAGTTTAAAGAAAAATTGGTTCATTTTCATTCCTGTCCATCCTAATTTTATAAACTGGATATGTGCCCCAGAACTACTTCAGTGTTGATTAATTTTAGGACTATTGTTGCAAATGAGAATTGGCTATAAGGAAGTAAGTGGGAAAACCGTGCTCCCAAGTCATAAAGGCTGTGAAGTGTGGCACAGAGCCTTTCAAATACTCAGAAGAAGCATTAAATTAATTTTATCATAAAGTATAATTAAGAGATTCCACACCCCTTTTGATTTCAAGCCACTGGGTAGGTCTCCAATAGAGTCTCAACATGCAACTGAAAAGCGAAACAAACCATTGGGTAGCTTCACTATTCTCAAAACTGTGGGTTGGGCATCGGAAATAACAGTGAGGTAATTACTGCCCTTCTTGTAGCTTTCAACCACAATCATTGGATGAAGTAGGAAAACTGCATAGACCTCTAGATGTTCACGGTAAAAATACAGTTCAGATCCCCCACCCTGTTATGACTCCTAATCTTGGACAAAGGAATAAATGAGTTTGAAGTCATTCATCTTTTATTGACTTCTATAAAAGTAGGCATTTGAGGGAACTGGGGAGACTGATGTTTCTAGACATTAAAAATTTGAAATAACAATGGGAAACCAAGCAAAGCATCCAAAGTAGGTTTCAGTTATTCTTGTAGAGACAAGGGGAGGAAGGTTTAGGCCAGAAATACAGTCTTATAAATAACATCCAAATAGGTTATTGTTGAGGCTAACAAGAGGTGTGAGTTATATTGAGAAAAAGGGGCACTATATTGAAATGCTTAAAGGAGGCTCAGCAGGTGAGACTGTCTCATTGACTGAATAAAATGCACATGGAGCTTATTTAGGGCAAACAGCTCAGAGCACATGCAAATAGGCCACGCTTATTATATTAGCTCTATTTAAATGATATTAAAAATGAAAGCTACATATCACTAGAAATGTACCTAACAGTAAGGTATAGAAAGATTAGAAATGAAAAAAAGGCACAGAAGCCTTCATTTCTAGGAAATTAGGTAATTATATTAATACCAGATGAGCTGAAATGCAAGGCAGAGGCACTGTCAGGAATGAATAAGGTTGCTGAAGAATGAAGAACGGCAGATGACGAATCACTAGGAAGAGTTGAAGTAAAATCTTATGAGCAGAGAAACACAATCTCAAAAACACATAAAGGAAAAATCGGACAGAATTTCAAGGAGAAATTGATGCGAACTCCCATGGTAGAAGATTTTAAATTCTTTTAAAAATGACATAAAGGAAACATGGCGAAACTGCCCATGGTGGCTATAGAGGCTGAAAGCCATGAGAAAGGGAAGGGGGTGGGGAGGATGAGGGGAAAACAGTGCTGCTGAAGAACTGACGAGGAGGGAAAAAGGTAGAACTCACAGATGAAATAACAAAAAAGGTTATTGTTTAAAAAAACTGCAAGCCCTGTTCCTAGAGGATGATCATGGAGGAAGCATGATGTGAGGGTGCGTGCCATCATGTTGGGAAAGCCATCTCAGAGTATCCTTTCCTCTGATAAAAAGGAAGAGCCACAGATCAGGATATTTTGCAATGGAGAGCAAACAAATGGGTAGCTTTATGGGCCTTAATTCCTCTCAAAGGCAGCCTCTGTTGAATTAGTGTGTGTGTGTGTGTGTGGGGATAAGTCACCAGTGCATTTGCTGGACCGGCTAGCGATGTCCATGAATGCAGATTTGGCAATACAACTTTAAAATTCACATGTGAGCAGAGGGCAAAATAGCTGGAAATATTAGAGAAGGCTGGTTTCTAGGGAGAATATTATCTTCTTCTAAGATGACAGGTTTTGGATAAGCAAAGGAGAAATGATTTTCAAGAACTATATAAAGCTAGTAGAATGGACAGTACCTCTGAGGTGATGCCAAGCAGGGCTCCCTCACCTGCTGGAAACATCAATAGACCCATCTAAATATGTATTTCTAGAGATGCTTTTTACTGTGTGAGCTAATTGGCTGTGGTCAGGAGAATGATGTTGCATTAGCCATAGAATCACGAGCTTTAGCTAAATTGGCTAGATTTGCCTAAGAAAATATCTCATGGAGCTTTTAAAGTCAATGAAAGGACAGCTGAAGAATCAGGAGGAAGAGGAATTTCACTTTGCAGTATCTTGTTTGTTCTATATGCCATGTGCTGCAGCCCTGGTGGGTGGGGTACGTTAAACCAAGATGCTCCCCACTGGCTCCTCTAGATTGTATGTGGACGCCTTGCTTCTAAGTGAGGTAATACCCCAATTTACTTCTCTGCTCCTACAAAAGAGAAATTACTACCTTCTGTTCCTCTCATTTGTAAAGCATTTAGAATTGTCCATGCTGTCCCTCAGAAATGAAAATTATTTAAGTTGAGTACGACATTATGAATCTTTAACATCTCTGCCCATACATGGAGAGGTGAGCACTTGCTGCAGCTCAGAATACATTTCCTTAGCTGGAGCTGAGAGAGTGTCATATTTCTTGATTTGCCTAGAAATACACTCAAACTTTCCTCAGGGCTCATGATGAAATGACAATTATCCAGCAGAATCCTACAGAACAGTCTCATAAAACACCCTGACAAGTCCATCCAGGTCCTTTAGTTTTATAACTTTTCATGGTTCCTAGGAGTTTTGCTAGAATTGCCTTTCTAGGAAATTTCAGGTCTGATAAAAATTGCAGTCATGGTGAAGATTCATTATTAGCTTTGCCCCCTGAATCTACACACTAGCAGAACTCAGAAGAAGATCCTCTCATGTCTCTTGGGAGGAAGAAGCATGGCGATCTCATGGCCAGGGACTCTAACTTTTCACTCGGCCTCCTTAAATCAGGTGGCAGGGTATGTACTTGGGCAATAGATACATATCCAAGAATTAGAGGTGTCTCCAGTTTCTCTGTTTTCATCCCAAGCCTGGAAACTTCTGGAAGCCTTTATTGATATGAGTCTGTGGTTGTTTTCTAAGAATGCCTTGTTTGCAGAACCTGTTATTCCAACTAAACATTTGGATGCCCTCATCACCAGTTCAGTTGGCCTTTGAGAATAGTTTGCTTTCCGAGAGCCTGATGGGAATTTTCCCTGAGTTGGCAACTCAATTTGTTAGTTGAGACAATTGATAAGTAAAAATACTTCCCACAGTGACTGGCCATTTCCTCGTTGCTCATCTGAAACTTTCTCAAGTGAAAGGTAAATGTACCATTCTTTCCTCTCACTGGGAGAGTCACAAAGATCACCTTTGTTGATAGATAATAAGACTCAACTCTCTGTCTGCCATATATTAAGGCTCCTTAGTGCTAGCTCATGTTTTCTCTTCACCCTGCCAGACTGTCTCTGGTTACTCCACATCTGGAAGACACTTTGAACTGATGTAAGAAACATTTAAGCAGCATCTTGACAGCACTACAGAAACTTTACACAGATGTTCCAGAGATTCCGGGGTACCCAATCTATTTTCCATCTGTAGTACTTAACATGTTTACTGGGATGTGTGTCACTAAAGATGTGGTGACAAACACCCAGTGACTGTCAGCTTACAGGCAAAATAGAACCCCACTTCTAAGAGAGGCACAACTGAATGCTTCCAGGAGGAGACCAATCTTGTTTTCTCCTTGGTTCATTTTGTTGAGATAATCTGAAATATTTGTGTAAACTGAAAACAGGAAAAAAAGTGGGAAACCTGGCTACACACACTACACCCACTTCATTAGAGCCAACACTGAAACATTCATGAGTTCTGGAATCAGTGGCACCTCTGGAGGACTGTGAGAGCAAGGCTGTGAGGAGAGAGGTGCACAGGACTGAAGCAGACATTTGGGAGTATGGAGAGTGTCCTACCACCGATGGGGCTGACATACCAGTTCTTTCTTCTTCATGCATTCCATGAGGATGATGAAGAGGTGCTGAGCTTGGGTGCGAGTGTACGTGAAGGTCTTCTGTATAGTCACCAATAGCTGGTCTCTTAAAGATTCATTGATAAGTCTGCAATGAAAACCAAGGTTAGTCAGGTCAACACAACTCCTATTCAATGTGCATGTGTATTGTGGTTTATCTTAATTTGCAAATATTTGATAGGGTGGTGTTTCAATACACTAGGGACTATGAAATAATCAAGGTATTTACTATATCTAATATCTTATATACTTATTTCTTTGAGGTGATAACACTCAAAACCCTCTCCTCTTCCTATTTCAAAATACCCAGAACAACATTGTTTACCATAGTCACCCCACAGTGCAGCTGGAACATTATGGAACAGAAATGAGCACTGTGGATTTATTTTTAAATTACTCCTTCCTATGTTTTTTTCTCCACATAGCTGTTTTGAATGTCACAATTCACAAAGAAGTGCATTTAAAAATAAATTCATGTCTCAGAACCTCACAGAGTGAAGTAGGGAATGGACTTAGTTATTTCCTGTCATTTTTCCTTTTCCAAAGCCATGTGTTTAGCACCTGCTGCCTCAAGTTCTGTTATTAAATATGCTTTCAGTTTCATTACCTACATCTTGGAAAGGACTTGCTGTGTCACGTTCTCACAAACTGTAATGTTGTAACTAATTATGGGAAGAAAAGTTACATCTTGGCCATGTGTTTTTCACCATCAATATACTAAATGGACATCAGTAAAAGGCTTACTGTACAAACATGAAGGCTGGAGTTTGATTCCCAGAACCCTTGTAAAAGCCAGGTGTGACATACATCTTGCAATCCCGGCACTGGAAAGGCAGACACAGAAGAATCCCTGGGGCTCTTTCGATATCTATCTAGCCTAATTAGTGAGTCTCAGGTCCCAATGTGGGACTGTCTCAAAAGTAAAGGTGGATGGCTCCTGAGGAGTGACACTCACATTCACTCCTCCCTCAGGAAGAATAGTGTCAATGGATATACATGCTTAGAGAAAAGGAGGTTCAGTGAGAATGAGAAGGGGCACCCCAAATGTTCTCTCAATACTAGTATTTCTGGGTGACTCAATAGCCATAGCATCAAATCAACTTGAAATCATCCATTCATCCGTCCATCCTTCTACCCACGCATGCATCCATCCATCATTCACTCATGTAGAAAATTCATGTGGACGTCTTTTTAGTGGTAGGCACTGTGGTATGTGTTAGGGATATCTGAATAGATGCAGTATGATCACTCCCAGCCTCCAGTAGAGTAGAAAGACATGAACTAAGCATTCAGCCACAACTGTCAGGAGCTGGTAAGAGGTGACCTAGGGGGAAACAGAGCACATGGGCCTTTACCTGGCACTTTGAGAGGAATGAGCACTAGGAAGGGTTGCAGGGGATAAGGTAGGAAAAGACAGAGAAAATGGCATGGATAGGCCTAGTTCGGAGAAGGGGGAAGAAGGTGGTATTGCTAGAGAATGTAAGTGTTGTATAAAGTTTCTGGACTGGACTTGCTCTAAGATCCCAGACCAGCCATCCCCCAAAACCACACAAAGTCTTGTATTAATTTTATGATCATCAGCCTAGAGCCCAGGCATATAACTTGCTAACTCTTTACTCTTAAACTAACCTGTGGAAAAGATTTCTGAACTTATTTTTAAAGGAAAATTAAGACTTTGTCAATTGACAGGAATGGACCAAGCAGAAATTGTTGAACCTATAACTAATGAAGAAATGGGCCAATTAGGGGTCAAAAGTGAACCTTTGCAAAGAGCCTGTGGTCATTTTTGGGGGAGATATTAACAACAAATACCCTTAAAGCAAAAGAATTGAATTTCTAAAGAAAACTAATTGGATTCTCCTTCATATTGTATGAGATAAACCAATTTCTGGAGCCCCTACATTTTATATCGATGCAAACAAATCAGGAAAGTCAGGTTATAAATCAGAACATATAAGTAAAGTGGCTCAAAGCCCTTATAATTCTGTTCAAAAGTCAGAATTATATGCTATCATGATGGTATTAATGGATTTTACCAAACCTCTTAACATAATCACTGACTCTTGGTATGCAGAAAGAGTTATTCTACACATTGAAAAGGCTGATTTTATTAATGATGAATCAGAATTAACTTCATTATTTATTCTATTACAAAAATAATCAGGACTAGAAATCATCCCTTCTATATAGCACACATTCGATCCCATATGGGTCTGCCAGGTCCTTTAGCACAAAGTAATGATAAAATTGATAAATTATTAATAGTTAATTAATAGTTAATACTAGTGGCCTCAGAATTTCATAAAATAGATCATGTTAATAGCAAAGGCTTAAAAAAAGATTTCTCTATCACTTGGCAACAAGCCAAAGAAATTGTAAAAAGGTGTCCCACCTGTTCTTTCTATAATCAAACTCCACTGCCAGCAGGAAGTAATCCTAAAGGTATTCATAGAAATAAAATCTGGCAGAGGGTATATTTCATTTTACAGAATTTGGAAAATTAAGATATGTCCATCATACAATAGCTACATTTTCAGGATTTCAATGGGCAACTGCTTTGAGTTCAGAAAAAGCTGATTCTGTAATCACACATTTGCTGGAAGTTATGGCCATCATGGGAATACCTGTACAAATTAAGACTGACAATGCTACAGCATATGTCTCTAGCAAAATGAAATTTTTTTTTGCTTATTATAATATAAAGCATATTACAGGAATACCACACAATCCTACAGGGCAAGCAGTCATAGAGAGATCAAATTAAACTCTAAAGGATATGCTAAATAAACAGAAAGGAATAACAAAGACCCCCAGAGATAGACTACATAATACTTTATTAACCTTGAATTTTCTCAATGCTAATGACAAAGGAACAACAGCTGCTGAAAGGCATTGGACCATAGAAAAAACAGCTGAACTAAATCAGCCTATTTACTTCAAAGATGTACTAACCTCTGAATGGAAGTCAGGGTATGTGCTACATTGGGGAAGGGGTTTTGCTTTTGTTTCCACAGGTGAAAAAAGTTATGGATACCATCAAAATTAATAAAGACTCGATGTGAACCAGAGAAACTTCATGAAAATAAGAATTGATAGCTCATCCACCCACATTACAATTCTTTAAGTTGTAAAAACAAAACAAAACAAAACAAAACAAAACAAAACAAAAGGTGGGGGCAGGTTTCTGTTTTTGTCTTTACAGAAAACTGGAAATACCCATTTTCAAGAAGTTAAAAGACCTTGGACATCTAGACATCTAAAGCAAAAGGGAGGCTATCCAGGAAAATTTACAGGCAAAAAATATTGGATCTATTGGTACAACTATACTCTATAGGGTGAAATCTCATTGCCTTACCTCTCTCTATTTTTTCTAAGTTTATGTCCCAGTTTAATTATAATTTAAAGCTGGCTTTAGAGTTGGAGTGTGGCTCTCTCCTCTAAACTCAAGCATACTCGTTAAAGGAAAATACAAAATCTCTGTATCATATCAGAAGAGCCACCTGATATGGTACAGAAGAATAACAAAAAATAAGGGACTATTCTATTGTTACTAATCCTATGCTGAATAAATATTTATATATTTAGCTTCCTGTACATTGTGTTGGATTTTAGTCTCTTATTAGTTTTCTGCAGTGATCCAGGACAATGCTTAATTGCGAACTTGAAGTATCCAAAAGGAAGATGGGGCCCCACAACGATGATTTCACATGAACTCTGACAAAGCCACTAGGCTGACAAACACCAACCAAAGATCAGATTTGGACTACAAACTGCTCAGGATAATTTCAAGGCAGCTTGCTGATATGAATCAACTTCACAGACTACTATAGCCAGGACTTGAGACAAGCCATGCACTTTCCTGTTATGCAGAGACTGGACAACAAATGACACAGCTACTTATTTTAGGACTTGACATTTAACAAAACTTTTTTTTTCAGAATCCCCTAAAGATACCATCACCCCCAGTCAACAGGAAATAAATTTAAAAACACTGCACCCACATTCCAAAGAGTTGGGTGGGTGGTTTTTGGTCATTCAGTGGATTGTGGATGATTGTTATTGTTTAGGTTAATTGGTTAAAAATTGTTAATGGTTATGGTTAGAAAAAAGTTAAACAAAAACGATTAGATTCAAGATTTGTGTTTAAAAAAATAGAAAGAAAAAGGGGATACAGATATATAGGATATAAGGCTGGATTATTGAATCTTCTTTTAAAAGTATTTACTAGCTTAAAATATGTTTTCAAGATCAAACAAACAATTTAGATGAACAGTTCTTCTTCAAACACTTCAGAGATCCATAGAATATGGCATTTAAAATATTTTAAGAACTTAGACTTTTCTGGACAGTGAGACAGGTCTGCTCCTGGCAGCACCAATCTACTTCAAGAGAAAAATGGGCATTGAAGAAACTCCATATGGAGTCTACTTTCTTTGTGTCAATGGTTAGCCACTGGACAAGAACCTGTTCTTGTACTGACTGCTTGACAGTATGCTGTTTAAACTGGACATGCAGGTTCTCTCAGAAAGTGACCTTTGAACTTTGACAGAACAAGCTGATGGTTTTGAGATGCTGGGCGTGTGCCCTCTAAGGGACACAGGCTGCTTTTCATGTCCCAGCCAGGAGGTTGAATGGCTTTGCTCTGCTTGGTATTTCTGCTAAGATCTGTCACCACACCAATGGGCCAATTACTTATACATTCAGATGTGCAAGACTGTGACTCCTCAAACCCTTTCTGCTTCTAAAAGTGATCATTTCAGTGGCTACAAAACTAAAAAGCTATTGTGGGAACAAATTAAAGGGTTAAAAAAAGAGTCTACTGAGAGAATTAGCCAGGACAAGAGCATGAGGGCCTTTGGAGACTATGTCAGAGTTTTTTTTAGTTTTGACACATGTTCTCACTATGCCCAGGATAGCCTCAAATTCACAGTTCTTTTTACCTTCAAAATGTTAGAATTACAGGCAAGTGCCACCATGTCTTGTGAGAACTGTGGCTTTGTTCTCACAGCAGTGAGAAGTGTTTCAGCAGGAGATAGAGAGACCCATTTATATTTGTGGTGCTAATTAATTCTCCTAAGACTCAGGCATGAACAGTCAGACCTGGTCATATGTCTACTTGACAGGTAACCCAAGAGGGTAAGTCTAGAGAGTTCTGCAATATCAAAAGTGTGTAAATGTAGCACATGATTGACTACAGAAGGGATTCTTCTGGTTAGCCACTTGAAAGATCCAATCATTCATCGGCAGGTGTTTAATTTTGATAACAACTCAAAATGTGTTTTCTACTGCCAGCCATCTGTAATGAAATCTGAATTCCCTGAGATCATTAACTGTTTGCGAGAGCTGTCTTTCACTTCCATCCAGTTTTCCAGTATGTGAATTAAAGAATGATGTATAATTGGGATAGGCACAGTTTTCACTGCTTAGGCAAGTTTAAAGACTCACCCAAGAGTTCTATAGTTTTGAATCCTATCCAACATGGTGACTTTCGCTAAATCAGTTAGCATGAAAAACCATACAAGGGGAGCATTAGGTTTAGGTTGGAGCTACAAAGTAGAGAGGCTCATCCCTGATGGAATAGAAAAGATGGAGGAGAGAGCCATCACACATGGAGTGGATATGATTGGTCCATCTGAAGAATCATGTTATATGTATTTAACCCCAACTCTGCTTCATTTTTCCCCTCCCACATCTTTCTGATTAAATCAAAAGGAAATATTACTTTTGGTGTGTCTCTGATGTTAAAGGCACCCCACTGTTGCCAATCTCTCCTCTTAACAGAGAAATAGCACATACCTTGGTGCTCATATGCCTTTGGCTGAAGAGATTAATTAAATGACACTGCTTTAAGAACAACCCTATATTACACATTTCCTGTATCCATAACACCTCCTCATTTAGTAATGGAAGTATCATCTGCGAGGCAGGCAGGTGGTCTGTTTTACAGAGGAAGAAACTGGTAAAGATGCTGGACTGATCTGTGATAGACTACATAGCCTGATGATTCCAGTCTCTGCACTGAGTCTGTTCCTTACACTCTTGTACCATGGTGCCAGTTATGCTGTGTCTTATACCATGCTATCACTGAATTTTCCTAATCCTGTACATCACAGGCAGAAATATAAGCTCAATTAGTTATTAGAAAAATTATTTTCCTATATATATTTCTGTATGTGTATATATATAATATATGTATATATATAATGTATGTATATATAATATATATATAATGTCAGAGAGAGACAGATGGAGAGAAGAAAGAGACAATGAGAAAATAAAAATGTTGGAAGTGTTCTGACCAGCTTGGGAAGGTGAGGCTAAGTGGGATCTGCTAAATGAAGACACAGACAGAAAATTTAGCCTCTTGAAGGTTTTGCTGGCTTTTACTCTCCTCTGTGTACTCTGCTGAACTTCTGTCCTGTTTTGAAAACAGTTCACTTTGTTTCTGTCTTATTATGTGGCCACACATCTTAGTATTTTGGGGATGATTTTTTTTTTTTTTTTTTTTTTAGTTTTTCCCATTTTTTCCTTTCATTATATCAGCACTGGAGAGGAGAGATTGAAAGCCTTTTTTACCATGATATTTAAATATCAATGGATTTAGAGACAACCCCTTGTTAGGTCTCTTTTTATGGTACTAGAGTAGTGATTGAAAACTTCTTGACATCAGAACATAGTTGTAATATTACATGATACTGTAGTTTTAGAACTGAGTCTGACAGAGTGACTTATTTATGGAAACCACTCATTTGTGGCTCCATATGTATCAGTGTTATTTTGGGTACACCTTAAATTAGAAGGGTTTTGTGACTGAGAAAAAATCTCTGTACTGTGGCATTTGTGGTTCTATTTAAATGCTGCATGGATGGCCTGTAGTTTTTTCGATGAGTCACAGAGTAATTTAAAATAAGTCAGTATTTACCCAGGGCTCAGGATAGCCAGCAACATGCCCCATACTTTGCAATTAGTGTTCTAGCCAAATGCTACAAATACAGCCCACATGTAGAAATATTTCTCCTAGAATAAATTTAATTATCTGAGATATCAGATTTTTGTTCCTAGATTTGAAAATTTAAAAAAAAATATATAAAATTCAATGAGACTCCAAGAGATAATCTTGGGTTAATTAACAGCTTTTGAGGAGAGCGGCTCTCTTGAGACCCCTGCAGATACTGTGAGATGCTGCAGACACAGTGTGAGAAATTTTAGTTATATAAATAAAACTGTGAATACTCACACTTGCTACTTAAAAGACATCATTTCCAGTGGAATCTCTAGTTATTAAAGAAAAAAAGTAATTTTTGTCATTTATTTGAAGCCAAAGCAAATGCCTAAATGTTATATAATGGACACCCAAAGTTGGCCTTGAATGAGATTATAGAGAATTATGACCCCTATGGTTAACCCTCTTCCTTTTATTTTTCCTGCTCCCCTCTTTTTAATAAAAGCTACCACTTTCGTTCAAATGCTATAATACATCTGCTGGCACAAGTAATGATATGGCTCATCTGTAGAAGCTGGACAGCCATTAATACCTGATGGCTGTTTGATCTTAAGACTACTTAACCTTTATGTATGTATGTATGCATGTATGCATGTATGTATGTATGCATGCATGTATGCATGTATGCATGTATGTATGTATGCATGCATGTGTGCATGTATGCATGTATGTATGTATGTATGCATGTATGTATGCATGCATGCATGTATGTATGTATATGTAACATGGAAGTGATAAAACATTATTTATAGGATGTGAATTTAATGAGTTCATTTTCATAAAGGGTCTGGTGTGTGCGGCATGCCTTGGGTGAGCATTGACTGTTATTCAGATCGTATTATAGTGTCTTTTAGGGAAGAGTCATTGGGGGATTCCTTTTTGTTAAGTAGAATGAATGGCCTGTGTTGACAGCTGGTCTTGAATTATAATTTCCCAAGAGAAATAATTTCCCACTTGAGAGAGACTAAAGAGCTGCAGTTCTTTTCTTTTGGGAAATTGGGATGTTTAGATTTAGGGAAGCTTAATCAAAATGGAGCTTTGCAAATACCCCATGCAGACATTTGCACATTCGGTTTCCCATTTGTTCACTCATTCAACAAATCATGTCTATACCTGTTAGTGTTGTGCAGTGTCTTAAGAGTGGCTTGAGAGATGAGTACTATTCAGTCAAGAAACTAGTAGTGTTACTTACTCTTCAATAGCTGCTGTGGTTAAGGACCATGCGTCCTTTGAAGTAGCCACCTAATCACTCACACCGAGGATTCTATCTTTTCCTTTCGGTTTAGGTGATCATCTACATTTTGTAGTACCATGCATTTCTTTTAAATGTTGTCACCTGACCAGAGTCCATTTTCTATGGATACCATTCTCATTATTTTATTCCTGTCAAAAGCTGTATATAACAGACAGTTGCAGTAAAATATTGGGCCAGCTTTAAATAACAAGGGTAAGTCACCAGCAAATTGAGGCATAGATAGGGAAAGGAGGGTGGAGTCAAGAGAGACATGATTCAGCTGCCCAAGAAGCAACATATAAGGAAAGAAATAGGTAAGCCACAGGCCACATGGCAGGGCAGAGTAATGGAAATGGGTTGAGTTAAAATGCCAGAGCTAGCTAGCAATATACTTGAGACATAGTTCAAACAGAATGTAATTAATATAAGCATCTGAGTCATTTTGGGGGCCTAAGCAGCACCGGGTGGCTAGGCATGTCTGTGGATCTGGACCACCAGCTAGACAGGCTAAAAACCTCTTTCTACAAGATTGTTTTTCTCAGTGCCTCTTTATTTTACATTGGGGTCTGTTTAGGGTGGCAAGGCAACAATACACCTGTAGGCTTTAGCAACCCATGTTAGAAATGTCAACACAGAGAGATCTGAATTCCTGAAATACTCTCCTGGCTCACCTCATCCTCCATGAACCTCGACTCGACAGTGTCCTGTTTTACTCATCTGGAATAAAAGGGCTGCTAAGTGGATCTTTCCTTCCCTTCTCCAGGCTACCTTCCATGGTATTGGTTAAGTGACTTCTCTGTAAAAGGATCATGTTCTAGAATACTCTCAAAATTATACAATAGCTTCCCATTACCAGCCAGATGGCATCGTAATTTGCATAATTCATTTAAGATTACCTGTGGCCTCTCCTCTAACCCATGCTCTCTTATGCTATCCTATATTTCCCATGAATACAGAATCTCCCAAGCCAACTGGCCTCTTGTATGCCCCTGTGCCCTTTAATGTGCTCTATCTACTACATGGAATGGTCTCTGCTCCTGAGCTTTCTACTAAGTCTTTTAAACCTCAGTTAAAACTATATCCTATGTGAAAATCTCCAATGCTAGATGCTCTGGGAGAAGATTGTTTTATTCTCATAGTGCATAGGGCATTTATGCATAAAAAGTCTCACTATCTAAAGACAGTGTAATGTTTCCGTAACTGTTGGATGAAACAAGTCTTAAATCAGAAGGGAAAGCACCACTGGAAGCCACTCAGTCAAGTTTTTAATGGGGGAAGCCCAGGATCCCATTCATCGTGTGATATGGAAATATGATGGTGATGAGAAGGTCCCAGAGCTAATCTTATGCCATTTCAAAATCAAACAGGTAAGGATCAAAACTCTACTCTTCTGATTCTATAATTTTGATCCTTCTGAAGTCTCTATTTTCCAAGGAGGGTCCTATTGGAAGATTCTGTTGGAAGCATTTGAACTTGGAAGAACGAAACGATTCAACTTTAATCATTTTTTGAGTGGAAAAATGGGAGGTCTGTAGAGGCAAATTGACTTCCTCAACAGTACATAGCTTTTGTGAGTCAGCTGGGCTAGGAAGACAAGAGAGAGAGAAAGAGAGAATCTGAGAATTATTCCTGCTACCCTCCATGTACAGGCTCACTTCAGTGTATTGATGAAGTTTGTGATTTGTTCAAATGGCTGGATACATGTGCTATCTTCTGCTATATGCAGGAGGATGTTCTGCAGTCTATGTATGAGAAGATTCAGTAATAGGACACCAGGAATCCACTGTGTTCCCAGGGGAATTCCTTATTTTTATTCACTGTTCAAAGTTCCTTTAATGAATTGAAAGACACATAAATATTCAACAATTAGAATTCTTAAGAGCAACTCTGTTGCTGTTTTTCAGAAAATGGTTATATGGAAAGTTGGTATATGAATGGAATAAAGATATAGGTTGGCTAGATTGTTTTGTCACTGAATGAATACCAAATCTAGCTGCAAATGACCTCTATTACTTAAGACATATAACAGCTCTGATCTTGGCTTAATGTCTAGTCTAGAAAAAATTATTCATCTGGGCTATTCCCGAGGGTTCTATCTACTGAGTAAGGTAGATAGTGGAGAAACTGCCTGTTATTCAGTATGACATGTACACACTGGTGGAACAGTGTGCTCCCAGATAAGTTGCACCCACAGAAGGACCGTTGCTTATTTAACTCTCTCTCCTGAATTCCAGTACCTAGAGCCACGCAGAAGGCCCAAGCATGGTGGGGTGGAGAGTAGCAAGCAAGCAATTGATACTTATGATAAGAACGAGCTTTGTACTCTGTTTTACAGCGGCTTTTGATAAGACTACCTAGACTCTAAACTCCTTGGCTGCTTGGATGACATGATCCATTATGCATGTATTTGCATTGTCTCCTTCTCTCCCCCAGAATGCCAACTTAGTGACAATACTTTGTCTTTATGTTGCCCCCATAACTCTGCACTTTCCCTCACATTCACCTTCTAAAACACTTTAAAAAAAATTATCTATCTTTGCTAGACTCTAAGCTTCACAAAAGTGAGGAAATTTCTTCTTTTGGCTCCCTTGTGTGTTTTTTCCAGCGTCTGGGCTAGGACTTGGACTATAGTAGTTATTCAAAATATATTTCTCAAATGAATTAATAATATCAAATGGCATATCAAATAATTGGAAATCTATCAGAATTCAAGCATTTTTAGTTTAGTGAAAACTCACAGCAGAAATGAAGAACGGTGGTATTCAGTGTGGTTGCCATTAGCTAGAAGGGACCATGTAAGTTCAGTTACAGTTTAATTCAATTTCTTAGCCATAACCCAAGTTCTCGGGGCCTGTCTGATGGATGGCACAGAGGCAGACTCATGTTGGACAGCATTGCCTAACGGCTATGGGCTAGGGATAGCAAAATATTTAAGGACAAAACTCTGATCAGTGTTGGCTTTGGGTATGTCATTTCTCCTCTCCCTTTGTTGTTGCCCAGGACAGAAAGGGAAGCATTCCAAGGAATACAGCCACTGCCACATGGTCAGGCAGATTTTCTGCCAAAACTGTAAGTCAAGCAGTATACTCTGAGTTCATTCCAAGTAAAACTTATTAGTCAACGCCACCCATAGCCAGGTCAGAGGGATGGTCAGGATATTATTGAATAAGAACTGGCTTAACGATTATATGGAATCACTTGGAAGGTCAAGATGTGGACACACCCTCATTAGACATACATTAAATGTTGGCTCAAAGTTGGATGGATTCTCTTTTCTTGTCTGAAATAACTCAGCTCTGGGATAAGCCTCCTGCCGTCACCGGGCCATCTTCCTAGGATACAATATGACATGAGTCCTAAGACCATTATTCCAGTCCCAGCCTGCCCAAGAAGAACATGGTGCTACCAGAAGACAGTTAGCAAATGGCATGACCCTTCATCCTACATTTCTTTATTTCCCCAATGGGATCAATACCATAATTACCTCATATTGCAAAATAATACATTTAGATCAAGGTTTTGAATGTAGAAGATTTGCAATGATACATAAGACATTCATATTTATAGATAAAAATAACTCCGCTGTGGTAAGGATGATGTTGAGGATAGGGGCAGAGGTGTCAGGGAAGAGCAATGCTCTGGTAGGTCTCTAAGTAGCTTGTCAGAGTACTCATCCTATTTCTGCTTTCAGATGGTGAGACACTGTAAGTTCTCTCATTTTTGTTACATATTCTATGATGGATTAATTCTTTACTCTAAAAATTTCAAACAACTTATTTTATTGTATTGTATGAGTCTTTGGCCTGCACTTGTGAATGTGTACCACATGCATTCCTGGTACCCAAGGAAAGCAGAGTCAGAGATAATTTTGAGCTACCATGTGGATGCTGACAGCTGAAACTTGTCCTCTGCAGGAGTGGCAGGTTCTCCAGCCTCTAATTTCTGCTTTTTTTTTTTTTTTTAAATACAATTTCTTATTTATTATCAATAGTAAGTTGTGTAGTCAACGTGTCCCATTTCCAAATGGTTCCCACTAGTAAGGAGTTTCTGGTCCTTCTTGCCGTGCCTTATTTTTGTATGGAAATTCTTACATGGCCAGATGATTGAAACACTGATATGTTTATTGATCAAAAAGCAACTGTTTCCTGTGTCCCAAACATCTTTGATGTAAATTGGATTCTTTTCTCATTGTTTAGATAATTCACTGTACTACTTGTTACTTGCCTTCAGTCTTACAGATATGAGGGTACTTAACAGAATGTCACTTTACTCAAGTGCCAAAGTTCACAACACTGACTGTGAGATCCTCTCTTTACCCATTTCATTGTGAATCTATCATACTAGGTTCTTTCATGTGCACCCAGATAAAGCCTCAAAATCATTCCCAGTGCATTTCAGGAAGTCATCACTGACTGATGTGCCTTGGCATTCAAGAGGAAAATGGCTTGTGTGCCAGAAATGATAAAACTAAAACAAACATCGAATAATGAAAACCAAGGTGATCCGAGACTTAGAGAAATCCAAATCTTAGGCCTGTCCCCCAAACTCTGAATTATGCCTACCATGTACTTATAGGAGGAGATTTTTTGATGCTTATCCAAGAATGGTAGGAGCTTCTCTTTGGAAGAAGAGTCGTTTTACATAAACTATCCAAGAACGTACAATCACGAATATCCACTCAGTAATGCAGGAAAGGCTTTTGTTTGGAGAAGCTTTTGTTTCTTTATTTGGCAGAGAGCAGGATTAGAACATGTATCATTGGATCGTCCTTTCACAATGCATTTCCCCTCTTTTCTGTCAAAGAGAGCTTTACAGCAGGTTGTTAGTGCTGAACACAGTGTGTGAAAATGCTGTGGTCCATGGTAAATATGAGAATTCCATGTGGATTCTGGAAAAAATCTGCTAAGAACATTCCAGACATTTACTATTAGTGGTGCCTTTGGTGTCAAGTTAAACCAGTGCAGCATTATTGGCAGGGTCAAATGTCCACTAAGACGCTTCAGAATTAATTAATCCTTTAAAGACAGGGAATAATTTAAGGACATTTTGTTTATGCATTTGTTTATTTTATGTGTATAGATGTTTGGCCTGCATGTGTATCTGTACATCACTGTGTGCTTGGTGCCCACGGAGGCCAGAAGGACTCAAAATTGGGGGAGCAGAGAGATAAGGGTAGATCTGGATGTAATTAGGCAGGAGTTGGGATGAATTTGATCAAGATACATTGATTCAAATTCTCAAAGAAGTAAGAAAATACCTATTTTTAAAAGTGAAAACCAAGTATATGGAAGGTTGGGACCATAGTGTCCTCCCTAATAACTGTTCCCTCAGTGACAAGTGAGGGGGGATAGCATCCGTGCTGATCTAATGCTAGTCCTAGTGTCTGTAACTTCTTCACCACCTAGAGAATTTCCTCCTTAAATACTGCTTTTCTCATCTTTCCCCATTTTTCCACCTTTTAAAATTGGCCATGTCATTTCACTAGTCAGAATATACTTTGAAGGGAACCAATGTGAGTGTAGGCAGACAGTCGACACCTTTGAAGTCTTCCCCTGCTGGGTATTCTGGCAACTGCAGACAAGAGTTCTCTAAAAAGAGTTTTCCTCAATAATGGTTTGGCTGGATATTTTCTGATAGTGTTGGCCTTTTATATGCAATGACATATTTTCCCAGTGATCCAACTGTTGCACAATTTTAAAGCGTATTTAGTGTAGGGAGCTGACTGGCTAACTTAGATCAATAAAACCTTTCTCCTTTATATTTTCCTCTCTGTGCTTTAAATATATATATTTTTAAATCAATGTTTCATCCTTCCCATGTTGACACAGTATGGGGAGATTTAACAGCAACCCATCAGATGATAGTTTTATTGTATTTTGTGCTTTCTTGAATGAACACTTAGAATGTGGGCACTATAATAAGGCTGTATCATTATTTTCCTCCAAGAAAACCAACAGTGATCTCTCTCTGTGGTACCTTTTGCCGCCTCAATACTAGTATTATTACACTGAAAACTATTTGTTAGGTTTGTTTACATGAGATTGCATACACGTCCCTGACGGGAAATTGTGCTTTCCACACTATCCTGGTACTTAAAACAATTACTAGAAAATACCTGGTGATTTATTATTTGTAAATTCATGTTATCAGTCTTCTATTTAAGTCTTCAGTTAAATTATCTGGATGTCTGTATAAAGATATAGGCACACTTATCTATAATTATGTGTGAATAAATATCACACTGATTATTCTACTAAATTTTGTGACATTTAATAGATTGAATTTAAATATATTGCACCTGCACACACACACCCAGCACACACACACACACACACACACACACACACACACACACACACACACACACACACGCAGCACACAATACAAGCACAATGCCTCAAAGAATTTCTCTTTTTGAGAATTTACAGTAGTGCATGCTTATCACCCCAGTTCTCAGGAGGCTGAAGCAGGAGGATTTAGAGCTTAAGGTCAATTTCAAAAATAACATCAGTAACAAAAAATGGTCTCCTCTGCCTGCCCTTTCATTTTGTTTGGATTGAATCTTTTTCCAGAGCTGTTACACACAGAGGGCAAACTACGTTTCTTTCTTTTACCATCTAGGCTGATCCTCATTAAACACAGATCTGATGGGAAAAGGGGAAAGGAATAGATTGATTATATTGGCATTTATGGGTAATTGACACATCATAGAACTGGTCTTGGGAATACCCTACTCAGTGTTTTATCCTGTGCTGTTTAAGCACTTTGTATCCTTAATGGAGCCCACATGAATCTGTAGCCAGGTGTTTGAATATTCACCACAGTGTCTCTGAGAGCCAGGGCTATGCCTTGCTCATCTTCCAACAATTCTATGCACACAGTAAGTACTCCACAAATGATATTTACAGAAGTAACAGTAAAACCACATCTATTATTTATCCTTGATGTTTCTATGATTTCTTTCAAGAAAAGTGTGAAAAAAAATAAGTTGATGTTTCTTATAGAAGGTTCTAGAAAAAAGATGAGGCAGCTGAAATTAACAAAAACTAAAATGGACACTTGAAATTGGCTCAGTTGACATCGGTTTCTTTCTTTCTTACTTGACATTCCAATTACATCTGTATCATGCTGTAAGGAGGCCATCCAGATCAATTACTTTCTGCAGAAAGCAATACAAGAAAATGATAGGGCTTTGACATCCTTCAGTGTGAGCTGAATCTTTGGAACAGCAGGAGTGAGCGCAGAATGACATGCCCTGGGGAATACCGGCTACTCTTGGGTTCCTAATATGCCTGATTTTCTGGTGACTTTCTCTTGTCTTTGGAAATATGATGTGTATTTGGAGAGAAACAAATGTTTGTTCCTCACATCTCTGTGAGAAATCTGCAGTCATAAATTGGAAACCATGCAATTTAGTTTTTCCTTTTCATAGCTAGCTGATGTCCTCATGCCTTCATCCTAATTACAAAAACATCCCCTATTTTCAATAAAAAGAATGGCTAACATCAAAGAAAACAAAAACAAACAAAAGAACCCTGAGAATTCTTATTAAGTTCTCTTTAAGTGGAAAAGTCTCAGAATATTTTACACACACACACAAACACACACACACACACACACACACAATCTCCCGTGCCATCCCATACCACATCCACCTCATATGCATTCCCATCCCATCCCATACATACATTCTCACATTCATCATATCTCCAACATTACTATTCTTCCACACCACTCCTTTACACAACCCACACACATCCCATACCCCTTTACACCCTCCTCATACCCATCACTCCACTCCACACCGATCTCTCTCCCACTCCTTACCCACATAACACACCACATTTTTTTCTTCTACTCCTGAGAGTAAGACTGCTCATGGCTGGGGCAGTGATGGCACATGCCTTTAATCCCAGAATTTGGTAGGCAGGAGCAGGTGAATCTGAGTTCCAGGCCAGCCTGGTTTACAGAGGAAGTTCCAGGACATACAAGGCTACTCAGAGAAATTCTGCCTCAGGCCACTGCCCCTAAAAGACTGCTCACATGTTTTTCACAGCCAACCCCTAATTACTCTGTCACTAGAACATAAGAATGTAAATGGTATGTGCTTCACTAATAATTTCCCAATAGCGATGAACAAATTATTAGAAATCTTTTAAGACATGCTTTTCTTTTTGGATACTGGCTGGTTCTGCCCCCCCCCCCCCAGAGTATCTAAAATGTGGTTAACCCAGGTGATAAATTTTGGAAAAAAAATCCTAAAGTAAATATCAGCATTAGTAATGAAATTGTGATGGATAAGGTCCCTGACTCAGAGCACACATGTACTCAGATGACATTCTCATGCTGACATTGTTCTTTGTCAGATACTTGTTCACTGCATGACAAGGGACAAGGTCCCATTTCTCTGTAGCCTGAGACTTAATGTTGACAATTATCAGGCAAAGGCATGCCTGATTTCAACATTAGGAAGCTATGCCCTGAAAGGTGTTCTAGACACTGTGCAATGCTGTTCATCTCCTAAGTCAAGAGAAAGCAAGGTTTTGTATTTTAAATCCTAGGTAATTAAATTGGACAGCTCCTGGTATTAATATTTGTGTTTATGGGATTTAGTCTTTTCCATTAAGAAGAACGTTGGATAATATTTCTAGAGCAATGGAATTAATTATGGAAAGTGCTTACTGATTCACCCTGCACACAAAATCCATTACGACAATAGGAGAAATATGGACTTTGGTCATTTCTTCCAGGTACCACATGTCACAGAACAGATAGGGGGAAAATATAGAATTTAATTTGATTCTTGGCACTACACATAAAAAAAATTTAATTGCAGTTGTCTCCTAGTGTATCCAAACCCATTTGTACTGTAATAGACAGTCTGTCTGTTTCTATCTCAAGCAATCTCATTCACAGGAGATAATCAGTTTTGCCAATTATAATTCACTCCCAATGTGACTCTTTTCCAATTCATATTCTAGGAAAGGAACTCAATGACAAGCTAGAAAGGTCACAATGGAAGGGGAGAAAAGGTCATCCTAAGATTTTAAACTGTGAATTTATATAGCTGAATGTGCACTCTCATAGTCCTCACACCTATATTATTTAATAACCCATAATAGAATTAACTTTAAACATTTAAATACATTCCCAAATAAAACAAATATATTAAAATATTAATTTAGTCTGAAATAAAATCTTTGTAATTAGGATGTATATACTCCCTCTGTCTGTCTGTCTGTCTGTCTCTCTTTGTCTGTCTATCTATCTATGTATATTTTGATTTTTCAAGACAGAGTTTCTCTGTATGGCTTTGGCTGTCTTGGAACTCACTCTGTAGATCAGGCTGGCCTAGAATTGACAGAGATTTGCCTGCCTGTTTTCTGAGTACTGGGATTAAAAGGGTGTGCCACAGCACCGGGACCTATGTCTAATTTTATTTGAACAGTAACACATTTATTATGTAAATTTGTTTATATAATTGTGTATGTGTATTTGTGTGCAGTATGTAGTAAAATGTTCAATTCTATTGGATTCTGAAAATTCAAGGAAGAAATCCTGGTGGATGAAGGCTAGTTGGAGCAATGCTTTTCATTTCTTTTTTATACATGTGAAGAAAATATACTACCACAAAATAATGTTCTTTGGAAATGATTTTAAATTGCAAGCACATGTGTGGTTAAACAATTTCTTATAAGCTAAATAGGCATGACTAATCCTGGCAGTTATTCAAATGGCACACAGAAACATTATGACTAAATTTTATTATAAAATTTAAATTTATCATGATAAATTTACCATTGCTTTCCTGAGAGCCTAACTTTCCATCATAGCCCCGTGCATAGCATCTCTCTGGGTGTGACTACATACATGTATTGACAAACATATACACAAGATTTCCCTTCAGGCTTCCATTTATTTTAAGTATTGAAAGTATCTTGGAATAATTTTAAAGCTTTAAAGACCCCCTGAGATAGATAATGATTAATTCTTTGCCTCTGTACTAATGACGTGAGTGACTTCACTTTTTTTGATAACTGCCTTTGGTTCATATGTTTATGTAGATGGTGTATAGATTGTGGATGTTGCATACTTATAAAGTCGTTAGAACTAAAGATTCCAAATGAAGTTAGAAGTGTACGGTCCTTTTAAGTCTTAATTCACAGATGGCTGTTTGATGATCTAAGTGAGGATGAGAAAGAAATCATAATTTGGCACAATATCACAACCAGGATTGCACTAATTTTGTAGGTTAGGAATACATAGAATTTAAGAATAAATGTAATTGCTGAAAAAAGTGGAGTAGCTTCTGTGCACTAAAAGTTTAAAGGAGTCACTGAGGCCTTCATGAGTAGGATAGAAACATGCACCAGGAAACATACTTCAGTGAACTTTAATAATAACCCAGATAGATGGCTAGTCTGAGCTCATGGGCTGTGAAGACTCCGAACAAAGCATTTATCTTCTTGTCCTCTAGATTAAATTACCCACTTCCCCTTGCAACCCTAAAATGCATCACTTTCCCCACATATTTGAACAGAAATAATTATAGACATCGTTATGAGAGACTTGATATGTTCACGACACACAGTCTAAAATAATGATAAATCATAGGTGCTAGACTCTGGCTATCACTGGGATAGTCCCAGATAGCCAGAAACACTGGTGAACGCCTTCCTTTTCCTTTGGTTTGGTAGGAAGGAAAAGGAAACCTGCATTCCAAATGCAAACCTGTGTCTGCTTTGTGGGTAAATGACAAAAATAATCAACAAACACGTGGTCAACAAACAATCAAAAGCTAAGAGCCATCTAACTCTATTTTCAGATGAAAGGAGCATATTGCTATATTTAAGGAAATAAGGATTATGGTAAATTGGTTATGGAACAGTGCTTTGTTAATCAATTTAAAGATCATTGGGCAAATGTCCTCTTTTTAGGTCCTCAGTAATAAAATGGGTCAGTACTTACTCCCAAAGAATACAGTGATGGCAAGTGAATTAGTCAGTGAGTAAGCCTTAACTTCAATGGGTATGTTTTTAGAAGTATCAAATCCCTAGGTATCAAATCAGTGTTGTTGCATTCAATGCCAGGTCAGAAGCCCCTCAGCCTTCCGTAGCAATCCACTTCACACAGTGGTTCCAGTAAAAAAGAGGCAAACATAGCTGTTTAGTAGCTGCCAAAACTGAGACTGGGCTAGGGAGAGGAGAGATGGACTGGCAGATTTGTGGAGTCTCGTCACGGGACAGGAGCAGGGTGGAAGAGCGGGTGTCCTCCACTGGGTCAGTGAATCTGCAACTTCACTACTGGAGTTGCATGCCTCTCTGCTCATGAGCCTTACTATAGCTTTTGAGGGTGGCAATGCCAGGTTGTTCTTTTTTATATCTCAAAGTTTTGCACAGTTCGTGGTAGCCATTAGACACCTACTCTGTATTTATAAAAGGCCCTGTCTCCTGTGGGGCTTCTTTCTCATTCTAACCACATGTTAGAAAAATTGGATAAGAACTTTTTTTTTTTAACTTAAATGACTTCTCTGTCTGTCTGTCTGTCTGTCTGTCTGTCTCTCTTTCTCTCTCTCTCTCTCTCTCTCTCTCTGTGTGTGTGTGTGTGTGTGTGTGTCTGTGTGTGTGTCTGTGTGTCTGTGTGTGCATGCGTCCAGCTAAGGTGGACCACTAGGGATCTGGTAACCTATCAGAGGGCTTGTCTCTTGAGAGGAATCATTCTTTCTCTCTCAGCCATCATTGTCTGCTTGTAGGTCTTTGTATGAATTTCTCAAAAACAAACAAATAATCAAACAAAAACCCTAAGCAACATCAACCAAAAGCAAAAGTTAAGTAACCTCCCCTGGTTGTGTTCTTTAAACTCATTCATACCTTGTTTCAAATTACTTTTATGATCTGCCAGAATGCCGGGACCTTACTATGGCACTGGTGGAGAGACTCCCTCCCAGGAAGGTTGAAGCTTTGGACTTTAGAGTAGCATTTAAAAGCCGGTAGTCCAAGCAAAATATATAGGGGAGAAGAGTTCCAGGAGCAATTCACAAAGGACCAGAGCTGTTATCAAGTATAGAGGTTTTACCTTTCAGTTCAATAGAGAAGGACCTGATAACACAGTCTTCCAAGAGTGCTCTCAGCAGCTTGGCCATGATGGTATTTAGACTTGTGCCCAAAGGTATCCAGCATATTTCAGAGGCTACCCTGCATGTTACCTGGATTTTGTCATACCCAGTGCTTGCTTCTCCTTCCTTGGGGGAGGAAGGGAGGGAAGAAGAAATGAAGGTACAAGAACACATCCTTCAACTCCCTTCTTCCCTCTTGATGAGGTTTCAATGTTGCATTCATGGGTCACCACTCTAGGGGCATATCACATGGTGTCCTCTGTTCTTCCTCTCCACCATCCCACAGTCAATATTTAGAGGATTGCTCATTGCTGGTTAGGATGTGGGGCCTTGGCTGAACTACAGAGAATATGCCCTGATGCCTGGTGCTCTTTTTTCCAAGCTTTAAACACAAGTTTTGCACTCAGCAGTCTACCATGGGGACGGGTAATACACCTACCCGCCTTCTTCTGAATATTTATGCCCAAATGCCAGGATGTCAGATGCCCGTCCACTCCCATCACAGACCACGACTGGTACAGGAGGGGTGTCTCGAAGATACTCCAGCACAATGGAGATCACGTTGGGTCCACCTTCCACTATGAGTGCCACCACCGGAACCCCTTGGCCGATTCCTGCATTAAAAAAGGAAAAGAAAAGGAAAAAAGGAGAAAAAAACACAAAGCCAGCAAACCAAATAAACAGAAAGAGAAAAAAAAGCACAAACTAAAATTACTGAGCACGGGGGAGGTAATGAGATACGAGAGGATAAAACACTGAGTGACATTTGTAGAAAACTTATTAGTAAGACCCCCCCTCCCGAAAGTCCACATGACCATGCCCTATCCCCACAGCTCCCAACAGGGATGTTACACCACTTCACACCTGACAACCCAGGATACTTGAGCAGGGACATGGATAACGGAGAAAGACTGGGCCTTTAGTCAAAATGTTGGAAGCCACATTTTGATTGTAAGAAGCATCTTATCTACCTAGTAGTAAAGTTTTCTGTGCAAAAAAAAAAAAAGGAAGCTAAAAATTCCAGCTTCCTTGTTACCACAGAAATATCTAAATAGCTTTTTTCATAAAAAAAAAAAAAAGTCAGTAGGGGCTTGTTATATTCACTACTGGCTGCAATATGGGTCTATGTGTTCTAACCATTAGCTGTTGGCTGAACAGCAGTTCCCAGCAGCACCAGCATTATAAAAAGACACTTTGGACACATAGTTTTCTGCATAGTTGAATCTTGCAGTTGAGTAAAGTATCATGTGCATAATGATGCTCAATATACATCAGTTGCATTCAGTTGTATTAAGGGGATTCAGAGGTATTTTCCAATACATTGAGGCTATTTATTTCAAGCCACAAGACACTGATTTTCTGTAATAATTTCTGTAATATCATCATTATATTCACGATTCAATCTAACATGTGAAAGAGAAGTATTGTAAACCATTGTCCATGAGAAAAACAATGATCCCCAGATTCAATTTATTTTAAAGTGACATTTTAAGTATCATTAGTGTCATTAACTTTTTTTGTTCAATTTGGTATCACACTGAACAACATAAAAATGAGTTGGTTTTATGATGGGCATAAAAGTGTTCTTATAAAAGACATTGTTGAAATTTTGTGCCACCTCTGTAGATATAAATTTATATAAAACAAAACAAAAATAAGACCAAAACTTTGGTGATCTGAGTTTCCTGTGTGTCCTTTGGCTGTCATTGTATCTTGTGTTGGGAAACTGCTTCCCAGTGACAAGTACTTGCTCAATTGGTAGGAGATTTTACTTGACTTATATGACTTGTTTCCCTTCTAAAATGGGAGTGCATCAGTCTCATAGAGTCTTATCAACTCTGTGTTACAGAAGACAGGTTTGTTTGTATTTTGATTTTAATCTTAAAGGAAAGGTTCAAAATGGTGGTCGAACATGAATAGGTATTGTTTTAAATCTCCATCAAAAACACGTAGAGAAAAGAATGACTGTTGGTCAAGATAGGAGGCTGTGAGTTCTTTGTGTTTTCTCATGAGAACTGGTTGAGAGATGAAGCCTGGGTCCCCCTAGTTTTCAGTAGATGGGAAGAAGCTGAGGACTATTCTTGAAAATCTAAGGTGGGAACAATGAACCATTCCAGGGCTCTCTTTTCCAGGAGCCCCTTCTAACCCTGACACCAGATTTCTTAAGAAGTCCGTTTGGGTATCCATGTAGGAAGAGCCTTTCCAGTGTTGCCTACTGTGACTATTTAGCAAGATCTTGCAAGATATTTAGGAGAGAAAAGATGAACTGGAAGACTTTTAGCAGCACATTTCTTTTAGGGGAGAATTTGCTGCCATAAAAACACGATATGGGGGATTGATATACTAATGTGCATTAGAGACAGAGCCTCTTTTGTAGAGGATAGACCTAGACGAATTCTAGTTTGGGGATGCAGCCTAGTAGTATAGCACTTGCCTAACATCTACAAGGCTCTGGGTTCAACCCCAAATATGGATAGAAAAATAACTCATGGAAATTTTAAAATTCTCACTCTTGAGAAAAGTTCCTGTTAGTGTGATGTCAACTCAAAGTAAAAGGCCAGGTGAACTTTCTTTTAAGGTCCACTCTGTGTCATCATCAATGGACAAGTTCTAGACTGAGCTTCTAGAATGTTCCAGGGTTTTAAGGCCTAGTGGAAAGCAGGCAGGAAAACTGTGATCACTCTTCTAGAAGGATAGTTAGTTACAAGGGATCAGTTTTTATGTACTAATTTGAGTGTGGCAAATGTCAAGTATTCCCTGAAAACATATTTGTCAGTATATCAATGTTATCTCTAGAAATACATAAGTATGTTCAGGATGGTAAGATTTCTAATGTTTGGAATAAAATTGATAATTGAATAATTCAATTAAGTTCAGTGCTAAAAATTTGGACAGAGCAAAATATTATCCCTCATTTCATAATATATGTATATATATATATGTGTGTGTGTGTGTGTGTGTGTGTGTGTGTGTATGTGTGTATTCCCCATTCTCTTTCCTTTGGTGAAAAAACATGAAGTTTGTCCAGTGGTTAAAAAAATACTTAATACTTAAAATAAAAGCATCTTGAGTTTCTTACGGCAGAGATCCTTGTTATGCTTAGGAATAGTACACTCAACACAAATAGAATTTGCCAGGATCTGACAACATTAAGCTTTTCCTCTTGGTACCTACACATGCACATTGGCTTTGGATCTGAGAAGAAGAAAGTATATTAAATAAAAAGTGATTAGCTAAGCAACAAGTGTTAGTCTGTTGGTGGAGGAAGCTTTATAGAATACTGGTGTGAATGTGGTGAAGGTGAGAAACCCTTGCCCTACAGAAAGAACTGCAGGTCTGGACAGACACAAGGATGTTTCTAGACAACTTCCTGGGTTCATAGATCCCAGAAGCTCATCAATGAATATGTACATAATGGACCTTATTCAAACACATTTAAACATTCATGCATTAGTTTGTTATTTTGTGATCCTCACTGAGATAAATTATCTCTTATATTGGTTGGACAGAGCTTGCCTGGTAAAACACTGTAGAATAGAGCCTTTCTCTCATTCCATATGCTTTTTGTCTCATTTTTTAATTTTCCTACCCACACTTTATTTTCTAAACCACACTTTGGACATAGCATATTTAGGAAAATCCCTAAAAAATACTAACAAACTGAAATTTGTAGGATGTTGCCACAGAGGATGAAATAAATTTTACAAGTCAAGCATGGTGCATTTGAAACACAAATGAAACATTTTGGGAATGTCTTTTATGTGTAGCTAGTCTAGATTTGCTTTCTGCTTTATGCCCATCAGACATTAATTTAAGTGCCCTTAAAGATCTTTACAAAGCTGTGTCTTGCTCAGCTGAAATTGTTGGCTGTTTGCCTCCCAATCCCTCTCCCAAAAGTTACTCAGATTTACACTGGGAAAAAATTAAACTATCATTTAGAAAAATGTTTACGTAGATTACTGAGGATCTCTGGATAATTCCCATTTTGGTTTGGGGAGAAAGTAGGTTATTTCCTTGGCTGATTGCTGTCATTTAAAATTTTTGTCTGTAGACTTACAGTTGTCCTTAGGAGATTTCTATTAGAATGCAAGTTGCTTTAAGCATCCTTGTCACATACTTCAACTTTAGCATTTTGTCATACCCAACAAAAATATGATCTCAGGAAATGGACATGAGTTCAGAAGTGTCCAGTTGACCTGCATTCTCTAATTCCATTCAAAACCCTAATTCTCTCTTCACAGGATAACATATTTGATTTTTGTCTCATTTTTTTTTTTCTGACTGGTATGCAATTTAGAAATCAGTTCTTACTCCTATTCATAAAACATCTAAATTGAGGTAGATAATGATTGAGCTGAATTGGGCATTGGACAGGAGATGGGCGGCAAGAACAGAAGACTTAAAGTTGCAAGTCATTAAAGATTATTTTTTGATTTTGTTTCTATGGTCAAGTCTTGCCTGCCTAAAGGTATGTGTATCTGGTTTCTGCAGAGGCTCCTCTGGAACTGGAGTTACAGATGCTTGCGAATGGTCATTTGTGTGCGGGAAACTAAACTTGGGTCCTCAGGAAGAGTAGCCAGATGATCTGAACGGCTTAGCCATCCTTCCTGCCTTTTTGCATTTTTCTTTTTCTCTCCTTCTATCCCCCTCTCCACCCCTCTGACACGAATCTATAATCTATAATCACTTCAGGTCATCATAAAAAGCATTTGGTGTGTTGTACAAAAATGGCTGGATCACTAAGAAGAATTCGTTCATGCTAACACTTTGGTTCCACATCAAGACTATCAGTATTTAAAGTACTTATGAGTCTACTGAAAGGTAGTTCATATTTACATGAAGGTAGAACATATAAGATTGATCTTGACCTAATTCTGAGTGACTACAGGCCAAGCTTATGATATACAGCCTGTGTCATTCATAAAGGAGGCTCCTGCTCCCTGTATAAGATGACTTTCTAAAGACAGTATCCAGTTCAAGGACCAAGTTTGTCACTGGTGGTGATAATATGAACACAGTTAATTTTTGGCTCTATCAGTTCTGGGAGTATATAATTCCTAGTGTCTTAAAAATTTGCTTGGAGCAAGAATTGATATGTTTTGAAATACTGCATATCGTCTGAACTTATCAATATGTTTTATGTTGCACAGATTTATATTTGCATAAATAAAATTACAATTAAAAAGCTTTGTGGGAGATTGTGTTGTTTCATTATAAATAGTTGTCCCACCCACTGGTTTAATAAGAAGCGCTGATTGGCCAAAGGCAGGCAGGAAGTGTGGGTGGGGCTACCAGACTAAGAAAAACTCTGAGAATAGGAAGCACAGAGCAGAATGCCAGAGAGAAGCCAGAAGAAGCTGAGGACAACTATGCTGCTCTAAGGAAAGGTACCAAGCTGCATGGCTGAACAGGATAAGAGTCATGGGTTAGATTAAGGGTAAAGAGTTAGCAAGTGATATGTCTGGGCCTTAGGCCGACCAGCCTAAAACTATAGTAAGTCTCTGCATGTCTCTGCGGGTCTGTGTGTCTGCAGGTCTAAACCTTGAGGTTAGGCCTGAAAGTCTGGACCAGAAACCTCTTACTACAAGGCTTCATTCACCCACTAATTCAAATACCCTTTAATTCAGCAATAGTAAGTAATAGTAAGCCTTAATAGTAAGCCTCTGCATGTTTCTGCGGGTCTGTGGGTCTGTGGGTCTAAACCTTGAGGTTAGGCCTGAAAGTCCGGGCCAGAAACCTCTTACTACAAATGGCAACCCAACGTGGGTCAAATATACCCACATAAAGGCATAGAAATCTTAAAAAATGGTCTAGAGCCCAAAGCAGCTTCTGAGTTGTGTTTCTCACGGGAGCCGTGGTACAGAGACACGCTGGTGAAGCCTGTGGATTAGGGCTACAATGGCGGGCTTTTGGAGTGCAGTTTAAGGTGTAAAATGGCTTGTTCCTGAAGTCTCACAGGAGCCTCAATAGAAGCAAAAAGTTGTAAATGATGTATTTAAGGTTTCTGTTCATAAGGACAAAAAGGGAACAAAATCAAAGATGGCTTCTTAGTGTTGATGTTTTCTTGGATCAGCTCTGTTTGCTGGAGGCAATCAGAGGCTTGGCTTTTTTTAAGAGAACCTTCCTGATTCAGCCTTGAGGCAAAACACTTGTGAGTTTTTTACTTGTGAGTTTTAGGCCCTGCTGCCTAATACTTAAATAGAGTTAATGAGCAGCAGATGGCAAAGCTTTACTTGGTAATTATATGGACCCTAAAATTCCCCAGAGTACCTGGGCTAAAAAGATAAATTCTATAAAATTAGACTAGGAGCTGGGTGGATCCATCCACCCATCCTACCAACCTTGAATCTTGGCAGATTAAAGGTTCATAAACAGAAAGAAATAGAAGAATCTGGGTGTGGAGTCAATACCCTAACCAAGCAAAGGTATTGTCAGGGACAGACAAAGTTAAGAAATAAATATACAGTAAAGACAGTTTTTTGTAAAATGTCTAAGTGGTTTAGAGTGTGTTGAAAATATAGATACATAGGCACAGAGAAAGAAAAGAAAAGGTAGAGAAAGCTATTAAAAAAGGAATAGAATAAATAAATAAATAAATAAATAAATAAATGAATAAATAAATAAGCCACATAAAGATGGAAAAAACAAAGAATGTCTGGATACTATATGTTATTGTCTTATCTTTAAGCCTCTTGACTGAAAATGACTTAGTAAAATCTGCTAAAAGACAGTTGACTATAAATGCTGTTGGAGCAATTCAACCTATATATTTTATAAATGAGTTTACTTTAAAATTGAAATGCAAGGATAGGCTACTTTGGAGAAGAGGTTTTCTTTTTATTTTTCCAGAAAATGAGAAACTGTGGATTTATTTCTGGATAAAGAACATAAAGTTTGATAGAGGAAGACCCCCTGAAAAATCTCCAATGGAAATGGATGGCCCAGATGATTCGACATTTCAGAGCACCTCTGTTGAAATTTCCAAAGCTCTGTATCCAGAAGAATTTCAAGGAGACTGGCTTTGATGACCCAGCCTTACAGATTACTCCACTAAAGACTTGTCCATAATCCTACATTTTTCTTTGGATTCCCATGGGATTTCCAGCATCCCCATTCAGCAGGAAGTAGCCTAGAGAAGATGCCCACATTCCCAAAACATGGATTATGGATGTTTGTGTTTATTTACAGTGTTGTTTATAAGTTGTTATAGATAAGGGGGGAAAGAATATTAGATTTGGAGTTCTTTTTGTTTTAAGAGAAAAGGGGATATGTGGGAGATTGTGTTGTTCCATTGCAAATAATTGTCCCACCCACTGGTTTAATAAAAAGCGCTGATTGGCCAAAGGCAGGCAGGAAGTGTGGGCGGGGCTACCAGACTAAGAAAACTCTGAGAACAGGAAGCACAGAGCAGAATGCCAGAGAGAAGCCAGAAGAAGCAGAGGACAACTATGCTGCTCTAAGAAAAGGTACCAAGCTGCATGGCTGAAAAGGATAAGAGACGTGGGTTAGATTAAGGGTAGAGAGTTAGCAAGTTATATGCCTGGGCCTTAGGCCGACCAGCCTAAAACTATAGTAAGCCTCTGCATGTCTCTGCGGGTCTGTGTGTCTGCAGGTCTAAACCTTGAGGTTAGGCCTGAAAGTCCGGGCCAGAAACCTCTTACTACAAAGCTTCATTCACCCACTAATTCAAATACCCTTTAACTCAGCAGTTGATTCTGTTGATTAAAAACATGGTCACCATCTTTTATACTTAAATTAGATGAGTGTCCTGCAGGATCATGAACCCCCCTAAATTATCGTGCTTTTCAAATAGAATCTCCTTCACCTTTGAGAGGCACTCACAGTTACTGTAGCAATAGAACCTATTGTTGCAATGGTGTTCCTTGGTCCCGGGCAGCCAGAGGCCCAGACCCACAGACCTGCCGCACCAGACCCCTTAGCTGCCAGCTGCTGCTGCTCAGGCCCCAGAAATGAGTCAGATGCTTATATTAACGTCATGCTGTTTGGCTATGGCTGAGGCACATCTTAAATCAACTCATTTCTATCTGCCACATGGCCAGTGGCTCACCTGTGTTCCTTACATGTTGCTCCTTGGGCAGCTTGCTCCATCTGTGCCTGACTCCACCCTTTCTTTCCTGTCTATTCCGATTCCTCTGCCTACTTTTTCTACGGTGCCTGTCAAGGGCCAAAACAGCTCCTTTATTTAAAGATTGAGATTCACAGCATACAGAAAGGCATTTCCACATCAACCTATCCAGTACCATAGCTCTTTTTATCTTAGACTCTCAATACCTTTAACCAGATATGACATGTCTTCTATGGTTTGCCATGTGTGAAATGGATGTAATAAAAATAAGCAAAATTGTAATCAGGGACAGTGAGATGGAACAGTGGGTACATTTGATTTCAGAAACCCACATGGAGGAAGGAGAGAACTAAATCCCAATAGCTGTCCGCTGACCTCTACATGTATGTTATGGTGCATGCAACACACACCCCCCCACACACACCACACACACAGCTGTTGATTGGTTGTGTCTAACTGACAAAAATACATTATCTTTCTTTTAAGGTATTTTTTTTAAAAGTTTCTCTCTCATAGGTAGATAAATATTCAGTTATAATTATGGAAATATTATATATATAGATTCTGCTACAGTAAATTTTTCTCCAAAATAAAACATTAGGAATCTCTGAAGTACTTCAAAGAAGAGTGAGCCCAGAAAATATTGAGGAATATCATAAGAAAAAAATGCATCTTGTTTTTAAGGAGTGTCTCTTAGGTCCTCTGTGGAAGCAGAGATTTCAGCTATTTCCTTGGTTTTTGGAAGTAGTATGTGAAGTCCATTCAAGATAGTGTTTATACTATTGCAATGTATAATTGCTTCACTTGGGAGGGTGTAATATGGTCAAGTATATTTAGTGAAATGTGATCTCAGCTGATGAATTAAAAAAACAATATAGATCAATCCTGCCTATGTTCTGTCATTACAACACATTTTTCTTAAAAAAAAAATCCTACAGTAAAATTGATGTGTAGGTGTTTGTATAAATATAAAATGCCACATACACCAATGATCAGTTAAAATAAAACCACATGTGACAAGATGTTTCACTAGTAAATATTTATGGGTTTTTTAGTAGAAGGAAACTTCTTGAAAGAGGACCAGGTTCTGCCATTGAGGTTGGGACTATCCAGAACCATCATGACTAAGTAAGGATAAAAATGGCATGACTGTTCTTTTCTGTCATTGCTGGACTCTAAGAATCTCTGTGTTCAATTTTAACTTAAAAGGAATCCCTCCATAGACAATTTCTCCTTAAAGTTGCAATCAACCCACCAGAATAAATATCTCATGTATTTTATCCTGAATGTGACATCTTAGATTTGGTCAGAGATAAGGGCTGTGAAAATGCCAAAGATAGAGGTCTTGGATAGATGCCTTTCCCAGACAGTGATTAAAAACAATAAACCAGCAACTAGCAAAGCATAGCATTTCTTATCCTTCAGATGGAGGCTATAAAATCTATTAATATGGCGAATTCAGTTTTCTATTTGTTTTCCTACCGCTGCGAAGACCTATTTTGGGTATTATTATGCTTCAAATATTTGCATAGCAATCCTATCCTAGCCCCTACTGGGTGACATTTATTTAGGTATGGTCTTCTTATTCTGTTGTTTATATATAGCAATGAGAGGCCAAAGGGTAGAATGGTGGAGAGATTTGAAAAGTAGATGGATGAGAAATCTGGCCAGCCAGATTAGGTTCTGTGGAGGGGTCCAATGCAAATATTCATCTCCTTATATAGGAAACTACTGTGTATATAGCGCTGCAGAGAGGCCTTGTTTGACTTCCTTTAAGATGAGTTGGAGACTAGACCTGCATTAGGTCGGGTCTACCATCCAGTTATTAGTGTGCCTGAGGCAAATGACTGGCAGGTGGGCTGTGAAAGCATGCGTATAAAGGGAGTGAAGCCTTAATTAATAGTGGCTCTGATGGATTCAGAGGCATCATGGAGAGGAGAGATCACATGGCCCAAGAGAAACAGAGGGGGGAAAGGTGGGTATATGACGAAGAAGGATTCCAGGAGAGTGGGAAATAGGTTGCCAACACTTCCTATAGACATATCTCCTTCTCTTCATACTGTTGTTGCTACAAAATTTCACTCTGAAGAGTCTTGGAGGCAGGGACCTTTCTAAGCATAGAAACCTAAAAAGAAGAATATACTTGAAATTTATTTTCATAAAGAGGAATCTGGGGTAGAATTGTGGGATTTTTCTTTGAGGTGTAATTGTAAGAAAAATATAGATGTCAATGATGGGTGTGCAGCTCTTGTCTCTGCTGTAGCAAGTCAGGGGACTTCATGTTGGGGCATAAGTGATGATTAGGTGAGAAGCCCAGGTAATGGTCATAGTTTGCCAATGGACTCCTCTCACTGAGGAAGAGGAGTCACCCCTGTGCACCCTGAGACTGGAGAGGAGAGGAGGATTCAATCCCATCTCTCCACAGTAGTCTTAGAGCAGCACCTGTGGTAGGCTACGCCTATGGATAGGATCCCCTCTCCTCTTTTGATAGCCTTACTGATTCCTTAGAGAGCAGGCCCTATATCTGAACCCCATCATAATATGCTGCTTGCTCCTTGACTAGCAAAGACTCTCCAGGACTTGGTCTTACTTTGACTTCATTGGCTTTCCTGGGAGGATGTTGCTTCACATATGTTCCATTTTTCTTTCATACCCTGGAAGTCTCTCAATTGACTTTCTCTGGGAGGACTCTTTTTCTTAGTCTCGGGGTGGGGGTGGGGGTGGGGCTCTGACCATAGCAGAATCTGTTACTTCCTGATGTGGGAATGTCTTTCTGTATGCTGTGAATATCAGTCTTTAAATAAAGGAGCTGTTTTGGCCCATGACAGGCACCATAGGAAAAGTAGGAGGGGAAATCACAGCATAGGTAGGAGAAGCAGGGTGGAGTCAGGCAGACCAAGCCTGAAGCCCAAAGGAGCAACATGTAAGGACACAGGTGAGCCACGGGCCACGTGGCAGACAGATTAATGGAAATGGGTTGAGTTAAGATGAAGGAGCAAGCTAGCAATGTGCCTTGAGCCATGGGCCAAACAGCATGATGTTAATATAAGTGTCTGAGTCATTTTGGGGGCCTAAGCAGTGGCGGGCGGCTACGGGGTCTGGGACTGCAGGTCTGTGGGTCTGGACCTCTGGCTGCCCAGGGCCAGGAAACCTTATTGTAGCAACCTCCTTGTTCTCAGTTCCATGATGGAAAGTCTTACCCTTTATCCATCTTGGGCTTCCCATACATTCCATTTCCTTTCACTGGCTCTCAGATAGTATGCCTAGTATCTATCCTTGCTCTGATTTCCACCAATAGACACTCTGTCAGCATGGCTAGACTTCACATAGGATATTAGCTTGACCTAATTGTCTTAGAGGGTGAAAAAGGCAACTTGATGGACATAGATATGCTAAACATATATTTCACTATTTTGTACAGTATGTAGCACACCGAGTGTCATTTATGAGATCATTACACTGAAAAAGTAGTTATTATTCATAAAGCACAGAGTAGAGCTTGGCACTCACTAAGAGTGGGAAACACACCTCTCTGAAGTGTGCCTAATTTCCTTTACAGGCCAACAATATATTAAAGCCATATGCATTTATGCTGTGTCCAAAACCAAAAACCTCCTTGTTTGAGGTAGATTGTATTTTTAAATTAAATTAATTATTTTCCTAGTTCTCAAATTATTCTTCATAATGCCTCAGTCAGTTTATTAAGTCTTTTGAGTGTGTCGCAAAAAAAAAGATGTAAATCCTAAATAATAAAACCAGTAAACCAAATCCAAATATTTTATATGCTTTCAAACTCACTTAGCTTTTGACTTAATGGGAAGTTATTCCCTTATGGCCACACTGGTTTGATTGAAATATTCAGCTATTAATGTCCATAGACTCCTAGGCCATTCAAGTGGCATTGGTATGAATAATTTCAATAGAAAGGGACATTTAGTCCCATGGGCTATAAAGTGGATATTACTTTCCAAAAAGGAAAAACCAACATTATTTTCTTTGGAGTCATTGTTTGAAGACTGAATGTTTTAATGTAATTGATCTAAGTTGACAAGAAAACTCATCCAAACAATGCTATAATCTTTGTCTCTGCACTGTACAAAACCCACATCAAAAGGCTGACCTTGCCTTCTCAAATGTGGGGTAACTGGAGAAGTTCAAAATTGTTTTACTTTAATATATTTTGCCAATGCTTTTACAGATGTTCCAGGCTCCAAATACACAGTCCACGCAAGTGTCTGTGCTTTGGGGCAAAATGAATAAAGAACAGAGCTGTTAAGGCAACTGAGTTGTAAACCCAGGGAAGGACCTGGCTTATGATACAAGGGAGAGCTGATGGAGAGGTGGGGGGATGTTACTGCCAAGGTGTATTAGCTGGTCACCTCCCCCCCCCCTCTCACATACACACACACACACACACACACACACACACACACACACACACACACACACACACCTGTTAAGTAAGAATGCAATTATTTCTGAGAGTTCTTCCTTCAAAGAAGGCTTTCTTCAACCACACCTGCTTCTATGAGAAATTTATCTCTCTGTTTCCAGGTTCAAAGATAAGTTCTTAAGTTTATCCTCCTTCACCACTAGGCAGAATTAAACATTTTGCTGTGTTCTTTTATAATCTAAAAAAGAAGCCTCTTTCATGACTATGCCCTATAGATGTTAATCAGCCATAGCAATCTAAAGAGGAAGGCTCCCATACCCCTTCTGTGTCTTGGTTATATATTCCAGCATCCCTTTTCCCTAACTGGAAGGTTTATGTTAGTAATTCAAGCATGTCACACAGTGTTCTTCGTGTAGTAGTTGACCACTAAAATTTGGGACACAGAAGAACAGGAAGGCAGGGTGTTTTTTCCCCTTCTGCTCCAGTTCTGTCCTGGTGATTGTAATGACAGTGTACTTCCTCTCTCAGAAAAATTTAAATATTTTACAACACGAGTAATTTGTCCTCAATTAACTGAGACATGATTTCCATTGCTCCCAAATCTGAAATGCCAATGTCCCATATTTATGTTCACTTGTTCTCCTATGAATTATTAAAGGCCCTTTTGGTAACTTCCAGGACTTTGTATGAGTCTTTATGTAACAGCTAGCCATATTCATAACTATATTTTTTTCTTTGAAAATCTAGTGGGCTTCCCCTGCTAATAGGAAAGAGCTGAAATCCTTCTGTGTGATGTATCAGGTCCCTCATTTTAGACTCCGCTCACAGCTCCATCTTCCTCTGTCTGAGTTTTTCTCACACAGCAGCCTCAGAGACATCCATGTAGAATTCTTCTTAAGCTTCTCTTTTAGCCATCCTAGACTTCAGAGAGGAACGTCTCTCCCCACAACTGTCTATTGTAACAAAGCAGTTCCATGAACTTTTGTCTATCCCTGGTAAATTTAAAAAGAATATTTGAGCTTGAGCAGCCAAGCCCAATACCTTTTCCTCCCTCTTGCCTTCATGGAAGAAAGGTGAGATAGGTGGTCCTCCAGAGGCCCTGCCCAGGAGGTGGGTATGAAGATCAGGGTACAGCATAATGTAGGAGTCTGCTTAACTCTGGGACTCCTAAAGCCATGTTCTTTTACATTTCCCTATAAGCAATACACATGGTATTTTGGGTTCTTTACCCTAATTACTTTCATTTCTTAATATTGTTTGGAACTTGCATAAAGAAGGGCACTTTACTATTTATTTTGTCCCTCTGACACCCCCCCCACTCCAATTCAATTGTCACAGTCTGGTTCAAATGTTTTCAGTTCTTAAGCCCTACCCAACCCCCTCAGGCAGTATTAATTTTCTGTGCCCTTGTGGTCTCATTGCTCATTTAAAAAAATGTCTTTGGGCAGTCACTCTGCTGCCTTGGTTTAATGAAAGTTTCTCCCTTCCCTCTACACTGTAAGCTCCTTGACAATGATTCTCCATTCATCTTAACATACTGGCTCCCAAATGTTTCATACTCAGAAAGTAGTTCAAGCAAATGCTTGTCATCTAAAACAAAAATAAAATGCACAACACCTTGGGACAGTAGAGCTGAAAGGACAGGAACACATTGAGAGTTGCAAAGTGTCTATCACACCCCAACACTACTGAGGCATCTTGCTGAAAGTACAGATGACATACCATTTAGGTGAGTATAGCATCCTATCCCAGATCTTTACTACAGGGTTTCAGTAGTGGTCAGAGACCACTGGCTAGGTCTTCTACTGTAGCTGTCCATCTGGATGACATGGGGGAACTCTCTGGTGTTTAGAGATGGAATACTATCTGTACTTTAAAACGGAGGCTGTGCTCTTTCTCGGGATTAGACCCAGCTACATGGACATAGAATCTCAGCCACTAGAGGGAGAGACACAAGCAAAAGTTTACATTCTTCTCTTTGCTAGAAGGATGGTTATAAAGCTATTACTCTCTATGATTGAAAGGAATAGAGGCCATGTGACTGAAATTGAAACCAAAATTTCTCCCTCCTGAGCTGAGTGGTATGTTTTAGCGGTGAGCTAGTAATGACCTTCACCAGCAAGATGTCACAGCAACTAAAATAGCAACTGTCCTTGTTAGACACAGGACCAAGGAAAGGCATTGGTTATCTTGGATCAATTATATTTTGGGTCATTTTGCATCCTCAATTGTGGATCTAATTTTGGACCAAAACCACAAAATTAGATAATTGTCTTTATCTGATTATCTGTTCACGTATAAGTTATATTCAGTCTGCTCAATCTTTTATGAATCTTCAGGAAAAACTATGAGACAATATTACAGAAAACTGGCTTTCTGGTTTCATACTTCCATGTCCAGAGATTCCATTCCCATTACCGTAGCATACCCACCCCAGATCATCCTGTTTGCTTGCCGAGGATAAATTCTTACTGTGTAGCTAAGAAGCTAAGAATGGCTTCAGGTTCATGACTTTTCTTGCCTCAGGCTCCTGTGTCTGGCATTACAGGAGTGCCTGGCTTCGTGGTCTTCTTCTTGACTGGGGAGGGATACTTTCTGAGGGTATTTTAATGAGAGTTTTCAGCTCTTGCCTCAGGGGATGAATGCCAGTCAGCTACCGAGGTCAAGGTGAGTGGTGGCGTTCTTGACTGGCAGGGTATGTAAGAACTGGCCCCCTTATCTCCAGCAGTATTATCATCAGTGAGAACCACATTTTGCTCCCCATCAGCCTGGCTCCATAGGGTTATTGTCAAGAGCTGGGTGCATTGCGTTGGCCTTTCAGCTCTAATCCTGTAAGCTGAGATGCTACCATTTCAGCTCCAGAATCCACTTTGCAGGGACACTGAAACAATCTGAGTCCCCGGTTCCACTTTGGGAATTAAATCTACTGTTAATTGAAAAAAAAATACAATTTTGCTTGCATGATACTTGTTTTTCTTGATGGCATCATAGCTTTTTATAAGCAAATCATGCTAATAAGCTTTTTAAAGAAGGTAGTCACAAACAAGGCTGCTCATTTTAGTCCCAGCAGAATCACTGCAGGGGCCATTGCTTGACAGCTCAGCCTGGCCCCTCCCTGGGAGTTTCCAGTCAGTGAGAATTTATGTTTCAGGGTAGTTTCCAGGCAATGTTGCAGCTCTTCTGGGGACTACACTTTTGAGAGCCAGTGGCTTAGCCTAAGCTTCAAGGGGAGGGAGCAAAACAAAACAACTAACATCTAAAATGTGCTCCACTCAAGCAAATAAAAAAACGGGTCATGGGGTGAGACGGGAAACCATCCACACTGTTCCTAGGAGTCTACTTTAAAGCCTGACCTGCTAGCAAACTTCTTCCTTCAAGAGCCAGATAAGCAAGCATTTTCAACTGTGCAGGCCAGATGAACTCTGCTAAAGGACACCATTTTTTGGTTGGGACACAAAACCATCCAGAGATACTTTATTTACAACAGCTGCAGGTTACAGTTTGCCCACCTTTGGGCTTAGATAATGTGCTAAAGAAATTCATAGAAAAAATATCTGTTAGTTTTTCACTTGTCCTAGTGTGCAATAGAAAGTGACTAAGTTGGAAACATGGATGTGTAGGCCCAGCGTTGATGCACCTTTCATTCTATCAGTGGCATACGGCTTTCATCCGCAGACGAACTCCAGCAATTCAGCCCCTAGACCTGGCTACGTGGGACTGTATCCTTTCCTTCACCCCGATAGAAGTTTCACTGTGCTAGTGAAATTTCTCATGTATATTTGCATTTTCTCCTTGGTGGTTTGTTTATAAGTAAAGGATGTACTTCCTGCTATATTTTTTATTATTTAGGAGAGTTTATAGAGTTCTGAATTAAATTTTGTTTTTCATTTATTTTTCTTCTCCTCATTTCACAAAAAGCCATTTGGGTACATTTCTTCCCACTTCATGACAGGTTTGTGTTGTTTTCCAGAGCTGCTAAAAGCAAAATTACTCAAAGATAAACTTTCTAGATGGCTTTTTCGTAAAAACCAAACTCAGGCCTTAAAGGAGCTAAGAGAAAGGGGGAGGAGTGTCTTTGAAGGAGACAGTGTGACCAGCTGTTGTATAAAGGAAGTGTTTAACACTGGCACGAGGATGAAAGGTTGAACTCCATGACCCAGTAGCCGGTACTACTTCTTACTTGGCCATGAGCCCTCTGAGCCAAGGCCATCATGCTGAAGGAAATGCATTCTTAGCTTGGCTTCAGACAGGTCACCACCCTGGATTGCTCTCATCTCACTACCTGCTCTCCAGCCCCATCTTCTGTGCTAATTCCTTTTACCTATTTGATCTTTTACCTATTTGATGTTAGGGTTGTCCTAAGACACATTTTATTACTGTTATTATCATTTTCTTCTCATTTCTAATTTTTAAAATCAACTTCCACAGCCTCTTCATGTGTTCCCAGCTCTTTATATTAAATTATGGGATTCCTGAACGGTCTTACTTGATGTGGGAGTGCCAGAGTTGCCCACTTTGGAGTGACGGAACAGATGTGGACAGCTTCTGTACCATGGGTAACCTCGAGTGAGGGAAATTGAAAGCCCATTCTTAATTTTCTAAGTTGTCTATCAAGGAGAGTGTGTGAATGCTACCAGCTGTGATTCCCCCAAGTGCACGGAAGTCTCAGTGCCCAGAACGGCACTAACTGGGACACGGAGAAATAATAAAAGATAGAACCTATCGGAGCTCTTTAGAGATTTGCAGGCTTGCCCTCGAAAGGGATTGTGGGAGCCTTATCTTCTCTTCTCCCACTTCCTAACCTTTAGATAAGCAGTTTTGTTGACCAGGACTCCTACAATGGTGCACTGCCTCTGGCCCAGATCTATACAGCTAATCACTCAGGAACCGAGCATTCAAAATTAATTCAATCTTAAGTTTATTTTCTCAGTTTTGTGTTTTTGAAATGGGATCTTGCTCTACAGCTCGGGCTGTCCTCAGACCTGAGCTCTTGCTGTCTTGGCCTTCCAAGAAAGACCTAGAAGTGCAAGTGTGCATGGCTGTGTCCAGCTCAAATGCTTCTTACGGTGATAAACACTAAATGGCACAGGATTGTGGTGGCAAGGAGACTAATATTGGTGGCAAGTTTGAACTTAACCAAACGAATATGGAGGGGGTGTTGGAATTTATTTGAATTAAGGAAAATGCTATTATATGGTATTTCCCGTGTATCTAAGTTTACGAACATCAATTCACACCGCAACTGTAATTAGAACTTGACTACTGGGAACATACAAATCAACAGGGCAAAACAAATGTGGCTGTGTTTCAACAGGCCAGGTTCCGAGGTTGGAAAGCAAGGATGCAGGGAATGGCTGCCTGGACTTCTCAAGCAGGCATGCTGTGTTCAGTTGTGGCTTGCTTTGCAGCCTCCCCCAGGATTTCCTAACAAATGCTAATGTGCAGCCCAGACGGTGCACACTTCCTGTGTTCTCCCCCTGGGTGGAGGAAGAATTGCTGCTAATGAGGCAGGGCTCAGCTCAGATTTGTTTGATGGCCGGGAAAGCTGACTCTTTACTCATCACCCTCTCGGTTTTGGCACGGGCATACCTATTCTTCCTTTCTTCTCTGCTTCCGTGCAGCAGGAATTGCCCACAGACCCCCAATGTTTACCTAGGGACGCCAAGACTTATTAGGGTCACAGAATCCTCTGCTTGTGCTTTTGGACTTGAGTGTCTGCCTGCTGGGCTGTGGCGTGTAGACCTTTGCTGAGCTTGGAAATCTGGCCTCCAGTGTGGAACAGGGACAGTCTGTTCAGGGAGGGGACAGTGCTGCTTTATGTCAGCTCCGTGTGCCAAGAGAGGGGGGAGAATCTGCTGCTTGCCTATTTGGCTATTATTATTAAAGCATGAAATCTCTTATTTTCCTCACTTTTTTTTTTTTTTTTTAGAAGTTAATGAGCTAAACATTTAAGGTTTGAAACGTTTTTTTTTTTTTTTTTTTTTTTTTTTTTTTTTTTTTTTTTTAATTGTTAAAAAGCGATACCCTGGCCCCTTATTTTATTATTCAGAACTATATGAGTTACATTTTGCTTTTTACATCCATTCATTTTAAGAGCCTGAAATGTTCCCCCAAAAAAAACATTTTGCATGGATTAACAAATTATTAACAATCCTCAAAAGGGACTTTGGAGGGCCTGTGCTGAATTCTTCAGCTCTAACTACCTTCAGCAAATGAGTTTCAATCCACATTCCTTTGAGGCCACTAAGGAATGAGATACCATCTCATCTCTAAATATATCTAACTGTGAGTTGATTATGGCAGAAAGCACCCAGTCAGCACAAGTTTTCTCGTCTATTTTCTGTTTGCCTAACTTTCTAAAGTTTGCTTTGCATTGCTATCAAATGAATTGATCCTTATCTAGATGGAAAGGAAAACATGGGTGACTGTTACTTTGGATCAGCGGAGAAAAATCAATAGATATTTCTTTTTCTGTATAAACAGAAATACCGAAGCCATAATGGCATTGATTTATATACATACATACATACATATGTGTGCATATATATAATCTTCTAAATGTACTAATTGGAAATGGTTTAATGGTAATGCCACAATATGGGAGCAATCAAGTTTCTCAGAATGAATGTTTCTGCACTGGTCATGGTGTTCATGGTGATCTTTCCTATACATTTTTCATTTAGGTTTTTTTTTTTTTTTTGAGTCTTTCCATCAAATTACCATCTCATTGGTCTTCTCCTTTCCGGACTACATTGTCTAAACCCTCCTATGGTGCTTCATGTCAGGCTGGAAACCAAAGCTGAGAATGGGGCTTGGAAGACGAAGCTTTGCCATTTATAGCAATGATCTACTGGGTCCTTATTTGCATACGTTAGAGACAGAATTCAGTTCTCAGGATGATAAAGATGCTTAAGGCACTGCTTTCTATGTCTCAGAGGTGATAGGTGGCTGAGCAGGGACATGGGCGCCTAATAACTAATGACCACAGAGTTTTAGAGAAGTGGGGATTGGAAGATGTGAAGACTGTGGGCCTATGAGGTTCATCAAGAAAAGGAGGCACCTGTATGCAAGGTAGATTCTTAGGCTGAGAGATTAAATGAATGTGGCCATCAGTAACAGGAGAGAACTGAGTCCCCGCAGGTATCAAAATGAGACAAAACATACTCAGTGGGGTTTATTATCTCAAGGAATCTGAAAGCATCTTGGAATGAGTTGCTCAGAATGTTCATGTGGCATTATGGAAAAGAGAAGCTAGGAAAGAAACCAGAATCATATGGAGGGTCTTCCACTTAGCAATGAAACAAGAAAGGGACAGAATTCCACCAGGAGGGTCTCGTTATCATGAACAGAATCTACTTTAACTGGTCATCACAAGTAAATTTGACTTATCTTTATCAATATCAATGATAAATAAGTAAAATATCAATTATTCCCAGCTTAAATCTTTCTAATCTGCAAAGGTTTCTCACCGTTCTTCACTTCATGGAAAAATGTCTAGGGGATCCCATCTGAATGCTGGGCAGATTACTTGGTCAAACTTGTTTAAAAGAACTGTCCCATCCCTGAGCAAGTAATTCCAAAGTGGAAAAGTCCCTTTTCTCAAAAAGAGAAATATGTGAATTTGACTGGGATACAGTCAGATGAACAAGGCAGGCAATCACCAAGAAACAATTTTCTTTAAAATTTCTTCTATTTTTCAAAGTTGTTTGGACTTCATTGTTTTCATCTTCAGAGACTTTTAATTAACGCGGATGGCTAATGTTTCACGTAACCAACTTGCGCCAAGTCATTTTGCCAAATGGAGAGAAGTCAGGGCTGAGGTTCTTGTTACTGTTCTCCCCACCAAGTTATCCTTTAGATAGAAGGTCCTCCAAAAGGCAGAGGGAAGTCTGAATAACCAAGGCCATTGAGAACATTTGAAAAATCACAGTGTCATCTGAGTTCTCAGTAGCTGCACAGGATTTTGGTACTTATAACTATACCCAATCTTGGTCTTTAGCCAAGACAGAAGAAAGTTTTTATGATGGGTCTGAAGAGACCAGAACATTTACAGGAGGCACTAGGATGTTCTGGATATACATGCTACCTGCTCAGAGGAAGCTCAGTCTCTTTCACCAGTTAGAGTATGAACTTGGGGTTGATAATATGTGAGAGTCTAATTTACTTTCTCACTTCTTGACTTCCCTGGGTAAAGTTCCATTATGTATAGGATTGTTGCCCCCGTCTTGGGAAAGTTATGGGCTCAGTGATGAAAAATTTCATGTTATGGTTATCCTAATGCATTTGATGACTGTGCAATGATCAAAAAAGATGCCAGTGATGACAATTGAACGTCCCTTTGGCTTCCCAGCCTCCTTCATATATTCTCAGGCATAGGATGACAAAGGGAAGTCCACGAGTCACATGAAGAAGGACTGTAGTAGCCATGGTACACGGTCGGGAGCTTCTCCGCTTGCCTCTGTATGCCCCCTCCTAGCCACCCTCTCCATTTCCTGCTCATGTTTCTCCACCATCTTAGCCACTGACCAGCATTCCCTTTCCAAATGAATCCTTAGTGATGACTTATTCAAAGCAATGATTAACCAAGTCCTGAACAGAGTGAGTCCTCAACTAGATGCTGAAGGAAACAACGCTCTCAAGCCTTCAAAGGGAACTCCTTCTTATGTGAACTAATGTTTTGCATGTAGATGGAAGGGAGTACAAAGATTTGGGGATCACGGAAACCTAGGAATATTCCTAGGTGCTCAAGTAGTTGAATATAAGGTTAAAGGTATAATCTGTCTGAGATATCATTTTATAGCTACAAAAAGCCATGTAATTTCTATCTTGGATGGATTTGACAAGTATTAAAAGAGACAGTATTTATGGTCAATGTCCTGCATCATAGCTGGATCTTGAGTAAATAAATGTTTTCTTCCTTTTAATCATATGTTAGAATGCTGTTAAGTTGTTCTAGGTAGCGTCTTCAGGGTAACAAGTAAAAAGGAATCACTACGCTCTGGAGGGGATGCAAGTTTTAGAAGAGATGAGAAGCAGTCAGGAGAGTGATATGGTTAGGAATTTTTAAAGGAAATAACAGTTTCTATGGTTAATTTTCTTGGTTGGGTTTAAGAGGATATTCAAGGTTCTTGTTAATTATACTTACCAATTGGGTCTAATTGGCAACTACCCCAAAATGAATAAAACAAGCGGGAGTCAAGAGAGAAAAACGGCAGGCATCCTGTCAAAAAACAAAAGCTTTGAAATGTCTACAACCCAGTGGTTGGATACACATTTTATTAAAGCAGATGGACCACCCAATTTGTGTAAGCATGTGTGTGGGCAACCCACGCTGCACATGCAGAACTGTACAAAGTAGCATATAGACTTCTCAAAACCATACACAGGCACATTCATACACTCAACAGGCCTTCTGCTGGAGGAAGCATGTTTTGTCCTGCTCTAGTCTAGGATAGGTATGGGAGGTGAAGGGATTAACGGACATTCATATTATGTGTTTGTTCCAGTGCTTAGAGTTGGTGAAACCCAGAAGTGGTTGCTGAGGTATGACATGAAATGGTAACTATGACTCTTCCAGTTTGTGTCTTCCAGGACAGAACAAAAAGCAGACTAATGACTGTCTTGCTTCTTCCTTTAGAAACATTTCTGTGACTTTTTTTTCTTTGAGAAACATTCCATTGTCCAACAATCAGCTGCCTATGAATTACATTAATTAGGTGGTCACACGCTAATCCACTTGATTTGCTACTAAACATGAACAATGTTACTGAGGAGTCTCACTCTGGTCTTTCTCTCATTTGATAGCAGGGATGGGGCGTTTTCTGCTTCCCCAATGCCCTCTTTCTGTGTCTTTAAAAGGCATCACAGTCATTTGAACATGTCAGGTTTCTTACCAAGCTGGCCTTCCACCTGGGAAACATACACAGTCTTTAAGATCCTGAATGGCCAGTTGCTCACTTGCTACATTAGCCAGCATTTGGCTTGGTGGCTCAAACAGCATCTGTTATCAAACCTGAGCCTAAGATAGCAAGTCCACATTTGCCTTCTTGATGCTTTAACCCTAGAATAGCCGAGAGGGGAATTCCAGACCCAGCTTCTTAGGACTGAGCTAGACTTCTAGAGAAGCCCCAGTGTGTATCAGTTGCTGGGACCATGGGCTACACAGGGATGGTTGGTAAGAGGCATTGTGCCTCTTTCCAGGGTTATCACTGAGCCATTCCTCAGGTCCACCACCTAATAAGACTTTGTTGTTTGAACAGTGATGACATTAAGAAAACCACAAAACAGTATCCCTTGAAGCACAGGATGTAGATTGCTGCTTTCTTTAGATTCTCTACTGTTCATAAAATAACAATCTAAAAGTAACAATGTGACATTTCCCAAAGTGTCCATAATTAGTGGGCTTCTGAGGACACAAATTTAGCTTACAGTTGTGCATGGTGATCAAACCACTTGTTAATACTATAAAAGCTTCTAATAGATAACAATCATACTACTCCTGCTCTTGATATTTAGTGGATGGAACTGAGCAATACATAAATATATATTAAAATTAAATAACTCTGGCTTTGTTACAGCATTCCTGAAGAGTGAACCTCTTGCTGGTATTTTTAGTCTATTCTTTCTCTAGATATGTAAACTCCTCATGAAGAAAAAATCTCAAAGGATGCTGTGCTAAGGGCCAGGCAAGGAGTGGTAGTGTAGTTAACAAACTGGAATGTCAAGGCAAAGGGATACATTGATTGTGTCCCTGGTTGTCTTGCCATTTCCTTAAGGACCCCCTGGACACAGTAGAGAGATGAAGAGTGAGAAGGGACAAAGGACAAAAGCTTTTTACCTATACAAGACTGATTTCACAAGTGCAGTGCTGGTGTCTGTTGCTGAGGTGCATACAGAGGTTTATTATTATTTTTCTCTGACTTCCTAGGGCATCATACCAAACAGAGAACCATCCTCAAGCTAAGATAGTGACATGCTGCTGAGCAGGGAATGACAGGCTGTGTGTAGTGTGGGTACACATAGAAGCTCCATCAGGTCAATTCCCTATGAATTCAGGTTGACCTTTGGTTTTTCTCCAAGTGGTTTTTCTATATACAGAATGGAAGCAGTTAGCTAAAAGAAATCTATAGATTGTTTATATGTCTGAGCACACACACACACACACACACACACACACACACACACACACACACACACAGTACTATTTATGTTCTGAGTCTGTATTCTACTTTAGTTTCTCTCTGAGACTCTCTGAGGAAAAGAAGGTGTGGAACAGACTTGCCGCTCCTATGAGCTTAACAATTTGTATTTCTAAAAATCTAACTTGAGTTCACATGTTCTCATTCATATCGTCCCCCCAAATTTCTCTGTGGCATTAAAGGATAAAACTGAAGGGAAATGAAATAAGCCTCAACTCTATGTAGTGCACTCAGTTTCTGCCCATTGAAAGCTTTTACCTGCACGGTATGAAAGCGTACTGCCCCCATTGTGCCTGTCAGAGCTTGCTTGACAGGCATCCCCATGAATATTCTATCCAGAAATGTTTCTGTCTGAATTGCCACTGTACTTGTATCACAAAGGGCATGGGGCACTCGCTGTTCTATAGTACAGCCTCTGCATACACAGCCAGCCCTTTAGAGCAGGGTAGTACAGGCGTGGGCTCAGACACAGACTTCCTGGGTCGGCCACTGAGCAACAAGTCTGATCTCTGGCCCATTCCTTGGTCTTTGCACTTCAGTTTGCTTACTAAGGAACAAAGAATGACTGTTGTGAGGATTAAGTCAACTCTTCCCTTGAAAATGATTTAGAGGGCCACTCAATAAACACGAGGTCTTTCTGACTTCTTCGGAAGACTAAGTTCTTCCGGCTCAAAGCTATGCCTTCTGCACCTTGCAGCCTCTACTTTGCTTTATGTAGTGTAGGCACTCAGGCAAATTTGTAAAGAAAAATCCCCAAAGATACATTGTCATGGGAAATGGAATGGTGAAGTCACTGTTTATTTTAAACAACAGATATTCTAGATGACAGGAGGTTTTGCCACATTTTAAAAGTAAAGAAATATAATATATATTTTGCCTGCATAGAAAATGTCTTAAAATTAAAGTGAGGTAAAGAGCATATTGGAGACTCTTTGCTACAGTGAGCATATGGACAATATCCAATGTAAAACGACTGTCGAATGAGCTCCAAGTTAATGGGGGGAAGGGACCTGGACTTTGGGGTACTCAGGAGTGTAATGAAAAGAAATGACTAGTTTCTGAGCTGCCATATTTCCTCTTGGTAAGGACAAAGATATAGAGTGTTTCCAGTCTCCCCTGTAACAGGACATCATCTATTTATAGTATAGTACTGGGAACACGTTTAGGCTATGTTGAAATCTGCCAACTCCTAAGAGCAAATATGACTTATGCTCTGATTTTAGTTATTATTAAATACAGGCATGAAATTTCTTAGACTGGCCCTGTAGTTTTTATATAACCTTTATGTGTGACTTGAGAATATTGTTTGTGTGCCTGTAGCCTGCCTCTCTTCCTTTAAATTTCCAGAGTGGACCGTTTGCTGATTCTTCACTCCTAAGACAAAAGATTGTTTGGGTCAGGGAAGAGGTATTTTGAATGCAGCTATACAGGTTCACATTTCCTGGTCAGGTATGATGGGGATCACCCTAGGGCTGCAGTAGGGGAACAAGGAGATGAGAGGTAAAGGATACAACAATTTAAAAACAACACACAATGTGAGAACTACTGGAGACAGTGGCGTGCTGTATTTAGGAGTAGGTTATGGCTATGCATCTCAAAAGATAACTTTAGATATTTTAAAAGACACCTCTACTAGCTTTCTATATGAGCCCAAACAGAACTATTCAATTACCTATAATAATTTGAAAATTTCACCTCTATAATTTTTTGAACGATTGAGTCATGGTTAGATTATTTCTGTTTTGTTACTGTGAGCAATATTAGAGTAAATACAGACAAATTCCTAATAGTAAAATTGTAGACTCAAGGGATTTTACACTTAAAAGGAATGGCAGAGCATCTGCTAAATAGGGCCTCCGCATTTCAACATAAAGACTTTATCCTTTGTTATTTATGTGGTATTTATTGACATTAGAGTATCTTGACCTTTGATTTTGCTGATTTGATTGATAAAACTTTTTTGTTGTTGAAGGGGAAGCCCTTATTTTCTTCCCCATGACCTTCCTATAGATATGTTTTGTTTAATTTCTAATTGGGTATTACACATTTTTCCTTTTGATTTACAAATACTTTGCATATTATAGAAATTGGCTCTTTGTCTTAGTTGTGAATATATTCCTCATTTGACTGTCTTTTGAAATTAGGTTTTTTTTTATTTTTTTTTATTTTTATTTTTTTTTTATATATAAGCATTTGTTTTCTAAAGAAACCTGCTTTGTGTGAATGTAAAAGTGGTAATACTTACAATTTTTTGTATCAATCAAACATCCCTAATCTGAATATTGGATAGCCCTAATTTTCTGAAATCTATAACACAAGCATTTTAGGTAAGGAATACAAAGATATTTTATAAAATGATGGTGGGAAAGTATATATAGCCAGAAGTGGAACAAAGAAATTGCTGTAAACAATGGAGTCTAAGAGAGAAAAGAGAAAGTTTATTTTTAAAGTTCTTGCTTTGGTGTCATTAATGTTTAAGGGGATACACACATCCTGTATTTATCACTCACTAAGCTAGAACAGAAATTCCATCTGCACACAGATCTAACACTTAAGTCTGACCAAAAATGCAAGTTAAAAATAAAAAGAAAAATTAGGATTGAATTGTTAGCGACATCTATATGATCTCTAAAACAAGGAACCCAGTGAACTAGTTATGAATATTAATTATAGTCAGATTTTTTATAACTGTCATTGGTAGATATGCCCATTCATATGTTTATTAGTTCTCTGGTGGTTTCATCAGCACCCAGTGACTTTATCTTGCACAATGACTAGTTATCACTTCAGAATTATTCAAGTATAAGAAAGCCAGACTGGATAACTGACACAGGTGTTAACATATCGTCTCATCTTCTCTTCATTCTCTTCAAAGATTCCCTCCACTGAGAAAAAGAATGGGCTTCTCTCCTTCCCTTGTCTCCTTCTCAGAGGGCCAAGGCATTTCTGTTCTTCTATTGACTGTTGCCAGGACTATAGTCATGTGTAGGTCACATGAGAACTGCTCTCTGGGATTCCTCTTTGAGTTGTTGTCATCAGAAAAATGATGTTATAAGAGCACAGCATCTGCTCTCATATTTTTATTGTCATGTTATTTAAAATGTTACCTAGTGTGTAACAACATATGCACTGTGCAGTATAGGAGATTAACTTAAAACTAAGATGACCTTCTGTTGGATTAGTTATCTTATGAGGTTAATGAAGTCAGGATTGAGGTGTAGTTCAGTTGCCACAGGATGGCTTAGCCTCAATATGATTTCCACCACATGATACTGAAAAGGTCAAAGATGAGGCAGAAAACAGAAAGCCTGACTGCTATGATATAGGTGCTATGCAGGGTAATTTCCCCAGTGAGCAGCTTGGGTAAGACTGGCATGGTATTTATGAATGGCCGACATGCTCTATCTATAGGCAAGTCTCAGGTAGTATCCAGTAGCTACATGGAATTTTCGATTTTAAAAGTGCAGTAAAACTTCCAGTTGCCTTCCAACAGTTTTCCTGCCCTTCCTAGTGAAAACATTTTAGCTTGCTGCCTATCTAGCGGATTAAGACTATACCTCTATAAGTAATGGGTGATAAATATAAAATATAAACCAGAATGGTTTGACTTTCTTGTCGAGCAAGCCTTCATGATAAAAGTCCTGGAGATATTAGGATTAATTTTTCATAAGAACTTAAAAACAAAGTCTATATTCAATTGTATACCAAATGGAAAAAATGGTAACATTTCTTCTGAAATTAGTAATGAAGCAAGGATGTCTATTCAAACCTCTCTTATCCAATACAGTACTTCAAGTCTCAGCTAGTTCTATAGACTCGAGAAAAGGCAAGAGAACGACATTAGAGTGATAACATTAGGGAAGGAAGAAGTCAAACTATTCCTATTTGTAAACAACATAGTTTTGTACTTCAAAGAGCCTGCATCCCTGATGTGGGAATGCCTTTCTGTATGCTGTGAATTTCAATCTTTAAATAAAGGAGTTGTTTTGGGCCATGGCAGGCACCATAGAAGAAGTAGGTAGGAGAAGCAGGGTGGAGTCAGGGGCAGATCGAGCTGAAGCCGCCCAAGAAGAAACATGTAAGAAACACAGGTGAGCCACGGGCCACATGGCAGACAGATTAATAGAAATGGGTTGATTTAAGATGTAAGAGCTAGCTAGTAATGTGCCTGAGCCATAGGCCAAACAGCATAAAGTTAATATAAGCGTCTGAGTCATTTTTGGGGACCTGGGCAGCTGGGCAGCTGAGGGGTCTGGCAGGGCAGGTCTGTGGGTCTCGGACCTCTGGCCGCCCAGGACCGAGAAACCACACTACTACACATCCCCTACCAGAAAACTCTTAGATCTAATAAAAGTAACACTGCAAGATACAAAACCACTGCAAAAAAAAAAAAAAAATAATAACTCTCATATATACCAACAGTGAACTCAGAGCTCTATCTCGTTCATAATAGTAAAGAAAGAAAAGCACCTTGGAATAAATCTAAGAAGGCAGAGAAAGACCTCCACGGTGAAGACTGCAAGACACTGAAAGACAGAATCTAAAGAAGATACAGATGATGGTCAAACCTTCCACATTTCTGTAATGGCTGGATTAATATATTGAAAACAATGCTACAATAATGCTGTATTACAACAAAATCTACAGACTTCATGCAGTTTTTTTTTATCAAAATTACAATGTTATTCTTCAGACAATTAGGAAAAAATTCAGACATATAGAATTTTCATATTTCTTACAATAATATAACTGGGCAGGTTCCTCAGTGTCCTTCATATCCAAGTGGTGACTACTGTTTAGCATTGCTGCCCATCAGTGCTAGTAATATTGACAAGTGTATTGATTAAGCCAACAGGTTCTTTGATTGATTTCAACCTTTCAGGGAGAATTGGCTCTATGGTTTAATAATAGAAAATATGAATATATGTATATGATCTACTATGCAGTTTAATAATAGAAGATATGAATATATATATACATGATCTACTATAGTCTAGGGATATGAAATATATATGCTACTTGCTAGATATACAATGTAATTTTTTTAGAAAAGTTGCCTCATGATGCTTGCTTCATGAATTACTCATTCGCTCAAGATTTAGGTTGCTTTCCTGCCTCTAACTTCTAAAATAATTTTAAGTAATTTATAGAGAAAAATTAGCATTTTTGTGTATTCACACCTTATATCTATTCTGGTAGAACCCTGATTTATTAGAATGTTCCCTAGGCAACGTTATCCAAAGAACAAGCTTGCCAGGGTCTCAGAGGTAAAGCAATTGCTTTTCTGGATTTTGTCTCATCCTCATATTAGCTGTCAACTGTAGATTGTGGGATTTCTCTGGACACCAAAGGCTTTGACAGGAGAGCTCCCAGCCTGGAGCATCAGAATCACTGGGCCTGAAACATCCAACACAGTGGTCTAGGAGCGGGTACTGCTGAATTGGAAATTCTGATTTGATTTACATCATGGGCTGGTTCTGCCTGTTAGGCATATCAGTGTGTCTCTTCAAATAAAAGCAGCCTTTATGCAGCCATGATGCATGGTGGTCAACTCAGGTCCATACAGAGATGCCATTGGTTATTTCTAGGAGAGACTAGGCATCATTCTCAGCACTAATGAAGTTAGATATTACAGAGAATTTCTCATGAACATCCATCTTGCATTATGGCTTTAAGGGTACCAAAGTCCTTAAAGATTGTTAAATATTTTTAATCTCACCACTATGTAATGGGACTATGTTACATTATAAATGATTGTCCTGCCTACTGGTTTAATTAAAATGCTGATTGGCAGAAGGCAGACAGGAAGTGTGGGTGGGTTACCAAATAAGAAAACCCTGGGAACAGGAAGAACAGAGCAGAGATGCCACAGAGACGCCAGACAAGCCAGCAGATGCAGAGGACAACTATGCTGCTCTGAGAAAAGGTATCAAGCCACATGGCTGAACAGGATAAGAATCACTGGCTAGTTTAAGGGTAAAGAGTTAACAAGTTATATGCCTGGGCCCTAGGTTGATCAGATAAAATTAATGTAAGTGTCTGTGTGTCTCTGAGGGACTGTGGATCTGCAAGTGTGCAGGTCAGAACCTCGAGGTTAGGTTGGAAAGTCCAGGCCAGAACCTAATACAACACTACTGTTTCTAAGTGATGTTTCTTTTACATGTATTCAGACATCCTAAGAGATGCTGTTGGCCGGGAGCCAGGAGTTCAAATGAAGTTGTCTTACATGTCACAGGATCTTAGTATTCTTGCCCCTCTCTCATGGAATTAATTAAGTACCAGAGACTGGAACAACTAGAGATTCCCCCTCTGATTTTAACTGTTCAATAATGGAGGTTATACCACGATGCATGAAAATTATGCAAAAGCCATCTTTCAGAGTGTTCTCCAAGTGTAGTAACAGAGGGATCAGGATATAAAAGATGCAGCCATGAGTGTTTACTTCTAATTATAGAACCCCCCCCCCGTCATAAGTTGCTTTAAATTGGTGTGTACCTCATAAGCACATACCAAACTTCAAATTCAATTTAATTTTCATTTTAATCAACTATACCTTCCCTAATCTCCTTTAACCAACTGGCTCTTACAAAGCCTTGCTTATCTGTGGACCAGGGTGTTTCTAACACTCCTTTAAGTGAAAGGGGAAACATTTTCCACAATAAGCAGGGATATATTACAGATAACATTCTATCCTACTGGGACACACCCATCTCACCACTGTTACTTTTGTAATTTCCATGAATAAGTACAAAGTCAGATATGAATAAATGTATTGCAACAAGAACTTTATGAAAAAAAAATCCCTAGAGGCTCCTAAATTCCTCAATCATTTGTTTGTATTTTAGAAATTCTACCATCACTTCTGTTCCTTGTTTACTTAAAAATTAAATGTCAAACTCATTTTAATCTTCTCCTTTAGAGAAGATGGCTCTGGGTGGCCTCATCAAGGAAGGCTATAGCTAAATGTCAGATGTTATTCTGGGCAGAACAATATCAAATTATATCTTTCTAGAAAACTTGTAGTGTAGAAACCTCGGTGCACTCGGTGACATCTCCATTAAGTAAACCTCAATGCATGTGTGTCTGAAGTGGCCAGCCATGAGATAATTTCTTAGTTTGGCTTTAGCTTGATGAAGAGTTCTCATTTAAGCAGAGGAAAAGCCAGGGCGTTCTAGTTTCATGAAGTCCTAGACTGATGTGCACAATATAAAGATGTGTCCAAGGCAAATAAAATTTCTATTTGGTGAAATCTAACATCTAAAATGGTGAGCCATCACCTCCTTTAATCAAATGGATCCCAAAGACAACTGCAATTTTGATTGTTTTTCTTACAATGTCCTTTTGATAAATTATCAGAAGAAAAATCTAAGGTTTTAATATTTTGGTTGATTTGCATCAGCCCGATCTCTTGCTTGAACACAGGAAGAACACAAAGTCGGCCTAATTGACAATCACAATCTCTCTTACATAAGGACTTGGCTTCAGCTTTCTCTTCTTCTGTGCTTAGACTCAGGCCCTAGTGACACTGAATTTTCAACTACTCAGGGAAGACTAGAGATTTCTGGTTACTACTGCAGAAGCCAAGAAATTCTATCAATTACCACTTACTAATTAGTGTTAATGGACACTTGATGATACATACAAAAATTACACAGGATGCAATTTTTGGCCTTTTCTCTCCCTTTAGACCTTTTCTATAACTAAAGAGGGATGTAAACTCTTAATCCTCAAGATCCAGGCTGGAAGTAGTAAAGATAGTCTAATGAACATGATGGCTATGACAAGCTGCCAAGCAGAGGCTCAGGGTCATGGTTGGACCTGAGCTGATGAGGCTATATAAATATGGTCCATGTTTCCTACTGAGAGGGCCAGAAGGGGACCAAAGGTCTGAACTGTCATAAGTTACAGTTCTTTTATGTGTTCAGCCATTTAATTACAACCATGTGAACTATCATCCTGGGCTCATAGATTTACAAACATTGCTAGGAGATAAGTAGCAAATAGCCCAAAGTTCTAGGAGTATGATAATCTGCCCTCCGATATCTACCTACCGTTGCCCTTCTTAGAACTTGCAATAGCAAAGATTTCCTCTTCTCCTCAAAGTACTAGTACTTCTTTCAAACTCTTAAAAAAAAAGTTATACCTTCTGGGAATTTTTTAACCTTTGCTACTGAGAACTATAGTATCAATATTTGACTTTTTGGTAAACTGAAGGTAGAATTTAGCACCAAAAGAGAGGACTGTCTAACTTTTAATATAAAATTTTAACAGCAAAATAATATACCTTAAATACTATTTATTCTTTGAAATTTTTATATATGTTTGCAATATATCTTGAATATATTCATGGCTGTAGTTGTGGCCAAATATTCAAACAACAGACAGGGAACTAATATAGTTTTACTAAGAGTATTAGCCTTTGTGGCTCTCAGCCAACACAGGTACTCAACGTAGTGATCAAAGGAGAGTAATAAGGATTCCCATGTCTTTCAATATTAGTTACTTTTTCTGGGGTAGGACTTTCAAATGCTTCTTTCAGTCATTTAAAGACATATGGTAAGAAGTGTTAAACAGGAGTTTCCTCATTGTGCTACAGCAAACCAGAATGAGTTCTCTCTCGCTCTATTTTGGTGCCCTCAAATCTGTTGTTAATCTTTTTTTTTTTTTTTCAAGAAAGAAGTAAATTTTTAAGGATTTCTAGATTACTGTTTATCATTACACTACCACTCAGTTCCAGCCCATGAATGAGCCAACATAAGATAGAAGAATTTTGGTACTGGGGTATTTCTGGGTGGGACTGTGTGCTGTCTGGATTTCCTTCCCAATTATTCAGAGGATCCAACAGGTGGGATGATGTAGAAACTTCTTATGTTGTGAATATACTTTGTTAACATTTGTTAATAAAGAGACTGTTTTGGCCTTTGGCAAGGTGGCTTAGAGGCAGGCAGGAAATCTGAGCACAGATAAAGGAGGAGGGTGGAGTCAGACAGAGACTCTGCAAGATGCCATCCAAAGAAGCAAGATGTGAAAGTATGGTAAGCCACTAGCTATGTGGCAAGACATAGATCAATAAGAAAGGCTTGAGTTAAGTTGTAAGTGCTAGGTGGCAATGAGCCTGAGTCATAAACCAAGTAGTCTGTAGTTAATATAAACCTCTGTGTGATTATTTGGGACCAATAATCCTGCACTTGGGCCTGGACCTTGGGTGGAATGTGCACTGAGAAAACAGGAGTGGCTTTGAGTTGGTAAATGAGAATAACGTGTAGGACATATTACTGATAGTCAGAGCAATGCCCCCTGCTATCAACACATATCTAATTTTGATATGTTTGGAACTTTATCCTGAATCATATCATGAAGACACTTAGATGCTTGTGGGGATATTTTCAAATATAATAAAAAATATCCCCACAGATAATCCTTTCTAGAGCAACCCGTCCACAGACTTATTACCTTTCAGCTGCTTATTCAAACAATACTATGTCTGTCCTACATTATTGTGAGATCCTTCTAAATGCATCTCTGGCTTTTAATCTTGTGCCTCACCCCAGACTATTCTCTACATGCCAATGGTGTAACGTGTTGCAGCACAGTGGTGATCATCTGTAGGTAAACCCAAGGCCTTCCTTTCATGGCTTCATCGAAGGCCCTGAGATTCTTGTCCCTTCCTAGAATGCTCTTTCCACAGCTGTCTTCATTCAAGCTCCTGCGTCAATATCATTCCTTCTACAGGCCACACCTGACTAACATAAATGACCCTCCGAACATACACGTACATGCCCGCAGGTAACCTCCTTTGCTTTAGTTTTCTGAATAGCACCCATTACTATCAGATAACACATATCCACTTATTTTTCTAGTTCTCTCTTTGTCTTTGGCTTAAGCTCAATGAATTATTTATGCTTTTCCAGATTTTAACAATAGTAGGTATATACTAAGAATTCAGTAGATTTAGTAAAGGAATAATTGGCATTGTTCCTGGTAGGTTAAATTTGCAGTTTGAAAAATTGCAGATGGTTGATTATTCTAAAGCAGGCAACTTCTCGTGTCTAAAAGGCATTAGCTTTTATAAACAGAGCCCTCAATAACCCCTGACAATGCTTTTCTACTGACTGGTAGAGAGGGATGTGGATGGGATAATGGATGTCAGAGAGCACGTTAAATGCAAAGATATTCATTCAGTGCTTTTGTTACTAATAATTGGCATACTGATGAGAAAGGGCTTACAGGTCTGAACAGGATATATTTTATGTTTAACAAATGTGTTCTTCAGAAGTTGATGACATCTATGTAGGTAAACAGGCTGTGGATAGGTTACTGCTTTAAAACCACTCTCTCCTCTGATTGATGAGGCAGGGTATTTCAGTAGGAGACTGTTGAGTGGTGTGTCCTGATAATCCTAGAGCCATCATGGGTATGAAAGGTGGTAGGCAGGATTGATGCTATAATATGACTAATTTGTAGGCAGTTGAGTACTTTGTAATTTCTATTTTGAAGCAGGAAATGCAAACATAAGTGTAATTTTTAGAACTTTTAATATAAAACTTAATTATTAAAAGGATGAACCACTAAATGTTAATTATAATACAAAGCAAAAAGTCTTCTGAGATGAGAAGATAGATTTGCTCTTTCAAACACTGAGCAGGGTTGGCACAAATGTTGATATTCTTAGGCTGATACATGCTATTACCAGGTCTGCTTTGTGTCCCTTCTTGGGTCTTCTATGGTTTTCATGGGCAATATTTCATGCTGCTAAGTGAATGGAACTTTCTCAGGAGGACTGGGTCACTTCTCACACCTGAGGAACATTCTGTTTTCTTGCCTCATTAGGTCTGAACACAGTAAGAAGTAAAGTCTTCCTTATAACTTAGGACTCAATCACTCATCTAGTGACTTCTCATCTCAAGTTTTTATAGGCCAAGGGGGTTCAGGGCCAGCGCCAAGTAAACTTCAATGACTTTAATGTCAGAATGGTAGGTTCTAACTCATGACAGTTACTGCAGCTCATGATATATCTCTCTTAGCTTCCTGTGATTTTTGGGGGTCTACTGGGCTTCTGAAATCCACTCCTTGCTACTGTTCATACTAGCAGAGTGGGAGGTTGTAGGTTTCTATGACACCTCACAATCCATCAATAGAATTGGGTATGTACTCCTCCTTCTCTATATCCACATCCTTTATGTTGGCTCCCATTCATGAAAATGAACCCAACTATTGTCTTCTTTGTTAGTAAAGCAACAGTCCAGTATCTCCACAAATAAGATCTGGTAGGTTCCAGATGAGTTATCCCTCCAGAGACTGCCTCTTGTTGGTTCTCCACTATTGTCCTTAACCATCTGCCATGGTCACCCTTCACCCTTCGGGTATCTGGACTCTGTTGCTCACTGGCATGAGGTGATTGTTCAGAATCTTCCCTGCCTGCCCCTTGCTCAGTCCCTCCTTTCCTGGAAGACATTCAGCACTTTAAAAACCTTTGGAGAAAGGCATCCTTCCAGGCACATAAATTATATACCAAAAGGTGTCCTCTCTGGAAGATAAGCCTGAGGCTCAACTAACAGGCCCGACTGGTCTAATCCCTGCTTGCCCATTCTCAGCTGGGTATCTAACTCATCTAAGCACACATCTAGCTCTGCATTATACATTGGTACATGACTGGCTCAAGAGCCACCAGGGTCTGCACAGGGATGTGCTTTGCTGCTCTAGAGAGTGTTTCTCATTGTCCTGTGCTCAACCTGACCTTGAATTATTTCTCATGTCGTTGCTCTCCTGTCTTTTAGTTTCTAGCTCATTTCTCATTAAACTCTCACATCTCACCCAAATAGCACAGGAGAAAGTACCACTACAACCTAAAATAACTTAAAATGGTACTAATTATATAACAGCTCCCCATTCATTCTCTCAAATTAGGAGATGAAGGGAAGTGCAGGTATTTTCAGCAAAGCTTACCACCTGGCTGGTGACAATGCTTCCTCTCTGCCATCCTTTGAATCAGTTCAGTTTTTTTTTTTTTTGTTTTTTTTTCAGGTATTTTTTTGAGGGGGGGTTACTATACCCCTCACCACAAAGGTTCTCCTTGGGCTACACCTGCAGAGATTCAAGAAAAGGTTTCCTAACATAATTTTTATTTGAGATAAGCCAAACTTATTTTTGAGATTTCACTCTGAATAGGATGGAAGTATGAAGCTTGTCTAAATTAGCGGCAGGAGGGACCATGAGAGAGGAAGCCTAGGAAGGGACATCGAGGCCAGAAGGCCAGACATCCCTGCTCTGTGAGGAGGAGGCTGTAGGAAGCAAGATACTTCTGGGGCAAAGGCAGAGAAGAGAGATGGGATTTGGACCAGTTGAACCATATGGCACCGAGTTTTTTAAAAGTAGCCAAAGAGAATCTAGTGTTTCTTAGAATTATAGGCTTTAGAATTGTAATCAACTACAGCCACACTTCCATGATATAGACAATTACACAGTCTACACTTTCCAGTCACCAAAGCCTCATATGTCACTTTGTGAAAACAAAAGAATTTTATTCTAAGACGATGCTTAGTAGATGTTCAGGGAAGCATCCTTTCTTTTTTACAACCAAATGTTTATATGACACCTTCAATACAGAGCTCCCAAGTCCTTAGGATAAATGATTATAGCCATAAGACATATAGTACATGGCATACACAAGCACTCACATACATCAAAGTGCATGTGTAGCTGGAGACAGTGAATGCATGCCCACATGAATACAGAAACAGTGGTAGAGTTTGAGCAAGATGTCTGCCCAGGATGCTCTAGTTTAGAAAAACATTAAACTCCCTCAAGACTCCTCTGTGTTAAGATCAAAGCCTGATCTGTTTTGCCTTTTTTAGTCACAAAAAGTGGCTTAATAAATAGCAGCCATTTCTCTGGGGTACCTTCTTCTCTAGGGTACCATGAAAAGGATACAAGAAAAGTTTGAGAGAAAGCTTATCTGCATTCCTTAACTCCTGATGGGGCTGACTTTTTGATGTGTGAAAAACTGAGTTGAGCCCATTAATTGTGTTAATGTTCTCATGTTTCTACTCATGTTCCCTTGGATAGCTTCCTTCTTTCAATGCACTGGCTTTGGAAGAATGGTAACAACTAGGGCATTACAGCTTCCTTGAATTTCCATATCATTGCTGCACAATAACTTGGCGTATTTGCTAGGAGGCACAAGAGTGGAAAGAGTGGCTTGCTTACTTGTGTTTATTTTCTGGAGAGAAATGTGCTTTTCCAGTTGTCTGCGGAGTTTCACCTCTGCTCCATATTTTCCTGTGGTCCCATTGTCAGCCAGGATGAAGTGGGAATGCATGCTATTGAGAACGGTGAGCTTGCTCATGGGGTTGGACATGGTCTGGTATGGCCGGACTACCTACAGGCAGCAAAATAAAACCAAAGTCAGAGGAGAAAACAAGACGTGAGACAGCCTGAGTGAGATGGAAAGCAAGCACAGTGGTTATCTGCTACCATGAGGTGCAGCTGACAACCCCTTTCTGAAGTTTTTGAGTAGAAGAAAGATTAATGGTAAAATCTCATTCAAAAGAAGACTACTCTTAAAGACATGTGTTTCCTACCAGAGCTACCGTTTATACCTTCATTGTATTAGAGTTATGCACTGATGACTGTTTCATTCAAAACTGATGGTATCTCGTTACTGAGCCAAACATAATTTTTAAGTATAACTAACATGTTTCTTTCTTCATTTCTTCTGCCATGTCCATGGTTTAATAGGAACTGTAGAAGCCATTATTCTGAAGAGTGAGGGTCAGGTTCAAGAGCTGGGGAAGGGCAGTTTGTTGTTGTTATTTGGTTGTTTGTTCTTGTTCAATCTCACTTAGCAACAAGAAACTGTTATTAAAATCAACAATATCCGTAATAACACTCCTTAAGCACAAAACAGCTTGATATAAAATAGCCATTTATGAACTAGGCCTAAGAAGCTCATCTCTGCTCTGTTCTCTCTCTCTCTCTCTCTCTCTCTCTCTCTCTCTCTCTCTCTCTCTCACCTATTTTTATTTTAATTTCATAGTTAATTGTACTCTGTAAAATAGAGCAAAAACAAACAAACAAACAAACAAACAAAAACCCTGTCAACAAAGACTTGGACAGTTTTGCTTACAAAAGCCATATCTATCTTGAGCTGTTGCTTTTCATATAGGATCTGCATTCCATGTTACAATTCTACTTGATGCAGTATGTTTTATATTTTGTAGCTGGGGAAGTAAAGAAATCAATGGGTGAGTTATCCAAAAATTTAGAGAAATAATCAGAAATTGCACGCAAGCCTGAATCAAAAGTCTGAGCTTATGATTTTTTCCCCATGCTGCTTAGAGCAAATCAGATATACATTGGATTGGCAAACTATTGCTAAAATATCTAGGTTAGAGCTTTAGCTGGAAAGAAAGAAAAGAGACCATTCAATAGGCTTACTGTCGCACAGTCTCATCATGATTTACTTCTACACAAAATCACTGAAATTGACGGGACAGAAATAGATGCTACTGGGCTCTTATTTTTGTGCCTTTGTACACTGCATTCATTAATTATACAGATGAAATGCACTTGCTTCTTCCAGGACGTAATAACTCAACATGGAATGCTGGAGTAAGGTTAGGTCATGTGTTAAAAAGCATTACAGAATGATTTAGTGAGGGCAGTTTCCAATAACAAAGAGCTCAACTAAGTCATTTTTTAGACCTTGATCCTGATTCAAAATCTACAATGCAATGTGCCCAGAAAATGAAATATACCTAATAAATTGAATGAATAGGCAAACCCAAGACAGGCATACTTTGTTCAAATCTGGAAAGGCAATGGATCTCTTCAGAATTGTTAGCAAACTGATCCAATTTAAATTTAAAATATGTATATGATTCTGAGCTTTTGAAATGGTCTTCAGTCCTATTATATATGTTCTAGTTTTTAAATATAGCATCCATATAATGCCAAGGCCAAGTTTCATTTTAATTGCTCCTTATTGATTTTGAAAGCTGATAATCAAATAACCTCATGGGCAGTAGTCAATTGCTGTCTTGTCCTGAAGAGTGAGTGGGATTCTTCCAGAATGGAGAGGCCTGCATTGGGAAGCCTGTCCTGCACACGGTAGCACTGGAAGAGTGGGTGGCTTGTGACTGACATTTCCATTTGTTGCCACTCATATTTGATCATAAAACATTTATCCTTCAGGGGAGTGCATGCTAATAAATATTAATGCTTTGCTGGAAGGCTGAGCAGACTTTCCCTGAAAGTTCTGAAAGTGCCTCTGTACTGTACATCGGGCAAGGGGAGATGGCTTTAGTTACAGCTGATTTTCAGTGGCAGGTCCTGAGGCCTCAATGCCAAGTGGGTACAGAGGGCATAGCTGCTCTATAAGAGGTAGGGGAAACTCGAGCTTTGGAGGTCAGACCAAATGGTGTGATACTTATCTGTGTTACCTCCCTCTCTTCTCTCACTTTATTTTTGAATCTACTTGAAGAATATTAGCAAAAATAAAAATTTCAAGTGGGCAAGGAAAAGGGATGAGGATCATTATGAATTCAGCTGAGCACCACATTACAAAATAAAAGGCAATAGGTGCATCCGTTATTGAATCCTAGGTCCACTGGCACTTCAGCCGTTGGCCGTGTGACAGTCCTCTCTTGTGAAATATAGTCTAACAGTACTTTAGAGAATTCTATACATCTGCAATTTTGATTTCTTCATTATCTGAATCCCTTTCCTCTCATTCTATGCATAGCAAGTTATAGGTGGCCATATTTTGGCAGAGAGATTGTCTGCTGAATAATAGAGGATATGAATCTGAAAAATAAGAATAAAATTTCCCAGTATTTTTCTCTTCTTTGAGGGAAGCTTTACAGAGTCCTGGACCATCCCAACAATATAAATCAAGGATAGAATCGCTCTTCTGTCTACAGCTGTTGAAACCTGGGTCTCTTAATTTGTAAAAAGGAAATAATAGCACTACTGACCGCAGGGGGACTGGTTTAGGTTAGGTTACATGTGTAAAGTGCTGGGCACAATGCCCAGCTCCTACCAAGCTTTCTAGAAATATTGATTCCTAATCTAGCTGTGCCTTTTTTCTTAAACCAACTATATACTTCCAGTTGTAAACCAGCAATCAAAACATAATATGTGATAAATCACTCACTTCTGATTTAAATCACTGTAAGGAGAGGGAGAAAACCAGCCATCTGTTGGCAAAATATGCAAAGTATGTTTTAATATCACACCCCTCGGGCATGTGAGAGGGTGATGGCGTGGAACTATTTGTTGATTAACTGAAAGTTTGGAAGTAATTTCCAAGTACTTCAGAGAAACGTATTTTGGTCTAACTTACCCACAAAATCCATTTAATATTCTTCATTACAAACATGCTCACAGTCTCTTTCTATTTGAATTAAAGTTTGCATATATACAGATAGTTCCTGATCTTTCTTGTATGTTTTCCAAACAGAACAAATACTGCTTTTTAAATAAGAGGAATACGATGAACATCTTCTGATGTTTTGGAAGCAGGTTCAGCCATTTTCATAACCAATAGCTCACAGAGTGAGGATGGCTGTCTTCGGAAGTCTATGTTGGTGTGATGGTGGTGTGTTCATGGCACGCTTTCATGGTGTCTGTGGATGCTTCTCAGTGGGGACTTTGTGAGAAAGTTAAATCATAAGATCATAACCTTCACAGGGTAGGATGTTCATTTTCTTTCCTAAGAAGTCAGGAGAGTCAAAGCCATGTACTCCTCCATGGAAGAATGGAGAAGGCAGATACCCAAATCATTTTCTGCATTTCATTCTTGAGGTCATAACCTGAATTGAGGAATGTTAAATAGTGTCTGAAAGGCCCTTTAAACCCATTTTTATGATTGGTAAGTAAGTCTACTTAGAAGTGAACTTTAGACCCTTTCTGCTCTCTGGCCACCACTGACCACAGTGCATATAATTAATGATTTTGTTCCTGTGCCTCAGGAGTATGTGGACACATCTTTACTTGTACTTCATCCATTGCATACCATTTAGTGCTGCACTGGATGTTTGACAGAATTCTGGGTCATGCCTCGATATACACCTTAGTTCTGAAAGAGAGCACCTCTGAGGGAGGAGTGGGATTTTGCAAAAGTTTAGGCAAGGCACTGGCAGGAAGCTAATTTATGTGCTGGTCATAGACAGCTACATTTGTATTCTGTGCTTGGGGTTAAATCAGTCATTTTCAGGACAGTTTAAGATAGCTGCTGGAGTCTTTCTAAATATGTTCAGACATGTTATGGTCTCATTCAGGAGTATTTACAGGAAACTGACATATAGGGATGATAGTTTAGTTTCTATAGCTACTATCTTGTAATTTTAGGCAGATATATGAATTTGGTGCTCATTAATTCATAAAGTTCTTGAGGAAATGCAGCCTGTGATGGCACAGTGCTGATCTGAGGACATACATGATCATATGTCAAGATAATGTTTCCCAATAAATGTTCAAGATATGCTGTTTTCTTATCTGTAAAGTACAGGGCCTACAACTTTGGAAGCTCCCTCCTCTAACACCTGGGTCTGTATGAGCTGTGTTAGAAAGCATACTTCCTAATTCAAGTTAGTGGAAAACAATGGCTTAAAATGAGTGTTGGCTACAAAAGTAAAGTTACATCCCCTCTATACATTGCGATCTTGTCTCTCTTTTGACACTTTGTGCAGTGCAGTGGCAATTTGGTTACCTGGGATTCCTTTTCCTAACAAAATTGAGTTGTGATAAATTGGGTCTTTATGTCATCAGTCAGAGGCCCTTTGTAGTTCCAAGTCCATTTCTTAGTGATTTCTGTATCAACATGTCCCAAACAGTTGAGTTTGGGACATATGGCCTGAAGAATCATCTAGTATAGCAACACTTTAAATTTAGACAAGAAGAAAATGAACATTCATTGACCCATATCTAGCATGCCATGCTCTGTGAGGACAAGATCCCATGGAGTAATGTTTTATCTTTATTTTGCCTTCTGCCTCTGGAGAAAGCCGGGTCATGTTGGAAAGATGGTTTTGCAACTCCATGAAGTGGTACATGTGACCGGAAACAACAAAGAGCAACAGGCTAGTGAATAGCTGTGAAGAGAGCACAGCGGTCTCTGACTATTGTGCTGCACAGCTGCCATGTGATCATTGCCTCAAGAGACCGGAGCTTTTTATCGGTAAGCCATTCACATTCTCCTCCCGCCCCCAGTAATTGAGAAACTAGTTCGTTGTTACTTAAGCCATTATTAAGTTTGAAGGTCATTTTTACGCATCCATAGATAAAACTATCTTATATTACTATTGTCTTCTTTTGAGATTTTAGAATATACCTTCTTCTTTTTTGGACAAGTTGGTATAAATAATTTGATGACTGCTGGTACTCTCTGCCTCTTGGCATGATTCCTCAATGTTTCCTAGAATTCCTGCCCTGTGCTTTTGATCAGTTTTAATGTGTGTTCTTTGGGTGGTAACCATTATCCTCTAGTGTCTTCACACTGCTGACCAGAATTCTCCCCTTTCTATTTGGCAGATGGTCTGACCTCTGTTCTTGCTAGTGGGCTAGGGTGACTCCATAAATTGTGTTTCCTGTGTCTCCAAACATAAATTAAAGCTCAATTATTTAACTACCTTATTGATATAAAATCTCCCATATGCAATGGGTCAACTTGTGGTTTTTCAACTTCATGAAGATACTAAAAGCAGTACACATTTAGTAGATACTATCAAGTCTTTTGGGGGTTAGCAATGTTCTATCATGATGCTCTGTCATGGCATCAAGCCATAGCATCCAGGTATACATATATTTAGAAAGGTTAGGGGTTGAATTAATACTTTACAATACCCTATGGCCACTAAACTGTATGACCTATTTAACATCTCACTTCAAAATAAGCTCAAATGTAGGCTAATGTAACTATCCTGAGCAACTGGCCTAAATTATGTGTTCATTGGGTTAGGTGTATTAAATGTGTTTCAATTTGTATTATTCATGACTCACAGTAGGATTATGGCACATAATCCCACCACAATCTGCAAACAGTAACTTTGATACAAACCTTAAAGAATGATGTTAGTTATGATAGAAACAATATTGCTTATCAAGTAAGGGTACAGTATTGGTGGCATTGGTTAAATCCCAGCCACACCCTTCATTGGTCAGTAAACACCTGGAAGTTGATTTAACCTCTCTTCTTGAAAAATAAATGAGATTTTCATTTGTTCTTATTTTATATATATGGGTTTTGCCTGCATAGATGTGTGCCTACATTTATGCAGTGCCTTGGAGCTTAGAAGAGGGTATCACCCTTGACACTGGAGTTGTAGACAGATTGAGTTGTTATGTGGGTGCTGGGATTCAAACCCCAGTTCTCTGGAAGAGAAGCCAGTGCTCTTAACCACTGAGCTGTCTATGTAGCCTCAGTTGACTTAATCTCTTAGTGATTAGGTTTTACTATCAATAAAATAAAAGGCCATGGTAAGTGATAATTATTTCTGAGCACCCTATAGAGAATCAAATGAATTTTTATGCAAGCATCTAGACATCTGTTGATACAAAACTGTTAGTATAATAACTGATAGTGATAAACTTCCATGCTAAAACCCTTTGAACATCTTGACACAACCTGCCAAGTGTAGTGTTCCCTCTTCTTCACTTACATGTGTACAGGTGGGTTGTTTTTCTTCCCCCTAAGTTTTGGGTGCTTTATCTCCTCATAATCCCTCTAGGATAATTTTTATAGAATTATCATATGTCTTTCCATAAATCCCTTTCTATCACCAATATGTAATGTAATCAAATCTATCTTGTCTTGAGGAAGACCCCTCACAGTATGACTCCCATGGACTACCCCATCTAGTTTTCTTATTCCCCAAAGCACCATTACCATATATTGCACTCATCCCTTACATCATAACTTCTGTAGGCAGCCCCATCTCTCTCCCCTTCCCTGAAATATCAGTACCATCTGTGATGCTTTAGTTCATCACATTGTGACTCTCCCTCCACCCCTCGCCTAGGATGACCTATCTCTCCTCGGAGCCATCTCTGCTGCTGTTCCTCCTGGGCATGTACTTGACTTTCTGTTTCTCTACTAAAGCAGCTTTGACGAATGATGTCTAATAACATCCCATTTCCCACCAGCCTCAGTCTCTCGTTGGTACTTGGCTCCCTTTGCTCTGCCTTTGTGAAGCACAGCCTTCCCCTGGGCTCCATAACTGTCCAGTCCCTACATCTCAGCCATTCATAGGTTCCCTTTGCTGGCTCTGTTCCTTCTGCTTGGCCATGAAATTGTGGAGATCATCGGGATCTAGACCTTCTTTCCCTCACTGTCTACCTCGCCATGGTGATGCCCACCACTGGAGTGGCTTGATTGCCATCTCTCTGAGATGAGTTCCAAATCCAAGCTTGTAGGCAAATTTTCTGCTTTTGCCTCGCATGCTGAGTCGCTTGCCAGAAATTTTTCCAGGAAATGTCTCAGAGGAACTTCAAAGTGAACAAAGCTCAAATCCAAATTCATCATTACCTTCACCAAAACTTCATTTCTAACAGGAGTGATCCTAACTGTGGTGTTGGCAGTTTGCCCAGGATCTGTGTGGTCAAGGCTCAGCAAGCTTTGGCTCTGTCCTATGTAGCTAACAGATGTAGGTGGGTTTCCTTGCCTCTGACTCTTTCCTCTCACATCCTCTGGGTACATCTTATCTAACACAGTCATAGAAGTCCAACAAATCTCATGCCGGGGCCACCATTGGGATGCTTTTGAATTCATGATATGAAGTCATATTTGGCTTGCCAGAAAGATAACCAACAAATGTGCTGAGTTGGCAACTACATTCATTTCAGCAATTGTGTTACTGACTTGGGTGGTTCTTGGCTTAAAAGGCAAAGATAATATTAAAAGGATACTTTTCATAAGAATTCTCAAAGGCTTTAAAAGCCGAAAGAGAGCATCTTGCAATTTACTGAAGTACAACACTGAATAGAAAGATAGTTTAATAATTATAAATGTCAGAAAATCTGCCAAACATAATGCTCATCTCTAGGTTAAAATGAAAATATAGCTTTGCTTCTGATTTATATCTTTAATTTGGTATGTGTCTGGTTAATCTGGGTTGGTTAGAGATAAAGATTTCAGAAAAATCTCAATCATCTATAATTCTGGCTAACTCGTTTTCTAAAGTAAGGAATATAAATTTAAAATGTGTTAAGTGAAAATTGGAATTCGTTAGAATTTCTTTCCTGACTTCACACTGGTGGTACATTTATAATTTTTTATCTAAGCCAAGATTTTTGTTTTCCAGGACAATGAAGAGTTTTAGTTATCTACTGAGTATATTTTCAAGTTTAATTTGTAAGTGTTAAGATATTTACCAGTGTCCTAAACATTTTATCATTGAGAATTATTTCAGATCTCTTTATATGATAAATATTACTAGAGTTGGCTCTAGAAAGAGTTGGATTTTGGGGTTCTAGTTCATGACTTATTTACTTAACCCTTGCAAAGCTATTCCTTTACAGGGCATGCTCAGTAAATTACAATAGCTTCTCTAGTTATAATCATGATGAAACTATATAGCAACCGAAAAATCATTTCTTAAAATAATTTACTTAGGAATGAAGACATTAAGTATTCAAATGCCCTATCAATGCCTTACATTTCAATGCAAAGTATTATATTAAGATTTAATGAGAAACTAAACCAAATTTTATTTTCCACCCAATCTTACATTGGTGGAATAACCTAAAACTTTATGTCTCCTCCCCAATTCTAATATTGGAATACTACAAGGCGATGTTGTAAGGAGGTGAGGTATCTAGGAGGGAATTATGTCATGAGGGTAGAGCCCTCACATATGGAGACTACTTGGACTAAGATCCTAATTAAGAAGGACCCCGGAGAAAGGACATTGTTATAAAGTAGAGTGGGGACAGATATATAATTACATTTTTAATTATTTTCTATGAAGTCTAGATTACATCGTGTCTAATTTTCCTTTAATTATTGCCTGTTTATTAAAACGAAGGCTCTAGGTTCATTTCTGAGAATGCTGCTCCTGAGTGCTGCCCAGGCTGTTCTTAAATTTGAGATTCTCCATGCCCAGTCTCTTGGCTAGTGTTTACAGGCATGGACCACCATCTCTAGCCTTGTCTTTTTATAAGAACAGCAGTTTTATTCTAATATGAAACTTAAAAAACAAAAGAGCTTGTAAATTCCATGCATCCTCCAGCTCATCAGCTTTGGGAGAACAAAGCAACAGAGGGGTCACATTTCAATAAACGCTGGTCACATATTTATTGAAAAGCTATATTAGCATTATTTTTCACTGCACTGTGTAACCTGCCATTTTAATTTTCACAGAAGAATTTGGCTATGTATCTTTTTAAAAAATGCACTCGGATCATGTGAGTTGATTATCCATACTAGCAGGGTTCATCATGAATTTCTCTATGTGCATATAGCATAGACTGATCAAATCTAATTTCCTCCTTTTTTTAATCGCCCATTCTTGCTAATATCTCATGATCATCTTCCACTACTTATCACTTCTCCATCATATGCAAATAAGAATGAACGCATGCCAGTCGAGCTGAGAGATGTTTTCTGATGCAGTCTTGGTGCTAATCCAGAGGCTCTGGAAAGAAACTCATATACCCCATAAATTATAAGCATTTATCCTTCAACCCACAGAGAACTGGGAGAGCAGGAAGAAGGGTAAAATAAAAAGAAGTATGAGACCCAAGATATATGAGTAAAAGTTCCCAGTATTCACTTCTTTCTTAATGAACAACCAGGTCTTCTCTCAACAAATACCAAAGGTTATATAAACTCTGTTTTGAGTCAGAACTGCTTTTAGGATTATAAAGTCTATGCTAGGGGTCTGCAGCTTTCCAGATTGACTGTGACCTAAATGCACTACATGTCCATTAAAGGATTAGTATAGCAACACAGAAATAACCCAACCAGCACTTGCTGTCTAGAAAATCTGGCAGTGTTAATTGTGCATGCCCGTTTTGGTATCACTTCAAGCATCTGTACTTCTATCACACGGTATCCTCTCTTGTGTTGCATTCAACAGTGTCTGAGAATGACAAGATCATAGTTAAAGAATCAGCTTTGAACAGTTGGGTCTCAGGCTTTAGTATCTGGGTTTGGCTCCAACAGATCTCTCAATTAAAAAAAAAACTACTTAGCATAAATGTTTTACTCTCTGTTAGGCTTTGTTTAAAGAAGAGTAAATTGATCTAATGCACTGAATAATAAAATTTTATAGAGTTATTGAAGTCACCTGCTTATTAGTTTATCAATTCTGGTTGATGGACTGTTAAGATAATGTCTAGAGGGCAATGTCCCTGGAAAGGTGATAATAGTGTTGATATTTTATAAGGATATTCCCCAGATGAAAAATAAAAAACAGAAATAAAATCAAAACCTTGAAAAAATGGGGAAAAGTGTTCTAGACTTCTGCTGGTTAGTGTGTGGCCCTAGACATAAGAAAGAGATTGGCATTCTTCTGTATTTTGGCCAGGGCATTTTAAAGCAAAGGAGGGGCCAATAAGGGACGTCATGATGTTGAATAAAAGGCACTTCCTCTGGCTTTCCTCAACTGGGAAGTGAGCATGCTGAGGCTACAAAAGTCAGAGCCTTGCATTGGGAGAGTCCTGCTCTGATGGAGCACCACTCTGAGGGAGCACCACTCTGAGGGAGCACCACTCTGAGGGAGCCCTACTCTAACAAACTACCACTCTGATGGGGCAGCCAGTTTATGTTGCCAGATGTTACATAGCATAAATGCCGTTTGGTATAACCAGGCCAAGAACATGTGGTTTAAGCAGAGGCATAGTGTTATATTTGACTTTTCTTGGCTGAGAGAATTGACAGGGAATTTATCTAGATAGAGTTTGGAAACCAAGTAATCATTTAATAAACCTGTCATAATGCAAGTTTGACTTTGAAAGATGGACTCAAAAGTATTATTCTGTAGGTATTACCGATGCTAAGAGAGGTCAAATAATACAGCACTTCTCAGGACTTACATCTCTTCCAATGAGGTCCTCCTGGTTTTCCACAATTCCCCAGGGGGCGATGCCTATGGTACATATCTTCCCTCGAGATTTAGATGCATGGTCTTTCAAGGCATCTCCAACATGACGAATAACACCTAGGAGCAGAGAGGGAGATATTGATCTTGTCTTTTAAGGGCAGTGACCTTCTTACCATTCGATAGAAAATTAATAAGTACCTTTAACTTGGGAAAGAATTCTGAATATACAGTTTTGACACATTTCTATAGAAAATTTAGAAGAGACTTCATAAGAGTGGATATAATGCAGATATATTTGTTAGATTCAATAAAAATTCAAACAATGCATTTCTTTAGTTCACATGGAAAAACAGAGAACATCTAGTGTCTATAAGGGATAAATATAATTAGAGGCCCTTTTCCTGTAAGCATGGTGATTTATTAGTATCCTTGCATTCTTGGAATAAAAAGCCCCCAAAAAAGTTGATTTATTCAGTTAGTGAAAGAATTAGGGTCATTTTGGTAGTTTATTTACCTAAGATTTTATTAACCTCAATTTCCTTTTCCTATTTATATCACATAATGTGGAAAGCCCAGTAATAATGCTGTCTTACTCAATGGTAAATTTATGCTAAAATGTGTACACACACCTTTAATATTCATCATACTATTTGTTTTCTCCTTTTGTTAATGATTACCTCACAGTTAAAAGCAATGAAATTAGATTACATCAGCAGGGAACCCGATCTTACTTTAAGAAGGCATTTAAAAAATATACAATTCTAATACTTTGGCTTCATTCTCGACAATTGTTTTTGTATTCGACTTAAAGATACATCTTCTAAGAATTTACACTTACAACATTCTCTCCATTTCCCAAGCACCATTTATCCTTAATTCCATCCTTTCTATGAACATTAAATTGAATCTAAATTCCTGCACACATAGCAGCTTGTGAGTCCCCAGCAGCTCTATGTTTCACTGCCCCATTCTCCAGAGATGCATAATAGGAGGATGGCCGGTCCGAGTGTGACTCAGCTTGTGGGCCTTGAGAAATTAGGGCTCAGAAACCATGCATGGAAAAGCAGAACACACCAAGCAGTTTCATCTTGGAGACATCATACATGCTTTAATAACTTAGTTGTGAAGTAAACACCAGATCAGAGAAGAGTTTCTTTTTAGGAATAAAAATTGTACTTGAGTAATAATCCTCAGCTTACTGTCCTGTGAGCCTAGGGAGATGCTCTTCACCTGTGAGCTTGTCTGTGTATCATCTAAGTAAAAAATATGGCAGAACACACTTTTAGACAAAAAAGAGTAAATCCATAAATAGTAATATTAATATGCGAAACATATCAGGGTTGAGTTGGACAAGAAATCTAACTTTATGGTATACCTCTGTTGGCCACAGTTTTCCCTACCCACTACCAGCTTTAATAGCCATCATTAAAGTCCCATGCTCTGAACCAGAGATGAGCTGTTTGTAGCATTTAAGGATGTAATTTTTCCCCCACCCTTGCTTTTGAATACATTTTATAAAATAAGAAAAACATCTAGGAATCCAACTTTCTAAATATAGAAAAATGGTTAAAATTTCTCTAGAGCCTTTTGACTCTTGCATTGGGTGGGTCTCTCTACATCAGGAAAGCAAAATACTGAGCAATTAAAAACAAGAGCTTTCTACTTACTGAAGATGAACACGTGGAGGATAAACTCTCAATAGTCACTAACATTGCTCTTTACAGTGTCAACAATAAGAGCTGACTGAGCAGGTCTGCTGAAGATGTTGCCAGCTGATGGGCTGGGTTGGAAATTCATAACACAAGACTGGGCATCGACCGTCCGCACAGTTCATTGCCAAAACATGCCCATTATGCTGTGTGCTGACTGCTCACAAATTCTAGCTATGTAGGAGATTTTACAGTATACTGGTGTTACTCAAACATCTTTCAAGCTAAAACTCAATTGTAGTTTAATAAAAACATATTACTTGGTCAGAGTTATATATTCTGTATCTCCTACTAACTTCCAATGTCCCCACATCAACAGGCCTTGAGCCTTCTGACTCTTGTATTAGCTTATCACAAAGTTACTAGGATACATTTGCTGTTGTTATGAGGTCTCTCTCTGCTCCCCTCTCAAGCCCTAGCTAACCCGAAACTCATTGTTATAGACAAGGCTGACCTCAAACTTACAGAGATTCTCCTTTCACTGCTGAGTTCTGGTGTTAAGAGCACGTACCATCACACCTGGCATTGGTTCTCTTTTAGTAGGTATTTCTGACTCTGGGTAACTGGTAACAAAGTTTACTCTATTATCTGTTGCACCTGGTATGAGCATCTGCAGCATGCTTATAGTGGCAGAGGCTGAGTGGCAGAGAATGGAGAGTGGCTGGAGGCTCACAAACCAGCTAACCTGGTGTATACAAGAGTGAACAACAGAGAAACCCTGCCTCAATAAGGTGAAAGGCAAGGGCTGACATCTGAAGTTGTCTGACTATGTCTACTAGTCATGCCATGTAATAACTATGGTATGTACAATCTCTCTCTCTCTTTCTCTCTCTCTCTTTTGCAAACACACACACACTCACTCACGCTTAAAAACAGTGTATGGTACCAAGCTCGAAATTGCTTAAATGATGAAGTTAAACCTTCCAATTTAAAACAAGTTATTCTTTAAAGAATTAGTAGATACCTATGATAATATGACCTACTAAAAACATCCTGTGAATTTCCATTAGTCATGTATTCAAATTCTGTAAGTCATTAAATAGTTAAGCTATTTCTCATGTGCAATTCTTAGTTGAAAACTATCTGTATAGCTATCACTTAGGCAAAGAAAGGAGGGCAGGAGGACAGATGAGCAGGAGGGTGGACATGGAGGGTGGACATGCATGGTAGAGACGAGGTAGAGAAATAAGGACATTTTCAATGAAGCAACATTATTCTAGATGCAGCTGCCTTTCTTCATCCCCCATGATTACCTGTGTTGACCCCTCCAGTGAAGATCCACGCTCCAGTTGTCATGGCTGCTTTGATGAGACCTTTCCCGAAGACTTGCTTGAGTTTGGGCTGGAGTTCAAAGTTCTGCAACCCTCCATGTACGGAGATGAGAAGTTTGGGAAGCTCCAGCTGCCATTCCTTGGTCATCAGGTGTAGCAAAAGATCAGGTTTTGTATCAAAAGATACTCGGACATACTAGAATAAAGATACACAATTAGGGATATTGTAGGGATATGGTAGGGCTGCCTGGGACTGTTTGCCTTTGTGACCGTTATATGTACCCGATCTGAAGAAAAATGTCTTCCATGAAATCAGATATTTTAAGGAGAAGGGATCATTTCCTTTACAAAAGAGGCCTCAGGAGACAAAGGGATCCCCACTTTTATAGATTTTGGTGAAATTGAGTTCTTGCCAATTTGAAAATTACTTGATTTTTTTTTTTAAAAATAAAGTGTAGTTTAAATACAGTTTTCCTGATGAGACTTTACCTAAAACAAATCATTCTGATATTTTACCATTGTATATATTTGTACAATGATTCAAACACTCCTAGTATTTTCAATATGATCAAGTCCTTTCAATAAACTAGATGTCAATATAGCTATGTCTCTGTGTTTTTGTAATCCTGCTGTGATTTTGAGATTCCAGAGGTCTCAAAAGTTCCACATAATACAATGCAAAATTTAAAATCAGTCAAAAGCAGGTTATATTTAACTGTAAATGCCTATTATCACCTATGTATGTAAAATCTATCATCTATCAATCTACCTCTATACCATATCTATCATTTATCATTTATATAAGTATCTGTCATCTACCTATGAATCAATTTATGTTTTTATGAGATACTATGTAGCCATGGCTGGCCTGAAACATGTTGCTCAGATTATGCTGACACAGGTATCCTCTTGGTTCTGCCTCCTCAGAGCTGGCATAAGAAGTATGTGGCACTGTACCCAGCTCAACTGTCTTGTGTTAAATGACAAGTGACAGAAGATATGTCAGCTATTCATATAATTGAAAATAAAAACTTATAGCAGAAGTCAAGATTTTACTATTACAACAGGAAATTCTAAGTATGCATAATAAATGCTGTTAAGTACAATGATCGTATGTATATAGGATGATAAGCATGGACACCTAAGTTTTACTTCAACTAAGAGCTGATACACTAGGTCATGATGGAAAAGTTTTGAAATATACTATTGACTTAGCATGAAATGCATAGATTACTCAATTTCTAAAGAAAGTCTTCTTGGGGGCAGAAAGCAGGGCTAGATCTGAGAGCCTCTCCCAAACCCTGCATATCTGGCCTGATGACTTTTTGAAGTCTGGGGAGCCCCACAGAAACCTGGAATACAGCAAAGTCCCTTTGGAACTTTAGGAGGAAGAACCAAGGAGCTATATAAAAGAAGGCTGTAGGGAAACTTGCTTACCTCAACCATGGAAGGCTGAGGTAGGATATGAGTGTACTGAATAAAGAATTCCCATTTGATTATTTCTAAACACAAGCAGGTCCCTACACAGGTTTGCCATCAGTATTCAGTGTGGTTTGAGACTTAGAAAGGTATGTTAATGCCAGTTGTTTTGATGAGTTATGGTTCCAGGTAAGCAGCAGAAGCAAATGCAGACCTTCCATGAAAGAATGTTTAATAAATCCAAGTTGGAAGTAATTGCATGCCATCAAATAGCTGAGCTAGACCCTCCTAGACAGTGAGCTGGAGAGAATACAAAACAGACACATGTAGCATCTTACATATGGATATCAAAACAAGGAAGAAGGAGGAGAAGGAGGAGGAGGAGAAGAAGAAGAATCTGTAAAAACCCTGGGCGTATGAACAGCATGTGGAAGTTCAAGTGGAGTACCGTAAGTGAAAATTAGCATGGGAAAGGAGCATGTTGAGAATGATCCTTAAAAATCAGCCACATGTAGCCTACAAAGATGGTGGTTTGGAAAATACACAGAAAAACAAAAACAGCTGAAGGTGCTCAGGAGAGTAAGTTAGAAATTCTAGGTAAACAATGCTTGGGGAGGCACTGGCGGAATATTTGTCAGAAATACCAAATATCAACTCTGGTCCAGGAGCTCAATGGATCCTCGGAAGAATAAAAAACAGGAAACCTCAGTCATTACATATCACAGAAAGCATCCTTAAGAGCAGAGAGGAAGCACCACTCATGAAGACCCTAGACAAGAAGCCAACTCCTCAACTGTAGCAATAGAAGCAAAAGTCCAGAGAAGTGGTGGGTCCGTTTGGAGTTCAGGGGGGCAAGAGTGACATATTTTGTTTTCAAAAGGGGCAGGAAACATAGCTGTTTTATGAATGCCAACACTGGGTTTCCCTCTGATGGTTTTCACTGAGGTAAAATTGAAGCTTATATGATCCAAAATTATGATCTTAAACACAAGTCGGGATGTAACTGATTAGTAACTACATGGTAAATATAAAACTATGTAGATTGTACAATATAAACCAATCATCATGCCTAGTTTGTAGTGTAAAGGGATAGAAATAAAGCATTAGGCAATAAATTAGTAATCAAAATTATTAAGTATTCTTAAGTGCATATTACACTTACATATTGCACCTCAGCTGTAGAATGAGTACCTAAAGCTCTTGGTCTGATATTTAGTGCCACACAAACAGGGTGTGATAGCACATTCCTGTATTCCCAAGATTTGATGAGTGCATTCAGGTCAATCAGAAGTTGAGCCATCATGAACTACATAGAGATGTCTCAAAGAGAAAATCAAAATACCCGGGCAGTGGTGGTGCATGCCTTTAATCACAGCACTTGGGAGGCAGAGGTAGGTGGATCTCTGTGAGTTCCAGGCCAACCTGATCTACAGAACAAGTTCCAGGATGGACTCCAAAGCTACACAGAGAAACTTTGTCTCAGAGAGAAAAAAAAAGAATCAAAATAGTAAGAACAACAAAATAACAAGAACAAAAATAAATGCTGGGTCTTTGAGATGGCTCAGTGGGTAAAGGCACTTCCTTGACAACAAGCCTGTGGACCCAAGTTCAACTCCTGGAACCACAAGGAAGAAGAGAATCAACACCCATAAGTTTTCTCTGTATGCCCACTATGATTCACACACACATGCATATATATATACAGAAAATTAATGTAAAATTAATTTAAAAAATTTAAAAGTATTGCATGGGAGAGAAAATAATAATTAATTAACTATGTTTGGGGCACATTACTGAAATCAACACTTATGATGTAGAGGCAGGAACTTGAAGAGTTCAAGGGTTGCCTTGGTTACATAGTGAATTTGAGGCTAGCCTGGACTTTATGAAATCCTGCCTCAATAACCCCCAGATTATTCACTACCTTTGGGCCAATTACATTCAAGTCTATCCTACGTATGTGTGGTATATATGTGTACATATTCACTTGTGTATGCACAAGTGCGTGCAAGTGTGAACCATAGGTTAATTTTGATTGTCTTACTTAACCACTAACTTTTCATTTATTTTATATATTTATTAAATTAGTGTGTGTGTGTGTCTGTGTGCATGCACATGCACACATGTATCACAGTAGAGGTGTGGAAATTAAAGGACAGATTGGGGAATAGGGTCTCTTTTCCCACCATGTGGATCCCAGGGATTCAATTCAGACTATCAGCAGATTTGCTGGCAAGTTCCCATTGAAACGTTCTCCCAGCCCTTTTGCCCATCTTAAATTTTGAGGTAAGATTTCTCTCAACTTGAAATGCACTGGTTTGGCTATAGTGGATGGCCAGTTTAGCTCAAGACATTCCCTTGTCTCTCCCCTCCCAACACTGGGATTACTGGCACATGCTATTCCAGGCTTGTTCTGGTGGGTGCTAGTGTTTTTATGGAAAGCATTTTACTGATTGAGACAAATCCTCAAGCCCTATAATTCAATTTTTTTGAGGTTAGTACCAAGGCCCACATGTATATCAATCAACTCATATACTGTTTTACAGTCAACTCTTAAATAGTACCCCAAAGTGATAACAAAAGCCCAGCACAGAAAATACATAAACCAGTAAAATAGCCAGAGGTCAAGTATGATCTGTGGCATGTGACTGAACATTCTCTGCTTTTTTTGGAAAAAAAAAAAATAAGTCTGGTAGTGTAACATCACCATACACATGAACAAAATGTGCTGCCTTTTGACATTTATACTTACTCATGCCACTAAAGGGTAGTAATCTTTAAGCTCCATTGTACATATATGAGCCTAGTATCATGCATATGGCCCACTGTTGGCTGAGTAATCATTCTGTGAGGGCCTGAATTCCCTATCCCAGCTGCATGTGTGCTAAGTGTTTTACACGTTCCATCTCATATTCTCCTTCAACAATTCCAATAAAATAGAAAGGATCCAAACTGTTTCTAAGCTCCCACTTCTAGAGGGTCATGAAAGACTTGGCCCTAGCTTTGACTTCACAGCCTTTTCCTGACCATAAAGATTTAGCTTCCTCTCACTTTCTCCTTTTCCTTTACATAAACCAACTAGTATCCAAGTCCCAAGGAGGCATTTCTCAAAATGGTGCTTTCATCCAGGTCTTGGTTCCTTCCAAGGCTGTGTTCACAGTTTCTTAACCAATGCCAGTTCTGGGTTCTGGTACAGCCTCCTATGGCTTTTCTGGCCCTCATATCCCTATGAGACCCTGACAGGTCAATGGGCTGGCTTCTTCTTTTGATTATACTATGTGTTAATTTGAATCATTACATCTTTTGTAAACTATTAGAACAAGTAAGTTTCCCTTTAGTTTAGCCTTACCCTCACTATTGACGGTTTCCCCCCTACTCTGTGCATTTGCCTAATGCTGACCCTCAAGTCCTAGGGTGATACATTCCACCCTGACACTCATGGAAACTACACTCATCTTTTAAGTTTGCTTCAGTCCCAGTGAATGCCTGAGGCTGTAGGCCAATGGTGATGGAATGTGACTTTTGCTGAAGCCCAGTGTAATATTTCTTTCCAGATGATTCTTTTATGTGCCATTTTATCTCCTGTGCTACAGGCCTTTGAGTTCAGGACCCAGTTGAGCTGCCCATGATTTTTGGTAAGCTTTGTCAGCATTGCTGTGAAGCAGCCATAGTATTATGATAAATGGTTATATCATCATGGGGTCCTGGGGATCATCTGCCTCAACTATTCTGTTTGTGGTTTATTTCTTCTCTCAGGGAAGAGACACTAGGAAGGAGTCATAGGGATATTACATCTAGTTATTCAACAGTCACTTTCTCCATTATTATAACCATATTATTAAAGCTACAATGAACTCTGAAGGTTATAGGTGGGCTGGGCTTCTTAATCTTCAAAATGTAAAAATCATGATCAGTAAGCTAGTCAAAAATGGAGGTTCTGATTCAACAGGTCTAGGTTGGAGCTTGGACATCTTCATTTCCAACAGCTCCCTGGGGTCCACATGTGTGTAACTCCTGCCCAGATTAAAATGACCTAAATAACGTGTAGATGGTTTGAGTGTGTTCTTAAATTTTTACGTTGAAAATGTTATCTTCAGTGTAGCAGTTTGGGGAGGTGGGCCGTGTGGTCACTGTCTTCCTGACCAGTTTAGTCCTTTCATTTCAGGAGTGGGGTCCTGAGAAAAGGATGAGCATGCTCTGCATTCCTGCTTGTAATGGTCATGTGTGCACAGACACATTTTCCTGCCCTTACAGCTATTGCAGGAGGATGAGACTGAGAGATGGGTCTCACTGGCAACAAGCCCCTCCACCCCAAACTTCCTGTTCTCCAGAACTGGGAAACACCAGAGCTCATTCTCTTTCTCAGATCGCCTGTCACAGCGGCACAAGGAAGGACTAAGGCAGTGTACCTGTTACATGGTTTAGAGTCAATGGAAAGTAAAATGCACTTAAATGTTAGATGATGCACAGAGAGGTACTAGGGAAGAACTGGGCTACAATAGATAAGGAAGTACAATTGGCAGGATGCTCAAGGCATCTCCACTAACTGTACCTGTCTTGGCTAGGCTGGGTTCTTCTGCAGAGAAACCCAAGATCCTATACAGACCACCCCAACTATCCAGAATCTGGGAGAGGTCACAAGCATTTACTGCCTTAGCTTTTAGCTAGTGTCCGCAACCTATGTCTTATTCTGCCCCTTTCCTGGAAAACAAGAGATAAGTATCTAAGTGAATCAGCATGCTACTTTTTTTTATTTTATCATTTTGACTGTTGTTTAGAAAGCCTAACAAGTGATTTTTTGAGATATAAAATTGTTATTAAAGTCAGGGGTTAACCATCATTTTAAGGCTACCTAGATATTTCAATTCAATAGAACATTTTAAGGTTATAGTCCTGCGTATGTAGAAACCAGATTATTCACCATATCGCTCAGTTGTATATAATAATGATTTCACTTGCTGAATCAGCAGCTTCACACTCATTATGCTCAGAGAAACAAAACAATTCTTATTACATTGTTACTGTGATTTGAAACTAAGAACTATTGGGTTGTAATGCTAAGCATTTTTTTTTTTTTTTAATTTTGGCATGGAAAGGGCACATGGGATGGCAGCTTGTGAGAGTCATCTCTCCCCTACTGTGGAAGTCCTAGGGATTGAACTCAGGTCATCAGGCTTGGCTGCAAGTGCCTTTACTAGCTGAGCCATCTCTGCATTCTATGATAAGCAATTTTGAGATCCACTATGAATCTGCAAATTACTAAGGGATCATATTTCAAATAACAATACAGCTCACTAGCATACAATTCAAATGTGGTCACCTAGGCATTACTCCGGCCTGGTGCTATTTAAAATTTTCCAACTCACGCCATTATCAGATATTAACAGAATTGGTCATTTGGACAATGTGAATATCTGACCTGTCAAAGGAGACCAACCCTAACCACTGCACAGGATACTGTGTGGATTAAACTGTAATGGCTAAGAAGCTCCAGTATGTGCAAAGTGGGTAAAGATTCCTTACATTCAATGTAGACATAGTGTGTCTACATATAAGTGATCCAAGTCACATGCTTTTCAAAACACTTTTTATTTTCAACTCTAGTTTTGTGGGGGTGTGAAGAAGCCTTGCCCTCCCATTACAATGGGCCTGTAGGTCTCCAGTTGATTGAAAGAGAAGCTGAGGTCAACTAAGGCGTGCATCACTGTAATGACCTGTCTATTATTGTTGTTAACTCTCCTGTATGACATTAGAGGCCTGTGCATGTCAACTGGATGGCTTTTGGAATGTTCTCCATAAGACAGAAGCTAGATTTAGTTGAAATTGTATAATTTGATGATGTTCTTGAGTGCTGTGGAGGTCAATGAATCCAGTGTTATTTTTACACGAAGCTATACTTTAAGTTCCAGACAACAAATTAAAAATTACATCTTGCGAGACTCTGAAAGGCAATGAGAGTTTCTCTTTCATCTGAATGTAATGACATCTGTAGGGAGTCAGCTATGCCTGATCCTGGAGTTCTTTTGCTGGGCATATGATTTTCCTTTGGAACTGGCTATTACTACGTCATCATCCCAAATGCTTCTGCTCACTTATCAATGCTACAAAGCTCACAGGGTATCACCAGACTGAGCTCTTATCATTCCATCATATTCCCAGGGGACAAAGGTTGGATGGGGTGAGTATGCAGTCTTTACTACTAGAGGCCATTTCTTAAACAGACAAACAAATAATAATAATAATAATAATAATAATAATAATAATAATAATAAAACTTCTATAAGCTTCTATCAGCAGTCTTAACTTGAACTTCATAGAGCATTTGGTTCTGCTAATTCATCAGTCACCTTGTTAGTCCTAGATTCTTGCCCATGTAAATTTCCCCAGCTGTTTTAATGAAAATTAAAATGGGTTGCAGCACAATAAATCTGGCTACACTCTTGGAAATGTTCAATGACAAATCCTCTCCTTTCACTGCAAAGCCGGCATTAATTCCTATAAAGAACCACTTGGTACTTCTTAAGCAGTGTTTGTTCTGATTAATGGACCTACTATTGTGAAATCTGTTTTAACAGTCCCAGCAATGCCTTTCTTTCAGGCTCATAGTGGGAAATGTGGCCCATTCTCTCTATTGAGAAATGTGACAAGCATCATTTCATTTCCCAAGTTTTGTAGCCACATACAAAGGGTGTTATTTGTAATTAAAGCTGCAGCCAAGCGCAATATGTCACATCAGAGATAATTCTGCTGATTGCAGCTTCCCAAGTCCATGGAGCCTTTGCTTTGCCTCCAGAGTTTAATGCTTAGGGTGGGTGGCTCAGCTGACAGAAAAATCTTACCAGAAAGAAGATATTTGGAATTGCATTCAATGCATTCAAATTTCTTGTTTGATGACCGTCAAAACTTTGTAAGTAAAAGTGTAATTGTTTTTGCGGTTTCCCAGTGTTAGAAATCAGCTGTTTATAGGATTGATGCTGATAATTGGAAGCTCAATAGTGAGAAATAACATATAATGTCACTTAGCACAGGCATTACAAAGGCTAGTCTATGGTATTTCTGCCAGAATTATTTAGTATTAAACAATTCCCAGGCAGTGGGATGGTTTTCTGAGGAGATTCAGCATCACCTACTTTATATACTTATAATTAGGATGGAAAATACCAACGATATATTCTACCTTTGTTATTGTTTTTGTTTTTCAAGACAAGGTTTCTCTGTGTAATAACCATGACTCACCGGGAACTAACTTTGTAGACCAGGCTCAAACCAGCAGAAATTCTCCTGCCTCTGCCTCCATAGTGCTGGGATTAATTTGTATCCCACATTTACCTTCATTCTTAATTTCAGACAGACTATCTGATCTGGTTGCCAGCTCTGCAGCCTTCCGACCAAACTTGCAAACTGGGAATCAGCAAAACAATCACAAGGTTCCTCCATAGCCCCATCAAGGTGTAGGAAGGTTTGTGGTAACCATAGTACAGTGATTTGTTGTATTTGTGTGTAAAGAGGGAATCACTTCATCATTTCTGACTTGCATGTGTTAATCAAGCAATCCCAGATCAATTTGTAGAATGCAAAGAGAGACAACTGTTTAAACCTCAAATTCAGTTCCTGAAACTGTCTAAGAGTACATGGTTACAGATGCTATGCTAACAGGGACAACCTTCATACTTGTGAAGTCTCCTCCCCCCAGAGCTCAGAGAGCAAGGCTTTCACTCTTGTGGGATTACTAGTTAGAAAACAAGGGCTGGGGACAATTTTCTCTATTATATGAAAACTGTGCTAGGGGATTCCACATGACCTAATAGGCAGAGTAAATAGCAGAGGAGAGCCAAAAGAGAATTACGTGGCTGGCCTGAGAAGTTTACCTGCATGCCCTTAATTAGGCTTAGTCTTACCTGACCCACAAGCCAGCTCCTCATTAATTAAAAGAGATGATTTGTACACGTGAGTCCTGCTCACTTTGTAAATCATGTGGGAGCCTTCAATAGACAAGAGTCACCAAGAAACCTCACTGTATCTGCTGACAGGGCTATGTGACTGTGGCCATAAGGTGGTCAATAGATTATAAGATGTCCCTATGAGCCGTTTGATCCTCAGAGAATCCAGGATGGTTTAGGGCTTGTCATATGATAGGCTGCGTCTTGGGAATGGGAGGAAGTCAGACTTTTTCTTCACTGTGAGCTTGGATTGCTTCCTTCCTTTGTCATATTTTTCTCTCTGCGAAGTGTTCATTTTCCTGGGGCTGGTTAAGCTTGGACACTGAGTTCTGAACACCTCAAAGAACTTGAAAGAACTTGGCAATGATTCTAATGACCTAAGATGTAATTTTACAAAGACTTTCCCCCTGCTCAAAACTTTCAAGTTTAATTAACCTCATTAAAAATTGGTGATTTAAAAATTCTGCTACAAAAAAATTGTAAAAGCCCTATTAAGAAAGGTAGAAACACGGAAGTAATTAGCTTCCTTTCAATAGCCTCTAAATAACTTCCAAATAAAGAGTGACTGTCATCTGTCCTGGTCACACATGATAAAGGAAAAAAAAAGAAAAGGATGCTGGGTTCAAGAACTTTCTCTGGGAAAATAATTTACTTTCTTGGGGCTTCAATTATCTCATAACGTAGGTAGAGGGGATAGAGATTAATTTTTCCAAGGCTGATTGCACAGTGGAATAACTCCTATGTATATATAGCCAAAGATCTTTGGATGCCCATGTCATGTCCTCTCAAGGCTAATGAATGAGACTCCAGATGTGAATCTTAGATATGGCCATTTGTAATGGCCTTTTCTGTTATTTTGTGCCCTGAAGTCAAGAACCATTGATTATGACCCTCAAATGCCATCCATGCTTACGGATCAGTCATTTACTACTGTCCTACACATGTGGCAGGACAGATACCTAGCTATGGCTCTCCAGTAACTGGAGGCATTTTAGTAATGAATTTGTTCCTCCTGCTGCCTACCTTACTGTGTGCAATCCACCTTGGTATTTGGAAAATGCTACAGCTGTATCTTTGGCTGCTTTAAAGGAAAAAGTTAATGTTATATCTTACCTTAATTAAAAAAAAAAAAAGTCAATCTTGCCCCTAGAGTGTGTGGATGACTTTGCTAAAAATCACTTCAAGGACTATTTACCAAAGCGATGGCCTGAAGGCCCATTAAGTTTACTGGTCTGTCTAACCACACTTTTGGAGAATAATTAACCATACAGTGCTCTTATGAAGACTGGCTTCTTTCAGAGGGAGTGGGTGCCAAGTCTTTCTGTCCAAACTGCCTGCTGGTTTGCTCAAGAGGTTGGGAAGCAAAGGAGGCTCAGATTGGCAAGCATCCATTCCCCTGACTCCACTCGTAAAATGGGTTTGACAGCACCACTTCTTTGTTTAGACAGGAGAAGCAGAATAACTCTGGGGCAAGCTTTCAAAGTTCACAAGATGTTCATTTGTGTCTAAAAGAATGCTGCACTCCCTAAGTACCCAGTAGTAATGAAAAGAAAAACTGGTCTTCATTAGGCTAATTAGGTGTGGACAGAAAGAAAGAGTTGCCCTTCCTGTGACTGCCCTCAGACCACCTAGGGCCACTCTAACCTTGGGGTCAGCATCATAGTATGTGGAAAACAGTGCTCAGAAGGGCGGTGCTCAGAGTTCACTTCCCTGAGTTTTTGTTTTAAGATCTTAATATCTGAGATCTGATAAATAGCTCAGTGGCACATACTCGCAGACCATTCCTTAGGATTCAGGTTTGATCACAGTTCTGAAAAGAATTCGTCAATATGTGCCAGAGGAGGAGCGTATGGAATCTGAGGGGATTGCAGAAGACTTGGTTGCCCATTTATGATCATAACTATTATTAATTATTGATTATAAAAGAAATTTCTGAGTATTTTGCTGAACATTTTGAAGGGTACATGTTAATAAACTCATTCTGACTTTTGCTCTCCGGGGTCTCTCTCAAATTCACCAGAAGTGTTCAGTGAAGGAATGTCCTGCAGTGAAAAGTTATTCAACAAAAGGACCCTTGCTGTGCTCATTCTAATGTCACACCCACAGCAGGTTGGCGGCAGAAGTGGATAAGGCCTAAGAAGGGAAGGACTCCAGGTAATGTAACTCATTCTGATTTGCTGGTATGAATGACTGCTGGAGCCAGAGGGAATGTGGATATCAGTTCATTAACCTCTAGTTCGCTTTCATGATGGTGACTGTCACTAATGAACAGATAGCATAGAACAGATATTAAACTGTAGGCACAGAAAGCTAATGCCCTGTCGAAATACTCTAATGGCTCTTTGGGCTTCTAGGGAGTACAGTAAGCGATTTCTCTTACCCATCTCTATCATTTTCATACTTATATTAAGCTCTAGCTATGTATCAGGTGTTTCTCATCCTCATGAACATCACAGAAGGCAATCTTACCAGCCTTTTAGGTAGAACACTAGAGGCTTATATAAATTAAATGTCTTAACAAAGACTTTCCAGTCAGACATTAAGAGTTTATCTAGTTCTGTGATTTCAGGAGGACACATCTATGTTGACTGATTACAAAGTTTCCCTCAGAATGTAAGCTTTCTGTAGTTTTAGCACCAGGCACCATTCAAAGCCCTTAATGCACAGAGGCACTGTTAATCCCTGAGTTAGTCCTAGGAAGCAGAAGTCACTACCCCATTTTACATGCCAGGAAACTAAGGCGCAAGGCTTAAATTGAACACTAACACAACCAGCAAGTGATAGCACCAGGCTATGAATAAACTGCCAATGGATTCCTATTCAAAAGTCAGCCAGTAAGCTAAAAGGTTCAACCTTTCAGAATTTTAGGTAAGTATTGCCTGAAAATGCAAATTAAAGTATATGAACTAGTAGAATAATAGATCAAAGGAGCATCCTTTAAAGGACAAGCGTCAAATGCTTCTTTCTCTCTCTCTCTCTCCCTCCCTCTCTCTCTCTCTCTCTCTCTCTTTTTAGAGACTAGAGAAAATAAGAATATAAACAATACCAGCTAAGTCAGTTCACCCCCATTGACATGTCCAGAGTGTGTTTATGTCTTACCCTTACTGTCTATCTCTTCCAACAGCCAGAAGCAAATCTGCTAAACTATAAACCTTCCAGAATTTTCAGAACACATGCTATACTTTTTATTCTTTGAAAAGTCTGTGAGTCACATTAAACATAATCCATGAGAACTATAGTTTGCACATGACAGTATTTCTATATATTTCTCCATCCCTTGCTAAAGATATTTTCCTTTCCCATTGAGAATATTACTAACCCATACTTGGAGAAAAGGTACCTGATATGAATTATAAGATCTCTGTCAAGGCCAGGAAGGAAATAGCCTGGGAAATGCTGCTAATAAAACAAAAATAGAAACCTAAAGGAAACATTCTTTTTCTTTCTCCAAAGCGGGGTAAATGATTTAGAAAAAGGCTAGGTAGGTAAGACATAGAAAATAACATTGAAAATTGTAAATCACTACAGTAAACAAGCCAAATTCAAAAAGACAAGGATCACCTCTTCTCGCATGAAGGACAGAGAGCAGTAGATCTGAATGTTACAGTGGTTGAAAGAAGATGATAAAGGTGCTGGTGTATGTGTGGGGGTGCCTCTGTATACACCTATAGAAATGACATTAAACCATATGATCATATACAATGATGCATGTTAACCAAAGTAAAAAATTAGCTCATTATCTGAGCCCATACTAATAATTTAAAAAGTTCCAGGAAAGATTTTCTTTCTCCTACATTATAGATGCTCTACTAGAAAGTGGCAGAGGCCAGGCTACCTTAAAACCTACATCCCAGCCTTGTGGCTGGTCCTTTACAGGATGTAAAATTGTGTCTGAGAGTGAATAACCGACTTTTTATTTTTACTTTTATTACCATGGCTTTGTTGGAATGGCCGCCTCCTTGAAACTCAATGGTCCCAAAAGCATCTGTTGGGCTGAGCTGAGTGTGTTTGCTGATGGACCATTTTTCAGATTGGATGTCATTTCGAGACAGGCGACTCTCGTTTTTCTCATTCTGAAGCACAGAGATACTAGGAGTGAGTCCGACATGCTGGCCTATTAGGCGTCCACAGCAACACCTATAACGAGAGGTAGAGTGAACCCCTTGAATCAGCCATTATTAGAATACACACTTACGCAGCCTGTTAGAAAAACCCACAGACCATGATGACCCATTCAAGGTAAGTAGTAGGCGAAATCCACAGCACTCATCTACTGCTCTTCCCGAGCAACCACCTTAGCTACATCAACACACTTTCTGTTCTCCTCCACCTTTAAGTACTTGGTGTACAGTTTCGGACAGAGAAACTGGGGACAGAAATTCTCTAGATTTTTTTCCACTTTGAAATGCTCCCATCTGTGAAATCTTGCATGAAGGATGCTGAAGAGTTTGGAGGGAAGCACTTTTAACATGTACATTTAAATGAAGAATCTCACTTATATGTGAATCACAACCTAACTTCTCTCTCCAATTGATATTTACCGTCAAATATTCAATCCTGAGAATAAAAGTCTATAGGTTTTTCTTTGAAGAAGAAATGAAAAAATAAAAGGAAACTTAAAATTTGGTCCCTCTGTCATCTAAATGTCCTTCATATGTTATATGACCGTTATCACAATTATTAGTAAAGTTAGTTGCATAGCATTCTCTTAAACACTAACAATTTAGGATACACTGATAATAAAATACTACAGCTCTGAAGCTTAAACAGTGTATCCAAGGTTATGTATCTAGTCTGTGACTGTGAAATCTGTATTTTAAGCTGGGATTTAAAATAGTCCATTCAAAAGGCATCTCCAGATGACAATGTACTATTTTAGCTTCCTGCTGTATATACTGCTGATTTTCAGGATGGTAACTACAGTGACAAAAAAAAAATGCAGAAAAATCTGAAGATCTAAACCCTAATTAATCTGCTAAAAGTCTTCCATTCAACACTCTCTTTTTTACTATAGAAGGGCACATTTGTACAATAAAATAGTTTGACAAATGTTAAGGTAGAAAAATAAGTACTTGTAACAAAAATATAGTATATACGGTTATATCCAGGGGTCAATCTTTCTACAACAATGAATCTGTTATTCTGCATACAGATACTCAGCTGAAATACTCAGCTGAAGATGAACGTTAGTTGTGCATATTAAATAGTGCAATATATATTTGCTTCAAAAATGTATTTAATTCAACAGCCATTCCCTTGCAATGGTAGTAATTACTATTGTACTGTATCCTTATAATTACTAATTCACATTCTTAATACAGTAAAGAACATAGGATTACCTATGGGGGTCTTTGGTGCTGGGTATGATGTGAACACATTCTCTTTTATAAAATGCTCTTTCAATCCAGGATTTCTGAGCCTGTAAAAGGAGAAAGAGAAGATGAACATAAATTTAAAATTTTTTACCACCATGTAATCACACAATACACCAATATATCATAAATGGATTTCACACTGCAAGAAAAAAAATTGGAAACTTAAAATTTGCTCCCTTTGTCATCAAAATATCCTTCATTTAACCAGTCATTCTCAGAACCTGCTCACTGGATTAACATTATAATGTTGAGAAGCAATGGAAATAACCAGGCTGGAAAAAAACATGTTAGTAATAGGACCGTAGACATGTTCATTATGGTTTCTGAAGGATAGAAACACAAGGCTATCCATAGAGAAAATGAAATTGAAGGGACAGAACATGACATTTGTAATCTTACATGAAAAGCAAGATTCAAAAGTCAAAGGAAACACGTCTAGTTCAGTATCAGGTTTTTTACAGTTGAGGCTTCTATTAGATTTTCCTTACAACAGGAAAGGAAGATGGCTGAGGAAGTACATAATTCAAAATGCCTGCTCCATCACTCAGGTTCCTTAAATTGAAGTTTGTGATACAGAATAACAGAGAGGGAGAGAAGAAAATGGAGAGACAAAGAGAATAAGTGTAAGCCCAGCCTTAACACTCTCAGGTAATGCCTGGGAAGGGAATGGGCACATTTCCCTTTATATCCTTCATACACACATAAAATTATGGCATCTTAGAAAAGGTGTTGTGGAAACCATCCACCCAGAAACTATGCTATCAAGATGGGGTTCCTGGATGGGCCAAGGATGTTCTGTTTAAACTGAAGGATATTTTTTCTCCAAGTAGCATTTCTTCTGCATGTGCAATCTATGGGCTATAGACCACATTATCCAGTCATAACCATGAATGAAGCCCTGTACATTTGTTGTAGATGAAAACATCATTGTCACAGTGCCAAAAGCCCGGAGTCCCAGGATCCCTTTCTTCAAAAGCATTCGAAACAGCAGAGAAGACTTCATGAAACCTGCTAACTTCTTAGAAGATTTCTTTCCTAAGTATTTAAGATGAAAGTTACTGGAGCAAACCTTAATTATTTCATATGGCACTACCTCATAGTCACACCTGAAATTATATTCTTAAAATATTCTGGCCCAATACACAATTGAGCTGTTCACTTGACCTGTGTTAATCACTGGTTGGAACTGTTACCAAATTCCAATTGTTGGGAGCAATTAGTCCTGATTCCCTGGACACACAGTGGTATCTGAACCTTGTGAGTTCTGGCGTGCACTTATTCCCCTGATCTCATACAATGTAGGTCTGTGTATGCATGTGACACCTGTAGCAGTAGTCTAACACTTACAATAATGCATATTCTACACATGGTCACACAGGAGATGGTTGAGAGCCATCGGGGCATTGTATTCTGTTTCAGTAATGGTCACAACCGTGCCACTTAATTTCTAGTTTCTCTACATTGTTTTTATTTAAAGGAGGCACCCACACTGCCTAAAAGGTCTCCAGGTTCAGGTGAACCTCTCCACCCCCATGCACACAGAAGGCATTTGTTTTCAACAGAACATGAGAAAAAAAAAAAAAAAGCTCAAAGAGTTCCTTCTTAAGCCAGTAGAAAAAGCTATTGGCTCCGTCTTTGCAACAGAAATGATTTCAGCAGCAAAGATAACCTGTCTTTACCTTTGTAAAAAGCCTATAAATTGAACTATTCATAGCCCACAGTGCTTGAAACATTGGATACTTTTGTTGATGTTATCTGATGTTCCTCACTGGACATTTGAAACCCACTTTCCCTACACCTTGGGGAACAGTGGAGAAAGAATGTACTTTTGTAGCCCTTCTTGACAAGCCCTCAAAAGGATCTTTTGGGGCATCATCTGCCTGCTTCAGTGAGTGCTGGTCCATGTTCCAGGAGAGAAAGTTGGAGAAGCACTATGTGTGGGATATAAAGTCTATAGCTGAGAAAGGAACATGAATGAATTAGGACTCTTGTAGATGAAGACCGTTAGGAATTCTTTTATCTTCAGGTTTTCTATCTGTATACAGGGAATAATAACAATGCTTGATATTTTGGGGTTGCTATTATTTGAGAAGTACCATATTTGAATTCAAGAAGACAGACCAACCTTGGCTTTGTTATTTACTGAGACAGGTTCTCATTCTGTAGCCCTGGTTAGCCTGGTAATCATTCTGAAGTCTAATTGGCCTTAAATGTGCAGCAATCACTATCCTGAGCTTCCCAAATACTGGAAGTAAGACATAAACCATCATGCCAGACTTCTGGGCTGATTCTCATACTATAGATTTATATGGACGGTTGTATGAGGATTTTTATAAAATACTGGTAGAAATGGCCACGCCAATGTTTGAATCATAGAGTACTGAACTGACCACTAACAAGCTATGAAGAAAAGTTACTTACCTTCTCTGTGCGTCATGTATAGCATACAGATCCTAAGCAACTATGGAAGGGTTTGTGGTAATCAGGCCAAGCACTTCATCTTACACAGTAGTGCACAGTAGGAGCTCAGCAAAGATGCACAGTAGCTAACAATTGTTAAGGGCCCACTATATGCTTGGATCCACAAAATAACATAAAGGGGAGGGACCATCTACAATACATCTATTTAATCAATAAAATAAACGTGGAGCCAGCAGATACAGCAAGTGAGTTTCAAAGCCACAGTTTTACCTCGAACAGCTTTGCCCCAGGATCTTTCCTCTCATGCCTTGGATATACTGCTTTGCCAGAGAAGACAGTGCTGGTTCTGAATGTCCTTTCTGTGTGAAGTGCTATTGAGATGCCTGGAACTATTTCTGTGTTTGGGCTGCACTGGACTCCTAGTGGCATGTGGAGAACAGGTTCAGACTTGTTTTCACCTCCTTCCTCCTCCCAAGTAGCCTTCACACATGGGGCTAAGGGCAAACTCTAAGGTAGAAGTTAAAGGAGGAAATATTTCCATGGCAGCAAAGAAACAGAATCACAAGTGGACTCTAAATTTGAGAATATGGAGGGGGTGCCAAAGGAATCAGACTCTTCAAGAACACTGTTACTAGTTTCCATTTGGGAGGTCCTGCAAACTTCAGCAAGATGGTGTGTAGTGAAGTTATTACATATGGATTTGTCAATTTGTTTGTTTTCAGTGGCAGGTGATTTGGCTTGTGTGCAGTGCAGCAACTTAATTACATTCTCCAGTAAGAAAAGCAACCTCTTTGTGGGTGAATGGATGACAGACCACTTCTGTTTCTTAGTATTGGCAAATTAATCAGTTTCCTTGCCAGGGCACAATGGGGAGGAAAAGAGAGGTGAGGTAAAGAGATCCTCCCATCATTCAGAATGAACTTCAACTCTTTTTGTTTATGAGGCAAGTGTAATTTATCGTAGAAAGAATGTGTGCATAACGGATGACTTAGGGATTCTCCAAAATACACATAATTGACTCTGCTATTTTGCTGGTTGGCGTCATTGTGCTTTTATTTGGGTTGTTAGTGTGGACAGATATTCAAGTTATAAAAAATCTTTGGAAAAGGGTATATTTTGATGTACAATCACGGTTTAACCTGTTGCTTAAATGAAATCCCTTTTTCTTTTGTGCAAGGCCTTTGAATTACTCTGCAAGAAGCTTTAGACTTTGCTCCAATATGCAACGAAGTTAGCACAGAATGGTTACCCTCACTGTTAGAAAGCATGAAATAAATCTGACATGCATTTCCTGCTGACATTTTAATTCTCTTCTTAAGCAAAACTTCAGTGGAGAGTTTGCCCTACTAGCTTTGCGTTTTTATTATGCCACAGAAGGCTCTTGCTCTTCTAGAGAGGGTGAGTCCTATCAGCCCTCAGAAAATCACTTCTGTACATTCTTTTCTGGAGGCGGAACAGTCAGGGTAACCAAAATGACTTTGTCATGGGTTGTTTCTTGTCGTTCTGCACTACCGGCCATGTGTGATGTGTAATAGGGAAACATTCTCAAAGGCTAATACTTAAAGGACATCTTTTTTTCAAAGCGGTAACAAGGGCATCTGCATTTTGAACAAAGTATGATGGTTACCCTAAGGAATAAAGGCAAGAGCTGTTTTTGAAAGTCAAACATGTAATCAGCAAAACATTAAGGCGAGAGAAGTCACAACAAATTGTAATTACTGTCTTATGCCAAAGAAACATAAACCATTTAGTTTAAACAGGTTTCACTCTTTTTCACCCAGGCTCTGCCTTTCTTTTCCTCCCCCTAGCTGGAGACTCAGCCCTTCTCCAGGAAGCAACAGTTGCAATGCAAACCCAGCAGCTCAGTAACCCAGACAGGCAATCCAAAGTCTAAAAAGAAAGTAGGATGAATTTCTGGAGACAAACGACAAGGGACATTTTTCTGTGCTGCTGCCATCACAACCTCCAATTTCAAGAGGCCACCCTGTCTTCCTTAGAACAGAAAACCAAAATGTATGTCCACTTCCCTGTCTGTTTTCTCTCCACCCTCTCTGTGTGCTCCTTTGGTCTCCCTCCAAGTCCCACATCCAACCTGGAGAAGGCGAACAAGAGAAAGGTTAGCTGAAATCATTTACCTGTGCATGGACTCTGGCTGGTAGCAAGGCAGTCCCCTGCACAGTTCCTGTTGCTCTGGATTTGGCTGTGACTGGGGCTGGCCATCCCGCTAATAATGCTCGGATGACCGCCCACTGGAAAAAAAAAGTCACTTGCCAGGCTCTTCCCCCAAGAGACATTTCAAGTAAGCAATGAACTTGGGCAGATTGGCCCCTTGGAATGTGCTGGTGCTCCAGGATTAGCCTGGCTAAGAATCCCATGAACATTCCCTCAAACACTGCTTGATTTGAACATCTAATCTGAAGCCAGAAGAAAACAAATCCCCGGAGAGATCGGGTTTAACCAGCACAAGTCCTAACTGCTTCCTACCCCACCCCCACCTTTTCTTTTTCCATTTTGGGGGGGGGGGGCGGAGAAGGGGAAAGCTCACAGGAGTGTGATAAGGTGCTCTGAGTTCTGAAAGTTCAGCTCTGGAAAGTGAATCTCTCTAAAGAAACAGTGTATAAATGTTCCCAGTAGTTTGAACACACAGGAGGCATTGTTCCCCAGCGGACAGAATGGAATGACAGTATTTCTTTAAAGAGAAACTGTTAAAAAAAAAAAAAAAAAAAAACCAACCTCAGTGTTTCAAAGGAACCCTCTGGTCCCTGACTCTGGTCCCTGAACATGATGAGCCTAAGCAGAAATGCAGTTGGGGTTGGCCAGGTTGTTGACCTTCCACAACTAAATGTCAACAAAACTTGCCTGATCACACTTCTTGTCCACAGCCTTCCCCTGCCCAGCACAAATGTGCAAGGGACCTGCATTTCCTGTTTCTACATTGAAAAGTGATCCGATCTGCTCCAAGGCTGTGGGTGCAGATAGAAAGTGCAGAAAGGGTGATGAGCTGGCTGGATGCCTTCACTAAGAAACTCCTGCTTGTGTGAGATCACATAGAGGGTGCTTTCAGAGATCACCCAAGAGAGAATGTTTTTGATGATACATATTAACTAGGTATACAAATACGGGGGGAGAAAAGGGTTCAAATTTCCATAAGCCAAACAAACCCTTAAGAAGTGAATGTCTAAGGCCTGTATCTCTTTCCAAGAGTGACAGTCAACTGAAAGGTGGGTGCCCTTCAGCACTAAGGCTTCAGGGTGAGGGCAGTGGGACTTTGGTTTTTATTTTCCTGTTACCTTGTGTCAGCGTGAACAGTACATGTCCTGTGTACAGTCACAGGACAACGGTAACCAAGTGATTTATTTCACACTTGGATTAGCCGGCGAGTCCGCCATCTTTACTGTCTGCTCTTTGCAAGACGGATTTCCATATTTGCTTGTCTTTCACTAAAGTACAATTTCCTCAGAGACAAGGGACAGTCATCCACCGAGTGACTTTCAATGAGTGAAACATGGTAAAAGAGACTTAGGTTAATCACATCAAGCTTTAACATGAAGCACAAGAGGGAATGATAGGGATATGGAATCTGGATAAAGAACTTGGTGTGTGAGAGTGAGGACCTGAGTTTGAGTGCCCATACCCCACCTAAAGCTGGACACCTTGGTGTTCATCTGAAATCCTAGAACTCCTGTGGCAAAACATGAAACAGAGATAGGGAAATCCTTGGACACTCCTTGGGCAGTTAGTCTTGGATATGCAGCAGCAGACCACAGAGACCTTGTCTCATGGTGGGAAGTTAGGGACTGGCACCTCAGACTGCCGTGCCACTCATGTAGAGTGGCATATATGTATTTTCTAGTCTCTCTCTCTCTCTCTCTCTCTCTCTCTCTCTCTCTCTCTCTCTCTCTCTCTCTCTCTCTTCTCTCTCTCCCTCTCCCCCTCCCAACTCCTCTCTCTCTCTCTCTTTTTTTTTTGGTAAAAGGTACAAATGTCCCTTACCTGTTCTTAGGAATTAGCCACAGTCTTAATGCCATACAGCCCTTTCCTCTGTGCACCTGTGACCCTTGTGTATTCATTCTAACTGAAGCACTGTAATGGTCTCTACACTATCTACACCATCGTTTAGACTACAAAACTGGAAACTAAACAAATTATGGTTTATGCCATTTGATGATCATAAGGTTTCAGGGAAATTCTCACGTTGCTATGCAAGGAAAAAAAAAACAGACCACAGAAAAATAGAAAGAAAAATGGAAAACTGTAAGCATAAAGATTGTCAACTATGCTAGTTTTCATTTTATTCCATTTGCTTTTCAGCTCTTCCTTGTCACTGTGCACATATGGAGTCAGAAAAACATATTTTGTATTTGTGCTCAGTTATCAAGTTTTGTCTTATGCTCCCAGGAGGGTGTGGGGAAGGTGCTCAGAAAAGTATTTAGAAAGGAGTTCATGGTCAATGAGAAGAGGCTGGCTCCAGGAGATTCTGGAAAAGAAGGGTTTTTGGTTTTCTTTTTAATATGGGGTGAGATTTCTGGAGAAACCCAAAGAGAGAAGAGACCAGTGAGAGGGGAGAGGCAGAGAGTGGGGGAAGAGGGAAGGGGAGAGAGAGGTGGGCATACAAATACTTGGAAAGACCTACTGAGATGGTAGCATAGTGGCAGCAGTTGGCTGTGATGCTAAATCAGTTGGTTTTCTGTAGTCTTCCCAGTATAGAAAAACTTAATTCACCCCCAACACCTTCTGTCCATAGATCTCTCTGAACTCACAATTACCATAAATCGTGAGTTCAAATAAATGGTCTTTTATCGCTTTTTTATGCATTTATTTTTATTATTTTTAGTCCCATGGGGGGGTCATTGACTTTGCTTGTTTTTCTTTTCTAAGAGAAATCAATATTCAGTAGAAAATAGAGTATGAGCTGCTGTCTGGGAAATTTACACAGAGATGAAAATATTTCTAGAGAGCACTGGGCCTCTAGAGTTAAAACAGGAAGCTCCAGGTGAAAGCAGCAGAATGGAGCTTTCACATGAGGGAGGGAAGACCTTTGATTGAAGAAAGTAATTAGCTCCAAAGAGACCAGCACCTCAGAGCTACTTTGCATAGAGAACTCTTCACACCTAGAACATCATTACCCAAGATGCAGTTCCCGGAAGGGTCTGTCACTAGACTGCTTCAGGTTCAGTTTTTAGAGGACTTGAATTCTAACAATGGAAGGCCACATGCACAGTGGTAGCTCTGACTATTCCTCGCTTCCACTTCAATGCAATGGCAGAAATACCTTATTCTTTAAACTTATCATTAATTAAACATTACATCTGAAAAGACTAAACTAAAAAAGGGTTTGTTGGCACATAGTTTTTTAAAAAGTAAAATTAGATTTTTCTATTGGTAGAAACTAGATTTTAACATGTCAAATGCATATTGCATTGCCCTAAGTACCTGCAAAGAATCTGTTTGGTGATGCTTATATTTGGTAGCAATGACAAAGAGCATGCATGATACATGTCTGCAAACGCTTTCAGTAAAGATCAGATAGTATGCACTTAAGGATATTAGGAAACAGTACCCACTGTAATACTTAACTACTTGGCTATAAAGAGGGACAAAGTAGCCACAGACAAGTTCATGACTGAGCATACTTTATTTCAATGGAGAGGTTAGTGGGCTGCAACTGATATATATTGGTCAACTTTGTAACAGAAAAAAAGGATTCTGCAATGGGTTGCCAGAGGTGAGGTGATGGACCAGTTTTGTGTCACTATCCCTTCTTGTCTCTGCCCTTCTTCCTACATGGCAGGTGAGTTCTCCTCAGTTGCCTTTGCTTCTCTTACTTTTCTCTGTGACAGGTCCATCCTTAGACAGCTCACTCCCTACTGGTCTCTGACCACCCTAGCCAAAGGAACACTGTGTCATTCTCTTACGTTATGCCCCTCCTCCATGCCTTCTCACATGTTCTGTACTAAGAAGTAAGTTCTCGAGGGCAGTAATTTCAGTCTGTTCCCACCATCAGCATTGCACTTGGAACTGTAGCACCTACAAGGCACACAGAAGACCTAGAAAACCATTCCATCTAGTGCAGAATAAAACTTTCCCTTAGAAACGAATGGCACCTAGTGCTGGGGAGATGACTCAGGGGTTAAGGGCACTGGCTGCTCTTCCAGAGGAACTGCGTTCAATTCCCAGCACCCACTTGGCAGCTCACAACCATCTGTAATTCCAGTTCCAGGAGATCTGGTACTCTCACACAAACATACATGTAGGCAAAACTTCAATTCTCATAAAATATAAATAAATTATTCAAATAAAATAAATGGATGACATCAGATGGACTCGTATCTCCATAAAGGAGACTTGGGGGTAGATCTCTCTGAATTCATGATTACCATAAATCGTGAGAAAAATTAAATAGTCTTTTATCACCTTTCTATGCATTTATTTTTATGATTTCTAGTCCCTTAGGGGGTCATTGGTTTTCCTTGCTTGCTTTTCTGTTTTTCTATTCAGTGGAAAATAGGTATGAGTTGCCGTCCATAAAATTTACACCAGAGATGAAAATATTGGTAGAGAGCTCTGGGCCTTGTATGGGAGTTGAAACAGAAAGCTCCAGGTAGGCATTTATGTTGGGTTTCTGGAAATGCATTAATGTATACGGAGGAGATATATCTGATAAAATATCATCTTAAGGTTACTTTTTTTTTTCTTATTTGGAAGTGTAAAAACCAAAAAGAATGAATCTATCAGAAGTATTTATCCAAGCCCAGTGGTGTAGGTCTATAATCCCAGCTGCTTAGAAGCTGAGAAAGGGATATCCTTAAGTTCAAGATTGACCTGAGCAGTTGTGTGAGTTCAAGGATAACCTTGGCAATTGAGGGGGACTTTTTCCAAATAAAAATGGGAGAGAGTACTACAAGTGGAGTTCCCTGGTCTAGAATGCATCAAACACTAGATTTAATCCTCAGTGCACACATACACACTCACAAAGATGTAGAGCTGAAAGTCATGATGTTATTATAGAGTGGCTGCCTTTAGGAAACACAGCTCTGTAAAGCTTAAACTCCTTATTTTTATTCCATTGCATGAAAATAAATGTGTTGTGATTTTCACCATCTGGGGTGCCATGGACCTATAAACAATGCCAGAGGACACAGCAAGGCTGGTACTTATGGATCACGCCGCCACCAGCATGGTCCTCCCCAGCACCCATCATGCCATCCTCCACCAATCCCCTTATGTATCATCTGAGGCTAAGCACAATCAGCTCAGTATTGAAAGGCTTCCAGATCTGACTCTGGAAGTATTTTAAACAAATCTCTTCATTTCCTCGCAAGCCTTAACCCCCTTTCTGCTCAGGTCAATCAAATACAGATGGTAACCCTGATCCACCAAAAGGTTCCACGCTTCTTAGCCATTGGGCATGTTATTTCTTTTGGAAGATTAGATTATTCCTTTGCATGGAGTGAATGCCTTTGTATTCCTAAATTTACATAAAACACTTTGTTCTTTGAGAGGCTAGGCTAGCCACTGCAAGTTGGAACAACCATGGCCTGTCCTACTTTCATAATTTGCTCTCACTACAGTCAGTGTGGCTGGCTCATGTACTGTTCTAATTACTTACTTCCAGTTCCATAGGTACATCCACCCACCTCCACTGTCTCCTGTATCCACCCACTTCTGTGTCTACTATGACAGGACTGGAGCTTTGAACGCCCCTAGAAGAACTTTCTTCTTCCCCATCTTAGTTTCCCTGTGTTTCTAGAGGACTGCTACCCCCTCATTTCTAGAATTACCTTTTGGAGAAGTATGTCTATGAACTGAGATTACATGAAGCAGAACTTACTTCATAGCATCCAAATTTACATGATCTATTTCTTAACATACAATAAAAGATCTGTCTTATCTATTTATCTCGAAAATGTCCACTAAATCACACTTTCCAGGTGTAAATAAAAGCATATAAACAGGTTGCGCTGAGAAAATCACATTCCAATATCATCAGAATTTGCATGTAGAATGGTCATATCTGATAAAATATCATCTTAAGGTTACTTTTTTTTCTTATTTGGAAGTGTAAAAACCACTTTGAAATAATCTCTCAATAATTTTATGTGTAACAGTGAAAATTTCTCCATCGTGAAGCAAGTATTCATTGCTTAACCATAATACATTATATTTTTGTAACACTCTATTACACACAGAATATTTTTGAACATGGCATTTTATATAACCTTAGAAGTAAGTTTATAAAAGAAACATCACAACATTTTCATATATAAGTCAAAACTGGGGTTTACACAGATTAAGCATTGTGCCAAAGTCATATACCAGGGATTGGCTTAGCCTGATGACCTTGTGCTTCCATTGGTACTGAGGTCTCTGTTTCCATTATTCTATCACTCATTTTAAGGATGTTAAATGATGCTTTTTGTTTGGGTGTGGTGGAGTGGTGTCATCAGAATCAGCCTGAGCTTGTTAAAACATATATTTTTCCCCCCATCAGGCCTGAAAGAGTTGAAATGAAGATATTGGCCTCTACTTTAAAATTATCCTATAACCATCAAGGATTAACAACAAGCTTCGCTACAGTACCTGTTTCCATACTTTAACATTTATCTGATACATATGCTATGCGCACATAGGAACTCACTGCCTCTGTTGACCTCAAAACAGGACAGCACTACTCCCTGTGAATGACTCACATCCTAAAAGGCAGCAGAATAAACTTTACCTCAAGAAAGAGAAGATGAAAGACAAGGTTATGACCAAAAAAAAAAAAAAAATCTCATGAGACTGAAGCTTGACATCTGCCTCAGGAGCCAGGAACTTTAAAATGATGGATCACTGTTAGTAAACCACATCGCTGTGATAATGTCAGCACACAGCACGCCTGTGATGGGTGAGGTGCTCTGCATTCACAGAAGCGGTGCCATTAACTTTGTTATTAAATGCAGAGACGGGACTGTACAAAGCCATCCTTAAGTGCTCAGTTCTTTATAGTTGCTCATTTTTGCCATTCTCATTTTGTGAGGAGGCATTGCCTCCAGCCTTTCCCTGCCACTGTGCTGAATCATGAAATCAGAGCATTTCACCTTTGGTAGAAACGTGGGTGGAATGAATGTATGCGACAAGCTACATCCGGTTCAGAGGCCAATTTTAATTTGCTTAACTCTTTTGTCCTGAAGAGCTGAAGATTCTGAGAAAAGCAAAGAATGAGAAAAGATAAATCATTACAGTACAATTTTTAGAGAGTTGTCTATCAGGATGGACTCCAGGTTTCTCAAGCTCTGTCGGTCTGGTACAAATTTTATTTTCATCACTGTCCTAATTACCTTCAAGTACTTTGGGCTCAATTTAAAAAATATTCACGAACTTGAGTGCAATTTGGCCATAGGATTCCATTTCTGAAATCCCAATGTCTTTATTCATTTGAAGTACTAAGGCAGAGTCTAGTGGAGGCTGATGAGGAGACTTGGGATATGAATCCTGGCCATGTGTTAGTGATAGCCAGGTTCTGGATCTTGGGAGTGGTCTGCTCTTGGAGTCCTTTAAGGTCAGCCTTGAGGCTCAGGATTGTGGAACCCAGAGACCTGCAGTTATGTTTTTAGTCCCTCATTAATGTGCACAACGATGGCAGAGAGGCTGTTTTGAGAGATTTTAGAAATCTTTACACATTCATGCAATTGTTAATCTTTTCATAACTAAGCAATGAAAACATTGCAGAGTGCAAGGTTTTCGATCTATTCAGCACAAAGTACATAAGAAGATTTGAATTAATAAATAATCCCTGGAAGAATTCTCACTGGGCTCCAGCCATTCTAAAAATGTCCCCGGTTGAGCTATTCAGCACAAATGTAAAAACTGTAATTCTGTTTCAGTGAGAATCCAAGTGTTATTAAGACATTGTTACGATTAAATAACCTTTTTATTATTAATGCACCTTTTTATTCTGCCTTTTATAGAATTTCTAAGACTGGAACATGGTGTTTCCTTACCCTCTTTCCTTACTAAATAGCAAACCAAAACTTAATATTGCTATTCTAGTCAGGATTTATTTCAAAAACAAAAAACACCCCCCCCCAAGATTTATAGGTCCTCACCCTTGAGTCTAACAATCGCAAATAACTGAACTAGAGGATAAAGAAGACAACCACATTTGTATCATTGGAAGCAACATAACAAGCATACAGGCCCAGCATGTCAATGTAATATTGTTCCTATCATCCTCTGGGAAATGAAAAACACTTATTCAGTTAATGCAATGTAAAGGTATCTATCTCTATCTGTTCCCTGTTCACACTGCTTAGTTGTTAGGTAGAAAATAAAGCCACTCACATAGACTTAGCCCTTGGTGAAGGGCTAGCATGATGTGGAGGGCTACCAAGCTGACCTCCAAAGCCTTGTTAATACCATCTTCCCTAAGCACTCACTGGCAGTCTGTGTCTTCCCGATTATGAGTTCCTTTGTTTGTAAATACAAAACTTCTTTGGAAGATTTTAGATCCTGTGGTAGATTCTAATCTCTATATCCAGACTTCTCTAAATATATTTTACACTTGTTTATACAAGGACATTGAATATGAATTCAAATGTATGCATAAAGAATCCTAGAAGGTAGAACAAAAAATACAGAGATAGGCTCATCTGCAGATCTAACTTATAATGTTATATGTAGATATGTAAGTGAGTGTGGGTGTGGGCTATGGAATTAGAGCAGATTCCACAGGAGGAAAAGGAGGAGGCGGAGACGGGGGAGGATTATAAAGCATAATAAAGCAGAAAAGAGGCCATGAGGAGCATGGAAGAATAAAGGCTGGGAGGGGAAATAAAGCAAATTTTGTTTGAAAGTGTCATTCTGAAACTTACATATCTGAAAATTTAAATTTTTAAAGGAAAGTAGAAACAGCTGAGAAGTTCTAATTCTATGAATATGTGTTATTAAAGCCAGTGCTACCTGGATTGTGGCCTTGAGTCAGTGCGTAGAGAATCTGAAAACAGGCCATCACTGCTGGGCTCACTTTATCTTTTAAAATTTCATTCTTTGATTTATTCATGTTATTTTATGTGTATGGATGTTTTGCCTGCACGGATGTATGTGAATTGTGTATCCATCCAGGAAATGCATCAGATTTCCTGGAACTGGACTTACACAGATGGTTGTGAGCCAGTGTGTGTGTTGCTAGGAACCAAACAAAACCCTGTCTTCTGCTGGAACAGTTAAGACATCTCCCCAGCTCCACACATGCACAACATACATTGACTGTCAACTGTACAAATTGGGGCCCCTATGAGCTGTGATTTGCTGATTCTGTGAGTCATAAGAGTATATGCTATCTGTAGAGGACACCAGGAGAAAATGTATGGAGGCATGGATTTATCCTTACAAAGCTTTGTTTCAGGAAAGGAGCAGTTGGTGCCTGAGGGTGGAGCCCATGTCTGGGAGTGTGCCTGACAGCCAGTCGATTCAAAAGTTAGGTTTACTCCAAAAGTTCAACCAAGAGATACACGGTTTGGGTTCGCGCTGAAAATTCAGCCAATAGCTACTGTACCCCTTACCCCTTTACCCAATCCTGAAATGCCAAGATGTGCAGCCCCCTGCTTCCATATGCTTTTCTTTAAAAAGCCCCCTCAGCTTTGGGCTCCAGGCCAAAAATCCTTCCAAGTGCTGGAACAAAGGATTTCAACCAGGGTTCATTTGAACCTGTCTATAACAATAAACATACTCTCATGTGTTTGCATCAAATCCAGTCTCTGGTGGTCTTTGGGCATCCCTTGACACCAGTACACCACATGGTCCACAGATATCTCCTAAGCAGAGCTCATAGGGGCTCACAGAGACTGAAGTAGCAATCACAGAGCCTGCATGAGTCTAAGCTCAGTCTCTGCACATATGTTATGACTGTTAGTTTGGTGTTTTTGTGGGACTCCTGATGGGGGGAGGGGGTGTCTGTGGCTCTTTTGTTCTCTGTTGGGATGCATTTCCTCCTATTGCATTGCCTTGTCCATATGAGTCTTATTGTAACTTGTTATGTGATGTTCAGTGGATATCCATGGGAGGCCTGCTCTTTTCTGGAGGGAAATGGAGCAGGAGTGGCTCTGGGGGAGAGGGGAGGTGGGGTGGGTACTGGGAAGATTGGAAGGATAGGAAACTGTGCTGAGGATGTATTGAAATAAAAAAAAAAATCAGTTTTAAAAAATAAAAATGTAACAAAAACCCATGAATAAGAAAGTCTGGATTAGAGTCAATAAAAACAAAAACAAAAACAAAAAAACTTTCTCAATTGGTCATAAACCAGTGCTTTATAGAATATTATAACATGGTGCACTTTGCTTTTGGGCAATGTTAAATTACTATGGTGCTTTCAAAATGTTTATTCTCAACCTCTGTGCTCTGATCATTCAACATTGGCTTAAGGAACAGCCTCTGTTCAGGGGCCACCAGACATGAATCTGTGTACAGTAGACTGACTTGAGCCACATCAGCACTATAGAAATGTGGGTGTTTATATTTCACAGAACCTCTAAATAGTACTAAGTTAATGAAGTTCTCAGGTGACCAATTCACATTAAATTTGGAAAAACAGTGTTCTAGGTGAAAACCAGGTATAGTTAAGACTCATTTAATACCATCAGAAATAATGAACAGTTTTATTGCTCTTAAAACAGGTCATTTAGTGGTCTAGTTATTGCCAAGTCTCTACTAACTTGTGCTTTCTCACAAACCTGTGAAGCAAGTGTTTATATTTTATACCTATCTTACAGGTATGAATGTTGAGGCAGCAGGCATAAAGGGGTCTGTGTCATTCGGTCAGAAAGGAGGGTACATGGATATAGAACACTTTATGAGACAGAGATGGCTATGAGGGGCCCTCTTTTCAGGGGAGTCAGTATTAGTTGGAAGGTGCATTTCACCTGGCCTGGCCCATGGATGGTGCATGCTGGCAGTGCAAGATGGGCATTGACTGCATTTCAGGAGCCTTTTGCATTTTATTGAATAATGTGTTCTTTCCTAATTCGACAACAAAAGGGACATAACTTGAATTACCTGTTCTTAACATCTTAATTTTAGATATATTTAAATTTTCTTTCTCCTTTTTTTTTTTCTCCTTATGTCTGTAATGGAAGGTGTTTGCTCCCAAGGACTTTCTCCTGTCCCCTGCATACTATGCACTCTGTTATGACTAGTGATGCTTACACATCCTCTCATCCTGGTACTCTGCAGTTCTACGCTCAGGACAATAGCTGCATTTTAGCTTTTTGTGTGTATGTATATGTTTTCATGGGTCTGTTCTGAAACCACTAGCCTCGCCTCAAATCTGTTCTCATCTTTCTGCTTCAACCTTCCAAATGCTGATATTTAGTGTGAGCCAGCATGCTATGTTGTCTATTTACCTCTTAATTCTTTTTCCAGATTAAGTGCCTGGCAGCTGGTCAAAACTCAATAAGCATTAAAAAAAATAACATTGCAGGTATCTAGAAAATTAATCATTCAGCTATGGAAGGAGTATTCTGTAGGATGCTCATTCATGGAACAATTTATTTTTGTATTTACCTAACATATTCTGTACAAATAGACCTGTCAGCCCTTAAAATAGCAGGCAAATGTAACTGTCAGTCTTAAAGCATTGCCACTGTGTTGAAAAGTGGTTATAATGAATCACATATGTGTGTGTTGTGCGCACACATTAATGATTTATTTTCTGTTGGTATTTGGTAGACATTTGACAAGTTTTGTGTTTTCCAATTCTACAAATAAGTATTATGGAAATGACAGAAAAAGAAACTTTATATATATAATATTATAATTATATATATACATACAATGTATCTATCACTGTTCCTTTTGCTGGCATTATAAGTTGGTTAAGTCACTTGAAGAATAATGGGTCCTTGTACTCATATGCGCAACCCTCACATGCAAACCTAATTAAAATAAATAGATCTTTAATTTAAAAAAAGAATAATAGATTTCATACAATCATTATTGAATTATTCAAATGAATATTCAGAGACACAGATGGCTACAAGGGGCCTTAAAAGAGAATAATCTTCTAAAAGGTCTGGATCACCAAATGCTACTTGGTGAGGCTATAGAATTCCTTTCTTAATGCCCATCAGCGTTTTTATTCCAACCTGGCCACTTGATAGGCAGTATAATTGTTCATTGGTAATGTTTCCTCTCAGTTTGGATCATGTTATGTTTTTCATCTGTTCCCACTGTTTGTGTTCATATTTATGTGAATTGTGTGCATGTGTGGTGAATGAACTTGTGTGTAGAGGTGGTACATGTGCATCTATGTGCATAGGAGGCCAGAGGTCGATAACAGGTGATTCAATCACCTTAGATGAACCTGGAGATGTGACTAAATTTTCTGGCTAATGAATCCCCTAGAATTCTCCTGCCTTCCCAGAACTGGAATTTCAGGCATGTACATGTCATACTGGCTCTTTACCGTGGGTGCTAAGGATTGACATCAGGTCATCATGCTTGCTTAGCAGGCACTTTACCAATTGTGTCATAGCCTGCACCACCTTTTCAATTTTTTAAGCTATAGTAGCACAGGCTGGTGCAGACTACCTTAAAATTATTTTTGATAGTCTACAGATTAATGTAACAAAGGAGAATAGATTTTTATCTCTTCGGTGGATTTCAAATGATGGTCTTTAAATCAACACACCAGCCATGTTTTGCTTTTTCCCTACACTGATCACCTCTTTCTGAAGAATGTTACATCACAAATTGCATTGTTTCACAAATAAATAAATAATAATTGATGGTCTTTGCTGGCCTTTGATTTACCCAAACAGAAATCTCTGTACACTCTATACTAAGAAGACTATGACAACAGAATTCCAAATAGGTAAATTTTAGTTGATATCACATGGGTATCTGGTCATGGTGTGGATAGGTTTACATGATTAATTCACTCCACAAGTTTGAGGATACAATCCTGAACTGCTTCATTCAGCTGAATGTCAGGACTCATCCTTCGTGGCCATAGATGCACACATCATACCTTTCTCTCTGTAGCTCTGTTATCACATCAGACTTGACCAATGGAGCCCTGGTGGCTCCATCATGGTGTGTTTAGCTTTTATGTCAGATGCGAATACAAATAAACTGGAGAAAATGCACTGAATCTGAGTGTCACTTACTTACCCATGCTTCCAGCTCTGGTTGGTGACAACTTTTTTTTTACTACCCAGGTTCTTTGCAAATAGAGAGTAATCATCATTTTTGTTATCTCACTGAGGACTGTGGTTGAAACTGATAAACACTACGATGACCTGAACAACTTGAGTGTCACATGAGGACTTGTCAATATAGGTGTTCTGGCTTGTGGACAGACTGACACATTGTTTTGTGCTTTGTTTTTATAATTATAGGTGGCTGGATTTTAGCAGCTTTAATTACATTCTTGCTTGACTTACACCAAAATGTTAATTTCTTTTGGATTAACTAAGACCTATATGAATTAATTTGACTTTCCTCCTTCTTTAAAAAAAAAAAAAAAAAAACTATTAGAAATTTCATTAGATTTAAGTAACATGGAATTTGATCACACAGCATTCTGGGGCTCAGCCACGGCAGGCTTGGGTACCAGGCAGGCTGATTACAACTTAAGCATTGTTTCAATGTGATTTTGCAAAGAATTTCATTTACTGCAGATTAGTACATTTATTAGGCTGTTGATAATTGAAGCCTCTTAGGTTTGGTAAGTACCATCCGGTGAGGTAGATTAGTGGGGTTTAATTTGTTGCTCTCAAATTGTACACGAAGACTTAGCAGAATAATTACATCTCCTCTGTGGTCTAATTAAGATGACATTGCAATAGTACTTCTGGCCCCTTCTGCATGTGTGTGGTGTTCCCTTTTCCCTCAAGGGAAGCCCAAACCTTATCATCCATAAATGAGGAGACCTAGTGAGAAACTGAAGATGGAGTCATCAAAGGGTTGAGCTGCAAGGTCAGAATTCAGAAAGAAAAACTCTACAGTAAACTGATAATCAGTCAATCAATCATGTTTTTCTTTCTATAGTTATCTGCTTTTTAGTAGATGCCATTTGTTATAACTGTTTTCATGCATTGTGTTTGTATGGGAATGGCTCTGATACTCAAATATCTAGGCCTAACAAAATTCTTGTATTAAAGGTTAACATTGTAAAACATTTATATGCAGATTATCATTAAGGTCCCAAATCCAACACACACACACACACACACACACACACACACACACACACACCACACACTCATGGTACCCACTGCACTTTCTCCTCAAAAGAACTGGTTACATTTAGGAAAAGATAGTAAAGTTCTAAGAACTACCTAAGAATATTTATTCATAGTTTATAGATCCAGATCCTAAGAGAGCATCACCCATTTGACCTTGATAGTGTAAGAAAGTGACATCCAGAGAAGGGATTTGACTCACTCAAGATTATAGCACTGGCACAGTTGGTGCCGGGAAGCCTGTACTTTCAACATTGAAGCCCATATACTCCAGACAAACCATACCCACACCTTGATGTGGAAGACAGAGTAAGATGGCTTTTAAGACCCAGTGTTCTTTCTTCTAGAAAGAGACTGAATTTAGAGGATATGTACAGAGAGCTCATACACTCTAAGGTGTACCAAGGGAAAGATTCTGGGAAGCATTTGGCTCTTAAGAATGGCTTCAGTTTTATCTGTAAGTATCTTTGGGTCTTGGATATTCTGATACTTCACTTAATGTGATTCATCTAAGGGAATTTGACCTTCAATATCTATGTAGTTTTTTTCTAGGCTGACTTTAAAAACATATCATAGAAATCTCAGGTCACATGAGAGCATTTATTTTCAGAGATTTATCCCCTACCTTCGTTCTTTGTCCTCTATAATGAAGGACTTTCTGGGAATTTGTCTACTACTCAGTGTCTAAATACAGACTCCTCACTTGCTCTCTCTATTTCTAAATAATTTATTCTGTATATTCTTTCTGTATTATGCGCTACTGTTTCCTTTAATTTGATTCTCACTCAGAAGGTGCTCTGTAACCTGATGGTATTTCCTTTTGGTAGAAGAGTGGAGAATACTCCACCAGCTTGCAAAGCAAATGCTGAATTACTCTTTGGGATGCAGTGACCTGGTGAAAGCATGAGAAAATGAATTAACCATTCATCTGAGAATGTGCTGACCTTGCATGGGGCAGTGTGTGTGTGTGTGTGTGTGTGTGTGTGTGTGTGTGAGAGAGAGAGAGAGAGAGTGTGTGTTTTGTGGGAGTGTGTGTGTGTGTATGTGTGAGAGGGTGTGTGTGTATTGTGAGAGTATGTGTGTATGTGTGAGTGAGAGTGTATGTGTGAGAGTGTGTGTGTGAGTGTATGTGTGTGTGAGAGAGAGTATGTGTATGTGTGAGAGTATGTGTGTGTGTGTGTGTGTGTGTGTGTGTGTGTGTGTGTGTGTGTGTACCAGGGTTGGATAAAATGTGCCTATAGCATATGGCCAACTTGCCCCTTACTATAGGACAGACATGGAATTCTAAGTAATTGCCCCAGGTTCCAGGCCAGAAGGAGGTAAAACCTTTCTGCTTTTCCCACAAGCCTTCACATGCTTGATTGCATTCTTGCTTCATAGAGCAGGAAGATATGGATATCTGTAATTTAAGTGATTTAAACTTCATAATGACCATGCTTGAGATAATTATTAACATCCTGGTATATTAGAAAACATATGGGAAATCATCATGTAGCAGAAAACCATACCAAATTCATCTTGAGTTTGTGACAGACACACATCATAGACTCCTGCTCATAGACGCTGACTTAGTGAATGAGGCCATCACCACATTTTTAACATTTCCCCACCCTTTCATTGTAAATACATTTCTTTCTTACAATAATATATCCTAATTACAGTTTCCCTTCCAGCTACTCCTCTCGGTTCCTCCTCTTCCTCTCCTATGCAGGTCCATCCTTTTCTGGCTCTCACGGACTTTTAAGGGAGAACAATAAAATTAGATAAAACAATAAAACTAACACATTGGCGTTGTCGAAGACAAGCAAATAGAAGGAAATGAGCCTGAGAGGAGGCAGGTGGAGCAGACGCACTTGTTTGCCCACTCAGGGACCATTACACTGGCAGCCTTAATGTGTGTACAGAGGCCCTGGTGCTGACCACTGCAGGACTTCTATGTCCTAGCTCAGTCTCTGTGAGCTCTGTGAGCTGTGCTCCTGCTATTTTAGAGGACCTACGTTCTTGGTGTTTTCCATCCCCTCCCACCTTCCAGCTTCCTCTTCCCTGGGGTTGACTGAGCCCCGAAGGGAGGGATTTGACATAGACATCCCACTTAGGACTGAGTAGTCTAAAGTTTCTAGCTCTCTGCACAGTGTCTGTGGGTATTTTCTTCCATCTGCCTCTGGAGGAAGCCTCTCTGATGATGGCTGAGCCAGGCACTGATCTATGAGTACAGCAGATGTCATTAAGAAGCATTTTACTGCTACTTTTTTTTTCTTTTTTAAGAAGAGTAGTATTGGGTTTAACTTCTAAAGAAGGATGGCAGGCAACAGGTAATTCCGTAAGTTCATTGAGCAGAACTTTTCCTTCTTCATCAGCAATTCTCTAAGTGGACCTGCTTGCACACTAGATTATTTCTATTTGCTGAAGCGATCTAATGTTATTTTCGGTTACCCTCATAATACATTGGCACTTGAGCAACAGTCTCTAAGATGCTTTTTTGCCCTCTGGGTGACCTCATTCAGCCCTCCATAGTACTATGAGAATGAACTTAGACCACAGTTCTTCAGCTTTGGTATGACCAACACAGTATCAGAGACTATTGTGGGTGTTTGTCTTGTGCCTATAGAATGTTTAGTGGCATCTACATCCTTATGAGGACAACTAAAATTGTTACTTGTCAGAGTACTCTGCATTTAAGGCTGAAGCCCACCATGTCCAGATAGCTTTCTGAGTTAAGGCAGAGTGGAAGACTCCCTTTGTAGCTGGGATCCATCACTATCTGGATAGTGTCTCTAGGCCTCAAGGCCTGACTGTCCCTAGGCCTGGATACCTGACATATCTCAAACATGACCTTTGACACATATTCCTGCAGATGCTCTTCCCATGCCACAATATGATAATTAGGTGTTGTGCTCCCAGATGTATGATAGGACCATGCTGTCAAATGTAAATTAGATGATGCTCCAGCTGCTGCTCCCATCCTATATATTTCCCCTCATTCTGGATTAAAGCTGAGCTTTAACAATGAAACAGTCACCTGAAGTCTATTTCCATTCATGCACACAGGGTCTGGACCCTGTTCCTGGCTTCTGCTCTCTCCTTCCTAGCTAACAGGTGGCCAGCCATCCCTGAGGAGGAAAGAGACCCATGGTTTCCAGTCATTACTAAGTATCTCTTGGGGGAGGGGGATTATTCTAAAATAAAAATGCCAGGGGTGAATGGGAGAATCCATTCTTTAATTGTCCAAACAGTTTTATGAAGGTATACCAAAACCATGTCATCTGTTTCCAAGGCCACACTGCCAGGCTTGTCTTCTGGAAAGCTTCTTTCATAATTTTTATTACTCATCAAACAAAAGCATACACCCACTGTGCTCACAGTTTGCTTTCTTCTACCCATCTTCAGGTCTTAGCTAACACCCTCCTCTGCATATTTTTCCAGGAAAATTTGCCTTTGGTTAAGTTTAGCTCAAAAATTTTTTTTCCAAAGCTTCCCTGGATCCTTTTCTAATTCTCTCTACTTCTTTTCTTTATAGCGCATGTTAACTTTTGCATCTCTTGGAAATCCTTCATTCAGCTTGTTGTCTACACATTTCCCCATCACTTCTTTCCTTTTGGACAGCCGGGTCTACACCTTACCTCTGACCAGGTCTCTGGCACTTAACAAAGAGCTGACACAAATTGTCCTTAAGAGTATCAGCCTAGATGATGTGATAGTAAACATAAGTGATCATATAAATTCTACTGGGAAAATTCTACAGCTAATAAACACTTTCGGCAAGGTAGATAGATACAAAATTAACTCATAAAAATCAGATGAATTATACAAATGACAAACAGACTGAGACAGAAATCATGGAAATAATACCTTCCACAATAGTCTGATATAATATAACATATCTTGAGATAACTCTAAACAAGCAAATGAAAGGCCTGTATAATTAAAAACTCTAAAACATTGAAGAAAAAAATGAAGAAGATATCAGAAGATGAAAATATCTCTCAAGCTCATGATTTGGTAGGATTAATACAATAAAGTGGCCACCTACCAAAAGCAATCAACAGATTCATTGCAATTCCCATTGTAATTCCAATATAATCCTTTACAGATCTTGAAAGGACAATTTCCAGTTTCTTATGGAAATAAACAAACAAAGAAAACAAGCAAACCCAAGAGTGTTAACCAAATTCTGAACAATATTTGGCATTACTATCACTGATTTCGAGTTATATTACAGAGCTATGTAACAAACACCAGCATGGCACATGTCAATCAATGGAACCAACCTGAAGACCAAAGGAAAGGAAAAAAGGAGACATCATAACAGACCGAAAGTGAAACTGAGAAAGCCATAATAACGTCACACCTTCAAAGCTCATATTCCACTTAATTGGAAAACCTAGAGGACATGGATAATAAATTTATAAATGCATATGACGTAGAAAATTTAAATGAGGATGAAATAAGCAGATCTAAAACTAGCAATGGGATTGAAGCAGTAATAAAAAGTTTCCCAAATACAAAACAGCCCAGGATTGGGTAGATTCACTGTAGAGTTCTATCAGACCTTCAAAACAGAACTCATGTCAATACTACACAAATTATTTCAAAATCTTGACAAGGAAGATTTTATTGCTAGATAATAATAGGAGAATATAAAGAAAGCTTCTGAACCAATGGTTCTTAACCTGTGAGTCTCAACCCCTTTTTGTGTGATCCCTTTCACAGGGATCACCAAAGGTTATTAGAAAACACAAATGTTTACATTATGACTCATAACAGTAGCAAAATTATGGATATGAAGTTGCAATGAAAATAATTTTATGGTGAGGAGTCACCACAATATGACAAACTGTATTGATGAGTTGCATCTTTAGGAAGGTTGGGAACTACTATTCTAAGCTTTTCTTAGGGCCAGTATTATTCTGATATTCAAACCAGATAGACACAGAAACAACACAGATTGATTTCCTGAATGAACATAGATGCAAAATTCTTAATAAAATTCTCACAAACCAAATTCAAGCACACATAAAAAAAATGTCATTTAGAATCATGACCAAGTTGACTTTATTCTAAAGATGTATATACATAATTCAAATACATAAACAATAAATGTTATAATTTAAACAGATAAACTCATATACAACAATTGCATGCTCAATGCTCATCTAGGAAAAAAAACTTTGAACAAAATGAAACATACCTTCATGATAAAGTATCGGAGAGGCTAGAGATGGAGGAGGCATTCTTTGACATCATAAAGGCTGCATACTACAGACCTATACCCAACATCATGCTAAATAAAGATTCAGAATAGGATCATGAAGAAGATAAGAATGTCTACTCTCCCCATTCTCTCCAATATAGTACTTGAGAAATAAGAAAAGAAGGCAATAAAAGGGATATAAATAGAAGGAGAATTTAAAATATCACCCTTTCCAAATGATATTATTTTATACATGAGACCTCAAAGATAGCACAAAAACCTTTTAGAGATGATAAACATGTTCCACTAGAGGAAGGATATAAAATTAACATATAAAAATAGTGGCTGTCCCATATGCTATGACAAACACACCAAAAACATAAACCAGGAAATCAATCCCATTCAAAATAGACACAAATTCCAAAGTATTTAGGAACATACTTAATAAAGGAAACCGAAGAACTCTACAATGAAGATTTTAAGATACCTAAAAAAGAAAATGCGTATGGCACCGGAAGACTGAGAGACGTCCAATACTCATGGGTCAGAAGAATCAATATTGTGAATCTGGCTACCCTACCAAAAGAAATTTACAGTCACCACAACCACAGTCAAAATTCCAGCTCCAATTTTTACATGCATAGAAAACACAATCTTAAAATTTATATGGAAGCATGAAAGACAGGATAGAGAAAACAATTCTGAGCAAAATGCATAATGCACGAGGTATCACCACAGCTCAATTCAAGTTAGTCTACAGAGCTATCGTGAGGACCATGAAAGCATATGGTACCAGCACAGGAACAAACACATAGATCAATGGACTGGAATAGAGGACCCAGATGGAAGAAGTTCATACAACTTTTTACAAAGATGTCAAAAATACACACTGAAGAAAGACCTGAATCTTTAACAAATTACACTAAAAACCAGCATATCAACATTCAGAGGAACGGAACCTGGTCCTTAAGTATCACTTTGTACAAAACTCACCTTCAAATGGACCAAGGATGTCCACTTTAGACCTGATACTCTAAAATTACAGAGAGAAAAGGGAATAAACCTCAAGATGTAGATATAACTAGGGACTTTCTAAGTAGGACTCGGAAAGCATAGGGAGGAAGACCAAAAACCACCGCATAGCTTCTCCTAAAACTGGAAAGCTCTGTCCAGCAAAGAAAAGCATCAATCAAGTAAAGAGGCAGACCACAGAATAGGAAAAAATCTCTGTGATCTATACATCTGACAGAGGATTAGGGCCTTGAAATGCATAAACTATTCTAAAAATAAAAAACCAAGTACTCAGCTAAAACTAAAGTAGAATTTGTAAAAGAAGAAATCAAAATGGCTAGTAGACGTGTTAAAAAGTGTCCAACTTAACTGCTAGGGAAATACAGTTTAATACCACTTTATGATTCTGTCTCAATCATAATGGCCACTTATAGGGAGTGGAGAAAGCCCCCGTGAATGAAGTGCTGAGTAGATATGTATCATTGACATGGGCACAGCTGTGAGAACCAAGGTCTAAGACCCATGGGAAATCAGTGAAGTTTTCCCCCAGATGGCATAGGCTTGAAATTAGCAAGGTCTTCTTCTCCTGGGCCAAGGACAAGTTTTTAGATGAATGATCAGTGTGTACCAAGACTAGCAATTGCATCTTCCTCCTCTTGGATGTTTATGGTCTGAGAAGGCTTGCCTGTGGGAGACCTCCTACCAACTCGACATGCCTCTCCCCCTGCGCTATGCATAATAAACATGTTTGAGGCAGTTGGTGCCACCCCATCAGCATATGCACAGTCCACCTGCACCCTTCCCCTCCCCCCCCCCCAGTTTTGCTTGTGTGTGTCTGTCTGTCATTTCTTCCTTCCCTCCCTGCTCCTAGTCAGGGTCCCAGGTCTAAGCAGGTAACAGCAGCCACGATCAACAAATAACAACAGATTCTGATGTAGATTTAAGAAAATGGGACCCTTTTTTATTATTTATGTTTTTAGGTTAGTATGTAATGATGCAATTCCCCTTCCCTTTCCACATACCCTTTCTTTCTCTCTTTCAAATCCATGCCCTCTTTTTTTGTAAGTTGTTATTTTACACACACACACACACACACACACACACACACACACACACACACACACACACTCCAAAATATATAAATATAACTTGTTCAATCTGTACCATAGGACTTGTATGTATGTTTTCACGGCCAACTATTTGGTATTGGATAACCAATTGATAAGCACTGAGGGAACCTGACTTTTTTTTTTTTTAGGACAATTTATTCTTTATTGATTAAAAATGAAAAAAAAAAACCATGCAGTAAAATACAAACCAAAAGAAAGGGGAAAAATAATATATTACATCTTCCATCATCTAGCATATGTCATAAGGAGGAACTTACATTTATTGGCACACCATTATTCTATCCTCCAGACTATTTAACAGTCTCAGCTGGCTCTAAGATTTGGGGGAACCCATCTTATACACTGTTAGTGGGAGTGTAAATTGGTATAGCTACTTTGGAAATCAGTATAGAGTTTTCTCAAAAAGATAGAAGTAAAATTGCCATGTGGCACAGATAGACTCCTGTTGGGAATGCACCTTAAAGAGCTCTATTATCTTTCTACGGAGATACCTGCAGGACCAGACCCATTGCTGCTCGACTAAAAACAGCTAGAAGATGAAGCAGCCTAGATGTTCAGCGGCTGATAAAAATGTGGCACATATATATAATGAAACTGTATTGATCCATAAAGAAAAGTAAAATTATAAAATTTGTAAATAAAAGGATGAAACCAAAAGCAATTATTCTGAGTGAGACATTGTGTTTCTGGTATAGTTTAGTTTCAACTTTTAGTTCTGCTTAACCTGGAATAGTTGCAGAAGTTATTAAACTAGAACAGAGACAAGGCGGGAAGTGTTTTACCCTTAAAGCTGGGGGGAGGGGATAATAGAACTGGGTAAAAGAGCTGGGGGCAGAAAGGTTTAAAAAAGGAGGAAGATGAAGGACTGGGGACATGGTTTATGGGGCAAGATTAACCAAAACCAAGGGTATATTAAATATATATGTATATATAAACCTTCTATCTTACAACCCAAATAAGAGATTGAAGGGAGTCACCCTGCATAACAACTCCCAGTAGCAACTGCTTGCTAATAAAATCCACATCCTAGACATGAGTGGTCTTCAGGACGTGGTGAAGAAGCCCCAGAAGCCCACAAAACAGAGTGGGCTTATATCAGTACTCTTGCTACCTTCCAAAACTAGCAGATAACACCTTCTTACAGGAGAAATGGCTTGGTGGTTAAACATGCAGAATACTCCTGCAGTAGTTCCTAGTTCAACTCTTGCCACCTGCATGATAGCTCACAACCAGTTGTTACTCCAGCTGCAAGGGATCTTATGCCTTCTGGTTTCTATGGACACCCGCTCATGTTGCACAAACCCATGCACAGATGCATATGCATACACAAAACTTAAACCTAGCATGCTTAAAATAGCCTATAGAAGAAGGGATACCACACACTGCAGTTAAAAAAATATAAAGAAAGCAAGATGGGAATGAACTGTAAATGTCTTCCTTGCTGTCAAGATTTCAGAGTGTCAGAGGGTTTTGTAGAAGCTGCTGGGGAAAAAAAAGGCATCAATCCCCTTACTCAGTGGTGAACCCCCTGAACCAGAATCCAACCTGCTGGGCAAGATGTGCCCAGCTATGTAACTATGACAGGACTCTTGGGGCAGGAAGCACACACTCACTGCATATGAGTCCGGCTCTATTGGAGAAAACTCTAGCTGGTACTGTAAGCCCAGTTAACAACCCACGAACGAGAAAGCCACAGAACGAAAAGACTGAATTTATGGCCATTTCCTAGCTAAACTAATATAGCATCAAACTGCTTTCTAAATATCTATATTTATAGTTACAGAAAAAAAATCCTACCATCATTTCAAGCAAAAAAAAAAAAAAAGGCTTTTTACAGCAAATTGTGGTGAATTCAGACACTCTTGGGTGCCTCGGACTTAAAAAAAATAAGTGGCAGATGAGAACTCGGTTCAAAATCAGATATTTACTGTACTCCCTCTAAGGTTCTCAGGAGAACCTCTGATGTGGGGAAAAGAGAAGGTAAAATCTGTCTCGAATGCACATGCGCTCCTGTGCAGACACACACACACACAACACTCTCTCTCTCTCTCTCTCTCTCTCTCTCTCTCTCTCTCTCTCTCTCTCTCACACACACACACACACACACACACACACACACACACACACACACACACATTTGAGAGAGGGAGGGAACTTTTAAATTATTTATAGAACTAAAACATCAAATAGAAGTTTCAGGAGTGAAGACATGAAAGTATGAGTTGATGTCCACTTCCTGCTCTAGCATCTTGTCTATGTGTCCTGGATGCGGTCCCCGCTCTGTGGTTATCTGAGCAGGTTACATCAACGACGCAGGCCTTCTGAGATGTGGATCGGGATCCATTCTTCTGTCTTTAAATACTAAAGTAAGAAGGTAACAGGGAAGTCAGCTTGGGTGGGTGTTAGTTTGATCCGATTGCTGTGGTAAACACCATGACTCCAAACACAAGAGAAAAGGATTTATTGTACTTTACAGCTTCTAGCCCAGTCTGAAGGGAAGTCAGGGCGGGAGCCTAGAGGTAGGAACTGATTCAGAGGCCATTGAGGAATGTTGTTTAATGGCTTCCTCTTCATTGCTTGTTTTGCTTGCTCTTTTAAATGCCCAGGACCACCTGTCCAGGAACAGCACCATTCACAGTGGGCCAAACACTCTCACATCAATCGTTAATTGAGAATTCATTGCAGATTTGCCATTAGGCCATTCTGATGGAGGTGTTTTCTCAAAGGCGCTTACTGCCCACAAGACTCTAGCTTGTGTCACGTTTGCACAAAACTAGCTTCCACAGGGTGTTGGGTGATATTTTTGAGTAATAAAATTAGTCTATAGTGAGATGTATTCGTCTTCTATGCCTTAATGATTTCCACTGATGCAGAGGAATTGCCCTAGGAGAGAAATTCTTTTACTCACTAAAAACATGTAATTATGTTGTCCTGAATGACAATATATCTTTATTTCGTAGCTTCTCATCAAATGTCAGGGTTTCACAACTGCTCTGACACTATGTTTCTCTGAGGGGAGGGCAGCCATTGAATCCATGGAACATGGTCTTATATATAGAATTAAAATCCATAAAACCAAATGACCCAAAGTATTCCAATATCTCAAAAACATTAAAATACCTGTATTTAATATTTATACTTACTATGGGTTGAATTATTTCTCTAAATTCACACCTAAATGCCCTGGCCTGTGACTCAAAGATGATTTAATATACAAAAGGGCATTTAGATATAATCTAGTTACAAAGACATCAGTGAGGAAGATCCAGTGGAATGTGACTACTGCCTTTGTCCAGAGACATATGGACTGAGACAAACACCCAGCAGAGACAGGGGATGAGCCAGGGGAGAAAGACAGAAAACAACAACTGGCAGCAGTACCTCAGCAAGCCTTCCTATAGCATTCTTAAGAATGGTGCCTATTAACACCTATATTTGGCCTTCTACTGAGACAATGCATTTAAGAGATGCATATGAAAAAATATGTCTAAGCACAAGGCTGCTTTCTCCTTCACTTTCAGAGGTTGTTAGAAAATACAGGTGATGGAAATCGAATAGGCAAGATTTTGTGCTTTGTTGCTGCTGTAAGTTTTTCTGTATATTGCTATAGAAACAGGCTCCTTGAAAGTCTGGGATGAGACCAGATTGATGGCAGTCATCTATGTGCTTCTTATTAGAGAGTTAAGATATTTTTTCATTGATGCTTGGTTGTGGAGAATGAGTCTGTCCATATAAATCTTCTGTTTTCTAAGGATCAGGGAGTCTGGGGATTTCAACATTAGCTTTTTAAACATCAAGTATCAACGTCAACTATCTTCTTCAGCTCAAGAAAATGGTTTACTCTGTTTCAGTTATTTATGTGCACATGCACTCTTCTGCTTATGGAGACTCTAATTTGGGCAAAGGCAGAGCTCAAGCCCATAAAGCCATAATAGCCAATCACATTATGAAAAATAACATCAATGGTTATGTAACCGAGTATGACAAGTGTGATTGCTCTAATTGGTCAATTGGACCAGAATCATGAGGTGCTTTTTTTTTTTTTTCAGCCCGATGTCACTGCTGATCTGTGACAACAATAGTGAAGAGCCAAGCAGCCCAGTTCCCACGGATATCTTCAAAGCTCTACAGACTGCCACTTGAACCATTCTTTAATTGCATCTGGCATAGATTGTAGCATGCTCCATAGAACTAAGGAAGCATATTAAATGGATTTGTCTATCCCCGGGTCACTGCAAGCATGCAGCTACAACTGGCTATGAGGAATTGCCTCTGGGATTTGCTCTGTTGCACCATAACCACCCAGCACATAGTAGACAACTGGAAATGTAAAGTTTTGGGGAAACTATATTTACTATTTCTTGTTTGATTTATCAGGTACTAGGAGTATTCTTTGCCCTTACTTTTAGGCATATGTATTTTATTCATAAAATTTCCTAGATAGCAAAATAAAATGGAAATTATCTATTATTATGTGTCAGCTAAGATTTTTCAGCAGCGTTTATATTTTATTTTATTGAAAATTTAACTTATACATTTTCTTGTTTTTAACAGGCACATGTCTTGCTTTTGATACTTACCTTATTTCTATTGTTAACATATACTGAATTCCATTTCTTTTTACCTTTTAGTGGTGGTAGTACAGAGCTACGTGTTTTACATCCTCTTCTAGAGCCAATGAAAATTCAATAGTGCCACTGTCTACTTGAACTCAGTAGAGGCACTGGTGACTCCTGGACCCGTGTTGAGAAGAGATACGGTGTATAGCACCCCTCTTGCTCACCTCAGTCTAGGTAAGGCTTGTAATCATGCCCACTCTAGAGTAAGAATGAATCTGAGATTTATTAGTACTTCTGAGCAAATATGATCAGTTAAATGTTGTGTTTTTCCTGGTTCCTTTCAAACACTCTCCTAAATTGACAATAATACAACAAAACCCAACCAAAAGATGTCAGCCCCAGGATGAGGTCACAGGAGGGAAGTTCTGAAGGCCTGCAAGATCAGCAAGCTTTGGAGTGAAGGGATGGGATAAATGGCATAGTTGGCTGAATGACATGTGTGAGGCTGAGGAACTGGACTGGAAAGAACTGGCTGATTGCTAAACAAGCTGAACCCTAAACTGAACTCCGACAGAAGGCACCCGATAGTTTTGAAGGCTGGGAATTGATGAAGCTGTAGGTCTAAACTCATTCGGGATATTCTTTTTAAAAGCAGTCAGATTTGCTTATCCATCTCAAAAGGCCAGGGAACTCCCTTCTTACTCTTCTGGAAAAGACAGGAAATGTATTCCTTTGGAAGCTGACACTTAGATCAGATCCCAAGGCACATCTGAAAGAAGGCATGGGTCTTGACCACAAAACCAGTGAAAACCATGAACTTCCTGGAGATCCTCCAGAATCCTTCTCTCTCTGGGTCCTTAGACCACGGCCAGTTTGACTAAGTATCTTCCCCATGACTCCTTTGTTTTACTCCTCTATCTCACCTTAAAGACTCTTCACACGGGCATTGGATGCTTTACTCTGGGAATATTAAAGAGCACCAAGCAATGACTACTTATCTTGAACTTGAGGTCCTCCTAACATGTTGCATACTCATGGGAAAGATCACCTGGCACTAAGTACATGTGAGGGCAAAGGACGAACAATTTGCATCTTAGTGTCTCATCAGGAATGAGGAGAGCTTCTGTGTTGAGTGACAGGAGTCACCAAACTTATCAGAAAACAGTTGGAAAGGAAGTGGCAGTGTCACCAGGACGCTCTGAGGGTTGAAGACCCAGGCAAGGGGGTTGAGAGGCTGTGACAAGAAAGGGCATCTCCAGAGTGGGAGGGATTTAAGTGATAGGGCAAGAAAAAGGGGAGGAGGGAGGGAGAGCCAACAAAAGCACTAGACAAGATCACTAGAAAATAGAGCAAGAAGAAAATATAAATCAAAAATTAAAATCGTAAAGAATCGGTAGTGAAGGTCTGATGCTTTGGGAGAGAAAGAATGAGAATTTGGCATTTGGGCTCAGGATGTGGCTTGGTGATAGGAATATGCTTGCCCAGCATACATGAGGCCCTAGATTTGATTCCTAGCACAGAAAAGAAAGCAGAAATGATGTAAGGAAAAAAATTCTAGAACTGCAGAACATAAAGTTTCAAGTTGGAGAAGCCGCTGAATGTTTACCCCGTGGATAATGTAGACCTATGGCAAAGTATACAATGGTGAGATTACCAGGGGAAGAGATAGAACATTGCCAAGCTCTAGATAGGGAAATGGCTCATAAGCAAGGTCAAGAGCAGTGAAATCCAGAAGGCAGTGTGTGTGCATGTGTGTGTGTGTGTGTGTGGGGGGGGTTATCTTGAAATTATGAGGATAAGACATTTTAAGGAAGGATGAAAATAGGAAATATTTCAAAACCTAAGTTCCTATTCACCCTTTCCTGGGGAGATACTGGAAACCGGGTTCCATAAATGCATGGAATCGGAGGACAAAGCACAGGTGAGTGAGACTGCAGGAGATTTACAAGAATACAGAAAAGCAAAGTGTCAGAGAGAGGAGGCAACTCTCACCAATCCCCCACAGGCTGGGGACCAACAGACAAAGGGCCAGAGTTTTCTGAAGTGATGTAGAGTGTGGGAGCGCCAGGACACCAAAGCACTACACCCAGGAACAGCAGCCAAACCTAACACACATTAGGTATGTATGAAATATTCTCTGGCAAAAGAAGAGATTTAATATCATAGGTAGACTTACCAGTGAACAAAAGTTATTTGTACATAAATGCTTGAAGGGCAGCTTTCTAAATTTATGTGGGAGTGAGGGGAGAGAGGAGCCTGACAGAGAAGAGAACACCCTGAATTCGACCTTTCACCTTAAAAATTCTGGTCATGAGAAACCTTTTTAAAAAGTGGAATTCTCAAGATGCTTTTTAGAAATAGTTAAACACCATTAAAGTGCGACAACGGGGTGGAAGGTTGGTGACAAAATATGGATGCAGGGGCTGATCAGGGAGTAGTTTTGAGTCAAAGATTTTTGTGTACCAGTTAGTTTCCAAGCTCCACAATAAAACTATTAGCACAACCTCAGACCATGAGGCACTTTCTTATTTCCTCCTGGGAAGTTATGTAAAACGAATGCATATTATTTACTGAGAGCCACTGGGTTGGATATCACCTCATTCGATCCTAATGAGAACCGTAGGTGGCAAAGCAATTTTGCCTTCACATCCACGGACAGAGAATTCAAGTTCAGAGTTCTGAAAGACTGCCCAAGATGACGAAGAAAGAGGGTAATTGGAAAGTGAGATCTGAGACTTTCATCCTCAGAATGAACTGCCCACACTGTTTCTATACCTCTTTCTTCAAACTCTGAAAGGCGACACGTGGAATTTAATTATTTATAGGCTATGAAATGTAAATGTAGTTTTGTAGCTACAAGGGTACTCACACTATCAAAAGTGCAATGAATTAACAATGTCTATCAATCTCCAGTGAAAGAAACCTGTTATGGTCAGAATGCCATACTAATGTAAGTTGGTAAAAAATACACAGAAATAGGATAATTCTCCTAATTGACACTGCTTGTCATTTATAATTAATGGAGGGAGAGTCTAGTTTTGAGGTCATGTAGGAAGCCCATAGCTGACGTTTGAATCTTTTGTAAGGAACAGTTTAAGCTGGCTCTGGAGGCAGGCAGTAGAACTGCACATTCTTTGATCAAATCTTTAAAGAATGACCATAGTTTACCTCAACTCAATTTTGTTTACTGAAATCTTTTAGCCTTTGGAGATTAGAGCAAAAATTCTAAATTAGTACCGTTATCTCATTAGCTTGCAGATCTGTGTTTACTCACCTCACTGACTGACTCCTAACCCATTTTTAAAAAGAAAAAGAAAAAGACAAAACAAAACAAAAAAGCAAAAACAACTGTTAAATGAATGAAGCCTGCAAGCATTTATAAGAATCCCTCATGTTTGGGGAGGCTGAGACCACTTTTAAGAAATTACTTCTACATATAGTTAATGGTTTCTAATTAAAGTATCTATTCTAATTCTCAGTGAGCCCTGGGTTTGAGGGCTGACCATTGTTTGCAGTAGAATAGACATCGCTTGAAGGGACATGACTACTGTAGACTTCATGTTCTAGGAGGTACTTGTCTCCATGTAGGGAGTCTAGGCAAGGTCTACAATTTCTGTGTGAACAAACATGTACAAGGGTAAAACTGAGAAAACTCTTACTGTCTTGGTAAAGTGTTAATGCACTACAACATAAAAAGGCAATAGAGAGTCCTCCCTCCCTCCCTCCCTCCCTCCCTGTTCTTTTTCAGGCTGGGGAATGAGACAAGGGCTTTCTTTATACATGGTATGCAAGTACTGTACCACTTAGCTACACATCCCCAGCCCAGTATGTGTAAATAAATAAGCACAAAACACTGTGATACACAACACATTTTGAAAAAATGATCTGTTTTCTCAATGGAGAGTTCTCTTGAATTGGATTACTACCATTACAACTAGGTACAAGCATTGCCTAAGTTAGCAATAATGCATTTGCTCATAAAATTATTCCTACAGGTTCCCTGATTCAAAGGATTATATAACTAACCAGGTTGGGGAGTTAACTTAGTGACCCCCTGTTGACAATGCCAGGACCTTTGGCAAGAGAACTGGCATTGTCACAGCAGCCTTGTCAGTTCATTCAAATACCATGAGCTCAAGTTTCTCATCAGAAATGCAGCACCCCCCCCCCATTTTGCATAGCTTTTGTGAGGCTTAAGAAAATGAAGACTGTGGTTGAGAGTAAATGAAGTATTTTTGTAAATGAGAAATTCTGTAGAAATCTAAATCGTGGTGCTATTGAGACTAAAAATATTGTAATCTGAATATAAAAGTCTCCCAGTAGTAACCCACAAATGGGTGATACACATATATTTTGTTTGAAAGCACAGGTTGCAAACCAGGAAAGGTCATGTCTTATACTACTAGAAACAGAACACTGCAACTCATGGAAAATCACATTTCTTTGGAAGTAAAATACCTTCTCCCAAATCCCACACATGGGCAGATTAAAGGACTAATAGTAATTAAAGATTGACACCAACTGAATAAGATTAATATTAGAGAAGGATTACATCAAAAAAAGATTTACATCAAAGGATTCTTTCTCTTTCCTCCCATAGAAAGCCTAGCACACTGAAAGAGGTCTTATGCAAAATACCCTAAGCCTCTCAGTACTTTCAAAGAAGCTGAAAAATATGAAGAGGTAAGCACAAATTGATTCTACTGGAAAATGTCAGAATTTATAACATGTTTAAGGTTTTACCCCACAGAAAGAGCCCTGTATTAGAGGGTGAACTGGGTTATGGATATCTAGGAATTTAGGGATTCTGTTTGGAGTCTGGGAATATTCTTCGGAAAATTGTTGGTAGGGAGCACATAGCAGAGGCATCATGAGATGTTCCATAAACCATTTCATCACATTGAGAAGAGCCAGTCAGAACTACCTAAACACAGGGCTTCCCAGATGCCATGTCCAAATGCACTGGGTATATCTATGAAATGCATATGTAGACCAGGTCATAAACAAACAACAAGGAATATTTCCAGTGTGGTTGTTCAGCTGCAAGCTAGGAGAAGAATGAAGCTAAGGACCCAACAGAAATCTCTTCTGGGGTACAAAGTGGACGGATCCTTGGGTCAGAGGATTAGAAAACAACATATGGGCTGCTCTCTTTTGCTGCATTCAGCATTGATATCCACAAGACAGCTTTTTATAAATGAAGATCCGTGCCTTGAGTACAAAAGCCAAAGATATTACTATCATTTCTCTTCCATTCATTTATTAGGAAGTGACCCTTAAATGCTAAGAGTGTCAACCAAGTCTTGGCCTCAGCTTAGCATTGTGTGCATAGTACTATAAAAGCTTTGTGGAAGAGAATAAAGTATGAGGGTGAGTGTACTTCAGAACGTATTAAAACAGCAACAATAACCACAAAACAACAACAAAAAACTCAAAAAGCATGACATACAACCTTTCCAGGGTTCTAATCTGTGTCTGGCTTTTAGATAGCACTGGACATTTTTCTCAAAAATTTTAGTAGTATATTCTGACAATTCTATTTCTTCTAACAGGCTACTAGAGAACTGTCTCCAAGGGGCTTCCATCCAATGCTATGCTGATACAACAGGGTCCAATGTGAGCTAGGACCCTGAGGTTAATACATGAATGGAGGACATCTTAAATAATCCTACAACATTAATTAGTGTGATGTGTACTGAGTGTGCCCAAGGATGACATTAGTTCCTCTTCTAACTAAACCTCCAATGTGACAGTCTTGTCTGCCAGCATGTCTAGAGATAAACTATGAAGGCGCCTAAAGTTGAGTTTTGTGTTCTTTTGAGATTTTAGTTATACAGAAATTTGTATTTTATATTTAGTTTAGCAAAGCTTTAAAAAAATTGCCTAATACTGGAGAGACTAGTTAGATCAATCCTAATAGATATGACCTGCTTGTGAAAGAGCTGGCACTCCACTGTGCATGTGGAGAGGCTCACTGTTAGGGCTCATGTTTTGGTCACCAGATGGTGATGAGATCTGGAGAGGTTCTGGAAAGGTGCAGGCTAGCTGGGGAAAGTTGGATAGTGGAGGCATATCTTTGAAGGTTGCACCTGGCCCCTCACTCTCTGCTTCCTTTGCTGCACATTCCCACTACTGTGACATCTTGATTAGGCAATCATTAACAAAAACCTCTGAGCCTAAAATACATCTTCTCTGTATGTTGTTTCTTGGAGCTTTAGACACAAAGATGCTAAAACTAACCCAAACACCTACCTGTCTAGTTTTAAAGATAAAACAAGATTATTGATAAAGTTGTGGAATTCCCTAATTTTCTAATGTCTGCTATTTCTAATGTCTAGTAACTTCCTAATACCTGATATTGCAATTAAAATTATCTAATATAAGGAACTAATCACAGATAGCTTATGACAATTTTCATAACCTGAAATGTTTTGCATAGTTACCTACTATATTTTTATAAAATATTAGCATTTTAAGGAATCTAGCAGACTACAAAATATTTGATGTAAATTTACACTAAAGATGTATTTTGCTGGTAGAGAATGACCTCAGAAGGTAAAATGATCTTAACTAATTATGATAGACAACAGTTAAATCCTCTAAACAAGGAAAAAATTCAGAGGATGTCTCATTAGGAGTACACCTGGAAGATAACACATTTAACTAGAGAGGACTTCCCCTCCCTCCCTCCCATGAGATAACTCTCAATCCGAAGTCACCGGACATGGAGCATTAACTGGAGATGATTCCAATGAAATTTTACCACAGAGGGAAAATTGCCTCTTTTATAAATTCCTTTTCTAGTCAAAAATCCCAGGCAACAGATGGCCTCAAGGCTCAAACATGATTTACAATATAGTTAAGTGATAATTGATCACACAGACACTTAGAGAATAAGAATATAGGGGCTGGAATACAGTTTTGTGGGAGAAGTGAGTTCTAATGTTCTACAGAAAAGTGACATGTGTATATATACTATCGTTTCTAATCAACTAGGAGAAGAGTTCAAAAGTTCTCACATAAAGAAATGAGAACTGTTTACAAGAAGGGGAAATGCTAAGTACATCTCAGAGTTGTGCATGCTCAATACCAAGTGAGATAAAACAAAATAAGTGTTTAATCACAACAGATGTTCACTGTGCGTTAAGGTACTTTAGTTTTTATTACTAAGTCTTCATCCTACTTATTGTATTTTTTCTCAGTTGATTTAGGCAGAATTCTTTCCTTGAGACTGTCAAACCTACAGGCTATATATTTTGATTAAATTCACCCTCCTTTCTCTCCCCTTCAACGTCTCTCTTTTACCCCTTTTCCCCTTTTCTCTTCCGACTTCATACATTCTTTTCTTTTTTTTTGGAAAAAAATCACAGAGTCCACTTAGTGCTGCCAGAATGCCTATGGGTTTGAGACCGTCATAGGGGCTGCATCTCAGGACAAGCATCCTCTCCCTCTCAACAGTAGCCCTCAGTTGTCAACAGTTTCTGAGCTAAGGTTGGAACTTCATGGGTCTTTTCCTTTTCCTGCTGGGCTGATCTTGCCTTGCTTGCTCTCGTGTGTTCTGTAGCCTCTGAGTTTACGGATGCAGCAAATAGTATTTCTCTGAAGACAACCACAACTTCTGGTCTTTATAATCTTTCAATTCCTCTTGTACAATGATTCCTGTCCATTAAGGAGAGAGAGGGGATGTGATCTAAATGCCATATTTAGAGCTAAGGATTCTACAATCTCATATTCCCTGCACTTTGGCCAGTTGTGGGTCCTGTATTAATCATTGCCTACAACAAAATAAAAAATTTTTGGAAGCGTTGAGAGATGTAGTAAACTATGGATGTACAGATAAGAACTCAGAGTAATTTAATATTGTATCCATTTTGCAAAATTATAGCATTAGGATCTTTCCTGGGGCCTGTATAACCTAGCCAGTCATGGGATTTTGGCCCAGTAATGGTACCGTGGATGAATTCTGTCTTCTGGAAATCTTTAGATCTAATCTGAAAGTGTTTTGTTACTCCCATATGTAGTGGGATTGTGTTCAGTTCCACTGTAAATAATTGTCCTGCCTGCTGGTTTAATAAAAACAGTGACTGGCTGAAGGTAGACAGGAAGTGTGGGTGAGGCTACCAGACTAAGAAAACTCTGGGAACAGGAAGAGAGACAGAGATGCCAGCGAGAACAGCGGAGAAGCCAGCAAATGCAGAGGACACCTATGCTGTTCTGAGAAAAGGTATCAAGCCTTATACTGTTCATGGCTGAACAGTATAAGAGTCATGGGTTAGTTTAAGGGTAAAGAGTTAGCAAGTTATATGCCTGCGCTCTAGGCCAATCAGCCTAAAATTAAAAAAAAAACAAAACAAAGTTTCTATCCTGTCTGGCCTATGGTCCCACAGTCCCACAAAGACACACAGATGCTTACATTAATTTTATGCTGACCAGCCTATGGCTCAGGCATATTGTTAGCTAGTTCTTGCTCTTAAACTAATCCATGATTTTTACCCTGTTTAGCCATGCAGCTCTGTACCTTTTCTCAGAGCAGCATAGCTGTCCTCTACATCTGCTGACTTCTCTGGCATTCTCTGTGGCTTTTCTGTTCTGCTCTTCCTGTTCCCTGTTTTCTTGGTCTGATAGGCCCACCCACACTTCCTGTCTGCCTTCAGCCAATCAGAACTTTTATTAAACCAGTAGGCAGGACAATTATTTACAATGGAATAGAACACAATACCACTACACCCATAACATTTTGCCACTAGTGCATAAACATATTTTGACAGCCCAACCATATTATAGCTCATAGTATTCACAGCTGGAATAATACTATTAACAAACAACAGTAATGAGTCTTATATGTATGTATGCCAGATGTATGCCTTATGCAAAGGAATTTCTGTAGTTTATCCATTTTTTTAATTGTCATTGTGGCATAAAGAGCTGCCTACTATCACAGGGCATCTGAGAAGCAAGCAGAGTTTATAAGAAATCTTTCTGATGGGGGGACAAAACTGAAGGTCACAAAAGATAGTATATAGGGGTGGATCTGAACCCTCACTTCCTAGCAATCCCACTGAAGGATTTTTTTTAATTAGATTGTAAAAATTAGATTTGAAAAAACTTCACAAAATCTAGGCTGAAGTTTTATAGAAAAAATGCTTTCCCAGAGGATAGTTCTTATAAAAATGATAAGAAGTCTGCTAAATGTTCCCAACTGGGAGAGGGAAATGGTTTCATTTAATAGAGAGCAGAAACACAGTATGCTAATGCCTTGAAAGATGAAAGAAACAATAGTTTCTAAATTATGCCAGTAATGTAGGAGAAAATTCTCTTTACTGCTGTGAATCAACTCACTAGCCGTTGAGGGCATTTGCAGTTCAAGTTCAAGGACAGGCAAATGGGGAATTACACTGGGGCTAAAGTTATCCATCAGGTCACAGATAACCAAGAATTTAAGGCAAAACAAAGGCATATTTATTTTCTTTCCTGGGTCTTGCTTTGTTCTATGGATTCTCTGCCTAAATAAGATCCTGGACAAGGGCTATGTACTGAGTGACTCCAGGATTAGTCTTTGGGTATTTGCATATCTAAATTATCAGCCAGCAGCCTACAAACTTAAAAGTACAAGTCTTTAAAAAAATCCAGTGTGTGGGTTTTTTTTTTTTTTCTTCTTCTACTTCTACTAGTTTCAAAGGCATCTGAAGACGCCAAAAACTCTGATAAACTAGGAACTGAGCTAGGCTCTCTAATTTGAACCTTGTTGGGAATGAAGGAGTTCAATGGCAGCATTTGACGGGGGACCTTTCTCCAGGGGGCAAGCATATTACCTATATTAAGCTTGAACTGCCCTGATGATGAGAATGCGCCAGCTTAAGAGGGTTGGAAGTCAGGGCCAGAGCTTATTATGTGTTCAGAGAACCTGACAGTTATAAGAGAGAGGAAGAAGCAAAGCAACTAGACTGCTGGACACAAAACCCGAAGCAAAGGGCAAACCCAAATTCGCAGAGGGAAAGAGATATTTCCTTCTGTAGAAGGGAGAAGGACAAGGTTAGCACCGTGCCGACTGTGGCCTTAACGATGCTCTGCCATTTCTGGAGGAAGTTCGTTTATTTTATTAATATAGTTTTATTTTTATTTGTTTATTGTGGGCAAAACAGATTCTAACTTCTAGGTAGCCCCTATTTCCTAAGAGTTTTTGTGTAGAAACTATGGTGCTCGGAACCATTTTTCATTATTTTCTTACTCTCTTCCTACTGGGTCTTTTCCGGTCCTCACATGAGTGCAGACTCCCAATCACTCCCTAAGCTGCTACATGAGCTCAGGTCCTTCGGCCTTTCCTCTGCTCTTCTGTGGCCTCATCTGCCTCTTTGGTCTCTTCTTGTTTCTTATGATCTGCTGTCTTGTAAGACTCAACTAAATCCTGGGTGTCATCTATAAAGCTTTCTCAACCTTTCTCCTCAGGGTCTCTGCTCACTGCCTTGTGCCCCAAGTATGCTTAGATCACAAGAATGAGTTCACTTTTGGCCACTGGCCTATTTCCATCTTGTCTTCTGGACTATGAACTCTTCTGAATTAGGAATACTCACTGATTTATCATAATACGTGCATCATGTTTGCAAAAGCAATATTCTAATGCTTGGTGAATTAATCAGCCAGCCAGTGGTAAGAAAAACACACCCAATGAGATGAGGGTTATGTTACTGCAGCATTATACTCTTCCTCAAAGAGTCTAAGAATAACTCATGTATATACAACATCCTTTCCTTGCTTGGGAAGAAATATTTAACAACCTCAGATTTGGAAGGACACTTAAAGTAAGTTTATAGAAAAATAAACTTAGTTACATGTTTAGGGACTATATCTTCAATCATAGAGATGTGACCAAACTTATTAAAAGTTAAGGAGTGAATCTCCAGAAAGTCAAGTGAATTATGCACAGGGGTCCTACTTTTAAAGACTTCTATGCAGTCTCATCCAGTTTGATATGAGGGCTTGTGCCTAGCCTTCTTGTACCTTGTTATGCCATGTTTGGCTGATATCCCCAGGAGATCTGCTCTTTTCTGAAGGGAAATAGAAGAGCAGTGCATCCAGGGAGAATAGAGGTGTAGGGGGGAGATAGTGGGAGGGGAATGAAGGGGAGGCTGTGGTTGGGATGTACTGTATGAGCAAAGAATAAATAAAAAGATAAATAAATACATAAAAGTGATGGAACTGTGAACTTGATGCACAACCACTAATAAGAATGGAAAATGGAGCGGTGCATTGATGACCAATAATCACTCCTGGAAGCATGCACTGTACCCTGCAGCTCCCAGTCAGGAAGTATCAGTGCATCCTGCAGCATAAATTGCATTGCCTGGTATTATAAGCAGTTCATTCAGTGAGGCCAACCTTTGTCAATGTGCCCTTTTCCCTTGACTCCTGGCCAGTGACCCTACACACCCTGGATGGAGGGCTTATCTTGTGATGTTGCCCTAAATCGTGACAATGGTCTGACCTCATCCTTGGTTTCTGGTTCATGGGACTAACAGAAGGGTAAGGCCAATGCACATGAAGAGGAGCTTGGCCTTACCTAGCCAGGCACTCACAACACTTTCTAAAGAGCAGTATTTTCCTGCTGGGCTGAGACACTATGAAGCACATGTCTTTGAGGTTCTGAAAAGGCTTCTAAAACCATTTTTCTATCATTTTCCCAGTAGGATGTAGAGAGTGACTTTTCACATTTGTCTTCAACATAAATCACAAGCTGGTTTGCTTTAATACTTCCCCTTCATTCGATACTATTTATATATTGTCTTGTTCCAGAAGGCACAGAGCTTCAAATGAAAGCAGAGTAGAAAGGAACGATTAGGGTAGAGGCCCCATATGTCACCAGGAATTAGGTAAAACTGCTCAGAGGACCAGCCTACTGGGTGTTTGTGATAATACAAATCAGAGCAAAACACTATGTTGATCATTGAGCTCCATTGGCAACGGTCACTGTGGACTCTTTTTAGGCATTCTAGGAAAAACAGTTCATGGTAATAGCAACTTCTATTGATACTATTAGGGACCTAGAAACAACTTACAGGTCATGAAGATATGCCATTTTTCCAGGTAATTATTACACCACTTAATTATAACGGGGAATCTAGTATCCAAGTCACTTTCTGTAATGAATCCCCATGAAGATGGAGGGACAGTTATTAAAATGAAGTAATAAAATCTGGACTCTCAAATCTAGTTCAATGGTTCACCTAGTGAGTCAACTTATTAAGATACAACATGCAATTTTATATTTGTTCAAATTTTTCTTTTGAGACAGGGGTCTCACTATATACCCCTGGCTGACTCAGAATTCATTTTATAGAAGAGGCTAGCCTCAAATTCACAGAGATTAGCTTGCCTTTTTCTCTTAAATGCTTGGATTAAAGGCAGGTGCCTCCAAGCCCAGCCATCAACTTTGTTTTTAAGTAACATAATTTGAATGTGATTTTTAGTTAGCAACTTTGTATTCGTAAGTCGAGAGAGAAATGGTAGGAATTGGGGGAAGGGATTTGCTAACACCAAGGATGTTTGAAAAGGCCATATGGAAAACTATGTGTGATTATGCTCATCTCAAAAGTCCTGTTTGTACAAGTTACCCTCCTCCCCAAAACCAATATAGTTACTGCTCTTCATTGTCTACAGAATTTGACGATACAACCTATTGCTGAAGGCTTTAAACACTTTGGTCCCAGAACACAGATAAAACAATTTGGTGTTGACCTGGAAACTTCCTGCCTGCTCACCAACTTTCATAGTACTCGAAAGTGCTGTGCATGCTGCAAAAGAAAATGTCATGAGCAGTTTTACCCAGATATGAACCATGTGAGCTACAAAAATGGCTGGTGTAGACATAGGTACCATAATGGCATGCATGTCATGGGGTAACTGACAGTTTTTCTGATTTGATTTAAGACCCATTCCAAAGGAAAAAAGTATCTGTTACCATAAATATGGCCAAAATCTCCATGTCTGAGGAGCTTAAAGGACCTAGCAGTCAATCTACTACTATTATTTTACTAAATGAACATGGAAACAAAATGTCATCTAAATGTGTATCTCTCTACCCATAAATCAGTGCAGCTCTCTGACCTCACCAGAGAAGTGCCTTTGTGCAGTGTATGGTCCACAAATAGGATACCTATACCATATACCTCCCCACCGGGACTATTACAGAAGATGGGTATAAAATATTCTAAGAGCCAGAGGCCAGAGAGAATTGGAGTGAAATGGTGTCTTCAGGACCTGACAGGACCACCGAACTCATGAACTCACAGCAGCATGGTTGACTGCACAATATTAAAGCAGTAAACAGTCCAGCTGGAAGTGGTGGGGGAGGCGTGGAGATTCGCAAGCACAACCATCCTTAGCTGCTAAGCTTTTGACAATTATTGACTTCTAGGAGAGTTGAGTTCTTAAGGGTGTGACCTCTAAAAAACTGATTCAGCTGCAGTAAATGGTCCCACACCCTGAGTTCGTAGACAACAAGAAATAGACTTGGTGGGTCATTAAAAAAAAAAAAGAAAACAGAAATTTGGGTGGAGTCAAGATGATCTGAGAAGAGTGAAGGGTCAGAGTAGGGAGTGATTATGATCAAAATATATTGTGTGAATGCATAAAACTTTCAAAAACTAAAAATGTATTTCTAAAAGAGAAAAAGTATAGAATTTGAAATACAGTGTGAAGAGAATGAATCCACAGCAGGAATTTTATTCTATATCCAGAGATAAATTCAATGAGTAAATCTGAAAGTAATTGTCAGATACAAGATAAGCACTTAAAAAATTAAAAAAAAAAAACTAGTTTATAAAGTAAGACAAACAACCAGCAATGAGGTTCTTAATAATTATTAATTTGAAAAGTTAAGACATTGGGAGCATTAATATTTGCATGACACCTGATGGTGTAAACAGAGAGGTAGTGTTGCTTGCTTTAAGATTATTAATTTCCAGGTTTTAATAACTGATTAATGACCCAGTGGATGATTGCAGTTTGAGAGAGTATATAACGCATACCTGCAAATGTTCTGAAGTGTGGACACAGCTGGTGTTTACTGTCTTACCTCTAGGAAATGTCACACGGTGTGCTTGCTGCCCACCTGAGTCACACAGAGCTCTGTGCACATTCTTTTTCATTGGTTGCTGGGGGAGGCGTCATAAAGAACATGAAGGTCAGCACTGAATAGCTCCTTAGCAACTTGCAGCGATATTCCTGTAATTTGCTTTCACTAAAGCTGCTCTTTCTAACATGTGTAGCTGTTAAGGAGGCAACCTCACCACACAGAAACCAGTGTGTGTGTGTGTGGGAGGGGGAGTGTGGACAAGACGCAAGACACTTGAGGGACAGATAAGCATAAGCTGGCCAGGCCCAGTGCTGGTCCAGCATGGCTGGGGTATACACATTCACCTAGCAATACTTCTCTGTGCACAAGAATGAGATGGCCCAGGGAGGGGCCGAACTGGAATTTAGTGTATTCTGAGAAGGAAAGGGCGTCATTCAGAACATTCTTATTTCAAAGGGAGTAACATAAACTTTTAATAACTTCAAAAACCTTTTTTAAAGAACCATTAATGACCTGTCTTTTCATCGAACAGTATTTAAAACATTTTTTAAAGATTTGCTTCATGTTATATGTATGACAGTTTTGTCTACAACACACTCAGCTAAACAGGTGTCAGCTCTGTATTCCAAATCTGGAAGGCCTCATTTCCTCTGTGTCTGTGCCCAGCAAATGCTGCCACTGAGAAGGAGCTCCTTGGGGTGTGTTACTCTAAAGAAACATACTTTCATCTGGGTGAGGCTGAAGGAGGGATGTAGGGCTCAAAATAAACCCTATCACAGTTCTCTGAGTCAAGTTAGTCATTTGGTTTTTACTGTCATCTGTCACCTATGATTTGAATAGGAATCATGTCAACTGTTTTTAGTTTTTCTTTTAAGATACCACAATGAGCAAAGCATAGGATATTTGTTTTGAGGGTCTATTTTGTCCCAAGTATGATAACAGGTGTGCCTGGAATCCTTCATGTGTAAGCCATATCTCCTGGTGTCTAGTTCATCCTATGTGGATGTGGATGGGTGAATAACCTGTAACTTAATCGTACCAATGTTGAGGAATAAAGAACAGTTGTTGGCTGGCATCTCCATAAACCACAGATGCTGTTGAAAGTTCACAGCACTAAGCCCAGTGGCAGATCATCCGCAGCCCCTCCTGTCTCACATCTTCGGCTTCTAGCCTGGCAAAGTGTCTGTCACTACTATGCAGAATACCAATACAAGGCACTGTGTGTTTTTTTTCTGGAAATGTAGAAGAGATTGCAAAGTGGACAGGGGATATAAAGATGTTATCCACTTAGTTGGCAAGAGAAAAATCACAGCGGAACTCTTTCCCAGGAAGGAATTCAGAAACCAAATCCAGCACAAAGGAAAGATGAGCCCTGTTGGTTGGTAGCTCACCATCATTTCCTGTGTTGAAACATTAACATTTTCAGATATAATGGGCTTCTTCTTTTTTTTTTTTTTTCCAGGCCACTAAGCACAGACAATGTATTCAGGAACTGCTCAAAGCTGGCCCAGCAGCAGGGCTTTGCACTTGAAACAAAGATCTGGATTTTCCTGCCTGTTCAAAGAGAGTGGGACATGAAGACACAGACAGATGACTGGCATGTTTGGTTGTGAGGATTAGCCAGGGTGTGTGGAATGCCACGCTGGCACTCTGAGCTTGTGCTCTGTACTTCTTCATGACACAGCCTGAAAAGGAATGTCCTCTTCTCTGTTGAAAGCATTTTGGGGGGGCTTATTAAAATAAAAGAACTTGCAGGAAAAAGGAAGGGACTACAGTTTGGAAGCAGCACATTTCCTAACAAGGAACTGAAATGTAAGCAACTTGCCTTTTCAGTGAAGTGAGTTACCCTAGAGAGAATGCAAAAGCAAAATTCAGAACAGAAAACACTGAAGAGTGAGCACAGGTAAACCATACAATGGACACCAGGAGCTGGGCTTCTGTTTGTAATGGTTTGGGTTATATTATAGACACCTAACAGGTTTCTCCTACATAAGTCCACACTGAGTAGATATAGCCAAACATAACTTAGGTGAGCCTGCATTACAGATAGCCAAGAAAACAAAGAAGGAAATACTTTCTTCCCTGAAATGTAGAATCTGGTCAAGACTTAAAATGATCAAGGTTTTAATTGTTATGCTTTAAATTAATTAATAAAAATATAAGGAAACTCCATTTTCCCTTGGAAACTCAACTCTCCTAACAGCCTCAAAATTATATTTACCAACTAAACACTTACCCTATAAAGAAAAACAGAGTCTGGAGAAGAAAATTTATTTCTAATCAATGGCGCACCACCCAGGTGCTCACTCTGGGCCATTCTTCTGATCCTTCAGTTTCCACACGTGTAGCAGTTAGGTTTTCCTGAATTGAGAATAGAGCCTGCTCTAGAGAGGGTCTGAGGAAGAGGAGGAATAAAATCAAAGGCAGTCCCTCAGAAAGCAGGGGGGCGGGACACTCATGGCCTGGGGCAGCCTGGTTGTGGTTCCCTACAATTCTCTGTGCACAAGAATGAGATGGCCCAGGGAGGGGCCGAACTGGAATTTAGTGTATTCTGAGAAGGAAAGGGCGTCATTCAGAACATTCTTATTTCAAAGGGAGTAACATAAACTTTTAATAACTTTAAAAACCTTTTTTAAAGAACCATTAATGGCCTGTCTTTTCATCGAACAGTATTTAAAACATTTTTTAAAGATTTGCTTCATGTTATATGTATGACAGTTTTGTCTACAATTTTGTCTGTACACCATGTAAGTGCAGTTCCCACAGAAGTCCAGAAGAGGGCACTGTATTCCCTGGAGCTGGGGTTATAATGTTTGTAAACTATGTGGGTGCAGGAACTGAACCTGGGTCCTCTGCAAGAGCAGCAAGTACTAGTAACCATTGAGCCATCTCTCAAATGCCTAGTGTTGTTGTTGTTGTTTTAAAATATTATCTTTTTTTTTTTTTTAAAGCCATTCTAGTATCCTGTTTATATTTTAGAGAGGCCTTATGCTGGGAACTTTCCCATAGTAATCTTAATATCACTACATCTTCCTCACTTATGGTACACTTTAAAGAAGCAGGCAAGCAAAACTTCATCTGCTTTGGCAAGTTTCAAGATGCCCGTTAACCTGAACAACCACTTCCAGAGCATCCATAGCAATCTGACAATTAGACATGGCTCTTGTCATTCAGTCGTTAACCATTCATTCCATCACTCAAAAGTCTATGCCACAAATGGATCATGTTCTAAGGCATAGTTACAATGGCAATCTTAGCAAAAGCAATCTACAGATTCAGTGCAATCCCAATCAAAATCCCAGCACAATTTTTTACAGGCCTTGAAAGAAGCAATACTCAGCTTCATATGGAATAACAGGAAACCCAGGAATGACAAAACAATCCTGCTCAATAAAAGAATTTCAGGAGAAATCACCATCCCTGATTCAAGCTATATTATAGAGCCATAGCAATAAAAACAGCCTGGTACTGGCACAAAAACAGACTTGTGGATCAATGGAATTGAATCAAAGACCCCAACATTAACCCACACACCTATGAACACCTGAATTTTGACAAAGAGACAAAAAATTATTTAATGGAAAAAAGATAGCATCTTCAACAAATAGTGTTGGCATAACTGGATAGTAGTATGTAGAAGAATACAAATAGATCCAAACATATTACAATGCACAAGTGGATCAAAGACCTCAACATAAACCCAGCTACACTGAACTTGATAGAAAAGTAAGTAGGAAATACCCTCCAACGCATTGGCACAGGTGACCACTTCCTAAATATAACACCAGTAGCACAGACACTAAGAACAACAATCAATAAGTGGGACCTTCTGAAACTGAGAAGCTTCTGTAAGTCAAAGGACACAGTCAATAAGACAAAACGACAGCTTGCAGAATGGGAAAAGATCTTCACCAGCCCTATATATGACAGAGGATTGATCTAAAAAATATAGAGAGAACTCAAGAAACTAGAGCCCTAAAACCTAAATAACCCAATTTAAAAAATGGGATTCAGAGCTAAAAAGAGAATTCTCAACAGAAGAATTACAAATGGCTGAAAGGCAGTTTAAAAATTGCTCAACATCTTTAGCTATCAGAGAAATGCAAATCAAAACAACTTTGAGATACCACCTTACACCTGTCAGATGGCTAAGATCAAAAACACAGATGACAGCCTATGCTGGAGAGGATGCAGAACAAAGGGAACACTCCTCCATTGTTAGTGGGAGTGTAAAATTGTACAGCCACTATGGAATACAGTATGGTTATTCCTCAGAAAACTGGGAATCAATCTCCCCAAGGATCCAGCAATACCACTATTGGGCATATATCCAAAGGATGCACTCTCATACACCAAAGGCATTATCTCAACTATGTTCATAGCAGCATTATGTATAATAGCAAGAACCTGGAAACAATCTAGATGCCCCTCAACTGAGGAATGGACTAACAAACGTGGTACAATGGAGTACTACTCAGCAGAAAAAAAGATACCCTAAAATTTTCAGGAAAATAGATGGACTTGGAGAATATCCTCCTGATCAAGGTATCACAAGCCCAGAAAGATAGGCATGGGATGTACCCACTCGTAAGTAGATTTTAGACAAAAAGCAAAGAATACCCAGGCTGCAAACCACAGCCCCTGAAAATCTTGGGATCAGAAGGAATTTAAGAGAGACATTCAGAGATTCCCCTAAGAAGAGAAAATAGAGAAGATCCCCTTAGTAAATTGGGGTGATAACGGGTTGCAACCAAGAAGAGTTGGGAACAAATCTTGAAAGAAGGAGATGGTTGAGTGAGAGGAGCAAAGAGGGAGATGGAGGGAGATGAATATGTTGGTAGAGGAAGCCAATGTGGGGTTGGAAAGAACTGGGTGCTTGGGAAATGTCCAGTAACTCTCAGGATGTCCCTGGCCAAGTCTCCAAACAATGGGGGGTGTGTGTGGGGGGGTGTGCCTAAATGGTATTTACCCTATAATCAAATGAGTAAACTCTAGGTGTCATTGCAGAGACTATATCCAAACAGGGAATGGAGATGGAGGCGGTGATCCATGGCTGAACACTGGGCAGAGCTCCTAGTCCAGCTGAGAGCAGGGGAAGAAAGTCTGTATGGGGGGTCAGGTAAGGATTATGAGGAGGGTTCCCATGGTGATGGCTGGCTGGATCTGGGGAGCTCACTGAATCAGGAATTGCCATTGGAGATCCTCTGGGGGTGGGTGGCATTCGACTGCCATGAGTGTGTGGAGTCACAAGGGGTGAGAGATCAGACTGTGTTCCTGTGCATGGTCTGGCACCTTGGAGCCCATTCTTTGGAGAGGAACACCTAGCCCAGCATTGACTTTGGGATGAGTGAATCGGACTTGCCTGGAGTGGATGTGCATGCTGGGCTGGCCCACCTTGGGACTTCTTGCCCTTTTGAGGGAGGGGATGGGTGGTTGGGGAGGGGCGAGGTTGAGGACTGGCTGGGAGGAATTAGGATGGGGGAGGGAAGGGGGAGCAGAGAGATACATTGATGGAGATGACATTTTTTTAATGAAAATAAAAAAATGCAAAAAAGAGATTCTAGAAAGAAAGAAAGAAAGAAAGAAAGAAAGAAAGAAAGAAAGAAATTGCCTGATTGCCTGCTTAATATGATATACTCATGACTCAAGATCAGTAGTGTTGTTGCTTTCATGGGCTTTTCTGGCATGTGAAGCACAGCAAAAAGTTCCCATCGTCCCTCAGTGCTCCTGGTGGAGCAGGAGAGAGGCAGTCTTCTGCCTGCCTGCTTCATTTGCATACTACAAACTCTTATGCTCTATTTGGCACTGAGTTTTTCCACATTATTGTACTTTTGGTTGGTTATTTCCTGTGAAATCTGTCCCTAAGCATAGTGTCAAATTACTATACAGTGTTCTCCAGCACAAGAAATCTGTGCCATGCATTAGGAAAGAAGTACATTTTAAATCAGCTTTGTTTGGGCACAAATTCTGGTGCAGTCAGCTCTGATGTGTTAATGAGCCAGGATGGCTATTAAATAATGTGTCTTTGTCAAGCACCGGGGTGGGCGGGGAGCACACCTGAATTCCCAGTATGCACAAGGCTGCAGAGAAAAATCGTGCATATGAGGCCAGTAAGGACTACACGAGATCCTGTCTTAAAATTTCTCCCCAAATGAGTAATATGAATAAATTAAAATGAATATATATTATTCCTTAAAGTGATGTGGATGTGGCTCAGTGATGTGCATCAGCTGTGTGTGTTACAAACAGTTGTAAAAGGTGGTTAGCAGAGACTTCCCAGAACCCAGTCTTACATCAGAATATAAATAGAGGAGAGCGTGCCTCACTATGCAGGTTAGCAGAGTAGTTGATTTCAGACCAAGAAAGCGCTATCTAAATGTTTGATGACTATAAAGTCACCATAAACTTGTGGGTCCAAAATATCACAGAAGAGAAATAATAAGCAAGGTGGTATTGAGAGAAACTGAAGAAGGCAAAAGCAAAAGAAGCTTGAACCAGACACATCGATTGGAAGACCAAATCCTGTGAAATTTTCACCTCTCCAAACAGATCTAAAGTCAATGTAATTTTATTGAAAGTATCTGGGATGCAAAGAGCTGAAGCTTTTCAGCTTGGGGAAAAAAAAGCAAATTCAGTGTTTACACAGGGCCAGTGCATGCATAGAAAAGCTGCAGCTCATTAAGACAGCCTGTACAGGAAGAGCAAACAGACAGAAGCAATGGAATATAGAAACAAGGAGCAGATCCACACATGAGCATCTAACCTGAGTAGCACTTCCCAGCAGCAGGGAATGGCTAAATGGTGTCACATGGCCTGACAACCTGCAGGTCATGACTCCTTTTTTTGGGGGGGGGGGGGATTTGTTAAACAACCCTTTCACAAGTGCTACGTATCAGATATTTACATTATGGTTCATAACAGTAGCAAATTCAGCTTTGAAATAGAAATGGAATAATTTTATGTTTGGAGGTCACCACAACATGAGGAACTATATTTAAGGGTAGCACTATTAGGAAGGTGAAAAAACCACTGTTCTTATCAGAGACCAATAAAAACAGCATCTCACATCCCCCAGCAGTATCCTCTGGTGAGTGAGGCTGTCAATGGGGAACAGAAAAGAAACTCTCTAGAAGACAGCATTATCTCTGAAGCAGGCAAAGACTTTTCAGATATGTCACAGTAGCACAAATTAAATATGATGAACCAAGGCATGTTTAAGATGTATCCATTTCTTGACTAGAAAACTCAGTTATTGGAATTAAAATAGAAATCACTAGCCAGGTACCCAGGTTCCAGATAAAATGCAAGAGCCACCAAACTCAGAAGAGAGAGTGCCGAGGAGAGGTAGACAGAATTTGTACACTTTCTCTGGCTCCCATCTATCATTATCAAAGTCGCCTCCTTAGAACACTAGCTCTTATATTTATACATTGAGACTGCTGGTCTTTGCAGGTTGCCTTTAGAGAACTTCTGGGGGATTGTGGAACACCTACTGAGACGCTCCACAATGAGGGAGGTTTGGGCATGTGGACTATAGAATTGCTACAGTTCCAGTCACAGGAGGCATAAGAGAGCCACACTGAAGCCAGAGCAGGTGTGAGAACTAACCTTTGGTCATCAACTTGACCACATCTGGGATCAACTGAAACCCAAGCAGCTAGGCACTTCTGGGAAGGATTTTTCTTGGTTAGATAATTTCAAATGGAAGACCCGTCCTAAATGTGCCATACTTTCTGGTGGCAGCCTATGTAGACAGACATGGAAGGAGCCTTCTGGACAGTGCTTGCTTGCCCTTACTCTCACTGGCAAGTTTGTCTATCCTGTTCCTGAATCATTCCTTCACTGACATTAGAACCTACTTCCCTGAGATTTCAACATGAACTAGAAACAAGCAACTCTCTAGAACCTCCCTGGGATTCCAGCACAAGACTGGAACTGAAGAGACATCCAGTCTCATCCAGTCTCTACCAGGTGTGTGGCCTTTCAGTCAGGGGACAGTTGTTCTAAGACTTCATGGAGGATAACAGCCTGTAAGCTACTCTAATAAATCTCATAAATTCTCTCTCTCTCTCTCTCTCTCTCTCTCTCTCTCTCTCTCTCTCTCTCTCTCTCTCTCTCTCTCTCTCTCCCCCTCTCTCTCTTTCACACACACACACACACACACACACACACACACACACACACACACACACACACACTCAGCCAGTCAGTTCCGTTCCTTTAGTCTCTACCAGGGGAGCCATGCTGAAGCCAATAATACTTTTCAGCAGAGAAAGTTTGTAGAATTAGGGTGTCTAGTCCATTAAACAGGTAGCCAAAGTCTCAAAAAGTTTCTGTGAGAACCATATTCTTGATCATTTATCAAATCTTCTCTATACATGTATGTACTTTTCTATCATTACCAAGATTTCCTATCTGTAACCGTCACTTTCTAGACCAACTGGACCAGCTGCAGATCATCAGGTACCCAACTTATTGAGAAGGGCCTTATAAATATTATCAAAGTGAGAGACATATGAGTATAGCTCCTGTGTTAACTTTCTTACAGCAGCGTTGTGAAACCCAACTCTACCCCAGATGACAGAAAGTAATTTGGTTTTTGTTTTGTTTGTTTCCAAATTTGCTTAAGCCATCTTTAATACTAGCTGATTTTGTTCTCTAGAACGCTGCTTCTCCAACATCATTCAGAGATATGAACTTGGAATTCCACCTTTGGACATAAAGAGGCTGATAGTTTTGTTTGATTTGCCCAGAAATAAATTTCTATTATATTCTTACAGCCACTGCAGGTCTAAAACTGACTGCAGCCCAGAGTAGCCTCTCCACACTCCACTGCCCAGGGTTACTGTCCCCAGGATTCCAGCTTCTTATATCACCACCATGAGTAGGGGTGCTCTAGAGAGGGGTATGGAGCAGAAAACAAAGGTCAATAGGTTCCCCTTCACTTTTAACATACAAGCCCAAAAGCAATAGAGAAAAATAACTGCTGTTAAAATCGCAAGACTCCATAGCAAGGCATTAATGTTAGAAAACAGTAATGAATGACTAGCTTGTGTTTTCAAGAACTAGCTAGACACAAGGGAGTGTGTGTGTGTGAATGTGTGTGTGCGTTTTGCTTTTTTATGTCTGGATCTACCGGCATAAAGACATCAAGCTATGATATATAAGTGAGTTGATTTCTTTTAACCTTAAATATTATTTACTGAGTAAATACACAGTAATGCATTGCAACCACTCTTAATTCTTCAGGTATAAAATATTAATTTATATATAACAAAGTCTTAACAAAATAAAAAATGTCAAGTTGTTCCATTTACTGGCCACTCTATCCTGCCTCCAACTGGATCCCTCATGTTTTCATCTCTACCCACCACCAGTTTACCCAGGAGACCTCTTCTATATCTCCTTCCCAATGAAATCCATGCATCTCTCTTTCGGCCCTCCTTGTTACCTCCCCTCTTTTGGGCTATGGGCTGTACCGTGGTTATCCTCTACTTTATAGCTAATATCTACTTATGAGTGAGTACATATCATGTCTGTCTTTCTGGGTCTGAGTTACCTCACCCAGAATAATTTTTTCCTAATTTTATTCATTTGGCTTCAGATTTCCTGATGTCATCATTTTTAACCACTGAGTTGTGTAAATGTATCATGGTGTAAATGTATCATGGTGCAAATGTAGCGTTGTGTAAATGTATCATTGTGTAACTGTATCATTGTGTAACTGTAGCATTGTGTAACTGTATCATTGTGTAACTGTAGCATTGTGTAACTGTAGCATTGTGTAACTGTATCATTGTGTAACTGTAGCATTGTGTAACTGTATCATTGTGTAACTGTATCATTGTGCAAATGTAGCATTGTGTAACTGTTTCATTGTGTAAATGTAGCATTGTGTAAATGTATCATTGTGTAAATGTATCATTGTGTAACTGTAGCATTGTGTAACTGTAGCATTGTGTAACTGTATCATTGTGTAACTGTATCATTGTGCAAATGTAGCATTGTGTAACTGTTTCATTGTGTAAATGTAGCATTGTGTAAATGTATCATTGTGTAAATGTATCATTGTGTAACTGTAGCATTGTGTAACTGTATCATTGTGTAAATGTAGCATTGTGTAAATGTAGCATTGTGTAAATGTATCATTGTGTAAATGTAGCATTGTGTAACTGTAGCATTGTGTAACTGTATCATTGTGTAACTGTAGCATTGTGTAACTGTATCATTGTGTAAATGTAGCATTGTGTAAATGTAGCATTGTGTAAATGTAGCATTGTGTAAATGTAGCATTGTGTAAATGTAGCATTGTGTAAATGTAGCATTGTGTAACTGTAGCATTGTGTAACTGTAGCATTGTGTAGAGTACCACATTTTCTAAATCCTTTCTTCAATGGAACAAGAGTAAAGAAAGAGACATCTTGACAGGGGAGGCATTTTGGGGTCAGGTAGAAACTTGGTGCAGGGGAAACTCCCACAAATCTACAAGGATAATCCCAATCAATACTCCTAGCAATAGAGGATAGGTACTGGTCATCTCCTTTAGTCAGATTGGTGACTGTGGTGATATATTGTGTATTTAATAAAATAGGCCTGGAATACCAGAGAACAGAATCACCCAAAATCAAGCCATAAAGTCAGAGCATGGTGACCCACACAGTTATTAATTATCCCATCACTTGGGATGACCAAGTGGTGACTCATGCCTTTAATCCCATTACTCGGGAAACAGATCTTTCTGGACTGCTGTGAGTTCAAGGGCTAACAGCCAAGTAGTAGCAGTTCACACCTTTAATCATAACTCTAGGATTATGATACAGAGTTGAACCAGAAAGTGAAACAGCTGGGTGGGGAAGATATTTAAGGGAGGAGAAGGCAGAGGTTCGTTCATTCATTCTGTAGAAGCAACCAGCCAGGCTGAGGACCCTTGAAGACAGCATTTACCCCGTTCAGCCTGAGAAGTTGGCTGGGTGACAATTGACTGTGGTCTGTTTCCTCTCTCTGATATTCCAGCTTTTCTCCAATATCTGGCTTTGGGTTATAATTATATGCTAACTAGAGTTTGTGCAATAGATGACTACCCTAATTTTCATCAGAGATCCTTCATCCAGTAACTAATGGAAAAAGGTGCAGAGGTCCACAGCCAAGTACTGATGTAGGATGTCTTTCTGTATGTTGTGAATATACTTTATTACCATTGATTAATAAAGAAATTGTTTTGGTCTATTGAAAGGCAGCTTAGAGACAGGTGAAAAATCTAACAGAGGTAAATGGCAGAGTCAGGGAGATACTTCAAGCTGCCATACAAGGAAGTAAGTTTTAAAGGAACACAGATAAAGCCACAGAACATGTGGCAATACACAGATTAATAGAAATGGTTGAGTTAAGATATAAGAACTAGTTGGTAATGAGTCTGAGCTTTAGACAAAACAGTTTGTAATTAATATAAGCCCCTGAATAATTATTTTATAAGTGGCTGTGGAACCAAGGGTGGGACATATTTGTCCAGACCTCTTAACCAGACAGGTTAGAAAACTTCTTCTGGCTACAAAGCACTGGGCAAAGCTCTTGGAGGAAATCCAATTGAAGAGAGGGAGAAAGGAGTCTATGAGACAGGGAAGTCAAGGTCATCACAAGGGAACCCACAGCAACAACTAACCTGGGCTCATAGCAGCTCACAGGCATTGGACCAACAGTTAAGGAGTCCACATGGGCCTGAATTATGCCCTTTATATATGTGAGAGTTGTATAGCTTGATTTACTTTTAAAACTCCTAGCAGTGGGGAGTGAGGCTTGTCCCTGATACTTTGGCAGGGTTTTGGGGGACCTATCCCTAATACTGGGTTGCCTTACCAAGCCTTAATCAAGGGGAGGTGGTAGTCTTACCTCAAGTTGATATGTCATGCTTTGTTGACCCCCATGGAAGGCCTGCCCCCTTTCTGAACAGAAGCAGAGGAGAAACGGATTCGGGTGGGAGGCAAAGGAGAGATGGGAAGGAATGGGAGAAGAGGAAGGAGAGGAAACCATTTGGTTGTAAAATCAATGAATAAATTTAATTAATTAAAAAAAAAGTCAAGCTGCATGTTCTTGATCACACTTAAATGCGAGGTCACCAGTCTGTTCTATTGATTATGGGAAGACTGGGGGAAGAATAGAGTGATGAACGTGTAGGTTTGCTCCCTGATACACTGAGACAGAACACAGCCCTTAGTGATGCCTCAAAAACCTTCATGGAACACATCGAGACCCTCTGAATGTAGATGACAGTGAAAAGGTGTGGGCAGTTTCTGGAGCCTCTTACACTCGGACCAGAGTCTATCCTGGGTCCACGACCTGGCTTCTCAAAGCCTATGCCTTCCAGGGGAACACTTTTCTCAGCCTTGGTACTTGGGAGAGGGACTTGGATCCCAAATTGATCCACCTTGGGATTTCTTGATCTCTAAGGAGTGAATGGTGGTGGGGGTAGGAGATGGGAGAGGAGGCTGGGGGAGGACTGGGAGAAGGGGCAAGGGGGAGCAGTGGTGGGTATGGGAATAGCAAGATTTTTAAATATATATATTAAATATATATAAATTATATATATATAAATTAAATTAAACACTTCAATCTAAAAAAACAAAAACCAAACACCATCATCTTAGTCACCGTAGACACAATGAAAAGTTGACATGATGCTAAGCCAGAACGGGTGTGTGAATGTGCTATGGGACTATACTCTTGTACACTGTAACTATTTGTCACTCCTATTGGTTTAATTAAAGTGTTAATTGGTCAAGTATCTAGACAGGAAGTAGAGGCAGGGAAAGCAGACTAAGAGAATGCTGGGAAACAGAGAACAGATGACATCAAGACACAGAGGAAGCAGGATGAGAATGCTGCTCCGAGAAAAGGTACAAAGCCACATGGATAAACATAAATAGAAATACGGGTTAACTTAAAGTATAAGAGTTAGCAAGTAATAAGCCTGAGCCATAGCCCAAACAGCTTGTAACTAATATAAGCTTTTGAGTGATTATTTAGGACCAAGTGGTGTGGGTGTGTCCAGACCTTGGGGCTAGGCCAGGCTAGAAACTTCAGGCTGTGTGTGTGTGTGTGTGTACAAGAACTGATGGATTACACAATAGTTACAAGTGAGTAAATGTAGGCTTTTAAATGTCTGTAATAATGGCTTAAAGTATTTTCTTGGAGCATTCATCCATTAGGAATTTCAAAAGAGAAAGCCTCATGGACATCATACTTTAGTGATGCTGGTCTTGAAACAAGGTGTAGTACTTCTACTCAAGACGGGTGACTTGCTCTTGCTCTGAAATCACCACACAATGGTGGCAGGACTGACTGTCTACTGAGTTAGTATTCAGGGACTGATATTCTGGTCTAGAACTTATGTAGATGAGTCTGTGATTCTCCTATGCAGTGTAGATTTCTTCTTTTCCCCATCCTTCCAGGGCAGAATAAAAACAAGTAATGTTAAGTAGAGTTAAACAGCACCATGACTGAGTGAGTTTCTTCCCAGAAAAGCAAAGATGGCCCAACATATGTGAAGCAATAAATCTAATATACAGTATTCATGGGCTCAAGGACAAAAACCAATGGATCATCTCAATGCATTCAGAAGAGGCATTTGACAAAGATCAACTTCCCACTGTTGTAAAAGCTCTGAAACCCCTAAAATAAAAGGAGCACATCTCGACATAGAGGCCATATGTGATAAGCCAATATCCCTTAAAATGGAAAAGTCCAAAGCAGTGGCAGTGAACGCAGGACTGAAAGTGGGCCCTCCCCTCCCCTTCAATACAGGTTTTGAAGACTTAGCTAGACCAAGAAGACAAGGAAAACCAAAGGGATGCATAGGAGTCGAGTTGTCAAATTATCTCCACCTGCAGATGACTTCAGCCTATCCTTAGAAGTCACTAAAGACTCTGCCCAAAACACTTAGACCCGATCCACACTTTCAGCAAAGTGGCAGAGACAAAACCAACAGACAGCAATCAGCAGTTTTTTCATACTGTAAAACAAGCTAAGAGAAACTAGGTACAAACATTCAACTTCAAAATAACTTTAAAATGCCCAACTAAGGAAGTGAAAGACATCTACAAGTAAAATGTTAAAACCCTAGGAAAGGTTTGCTGGGTCTGGTGACACAGAGCCATAATCCCAGTGCTCGGGCGTGGAGGCAGGAGGAACAACCAGGACCAGCATACGCTACCTGGGCCACATAAGGTATGTTTTACAAATAAAAAATATTCCCCGAAGCCAAAACTAAAACCAAAGAAAAGAGGCATAGATCTCCCTCTAAAGAACATTTACTAAATTAAAAAAGACATTATAGGATTTAAAACTCTCATGCCCATGGGTTGGCAAAACTAATATTGTTAAAATGGCTGTATTATAAAAAGTATTCTACAGATTTGACACAATCCCTAGCAAGTTCCAATGCCATGCCTCACAACAACAGCAAAAACAACCCCCAGATTCATATGGAATCACAAGAGACCTTGGATAGGCAAAGCAAATTGTGATCAAAAAGAACCATGCCAATGGATGTTCTAGTACCTAACTTCAGGTCACACAACAGAGCCACAGCAGCAAACACTGTATGATACTGACAAAAAACCAAATACATAGATAGCTGAAGACCCACACAGTGTCAGCTACCTTATTTTTGACAAAGATGCTTAAAAAATACACCTTGAAAAAAAATCTAGCATTTTCAACAAATGGTGTTGGTAAAACTGAACAGTCAAATGTAATTGATGAAACCAAATGCCTATGCCTTACCTGTTCACAATCCATTTAAAGTGGTCAAATATCTTAATGCAACTGCTAAGTCTCTAGAATAGTCGAAGGCTGGTATGGGAGAAAGACTTGAAGATACAGACTCAGTCAAGGACTTTCTAAGAGATGGCAGCTTCTCAGAAAAAAAAAATACCCACAATTAATAATGGAATGGCATGAAATCTGGTAGCTTTTGAACAGAAAGAGAAATAGTTGACTGAAGAGACAGCCAATAGAATGGGAGGAAAGATTTGCTATTCATATCTGGCAGAAGGTCAATATCTAGAATATCTAAAGAACAACAAGAAGCCAACAAGCAAATGAACAAAACCAATCAACGAAAGGATGAATAAAATGAATAGAACGTACTCATAAAAAGAAAATGGCCCATATACATGTGATGAAATGTCATTTTTCTCAATCATCAGCAAAACACAAGTAAAACCCTTGAGAGTCTATCTCTTCCCAGTCAGAATGGCTTAAGAAACACCCATGCTGGAAGAGATGGGGAGGTAGTTGTATCAATGAGGTTTCTTGGCTCTGAGCTGCCTGAGGTCCAGACCCATAGACCTGCAGCCCCTGTGCTGGTGGGAACAGAAACTGGCCCAGCCACTGTGGAAATCCATATGGAAGTTCCTCAAACAACTAAAATTATAATTGGCATATGGCCAATCTTTACCATTCCTGAGTGTGTCTACCTGAAAGGCTCTCAGTCAGCGTGGCAGAGAGATGCTTGCATATATGTTTACTGGAGCACTGTTCACAGCAACCAAATTAGGACCTCAACCTAAATGTCTATTGGCAGGTCAATGATTAAAGAAAACTCGTGTGTGTGTGTGTGTGTGTGTATATACGTGCATGCATGTGTGTGTCTTGTATGTTCTGATGTACAAAAAATTAAATTATAAAATTTGCTAGAAAATAGATGTAATCTAAAATCATCATATCAAGTAAAATAATCCATACTCAGAGAATACAACAGGTTTTGTCTTATTTATGATCCTAGATTCTATATAGACACAGAAACACACACATGTGTTTATATACATACATATGACATAAAAGCAGGAGGGAGAGTGGAAAGAAGAGGTACCAGAAGAAGTGGGAAAACGGAAGAGGTGGGTATGGTAGATTTGGTTACAGTCCATGACATGCTTCGGGAAATTGTTTTCAAAAACCCCACCATGTTATATAGTCAATATGTACCAATGCAATTTTAAAACAAATTTAAAAATAAAAAGAGCAGTGCAATAAGACATCTAGGCCCTTAGCCTGGCTTGGGCCATCAGCAGACATGGAGTGAAGCCAGTCAGAGCTGTGGCTAGAAAGGGGGTACCTGCTGGCAAATGGAGCTGGTGCATTCTGAACTACTGAACTTAAACAATACGTGTCCCAAGTTCCTACATTAAAATAATGATGAGGAATATGTAATGTCTGATGGTAAGTGTAGGAGAAGACACTTATGTTTCTCATGTGTTTGTTCCTTTGGCCCAGATAATGGAATATTTTTCTCAAAGCCTTTAAAAATTGTACCAGGAGCTTCAAGAACACCCCATCAAGGACTCACTCTACTCTTGCCTTTCCATTTCAGGTGATCGTATCTGTGTCTGCAGAACCTCTTCCTTGGTGGTGGATACCAGGTGGGAGGTGTCTGCCTGTCTCTTTGCCCCAGTCTCTTTTCTTTCCCATAGAGTGCATCACGCCTTACTTAGCAATTTTCCTACAGCACAAGATCATAACACTAGGTGAATAATTTTCCAAGGGCCTCTCATTTGCTAAGAAAGTAAGTTTAAGCAGCTGAGCATGAAGATCAATTCCCTCTTCTGTGTCACCTCCCCCTTTCTGGCCTGGCCATTCATTTCTTTTAGGCTTTTGGTGCCACAGTAAGACATATGTCCCATCTCAGCCAGTGACTTTCTCACAGGGACTGTTCTGTCCTCATAGAAGGGAAAAATCTTCCTCCCACCTAATACTCAACCTCCAAACAGCCATTTGGTAGCCTTCATGTGTGTGCAGACATGCACAGGCGTGTGCATAAGGGTGCTAGAAATCAACCTTGGGTTTGGGGGATCAAATGGTTTCGTGAGTGCTGAGACTAAACTCAGGTTCTCATGCTTATACAGCAAGTTCTTCACAGTCCAGGCCCATAGTCTCCTGAACCTTAAACATAATTTCTGTTTTATTACTTTCCTTAGCCAGAATTAAACCCACCTCTCAAGCACTCCTGTGAAAATTTGTTTCTTCCCTTATTTTTATATTCTACTTGCCATTATTATGTCTGTCCATGACCAACACTGATTTGTGAAGGTGCAGTTTGGTTTCTATATGTCCATTGAGCAGTGCAGATAGATCTGTAAATGACATCAAGAGTATAGAGCAGCAACAATATGGCTTTCTAAGCAGGTCCTGTATCATAACACCAGTTAACATGTTAAGGTGCACAGACTTTGACAAGGCTCCATCCCAGATGAAAAGCTAAAGCCAATGAAAAGCTGCTCGGGGGGGGGGGGGGGGGGAGGTTTTTGTTTTTGTTTTGTTTTTTTTTTTTACAGAGATGAGCACCCTATGTACTGTATCTAATATAAAGTAGCTGACCCTAAAAATATATACAAACAAGCAACACTAAACAGACTCATTGGGTTATATTTATAAATTTATTTGCATATTAAGGCATAAGAGGCCACAAATTCCACAGGAAATGGGAAGTAAATGGGAGGGCTTGGAAGGAAGAAAGAAGATGGATGATGTCTTTATGTTTTATAAACAATACAAAAGAAACAAAGAACAGGATGCTATCAACATAGTTCAGCAAATGCCTACTGAGAGAGGACTCAGCAGGTCTAAACACAGCTGTATAGATACAACTGTAGACATTTACAAAGAGTCATAAGTTTCAGAGGGAGGGGGCACAGAAGGAGTTACAGTAGAAGGGAGAGCAGGAGGGGCCAAAGGGTATAAATACAATACTCACATCTGAAAATCTCAAAAAATAAATAATTTAAATAATAAAATAGCAAGATCAGACCTTCCCTAACTTTTACTATACTGGCCTTCAGGAAAATTGTCGTCTCTCTCTTACCTAGGCCAACAAGTCTAAGGAGGACCAGAAAGAGGAACTGACTTGACACAAAGATGTTGACCACAGGGAAACAAGGGTAACACATTCAGCAATGTCAAACTCATCAGGAAGGGTAAAGACCATTATCTTTTACTACTTCACTTCTACACTTTCTGTACAGTAGGAATTCACTCAGCCCTTTTGTAGTACAAGACCCTTTGCTCCCTCATTTGACTGCAAGCATCTTGAAGATGAAGATTCCACTTTGTGTTTATACCTTTTAAAAGGCCTATGATCCTTGCACATAGTAAATGCTCAAAATTTTTAATTTGATTACCAGATAAATGCTTTTGAAAAGATTCTTAAAACGTCGTGTGCATTCTTAATTAGATCATCCTCACTATGTCCAGCTAAGTATTGGCAAGCAAACAGGCCATTTTCTATGGATGTGTACATCTCCTTTTCACTCTATGAATTTCATTTTCATAGACCTGAAAATGTCTGGCAGCCTTCCACACTGGTGCCTTGTTAAGTAGACACATTCATCCCTGCCTATTCGCTCTTCACTCTTGGTCCAGTTTATTCCTCATCAAACAAATGGTTGTACTTCTGGCCCCAGGTTTTCTGGTCTCACCCCTTTCTTCTGTCTCTTCCAGTTCACCACAGTCTCATGCTCACTTCCACAGTGCAGTTAAACTGACTCTTATCATCCTGTCTGCTTTGTATGGCCTTCCAGATTAAAGGCATGCCAGATACTGGAACATAGAACGTTTTGCCTCTGTTTTGCTGAGAAGCAAAGGCTGACCTATAAATAATTGCTGACTCCCTTCATATCCCGAAGAGTAATGCTAACTCATGCATGTGGGGCTCACAAAGAGGAAAGCTCCTAACTGCTCTGGTATTATAAGCATTAACAGGGTCTCCCACAGCTTGGGACAGCCCTAGAGAGTGAATACTTGTGGAATGCTGAGGGGCTGTGACATTTCTCGACTGGGGAGAGAAGCCTGATTCTTCTTAAATGACGTGGCCTCCTAGATCTCTAAGTGATCTCCTGAGAACTCTGCTACATGCCTGTCAGAGGGAAGGCACAAAAACAGTTGTGCTTAAATTGGCAGGACAAAGGTTCCTGTCAGTCTGTCTCTCCCCTGGTACTTTCGCTTAGTCTGATCAATCTTGCTGGTGCTGTGGTCTGCTGTATGGAAATAAACAAATATGACAAATGGGCAATGATCTGGTCATTAGCAGATATCTCACTCCACCCACCCCATTGGATGAGGCCAGAACAAGCTCACGTTCTAGCAGGTCTTTAAAATAAGTGGACAGCCCTAGTCAACACCTGAACTACAAGCTTCTGAGAGGTGGAGAAGGAGGAGCCAGTGGAGCCACCGAGGATACTGAACTGCAAACCAAACAAGCCCAGCCTTAGGCCAGAACCATTTGGGGGCATTTGTTATAGTCAACAGATGACAAATATGCCTGGGAACTAACTCTAGGTTGTGTAAATGGCTTCTGGCCCGAGGACATTCTAAAGGGGATCTTGTCCATGAGGAGTGATGGTCACAGCTTCCACTGAGGAGAGTGCCACTGGAGAGACAAGGTCTCCCAGGAGTCTTACTTGAGCAGCAGAGAGGCAAGATGCTACCTGAATCGAGAGATAAAGAAGGGTCCAGGGCACTAGAGGTGGATTAGGATCTGAGAAAACAGTAAATACGCCACACATGTGGAAGTCTGAAAATTCTACAGGGTGTGACCAGAAGTCCATGAGGTCAAATTTTGAAAAGTCTACATGGTCTATGATGTCAAATTCTGAAAGTTTACCTGACATACTTAGGAGTCTGTGTATCAAACTACAGCCTCACCAGCCCTTTAATTCTTTGGACAATGGGCCTGAAACTTGGATAGAGTAACCTATGTAGGGATCAGAGGGAAGAACTGGGCAGTGGGAAAGACTGGCTCACCCTGCCTTTTCCTGTTCTGTGTTTTTAGTAAATCTGGATCTCATGATGAGAAATATCCCTTCTGAACAAGTTTACAACTCTCACACTGAAGCAGATATTCCTGGAATTATCTGATAGTTTTCTTAATAACAGTTGACATAGGGTGGTTTATTATCTTGAAGTGACGGGCAAAAAACGTGGATTCTGTTAGGACATTTTGCCCTTGGTGAGAGCTAGCAAATGCTGGAATTGAGTTTGAAGTACGGGCCTCAACCTGGATTGCTAACATTTGGGCTGTATCATTCTTGATTCAGAAATGCAACCGATTGTGCATTAGGGGACATTCCTGAGGTTCTTGGTCACTAGCTACTACTGCTAAACCCATCTGAGACAACCCACAATTTCTCCAGACAATTGCCAACTGTTGCTGATGGAGAACAGAGCATTGTCCTTAGTGGAAAAATTCCTACTTCAGAGAAATATGGTAAAAACAAAAATGCTGTTTTTCTCTGTGCTGAGAGTTCACTGAGTCTAACTAGATTAATAAGCTGAGCGTTGATGAAGACCTTGGAAGGACGAGGCTCTGTGGGACGTGGAAGAAGACTTTCGGAAGTAGAGGGTCCAACACGTGGGAAAAACAAAACAAAACGATTCCACTCCTTTAAGAGGTAACTGCAAATAAATAAAATGCTACTTTTAGCCAGTAATTAGATCATCTATGGACAACTGGGTGATTCATAGATGGACCTTGTTGCGATTTCTTGGTTCTGAATTTGATTAAACTTAGTTGATGAAGAAGGACCCTGGAAAATCTGAAGGGAAACGTTTCTTAAAATAGTTGTGAGGTGGTTTTTTGTTGTTGTTTTTTTTTGTTTTTGTTTTTGTTTTTGGCACTTCCTGTCTTTTATTTCATTGCCACAAACACTCTTACCAGGAAGTAGACTTTCTCTTAGGACAACACTGGAAGAGGCAGAGACTGTGAAAGTAACCCACGGGAGGGTAACAGCAACCAGGACTGGGTGTCTGCTCCCTGCCTCTCCCTATGGCTTGTTGATGCTTCACTTAACATTTTCCTAATAACAAACTAGTGTAAATTGTAGAACATTATAAAATGTATAGAAATTATCAAAAGTAAATAATACCATAATCCTCTCCTGTGGGTAATGAGGACTGAGCCTCTTCCAATATGAAACACACATAAAGTTATTCCCTTAGCACAGAGGAAAGGATTAAACATCCCTAAGGACATTTGTAATAAAAATTCTTTGTTCTACCTGCACACAGGCGTGCATCTCCTGTAAGTTTTTCTTGCCACTGTCAGAGCTACATCCTGAGGATTTCCTCTGTACAAGACATTGACAAGTAGTAAGTCCCCCGCCCCCAAAAGTCTTCATTGATTCCTGTAATCGACATACTAATTGTGTTGCTTAGAAATACACAGACAAAGCTGTAATGAAGCCTTTGCTTTTCTTTGTCACTTCTAACCTAGTGAGGGTGATTTTGCCCCTGTATGTTTGGCAGGGTCTGGAGACACTCTGGGTTGTCACATCTGGGTAAAGAGAGGAGCAGAGGATGAATCTAGATGTGCTCCGTTCAGTCCCACAGACACAGCAGAGAATTACAGAGGCCCGGGGGCTCCCAGATCACCCCCCATAAACAGTTCATTCTGTGGTCCTCAATATCTCTTTTCTGTGTTTCATTCCTCCCTAACCCTGAATCATAATCACACTGGTTATCAGCATTTTCATGAAGCTTAACTATATGATGATTATTTCCCCATATTATTATTCTTCAAAATGTGACATTTACTGCAGCGTGAGCATCTATCATGATTGATGATCACCTGCCCCACTATCTCAGCATTATAGACACTGTTGGGATGAACAATCCTGACTGTTTCTATTTCTCTAATAATTGTCTTTGTGTGGATTTTTACTACAGTCATTGATTCAAATGAAGCAAGCTTCTTCTCTTTACCTCCATAGCTTTCCCTGTGGAGTCTCTCTGGTACTGTGCTGGAGTACCCATGAGGTCTGCCCAGCTCCTGTGTGCCTTGCTGAGTTAAAGGTTGAGGTTCTCATGTCAGCATTGCATCATATAGCCTATGTGTGATATAATGGCTTTGATTCCCAGCTTACAGCAGTATGAGGGCAAATTCAGACCCTATGTTCATTTTACTCTAATATACAATCACAAGGTGATTTCTTCAAAGAATATGATTATAAAGATAGAGGAAGTACACGGGTTGCTAAAATTTCCCTGTTTTGTGAGCTGAACCCACATTGTCTCATTTTCACTGAAATGACTACACTGCCATCACATGCCACAAACACACATGTATGCATAAATGCTTGAGGTAGTTAGGAGCTTGGGGCCCAGATTTAGTGGACAAACATACTTCCCTACTTGCCCCTTTCCAGCAGATGGTGCTGTCTTTCCAATGTTTAAATTTACTACACTGCAAATTATAACTTTTGATGGATTGCACAGGGCTGCTCAAGGGTATCTAATGAAGTCTACTTTGCACTTTGCTATTATTGAAATTGCTCACAGTCCCCAAATCGAATCTGAAAATGAGATGGTGTACCTCAAACATAAAGCCAGTCTGCTCAAAATTGATGAAAACAATGTGTTTTAAAAGTACTGAGGGCAAGCAAATGATGAATCACTTCCCCACAGCAATGATGGATTAAAGTTAACTTATTTCCTAGCAACATAAGAGAAAATGGTTTGAGGACACTGTGAAACTCTGAGATAGGGCTTGAACAGGGGTTTATAAAGGGTCGTGAGCACAGGTGCCATGCTACTTTTATGGCTGATGCCCGCACTGAGTATTCCTCGAACATGGATTAAATGGCTGGGTGTCAGATGTTACTCATTTTCCAAAATAATTTGCTGTTCAGGTGGAAGAAGAGAAGGTATAAGACCTCCTTCCGGCCAGCAGGAGCAGAGATAAATGCTTATTGTCAGCATGAATTTCAAGTCCTCATTAACCCCACTGGGACTCAGAGGAGACGTCTCCTTTCTTCCTTGAGGAAGTGCCTACAATGAGGAAAGTAGGCCACTCCAACCTTCCCGAGAACAGCGGCAGTCTGGGTGAGGATTCAATTTCAATAAGGTACCTTGTCTTCCATTCATGAGCAGGGAAGAAAAAGGCCCACTCAGAAAAGGGGAAGAACAAAGTGAGGCTCACAGAAAACAGACCACCCTTAAAATTCAGACCACAGCCTGCACATCCCAAACATCAGTCACCAATCCACAGAGAAAACCCATCCAGGTTTCGGAGGACCAAACACAATACTCAGGCTACTGGCAGTCAGTGGAACTGCTAAAAAGATCACCTATAGTCATTTCTACTCTACACTTGTAAGTAAACCTGTGAACTGTTATATGTTACTTGAACAAACATATCATAAATATGTAAAGTTCCCCAAGACCAAAGTGAGACAAAACAGCATTTCTAAACTATTTTTGTTACAAACCAATTGTGAATTATTTTTATATAACTTGGTCATGCTAAATGTACGAGTCTCTTTTATTTCACGGGTATGCATGACTGTATATACTCTTTTAAAAATTACAAAATGTAGGCACTCCCCTTTGGAAATGCTGGGCACTTGAGTAGAGGCAGGGAGGGAACAAGAGTGAAGCTACTCTTTGAGATCGAATGACAGCTCATAAACAGTCACAATTTGTGTAAGCTAAGCGCTGCTTTAAGGTCAATTTTTTCTTAATCTACCTTTCAGTTTGGGACTTCAATACCACTGTTTAACAAACAGAACCATTTGTAACCAAGCAGGCTTCACTTTTGAGAGAGCTAACATATTCATCTCCACATAAGCTCCACTTAATTCATTCAGCTGTTTTGCTCCTTGAAGTATATCACATCTGGTGGCCAATTTTATTCCTGGGAGTGTTTTTAAAACTAAATTTTCAAAACTATCAGTGACTTTATAGATTTGAGATTTACCTTGCAAAATATATCAGCTAAATCTTTCAGCCAGAGAAAAACCTATGTTACCAGCTCTTCCCATGTCAGGCTCTAATCAGAAAATTTCCAACTTACGGATGAAAATGCACCATATCTAAGGAAATTCCATTTTCACTCATGTGAAAACTGATGTGAGAAAGCTCCATGACTGTCATGGATGAAGGGCTCAATACTATTTGTCAGGTCTTATAACATAGTTTATTATCAGTGTACCGGAAGGCTTTCTCATTTATCATCAGTTTGTATCGGAATTCATTGCCCTCTAGTTCTTTCTTCGAGAAGCTGAGGGAACCAGAGAAAAGTTATTTTATGTGTAAGCTTGAGAGAGTGCGTATCCCTCCATTTTTATAGATAATCAAATTTTCTTTCATACAATCATACTCTGCACATAGGAGATAAAAATAATCAAGCTGTGGATAAGACCGGGTCAGATGGTCGTTACGTGATCTGAGCAAATGCTATTCACAAAGCAGTGTCAGACTAAGAATTAGTGAATAGTCTAAGAATTGGTGAATTTAAAGACCACCAGCAAAACAACTTCAAGACATTCTTACCTTCAAATTCAACTTCCTTACTTAGATAAGTACACTAAGTTTTCTCATGGAGAAAAAGGAGAAATTGAGCATGTTCTATACACTTTCTTGGACTGCCCATTTCCAGTGGTTCCAGGTCTCTGCTATTTGCAAGGTCTTTTGAACATTGTTCTGTATTCTTGAAGTATGCCTAGTAGGTCTTGGCACTGTGTAGGGTGCCCCATTTTCTTCAAAGGAGAGAGTTGGCAAAGTCACAGCTACCTTCCCTGACAGCTGTGTGATTTATGGGAAAACTATGATGTAGGCATAATCAGCTTGGGCCCCTTCCCTGACTGGCCTTGCCACTTCACCCTGTTTCCTGCCCATGTTCCACTTTCTCACGGTTCCCCAGCGAAGGGTTTCTAAGGTCACATACAGGTGGTGTGTGTGCGTGAGTGTGTATGTGTGTGTGCATATATATAAAAGAACCCTCTTGAGACACTTCTTATTTCTAAGTCAATGCATGTCCAGCTTGGGAGCAGAGGCTAGTTTGGAGATGGATTCCTTTTTGAATTTCAGTGAGTTCTGAGTAATTGTTTCATTTTTCAGGCTAACTGGATATTTAGGTAGTAGGAGAAAGGGAACAAACGTGAGCTTGGTACCAGAGCAGAAGTCCTGGGATGGAATGCCATCAAAGTGTATGTATCTAGGTATGGGACATTGGCAGGACCTTCTCCCCTTTCTTAAGTCACATAGAAAATACTGTTAGTTGTGTGGACACTGGAACTCTATGACATTAATAATGCTGCTTTGTTTATGTGGCCTCTCTTCAGTTTGCTGTGTTTGGAAGCTGAGCATTTGGATTGAATTCTAAGGAAACCTCAAGGCAAACATGAGCCCTGGCTAGCATGGAAAAGCAGAAATCAGGAGGCACTAAGAAACATGCTCTCAGAGATATGTGGGAAAGGCAGCAGGTGTGTGCATAGGAGGAGTGGTGACTGGACACCCTAGTGAGAGGCTGTCTGCTGCTCTGTGCTCTTCATGTCTGAGAACTCACCCTGACATTCAGCTACCTCCTGTGGAAACCAGCTTTGAATGTGTTTCTGTTGCTTGCATCCAGACTGTTTCTAAGAAAAGCTTTGGCTTCTGTTCTGACACAGAATGACATTTGATGTGTAATGAGAACTGTTTGATCCCAACCGCCGGCCATCCATGGCTTCCTCCGTGATCCAGGAAAGGCTCAGTACACAGCGAGGATGAAGTGGAATCTACACAGCCACCTCAATGAATCCTAGAAAGGAGCTCTTGGTTTACCTAGTAGCTGATTTTCAACAGCCTTTTAGCATTGAATTTTTCCTTCACTATCTACAGGGGGTGCAATCCAAGACTTCTGGTAGACCCATGCCTTGTGTATGTATAGCTTTATTCTGTATGTATATATACTTATTAAGGCATAATTTATAACACGTACAATAAGACATTATCTATAATAAAATACGCTATGATAATATTTTTAATACTAAAAGGCAGTTAAAGTTTATAAATATATATTTCTGGAAGGTCCTTGTTATTCTCTTCAGATTACAATTGCCAGCAGGTAACTGAACCATAGAAAACAAAATCCCAGCGGTGATACTACTGTGTGGTTCTTCCCCATAGACTATTCAGGTCTTTGGACTACAGTCATTTGACAAACTGCTTTCTAATTAGCGTATTGCTTGATAACCATACATGAAATCACAAGTTCTGCCGAGTCCTGGTTGGGTTTCTTCATGCCTGACATGGGCAATGGGAAAATCTGTCCTTAGCACTGGCGTGGAAAAAATGGTTCCCCAGCCTTTGCTGCCTATGACCCACAATCTTGCCATAAGCTTCTGGAAGAAATTGTCCATATTACAATGTTTTCTCTCCCCCCTTCTCCTTCCTTCCCTTCTTCTTCTACTTCTTCCTCTCTCTTTTCTTCCTTTCTTCTTTTCTCCCCCCCGCCCCCACTTTGCTATCTAACCTTGCCATCCTACTCCTTCATGCACTGTTAAGTTAGGCATTCACATTCTAGTTCTGAAGTCTGTCTCTGCAAAGAACAAAAAATTGGGGACTTTTATATATCGACCACTACATGGGATCCAACACGGCTGTTTTTTCATGACCACTCTTATGAGGCAGATATTTCTTCCATCTCTCAATGACTCTAAAGGTTCACAGAACAATTGAAGGGACGTGCAAATTCTATAGGTGACAAATGGAGGAGTTCCTACATAAGTCAGGGAGTGTCCTACATGCTTCTTCCTTACATCCCTCTGTTTTGAGTTTGGGGAGAATTGAAAAGGTTTACAAGAGTGGACAGCATAAGAGTTAAGAAGAAGCAATTTCATGCTGAAACAGGTCATGTTTGAGTATTTCCTAGCATAGTGTTTTGCAGTGAGGGAAGGGGATCAGTGGTGACTATTTAACTTCTTTCTTATAAGTTCAAGATATCCTCCTTCTTGCCCCTTCATGCAGATTTCCTAAGACCCCGTCTGACTGACTGTTAGGATTCAGTGGTGATTAAAAGTTTTCTCCCAACAGGGCGGGGGGCTCATGCTCCCTTTCATCATCATCTTTGCTATCTTTCTCTCATAATTGACATTTTATTATTAAAAATACAACATCACTTGGAGACATAGCTCAGTAGTAGAATGTTTTCCTAGTACCTCTGACGTCTAGGGCTCAATCCATAGACATATGCCCACACACCAACATAAATAGGCACATATTTCATCTATTTTATTCATTCACTCACTCATTCATTCATTCCTATTCATTGCACTATGAGGGGTTAAATTCAGGACACAGCATGTTAGGCAAGTATTCCACCATGAGTTACACCCCTATTGCTATTTTACACATCTAAATCTTAGCATTAGTATCACAGTATTTTAAAATTAAAGCCCACAAAAATAAATATCCTTTCTGTTAAGCACAGAGGTGTAGCTCGTTAATGTACTCTTAGGAGGTGTTATGATTTAAAGTGTTGATTCTCATTAGTAGATATTCCAGAAGGTGACTGAACGCTATGTGCCTGTAACACAAAGTGGACTATACTCAACTATATCTTCAATCTCGGATTATATTCCCACTTTCAGTAAAGGCAAAAAAAACAAAAAACAAAAAAAAAACAAAAACAAAAAAAAAACTTTTTAAGATATCTACTTAACACAAGACAAAGCCTCTCCAGATAGTTTTGTTGAGATGTTGGGGCTTGTTAAAAACAGAATAAGCATAGTGAAAGGAAGTAGTTGAGAAGAAAAATATAATGGCTATATGCCTCTTTATTAAATGTACTATTCATTGATGAAAATGCAGGTGAGCTAAACACAGAGGGTCTGACACTGGCATCATGTAAGCTCTGCATTGCTTAGAAGAGCAAAAGATTTTTCTCCCTCAATATGATTTGTTTGTTTTGAAAAGTAATGAGACTTTCCCTCTATTTTAGTTGAGTTGTTTAGAGTCACAGTGATCAATGGCACTTCTGGCAGTTCCCAGATTTGGTAAATTCTCAAGATCCCTAGTCTTTGGGATGGACCTTATAGTAAGTGCATTTACAAGTGGCAGCCTGAAGTTTTAGGGATAAGTTGAAATGTACAATTTGCATTTAGAGAGAACAAAAGTAAATGTGAAAACATTCTCTGAGTGTGTTTGAGACGTAATAACCAAAATATGCAAAGATAATGTGCTTTTAACAGCAGTGTACTCTAATACATTTTAAGGAAAATATCTCCATAATTAAGACATAGGAATCACTTCAGAAATGTGAATTCTGAGTGGCTAAAACAGGTTAGAAACAAAACTAAGAGAATAGAATTGAGCTGGAGACAGAGACGAGAACCAAGCTACCTCCAAAAAGGAGCAATAGAGGAAAGTTTGAAGAAAACATTTCTCATAAAAAGTCAAAGGCAGAATTGATCACCATCTCACACTTTGCTTTCTGTACCATTATTCTTTTGTAGCTTATAAACATGATGAGAAAAAATTGGAAAAAAGGAGCTTCCTAGAGAGAAGGTCTTTTCTCTAAATGACAGGCTTTTAAAATATTCCACCAATGCTTTTTATATTAGTAGAAAACATTAAGGTCAAAATTTCACAATCAATCTTAAAGTTCGATTGCTGCAGCTATGTAGTTCAGGAATAAGGAGCATATGGTTGAAAATTCTCTTTCTAAACAGTCCCGGGGAATCAGGTGAGCATAGGGTTACATTCTCTGAATTTCTCCACTTTTCTTGCTTCAGAGAATGTGCCAAGCCTGAGCCTCCTTAGCTTCTAAGGTCAGGTAAGATGGGGGCATTCAGAGTGGTACAGCCATAGATTTCTCTTGCTTTAATTGCATGCTGATGTCAATGGCGTTTCTCTTGGCTGCCCTCAACTACACGTTTAAGTTACTTTTATGAGCGTTCCATCATTTTTGGAATGCATGAGAGAATATGTGCTAAGCCTTGGGCAGATTCAAGAAGAGCAAAAAAGAGTACCGTTGTTAAGTTGAACTAAACAATTGAGATGGTACAGAAGGAGAAATTACCATCCGATGATTTTCAGATTTGGCCTTGATAATGCCAAGGAACCCAAGGTTGTGACCACTGGTCGCCTTAACTCCATACCCGTCTTATCATTATATGATGGCTGTCCCTCTTGCAGAATCTGCTGTATTTCTTTGGACCAATTGTGAATATTGTAAGATGATAGGGATTTTATATACATGCTATGATTCCTGCCAACATCCCTGCTTCTCTGTTTGCCTTCTAAACTTTTATTGAGCATTTCTTTGCTCCACACCCTGTAGCAGTCACCAGAAACAGTTCCTGCCCTTGTGCAGCTTACATACTCACACTGGACAGATCAGTACACATTCATATCCTTAGATATATAATAAAAGGTCTAGGTAAAATGTTCTATGTAAAGAAAATGTTGCAGAGAATTCACACAGGCCTGTTGACCTAGACTGACTCAGGTTATTAAAAGAGGGTTATGAAGAGGAAAAATTGAACAATAGTAAAATAATTATATAACATATACAAAGGTCCTATAGAAGCAAGGAACATGTGCATGAACTGTGATATCTTGGAGTCCATTCCCTGCAGAGGAATACCTAATCCAGCCTTAATGCTAGGATGAAGGACTCAGACCTATCTCAACTGGATATGCCAGAACTGACCCATCTTGGGAATCTTTGCCCTCCTTGGGGAATACATGGAGGCATGGGGTAGGGAAGGCTGAGGGAGGACTGGGAGGGCCTGGGAGGAAGGAAGGGAGGGGAATCAGTGGTATATACGGGGGAAAATTTTTTAAATAAATAAAAAATAATGAAGAAAAAAAGAAATAAGACCCTCAAAGAAGCCCAGTTATTCAATGGAGGCATAAGCCATGAGTGTATGACCCTATAGTCTCTCATCTTATTTGAACTGAAATATATGGTGCCTCTGCAGGTATTCTGGTACCAGAAGTTGGGTGTTTCATGCTGTGGCTTGTAGAGAGTAGAACACTTTATACATAATATCATATGTTGAAGCAGCATATTGCCTTTATTAGAGGTCAAGCAGATACAAAAGCCTGATCTTGAACCTCCTGATCTCCAAAACTATGAACCATAGTGAACCCATCTTCTCTGTAAACTATCCAGCCTCATGCATTTTCTGCTACCAGTGTGGGAAATAGACTTAGCCAGGGTGACAGCAGAGAGTCATGTCCTGATTTTTCTTTTAATGGTTCTATTTGAAGCTGAGTGAAGCTGGAGACTAAGCATTGAAGAACAGAACTAGAGTTAAGAAAGACAGGTGAATACAGAGGAGAAGAAAAGAAAGGTGTAATGTATATAGCCTTGGCAGGATGGAAGGGTAGGATATATACCTCAGAGTATATATCCAGAGGTAGAAAGAAAAAGACTGAAGAGTCAAGTTAAGCCAAGGTTTAGCTTGGTAGTGGCAAGCTAAAAAAGCTACCAACATGGATACTTTAGTCTTTGAACTAAAAGCCAGCAACACCATAATTATCACTGAGACTTCAGCTAAACTGACTCTGTATATGTGCACCAAACCAAAGACATTTAATTTAATCTACCAGAAAGATGCAGTTTGTGTTGGGCTGTGGTTCTCAACTCAGGAGGTCATGACTCCTTTGAGGGGTTGAAAGCCCTTCTCACAGAGGTCATTTAAAACCATTGGAAATACAAATATTTACATTACAATTCATAATAGCAACAACAATTTCAGTTATGAAGTAACAATGAAAATAATTTTATGGTTGGGAGGTTACCACAACATGAGAAGCTCTACTAAAGAGTTGCACATTTGGAAGGTTGAGAACCATTGTGTAGGTTAAAAAAAAAAGTCCAAGTTCACAATCCATCAGTCCCTGAGCTCAAACCCCCATCAATTCCTGAGACTGAAATGCCACCAATCTCTGGGCTTGCTCCAAACTCAGGACTTGAAATCCCACCAGTTCCTACCCTGCAAATCTCTACCTTGGAAAACTTTGCATGCCAAAAACCCTGATATAAAGCCTGCCTCCTGGTCAGTTCTTGACCAAGCAGAGGCAGCCACCCTCTTTCATCTCTCCCACTAAATCTCCTGTGTGAGGAATTTTGTGTGATATGACTTTGTGGGATTCCTTGGCTCCCCACTGCCAGGATACCTTTCCCCTCAAACCTGCAATACTTGCTTGCATTGGGGAAACATTTCCTCTCAGAGCTGTAACACTTACTGTGTCTTCTCTCATGGTTTTATTATTTTCTTTTAAATGTACAAATTTAGTGATGAGTGCCTAGAACAATTTAAGTGGCCACACTCCTCATGCTGCATTTTAGTATCTTTAGTGTTACAACCCAGAAAAATTATTTCCATAGAATTTGCTAAATTGAGAAGGGGGAAATGGATTATAGTTCAAAAGAATCCTTTTCTGTGATAAATGCAGCCCAACTGATGACACCCCAAGGAGAGTTTTTCATCAAACCTCTAGCCTATAAAACCTGCCAGTGGAGCACCCCACTGCTGGGAGTAAATGGAAAGCCAGCATATCCACATATTCATTCCAACCTGGAAAGTGTGAAAGTGTAAGCAGAGAGAGGACACACAGGCACGGGAAGCAGCTAGATGTCTAATCCCAATTGTCCCTTGAGAAAGCCTTAGCATTACTCAGCCTTGTCTCCTCATCATGAACTGTGAATAAAATCTAAGTTCTAGGAGTTGGGCAGACTGAAAACATACACTATTCAAGATACATTATACAGGCATAGCACCTACTTGAAATACATCCATTATCATATCAACTATAGTAGTGAATTAGGGCTATTTTTTTACAGATCAATTTGCTCAACTTCTTACCCTACAATGGGGACTTCATAATTTCTCTTTCATAAACTTGGAAGACTTCAATATGAATGGTTAATTAGAGGTACAATTGTTCCCTTGGCATAAGAATGAAAGGTGTTGGCTCTTCTTTTGTCCACATGTCCCTAACGGGGTGGTAGGTAGATGAAGCACAGTTATGAGATGAACTGCAGAGTATGCTGGACTTTGGGGCTTTCATGGGTGATGTGTTCAGGGAACGAGAAGAGTAGGTATGCGTGAGGCTGCCTCACACAAGGCAAGTGCAGCCTGAGGCCCCTCTCTGTGGTACCAAGGGCTTGAACAATGGCTTACTTAACTGATTTTGTGGTGTTGTAACAGAATACCTAGACACAGTGGGTTCCAGAGAACAAAGAATTTAAACCAGGCAGTGATGGCACATGCTTTTAATCTCAGTGATGGCAGAAACAGGCATATCTCTGTGAGTTCTAGGTCAACTTGGTTTGCAGAGCTAGTTCCAGAATAGACAAAAAAAAAAATTCTGTCTTGGTCTCCCGAGAGAGAGAGAGAGAGAGAGAGAGAGAGAGAGAGAGAGAGAGAGAGAGAGAGAGAGAATGGATTCTTCCTTATAATTTTGGAGACTGAGAAGTTCTAACTGAAGAGGTTATCTGATAAGGACCTTAATAATGCACCACTTGTGTTTGAAGACATGAGGAATGCCTGTGAGGAGGAAGAGGTGAAGCTCATATCAGGAACTGTTCCCACAGCCACTGATCCACTACTGAAGTGGTGGGGTAAATAGGTTAATTTATTTATAAGAGCAGAAACTCCGGATTTAGCCACTCCATGAAGGTCTTTTCTCTCCATATTGCTGTATGGGGTTCAAGGATCCAACATATGAACACTGGTAGGCATATTCAAATCACAGTGTGAATGCGGACCATTCTTTCAGAACCGTCCATCTACATACTCAAGGTGCTCCTCATCCTCATTGTCCTACCCCACCCTGGCTTCCTTCAGAACTGCCTAGTCTTCTCAATTCTTCTAGATCTGGTTTCAGTGACTGCTGTTTCTCCCTCGGTTGTGTAAGAGTTTCTTTAGAGATTGAAAAATTTCAAATTGCAGGGAAACTCCTTACGTAAGAAGTTTCTGGAAGTCCCTGAGACTAACCAGGTTCATTGCCAGAGAAAGCAATGAGCTGGAGAAAGTAGAACTACAGAGACAGCAGATCTGCCAAGAAGACCCAGATATACTAATCTTCAAAGAACTCTGGGACCAGACCAGCTGCCCAGAAGGAACAGAAACCAGCTGAGCTGCCTGGGAGAGGTTTAGACCAACTGAGGCACCTGGAAAAAGCACACTCTCCAACTTGTTGAGCTGCCTGCAGGCTGTGCAACGTTCTCTAGGATCTCAACCTTGTGAGCTGTCATGAGTGCTGGTATGAGCTCTGGTGATGCAGCTGTCTTTGAATCCTTTCTGCTGCTGTTCCTGTAAATAGCCCCAATAAAACTCCTTGGTTCACCTTGTCGGACTTTGATGGTATCTGTATTTCTTGTTGTAGTTTCCCTATATGTGGTGTGTAGATGTGTGTGCTGTGTCTCTGGGAAAATGTTGTCACACAAGAGAGACACTCCCACCCACAGTGGAAATGGCCTTTTCTTTGAGAACTTCCCCAATGGTCCAGGCAGTTTGTCTCTTCTGTAGGCTCACAATACTTTCATGCCTTTGATATATTTTCACTGCAATACTTTCTGGGTTGTATTTAATTAGATTGTTAATTACTTTGACTCACTTATCATATTTTAAGCATCTAAGCAACAAAGGGCCCTATACATATTCAGCACCACATCAGTAATACCCTGGTGCTAGAGTGTCACATAGTTTAATAAATGTTGAAGTAAAGAATGGATGTTGGGGTTATCCTAAAGGACAAGGCTGAATGCATCATTACCTAGTGTGTTTACCTCTTAGGAAGAGGAAGCACAGGTTGCTGGATACACATCATGGATTGCCTACAAATATACCCATCCGCCGGCCTATCCATACTGAACCCGCATGACATTTTCTATTACCTTGTTCTTTAACTCATCAATGTGTGTCCATGCATATCTGTCTGGGTCATCAGACAAGAACTCTGATAAAAATTCTTATCTCTAATAATATGTCTGATTCCTGGAATAGTTACATATTTAAATATGTCTTCCGGATGGAGAGTACACAGAATAATGTTTCTATTTATAACACTCATAACAAGAAGGACAGCTGTCACAAAAGCCTTGAGGGATAATAGAAAACATTTGATATAAAAGTAGGGAGAAGGAACACTGGAGGTTAAAGCTTTAAGTAAGAATAGAGTCTGGGAATGGGAAAAGGAGATGGGATATGGCTAGTTCACCAAAGCCAATGATGCATAAAAAGTCTTATGGAGACACACTGCTTTGGAAGCTAAAATCATAACTTTAGAAAGATACAGCTTTTAACAAAAGGAGGTTGGACAGAGGGACCCTTCATGAGTGGACAATGCCTCCATTAGAAGTCATGGCTTACTAACTAAAAATCAGTGATAAGTATGGGATACCTTCCTAGGTCAGAGAGGCCCCAAGACCTCCCCTCCCCTGAACAGCACAGGTTACTGCTATTGCTCTTGGGTGATCATCATAATTAGGTGGTAAGACCCTATTGTTGAAGACAAAACCTATTTGGGTCTCAGGATATAGGAAAATGAAGCTGTAACTGACCTAGAAACCTCTTTCCTGACGGTTAGCTCTCATGGTGCCAAAAGACACATGAGCTTCTGAGGAAGAAAACTCACCATAGACTTGGTTGTAGTTTCCCTATCTGGCGTGTGTAGATGTGTGGATACAGTGCATCCTGTATATTATAACATCAATCTATCAGGTAAGATGTGCCTATTGCTATAATAATGGCATAGTAGTAATGGGGACAACCAACTGCTTTCTGATTTGTTTTCAGGAGGCAATCCGTGCCTAGTATTATAAGCTAGCATTATAAATTATAGTCCAAAGCTCCTGGCTCTGGAGGCCGTAGGACCTGGGGAAGAACCTACTAGTATTGTGTTACTAAATGGACATGCTAGCAAACTGCCTTCTAAACATTTATGCTTATACTAATAGATTAATACTGCTCTCAACTTGGTCAGAGAAGCTTGCTTTTTGCAGTGAGCAGGAACATAGAGACGCATGACTGTTCAATACTCAGTTCTAAATATCCACTACTACCCCAATGGCTCAGAGAACACAGCTGAAGAGGGGGTAAAAAGGGTCAGAAAGTGAGGAATTTTGCTGTGAAATAGTTTTCTGGACACCACATAGTTATTGCATTTATAAACTCACATCAGCTATGTTATCGCCTGAAAAAGTCAAACCAGACAGCACCCCACTATGGATGATAGGGTTCTACCCTGGGCTAAGAAAATATTGTTAACTGATGGCTTCTCTGTGTGTGTGTGTGTGTGGGGGTGTTATTTTTCTTTGGATGTGTGGCTGTTGGTAGCTTTCCCATGCTCCCGTGGATGATCCCACATTCATGTGCATAAAGGCCAAATAAACTGGGCACAGTTGGTTATAAAAATAAAAAAACTGAAGAGGATGAGCAGATAAAGGTGGCAAAGGGAATCTGAGGCAAGTGGTGGGGGGAGGGTGGGTCAGATATGATAAAGACATGCCGTATACAAATCTGAAATTGTCAGAGAACAAAAAAATTAAAAAGGTGTCCTTTTCTGTGCTGTTCATTCAGAACGATAATCACATGACTACCACGTGGCCATATTCCACAGCTCTATAAAGCTTCAAGGCTTAGAGAAAGGAGAATGTGTGACCTAGTTACCAAAAAGAACAAAAGGCCTGAGAGTATCTGAATTTACACTCTTCCCTTCCTTATAGTGCTTTCTGAAACCAAAGACCTCTGGCATTTATCTCAGCAACAGGATTCACGTAGGCAACAAAACAGAGCAGGCATTGCTTTCCTGGGGGTGCGCGCAGGGTGGGGGGGTGTGACTGCTTCTTGGAAATAACATCCTAATTTACAAGTTCAGCCTCCAAGATTTTTCAACTCAATTGCATGACACAAATGTACACAAAAGTTCAGTAAAGAGGTAATTGAAATAGTAAGCAAAGGATAAAGTATGTGTGTTCTTTAATTAAAAACAATAGCTACCACTTTATCTTAAATATATATATATATTTTTTAAGATTTTAAACAGCCAAACCAAACCTTCACTCAGTTGCATTCCTTAAGCTCTATGTGGAGACCAGGCAGCCACAGAGTTTTCCCTAAAGCAAGAGAAACATTTCTATTATCTTTAGAAACACTGGCTAAGGATGAGCTTCTGTCCAATACCCAGTATTAACCCCTGGGACAAGGTAGGGGTATTCAAAATGGATTGGTAGGAATAGCAAACTTCAGCTGGCAAGTCATTGATTTATTCAGTGACCACACTTAAGTTAGCAGGGGTGCAGTCATGAGAGCTGAGTGGCCTGATGGAGACCAGCCTGCTGGTTGTTTTGACGACTCTTGGGGTGAACTGACAGCTATGATTTCACCCATGGAGTAGTCTGGTGACTTATTTTAAGGAAGGCTCTTCTACACCCTGTGTTACCTTGACCACAGATTTTATATTAGAGCTCACTGGAATTGACTGTCTTCTTAGGAAAACTATCCATGTGGTTGGATTTGGACCAGAACACTGTGTTGAAGCTCAGCTGACTTCAAGCTTTGGCATAGGAGAGCAATTCAATGACATTTCTCTGTTATTACTCATCTCTGCTAAGCTCTCTGGATCACCATCACAAAGGAATGCATGGCTGATCACTACTTCTCAATCTCCAGTATCAGAAAAACCTGCAGAAGTAAGTTCAGCCTATGCCTGAAGCCTTGAAGCTGTGATTTTCACTCACGCAATGGAAAATGTGTTTGGAATCAGTTCCACAGTGTTGAGGTTCTTGGTTTGTTGTCTATGTTAGCACAACTCCATCAAATGGCGGGGAGTGGGGAGTGGAGCATCAGACCTTTTCACAGCTGTGCATTGCAAAATGAGTTACGTTTTTGAAAGAAGCGGGTTAAAACATTATGTGTTCACATATGTATCTAGTTGAAGTGAAATTATATTATTTGGGGTAATAATTTCTCCCCAAGAGCCATAGACTAGCTAACAAAAAGCTCAGTATCCAGCATGAGAAATCCCCTTTCCAATCATTGTTCAGCCCAAAACAATGTGGCCTATTGCTATTGCTCTTAGTTGCTTCCCAGAATCTGAGTCCCCGATGCTGAAGATACCACACACTTTGGTCTCAAGGCTCAGATGGATCAAACTGGATCTGACCCAAAGTGTCCCCCCACCCGCCCTGCACTAGAAGGGCTATCAAGCAAAGAAAGCGTTTACATCTGACCCAGCTGTGATGACTATGAACCAAAACAATGTTCAGCATGGCAAGATATTCCCAAAGATGAGAAGGGGCACTTATATCTTGGCAGTAGCCAACAGCTGGCTAAGTGGAATAATGCTCAGAAGCAGGAAGGAAATCATGACTGCTACTGAAAACCTAGCCAACCACTTGATACTCGCCACAGCTAGTCAAAATTTAAGCAACAATTGAATCTGGAGTGCTAAGCCCCAAGTGATACATCTACAAGGCAGCCCTTACACCTATGTGAAATCTCAGGGAACAATGTGAAAGAAGAGGCAGGAAGATTGTTGTGACAAAGGACCAGAAAGTCTGCTGTGATACTGTGTCCTCTAGATATGACATGGAAACTTCCTGCATGAAATGTCAAAAATATGGACATCTGAACGAGGCCTGAACAGTGACAATACCATTGGACATGTCAATATGGATGGGAGCAATCTCATGGGGCCTCATCCCTAGATGAAGAGCTACAGGCATTTAACAACTGCTGAGAGGGGCATAAATATCCTTCCTCAGAGATGAAAACTCTAAATCTAAATGGTTATCCAATACTAAGTTGTTGGCCCCAAAAATATACAAATAAACAGCACTAAGCAGACTCAGCAGGTTATATTTACTTGCATATTAAAGAATAAGAGGCCATGAATTCCACAGGGAGTGGGGAGTGAATGGGAAGATCTGGAAGGAGGAAAGAGGCAGAAATGATGTAGTTATATTTTATAATTAATACAAAAGAAACAGAACATGATACCATTGGTAAGGTTTAGTAATAAGTAAAAACTTTTAAAGTTGGTAGAGAAATAAACTCTATCAAAGTATGTTGAGGTTTTTTTGTATCTTCTCTCTGAGGCTCTCATGTCTGTCCAGTACTTTAAAGGCATGTAATACTTTGCCATATTCATTTAATATTTACACTGAATTTCCTCCCATAATTTTTGTTAGATATTCTATTTCTAGCTCATTGATTCTCATTCTCATTCTGAAAGTTTCTTTTCCTTGTCCCTTTAAACAATTTCTAGGTTTTTCCTTTTCCTTTCTTCCAGTAGAATTTCTTTCATTAAAATTACTAGACTGACTCCCCACACCACCAAAAAGTAGTAGAAAGGGGGCTGGAGAGAAGGTTCAACACATAAGAGCATTTGCTGTTCTTCCAGAGGATAAGTGCTAAGTCCCCAGTCCCTGCATGGTGGCTGAAACCACAGAGATCAGGCACACATATGGTCTACACACATACATGCAGGTAACATTCATACACCTACACATATTTAAGTGCTAGGATTAAAGGCATCCATGACTATGCTTGGATATAGAAATATTTTTTAAGGTGGTTAAAAAGGCAAATTTCATAGAAATAGGTGAATGTGGAAGTAGATTCAGGTTCTAGTCTGTATGTTAGCTTCACTTCACAGCTGCCCATAAGCTAACATCTCTGGACAAATTTGGAATCTACCATTAACCAACGAGATTTAGTTATGACTCTAAATTCAACATTTTAAGGGTCTAAATAATATGAGGTTTCACTGAAAATGCCAAATATGCTGATGTTTTCAAATAATGAACTTGATTTTTGTTAATAAATCTTTGCCTGGTTGTTTTAAACCATAATGTCCATAGCAACTGAAAGACTGCAAATATTTTTATGAAAAGTAGATAAATATATTTCCTAGTTTCTAATCTTTTAAGAAATTAAACATATTAACAAGTAGTATATATTCCATTTACCCTTTGTGAGGGAATCTCACAAGAAAAGTAACTTTCAAATATGGCCATCTAAAAATAAGATTTTGTTGGACAGATCAATGGATGATGTCTACTGTGTAGACACTGAAATTCTCTTTCCAAACTCCTGGGGCAAGAGATTATAGCCTTGAAATCCATGATGCACTGATACTCCCAAGCATGCCCTACATTACCCAACTCTGACTGCTTAGATTCTAAGGCCAAAAAGCTAGCATTTGGAATACACATACCCACAGGGCAGGCATAGCATCTAAAGAAGGGCATCACCATGTAGCCAAGGCTGGTCTAGAATTCACAATCTTCCTAGATCTGATTCCTGAGTGCTGAAATTTCTAGTATATACCATCACGTCTAAACTTCATACTTCCCAGTGGCCACTTCTGAGCCCACTGCATGCCTGCTGATGCCATGAAGCTTCATTTTTGGTGCTCTAGCTTTGCATGCTTCTGGCTTTTGTCTTCATTCAACCCTAGTGTTTCTTTCCTTCCATCTCTGCCAAAGCTTACTAGGTTTTCTTTGTAGATTTTGCATTCTCTAAATGTGTTTAAGTGGTGTTGCTTGCTTTTAGGCCTCTTCTCAACATGAAATTATCAATATTATTTACTTCTTCCTCTTCCAACTTGACTTAGCAGTGATAATTTCACTTTTAAATCTTCATCTACAACTCATGTTGTATACAGCAATAACCTACAAAAGGAATACGTGTCTAAACTAGTTGGAACATAAGTGATTGCCAGTGACACTCCTCTTGTGAAAGATGGGGCATAGCCGACTATGGCCCTCAGTTTCAAGCAGCCATGGAAAGAGAAAAAGGTGCTGGAAGGGCATGGGGACTACCAAAACTAGGTTTGTTTTCTCTACAGTTTTGCTTAAGGTTGTTATTCAGAAGCCTACCGATGGTCTCATCCTTATATACTACAGAAACTTCCAAAGAGATGAGTGAGCACACTTAATATTTGGGCTCATTACCTGACAGTTCCTAAAGCTTCTCACACGTGCCAGTAATTCTTCCTCCCCTCTGCTTGAACTCTCCAGAAGGATTGAGGGTTTACTAGTTCAGTAGGAGTGCAAGCTCCAGTCAGCCTCACCCCTTCCCACCATGCAGGTTCTGCATGTGGCCGTGATTTTCACCTTAATTCTTTGTGAAACCGTTTCCAGAGTGAGATCAACAAATTTCTAATTAAACTCTAGTGATACAAAGTACCCAATGGGGTTGAAAACTGAAAAGAGACACATCCTAAGAAAAATGCAATTAAAATTTATATTGGGAGCTAGATTATAGGCAAGACAGCTCAATCTTTTAAATGCAGTTCTGAATTATTAAGTGATTGCTAAGGCCTTTCCCCGACCACTTTATTCGGGCATCCTCTGGCCCTGGGGAGGGCACTTCTCTTCAGCATTCTCATCTACTGATGAAATTAATTAATCCTGCTAATGACAGAAGATGTTGCTCTCTGGAATGGGAAGCTGACAATGAAATATAGATGCCTCTGGGGTTCTATCTGATGAGTCAACTCTCCATAATTGTAGGAAATACATTCTAGGTGACATTAAAAAGTAGAGTTGGGGGGGTGCTTGTCTACCATGTCTGAAGTAAACAGCTCTGTCAGGTGAGTGGCTTCAGCTATAAGGTCATGATCCTGAGGTTTCTGTAGGTCACGTTCCAGAATTTATGCACTGGCCTGTATTCAAGGAACAAAACTAACTAAATTTTTAGAGGCTAGATGCAACTTTTAAAGGTAGATACAGCTATATCTTCTGGGTAGGCATGGGAAAGACTCAAACAAACGTAGGTGGTAAGAAAATACTGAACAAATTTACTACGTAATGACATGGCAAGATATGATTATCATCAGATTATGTCAACTCAGATTTTTTGAAAACTTGTCAGGATTCCATTGGATTAAAGAGCCTGAGTGATTTTGGAGGCTAATAGGTTGAGGGCCAGAGGGCAGGTTAGCCTTGGGCCTTTGCTCTTAGTGGTCCATCCATGGAAGTGGTCCATCCATGAGTATCTACGAGGTGGTAGTGCTTTACCTTTCACTTATTGGGCCTGGGATATGGTGGGGAAAGAAGAGGAGGAGGAGGAGGAGGAGGAGGAGCACTTGTCAGAGAAGGCTTTGGTGTGAAGGCTCAAGGAGAAGGGGCATCAATGAGAGGTCTGCGGACAGAGATGGGAGGAGAAGGAAGAAGATGCTTTATCTGGAGGAAGTGCTGAGCTAAGGGCTCCAGGAGACGAAGGGTCAGGTCAGAGCACACTTAATTAAAGTAGTGAGTGGTCATCTTAATGAGGGTTAGCACTAGCTGTTTTCAGCTAAAATAATTGCCATTTCTTCTTTAAGAGACAGCTGTGTTATACTGCTAGAGTTTGTTTACGAAACAGGCAAGACTGGCATTTGAAAGTGATCAAATCCTAAAGGAATTTTATGGACATCAGGATGGTGTCTGCCCTGGGCCAGGATAGGGATCTGGCAGGTCTGCTGGCATATTAAGTGATGCTGAAAGGAACAAGATATTAAAGGTCCCAAACTGTCAGCTTTTAATGCACATGGTGAAGGACCCAGGGGGTAAGACTATAGCAAATGAGGACCTGGCTCGAGTTTTCTTCAGCTGTGTTTCATGTACCTTCTGAGACTCACAGCACCGTCTGGACAATACATATGAGTGCTGTTTGGATCCTCAGATCAGCAATAGTTCCCACCCCAAAATCTGCTACTTGATTAAAAAAAAAAAAAAAAAAAAAAAAAAAGCCAAAAGCCATTTAATTTTTCTATTTACTTTTAACCTGTAGGCTTTTTCCTCTAAAATTTTATTTCATGCTCTTTCATTTACTTTTTGGATGGCATTTGATGATTAGAAACTACCAGAACAGCCCACCCATCAGCTGAGGCATTTTCCAGACAAAAGATTGTAGAAGCAGAAGCCATCTTTTTCTCCAGAAGAATACACATAAACACCTTTGTTAGAGCTGACTTTGGGAAACTTAAACCCTTTGATGCATGGATGTACACAAACGCACACACAGGGATGACTTAGCAGTTAAGGTTCAGTAAGGCAGCACAAGCAAAGGAGAAACCGTGATATACATTTAGGTAAAAGGGTAGGGAGTCCAAGAGTTCAAGGGGGGGAAAAAGATAATAGAAAGATACTGTGATAGAGTAGCTTCGAAGCCATTCTCATCAGTACTGAAGCCTGCACCAGCTGTCTACAAATCAACTTTGGCTCACAAAGAACCAAGGAGTGATGGGAAATTTCACTATTGGGGGATTTTCTAACAGGAGTTATTCCTTCTAACTTTCTAAGCGATCTGGATGTGTGCATACCTTCCCTGGCTACTGTCTATGCTAACTTGTCACACCAAGTTCAGAAACAACTACATTTAGGAGGTAACAGGAATGAATCCTGAATTCAGTGTTAATTAGCACTATACTTATGATCAAATCACTTACTTTGAGTGATCATCTATAAAACTAATAATTTTGACTGATGGCTTTCGATGTTTTGTGGGAGTTAATGAAGAGCACAGAGGAGAAACTCATTATGGGGTAATAAGGCTTGGCCTTAATAGTTTTTTCAACTCCCACACTATTTGGAGATCCACTGCTTTGGGGAATTAAGGACAAATGGAGGTAGCAGGCACCTAGCCACCCATCACTGTGGCTGGAGATCTTGTGAGGGAACAGAAATAGGTATCTCACACCAAGACTCCTACATGAGTACTAACACTAACTGGATGTTTGTTTTGGTCATTCAACTTGTGTGACACATGATGTCCTCATTTACTCAATAGAGACAAGAATGCCCATCTCTAGGTGCCATGGCTTCAATGAGTTAACAGTGGCTACTGACAGATATTGGTTGAAGTTGATTCCTTTTTATTTTATATATGGGTTTATGGTTTTATCTGGAATCTTCTAGACACAAAACAATTTGACTTTGACTCCACAAAAACTGTCTCATTATTTTTCTAACATATTGTCAAAGTCTTGCATGTAAGTATTGAATGTATGACTGCCACTATCATGAAAGAATGTTTTTGGCTTACAACACTTAATACTTCAGTTGTATTAGACACAGTTGTATACAATTCTATTGAGTTGCATACAATCAAATGTTTTTGCTTCTCTGTCCTCACTTTTAAGCCCTCCATTTTATTTCTTGCACAAATTTAGTAACTTGAGTTGACTTTTCCAGAAAGGTCTGAGGCTTAACACAGTAGTTATTGTGAAGATCACCTTAATTTATGACAGCCTGGCTAACCAGAAGCACAGATCACTATACCAGGTCTCCCAGATTAGCCCTATACTTTATTAATCGCTCTCCCACCTATAAAAAATAATCTCGGTAAAAGATTTTATAGAGTTATCAACATCTTCAAAATAAATGATCCAAAGTATCATTTTATAATGTGTTAGTTATTAAGAAAATGGTTTTAAAACGATCCTTCCAAATGAGATGTAATACAAGTAACAGAATCTCATTCGGTCTGGCCTCAGTTCTAGTCTGCTGTTTAAGGGAGGAAGTCATTGGAGGGCTGGGGGTGGATGAACTGAAGCCAGAGGAAAACAAATGAGAAGCATCCTTAATGGCCACACTGCTGGCGGAGCAAGTGGACAACTAGCTTGGGAATCAGCATTGGAGCAAGGCCTGAGTGTCTATGCGAGCCCTTGTTTTTTATCTGACTTCTGCATGGATTCAACTGCTTTGGACCACACAGTCTCTACCTCGTTTCCATGCCATCCATTTCCTTTTGTTTGTTATTCTTTCGTTGCTCTCCCCTTTTATCCCCTCTGATCTTCTGTCCTTTCGTGATGAAGTAGTGGATGAAGACGTAGTTTGTAGCCTCACAGCAAGACCTCCTCTTGACAGATGGCCCTTCTTGCCTTGTGGAGAAAGAGTGGACTGTAACATCAGTTGACACCATCTTAGATGCCTCCATACTGACATCGCACACCAGCAAGTGGCATTTGATTTAGTGTTACTCAGTACAGCTTTCTTCTGTCTTCCAACATTCTTTGATTAGATGATGGCAAGAACAGCATTCGTAGTATAAACCAAAGTGTTTTAAGTGATCGCTTATAGTTTACAAGAAAGTTTCCCCCCACTTTTGTGGCAAGTGTTGCTTTCTCTTATCACACAGAGACACCTTACTTTGCTCATCAAGAAAACCCCACATCATAGCCTCAGTAAAACTAGGTGAGTGTCGGAATGAATATAAGCTTGCTCATGGTTTTCATTATTAGGAATCAGCAGGAGTAAATGCTGTCATTCATCAGGCCACATCTAATTGCTCCTTTGCATTTATAGGCAACATGTCTAACTTAAGAGTTTTCATGTGGGACGATCCCAAGCATAGGGAGATTTGCTGAGCATTGCAGAGGATCTAATGTGAAGCCAGTGTGGTGAAGGTCAATGTGTTAAGAAGGAAAAGCCAGGAGGATCCTACCCCCAAGTTCCTCAGGGGAGTGGGGAGCTCTTGCATGTGACCTGCCAGTCAAATCACTTAGCTCATCAATCTGATGACTGTTTCAAATGCTAACTACAGATGAAACTATCTTCATATTCTTCATTATTTTGGTCCTCATGGCCAATCTCTTCCAAGAATGTAACACCCACAGAGGCCAGAACAGTACTGGGTTGAGCAAAGCTGCTCTACTACAGAAAAATTTAATTAATGAATTCAAACCTGCTAAGCACTAATCTATGCATCTGCTTAGCAAGCAAAATTGTACGACATACCTTGCTAGAATGCTGAGCTGACTGAAGAAAATTACATTCACACAAAACAATGTGGTTAAGATGGAATCCAAAGAAATGCTACTCTAGCTACTATACGACATTATGCTATTCCAAATGTTTACTGGCATAAAGTTTCCAACTTTACCTCCCTCATCGGATTTTAGCTGACTGTTAAGATGTAAATTGCTTGCCTTGTTGGAGCAACATTAGGTAGACAAGTTCTTGTCACTTAGCAACCATTAGCAGCTTTAAAATGTTGAGCAAGTTAATTTGGAACTAATTTTGAAATGGAGGGAAGTCTGGGTGATGCAGATGGGGAGATGGAGTTGCTAGGGGGAGGGAAAGAGAAGGAAGAAGAAGAAAAACAGAATGTGGGGAAGATCCTGGTGTCGAGGGTACTTGTGAATGACTGCCCAAGCTAGGGAGATCACCATTAGCATTGGGCAGAAAGGGAAGCAAGTCATGCATTTAGGTAACATTTAGTTGTTTGTAGGACCAGACAGCTGTCTCCTTTTGCATCATTTTGTCTTAATCCTTTTTTAATTCCAGGGATTAAATACAGAGATTTGAACATGCCAGCAAGCACTCCATCACTGAATTATACACCGCCTGTCATCTTTTTCTTTTCTTTTTTGAGATAGAATCTTACCATATCTCGTCTAGGCTGGTCTTGAACTTAGGATCTCACTGCCCCAGCCTCTAAGTAGCTGGAATTATAGGCCTGGGATAGTAGGTATGGTCAGAACAGCTCAATGTCATATTATTCCTATTTGCAAAAGAAAACTGGGAGCAGTTCAGTAATCAGCAGCCATACTTTACACCAGTGATGGGCGGCAGTGACAGGTGTATTCCCGGGACTCACTGTCAAATCTGCAAGCTCTAGGCTCATGGAATATATATATATATAAATGTCTCAAAAAAGAAGGTTGCTACAACAGAACTGAGGAGGGGAATTCAAGGTTGACCTCTGGCCTCCACACATGTGCATCCTCCCACACATAAACACACACACACACACACACACACACACACACACACACACACACACACACTCACTGGGGGGTGGGGGGTGATAATCAAAGGTTCTAATTTTAAAGAGGTAAACTGAACAGTGGAAAAGGATTGGGTGAGAAACATTCAGCACGTATCCACTTGGGGAAGTGACTTATGTCTCTGTTTATCAGTTTCTCCTCTGGAAATTGCAATAAGAATATTAATATTTAGAAATTACTCAAGATGCAGATAGAATTTGTGCTGTATAATTGTACATGAGGATATATGCACTTAACAGTTGTGTATACAGGATCATTCAAAACTCTAAAAAAATTATACCTTGGTCACTTTTCACATACTGAACACACTCATGTACCAGCATCCAGACCGTTAAACAGAGTATTAATAAATCTTCAAATTACTAGTTACTTTTCTGGGTCCTGTGGGAAAAACAAGGGTGAAGGGAATGAACATGGCTTTCAGTTAGAGAAGGTATAATCGATCCTGGTAGAGAAGCCCTGGAGGAGTTCATGGCAGTGAGAATTTGGAGCTGGGAAACTTCAGATGTTGGTCCATGGGCCAGGAAATGGAGACCTCCTTATGAAACTGGCCAGTGCCTGACCCTCACAGCCCATTGCCACCAGAGATCTACTTTCAAGAATAGTTCCCATCTTCTAGAAATGCAACAATCTCTCAAAATAGCAGCTGACTGGGGCCCAAATGTGTAAATACATGAGCTTTCAGGGGACACTTCACATCCAAACAGTAACACTTTTCTCTCTGCTCCACCCTTCACCCCAAAGTAACTGACACTCTTACTGCTAAAACAAAAGAGTCTGCTGATTTTTGCACCTGAAGAAAAGCAACATGAAGCCCTTTCTGACTGCACTTAACATTATGTTCTGTGAGAATGACTTGAGTGGTGACTATTTATTCTCTCGTCTGGATGGTATTCTGTTAGCAAAACTATGACGATATGCAGATCCATTCTACAGTTGATGGTCATCTCAATGGGCCCTGGATTTAAAATAGCAACAGTGGAAACCTTCTCCTAATACCACGCAGTGAATATGTGTGCATGCTTTATTGAAGTATCAGTTTTAGAACATAATGCTTGGATTTAATCAGCTTTAGAATATACTATAAAACAGTGCTTCTACCACTTGTGAGGATTCTACTCTCATTTTTCCGTTGCAGACAGATGGGGGGAGACGGATGGACGGACGGACAGACAAGAGAGTATCCCATCCTGTTTCCTCTTTGCAGTTCCTCAATGACTAATGAAAAATGAGCACTAATACCCCAAAAAGACACTAAGGTATGAACTTTTTTTTTTAACCTGTAGTGAAAGCCTGCATTCTCTGAACCCATCTTCTTTGGTTTTTAATAACTGCCTTCATTTAAATTAAAGTATCACAGAAAACAAAGGACTTTCACGATATTTATTTGTATTCATCTTGTATTTCTTTGGAATGTGGACAGTTATCCTCTGGTAATAGAAGAAAGAGGCTCTGCCCCTAAAACAAGTTTCCTTTTTCTTTTGTTACTCTTCAAAGCAGAATTAAAACATTATCTCAGCTAGGCAGGCAGCTCAGAGATCAGGAGAGGAGGAGGGGAGACAGTGAGGAGAGCTGACCTACTTTTGGAAGCTCCTAGACATCATTTTTTGGTGATTGCAAGATGCTTTCAAGAACCAGGTGTGTGTGTGTGTGTGTGTGTGTGTGTGTCAGGAGGGAGAAGGCTGAGTTTACGCATAAGCATGCTAACACGGAAAGGCCCCTGGGTGGTTTGTAGAGGAATTTTGGATGGTAGCTTTCTACTCCCAGTGCATGCCCAAGTCACCAAATCTTTCTGAGGGAACTCAAGTAAGAAAAAATTTTTTGGTATAAAATGTAAAGACACTGAATTGTTCCTGTCTGTACATTTACACTGGTATACAAGTATAAGTCCACTTTTGTCTTTTATGTTACAACAAGCTTGGCATCAGCCAGGATGCAGCTCCTTCATTTTATATTCACACACAGAGACCATTCTGTCATGCCTTCCAGACATAACACTGCTCTTCTTTTTCATAAAATGACTCAAGTTATACATATACATATGTGTGTGTGTGTGTGTGTGTATAGTGTTCTCAGTTTATAATCAATTCACACAGATTCACCTTCCATCTTACTGAAAGAAATGTCTTTCCTAATGACTTCCTTAATTTATATTTACATTATTTATAAATGTCTATGCATTTATTTTCAATGGGGAAGTACATACCGAGTCATCTGTGCCTGTTAGAACATTGCTAGGAACAAACTGGACCTGATTGCCTCCTGTTGTGTGTGGGCTGCGCCCTTCTCTGTCCTTCCCCGTCTTTCAGTCTCCTGACACACTGACCTTGACAGAAGGCCCTTGATGACCTTGAACTTTCATTGATTTGTAAATCACGGCAACTATAACTCACAGAGTGGGCTATAGGTTAAAGATTAACGCATCTCTTGGGAAGTGGAGACACGATCTTCAAAGTCATGGTTTAGGTCACAGAAAGTCTATTAAACAAACATCCCCCTCAGGAATTTAGAGGCAGCAAATATAATTCTTGCTGTCCCAGCAAGTGTTATCCTAGCTGCTATGCATGCTGAGTAAAATCTCCATCACTGGCGACCCCAGATGTGAGTGCCACAAACTCAGTTCGCTGAACCCAGAATCATTTTTGATAATACATTTTCCTGAACTACTGACACCATTTTCCCAGTTACCAAGAACATTAATAAATGCAGAAAGTGGCTAATTTTTATTATGTGTATATGCTGTGCACAGATGCTCATGTGTGAAACTCTAGAGGCCAGGGGCCAATGTCAGATGACTTTGTCTATCATTCTTCAGTGAACTGTTTGAGACAGCATCTCACTGAACTGGAGCTCACTAATTGTCTAGACTGGCTAGCCAGCTCCCAGTACTGGGACTACAGATGCTCATCACCAAGCCCAACTTTTTACACGGGTACTGAGGTCTGAACTCAGGTCTCCATTCTTGAGTGATGACAAGCTATTTAGTCACTGAGTCATCTCCCTGGTCTAGGTGCTCTTGTTTCTACATCAAGCTTTCATTTTAGATCCTGACTTCAGATAGGCCTGCTGTTTTGCTGACTGTGCATTTTTCTTAGTTTGTGATTTTAGAGAGGGAAATTTAATGCTTCCAGCTTATCCTTATGACACGACTCAGCAATTATGCCTAACACTATATGTTCACTTTATTAGCATGTAAATGCCTCTGATTAGAGGCTGAGCAGGGACACATGCCCTAGGCAGCCTGTGTTGTACTAACTGTGATACACGCCTTCACAGAACTCATAAAATACTGGGAGAGGAGTGGTTTTGATATTGACCCAATCAGATGGATGGTAGAGTTTAGTACTCTCTGATCCTAATCACCGATTCTGAAGCAAAGCTAAGAAGGTTTTAATTGTGGCTCTGCTATTCTGTGACTGTGTGGCGACTGTGTGGCCTTGGACAAGCCATATAACTTCTCTGTGATTTAGTTTTCTTGCCTATAAAATGAAGATAATAACAACCTTCTGCAGGATGCCTTGATGCTTATGAGTGAATACAAAGAAAGATGCTTACAAATGTCTTCTACATTTTAAATGTCACTGTTGTCATAAGCTGTACTGACAGAGCTGCTGCATGTTGTGCAAAAAGTAGCTTATGCAGCTATCTTATGAAATGTCCTTTAAAAATAATTTTGCATGAAATTTAGAGACTATAATAGGGATGGATATAAATGGTGGCTATCTCAGAATGATTTTAATTTTCTTCATTTCTACATATGGCTTGTATTGCTAATTATTTGTAATTAGCCTCCATTACCTTTAATCAGATAAAATTATAAAACAAGTACCTTTTAAATAAAAATTCACTTGTTGTCTACATTGTTCATTGCTGGAGTTCTCCAGGACAGGGGTTCTAGAACTTCTGAGTAAAGGAGCCATTGATTTACTCTTCCTTTATTTCTTTGCTTTCACACTTTCTACTGTGCTAAAGCAGGAGATTAGGCCCTGGAGTGTCAGGGATAAATGTGATGGGTTGACTCCCTTTAAAGAGCATGTAATGATGTGGGAATGTCTTTCTGTATGCTGTGAATATCAATCTTTAAATAAAGGAGCTGTTTTGGCCCATGACAGGCGCCATAGAAGAAGTAGGAGGAAAAATCAGAGCATAGGTAGAAGCAAGGCGGAGTCAGACAGACCGAGGACCCAACTGCAAAAGAAGAAACATGTAAGGAACACAGGTGAGCCATGGGCCACGTGGTAGACGGATTAATGAGAATGGGTTGAGTTAAGATGTAAGAGCTAGCTAGCAATGTGCCTCAGCCATAGACCAAACAGCATGAAGTTAATATAAGCGTCTGAGTCATTTCTGGGGGCCTGAGCAGGGGCGGGCAGCTAAGGGGTCTGAGGTGGCAGGTCTGTGGGTCTCTACCTCTGGCTACCAGGGACCAAGAAACCTTATCACAACAATGTAACACAGTGAGATAAACAGATAAACTATGGAAACACAAAGTCCTACGAGGGTCAAGGACAATCCAGTATGCTCAAAAGCCTCTGTGGAGAAGGTTACCCCAACACTCTCACAACACAGGTTCAGACAGATGGGATGGGGTAAGGCAAAGCTGAGCCTGGTCTGCAGAGGCAGAAGACATCCTGGGAAGGGAAGATCACATGACTTCCAGATAACTATAGCTGCAGGTGAAGGGAGGAAGTGAGACTGACTGACGATGTTGACAAGGGTAAGATCTTGGGGGGATCTTCCTCCATCCTATGTAGCTTGGACATAGTCTTAAGGTGTACAATGAAGGACTAATGAAGGCTTTTACATTCATAACAATGATGGGGAGCAGATGCACAGTCACATGAGTGTTGACAAGAATGATGCAGAGCTCTGGAATAAAGTTACTTTCTTTTTCTATGGTGGAATCTATCCCCTCTTTCATGACCTGGAGCCACTGTCTGCTACATCTGCTTTTTTTTCCCTTAGGCTTAAGCCATGAGGCAAACTGACTCCTGATAGAATTCCAAAGACCGGGAAGTTCCCTGAACGCTAACTTGACAATGGAATAACGAAAGTGAGATTTGCCCGTGTATGATGACGTGCTCATACCCTGTATACTAAGATCTGAGGGAAAATGATTCAAAGGCTCCTAGATAGTCATGATCTTTCAAACTGAGATGGCAAACTTTCCATAACATTGTGATTAATACGACCATCGAAAGCTTCATTAAACCATGTAGACACTAAGTAGTGAAATGGCTCATGTCCTAGACAGCACACAGGAAAGATGCATGTAAACTTACAGCAGGCTATGGCTTGTGGCTTCAAGGCACCTGTTAAGAGAAACTGTCATTGGCTCTTAGTGTCCAAGCTAGTTAGGTAATTTCTCAAGCATCAATGATACACTTTCCCCCCAAGTTGATCCACCCTCCACAATATTATGGAATCAGGTGACATGAATTATGTACTCTTAAGAATGTCACAGAAGGAAATGGAGGCAGTCAAACACAAACACTGTTGAGGTTACCTAGCACTCCAGGGAGTGCACGAGCAACATTTGGAAAATGGATCTCTATTGTTTGAGAAATTAGATTCTTTGAACCAAGATGCTTGGGTGGTGTTCACTCCACATTTAATGGGATGGCAAAGGCTGGGGCTAATGGAATTCACTAAAATGAGATTAAGAGAAGAGAGCCATTATTACCTATAAGAACTTGAAGGGGAGGGGGCTGGAGAGATTGCTCAGTGGTTAAGACCACTCTCTTAATTGCTCTTCCAGAGGACTTGGGTTCAGCTCCTGGCACCCATATGGCAGCTCACAACTACCTGTAACTCAATTTTCAGTGGATCTAATTCCAGTTAAATACCAATGTATATATATTGAGAGAAAGAGAGAGAGAGAGAGAGAGAGAGAGAGAACCTGAAAAGGTCCTTTAGATCTCATCCAGCTTTCCCAGTCTGCATCAGGTTCTCTTTTTGTAGCACATATATTTGGTAATTTTAAAAAAAAAATCTATTTTTCAATTTCCAGCCTTCAGTATTTCTTAGTTTCTTTTGGCTGTAATCAACTCAGTTGAAGAATGTGAGAAACAATTGCAAGTTCTGGATTTATCACTTCAGAATTCATTCTTCGTAGATGTATTAATAAGTAATTATGTGTGAATGAGTGGATGGATAGAAATGTCAGGAAATAATGATGAACTTCATGAATATTTCTTCAGTTCCGTTTGTATCTGATATAACACAATCTGCAAAGCATATATAAAGGTAATTTTTAAGAGTGAATAGTGATGACATTCTATTAATGCTACAAGTAATCAAATTGTGAGTTAGAATTGTTAAGCAACTATCATCACCACAAACAAGCTACAGCTTGTCCATTTGCTTTTGAGTTCTCTAGAAGTATTGAATTCAAATTGGACAGAGATATGTCCAAGGATGACTCTGTACCATATTGGGTACTATGGGGCAGACTGAGACATAGACAAAACTGGTTTAGGGAAGTCAAAGACAGTAATGTTCCTTGGGGTGCCTAATTAAAGCCTTCGTCAAATCTTCAGAAAACAAATACAATATCCTGACATGAGAAGTCCAATTCTAGCAATGAATGATGCCACATTCTTGGCCATAATGACTTAATGCTAAATGTCTTTCATTATTTGATTAATCCACGACTCCAGTGGAAGCACATTTTCCTTCAGTACTACTTTTTATTAACCATTTACAGCTTGGATCCATAGGCTGGGCTAGTTTTGGTACTGTGCTGGCAATTATATTCATTTTTTAAATGGTGCCTTAGAATGTGACTTTAGGTGTGGAATGTATTGTTTAACTCTTAATGGTTATTTGGTCAGGACCCAGAAGACATTTGCTAGTAAGATACCACTGAAATTAGATGGGCAAGTTCTATGTAAGCAGAAGTCTCTTGATTTGGGGATAAAGAGAGTACAGGTAATGTACAGTTCTACAGTCTCTTTCCTACATGGTGGTCTCTTTTGAGCTTCTCTGATGGACACTAGGAATTTTCAGGTTCATAAGATGTAGATGATTTTTAGAGAAACTTAAGATCTTGTAGTAAAAATCCATGTGAGGAGTGTTCAAGAGGAGAATGATAGGAAGCCAGACAGGGATTGACAGGTGAGCTTACGTGATCGCTTCCTTCACTAAGGGAGAAGGGATGCCAGACACTCCTTGAGACCAGAATGAGAAAATCTTAGAAGGTGTCTGGGGAGGTGTCTGTTGTAGGTGAGTGGGAACCAGCTGTTGTAATGCCTAAAACAAGGCAAGAGATGGTGAACTGGATCCAACATGTAAGGGAGAGCCAGTGGAGGGACATTTAAGTACAAGGTGTTACAGAATTCAATTTGAGTTGTCAGCAAATAAGAAAAGCATTCAAAGTATCTTTTTCTACCACCATGCTGGATGCTGGGGTGGGGGGAAGGGGAGTTTCTTTTACTGACCTATATAATGTAGTCATGCTCTGAAAGCTAGGTGCTTCCATATTGGCTTACATGGGACAAAGGTCTCCAGTGGTGGGAGCCATACACCTCTGTAGTATGAGGTTTCTATCCCGGACTTTCCGGCCTAGCCTCAAGGTTTAAACCCACAGATCCACAGAGACACACAGATGATTATAATAGTTTTAGGCTGATTGGCCTAAGGCCCAGGCATATAACTTGCTAACTCTTTACCCTTAATCTAACCCATGACTCTTATCCTGTTCAGTCATGCGGTTCGGTACCTTTTCTCAGAGCAGCATAGTTGTCCTGTTTCTTCCAGCCTCTCTCTGGCATTCTGCTTTGTTCTTCTTGTTCCTAGAGTCTTCTTAGTCTGGTAGCCCCACCCACACTTCCTGTCTGCCTTTGGCCAATCAGTGCTTTTTATTAAACTCATAGACGGGGGACAATTATTTACAATAAATGGAACAACATAATCCCCCTACACACCTCATGCATAATGAACAGAACTTCTATTGCTTAAGTTAAAGGTAAGCTATCCAGCATGTTCTGAGGCTTTCCTTTACTCATGGTTTTCCTGAGAACACTCTGGGTAATGGTCATCCAGTTTTAAAGCACACTTATTTTTCAGTCACCTAGCCACTCTGAATCTCTGATGCTTAGGCTATTAAGTGTCAAGACTTATAACTGGAACTCTGTATCCATAAACATCCTTTTGAAGCATAACCTAGCCTAAAATGAGCCAACCAGTTCCAAGTAAGAATGCCAGGGGGGGATGTTTTTCTCTGATTCTTTAACAAAATGAAAAAAGTCAGTTAAAGTTAGGAACCAAACAGCATTTCTACAAAATAAGTGGCTTGTCAAGAAATTTAAATATTCTATTATAAACACACATTTTCTTTTCAAAAGCCAGAAAATATACTCTTTGAGGCTCTTACTTGTATGTTATAATGCTTAGAGATTATTAGATGGCCATAGAAGTCATTACTCAATACTAGGTCAACTATTATACAGTTTGCTTAAGAACATATGGATCTGGGTCATAAGCTATCCCATAAGGTCTCAAAGTAAACTCACATAAACATAAGCTTAAAACTCAGTACAAAATGTGCCATGAGCTAGGAAGAGCCTAAACCTAGAACATTACAGCCTAGACAAGGTAAGCTTGTAAAGACCAACTACAAATGCAGGATGAAGGAACACCTGTCCTGGAGCCTCTTCACCAATCTGAGAAGGTCTTTTAGACATCAGAAATATGAAATGTGTGTGTGACATAGCCCTTTAAATTTTGATTTTATTCATGTGAGTGTTCTTGCATGCATGTCTGTGTGCTGCATATGTGTAGACCCTACAGAAGTCAGAAGAGGGCATCAGATCTTCTGGAACTGGAATTACAGATTGTTTTTTAGCCACTATATGGGTGCTGAGATTTACATCCCATCCATTTGGAAGAGCAGCCAATGTTCATAACCACTGAAATCTATCTTCAGCTCCAGAACTAAATTTAAGGAACTGCATTGTAAAAAGGCAAATGCAGAGCAGCTTCTAATAATGAACAGGTCAGCTCCTCTCTGGTCCCATTAGAACCAAGGACAAGGCAATGGTAAAAACCTTGGGTCACATTTGAGCCCATTGCATGCTATAAACAGCCATTTTACTATGCAAACATTTCTGGCCTTACAGAACTCTAGTTTTTAATGGAAAATAATGATGTTTGATATTTCTCGACGATAATTCCTCAGCATATAATAAATTTAGTTAGTATTTTTTTGGATTGATTTGTCAGATATATAAGTTCCTCTATATCATTAACATGCACATTTGCATTCATCTTCATAATAAAATTATAACACTCAAGAATTATTTTAAAATAAATTTCCTCATGATCAATCACCAGTTAGCTTTGCATGCCTATTTTATATACCTAAATACTTAGGATCACATACAGATTTCTTAAGTAAAATGAGGTCACAGATTGAAAACTTTACCAAGCTCTGTACTATCCCAGCGGTCAAAAAACAAAAAACAAGCAAACAAACCAAAAACCACTTTGCACATGCTCATGAGGGTGCCTTGGTCTGTGACAGAACTGGATGGAATGTGCTGAGGTGTGTGGAAGGAACAAAGAATTTTTTGCTTCCTTTACTGCAGCAGCTGCAGTGACATGATGGTTCCTTGTCTTCAATATTGATTTTTTTTCAAGATTGATTTTTTTACACTATTAAAAGCATCTATTAGGGGGAAGGGCATGTCTCGTGTAGTGTTTTAATATTCACTTTGAAAAGCTCTTACTACATTGATGATTCAACTTCTATTCAGTGGAGTCTTCGAATAACTGAGTGATACATAACAACACAGGAACATATTTTAGTTACACATTTGAAAACTTAACAAATAAGCAAATGAACTCTGATTTGTCGTTTGGATGTTTGGTTTATAACTTTAGTCTTTCTGTGCCGGTGTAAGCAAAGGCATGGCAACACAAGCCTGAGCCAGCCTGCCTTCTGTTGAGTTTGCTTTACCTCTCATCCCTGGAGAGAAGCCTAGGCTCCCACTTCCTGGGATCCCTTACCAGCTATGCTCAATATGAATTATGCCCAAGGCACCACTTGCAGAGGATCTGGAAAGCAGCAGATCCAGCAGCAGCCAGGGACTGTTGACAGCTTCTTGATGGGGCTTTCCCAGGCTTTCCCGGGGAGTGCCATGAGTCATTTTCTATGTTGTTGCAGGAGGTGAGAATGTGCAGACATAGAGTTCATAAAAACTAGAAGCCCCGTTCTCTCTCGCATGAGCTCTTGTAGCCCACTCAGCAGCTGCATCAATCTGTCATGGCTGCTTCTGCAGACCATGTGGCCTGTCCTCCTGCTTTAGTTACTCCCCTCTCCCTCTGCAAACTCTAACACAGACCGGAAGGCAGCTTTCTAAATCTCCTAGGTGCTTCTCAGTTCAATCCTGGTCTTTGCTGTTCATTATTTTCAGCTTAACTGAAAACAAGTAGCAAACATACTACATTTTTATTTTTTCTCTTCCAGAGAATGCGTCACTGCTGTAGGCAACAGTAACACCTACAGGCATGCACTCGAAGGTGTTTCTGTGTTGAGTCTGGAAGGGCTGAGGGATATTCTACGATCTTATTTAGTCCCTTTGTCTCATCTAATTTTCATTTGTTTTTATGTTCCATGTTCCTGCCCTTATATATTCTTCTCTGTCGTGCACATCTGTACATTAATAGTACTGGTAAAAGAGTATGTCTCTGGCTCTGAGTATCGCGCGTGTGTGTGTGTGTGTGTGTGTGTGTGTGTGTGTGTGTGTGTGTGTGTGTGTGTGTGTGTGTATGTGTGTGTGTGTATGTGTGTGTGTGTGTGTGTGTGTGTGTGTGTGTGTGTGTGTGTGTGTGTGTGTATACGTCTGCTTCACTTGATCTTTAGGACAGCTCAGAGCTTCCAATCAAAAGGTTTAACTTTATACTTCAGAAACTTGAGCCCCAGGTAGGTTCAGTGGCATTTTTTGAGGCTACTCACAGAGTTAGGGCAGGTGTTAGGATGACAACTGAAAACTTTTTATCACTGATCACATTCTCCCAGGAGACAAGCTAAGATGGCAGTTGACAGGACATGGCTTTCCCGAGATGGGAAAGTGTCCGGCGGTAAGCACCACGTATCTAGGTTGTCATCATTCTTCCTGGTAGGCAGAAATCCGGGTTTATTTTTTTTTTACTCTTCAGGTGAACATGGCAGGATCAGCGGTGGTGGTAGGGTGACTGGGGTGCTTAGCTCTTCCCTGGTGCCTAATATGCTTGGGATACTGGGAAAGCACAAAAGTAATGAGGATGACAAGATGTCATTAATGCTGAGAACCTTTCAGCAGCCAGGACTAATTAGTGGGCTAGTGTCTAGCAAGTGACTAATCCAATAAGAGGACCTCCCACAGCGCTAATTGATTCATTTGGCAATGTCACTTGAAGGGCATCCAGCTAAGAATCCCAAGGACTTAAATGTTTACTTGTTTAAGGATAAGCTTTTCCAAGAAAAGATAAAGGCATTGGGTTAGATTTGCAGTGACAGACTGCAGGCTATGCTTATTATGCGTAGATGTCGAACTCAGTTCTAAGAATTTCTTCTCTTCTGAAAAAAAAAAAAAAAGATGCAAAAATAGAAAAGCCAGATTTCTACCGGAATTAACAAAAAATTCCAACTTTAAAAGCCCTGGATTCTATTAACCAAGACAACATTTTCATTCAAGGATAGTACTTTTATATATAAAAGGATGAGGAAAAATATGTGCCTTTCAAAAAGGCAGAGCAAAGCAAATGGAATAGTTATGGCCACTCTCAAAGGTAAAGATATCATAAGTGACTAAAATAGAGGTATGTATGTATGTTTGTTTGCATGTGTGTGTGTGTGTGTGTGTGTGTGTGTGAGAGAGAGAGAGAGAGAGAGAGAGAGAGAGAGAGAGAGAGTGTTTGCATACAGAATATTATAAATAAGTAAACCTTTAATGGACCACTTGTGAATTAAACAAATCTAATTTTGAATTTTTTAAAATTCTTTTTCACTATACTGCACAGTTGCCTTGATAAAGTCAGTGAAGGTGCAACCTGTGGCTTGTGAGATTATCTCTTCTCACTTGGCAGGATGGAGACCCCAGCTCAGTGAGTTTGTGAGCATTCACTATAGGTCAGCCATGGGCCCAGGTCTCACTTACCAAGGAGTGACACATCCTAGGTCAAAAGGACTGAATTTGAACATCAGATTCCACATTTTCCACTCTGGAGTTGTAGAATAATATATCAGGTACTATTTTGTAAATCATGTATTTTTACTTACAAATTCTATACCTTTTAGAAAATATCAAATTGAATATTAGTTTAACCATTTAGTATTATACATGGCTCACAGAGATTAATGAATAAACATTCCCTTAAGTTTTTCAAAAGTCCCACAATAATCAGAATTTGTCCAAAGGCCTCAAACCCAGCAGCTGCTGCTTCTCTCCCTGCTTCTAATTTCCCTAAATGTCACCTGGGACCCACTTCTCTGAAGAGAGGACCCAAGTATGGGGGAAAGAGGTTTATTATTCAGAACATCCAGAATAGCACATGTGGTAAGTGCACTGAGAGCCTTGCCCTGGAACTTTCTGGTTACACAGAAAGAAATTCAGGGTGGCTTGAAGTCAAGGCCATAGTTTTGATTTCTTAATTGCCCCTGAGATCCATATGCTAACTCTCTGCTCTGCCCTACTAGCAGGAGATTGCAGAACCCTTAAGAGGTGGACCTAATGGAGTTCACTGGGAATTGACCTATAAGGAGATTGTCAGCTCTGATGGTTTTCTCTTTACCTTCCTGCCATGAGACTGGTTACTTTGCTGTGTACATCATCCAGGATGTGCAACCAGCCTGAAAATTCAGTTATCCAATCTTATAGGAAGTAAGATAGTAACTGACCACGAACAGATACTTTCAAAGCTGTAAGTCAAAGTAATTTTTTCCTTTAATTAGTTATTTCAGGTATTTTGTTACAATATCAGAAACATAGCAGTTACTTTTGCTAGGTTTTTCTTTATTTTTGCAAGGTATTTCTTTATAATTAGCACGGTGCCCACTATGTGATCCAGTGACCTGAAATGGGTGGTCGGCCCCATTCTCCAAATGTGGAAAACAAATTTTTTTAAAAATAGGATTTTATTGCCGCTACAGTTTGTTGGTTTTGCTCCACATGGATAAGAAACTCTTTAAAGGCAACAGATGAATGCATGAATTGATTCACTGAAGGTCATCTTTATAACAACAGTTAATTTCTCAGTAAGTACAAATGAGAACTACCTTATTTATCCATTTCATAATAATTGCTTGTTTGGGTGTGTGTTTTTCAACCCTGATCCCCAATATCTAGAGCCTCAATGAAAATTTATGATTTTATGCTGGCCCAGTAAAGATGATGGTAGCAACGAACACAGCCTCTGCTCTCTCTGGGCCTTCCACATTTCTGAGAGTGAGTTCTAAGGGAAAGCAACATGCAGGAAATGAAAAAGCATCACATTTTCATTCGGAGAAAACTGAGTGAGAAGATTGGCATGTTTGCTTGGCTGCAAAGGAATACACTTCCTTAAAAAGCAACCCTCTGCCAAGCTTTTGGCTTCTGTTTGTTGTTGTTTTAAAGGTAAACATAATTAAGAGAGAACATAGCAAGTCTCTAAAAGCACAGCTGAGTGTTTATGTTTTCCTTCTGAGGCTTCTGGGCTTGTTTCTGTGAACCTTACTTACCATCGAATATCGAACATCGCTACTGCTCAGTTCCACCAAACTAACTTACTGCTTCGCTCAGGCATGGGTGGAAAAAGGACTCTAGCTGCACAATGTCCGCCTTTCCAAGACTCCTTTAAATTCTTTCAAGTCTGAATGCCAGTGTTATAGTTCTCTCCCCTGTTTCTGAGAAGACAGTTTTGTCCCCTGAAAACTGTTATCACATCTCACAGGGACTCGGGTGGTACTACCTGATGGCATCTTAGTGGCTTTATCCTGGGTAAGTAGCCCTACTGATGACGGGACCTCTAAATGCATTACTGATTGAGCCCATTCCCTTGTAGACTCTACGAATTTGTTTTTCCAGGAGACAAGCTTGACTCTTGCCTGTATGTTAGTGATAGCTCCCCTCGTCACCTTTTAGCCCACTGCAAATCTGCTCATTCGCTGGATTTGTGTATTTCAGTCCTGTGTGGAGCCAAAGCTAAAACTAATTCCAACAAATTAAATTTCTAAATCAAAACTCACGGTGTATGACAACTCATTTTAACTCCTTGGCAATGTGATAGGAAAAAAAAGTACTAGTACAGAATGAACACAGTGTACCAGCTCTGCTGTAAAGAGCATTAATCAAGTCAGTTCTGGGAGCCCCCACTTCGTGATCCCGGTCATCTACACAACATTCTTGCTGGGACATATTGCAGCTTGCATAAGGTCTCATTGTAGGCAACCTTTAAAGTTAAAACATAATCTTATGATTAGAAAACACCTGGAAGATTCTTCGGAGATAACAGTCCTTAGCTCTCTTAATAGTTTATATTTTGAAGAATTCAAAAAAGATGGAAAACACTCAGAAATAAGAAAGTTTAAAATGTACCCATGTGCTCAAAAGCACATTTTGTAACTGTTTGATGTCCCATACTAGGTAAACAACCATTGAGAACTCATTGGCTGTACTTACAGTCACAGCTGTGGGGGACAGTGAGGGTGCTTTCAGGGGTATAGATACAATATACATATCATACATCCACTCACAAACATGTCAGGTACATCCTGTCCAGTGGCACAGCCAGTAATCCGTATCAGTTTCCCCAAGACCACCTCACCTGCACTGATTGTATGCTTTGCTCTTGTTTCTCCCCAGACCAAAGTGCCTGGTGGATTTGTTCTGTGCAGGTCACATTTCAAAGCATTCCATTTAAAGTTCTTCTTAAAATCCTGGGAATAATGGCTCCCACCAAGGCCCCATATCCCCTTAATCCCTGGAGCCTAAGACTCACATTTCCTTCTTGGCAAGGGGAACTTTTGTGGGGAGGCTAATCTTAAAATAAGATGATGATAGGGGTCACTAAGATCTTCAAAGTTCTTGGAGAGGAAGGAAGAGGACAGTTCTCAGATCAGAGATAAGATGATGTAAGCAGCGCTGATTGATGTGCTTGAAGGTGGAAGGTGAAGCCAGTACCCAACAAGTGCAAGTCTCCAAGGAGCTGGGACACCAAGGGACAGAGTCCCACCTAACAGCCCAGAAGGAATGCCCTTGTGCTAATGCCTCATTTTAACCAATAAGCTTTGCTTTTAGACTTCCGAGCTATAGATAGAAAATGGGGTGATAAATGTGTGTGTGTTAAGCAACCATGCGTGTACTGAGTTCCTACAGCAGTAGTGGGAAGCAGGCCCACCTTACGCCCACCTCCTCTCATTTCCTGAAACACTAAGATAAGCTGTGTTCTGTCAGCAAGCACACTTTACAGCCCTTCAGCCTGCAGCTCATGCGCAGCAGCCTGACACAATGCATGATTCCCCTCCAGATCTCAGGGAACCTTTCTAAGACTATGTTAAAGGCCCTCTCACTTGCAGGCACTCTTAATAAACAGGGCTTATATCATATTAATTTCTTGATTTACTTATAATTCCTAGTGTGATATCACATGGAAAATGTGCTAAAATAAAGACTCTAAACTCTAAGTGTGCATGTATCTGTCAGTTATTTGTAAACTGAGACCCACAAATGAATGATATGAGGAGTATTTACTATGTGTTGCCACCTCAACAACTTCCCAAGGTTAACAGTGGCAGACTGCTTTTTTTTTTAATTAAGCAGCATTCTATAATGACTGTATATAGCTGTAATGAATAGTGGAAAACAGAAATGAATAGTGGAAAACAGAAATATAGATTATAAAAATAATAGGAAGTTAATGGTTTAACTAGAGAAGGTATTCCCCAGAGGCACATGCTCCAGGAAAACCACAATGCTTTAGTTCAACTGTAACAATATAAAAATGGATTTGGGTTTTAAATTGTAGCACTTTTAATGAGACATTTATGTGGTCTGTGGCCTCTAGGCTATGTTCAGACACTCAGGACATTCCAATTAAATGAGAGGAGAGACACTGATAGACATCCCTATCATTTTTTAAAACCAAGAACCTTTCCAACATTGAGCTGAAATTAAAAAATAGCAACCTCTCTTAAAAGACTCCAAGAACACATTTTAGTTCTTGCCTGCACAGGGGTTTGTATGCCACAAAGAAAGACACACAGGCACACAAATACACAGGCATGTGCACATACATTCACATGCATGCAGTACAATAAATATATAAATTAATGTAAGTTTTAAAAGAGCCAGACTCTTAATAAATGGCCAAGATTGTCATCCAAACTCCCTTTCTTCATGGTTAGATGAACTTTCAAGTCTCTGGGGATAATAGAAATACCTACCCCACACGTCAGTTGGAAGACTGGAAAGACCTAATGCATACAAAGTTATCAGTAGAATGCCTGGCATCCTGAGTCCTTCTGAAAGATAAGCTGTAATTACTGTCATCTCTGAAGCACATTTTAGGTTACTTACATAACCTTCTGGAGCGCAAACCAACTAAACCTGTTTAAAGATAAATGGAGAAGGATCAGCTCCTCCATGGGAAGAAAGGGCATGGAGAAAAGAATTACCCCAGAGGATTAAAGCTAAGGTTTAAACAGGAGGCCTTGTGGCGAGGTAAGCTCTATCAAATGTGACATAATTTCTACCTTCATCACAAGCCTTGTATGTGTGCCCATGCTACCTGTAAGAGTAGTATGGGGTGGGGGTGAGGGGTAAAGCCCTCACCATTTCTGGTAACTGGATGGAGGCACATCAGAAATGTCATTCATCTTAAGTTATCAAGGATAAGAAGGAAAAATGTATTCTGGGATTGTGAACAAATAATGTTTGCGGAAAGAAGGTTGTCATGTTTGAAGTCAGAGCAGTAACTCTGGAGGAGAGAAAGGGCAAGCAATTGAGGGGGTCCAAGAGAATTTTGTTGGAAGCTGGCACTGATTCATGTCGTATCCTGGGTGGTAGTTACACAGATCTGTTTTGGTGATAATTCACTGACATTCATCTTTGTAAGTTTACTATATTCACATTAACATGTTTATGTATAAAGAGATTTAGAAGGGTCAAAAATATATTCATTTCCCATTGGAAACCTCTAGCGAAGAGTGGATTTATGCCTGTATTATTTATTGTCCCACTACTGTCATAAGACATCACAATCAAGGTAATTTATATGATACAGAGTGTAGTTGAGCTTATGGTTCCCGGATGGTTAGAATCCACCATGGTGGGGAAGCAAGTGGCAGGCACTGTGGCAAGATGAGATGTGGAGCACTGACATCACAAGGAAGAAGTAGAGGGAGAGAAACAGATTTAGGCTTTTCTTCTCAAAGCCTGCTGTTCAGCAAGGCTGTACCACCGAGCCTCTCAAACAGAGCCACCTACTGGTGACCAAGTGTTCAAATACCCCAGACTATGGGGAGCATTTTTCATTCAAAACAACACAATACCCACAACTCACAAAGTAGCCATTGAACATCTGCTGCTTTTACACTGGATGATCAAAGACTGAGTCTTCTGAGTCACAAGTAGCTCAAGTTTTATCTATCAGATCCTATATGCAACCAAAGGAAGTGCTTTAAAGCAAGACTTTAACATTTAAAATTTTCTTGTTTTTTTTTTTTCATTTTTCCGTTATTGAAAATATAGCATTTCTTATATAACATATTCTGATTATAGTTTCCTCTTCCTCTACTCTTTCCAGTTCATCCGGGCATCTCCTCTTCTCCAGATCCCCTCCCCTTCTGTCTCTCATCAGAAAAAAACAAACAAAAAAACAAACAAACAAAACAAAACAAAACAAAACAAAAAACAGGACGTTAAGGGATAACAACTAAACATGACAAAATAAAATAGAATGAGATAAACGAAAAAAATAAAAAAAAAAAAATCACATCAAAGTCAGACAAGGCAATTCAACAGAAGGAAAAGAGCCCTATGAGCAGGCACAAGAATCAGAGATCAGTTTGTTCTCATACTCAGGATTCCTATAATATACATGCAGAGGACCTGGTACAGACTAGAGTCAGCCCTGTGGTTGCCTTGTTTACGGCCTTTGTTCTCTTGGAATCATCCAGCTACTCTAGCTCTGACATTCTTTCTGTCTCCTCTTCCAAACAGTTCCCTGAGTTCGGAGGGGAGGGATTTAATGGGGACATCCTATTCAGACTCTCTTTCCTCATGATGTCTGCTTGTGGGGCTCTGCATTTGTTCCCATCTGCTGTAGGAGGAAGCTTCTCTGATGATGACTGAATAAAGCACCGATCTTAGGTCTATGGGATAGCTAGTCTCTTGGTTCTTGGTCACAGAAGAAATGTTGTGTATGGGTTTCATCTTGTGGAGCGGGCCTAAAATTAGATGTTGGTTGACTATTTCCTCAAATTCTGTGCCACTACTAAAACTCTCATATATTATACAAACAGGACCAATTGTAGGTCAAATCTTCTGTGGCTGAGTTGATATTTACATTTCCTTTTTTGTAGCCAGTATGCAGAGTACCCTCCCACACCAAAGACACTAACAACTCTTCATGATAAAAGTCCTGAAGAGATTCGGTATATAAGGGACACACCTAAACATAATAAAGGCAATCTACAGCAACTAGAAGCCTACAGAATGGGAAAAGATTTTTACCAATTCTACATCTGATAGAGGACTAAAACTTTAAATTTTTAAACCATGAAAATCAAAGATCCTAATATACCACTTTTTCTGGAAACAATGATTTTCTCAGGTAGTGTCTTCCAGGGGGGAAAGTTTCTAACCTCACATTTACAGATTTGTATCCTTTTTTTTTTTCTTTCTCTAATAGTGGATATAAATCAACTTAAACAGCGATTCTTAGAGAAAAGGTGAAACATCTCTCCACTTATAATAGCTTTTCTGCAATGAGCCTTTGGACTTGCTATTATTATTATTATTTGTATCAGTAACCCCAATAATGACTAGGTATGTCCTTGTGTTCATTTTTCCTTGGGTCATAAGCATTAGGAGTTAATACACAAAATAATAAACTAAAGAGAGTTTAGAAACAGAGTATGTTAATGAAGGACAAAGGCATGTTCCCCGAGGAAAGGCAATAATCTCACTGACTCTCCCTGGAGGTTCCTCATTGGTTGCTTCCCCAGGTGACTAGTCTGAGCAGCAACTAATTCTGGGCCTGTGCATGGGCTTGCAATAATCTAGAGCAGAGCCCTTCTGGCTGAGGAACTCTCACAAATTTCTAGTTGTGGTCTGAGTAGATACGAACTGTCATAAATAACAAGTTTGAATCACAGCCTGAGGTAGCACTCCTCTCCTTGACTAATGTTCATAAATCATCATTTGTGTTTGAGTAATGAATATTTTAACTACCCACAGGGTCTTAGATAAATCATCTTTGTTTAAATGTCTAGCTTGCCTTCAGCCAATCATGAGAATTTTACGCAGCGCTCATTTTCTGATGCTTTTCTATTATATGAACAAATAAGAATGTACAGTAATCTGTTTCTCTGCCTCACCGTACAGTAAACAAGCCTGAGGCAGGATGTCTCTGCATCTGATGTTGCTGATGTCGTTGCTCAACACTGTTCTAACTTCCTGAGTTCCTCTAGTGAACCTCTCATTTCTTCCTGGGCTGTTACAGTACATGTTTAAGTTCACAGTTAGAAGTGCCTGTAGGTATTTAAAAATATTTTTTAAAAATTGTGTGTGTGTGTGTGTGTGTGTGTGTGTGTGTGTGTGTGTGTGTGTGTGTTAGTTTATATACAGGTGCACATTCCCTGTGGGTGTGGATGCTCACAGAGAACTATGTTCTGCTCTATTATTTGCTGTCTTTCCTTTCAGGCAGGGGTCTCTCCCTGAACCTGGGCTAAAGGTTTTCTTTGCTAGGGTAGAAGCCAGTGGCTTCAGTGGTCCTCCTATTGTGCTCTCTCTGCCTGCCTTGGAGCTAGGAGTAAAGGCATTTTTAAAGATGCCTGCCTTATGACTGGGGTGTTGGCATCTGAACTCAGATCCTCATGTTTGCAGAGAAATGGCTATTATTTACCAGAGTACTGTCTCTCCAGCCTCATGATGGGCATTTTCCTCTTACACATACTGTGAGTCCACTGATGAAGGTGTCACCCATCTAAGAACCAAAGAAAACATGGCCTCCATGTCATTTAACTGAATAACACTGAGACTTATTTTAAGACTTGATGAAGATTAATAATAAAAAACATGTTAAGATTCATTAGAAATATTTCATCTTACCACTTTTTTAAAAAAGGGATTATGAATACAAATTCATAGATCTCAATACAACTGGGAACCAAGAAGATACAGAGAAAAGTGAAAAGATGATATGGGAATGTCTCTATATGTAGTGAATAAAGGACTGTTTTGGCCATCGCAGACACCTTAGAGGTGGGCAGAAGAATCAGAGCATAGGTAGGAGAAGGAGGGCAGAGTAGAGAAAGATCAGGCCAGACGCCCAAAAAAAGCAACATGTAAGGAAGACAGGTGAGCCATGGGCCACATGGCAGGACAGATTAATGAAAATAGGTTAAGATGAGAGAGCTAGCTAGCAATGTGCCTGAGCCATAGGCCAAACAGCATGAACTTAATATAAGTGTTTGTGTGATTCATTGGGACTTTGGGATTGCTGGTTCAGAAAAGTGGCAGCGGCAGTTCTAAACTGTAGGGCTAGTCCAGGCCAGAAGCCCACTGTAATAGATGGCTTCCCAGTGTGGGCCAAATACCTACATAAAGCCTGAGAAAGCTTAAAAAGGGTTTCTAGAGCACAGAAACAGAGCCAAAGGCAGTTTCCAAATTGTGTCTTGGAAGCCAGTCATTGTACAGAGATAGCATGGCATCTGAGCAGCAGCAAAATGGCAGTGGACTTGCTGCAGGGAATGTAAGCTGGGACAAAGCCGGTTCGCAAAGTCTCATCAAAGACTCAATAGTATGTGATTGATTTAAGGTTTCTGTTTATATTGAACAAAAAGAGAACAGAGTCAAAGATGACTAATTAGTAGCAGCATATTCTGGAACTGCTCTGTTTGCCAGTAGTGAGCAGGTGCGGCCAAAGCAAAGTTGCATAATCTAGCATTTTAAAAGCTCTTCTGGTTAGAAAATAATTAAGGATTCACAATAAAACAGATTCAGATTTTTTTTTTTTTAAAAAAAAAAGACATGCAAATGGTTACAATGTGTGTAAAATGTACATAGGGCCCAGAGTGAAAAGAAAGAGTGTAGAGAAAGTCTTTAAAAAAGAAAGATAGAGGAATAAAAGTATAATAAGCCATATAAAAATGGAAAATAGACAAAAAGTCTGGATTATGGTTATTATTGTGTTTTACTTTAATTTTTTTAACTGTTAATGAGCTAATTGCAGAAAGACAATTGATTGCTAAGGCTACTAAGTTAAACAAGAATATATATTTTAAAGGTTTCTTGACTTTAAAATCTGTGTCTAAGGATATGTCGCCTTTGAAGAGAGACTTAGTTTTTGTTTCCACAGAGAATGAGAACCTGTGGATTGCTTCCAGGCAAATATGGTTTCACCAACCAAGAACTCCTGCAAATTCTCTGATACGAAGATATGGTCACATCAGCTTCAAGACTAACATGATCCAGTCCCAAGAACCTGTAAGATTGCCAGCTCCCCTTAGTTAGCAGGAAATAGTAATGAAATGCTACACCCAAATTCCAAAACTATTGTTTATAAATGTTTGTTTCCATTATGAATAGTTAATGCTCATAGTTAATCTCTTTCTAAGAAGAAAAATGGGATATGGTATATGAGTGATTTTTAAAAAAGATTATTGAATTTACTTTAATCCAAAAATCAGCTGTTAATCACAAAATATTTTAACTTGGTATGGATTTTGGTTTATTGATACAAATTAAGGTTAACTTTGTTATGCTGTATGTATTTTTCTACTCTTGTTTAAGGTATGATATTTATGTAACTCATTTAAAATTGTAAGGTACAATTAAGAAATGCAGATTAATAGTCACTTATGATAACCAAACTCATAGTCATGTTAGTTAGATTTTTAGGTATACAAAGATATATTTCAATTAGATAGGTAATCTTCAAACACTTTTAAGACCTACAGAATATGGCATTTAAAATACTTTAAGAGCTTAGACTTTTCTGGACAGTGAGACAAGTCTGCTCCTCGTAACCAATCTACTTCAAGAGAAAAATAGGCATTGAAGAAACTTCATGTGGAATTTACTTTCTTTGTGGCAACGGTTAGGTTAGCCACTGGACAAGAACATGTTCTTGTATTGACTGCTTGACAGTATGCTGTTTAAACTGGACATGCAGTTTCCATAGGTAAGTGATCTATGAACTTTGACAGAACAAGCCAAGATGGTCCTTCAGGTTCCTGCTTTGCAGAGAAAACTGTCATACATTCTTCAGGACTTGAGCAGAAGCGACTGATGAATGGGCAGAGCAGATTTCCTGCTTCACTGAAATGAAAAGAGACTCTGGGATTGCAGCCTGAAGAAGAATGCCCCAACTTTATAAAGGAACTTTGGGTGACTGTCCAGGCAGACAGGTGTCATCTCTGTCACTTCTAGATTTTGGAAGTTGCTTGCATTTCCTGTTTACTTGGGTATTATTATATCCTTCTGTGGTCTTTGATGTAGTTAAAGATTAGATAGTTATAGGTATAGTTTTTCTTATTTACTTTAAAAGATAAACTGGATATGAAACTTTAGATTCACAAGGATAAGATAGATGAAAATATTTTCTTTAATTTTGCTAAATACAAATAGACTAGATATTGTAACTGTAATTCTTGCTTGTTGGCTATTTTGTTCTATGTAATTTTGCTATGTTAAAATTGAAACCTTCCTTTTCGATTAGACAGAAATGGGGAGGTGATGTGGGAATGTCTTTCTATATGTTGTGAATAAATGACTGTTTTGGCCATGGCAGAATCGGAGGATAAGTAAGAAAAGAAGAGCAGAGTCGACAGAGATCAGGCCAGCTGCCCAAAGAAGAAACATGTAAGGAACACAGGTGAGCCACGGGCCACGTGGCAGACAGACTAATCAAAATGGGTTGAGTTAAGATGAAGGAGCTAGCTAGCAATGTGCCTAAGCCATAGACCAAATGGCATGAAGTTAGCATAAGCATCTGTGTGATTCACTGGGACTGGGATTGCTGGTCCAGTTAAGAAGCAGCGGGCAGGTCCAAACTGTGGGGCTAGTCCTGGCCAAACCTCATTGTAACAAAAAGATTCTTTTGGTTTTCTTTAGTTTCTATATTATAAAAAAATGAGAAATTTAAATGGAAATCTGAGTCTGAGTTAGGAAGATATAAGCTTAGTGTGTTTTGACAAAATGAGAATTTTGTAATTATAAACTTGTGATGAACTCGCAAAACAGAAGTACAAAGAAGAGGCCCCATTTCTCCTAATGCTCTGAGCTTGAGGCAAAGCTGCCTTTTCTTTTTAAGATGTGGCTTTTCTCACAATCCTCCTTCTATCCTTTGGCAAGTGTGGCACAATTCCAGTTCCATAGAGTTGCTTCCAGAGCCCCAAGTCCTTGGGGACAGTTAGTACCAAGGAGCTCCAAAAACAGAGAAATCTCTATGGGCCAGAAGAGAGCGGTCAAAAAATTTGTGAAAGAGGAAACTCTTGACCCGCATTTGAGTGGGCTGCATTTGAATAGCAAGATACAGATTTCAAATGAGCTTTTGTTCTTGGTTTTTAAAAATTCAAGTAGAAAAAGACCAGAGGCTAAAGTTAGATACACCTTCTGATCTGGAAAAATTTCTACGTTTGTGAACTCTAAAATGACCCCAGAGAGAGTGAGACATCACTCCACTTTATGCAACAACATGCCTCATGTGTGCTCATGTTTTCTTCTTGTGCTCCTGGAGCCAGTGAGATGTTAGTGCTAAAGAAAGGAGTCTGAGCCAAATGCTCAGCAGCCTCCTTACCGAGTTACACAAGGCTGAACAGTTTCTTTTGCACCTACTCAGCACCACTGTTAGCATGTAGTAAAAGACAGGAATATGTTAGAGGTTTTCCCACATACAACCATCTATTTTGAGCTCAAAATAGGAATTTGGTAGACCAATGTCAATTGATCAAGAGCTTATTTATTTACAGAATACTAAATACTTAAAGATTAATGTGATTTTAGATCTAGCTTCATAATAGGCAAGGTTATGTGCTGGACTTATATGATATTTTTACAATGAATCAATGCTAAAGAATCTCCTGGAGCAGGCTCAATCAAATATAGATTATTACCTAGTCAGAGGAATTCCTTCCTCCCTTCCTCCTTCCCTTCTGTAGAATAATCTGTACATTGTGAAGATTTATTGCTGTGATTAATCTAATAAAGAAGCTGGCTGGTCATTAGCTGAACAGGATAAAAGTAGTCAGGAAAGTCAAACTAAGAATGCTGGGAAGGAAAAGAATGGAGTGGAACATGCCAGGCAGCCACTAAGGGAGCAGGACATATAAACAACCATGAGCTACATGGCAAAGTTTAGGTAAGAGGTAGCTGGCAACAAGCCTGAGCTATTGGCTGAGCATTTATAATGAGTATAAACCTGTGTGTTTATTTGAGAATGGCTGTGGGACAGGAAAACTTCTGTTTATACTCCCTTATTCAACTGGTATGAATTCCAAGTTTAAATTTGGCTCTGACTTCTACTAGTTTCTACCATTCCTGATTTGGGTCTAGGGTGTAAGCTACACATTAGATTGCCCCATATCACTCTAACTTGGAGATGTATTCTCAACCATTAGTGTACCAAATACTAAGTACTGTTGCAAAACTTTTATATTGGCCTGAGAGAAATGGGGAAGAAAATTAACACTGTTGAGAACTTGCTTTTGTCAGAGACAATAAATCCTTCCTCTGTGTTTTCTGATTTTTTCTTGATAAGATCATTAAGGAAGATAACATTCTTCTGTTTTAAAGATAAGAAAATGATGTTTCAAAAGCTAAGGCTTATAGGCTCTAATGATCTGGGTGAAACCATGTTTGCACATAGATCACTGTGGTGAAATCTCCCACTTCTTTTAAATTGTTCTATTAAGCCTGGTGTATGTCTTAGTTTTCTTATTTATAAACAACATGATAATCCTATATAGCTATATGATTGCTATAAATGCTAAATAATTCTATAGCATTAATATGAATTGCATAAATAAAATTTTTTAGAGTGGTACAGGATCTAAAGTGAACCATAATTATTACAACTACTGTTTTTACTATGCCAGATCATCCAGCTAGCATAGGGAATGGTTCACATGTGAAACTTGGTCTGTGGGCTTTATATTACACACCAAGGTCAATATCCATCCAGAGCTGTCACAACCAGAACACAATGAGCAGAAGCTTGAGCAAGAGCCTCAACAGACAACACTGTATCTGAATCTTAGAGAGCAGAGTATTCCCACATAACCTGGATAAATGTGCAGATGTCTCTGAACATCATCATTGGTGATAATGGGGATGTGAGAGTGTGTACTACAAGGTGGCTATGGACATTAGAGCTAATGCATGTAAATATTCCCATAGGAATAGCAACCTTCCCAGGCAAAGTAAAACTAAGTGATGCCCAGCAGGGTTATGCTACGACCCAGTGTTCTGGATCCAAATACTGAGCATATTTCTGCACAAGAGTTGGGCCAGAATCTCAATTAGGGTACTATGGAGACAATCGCAAATTAAGGCTAATTCATCAATGAAATGTGTTAGAGACTCTTCCAAAGAGGGAGCTGGTGCTGTGAAGGCACTTCTGGGGCAGAGCACCTGTTTCCTGAGCACTGAGTTGGTCTCTTTTTTTTGCTCACTTCTCTCCTCTTTGCAATCATTTTTCTTTTCTGAGTTTTATATTACTTTCATGAACAGCATTTACAGGGCATTCTCCTCTCAAGTACATCCATAGTAAATTGGAAAGCTGAAGCTGGAGGAAATGAGACTGGTGTGCCTGTTTCTAGGCAGCAAGGCTTATCTGTGTGACACATCCCTGACCGGATATAATGGTCCAGCTGGAAAGGTTTCCACTTGGGACTCATGTCTGGCCTCACTCTCATCCCACTTGCTGGCAGATCTCCGTGAGAACATCTGGAGAATGCTATTTACTACAGATCTTGTGCATGAAAGATACAATTCTACAGTGTGACCCTCTGGATTTTAAAAAACAACCAAAACTGAAAATTGAATTTCTCTTTCCTCTCTCATTTAACAGATAAACTGAACCTAAACACATAGAAATTTATTTTGATTTTTTTAAAAAAAAAATTCCACTTCATGTCATACTCATTGGAAGAAGTACTAGGTGGTGGTTCTTCTCAGACTCTCCCGGGGCCTTATGTAACCTATGCCTATTATCACTTTTATAAAATTTGAAAAATGCTTACTCAAGATCATTCTAAGGTATTGTGCATTTGTGTAATCACAAATCCTAAGGCTGCATAATTTACAAGTATGTTCTTCCCCCCATCACTGCCTTACTTTCTGTGCCCCTAAAACACCTTTGATTGCTTCTCTGCTGGCAGCATGTTGAAAGAATTAAAGGCCATCCTCACGAATGGATCTGGGTCTCCTTCTGTTTTCTGTTGACTTCTTCAGTGACTCTTATTATTTTTCTACTCAGTCTATGAGGACGAGCCTCCACCCACCATTCCATCAGCACAAACTTACAATAATGATTTTTAAAATGGCACCAAAATTCCAGTGAAGGTCAGGAATACATTCCTGGGGAGAAGAGAGTGAAAAATCCCCAGTGTGTGAAAATGCTCATAACTTGGGAAAGAAAACAAGAAATTTATGATCTGTTGTCTGGGAAGATAAATAAGATTTGTATTTGGGATTTTATGAAGGCATGATGAGGAGAGTGGAGTGGGGTCTGGGAGAGAAGAACTGAGCATGAGAGGGACTTAGGAAGGGGCTGACAAATGTTCACAAAAATACTGAATGGTAGGGTTGTCCAGAATGTGATTGATACCAGTCTGTTCCTTCTACAATTTTCAAACATGTTTGCTATCTCATGGCTGTTCTATGGGAGGTGTGAGTGGGGGCAATCACGGGTAAACTTGCTTTCTCTGTGTATCAGTGTGAGAACATAAAAAGCTTATATACATAGAAGTGACTGAAACTCTCAGTGCCGGCCCAGCAAGAGGACTCAATATGTAGAGGTGCTGACTTCACAGCACCAGTGATTGAGTTCAATCTCTATTAAGTTTTCAGCTGCCCCACATACGGACACCATGGTGGGCATATCCTGCCCCAACACTGCCCCTCCAACAATAAAATAAAGTCTTTTGAAAACATACCAGAATCATATATAGCATACACAAAGCTTGGATAAAGGACCTATTAATAACTTCTTAAATAAAACTAAAGCACACATTTTTAAAAAGCTGACAAATTTGGCTTCATTCAAAATGAAGAAACTTTGAGCAAAGAATGCCACTGAGGCAACAGAAAGAGCCTGGGAAGATAGTGGGGGAGGGGAGTGTGTGTGGTGACTGGAATGCAGCTGAAGAGGAGCAGAACAGCCATCCTTCAGAGAACTTGATCACATCTATTAAAGCATTTCTACATAGCTAGTGGAAGGAATGTTATACATCTTAAAACACAGACCTGATAGATAGCTGTGGCAACAGATATGAAATTACCTTGAGCCAAGCACTGCGCACTATGTACATAAATTGAAGCACCACAATGCAGTCCATAAATCTGTGTAACTTATTCACTACAGATGAAAACATACTTTAAAAATACTGTGGAAACATACCTATGGACTGGAGATGTTCACTTTATAATCCAGTGTTTATAAAGAGCTTGCATATGTAATATCCAAAGAATTCTCACAATTCACAAAAATGTGAAAAGGATTTGAACAGACATTTCTCCAAAGAAGACATGGACATTACCTGTAAGCCCATGAGAATGTGTTCAGCAACACCAGGGAAATAGAACTAGAAGCCATAATGAATTGCTATTTCATACCCACTAGGGTGGTTACAAAGTAAATGCAAGGCAATAGCAATTGATGGCAGAGGTATGGAGAAGTTAGAACCGTAAGCCTTGGTTGGGAAAATGGAAGATGGTGCCACTGCCTCTAAGGGGGTCTAGCAGTCTCTGAATGTTAAGCAATTATTACAGATCTTAGACTTTGTTTCCCGGGTAGATAACCCAGAGGAATAAATAGCCAAAAAGATGCAGATAACCCCATCATTCAGAACGAAAATAGAAATAACCCTCGTGTTTCTCAACTGTTGTCGTTTACATCTCAACGGAATACTTTTCAGCTCTCCAAAGCAATGAGGATGACATCATAACAAAGATGAAGCTTTGACACATGACATTAAAAATCACACGCCAAGGAACACATTAAAGGCACATTGAGTACGATGCATGGGTGTGAACTGTTCAGAAGAGGTGCAACTACAGAGGTAAGACACAACATTTGCAAGAGGCTGGGAGGGGAGAAAATGGTAAGTGACTGATAATTAGTGAGGAGTTTCTTTAGAGAAGATAAAAATGTCCTGAAATTACATGATCCTGATGGGCGCAACTCTAGGAGAGCATTAAAGTGCACCATTCTGTGCACTTTTACACTTTTAAAGACAAACTTCATGCCACATGACTGAGGTCTCAATTAGGCTGCATTTTTTTTTTTTTTTAAAATAGATTCTAAAGGTCAATGAGGATTTAAATCAGTATAGATTATTCTCTTTCTTTTATCCCAAGGGGCAAAGAGACTAGAGATGTTCCCTATCTGTCTCTAAGATTTCATACAGTGAAATTTCTTCAGCTGGTACCCAGCTTGGCTAACTATGTGGAGAACTGGCCTTCAGAAGCATTGACTGAGATTGTGTGATCTGCTTTCTCCTGTCCAGAACCTAAACCTTACACAAGACACAGCTACCACTAAAAACATGTTACTATATGATCCAATGGCTTTTTAGCATTGTGAAATCTATGTTTTTAATTTTTGTTTTCTCTAATATAAAGATGATGTAACTGGGGCCAACTTCATTTTTAGATGATAGTGATAGAAACCAACTGGAGGTCAGATCTGTTGAATGATAGGCAAGGCGGCTTTGTCTCTTACTGCACATATCTAGTAAATGAGATCGACTGAGTTAGGGTTTCAATAACAGGTTGTGGAAAGTTAATATTAGCAGGGTCTCCTTTGCTGTCTTCACCATGTGGTGTCTACTTTGGCTAAATTAGCACAGATCTGAAGACTCACAGATCCACGACTCAATTTCATTTTTAGTGAGAGGAACTCATACATACACTGATATTCAGGTAGTTCTCCTCTCGGTTGGTTTAAATCAATTATAAACAAACAGATAAATAAATAAAGCTCAGAAACTCTTAACTACCTCCACAATAGAGTAATGACTTCAAGGACTACTCATAACCCAGCCTTGATGAGACTTTTCTACCTGACTTTAGGCAGGCCTCTAGGTCAGCTTCTTAAGATAGGAAATGAAATAACGACACCCATCATATTAGTAGCCATTCGCCACTTCACACTGGAACATTGCGTAGGGAGCATCACTCATTCATGCCAGCAAAATGGACCAACACTACAAATCCTGGCGTTTTGTGCCTTTCTTTTATTTACTAATAAAATATCCACCTGTCTGGTAACTAAACATTTATCAGTACTCTATTGAAAGAGAAGTATTTCCCACTGAAAAAGGAAATAACAAAAAGTCACTGGAAAGGGACCTCTGGTTGGAACAAACTACTCTTAGGAAGTTCCTCAAAAAGCTCTATAAGTCATGGGATTCATTTCAAAGGAGTTGGGCATTCTCAAAGAAGAACGATTTCTCACCAATGGATAGTTTCATAAAACAGTCGATGCCTAAAAGGACAATTTTTACAACCATTTAAATGTTTTACATGTGAAAGTCATCATACGCAGTAATTGTAATGTATATATGCATTACACAGGTAAACAAACAAAAAAAAAGTAAAATCTAACAAATGTCAACCATCTACACAGCAAAGAAGTCAGTAGGTCAGTCCTGAATAGCAAGCCCTTCATTATGGTTTGAAGGAGACCCTTTGTTCTCTGTCTACTAAGACAAATGCCGTTTTCACATGCAGTGATTTTTTTGTTTGACTGATAGTTTTCAGATAAAAATGAAAAAGTGTTTTGGTTTTGCTTTATTTCTTGTTGTTCTTGTTTTTAAACAAAGAAGAGGCATGAACTTTGGGAACGCTTCAGTAAGTTCCACAAAGACAAAATTCAAAATTGTATTTCAATTTATAGAATAACTACATAAAGAACAACAAACTCTTTGGGATGTTAAAGACAACTCAGATGGAGTTGTTGAACAGAGTGTTCTGTCAATATAGGGTGAGCATAGGAAAATCCAAAATTCAAAATACACCAAAATCCAAAATTTTATGAATGCCTACATGGTACTATAAACAGAAAATCCTACCCTTGACATCAGGGACCAGATCTCACTCAAAATATGCCATACCCATTGTGGAACGTTATTTTAGGATGTGTTACATTGGCTTATGCTGTGGAACATTTGTTTTAACGATGCAAAAATGTGTTGTATTCTTTTATGTTGCATTTGCTTAACCCTGTGAAGCTGTCTTATTTTGCCTGACTAAAACACCTGATTGGCCTAATAAAAAGCTGAACAGCCAACAGCTAGGCAGGAGAAAGGATGGGGGGACTGACAGGCAGAGAGAACTAAATAGGAGAAGTCTGGGAAGAAAAGATGAAGGAATGAGAAAAGAAGGGGCCAGCCACCCAGCTACCCAGCCAGACACAGAATAAGAAGAAAAAAAAGATATACAGAAACAGAAAAAGGTAAAAGCCCAGAGGCTAAAGGAGAGAATTTAAGAAAAGCTGACAAGAGATAAGCCAAGGCAAGACAAGCCATTGATAACGGAGAAGATGCTTCTGTGCACGTATTTGGAAGCTGGGTGGTTGGCCTCCAAAGAGTCAAAGAGTAAAAACAACCAGACACACCAGAAATATTGTCCAGAATTGTCTCATACTGTGGGAGTGTATGTGGGATGTAAGCAAATTTCATGCAAATTCTCGGGAATTATCCTCTAGGTATCTCAAAGCCTTTGCAAATAACCTTAAATCTGGCAAAAAAAAAAAAAAAAAAAAAAAAAAAAAAAAAAAAAAAAAAAGAATCTAGGTTCCAAAGAACATTTCAGACCAAAGGGTATTCAAATCATACCATGTTACTCTGATAACCTCAAAAAGGGTTTTTAAACTGTGTACTGAGAGCCGTAAGGATTCTTTTGATACACAGACCCCTACGGTACAACTATACAACCAACATAGTATCACATTAACACTGAGACAGAGACCTTGGGATTCCTGAAAGGTCGAGAATTTTTTTTCATTTTTTATTTTATTTTTTATTTTTATTATTTATTTATTTATTTATTTATTTATTTATTTGTTTGTTTGTTTGTTTGTTTGTTTGTTTATTGAGACAAGCTTTCTCTGTATACCCCTGCTGTCCTGGAACTTGCACTATAGACCAGGCTGGCCTTGAACTCAGAGATCAAACTGCCTCTGCCTCCCAAGTGCTGGGATCAAAGACATGCACCACCACCACTGAGCAGGTCAGGAAACCTTAAGAGCCACAGCCATCCCTAGCAAACAAAACCTTTTGGAAACTTCCACCCTTGTGAAGGCCTCAGTGGTTTGAGTCAGACTGTTTTACCTGTTACCTAATGTATCTGAAATGAGAGACTATAAATATGTGTGCAAACACATGGCTGCTATGAGACCTTAGATAATGTACCCAGCATGCCAAACACAGCATGTAGGACCCATACTTTAATTTCCCATTCTTCCCTCTCTTCTATTCCCAGCTTGAGACAAGAATCCATGACTGCTGCCTCTGGTGGACATAGCCAACTAAACCTCAAAGGTCCCTCAGACTTTGGATTCCTCATTTGTTAATCATGAGAATAATCTCCTATAACTCTTAGGACTTATTTTTAGACGGCACCTTTAGAAAAGGAGTGATCATGTAAGCAAACTCAGAGGCCCTTTCTTGTATGTTGAGTAACATGCAAGTTTATAAATCAGAACTGTTTTCCTCACTTCTGACATAAAATGTGTGGGCTTACTCCCACACCAGCCAATTCTCCATTTCTCCACACACCAAGTGGGTGTCCTTTAATTCAATACTGACACTAACTGTTAGGAATTAGTGGGAACCTCATAATTTAAACATTCTGTCCTACAAGACTGTATTCATTTCAGATGACCATCACAAGTCTAGACCAGCCATATTTCTGAATGACCAATGGGAATGATACACAGTTGAGGGTTCATACAATACTTTCCTTGCTCTCCATAAAGAGACACCACTCAGGATCAGCCAAATGCAAGAGATTTGGAGGGCCAGCAATAAAGACAGGAGCTATCATGATGTGTCTAGAATATCAGTAACTCCTGTATCTCCCAACCTAGAAGCTCCTCTCTAAATCCTGTCACAGGGTATTGTCTATTATGTAGGCACAACTGAGTGAATCACTGGCTGTTGGTGGTTAACTTATAATTCAGACCCTTTTCTCTCCAAGGAGGTCTGATTTGTGTCTGAAAATTTTAATCTTCTAATGAAGCTTTGGTTTTTCCAGGGACTGGATTCCAATCCGACATCACTTAGGAGCCTACTAATCAAGCTTTTATTGGAACAAAAGACACCCAGTCAGCCAGAAAATATTAGTTTTAGAAGCTCAGTCAGGAAAGACTTGGACAAGGACCAAGTAGACATTTTTTTATCATCACAGTCAGTGCAGCAATGATTGACAGATCTGAATATGTGAATTGAAAGCCATTTTGATGCTTCCCAGGATCTCTGCTGACTTCTACTCTTAAGTCTTCTGATCCAAGCAAATGAAATCCATCCAGTAAAGTGGCAAAAAGAAAATGCCCACCATTCCTTTCCTATACTACTGTAGATCTTATCCATTGTCCAGTCCATTAATGTTACTCTGAAAATCCCGTGAGTCCTCAGAACTTATATATTTTCTTTTCAGGCAATAATAATTATTTAGCTCATCTACAACAGAGATGCTCTCAGGACCCAAGAGACTCTAGCCACTGAAGGTTGTGTCTCTTCATGGTCTCTAAAACACTGTGTCCAGGAGAAATGTGCTGCTTTTCCCATTATGGGGCAAGACATTGCACTTGGTGTTAATGTGCCATCCATGAAATTGAAGCATTTCATAATGCACAAATGGGACATACTGGAAGTGCATTAGCTTTGGTGGGAGACAGCTTTGACTTCTGGGAAGAAGTGTATGAGTCTCATGGCTATAGCCTCACTGGTATCCTGCAGTCTCAAAACAAACCATCCTGCATGGATGCCACCCCTGTTACAGGGAGATGAACAAACTTGTTTTGGAATGACATACTGACACCTTCTCCAATACCAGACAGAAAATGATATTTTCCCTCCTAGAAAATAAGATCTAAAGCTTGGGTGTTTTCACCCCTGCTGGTTATCTTGACATTAGTAGTTTAGGATGGACAAAGTCTACCAAATACAACTACTTTTTGGTTAAATTACGTGTTACTTCAACACCAGTGTTAGGCCACTTTACAGAGGTCCCTTTGTGATAAAATTCTGCATCTTTTTAATCCTATGCCTTTTGATTGGTGCCCTTGTTTTCTATTCACTTCTGCTACTTTTGCGTTCATTTTCAACACAGACCCAAATAGGCACGGCAGCTAGTCCCTTTTATCTATTCTCACATGAAATAAGCACTATTTGTATATGTGTGCCACAATTTGATTAGCAGGTGAATATGTATAACTAGGCTTCTAATTTTATAGTAATCTCACTGGATTTTGAGGTACAAAACATACAATTTCCATTCAAATTGTAGCCTTTCTTCTGAAGTATTATCAGAGGCTCAAGGCTCATCGGTCTCTGTGCATATCTGACTGGACTGGTAAAGGAGAGATGGCAGAATGCACTGACCTGTGACTCTCAGCTTCCTCACATAATGTTTCAAGATTGTTTGCACATCCGAGTCAGCTCCCCATGGCAACAGGCTTTTCCCCCCATCTCACACTGAACTGAACTGTTTTTCCCATAGAAACTGGTTGCCTTACAGCCTTCTTTATCTACATTTTTGTCACCCTTCCCTTGGCCCCAAACATTTATTGGTCATTGACTCTTCCCTTTGTCTTCCACCTCACATTCAGGCTACTAGAAAATCCTTCCTAGTGCATTTACTTGTTATCTCCAAACTCTCTTATAACCCCTGAATCAAATGCGTGTCACATATCCGAGTGGTGATGGTAGCTTCTTGTGAGGTCTAGAGATTATTCTTTCTACAATTCTAAGAATGCATTTAAAATTCAGGTTAGCTGATGCCATTCCATCTTGTGTGCCCGGGGCATGGTAAAAATCAGGGCCTCATAAGCAGTTTACCTGTTCAGCTTCACCTCTGACCCCTCCTCTCTCATCCCCACTCTCTAGTGGCCCAAACAGAGCATGTGTATTCGAATCTAAAGCTGTTGCACCAGCTGTTCTTGTGTTGATATTCTAGCCCAGAATGTTCTTCCCCAGAGGTCTTCACAGCTTATTGTATTTCTTGTGAGGGTTTACTCAGGTCGCCTTTCCATGAGACCCATCCTGACCACCTGTCTCAAATACCAGCTTTCACCTTTTCAATCATTCTAGTCCATTGCTCCTCTATCTTTTGCCAAGACACTTACTATTCCTTTCTTACATATTACAAATATATTTCCCACACCTCTTGTTTACTATGTAATGATTCTATGGGTTCTGCTATTATCACTGGTTCTTGCCAATAAGTTGTGCTCAGAATTGAAAGGTGGCGTTTCCAGTTATAGAATTTAATTGCTCATATCCAGCACCCTACCGGGATGTTCCCACTCTCTATAAAGCTGTGATAGACAAAGCAAGAGGAAGCAGCAAAGTCCATCTGTCATAGGGCTTGGACTTGAGAACTATTTGGATGAACCAAGTAACCTAAGCACCCTGATGCTTAGAAGGTGGAGACACAAAGCCTGACATCACACAGCAGGGGATTGCAGACTTTTCCTGGTTACTACACACAACAGATATCTGCAAATGTGCTGGAAACCTGTTGGTCTGAATATAACACTATATACTTGCATGTTTTACATAAAGCCCCTCATACATAGCCAAGGACTAAAGACAGAGTGGAGGCTGTGGATAGGAAGGGACTATCAGCTTGGTTGTCAGTTATTTGGATGCTGATTAAGCTTACCCCAACATTTCCTGTTTCTATTGGTGAAGAAAAGTACCGCAGGTTAGTTTTGGTGGCTCATCTTAAGAAGCTGCCTACAGGGCTGCAGTGATGAGCCTTGAACAACCTTCACAAGAACCAGAGTCTCCTACAGGACCACCAACTTCCAGTTTTATGCCCAGTAGGTGTAGATGGGCCTCGAAAGCCCTGTCTGAAACCACCACACTTTTAAAAGCCCCTGCATTTTTTTTTTAATCAAGAGATATTTTTAAAATGCATGTTATGTTTTCAAAAGAATAACTGATAGGATTTTGTCCTAGCCTGTGAGGCTACATCTGGCCAATGGGGCCAGCCCTGAGTTCTGATGTCAATCTCCATTTAAAGATTCCCACATTCAATCCCTCCCTTTTTGTGTTTCCTTCTCTGGTGGGGATCCTACCAGAGGGCACACTCCTCATCCCTTGTCTTCTTCCCTCTCCCCCTCCTCCTTCCTCTCTCCATAATGATAAAGTCTCTTCATGTAGGCCAGTCTAAGTGTCTCTTGCCACACAATCTTTTTCCGTGCTGCATGGAGTAAGGGGCCGCCGTCTGCTGCCACACAGGGTATACACATTATCATAACAACAATATTAAACTAGTCATCACAGCAAAAGGAACATTTCCACATCATTGGGGATTTTGATTGGCATCATAGCACATCCCCATTTGCTCAGGAGACTTCTGTAATATTCCAGCTGTTCTGGCCCATGCCAACCACATCGCTCCTCCTTTAGTTTAGAGCTGCCCAGGATCGGATGATAAATTGTGTGGCCATTCTACTTATACTTGCTTACTGTTATTACGTTATCTCCATATGATGAATGCTTATATAAGGGTTTAAGGTTTAGGACTTTAAAGGTCTTAATACTAAACAGGTGTCCAGCCTCAGGAAAGAGGAAGCCTGTGGAAGTGGGTAAGGAAGACCCAGCAATGACTACCGACCTTCAGCCTTCTTTGCTTTCCATGGAAATCAAGGACATAGTACTGGGAGAGAGGGAAATGGGAGGCACAGAGAGGTTGAGGCTAGACTCTTCTAACTGGCCAGAAATCTGAATGAATTCAGAATTACTCTTGGTGTCCAAAGCAGCTCAGGAAAGGTTCTCAGGGTGAGAGTTTAAAATACTGACTGTAAGAGACTGGGAAGCACCAATTTCAGGCATCCCTCCAACTCTGCAGTGGGAAGAGAATCAGAACTAATCTTTCTGGTAATGGGCACCACTAGCAAGTTCTCCCTGCTGCCTCAGAGCCTTTTAAAGGCCAAAGCACGCATTTTATCCATCCCGAGGCCCATGTTGCTAGGTTGGGACATCTAATGGGTGTAGAGAGTCAAGTCCTTAAAATACTCCAGTTCCTACCTGGGGAAGTGCCACTGGGGACCCATATCTTTCTAAAGGAGGGGGGATTCGCTGGTGTCAGCTATGTAGTTTAGGGCAGGTAGGTCCAAAAGAGAGTATGAGTCCCTGTCCTTCCCTCTCCTGGTGACAATGGTAGGCTATTTCCAGGCTATTCATGACTTTTAACACACTAATACTGAAGGTGATAGACTTCTGATTTTTTTCACCCAGCTTGTCCTCACTGCCTGGTCCTTGATAACATTAAGTATTTTCACCTGCAAACATTTCCTTCTCTTCCTAATACTGAATACAGCTAGCTAAGCGTTAGTACAATAAAAATGTGGCCGACTGGCCATCCTCTTTCAATTCGAAGTTATTTGATAACTTGATTCCAGTTTTTCTCCAAAATCCTAGTTTTGAGAACATGGAAGCTTAGAGATTGACTAAAGAAACCCGAGGAGAGAGCCAACTGCTTGCATAGAGTGTAAAAGGCAGAAAGCATTTCTCACTCCCCCAAACAAGAGTGGGCAGAATTTACTCATATTTATGGAGCATTTTCTTTATGTAAATACTATACTTTGGGGGGGGGGGTAAATAAAATATCTTAAACTGACAGTGCTGGCCTCCTGGGTGGTCTAAATTCAACCTGAACTCTTTGTGAGTGCTGCCACTGATACCCAGCAAAACTGTCGTAGGCTGTTCAGGCTGCCTTAGGAAAACGTAGGGGCAAAGTTTCCACAACACAAATTCATATTCTTACAGTTTTGAAGCATAATTCCCAAGATCAAATCCTGCCACTCTGGTTTCTGGTGAGGGCTTTTCCCCAGGGCTTCAGAATCCTCCGAGCAGAAGGGGGCGGGGCGGGGAAGGGGGCGGGGCAAAGGGAAATAGAAACAGTGGGCAGGGCCTGTTTCCCTCTTTTTACAAGGCTTGTAGGCCTATCTGAATACTGCTCTGCCCTCATGCCCTTATTAGTTTTAATTGCTTTCTGAAAATATGTCAGATAGTCGCGCTGGAACTCTGCCAAATGAATTTTGAGGGGCCACAATTCACTCCCCATCCTGTGCATACTCAGGCCAGACTAAATTAGGAGCTGGTGCGGTACTGGCTGAAGGACCTGGTTATGAAACAGTTATTTGGGAGGAGCTGTTTAGGTCAGGTCTCTGGGTGTGTATCAGGAGTGGAGGGGGGCAGCCTCCGAGGAGGAGGGGTCAGCTCTGTCTCTCTATTTACCAGGAGGGGCTCTGCGCTTGGCCAAGCTCTTTACAGGGCAGAAGGGAAGGTTCTGGTGATAATGGATAGAGCAGCAAAAGCAGACTTTTGGGAATCCAACGCATGAGAGATCGATAAAAGGGCCGGTCTGGGACAGTTTTCAGACTTCCTCTTGCTTTTCTAAAGTGGTTTTTAATGCGTTTTCCTTTGGGTTCCTGGCGTGGGAAGCTAATGGAAGCTGGCTCTTGATTCATTTCCCCGACTTTCTCTGCTGCTCATTGTCACCTGCCCCTAACCCCCCACCCAGTTGGGTTCCCAGGCATCTGTTCCAGCCTTACATCTCATTTCCAGCTCGTTTTGTACACCATACTCCCCAGAAGCACTCTGCCTGATTGCATTAACTGTTCCTCATCTGCCTTACCTTGAATATCAGTCTGGTTAGGAGAGAGGTAAACATTGAGCTGAACTCCTCTTTAAACATAGAACCTCATCTTTGGGTACTTGGGAGTTTTTTGTTTGTTTGTTTGTTTAGTTTAGTTTTGCTTTGCTTTGCCCCTCCTAAGTTTCTAAGTTGGATGTCATTTCCCACAGAGATAGACATCCATAGGCACTTCCTTCCTCTCTTTCATCCTTCTGGGTTTTCATATGTAGGGTGGATTGTATTAATTTTAAGGATCTAAAATAATTTCAGTATACACATGTGCACAGGCATGTAAATATGCATGTACACCTTCATATGTATGAACAACGTATTTTCTTGGTGATTGGGTGGGTCAAGAGTCTTATCAAAGTAGCTTTCCCCTAATTAGCATGAGCTCTGATGAGCCTAATATTTCTGCATGCTACCATTAATGAAGATCTGCTGATAACGCTAAGAAAGACAAGAAGATGATTAATCCAGGGCTTCATGGGTTTACTTTGGCAGGCAGTGGTATATAATAGTTTGAGAACTGGAGAATAAAGACATCATTTGAGTGAGCCTTGATTTAGGCCACTGTCTCCAGAAAGTCTCCTAATAAATTATGAATGTGATATCTGAGAGTACATGATTAAACCATTAGCAAAATTGTTTTTATTGCCTCCGTTGACAAGGAAATAGATGTGTCATCTTGGGGAAGGTGATGTCAGGAAATGTCTAAGCAAGTAGAGCTTAAAGGAAGGCAGTGGCAAAGAGGACCAAGACGTTCTCAAAACTCACTTCTGCTGACATAGCAATGATGCTCTGGAAGGACTGAAGTTCTAAACCCCACTCCACCACCTTATAGTTAGGACGTCTCTATTCAATCACATCTCTCTATAGTTTCGTTTTAATACTATATTGTGGGGGTAATTATGTGCCAAGTCACAACACGTTGGGAGGATAATGTGAAGAATCTGAGTGGCGTGATTTGAACACAGCTTGAGTGTGGCCCCCGGGGGTTCATCAGTTGGGAGCTCAGTCTCCTGGATGGTGTATTAAGAGGTGATGGAATTGCTGGAGGATGAGGACAGTGGAAAGTGACTGGTCATAGGGGATGTCATCAGTAGAAGGAATTAAGATAGTTCTCAGGAAGCCTCAGTTTTCTTAAGAAGGTTGTTAGAGAAAAAGGAAAATGGACCCTTCAGCTTCCTGTGGTTTCTGATTTTATGCCTTTCTCTCTTCCATAAGTACTCTGACTATGATGCCATCCATTACGATGAGCCCAGCCAAAGGAGTCCTTGCCAGAGCCTGTGCTGCTTGGGTTTTCAACTTCCAAAACTGTAAATTAAGCTGGGCAGTGGTAGCATACACCTTTGATCTCAGCACCTGAGAGGCAGAGCCATGTGGATCTTTAAATTCAACACCACCCTGCTCTACAGAGCTAGTTGACTTGCTTCTTGGTGATAGATATGTGCCATACCTAGGCCTAATTTATCCAATATGGTAGTCTCTTATTACATATGTCTAAGCTGACTGATAACCTGGATTTTTTATTTTATTTAGTATTAATTTACGATAAATACAGAAATTAAAACAAGCATAACTAATATCCCTCAAAACATTCTTGGCTACAGCAGTATCATTATTCATTAAATTGAAGTGTGTGAATGCAGGAAAATTCAAACCATGATGATGATACGTTGGAGTGCCATTTGTAACAGCATCAATAACATGGATCAAAGAAATAGATGATGTTAAAAGACAAAATGGCACCCAAACTCAAGCCACATACCGGATCCAGTAATCAAGAAGCCAAGATGCATTCTATTCTTTTCTCTGATTGCCCAAGATGATTGTGGATTTATGTTAAGTGTGTGCTTTCTGCTGAATTTGGACACAGCTCACAGCAGATACAATTTCTATGTGATCTATTTGTTGCGTACTGAAATATGTAGAACAGCAAAATCCTGTCTCATGTTCCTACTTCTCATACCCATGTACCTTGAGGGTCTTTACAATTTTTAATATTCTCCAAGATTTCATCACTCAATATACATGCTTTTATGGAACTACATATTAATGTGAGGACCATCCACAATCCGGCCAAGCACTCTCTCACTGAACTATATTCTGGCTATAGTTTTTGAAATTTTGACGTGTATCTCAATCTGTAGACAAGTTGGCCTAAAACTCAAGATCCTCTTGCCTCAGCCGCCAGTGTGATGGAGCTTTGTGTGTATAGCTTTGTTGCTATAGAAATTATGTTCAAATGACTAAATTTGATGATGTTTTGCAATTTGAAAACCAGTAACTAGGATATATTCCACAACAGTTGTCACTTATAAGTCAGAACATACACATTTAATAGGTATATGATTTAGTTTGGTTAAGCACATACCTGTCAGGAATTTTTGTGAACTGTGACAACTCTTCCAAATAGATCAAAGAAGCCCTTTGTGCTAATACTCCTACTGAGAAGGTAGTTACACAGTGCTGTGGGATTATGTTCTTGTACATTGTAAATATTTGTCCCTCCTACTGGTTTAATATAACACTGATTGACAAGAAGGCAGACAGGAAGTATGGGCGGGGCTACCACACTATGAAAATTTTAGGAAGAAGAAAAACAGAGCAGAGATGCCAGGCAGATTCAGAGGACAGAAGACAAAATGCTGCTCTGAGAAAAGGTACTAAGCTACTTAGTTAGTCACGGGTTAGCTTAAGAGTAAGAGTTAGCAGGTCATATGCCTGAGCCAGAGGCCAAAGAGTTTCTAATTAATATAAGACTTTGTGTGATTATTTAGAATTTCTGGTCTGGATCCTGGGGCTAGTCCAGGCCAGAAACTTTATACTACAGTACAGTATAGTATAGATGCTTTTAATCTACTACTTAAAAGTCTGGAACTTTCTATTAAGAAGTACTTTTTATAAACTAATAAAACAAAATTAATCACATGCTGAGACTTAGTATGTCTTTGTAGTTTTTACTTTTCTAGTACTGTGTTATTCATATATTTAAAATTACATTAAAATTTTATTTCATAGTCAATGAATAAATCATGCATATTATCCAAATGACTTAAAAACATTCCAGTTATGCTATAAAACAGTGGGTCCTGAATGTAGAATCTGAGGCTAGTGTTCTTTCTGTAAATCTGTTATTCCATGAACAAATGAGAGAAATGATATAAAAGGTTATCTTGTCTTCTGCAATGATGTTCTTTTAAATGTTTTGATATTAAAACATCTGTTCTTAATGTGAGAAAACTTGTATTAGCCATAGAGGTTCTTTGGTATATATGGGATCTGCTAAGACAAAGCATGGCTTCTTTTAACCATTGTTCTCAGGCCATGACCAGTAGAGTCAGAGTATCACTGAGGAAGGTCTTCAATGATCAGCAGACATCAAGTGTCTTTTAGAAGCCCAGACGTGGAGAATAGACAGGCCAGACAGCATCAAAGACATTCTCTCCTGTTGTTTTTAAACTGTATGATCTATGGTGCTTCACTTAAAAGTCCTTCGGCCTCTACTGCATCATATGTGAGATGGAAACGCTGCTAGAATTAGAAGCCAATAATGGTCAATGGGAGAGTACGGGCCCTAGTTCCCCCATCACTGCTCCTAACTATACTACTATGCTAGCGCACTCTGTCTCTCTCTGTCTCTGTGTCTGTCTGTCTGTCTGTCTGTCTGTCTATCTGTCTGTCTATCTGTCTCTCTCTCTCTCTCACACACACACACACACACACAAATCATAAAAGAAAACCAATCAGGGACAAAGATATTGTTCAGTGAGTAGCTGGTAAAAGCTCTAGGCTCTTAGTTACTTTTTATTTTTTTAAATTCCTGTGATAAGACACAAAGACAAGAAAAGGCAAAAAAAAAGTGTTTATTGATTTAATAGTTTCAAGTGTTAGAATCGTTGACCCTAATGATGAAAAGTGTGATATCGTGCATGCAGGCATAGCATTGAAGCAGTAGCTGAGAACTTACATTTTGAGACATAACCAGAAGGCAAAGAGTGGGATACTGGGAATGATGTCAGTGTTTTGAAACCCCCAAATTGGCCCCCCAGTGACATACTTCATCTAACAAGAACATGTCTCTGAATCTTTCCCAAATGGTTTCACCAAGTGGGGCCCAATTATTCTGATAGATTAGACTATAGGAACTATTTTTGTCCGAACCACCATAGATAGCTCTCAAGTCTGAAGATCAAGTTCTATCCCAAATCCATACAAAAATCTCACATCTGTAATCCCAGTACTCCAGAGCTGAGAAGAGAGGCAGAGACAGGAGAATGGCCAGAGGCTCTTAAGCCAGTAGGCTGGAGAACACAGAAAGGCGGCAGAAACAAAGTAGAAGGCAAAAATCAACTTCCAAAGTTGTCCTCTGACCTCTGTGTATAAAGACAAACACATCATACACACATAAGAATTCTAAGATAAAGAAAACTAATCAATATGGACTTTCTGACATCAACTACTCTTGACTAGGAACTCAGTCCTTAGTGGAGTGTCCATTATATGCTTTGCACATGAATATTTTGGTAGGCAGGTTCCAAAGTCATCTGATAATCTATCAAACACAAATCTAGGCGGTTTTGTCTGCGGCGGAATTTTGTTTATGTGGTCCCTTCAGTTACTCATCAGACAGGAGGAGGTGGTCTAACGGACTGATTTGAAGGCATGAGCTGGTTCAGAGGAAATCTTTCTCTTGCTGTTGTATATGAGGGATAAGATGTACTCAGGCAAGCAAGGAAGGCAGCCATTTTTGTTTGTAAATTGCCTTGGATATCACTCAAAAAGAGCCTTAGGGTGCTCTAGGCTCTGAACTCAGTACCTATGGTGGTTTGAATGAGAATGGCCTCCAACAGGCTCATCTATTCAAATGTCTAGCCAGTAGTTGGTGGACAATTTAGGGAAGGATTAGGAGGTGTGGCCTTGTTGGAGTAGGTGCTACCTTGTTGGAGAAGGTTTGTCACTGAGGGTGGGGGAGATTTAAGGTTTTGAAAGCCCATGCCAGGTCCAGTTTCTGTCTCTGTCTCTGTTTCTCTCTCCCTTTCTCTGTTTGTCTGCTAGCTGTGGATAAGGATTTAAGGTTCTCAACTATTGTTCCCACACCATGCCTATCTGCTTCCAACCAGGATGATCATGAACTAACTCTCAAAAACTGTAAGCAAGCCCCCAATTAAATGTACACAAATAAAGAGTTGCCTTGGTCATGATGTCTTCACAGCAATAGGACAGTAAAGATAATACTTTAACCCTACAACTTAGATGAAATAGAATTTGCAACAACCTGATGTAATTGAGTTCAATCTTGAACCTCTAATTTGATTCTATACTTGATCTCCTAGAAGAGGAAGTAGCTACCTCATCCATTGATTTGATTTCTTTTTTTCTCTTATTATAGATTGACCCCAGGACCTTATACCTCCTAGACACTGCTCTACCTCTGACAGCTTTGGGATAACTCACACGGAACCTAACCATGCAAGACTTCCTTCTTATTAAACTTCAAGGCAGTTAGTTGACCTTGTTTTAAGTGTCTAAGTTTATGATACTTTGACTTAATAGGATATATCTGCTATGTATGTAATGAAGCTGAATATTTACATTTCAGAAGGTAATATTATTTGGAAAAAAAGTCCTCTTGATTTTTCACAGGATACCCAGGCTTCTATCTATAACATAAATAAGAAGTGACAGTTCTTATTTTCCAAGGGGAAAATGGAGAGAGGAACAGCATTTCTACTCTCTTGAAAAATCAACAAGGCCTACAGAAGTACACTGCTCTCTCTCTCTTTCAGTTTGGTATAAATGCCCTGTAGTACAACCCCACCTCCCCCCCTTGCCATGGGCTTAGCTAAGATTCCAGAAGTAACAGTGAATGAATCTTGGGCAACAGCAGTCCCCAGAGGTTTGCAACCATCAAGAGCTTTTGTCCTTGTTGAAAGCACAGATTTTCCTTTTTCATAACTCTTCCATGAGGTCCTAGGGATACAGGTAGTCAATCTTTGTCCTTTCTGATCTTGACTTGGAGTTGTAAGTTTATATACTCCTCAAGCTAAATCCCATGGGACTGGGATTGTTTTGACTAGTTACTTTGACATTCAACCAGAGTCTACCTTCTAATGTCTTTTAAGTGAAAACAAATTCTGTCTATAAGCTCCATGAAAGTCATATCTAATAAAAATGCAAAGGTCTGTGTATATGCTAAATTAACTATTGATAGATCTCTTTGTGTGGAAAGTCATGTGCATTTTCCGTGATGATAGAAATGATAAACTCTAACTTTGGTTAAGCTCTTACTTATGTCTCCAGGCCCCAGTAAGCATTTTATGTGTCCTAACTTGCTCAATTGTAAGAATCTCTCTCTGAGAAAGGTACTATAATTTCCAACCTCATGCCTTTTGTGCAGTGAATGAGTGACAAACTATTTAAATATCTGGCCCCAAACATGTAGCTAGTACATGGAGGGATTCACATCTCAGAAACTGATCTCCAGGTTGTGTATCTGCTGCTTGTACTCTGAGATGAGACAGTTTCTCGTAGTCATTCATTGCATGCAAAGTGCACTGTTGAGCAGAAGATGAGGGGCCCTTCCATCACAACAAATCACCCCTGCTTACAGAGGCAAATATACAAGTACAAGAAAAGTATTCCCCTTTTCTTGCCATGGCCACTGGCAATAAAGATGAGGAACGAGAGTCGGCTTTCAAATTTCTGCCTAAAGTCTAGACAATTTATTGAGGCCCCATAAAACAGACAGCACAGTTTAGGAGTTTGCAACAAAACAAAAGCTTCCAATTCAACTGTAAGGTAAACAGGGCTTGCAAAGTGATTCCCAGGGATGCTGTTCCTTTATAACTCATCCTTAGATCTCAAGCCCCATTCCCAAATATTAGGATTGAAATGAGACAAGAAAACTATAGTTCTGAGCTATGTGTTACTCTCAGTAACACCTTGAATTTACACTGTGTGTGCACACAGGTGCACATGGTTAAAATACACAAGAAGCATTTCTTTCCCCTAGTGAAATAGATCATACAGCTATTTAGTCCTTGTATCATGGTGTGCCACATGGGTTTGAAAACAACCCGCACCACTATCAGGCTGCTGACATACTTCATTTCAGAGGCTTGCACATCTTGAAGCTCTGCCAATCAAAATGTGTCTTGAACAATGTAGAATGTATATCCACTATAGAGAATTCTCAGTGGGTCCATGCTAAAGTAAATAGCTACTTTTCAGTGTCTATTTTGAAGATAAATACATGCTTCATTAGATTTAAACTAAAAGCCCAATACAAGGTTCTTCATTTCTTACCTATATATAGTTTAATAGCTAACAGCGTTTTCTGCCTTCAGCCTCACCAACTCAGATTATGATGGCTAATGGACTTGCTGTTAGATCTAATTTTTTAATGAGTTAGCAAAGAAGCAAATATATATATGTATAAATATGTATATATATGTACATATATTTACATGTTTATTTTCTGATTTTGACAAATGTATTTCTAAATAGTTGGTCTCCTTTGAAATCTTATAGATGTATTTTTATTTTGTCCTGAGAAAAAAGCCCATAGTAGATTGCTAAAGATACCTATGGTACCCACCCTAAAATCAGAATCCTTGCTCTAGGAGGGTCTTTCTAAAATTAGGAACACAACAGCACTTTCCAATAGAGTTTTCACATTGGTGGACATTATCTGTACATGTCCGGTCCCGTATAGTCTCTGCTAGACACCTATGGGTATGGAAGTATGGAACACTTGTCACGTGACTAGCAAGACAGAGGAAGTGAAATGTCTAATTCACTTAGCTGCAATTGTGACTTGGTGGTGGTGAGCACCATATTGAGAGGACATCTCTAGAAGCTGAGTGGTAGACATGTTTAACAAACGGCTAACAATAACTAAGAAAACACCAGATAGCTTGAATAATAAAAACCTATTGCTTAAAGTGCCAACGCAATGACTCACGTGGACAGAGCCATTTTGGGACAGATAATATTCAAAGAAGCGGTGACATTTGAGCTGAGACCTAAAGGTTAAGAAATATCCTCTTGTAGGGAGAAGTTAAGGAAGATGATTTTAGGCAGAGGGATGAGAGACACAAACATCCAAGAAAGCCATGTGCTTGATGTGTGAGACTGTGAAGTCACAGGTACCAAGAGAGCAGGAAGAAGGGGTTGTAGGGGGCCAAAGGAGAGCTGGGGCCAGACTGCTCAGTCAACTAACATAAATAATTTGACCTCTTTCTTATCCAGTTGTAATAGGATACAACTAGAGGGCTTTTAAATGGGGCAGATTGATTCTATCAAAATTTCCTATAACTTTTTACAATGGTGATTTGAACTGCAGGAGGCACAAGTTACAGAAAGTATTAGGGGAACTGTTAGACATCTGGGCTTTTTTTCCTCAAGGGAAGAGAATGACTGACACCCCTTCACCAAGAAGGCTGCAGTGATCTTTTTGCTATTCTGTGGAGGCACCCATCACCTGAATCCCTCCAAAGCCTGAGCATGTTTAGGTCCTAATCCTGAGACTTTGTCTCTCAGTGAATAGCACCCATCTTTATGAAAGATGTTCCATGTCCTTTGCATCCTCCATCAATAAAATCTCTCCTTATACATATACAAATCCTTCCTCCCTAGACCTTTACCCAAGCTCTGTTTAGCAGTCAAGAGAACTCATTCTTATTGTAAAGGTCAGAGGTGTTTTGCTACTTTGCAATTTTAAAGTAGCCATCTCTGAAGTTTGCTATGATCATTTTCACATGGAGACTCCCACCCCCAAAGTTTTATTGTGCTTAGATGTATAAGAAAAATAAACTATGAGGTCAGACTCTGGAAGGTTTGACCCAGCCACGGCTAAAGTGGTGCTGATTTGAGTTTCACTCTTCACCTCACAGGGATGGTTTCACTGCCATCTGTGATGCTTGCAGGGACCCAACAGTGAATAATGGATTGTAGGATGGAGGCCGGGATCCAGTCGGAATAATTATAGGAGTTCAGGTGTGAGCTGGATGGCAATTTTGTGTAACACTCATGGTTATAGTAATGGCTACAATCAACAGACAGTCTAGACAAAATGAACAACATCTTCTAAGGGGTTGTTGGAGATTTCCAGGAAGATAGGAATAAATATGAAACAAGCAATGCCAATGAACCAACATAATATTGGGATGGGCAAGATTAGGGTAGAAAAATGGAAAATTCAGTTTTAGATATCCAAATGGAGACTCTTGCTTAGAATTGTGAGCAAAGAATGAAGGATGAAAATGTGAGAGTTGAAGCCTAAATGACCTTATAAGAGACTGGGTGGAGGTCATCTGTGACCAGCCCAGGCAGGCAGAACCTTCAGCGGAGTGGTGGACATGACCACTGTCTATGTAGGCTGCTTGCCCTCTGCATATGAAGTTCATTCTCTACTCCATGCAACATAAACAAATTCCAAAGACTCAGCTTCTGGGGACCCAGCATACACCCTGATAGAGAATATGTTGCTTGCAAAACAACACAAATGGGTAGAGTCAGGAAGAGAATAAACCAAGCACTTTCAATTGATAGCAGGTTCACCCATCAACCCCAATAGATAGATCAGTGCATCTGTTCCACAGGCAACAACACTGAAAGGCCAAAACAGTCAAGTAGACCTAAGTTAAAATCCTAGCACTAATATTGGCTCTGCAACTCTTGAACAAGGTAAGACTTAAGCCTATAATGCATAAAGCCTGATACCTAATACAGAAGACATACTCAAAACAAATCAGCTCTTAACACAAAATCCATGTGCAGTGCTAGTAAGCATCTGCTGAACATTAGGTACATTGCCTAAGGTGTGTACACGGAGAAAGCCTGGAGTCAGGCACAGCATTGATTCCTGGCTTGAGAACAACCTGAGCTAGACTCCATTTCTTACTTCTCACCTATGTTTCTCCAAAGATCTTCCCAAATAGTTTACATTTGGATGACTTTCTAAAAACTAGATACAGGACTCCCCTGATTCCAGGGTCTGTCTTCCCCTCTCTGGTGAGCAAATACTGCTGTCTACATTTCCCTTCAAATCAGTACAGGCTCTTCGTTACTTTCCCCTTCCCTCTTCCAGCCTACCTTAGTCCCTCCAGGAAACTTTCCCAGCTCACTCAGCAGCCAGGGCTAAAGCTCTGTCATCTCCACAAGCTGCCATTAGACCTGCACATTAGCTAAAGTCCTGCTGAGTCAGCTTTCTCTGCACATCCTATGTAATAAACCTCCAGCCACTTTGCATGAAAGACACAGAGAAATGGTAGACAATTTATTTATCCCAGTTGATCGATAGGAAACCGGGAAGCCTTCCAGGAAAAACTGTCTCTAAACCTCTCCTCATTTCCTGGAGTGTGTGTGAGTATGTGCACAGGTGATTCATGGGCCCGTGGGGGACACTTCAGCTGAGCCATCACCAAGGCACAGGGCACTTTCCAGAAATCAGAGTACACAAGCTTAAATGACACACACCTCTCTCTCTCCCTCCATCCTTTTTTCCCCTCTCCCCTTCTTCTCTCCCTCTTCCCTCCCTCCTTCCCTCCCTCCCTCTTCCCTTCCTTCCTCCCTTCCTCCCTCCCTCTTTCCCTCCCTCTTTCTTCCTCTGTCATTTTCCTTACTTATACTTGGTTGATAATTAGCCCAGAACTCTCTGAAGTACAGTTCACAACACATAGGTGCTATTTTGTTTAAAGTCAGCATTTGCTAAGGTTAGAGGTCCTAACTTTCAGAACTGTCCTTACCAGGTGCATATTCAGAAACACATTAAAATGAGCAGTCTAAGTTTTCTCTAGGTCAGATGAGAAGGGGAAGAGAGATCGCTCGTTCTCTGTTTTTAACTCATGCCTCTCCTAAAAGTATGCTTGTTACAGAATGACTACATTGTAAAACTCTTGCCAACTTAGACTCCAAACTGAAAGATACTGGATCTATTTATTTTTCCTCATCTGGCTATACTTCATGTCATAGTGATAGATGCCCAGAGGTATTTTTATATAAATCTATTAGCTACTTGACCATAGTCACCACCACTTTCCTTTCACTGTCCCTTCCCGTTATTATAATTCATCTGCACAGATGCCTTCCTTCTACCTTTGTGCCCTATATACATGTATGTGTCTATGTATCTACATAAAGACTAAGATCCATAAGTGTGAGAAAACATGCAGTATTTGACTGGTGTCTGACTTATTTCACTTCATCTCTGGCTGTATCTATTTTCCTAAAAATGGCTAAATAAAATTCCATTGTAACTATGCAGCACTGTTTTCAAAATCCATTTTTTTTCCTGCTGATAAACACCCAGGCTGCTTTAATGATGTGGCTGTTGTAAATAGTGCCAGAATAAGCATGGTTGTAGAAGGATTACTGTGGTGTGCTGACCTGGAGTCTTTGGGGTGTATATATCCAGGAATGGTATTCACAGCTAGATTTTTTTTTTTTATCTCTTGGCTTTCCAATTGTCACTATTGGCCATCTTGTGCCATTGTAATAACAATAACAAAAATGATCTTGTAGGATATTTTGACCCTTTTTCTTCATTAGAGGCTGTGGCAGAATTTAATGAAGAGGGAGATGTTGCTTGCTTGGCTCTTCACAATGCCACCATCAGAGACATTTGTTTTAATTAGCTGTGTCAGATGTGTGTAGCATCTTTACAGATGTGTTGGAAAGATGATGAATGGACATAGCATGCCAGGATCTTAAAAAGTAATCGCTCCAAAAAGAAAGAAAGAAAGCTTCAAAAAACCCAACTGCGATCTTTTCTATATATTCAGATGCACAGGCATTCATAGGCACATAACTGTTGTCTTGCGTTTACTTGGTTTTCATATTTTGACATCCTAACTTTGGCCTTTAATTGCCACCATTTCTGGTCATTTCTCTCGGTAATTCTCTGGATCCATTAGCTCTATGTGTCCCTTTTCCATAATGCAAATGCATTTTTCAAATTGGCTGAGGCTTGTTTCCTCCAGTGGACGGAGAACAGCTTAAAGGCAATTCTGCTTCTTCTCTGCTTCTGTAATCACAGAATCTAGAGCTTCATCCATTTGAAGGCACAACACTGGTGAATTAATCCAAGGCCCTTCCAAACCTTTCAGGCCCATGTGATGTTTGTGTGGCTGATGATTTTCTGCTTCCAGAAAAAAGTGGGAATGTATTCACATTTTTTTAGAAAGAGAATTCTGTACATTATTTTAGGTGAGAAAGAATTTTGATCTACAGGTATTAACTCACCTTACTCAGTATACTTGAAGGCCAGGATTTAGATGACACAATACATAAACTCAATTTTGAAGTTGGAGGTCCCAAGTTAACTGATAAAGTGTTCCAATTATCTTTTAATGGCACCAAAAGATCTGCTTTATCTGCATCCAAGACTCAAAAGATCCAAAGTCAAACCAAATGAACAAGATACTCAGATGCATTTGTTGACTTCTGATGAAATAAGCAAACTAGGATGCTAAATATATGGTCCCCATTTACAGTCATATCCATGGATGTGGCACTCAGATTGTAACCAAGACCAACAGGGAATCATTGGCTGAAATATCATGCTAAGTCTCTACAAATGCTCATTTTTGGGTCAGCTCACAGAGTATTTTCTATTTTAATGGTTTATTTGGTTTTCTTTAAAACCAAAAAATTATCATAATCATTTTATGTCTGTGTACCCTGTGTATGACATGTGCCTTTGGAGATCAGAAGAAGGGTGCCTAATTGCCTGGAACTGGAGCTACAGAGAGTTGTTAGCCATCATGTGGGTACTGAGACTTGAACTCATGTCCTCTGTAAGGGCAGCAAGTACTCTTAAGCACCAAAGCATCTCTCGAATCTCTTCTTTTCACTTTCTAAACATTTATATTTATTTTATGTGCATGTATGTATATCATACATGTGACTAATTACCAATGGAGGTCAGAACAGGGCATCAAATTGTCCGGAAATAGAGTTACAGATGGTTTTGAGCCACCTCGAGGATACTGGCAACTGAATCTGGGTCATCTAGAAGAGCAACTAGTACTCTTAATAATTGAGCCACCTCTTGCCCCATTACCTTTTTAACAGTGAATTCCACTCACACTCTTCTGATGAGTTATCAATCTAGTTCAGTGGTTCCCATAGCTTTCCCATACTATCTAGAATATTTCAAAGTCACTGGCAACATGGTTTAAAGTTTCTTCTGATGCTCTTTGGTTCTTAAAGGTAGATAGATATAAGGGCTTAGGGGATTTTAGAATGTTTGACATTCTTTTTCATAAGTAACAGACTACAAGTCATACCCAAATATCCCTTTGATAAAAAAGTTTGACCACTGTTTCTTCTGCGGGTAGTATGAGTGCTTCTCTGATTGGCCAAAGTCAGCATACTCTCTCTAGTGGGATATGGGCCATGGTTTGGTATACTAGGAATGATTGGTGCTGGAATCTTTGGAGGACTGATAGACGACATACCTTTCCAATAAAATGACTCAAAATTCCCTCTTACATTAGCAGTGATTCCTTTTGTTTTTTCCTATATAGCCCATCATGCACTTTTATATATTATTAACCAATTTTACGGCTTTCTTTGCTTTTAAAAATATGATCACTTTCAAATTCTTTACTGGGACCTTTTCAAAGTTTGAGGGAACCTAGTAAATTGGAGAAGAATTCACAAGCCTTTTGACCTTCCCCATAAGAACAGAGATAGGCTTACTTAGCTTTTAACTGCTGTCTAAAGCCAGAGCTCTTCATGGCTCACACTGTAGCTAGTTTGACAGATTCCCAATGGGCTTCTATAAGACATTTCACCATTTTTCATATCTGGGGGGAACACAACAAGAAAGACTACTAAGCTTTACAATAGTGTGTCTCTATCTTCCAGCCCACAGAATAACACAAAACACTCATACCATATCTTTAAGACTGTTTCTATGTTTGTGGGTTATAAAATCATTCCCAATTCCTTTCTTTCCATCATTTTTTTTCCTTTTGGTCAAGACAGACTTCCTCTGCGTAGTCCTGGCTCTTCTGGAATTGCTCTGTAGATCAGCTTCACACTCTATATACTTTGCTCTGATGATATGTTGTAGCTTTTCCATACCTGACATACTCCTTTTATGAGATCTTATTTGTATCACTTTGACTACTGCATAATGATCCTGCTTTCAGAGCAATTCTAGATTCATGCGAAGCTGAGAAGGTGCCGAGATTTCCCTTTCAGACCCTGGCCCTAGATGCACCTGGCCTATTCCACTAGCTTTATCCCCCACTACAGTAAACATTTACCTCGAATCATTTCCCATCATCACAAAAGTCCACCGTTTTCCTTAGGGCTTGCTACTGTATTTGTGTTCTACCTAGCTTGTGTACAAATTTATATCAACCACCACAGTTTATCATGTAGGACCACCTCACTGTCCTAAAAATTCTCTGCTTAGCCCTTTTTATCCCAATACTATCTCCCTGGTCAGTCTTCCCTTCTGCAGCCTCGGACTGTTTACATGCCTACATAGATACATCCTTTCCCACCTAAGGTTCTAGCACTCTGAAACACACATTCCCACTACTATGGCTTAGAGCTGCTATAACTGATGGCTTTTTCCTTTATTTGGTAATGCTTTCCTTTTCCTTTCAGCCAACCCCTGCAAGTCTACCCAGTATGTTCTCCATTTCCATTCTCGCTGTGGTTTATTATTATACCCCCGTGTATATAAAGAATGGAGCTGGTGAGAAAACAGATTTACCAGGCATGGTCTAGCCAAACCCCATAGACTTCTGCCCTGTTCAACCTCATTTCAACATGAATTTCCCATTTTGCATCGATTTTAGCTTATGCTCAGATAAGATGAGGAAAAGACTGCCCTCCCAAGCAAAGCCTCACTAGAGAGCAAGAATTACAGAGGCAGAGGCCTTGGTAATTGACTGTCCATCACACTTGAAGTAGATTGCAGGTGTGCGTCCCTTAAATTAATCGTTCCAAGCTGTTGAATAGAGTTGTCGTAGGAAACCAACTTTTTCTTTCCAAGTTCTCCGGGCAATAGCTTATTCTCAAGATAGCATCCTAAGACTTTAATAGGACAGGACTCTCACTCTTTCTTCTGAAAATGATCAGAAATGACAGGCAGTAGTAGTATTGCCCTGGGTGACTCTATGCTTCTCAAATCCAAGAAGAGTAAAGAGTTCAGTAGGTAACCTGAGGGGAAGTTAAGGACTGGAAACCCCGTGTAATTATCTCTCCCATAATGAGGCTTCCTGAGAAAACTTGGCTGCCACAAGTCATATCATGGCTTTGGTGTGCTTTAATTGCCCGTTATTTTCAGCATGATGGCATTTTAAGCTTTTTGTTCCCTAACAGAAGAATGGATAAATACAGCAATTGACTCATGTGTTGATCCAGGACTATTTTTACCCTTCAGCACCTTCCATTGTCATTCCAGAAGAAGGTGCAACAGTTTCTGGGCAGCCCTCCCACAGAAGATCCAATATATCCACATGGATGCATTGCCTTGGCTCTCAGGAGCATGTGGACCTCTTTGCAGGATGTCTCAGCAGGAGTCGGTGCTGGGAGAAAACTGCAGCGTGCAGGACATTTTCAAAGTCAGACAGACCCTCTTACAGAGGCAGAAGGCATGCCAAGCTTTTTTCACATACCGAAAGCTTGGTGTTTTAGATCTCATTTATCCCAACAAAGCTGTCAGGGAAGGCCCCTGTTGGGAGGGCTGACCCAAATTGTGACTTCTTTCAGGCCAGGGAAGCTCCCTCAGGACAAACAGGAAGTGATCACTCAGCATAATGTATTCTCACTGGGAACAAATAAACAGTTCACTGTTCAGTTCAAAGCAATGAATCCCAGACTGAGAGTTGGTTTTGGCTTAAAGCGACCCCAAAGTCAAGTCAGACGGAATGGGTTTATTAATTCAGAGCCTGGAGATTTGATTTGGCTGAATATTCCAGTTGAAATGTTGAATTTCAGTTCGTGTCAGTCAGTGTTTTTTCCTTAGCCATTTTGAAGGACTGCTTGGTTTTTGATTAAAAAAAATGCCCATGTTGGCTTCAGATCCATTCTCGGGTACAAAAGTAATCCCCCAACATATGGTTTTTAGTGAAAGATGGGCTTTAAAGCATATACACACGGTAGAATAAATTTTTTCTTACTTTCATTGGGATCTAGAGAAATTCAGATTTATTCTTTTAATTTATTTGCCTCTCCTTGGGCTGTTCACACTCAAAGGTACTTAAGTCTAATTGCTTTGCAGCCAATTAAAGAAGGTTTTTACTTAAATAACAATACCTGCCAACACAAAGAAGCCGCTCATGCCTTTGGATTCCTTAAATAAGATGCTTGGGTGTTTGGTAGAGGGTAGACAGGATATCCTCAGAAAGGAGATGTGGTACTTTTGCTATTTTTCATTAGTGTTCATAGAATAAGCATATTCTTAGAATCAAGACAAATGGCTCTTTTTTTTTTTTTTTTTTCCAACCCATTATTCTTGCCAGGTGTATTAGAAGGTAGGGATAGTCTGATGCATTTGCTTCTGTAAGCACAACAGCAGCTAGCCAACAGTCAAATGCCTTTCCTTATTGCAAAGACTTCAAGCAATTCAAAATATAAAGATGTAATTTTAGAACGCACAGGGCTAGATTCCTCAGTTCTATTTCCTTTACATTGTAATGAGCATCATGTTGGTGTGGAAGAGGTTTAAATGGAGTTTCAGGAAATGGTAACTGAGGGGACTCTGATCATTGGCACCTTTAGAATCCAAAGCCCATTTCAGACCTCTCCAGTCTTGGGGACAAGAGTCCAGACTGGGTTAGGTGCTATAGATTGGGAATCCTGCAGTCTACTCAGAAGTGAAACTCGTGTCTGGTTGTGCTTGTCGCTATTTCAACTAATCATGTGCCTTCTGATTAAGTTTATGAACACTGGGAAATTAACAAATATAGAGGTAAAGAAAGAAATACACCTGTGTCTGTTTTCCCCTGGGTTCTTATACATATGTCCTTCTACTCAGGATATCAAAAAAGCATTAGTGAGGGTGGGTGTAGTGGTGCATGTTATTCAAGCACTGGTTGCAGGTAAAGGGTTCTGAGGCAGGAGGTTCATGACTTTGAATACAACCTGGGCTATATTGTGAGATTCTTATAAATAAATAAGTAAATAAATACCTAATGCATTCTGCTCATGACACTGAGCACTGAGGTTTTACGTATTTGTTTATGCACTTATTTATACACAGGGTCTTGCTGTACAGTCATGCCTGTCCCTCTAACATACAACCCTCCTGCCTCTGACAGCATCATCACCTCTGATTCTAAATTTATTTCTAAATTTCTTGGAACCACACAACCCTTAAGGACAGTGTCCAGGATCAACATAGTCATTGTCAAAAAAGCACACCTTATTCTCCCAGCCTTCCCTTAGAAGTAGTTTAGGCTTTAAAAAAAAAAAAAAATTCTGAAGGCGAAGCCAAAGAATGAACTTTCTAACTGAAGAATGAAGGCAGGATGATGGTGCGGATGGTGGATCTCTGTGTCCAAGTGCTCAATTGCTTTCTAGCAAAGGAGGGAATTTGAAACACAGGTTACATTGAGTGTGCAGCCACAGTAACTTGGACTTTTGCTTTGTTTTTGTGGCTTAGCGGGCAGAGAGAGCTGTATGTGAATGAGCAGGGTGATGCTGGTTAGTTTTGATTGTTTTTGTTTTTTGTTTGCTTGCTTGTCTTTTAATAAATCTAAGGAACAGAGACAAGAGTCAGGAGGTGCATCACCAGGCAGGTACTGGGTCTTGGGTGCCCCCTTGTGGTTAGCACACTAATATAGAGGGGGGAGGATCTGGAGCATGATAGGATCTGAAGGAGCACTCCAAGATCAGAAGGAGCACTCCAAGATCAGAAGGAGCACTCCAAGATCCAAAGGAGCATTCTGGGATCCAACAAGCATAGACTTAGTTTCTGGTCTTGCTTCTCACTGTGTATCATTCTGATCTTTCTATCCTTCAGCGGCATTGCCCACCTTTTAGTCCTCACACGTACCATGCCCCTTGTGTCTGTTCTTGCCTACATCTTCCCATATCTTTGTAAGATTCTCTCAGTCACTACCGAGACCCAGTTAACTAATTCATCCACCAATGTTTTCCCTTGACCTCACTTCTACATGGAGGGATTCCAATGTACTAGGCCACTGTTGTGTGTTCAATGCAGAAACATCACCAAGAGATAGACTTCTCTTGACTGAATTGGAGACCTTGGTCTTAGGGTTAGAACCCTGAAATGGAATGAAGGTCTCTAGAAATCCATCAACAAGAGTGACATTTCTTTGTAATGAGAGCCCTCAGAAGGCAAGAACAACTTTTTGGATATATACAACCCAACTGTTCTACACAAACATCACTCAACTTCATCCAGAACACTAATCATGTTTTCCCACAACCCTTTTCTCCTTCTACTCTATGTCTATTCTCTAGAAACTGAACTAGGTTCTTTTGTCTTCTTGCACAAGTGTAGTATAACAGATGAGTAATATTATTTATTCAGTTATGATGACTAATGCACTACTTAAAAAATTCATTATTAAAATGTCCCTAGGAATAACAAATACATTCCCCCTGGACATTCCTTTTGTTTTCTAGGTTTTTATTTGACTAAAGTTGAATCTGCAAAATATCTGAATCAAGGCCACAGTGGATACCCAAGTGCTCAGTTCTCTACCTATAGTTACCCTCTATCCTCTTTAACTATTTGGATATTAGTTTTAGATACCACAGTATTTTATTTCCAGACATTTGGACATGTACCTGTTAAAAACTGCATCATCCTATAAACCACATCATTGACCTCACATGAAGAGAAACATGGCAGCCGAGAGCCAAGCTTTCCAAAACAATGCCTTTCATGAGTCTTGCTGTTTGAGCCATCACACAATCAAATATGGCCTTTGGCTCGGTCTCTTTAGGCGAACCCACTGCCTTTCTCATCTTCTTTGTCTGGCCACTTTACCCTATCCTGCCCATCAACTCTGTCCCTTAGCTTTTCAGTCTGACTTGTTCAGTTCTGCAGATTTAGTTTAAACATTTTGAACTCCTTGAACTATTTTCCCCCCACTAAACAGGATGCCATGAGGACCACTCCATTACAGCTCAACAGTGTTTTCTGTTTCTGTGTGTATCTTTGGGTTCTTTGTTCCTTACTGTGTGAGGTTTATGTAGTCATTGCTCTGTGGATAGACTTTGGGCTGTTTCCATAATTTTACTATGAATAATGGTATCAATGTGTCAGTGTGTGTGTGTGTGTGTGTGTGTGTGTGTGTGTGTGTGTGTGTGTGTGTAGTCCTGGCTTGTGGCCTGGAACTTTCTAGGTAAAGCAGGCTGGCTTGGGACTCACAGAGATCTACCTACCTCTGCCTTCAGGGTGCTGGGATTAAAGGCTCATACCATCACTCCTGGTCTACAATAAGTAATTTTGTGTCAATGATATTTCATACTTGTTAAGATGTATTTTTCAGGGTAAATTTCTAGAATTTAGAATAATGGATTAACATGCAAATGGTTATGAATTTTAATTAAATGCTGACGACTGCCCTCCATGGGATTTCCCATCAGCAATGTAGGACAGTGGCAAAGTCTTTGGTCTTCTTATCTCCCCCACCCCTTCTGTGTTCATCTTTCTCCTTCTCCTCCTCTTTCCCTGCATTAGAAAAGAGAACATCTAAGTTAGAAGAAGAGTTATGTTGAGAAAGAATTCATTAGTTTCTATTTCCTGTTGAACCGTGTCTCAGTGTCTAATTTTATTAAATGCTTTTTTCCCTGTGGAGATAATATGATTTTTCTCCTTAGATAAATTGCTATGGCAAATTTACTGGTGATTTAATATTTTTATACCATCTTTGAAATTTTAAAATAGGTTTTTCCTTTGTCATAAAATGTCTTAAGGTCTACTGCACTTCATCAGTGACTTTTGCGTGTATCTCCCATGTGAGAGCAGGCTGCCTTTCATCTCCCTGGCATCTTAGTTGTATTTTAAACTTGTTCAGGAGGATGTTTTGGGAGTTTGTTGTTGTGTTTTATTTCTGTGGTTGTGAAACAATTTCAGTGTATTTGGAATGATGAAGCTGTGGAAGTTTTAGTAGAATTTACTTTATGCTTTGATAACTAAACGTGTTTTATGCAAATTGGTCTGTTTAGGCTTTCTTTCTCCTAAGGCCACATTTGCTGAATTGCCTTTACTTAGAAAACTGCGTATTTCAGCTCAATTTTCCAATTTATTGCACAGAGTAGGACAAAGGACCCTAAAAGACTTTTCAATTTCTTTGTTTTATGACATTTCCCTGCTGTCATTTTTTATTCTATGGATCTCTGACCTTCCCACACATTCACACACTATCCCCTTTCAATATCATTTGAAATATTTTTCATATTCTCTCTCTCTCTCATTCTACCACTCTGATTTTGATTACGTGGATGTCTGCTTTCCTGATTATTTCTTTCTTCTTTCATTTGGCTTAAGTTCCCCCCCTTTTGTGATTTCTTTGGGATCCTAATTCTTTACTAGTAATAGTATGTTGATTCCAACTTCCTAAGACCTAAAATTAATCAACTAAAAGAGAAAGTACACCTAGGGTTTTTTATAAGATATCTCAACTCCTACCCCTGTCCCCTGAGAGTCAAGGGTTACAGACATGTATCATCCTGCCGGCTTCTATTTCTTAATCTTTAACTTTCAAAACTTAATTTTAGGTATATTTTAGATTTGCAGCATTGATTTGGATTTAGCATCATGGACTGATCTTAAAATTGTTCGATTTCTTATACATTAGGCTTACTCTGCTTGGGTTTATTTGCAATTTGCATGAATGACATGTTTTGCCTCAATCCAATCTTACTATTTTACATATACTAGTGCATTTGTTGTGATTAGTGCGTTTTCTGCTTTTTCTCTTCATAACAAGAACCTGTCAAAAGTAATTAACAGTTAAATTAAACCGCTGTGGTCCACTGAATGCTTTTTGCTTAGCCCATTTTTCTTGGGAAAACTTTGGCTTGACAACTGAAAACAAAGAACTAATTTAAGACTCCCCTAAATGAATATTTCTTATTTTTTGTTTCTTTCTCAGGTTTTTTTCTTACTTTTTTTGTATTTGCTTTTTGCTTTGCCAGGCATGTGGGAGAGAGACCTGCCTTACCCCCACCATCTGTAGGTAGTCCTGCTACTCAGTCTTGGACTATAAAATATCTACCACCATCTAGCTAGGAATTGAGTTAATTGCAGACATTCCTGGTCATGGAGACTGGGGGCAAGAGAGGGCTCACACCAAGTGGAAATTAACCATTGCTTTGAGCTGAGCTATACACAAGGGGTAGTATGGACAATTAAATAATAGTTGCTATGGAAACTTCCAAAAGAAAGATCCAGGTTTGGTGTCACTTAAAGAGTGACTTCTTTATCACAGAACTTTCAACTTCAGCATTAAAGTCCCTCATACCTGTTTTGTAGTTATAATTGAGAATCCAAAGCTTTTCTTGTAAAAGTAGACTAAGCAGAAAGAGAATCAAGGAGCCAGACACATTTGATGTCATTCTCAAAAGCTGTGAACAGATTTTTTTGAAATGAATATTCACAGGTGTCATGCTGGGCAGTTTTTACAGTGTCTCCTTTAGCCTGACAAGAGTTAGTGATAAGGAAGACAAATAGTTCCTGAGGCTATCACCACACATGAGCAGAATACACATCTCAGTAAGAGTCTGTGCTTACATGTGCGTGCGTGTATACACACATATGTCTTCGAACGTGCAGAGGAGTGACTTTAAGCCACTGCTGTGCATCCATCATCAATAGCCACCTCTCAAACCACCTTAATCTTTTTAAAAAGGAAATAAATCACACTTCTTCCTGCTACCATCCTCACTGTCAATGCCTGACAACCATCATTCTACTTCTTGTGCCTGTGAATTTAATTATACTAAGTGCCTCATATCAGTGGAGCCACTCAACATCTGTCTGTGTGTGTAGGCTTATTTCACTCAGGGCGTCTGTACATATTGCAGCATGTGTCAGAATTCCTGTACTTTATAAGATCACACAAAATCTCATTGTGCACGCACACATTTCTTCATGTTCATTCTGCTGGACAGGGACATTTTGGATTGCTGCCATTTGGGACTATTGTGGATAATGTAACCGTGGAAATAATGTACAAATAGCTTTTTGTTTTCATTTCTTTTGAGTGAATAAAAAGAAGTAGGATTGGTGGGTCATACTATGTACAACATACATTATACTATGTATTACATAGTCTGTAAAAACCTATGGTGATTTTCACTTTCAAGGAATTTGCTTTATTTTTCCACGTTGGCTGCACCTTCTTGTGTTTCCACCAGCAATGCACAAGAGCTCCCATCTCTCTAGGGACACGCCACACTTACTTTCTATTTTTGTCTTCCTGTTTATATTCCAGCACTAAGATGTAATGGCAAAGCTCACCACCAACTACCTGACCAGACACTGTGCCCTGTGTGCTCTATTGTGTAAAACGCTCTCACCAGTAGCGCCACGCTCACTCTGCATATACGACTGTGTGACTTGCCCATTTCTATTTTTGCTTATTTCATCTCCCCAGTTACATGGAATGGCTTATCATCAGAGAATGTAAAGAAGGAGAGAGAAAACAACTTCTCAGATACAACACTAGTCGTGCTACTTATAATCCCAGCACTTGGAAGACTGAGGCAGGAGAAATGCCAGGAGTTTGTGGTTAGCCTGGGCTACCTACTGATTTCTACCTCAGGTTGAGACTAAGAGTAAGACCCTGTCTTGAAATAGCAACAAGAACAGAAAGAATAGGACAAAGGTCAAACAGAAAATAACAGGATGATGAAAAATTTAACCAAATATGCAATTATTTACATAAGTATATGAAAGTTAGTGCTGGAGAGATGGGTCAGTATCTAACAACTCAAGACCTTAGGCTTTCACAAGAAGCAGTTTACACATTGAGCTGTCTCCATGGCCTAGTCGTTTTGCTTTTCCTTTTAAAGTAAAAACCATGAGGCCAGAATAACATAGGTTCAAAAGCAGCTACGGTCAAATTGAAAAAGAAAGACAGTGGCTATCAGGTCTCACTGTGCAGCCATGGCCAAAGGAAACATGGAAGGGAGGGTAACAATCAGCACAGAAAGCCTAGACTCCTGACCATGTGATAGGACAGCTCATTGTTTTCCTGAGACAGGGTCTCACTCCATAGCCCAGGTTAGCCTTGAACTTGCAATCTTCCTGCCTCAATCTTCCAAGCACTGAGATTGAAGCCATTCATCACCATACACGATATTTTTCTAAAGATCCAAATGAAACCCATTGGAAGAACGATGGCTGTCTTACATGCAATGCCACCATGACAAGAGGAATCCATAACCAAAATTAAATAGGTGACTGTCACCCTACGTCTCATCCTTCAAGCAAAATACTAACGCAACAGGTAACAGACTTAAATATAAAACACAGAGCTATGGTAGCTTTAGGATAAAAGCTTGTCATTTGGGACTGAGGAAAGAATTCCTATTCTCTACAGCAAACAAAAAATTCATGAATAAAACAGAATAATGATTATTAAATGTGTTAAATGACACGTAATTTTGCTAAACAAAATACCCCAATGACAGAAAAGCAAGTTATAGACAGTGAATGTATGGGCCACTTGTCTGTCAAAGACTATTACTTAGACTACATAAAGAACTTTAAGCCTCAGTGGTAATAATAAATCATTTGTTTAGAAAACCACATGACACTTTACCTAAAAGGAAGGGAGATGGTGAGTAAAATGATGATCAGCAGTATTAGCCACCAGAAAAACACCCAAGTTCAATCATGGAAAGCTATCTGAGACTCAGATCCAAAGTAGTCATGAAACATAATGCCAGCAAAGATGGATAAGAAACCCAGGTCTGCTGATGATATTAAATGGTAGGTAGCTACTCTAGAAAATCACTTAGCAGTTTCTCACAGAACTAACCATTAACCAATGTGTCACCTAGCCGATGCATTTCTGGCCTGCTCTCCTAGATAAACAAAATTGTACGTCCTCACAGAAATCTGTGTCTGAATGTGCATAGGAAGATTAGACCAGGGTGGAGAAAACAATTCTTCAGTGGGTGGATTGTTGAACCAGCTATGGAATACTACTCAGAAATAAAAGGAATGTATTTTTTTTGACACATGCAACAATTTTGAAGTTTCCTCTGGAATTATTTTTAAGAAGTAGTGCTGAGTAAAAAAAAAAAAATATTCAAAAAGTTATGATCTGTATTATTTCACTTATATTCAACATTTTGAAAGAAAAATATCTTAGAAACGGAGAAGAGCTTTGTAAGTTGTCCAGGATTAGGGAAGAAGGTTGGAAATGCTGTGGCTGTAAAGGGGAACAGAAAGGATTCTTATGAGTATAAAACCTTCCAGGAGGTGACTGTAATGTAGAAACACAAACACACACAAAACACTATCCAGAACCAAGACACCTCATAAGCACAGGTTTACCTAGGGAAGTCTCAATGTTGGACAGCATCAGTAACCTGCTCTTGGGTATGCTGTGTTTTCCAAAATGTTAAAATCTAGGGGAAATCAGGTCAAGGACACATTACATACATCTTTACAGTTTCTTGTCATTGAATGTGATTTATATTTGGCTCACTATAAAGTTTTAATTGATTAATTATTTAAGCACAAATGACCTTCATAGATTCAACAAAATATTTTGTATGCAGGCTTATTAGGACAGAACTGCTGAATGCCAACAACTGAGTTATTATTCAGTTCTAGAAAGAAAGAGTAGATTCAGTGGTATCTGGAAAATAGAGGGAGTGCTTGGTAGCATAAATTGGGGACTTCATCCCGGGAGACACAAGCTTCTGTATCAGCAGGGATGAAAAACATGGAGAAGCTATGTCTTGGTGTCTTTTGAAGAGAACGTATCATGACCTCTAAATATCCAGTGAACTGTGTTACAAGTGTGACCCCTGAAACCAACTTCCTGTGCCTCAACATCTGTTATCAGCAGGATGAAACTTTTCTATGCTTCAGCTTCTTTCTCCAAGGTAAATGACACTTAGAAAAGAGCCTGACATTCATTCAGCAATCACTAACTGCATTAGCTCATAGCAGAACATTTGTCAAGTGTGACAATATAAGCATTGTTATTTTTTTCTTATGCTCTGTTGCCTTTTGGTGTTCAATTTTCAGATTTCATCCCACTGTGTCTGCAAGAAACTGCATATCCCTGATGTATCAAGCCCACTACAGACACATAGGCCCCCAAAGCTAAGCATTATGTGGCAGCTGCCTGCCCACCTGACACACGAATGAAGGCAAGTTCAGCACCTTTCGCTAGAATCTGTCCCCCTTTTCTGGCTGTGGCTCTCAACATCTTGTTTTCTAAATTCATCAAAAGGTAGCAAACATTGCTGAGTTTCTTCCCTCTGACAGCACCAAGAACTTTACTGCCTGCGAGAGGGCAGGTGCCCCTTAGTCAATACAACAACCATTCTCCACAGAGTAGCTGCAGTCATCGTTTCCTGGCCCAACACATTAATGCTTGGTTTGCATTCTTGGTTTATGAAGATTGACAGACAATTGGTGTAGACTGATGTTGTGAGCTCTAGATTCTCTACAGGCTGGTTTGTTCTGCTTGTCAGAGCTGTGTGAAAGCAGCCCTGTAGTCTGAAAATGACAGCTGAGAGAACATACCTCTAAAGAGGCCTGAACACTCTTGGCGAAAAGTATACAATACACCCAAAAAAGAAATAAGCATTCTTAAATTTATGAGAATGAGACATACAAGATTAATTTTCTAATGAACCAAGGATAATACAATCTCTCCCAGGGGAGGAAAATCACATTTTGGTTGGGCTAGCCAACTTTGTCTTTAATAAGGACAAGTATTGATTGCATTGACTGACTGAAGCCACTGCTATAGGCACAGCATACATAATATGTGAAACCAGAAGCAAAAGCTACGTGATAGGACCATTAGAACTGGCTTCATCCTGTGGCTTCTGTGGGTGCCACTAAAGTCCATGCTGTCACAGGCAGCAGTGATGCTCATTGTTGGTATCTTTAGAAGTGTAGACACCTAGCTTATCCTTTTCACTTTCCCCAGTGGCCTCTCTAGCTTAGTAGGCTGCCATTTATATACTAAACTGCTTTATCCCCCTTTTTTGTTAATGTGGACGAATGTCATCTATGGAGGTAAACTATGAAGAACACCTATGCACATATGGCAATGACTACGTTTCTTAAACCAATTCGTTTTGAGAAGTTAAATATTTCCCAATGTAGCGGTTTGAATATGAATGCCCCCACCAGCTTTTATATTTCAATACATGGTTCCTGAGTTGGTGGGGCTATTTGAGAAGGTTTGGGAGGTGGGTCTCTGACAGAGGAAGTAACATTGTCTGTATGTGGAGACGTAGATACTTCTTGTACATTGTTTAAAGTCATTTCTGTTCACTTTTATCCATGTGACTTATCAAAATTCTTTTGTTTGCTTAGAAGCAAATTCTATGCAGTTTTCCAAATTCTGTGGTTATCATTTTTAAAACAGAGTACAGAAACTATTGAGCAGATATTTTTAAAGTATCAAGAAAGATTGTTTTGTATGGCACATCTATCAAAAGAATATTATGTAATGACTAGGATAATGTATATAATATATTTAATGATAAGATCACTTTGGCACATTTTGAATTAAACTGTTGGTTTAAAAATATGTTATCTATGCTATGTATGCTACCAGCCCATTTTTATTTGCCTTAGAATATATTGCAAGGATATATCAAATATCATGTAGTTATTTTGGGGTGATGAAAAGGTTTACTATTTATAAATTAAAGAAAAATAGGTTTAACTCAGTGTGGTTTGATTTAGGTAGTTTTAAATAATGTATAAAATAAAACCATCTAAGGACTGAATTGAATCTATGTCCTGTAGTAGGTTTCTGGGCTGGACTTTCGGGCCTTGCCTCTAGGTTTAGGCCCTCAGACCCACAGTCCCATAGTTCCACAGTCCTGCAGTCCCACAGTCCCACAGAGACACACAGATGCTTTCATTAATTTGAGGCTGATCGGCCTAAGGCTCAGGCATATTACTTGCTAGCTCTTTACCATTAATCTAACCCATGTCTCTTATCCTGTTCAGCCATGTGGCTGGGTACCTTTTCTTAAAGCAGCATAGTTGTCCTCTGCTTCTTCCGGCTTCTCTCTGGCATTCTGCTCTGTGCTTCCTGTTCTCAAGAGTTTTCTTAGTCTGGTAGCCCCACCCATACTTCCTGCCTGCCTTTGGCCAATCAGTGCTTTTTATTAAACCAGTGGGTGGGACAATTATTTATAATGAAATAACACAATCTCCCACAATGTCCACTTAACTCTATTATCATAACATCTTTAATATTTATAGCTATGATAATTATATATTCATACATTATCCTAGTCTTTGGAGCACTTAAGTAAATTGATGGATGATGCTTTTATTCTAAAAACAGATTTATGCATAAAAATAAACTATAACCATTTGCAAAGAAAATCAGTTATAGTGAAATACAGAATTGGATGACAGATTAAAATATTCAAGCCTTTGTCAACACACTATATGTGTAGCATGTCTAATAATTGTCATAATTTCAAAGTAAAAATGGGTGTAAATGATATTTTAAGATATCTGTAGCAACTATAAGGAGATATGAACATCTCTGTGGATTATGGTAGTGGTAAAGTCACAGATGTTGCCAACACTTTTGAAACATTGTCTACATATGTAATCAAAATTTCTTAGTATTATTTCCTATTGCTATTGTTGCAGAAGACCTGAGTTCCATCCTCGGCACCTACACCAGGAAGCTCCAAACCACATGTGACTTCTGCTTTGGTTGATATGACACTATCTTCTGAACTTCATGGGCACTTATACTCACATACTAGTTCACACATCCACACACAAACATATATATATGTGTATATATATATGTGTATATATATATATACACATCTCAAAATAGTAAAAAAAAAATTGAATCTTAAAATTTCTTTTCCACATAAAATTTTTTGGAGATGTCCTATAAACAGAACCTCCCCCAAATCTGATATTCACTATCATTGCTCAGTTTCCTATTTATAAATATAAATCGACCTCTGTTAAACAGAGACATGCAAAGGCTGCTTCTCAAAAGCATTTCAACAGAATGTATTACATATAACACATATACATATATAAAACTTTTAACATATTTATACACAAATATACATAAAACACATATACATATAACACATCATTGTAAACTCAGCTTAGTGTTACAAGCCCAGATTTTGAGGTGTGTGGCTTGATGCGGACTTATGACATGGGAACATTTCCCCCACTCTTTGTCAGATATAAAATAAATATTTTTAACCAATTCCAACTTTATGATTTGGGAAATGGAAGTTTCAGCCTATAGTTCTGAAGTCCTCTTCTTCTAAGCTGTAAATAAGTCCCTACTTTGTCCCACTGCATTTTCAGAAGTATGGACATTAATTTCTTAACCTTAAGCCAATTAGAAGAGTTTGCTAAATAGAATACCTTCTATTCTAATGGAACCAGCATCCTGAAGTATGACCATAGTTGCCAGATGACAGAAGGCAATTTCAGGACCTGCTTTACTTAATTAGGATGCAAGAGCATGGACCAGCAGGTCACACTGCCTCCAAATTACATTTCCTCAACACTTTGGAGAAAGATTTTCTGTCTTTGCAACCTTGAGATGTATTTAGAAAAACCTCACTGTCTCAATGCCTCTAAATCTCACTGGTAAGTGGAAATATTATTGATATAGTCTTTAGATTTTCCCAAAGGCTCCAGAGTTTATTTACTAACTTTCTGGGGACTAAATGAAATGTTAAAGGGGAATAAAGTTTTTAACCTATTGATTAACACACCATTTTTCAAGAAATAGGTGAAGGTCTTGTTATAATTTATTTTGTGTAAGAACTCTGAAACAGAAGCCTTTGGCATTAGGCCCAGATTGGGAGAAATTTTGAAAGAAGAGCACATTTGCATCAGCCTGAAGAAAAGAAGCTTCCTGGCATCAGGTTGCAGCATGAAAGTGAAAGCTGTGCAAAATGGTAGCATGGGGAATTGGACAGCCCCTCAAGATCCTGTGCACATCTTGGGGTAGCTCAAGGGGAGTTGTTGAATTGAGAGATGTGTCTATAAGAGTGAGAAAAACACATAACTTCAAGAAAACATAAACTTGTGGCTTCCAAATGATTTAGCATTTGAGACAGCCGTCTGCAAAATGACCAGAACGTTTATTAAGCACTTATGATGACATGAGGCTACGGCTGAGATAAAGGAGAAACAAAACATAACGATTACACCCCAATAGCACGCTAACAACATACAGTAATAAAAAAAATTCTATACAGTAGCACTCAAATACATAAAAGTGTCTTTATTGAGTATGTGTCAGATTTGATAAGGTCTTTTATTGTTTCCTTGGGCTACTAACTGATCGTCCAGTGTTGGCCGAGTTTCCTATGATTATTTCCAACTTTAGACATAGGAGGGTTTTAACTTTTGGCTGACTTGGTATTTAAGGCTACTTTACTATAATCAAATAGACATTACTCTTAAAGCCTATGAGTGAGTGTGGTAGAGACAGACATCACACATGGACAATTTTGAATATATCACACAAATGCAATACCTTGGATTTATTTTTATTGAATAGAATCTAAGCTGTGCCTCAAATTCAGTAGTTTTACATGAGCAATTTATTTTAATTTTGGACTAAACAAGCTAATAAAAAGAGTGTGTGTGTGTGTGTGTGTGTGTGTGTGTGTGTGTGTGTGTGTGTGTGTGTAAAAGCTTCTACACAGTACATGCACAGAAGAGTCCATAGTAAATCTATCGCCCATCCACTTAGCATAGCTCTTCAAAAAGGGAGGACGTTTTGTTATTTCATCCCCCACACAGCATAGCTGACAGTGTGGTTAGCTTCATTTCTTCTCTAACGCCCTTCAGAACACGGATATGATGCTATAGAAATACACAAAAGCCTCTCATCAGAAAACATCATACCAAATCCAATGAGTAATGTACAATAGCCCACGGTCTGGAAGATGAAAACCAGTTTGCCTTTCAACCTGTCCATTCTCAGTTCTATAAAGCCGGGATGTCACAGGAGAATGACAGTCAAGAAACAAACAGGAAAGCAACATCATTCCTATGGAAAATGGCATTCGATGCATGCAGGTAAGTGGCACAGTCTATTTGTTCTTGCTGCTAAAGCTTTTATCTTCCTTCTTGGAGAAGTCAAAACCGAGTGCTTACTGATTACAAAAGAACAGAGGTTTAAGAATTGATTTTAATGATCCTACTGAATTTTTGAGTCTTAGGCAGCTTAGTGAGATAAAAGATCAAGAGACAGAGTGTAAAGTGTTTTCAAACAGATTTGCACTGTTTGAGGCAAGGGCATGTTTTGTACTTTGGGGAGTTGGAAGAACTGTGGAGAAGAGCGTGCTAGGCATTTGAGAACACTTACTGCTAACAATTGCACCTGGAGAGTGATGCGGTGTGAAGAGATCTGGGATGCTTCTTGCATTCAAGTTCAAACTTTTATTTTACTGATTGGAAAACTGGGGTCCAGGGAGAAGAAGCATTGAACTTGAACTCATTTCTACAGGCCGTATGTCTGCTGATTTCCCATCACTACTTGTTTATTGAATAATCCAAGACCATTTTCCATCTTTCCCTCTTCCCTATTGCCTTTCTCCTTTACAATAAATTCCCATGATTCCTTCTGTTGCTATTATTTGTGGACTTTAACAATTATTTCAGGTGCATCCAGTAGAAGCATAGTGTTAGGGATGTGGCATTCTTATGGGGCTCTGGACTCACGGACTCACATAGTGAGGAGAAATAGACACAGCAGAGCATGGAACATGTCCAAAGACAGCATATTGACACCAAGTCCTGAAAGGTGAGTGGAAGATGGCCCATCACATACAATTCCAGGAAGGGAAGCAACATCTCCTAATGTGCTTGTGGTAATTTTAATGAGAATGGTCTGCATAGGCACATATATTTGCAGTTCTGGTTTCCAGTTGGTGGACTTTTTAGGAAGGATTAAGAGGCATGACCTCCTAGAATCAGTCAGTTCCCTGATCCTGTTTGCCTGCCCAGCAGCTACTTCACCTACTACATTGATGGGGGACCCAGGAAGTGTGCACGCAGTGTCTGAACTGAGACTTCAGATAGAAATCCCCAGAGTCAGTTCATTGCCTTGCCCAACTGTCAGCTACCCCACCCACTGATAGGCTCCAGGACACTTGTAACCCAACCCAGAACCCTAGATATAAAGTTCACAGAGCCAGTTCCCTGGCCCACCTGCCTGCCTGCTAGTCACCCCACTCACCACACTGACTGAGGACTCCATGGAGTCTAAACCCTTATTATTAACTGGAAATTCGGGTAGCAACTTCCAGAGCCAGTCCACTTACCCACCTGAATATCAGTTAATCCATCCCCTAACATCCATCAGACCTAAAAAGCTTCTTAGAGATCTCCAGATCTGCCTAGCTTCCTATCCACCAACCTACCTGCTGTGTTGATCTGGGACTATATGAAGCCCCACTTAGAACACCAGCATGGCCTCAAGGCTAAAAACAAAGTATCTTTCAATTTGTCGACAATCTAATAGTTTCACATAACAGCAATCAAAGGTCTAAACTCCTACCCAAGAAAGCCAAGAACAAATATTCACAGCAAGTAATGCCGCAGACAACGGAATATCAGTTGGGGAGAGAATGCCAAGAAACCATCTCCAAAACACAAACACCATGAACAAGCAAGACAACATGTCTCTGCCAGAAATAAGGCACTTCCGTGGTAATATTCCCTGAGAAAAGCAGAATAGCTGGAATACAAGACAAGGACTTTAAAATAGCAATTATAAATATGTTCAAGGAACTCAAAGAGGCTAGGAATAGACATGCCTGAACGAAGACTGCAAAACACAAAGGAATAGAAGAAGGAACTGAAAATCTTTCAAGTAGGGATAAAGAGATGGTTCAGCAGTTAGGTCCTCTTTCTGCTTTCACAAAGGACCCAAGCTCAATTCCCAGTAATTCTACGGTGGCCCACAACTGCCAGTAACTCAAATTTCAGGGGGTCCAACATCCTCTTCTGGCCATATCAGGCACCCATACGCATGTGACAAACACATAAATTCAGGCATATAAGTGTATAAAATAAATTATATCTTTTTAAAAACTACCCTAACTAAAAGAAGCTGAGGCATAGATAAATACAATGAAGAATTCTACTAGAGCTTTAAAGATGTTACTAGCAGTATTACCTAAAGCTTTTCACAAAATAGAAAAGGAAATAATATTTGCAAATTAAAAAAAATAAAGCCAGTATTATAGCACCATGATAGACAAACCAAAGACTCAAAAATTTATACACCAATATTTCTGATGATAGATATAAAACTTCTTCTTAAAACACTTTAAAACTGGCTCAAGGACATATCAAAATGATGATCACATTGGTTTCATCATAGAGATGCAAGGAAAGCTTAACATACATAAACAGATAATATATTCTACCACACAAATGGACAAAAGCCAGAATCGACTTGTTATGTCATTAGGTGCAGAAAATACATTTGAGAAAAGTCATTGTTAAACATTCAATGATAAAAGTAGATTGGGAGATAAGGAGACACATTTCAACATAATATAGGCAATTCACAACGTGCCACATCATTCTAAATGGTGGGAAATTCAAAATGTGTCCACTGAGATAAGGCACAAGACAAGGATGTCCTTTCTTCACTCCTATTCAATATAATGTTTGAAGTCTAAACCAGAGCAAAAGGGAAAGTTAAGAATATTAAAAGGCTATTAATAGGAAATAAAGAAACCAGAGTATCCTTATTATCAGGTGATATGATTTTGTATATAAAAGACCCAAAATTTGCAACAAGATTCAGAATTAACCACAAAAATCAGTGTTTCTAATACATAACTGACAAATGTACCGAGGAAACCAGGGAAGCAGTCCCATTAATGATAGCCTCAAAAAAATCCTGGATACATATAAATAAGAGGTAGAAGACATATAATAACAAGGCTTAAGGCACTAAAATATTAAGTGAAAAGGATACCAGAAGATGCAAAGATCTTCTATGTTCACAGAAGGGTAAGATTAATATTGTTAAAATAGTCATCCTGTCAAAAGCTGTTTACAGATTTGGAACAATTTCCATCAAAATTACAGTACAATTCTTCACAGAAATTGAAAAAAAAATCATCTTAAACTTCATATAGAAACATACAAAAAACAAGGATAGCTAAAACAATCCCAAAGAATGGAAGAACGGATGGAGTATCCGTATCTGATGCCATGCTATACTCAGACCTACAGTAATAAAAACAACATGGCATGGAACCGGCATAAAACAGACACACACTGAATGATGGAATAGAATTGAGGAACTGGCCATACACTTATGGACATCTTATTTTTGGTGAAGAGTCCCCAAAAACACACACTAAAGGAAAAACATCATCGTTAACAACAGTGCTGAGTCCACTGTACAGCTGCATGTTGCATAGTTAAAGTAGATACATGTCTCACCCTGCACAAAATCCAGATGAATTGAGGACCACAACCTAATATCCTGAATCTTGTAGATGCAAAACTATGGAATACACTTGAACTGACATGTACAGACAGGACCTTATGAACAGGACCCTAAAAGCAAAGGCTCTAAGACCAACAATTGATAGACGGGACCACATGGAACTAAAAAGCTTCCATAGAGCAATGAAATCATGAAGTGGAGAGGAAGTCTACTGGATGGGAAAAATATTTACCAGTTCTACATCTGACAGAGGGTGTATATCTAGAATATACAAAGTCCTAAAAGTAAAAAAATAAGCAACAAACAAAACAACCCAGTTAGAAAATGGGGCATGGAACTGAACAGAAAGAAAAAAATGAAATCCAAATTGCAGAGAAACATTTATTTAAAAACAAAAGTTTAACATTCATAACCATGAGGGAAATACAAATTACACTGAGATTTCATCTTATCCAAGTCAGAACGGCCAAGATCAAAACCAAATGGTAGCTGATGTTGGAAAGGAAGAAGGAAATGGGGACATTTGCCACAGCTGTTGCAATGACAGCTGCTGCAGCTGCTATGAACATCAGTTTAGAGGGTCCTGGAAAGTTAGACCTAGACCTACACCAAGATCAAACTGTTCAGCTCTCAGGAATGTATCCATAGGACTTTGTTTCATACCATGGAGATACTCATCCTTGCTTATTGCTGATCTATGCAAAGCATCCAGGAAATCAAAACAGTTAGATATCTATCAGCTGAAGAATGGATAATGAAAGTGTTGTATATTTACATAATGGAGTATTATTCAGCCATTAAGGATAATGAGATTATTAAATTTGCAGGTAGATGAATGGAGCTGGAAGCAATTATCCTGAACGAGGCAACCCAGAAACAGAATGACAGCATCACATTTATCATGTTTTTCTCTCATATGCATTGACAGATCTTAAGCTTTATATGTGTGTTTTTATTTGGAAGAGCCAGAGCGGTTATAGAACTAGCAAAGGGCCAGAGAAGAGAAGGGGATCTTTCAAGAAAGGTGGAATTGAATTTAGTGTAATAAAGAGGAAAGGAAGAAAAACTGGGGCAGGAAGGATTAGGTGGGCTGGGGGATGGGAGGTCAGGATAGAGCACGGAATGTAGGGAGATGAATAACACTAAAGACTTTTGAAAAAGTCACGATGAAGGAGGCTTACTAATGTAGAAGCTTCCTAAATTATCCATTATTATTTCTGCAATATAATATATAACATATAACATATATGTGTATATATATATATAGTATTGTTCACACTATTAGATGATGAAAGTAATAATCAGTTTCATCTAGTTATAAACCCTGCAAACCATGATAATGGGCTGTCTGGCAGTGCCTGTTTACTAGTAAAATATTGGCAGTAAATGCATTTGGAATAACCAAGCACTTTTGAGAAATTGGACTTAACACTCATTCCAAGATATAACCCATACTTGACACAGTCAATGAAGCAAGAACCTGTGGTTAGATAGGTCATGGTCCCCAGGGGAGAACCTACTACTGTTATTCAGCTAAACAGTATTCAGATGACTCCTAAGGACTTGTTGCTATCCCCACACACCCTCATCAGAGGATCTTATACTTGCACAAGATGGTGGTTAACACAAAGACCCACAAGTGGTAACATGCAGAGAATTAAGAACCTTGACATACTCAGTCCCATATGTCATGCCTGGCCCCTTAAGGTTCAGGAATTCAAGAGAAAAAAAAATGAGTACAGAAATTGTAAGACATAAAATTGGATACAGTGTGGTTTTTGGACAAAATAGGGCAGTTGCTCAGATGAACTCACAGCATTTATGAGAGCATGCACAAATTTAAACGAGACCAAAATCTCAGCATGGAGGCCAGAAGGTGACCATGAAGGCCCACCCGTAGCTGAGGAGCTATTGGAAATGATTAAATGATTGCTGCCGGGAAAGTCTTTTCTTTTTTCTCCCCGCCCCCCCCCCCCCCACTGATGGTGTGAAAGCTAGTACAGTGACCATAATCCAGGGAAGACTTCATAGACAGAGCAGGTGGTCAGGCTTGATGTTTTTCAAAAGGGGGAGGGGAATCAGGGAAGGAAAGAGGAGGGAGGAGGGAGGGGCAGGGGAAAGCAGAGGAGGAGGGAGAAAGAGAGAGAGAGAAAGAGCCAATATGGTGTGACTGGGATCAGGAGGTGAGGACATATGGGAAGAGACATGGGAGGGGCATGAATATGATCAAATGTGTTGTGCAAAATGCTGGAAGAATTAATAACATCATTATTATTTTTTAAAGAGCATGCACTGCTTTTGCAGAGGAACAAAGCTCAGTTACCAGCACCCAGTTTGGGTGGCTTACAACTGTCTACCCCTCCAGCTCCAAAGGGATACAATTCTTCTGGACTAAATGGGAACCTGTACACTCCTCGCATGTATCCATCCCCCCATACACACATAACTATACAAAATAAATGCTTTAAAAGTGTCAAAACTTCTTGCTATGTTCATTGAATCTCATAAATGTTTTTAAAAAGTCCATGTTTTGATGTAATTTTTAAATAAGGGGAAAAGGGTGACTCCCATACAGAAAAGAAAGAGCCCTGGGCTCCTCTCAGCTCCAGTGTCAAGAGCTCCCGTGTGCTTTCACTTCAGCATGAACGAGGCTGCAGCTTTAGGAAACTGCCTTATGACTTTGAGAAGGATGAACTCTTGATGGCCCGAGTTGGAGTCTTTATAAAAAGTTGACTGTGAGGCACATAATACCCCATCAATGTGTCTAAACATCAGTGACAAAGCCTTCTCCACAGAGCTTGCCATGCATAGCTGCTCAGCCTGGTGCTGCCTTCTCAGCAGGGCTATCCCCATGACACTGACTGTCACAGCTGGTGTTAGAAATAGTCTCTCATGCTGTATATGAATCATTTTGTTTTCAGGATAACACTGTGTAGAGTGACTCAATGGGGCAGTAGCTCTTTGACTGCATACATTTTAACTATGCCTTAGACTTGGAATTAGAAAATCTCCAGTTTGGCAGCCATGATGGTTATAAATAGTTTAGAAGACAGCAGTAGCAAATGCCAATACAAGAGCTATAAGCTTTGATTACTAATGGGAGTGCACATTATATGCAAATGAAGCAGAGGGAATAGCAGGGAAACTGGTGTGAAGCTGGTGTTATCTCGATACAGTGACAAGAGCTGATGTGAATACCAATGAGAATTTACCCGTGGTGCCACTAGGTAGGATACCCTAAGACACACACATGCCACAACATGGTTATAATCATAAGAAGATGTAAGAAAAACTGGATTCTGAGTTGCCAGAATAATTGTACTCTATTCTTAAAATGCATTAGGAAATGATGAGGGAAGACTGAGATGCTTCCCCAGAATGCAAGAAATTGAGGAAGCTGGGCTTGGTTGTACAAATGTGTATTCCTAGCACTAGAAAGACAGAAGCTAGAGAATAGAGGTATTGAGGTGAGCCTGAGCTTCAAAGACAGAACCTGTCTCCTAAACAAATAAAGAAGAATGAAGGATAATAAAGAAAAGTAGGTAGGTGGACAGACCGATAGATAGGTATTGAAGAGACTTGATGATGGAGACAGCATGAGCCAGGACTTCCCCCCTACTAAGACATTTTAGGACAAACTGGCAACGTCTGACCAAGGTATGCAACAGACAATGTCCTCTGTAGGGGGATTATGTTGTTCCATTGTAAATAATTGTCCCACCCACTGGTTTAATAAAAAGCACTGATTGGCTAAAGGCAGACAGGAAGTGTGGGTGGGGCTACCGGATTAAGAAAACAGAGGGAACAGGAAGAACAGAGCAGAATGCCAGAGAGAGTCCAGAAGATACAGAGGACAACTATGCTGCTCTGACAAAAGGTACCGAGCTGCATGGCTGAACAGGATAAGAGTCATGGGTTAGATTAAGGGTAAAGAGTTAGCAAGTAATATTCCTGGCCCTTAGGCCGATCAGCCTAAAACTATTGTTAGCATCTGTGTGTCTCTGCAGGTCTGTGGGTCTGCAGGTCTAAACCTTGAGGCTAGGCCCGAAAGAACGGGCCAGAAACCTCCTACTACAGTCCTCTTGCTTAGGAAATACATTACAGATTTTGGGAATTGAGATATTCTGTCTGAAACTTATTCTTGTTGGTATAGAAGGAAAGTATAACTGTAAAGAGGAAGGGGGGATGGAGGAAAGAACAGAGGCAGAGAAGAAGGAGAGGGATGGAAGGGTCCAGAGAGAAGGAGATAGGGTAAAATTGGGGAAGTTGGTCTTCTGTGGGAAGTATGTCTGCTCCTTTAAATATTTTGCAGTTATTTTGGATGTACTGAATTATAACAATACCCAAAATCATAAGACACATGTTTTGCAAAGTTTACTCAGTTTCTACTCCTTTGTTTCCAGTCTTAATCCCTCCAGTGCTTCATCTCTACATTTTTTTAGTCCATATTTAGTCAATATACATCCCCTTTATATTTATAACACTTTCTTATAGCACAGGCCATTTTCCTTCTTTCTTCATCTGAATTTTCATTTATTCTTTGAGAGTTTCACACATGTGTGCGATGTATCTTGAGAATGTCTACTCTACCTTCCCTCCCTCCAACTTTCTTCAGAACCCTCTCCACCTTTCTTTGCCAGCTTAATGTCCCCATTTTAGTACTTATTGACCTTATGTGTCTAATTAGTGCTGCCCAGATGCACATGGGCATGGAGTCACCACTGCACTGGGGTGTGGGAACCCTACCAATGGCCACATTCCTGAGGGAAACTGACTCTCCCTCTCCTACCAAGCCATCAGCTGCCTATAGTTCCTCAGATAGCAATGGGACCCTGGAAACCTCTCCTCTCCATGCTGAATATTTTAACTGGCTGGATCATGTGTAAGTCTTGTGTAGGTAACCACTGTTTCTATTAGTTCATGACATCAACAGCCATGTTATCATATCCATATGTTTCTCTTTGTCTAAACTAGACAGCTATAAATAATAACACTAGTAGGCATTGAGGAAGGGATGTGATTAGAAGGTTGAATGCTTTCCAGGCAACACAAAGCCCTGGGTTCCACCATCAGTACTATGGAAAATGGGAGAGAGGGTGTGATGCTTGAATAAATGAGACTCAGGGATAGATCTCTGAGAAAGTCAGAGATATTAGAGAGAATAAACACCGCAGTCAGATCTTACCCAGCTGTCTTCCAGCTTCCTCAGCCTGGCTTCTCTTGGCTTTCTTCCCTCTGTCTTTCTATCCCAACCTTAAATACTCTTTTGTGGCCCCACCACTGCCTGCCTTGGAGCCTGAAATTCCTTCTGTAATCTAAAATGACCTTGAACTCAGTTGGGATTAAGAGGTAGGTCACCATTCCCAGGATACTCCCTGTGCTGGGATTAAAGGTGTGAGTTACCACTCTCTGATCCTCCTAGACTGACTGTGGTTAGATCTCCAAAACTTCTGGAGCTTTTATTAAATCCCCACAAGGGTGTGGTGGCCCCTGCCTGTAACCTTAGACATCAGGATACTGAGGTAGGGAGATCAAAAGCTCAGGGTCATTCTTGGCTATATAGTAAGCTTGAGGGCAGCCAAAACTTCATTAGAAAGAAAGAAAGAAAGAAAGAAAGAAAGAAAGAAAGAAAGAAAGAAAGAAAGAAAGAAAGAAAGAAAGAAAGAAAGAAAGAAAGAAAGAAAGAAAGAAAGAAAGAAGGAAAGAAGGAAAGAAAGAAGGAAGGAAGGAAAGAAAGAAAGAAAGAAAGAAAGGAAGAAAGGAAGGAAGGAAGAAAGAAAAAAAGAAAGAAAGATACTAAGTATCAACTTTCATATGAAACATTATTTTAGATTATAATATGCACAAATACATAAACATGCAAAATCTGATCTTTTCATTTTCTGCGTGAGAAATTTATGAATCTCATTCTCAGAGCTCATCAGGCTGAGAATGGAAAGGTTAACTGTCTAGCTGTGTTCTCTTTCTACCTAATTCCTAAAATGTGTGCCTTAAAATGTTAAAGTTGTTATTTGAAAAACATGTGAGAGGGCAAAGGTCAAATGAACTTGAGATATACTGTATTTAATGAAGCCTGTCAATTATCTTCATTTCCACCATGCATTATTATTATTCAGTGTGTTTATGTGTGGCAGGCATACTCTCTGCTTAAAACTCACAAAATAGTCAGCAGCCTGTTTCAAATGATTGTTGGCTGCATTCTATACAGTATCTTGCCATCTAAATATCATTTCAAAAGATGTTATTTATGTATAGCATGGGCTGTGCCTTGAATTTAATTTTCTTTTCCATGTTATGTGATAGTAGGTTGTTTGTAGGGGTATTGTATTGTTTCATGGTAAATAATTGTCCCACCCACTGGTTTAATAAAAAGCGCTGATTGGCCAAAGGCAAGCAGGAAGTGTGGGTGGGGCTGCCAGACTAAGAAAAACTCTTGAGAACAAGAAGCACAGAGCAGAACGCCAGAGAGAACTCCAGAGAGAAGCCACAGGAAGCAGAGGACAACCATGCTGCTATGAGAAAAGGAACCAAGACCCATGGCTGAATAGGATGAGTCATGGGATAGATGAAAGGTAGAGAGCTAGCAAGTTACATGCCTGGGCCTGAGGCTGATCAGCCAAAAACTATAGTAAGCATCTGTATATCTCTGTGGGTCAGCAGGTCTGTGGGCTTAAACCTTGAGGCAAGGCCCAAAAGACCGGAACAGAAACCTCGTACTACAGTTGTTTAATATGTGTCTCATGATAACTGACCAGGGGTACCTACACCATCTTCTTTCTTCTTTAGTGTCCCTTAGTAGTTCCTTATTTTTCACCCCTCTGAACTACTTACCTTTTACATATAAACTGAATGACCTTCGGATGTCCTAAGGCAGAATGCTAATAAGCAAGCGCTTCAGCCTTCTGACAGCCTTTGATTACGTTTGTATAATTCCTCATTCTCTCTTTCATACAGGTAAGAACAGAATCCCCAAAGGATTTGAACAAGAAAGAAACATTTAATTTAAATAAGCATTACATACCTGGCAGTTGGGGGTGGGGGGAGTAAATGCTATAAAACAGTTCATCAGGAAGTGCACGCTATGTTAAATTATAGGTAATAAAGTCACAGCGTCATGAAGAAAGCCTCTACACAGACTAGGAAATGACTTTTCTAAACTGGGAGAGTCACATTCATTTCTATTTCCTGGGATTACCCAAGGGGCATGACGGCATTTTGATGACAGTAAGCGCACACTGTCTGCCAGGTTCTTGTGGTTCTGTGAGAAGCAGTGAACTTTCAGTATCTTTGAAAAACAGGCACCGAACACTATAAAACACATACAGCGAAGAAGGCGCACATGGCTGAATTTTCGGAGCTTAAATAAAGTTCCACTTATTCTCCCCGCAAGACTCCTTAAAGACAGCATCAAACCATGCTGCGGCCAATCTCTATACTAGGGGAAGATGTGACCCCAATGGCATATGTTGGATGCAAGGTAAGATGAAGGCACTCTGGGGGCAAACCGGACAGATGAAGGAGCTATGAAAGGTTGATATTATTTAAGTTGCACTTAAAGATTCGGGCTACCAGAGTAAGTAGAAGGAAGCAGTGTTTGTGTATCTTAAGTTTGCAAACAAATATGTTCTATACTGTTGGGTTTATCAGGAGGGAAGTTGAGTCTATAAAACCATGGCCTCTTCCATCTCTTCTGGATAGGCAATTACTTTGCACCTCTGTTTGCTGCTGCATGGGGCATACTTGTGAGTTACTCTTCTATTCTCTGGTATCTATTACAATCTTCTAGTTATCCTACTGAAAAGGACTGGTTTATGTTGCTGTTGTTTTCAAATGTGTTCTTTGGCCTCTCAATGCGAAGAGCATCAATGAACATTAGAGGCACATATTTTCTTGCTTCACCATGTTTAGATATACAAAATCAGAAACGTTGGGCAGAAATGATGGGTGACCCATATTTTACTCAGTTCTCTCTGGGGTCTGAGGGGCATCAGATTGAGCAATGCTATCTCTTGGAGACAAACCTGGTCCGCTGTGGTCTCCCTCCAGACCTCACTTTTTGAGCTTTCTTGTCTCTTTCTTCCACTGGTTTAAAAATACTCCAGTTCTCACTTGCTATCTTACAACAAATAGTCCTTTAGTGCATTCATTATACACTTTCTTCTTATTGTCTGGGATCTTTCCACCATTAAATCTCATATCCTTCTCCTTTGTACCATTCACATCATATTTTTCTACAACCTTGATCCTCAACTTAAAAATTTAAATTGATTTATTTTTATTATTTTAATGTGTGTAGGTGTTTTCTTGCATGTATGTCTGCACCATGTGTGTCTGTGGTACCCAAAGAGGTCAGAAGAGGGACTCACATCTCCTGGAATTACAGATGATTCTGAGTCACCACATTGATACTGAGAATCAAACCCAGGTCCTCTGGAAGAGCAAAAAAAAAAAAAAAAAAAAAAAAACTCGGAGCTGCTGAGACAACTTTACATCCTCAATCCTCAAATTTTGAGTCATAGACTGATGTGGGAATGTCTTTCTGTATGCTGTGAATATCAGTCTTTAAATAAAGGAGCTGTTTTGGCCCATGACAGGCACCATAGAAAAAGTAGGAGGGGAAATCAGAGCATAGGTAGGAGGAGGGTGGAGTCAGATCAGACTGACCCAGCTGCCCAAGAAGAAACATATAAGGAACACAGGTGAGCCACGGGCCATGTGGCAGGCAGATTAATGAGGATGGGTTGAATTATGATGAAAGAACTAGCTAGCAATGTGCCTGAGCCATAGGCCAAACAGCATGAAGTTAATATAAGCGTCTGAATCATTTTGGGGGCCTGAGCAGCAGCGGGTGGCTAAGGGGTCTGGGGCTGCAGGTCTGTGGGTCTGGACCTCTGGCTGCCTGGGACCAGAAACCTTATTACAACAATAGGCCTTCAAAACTAAGCCTCATTATTAATCTCCAGGCTTCCATTGCTTGTATAGAAATGCTACCTCTACATTTCTTGGCCTCTTATAAGAAATAGAAAATCTCAAACACCCAGACCCCACCACCTTCAAAGAAGTTGCTCTTGTATATTTCAATAGACTCTCAAAAAGAAATCCCAAAGGCTCAGACTCATTTAGATTTTGATTTTTTGACTTTTGGAGATAGGGTTTCAGTGTGGCCCTATATGTCCTAGAATTAACTCTGTAGACCAGGCTGGCCTTTCACTCACAGAGATCTGCCTGCCTCTGTGTTACAAGTGCTGAGACCAAAGGCATGCACCACCACTTTGATTGTTTTTTAAATTTTCTCCCATAATGACTACTTGTCAAGTCTTAGTCTTGACAATTTTTTTCCCATTTCTATAAACGTTCCAATAGGCTTACTATCTAATTATTTTTCAATTTAGGTTTTTACTAATGATTGCTTCTCAGTTAACCTAAATGCATTCATTGCTCCAGTGTTTCGCTGTACTATTAAAAGATTCTACACGTTCATAATGCCTACTTCTTCCTTCCACAGAAAACCTTCATCCAATAGTTGATCATTTAATAGTATTTTCTATGTGACTCCAAAATGCTTCTTCAGTTAACAGACATGATTCCCGCTATAACCTAGCCAAGACAGGGGCCACTTCAATAAAAGGTCTCCAGACTTTCTTAGAGAGACTACAACAGTTTCGTTTTCCAGGGTTTTCACTCAGTGTGGCGTGCCATCTCAACTCTCTTCCACATCCTGTTATTGGGCTGTCTCTATGTAGATAGTATCCTTTGTTGGCTTTTTAAAAACTCTTTGAGGGCCTGTTACCCAGCTCCCCCAGACTTATTCTCCAGAGACTTATTCTTACTTATGAATGCCTGGCCTTAGCTTGGCTTATTTCTAGCCAACTTTCTTAAATTATCTTGTCTACCTTTTGTTTCTAGGCTTTTACCTTTTTCTATTCTATATACCTTTCTTTCTTCTAGCTCCATTGCTGGATGTGTGGCTGGTTCCTGGCGTTTCTTCTTCTACTTATTCTCTCTGCCTGGAAGTCTTGCCTATCCCTCTCCTGCCTAGCTATTGGATGTTCAGCTCTTTCTTTGGCCAATCAGGTGTTTTAGGCAGGCAACGTGACATAGTTTCACAGAGTTAAACAAATGTAACATAAAAGAATGTAACACATCTTTGCATCGTTAGATAATTACTCCACAGCATAAATGAATGTAACATATCTTCAACTAATATTCCACAACAATTATCTGTGCCCTATCCCACCTCCTTTACAACTTTGTCATTCATGGCAAATGGCCCATCTGTGACTTATTATAATAATGAACACAATAACGTCCCTTCCTGGCTAAACTACAAAGCAGTTAAACACGGGTACTAAGTCTGTCTCTAAAGTATTTTTTCTTTTTTCTTTTGTATCTTTCCTTCATTTCCTTTTACTCTTCAGCTGTGTAACCATGGTTGGTTTGGTACTAACTATGTAGACTAGGCTGGCATCAAATTCACAGAGACCTGTTTACATCTGCCTCCCAAGTGCTAGGATTAAAGGTATGCACCGCCATGCCCAGGCCCAAGGTTTCTATTTTTACATAAGTGCATAGAAAACAATCGTATTTATCATGAATGTTTACTAATATTTGTGTGTTGAAAATCATATCTGCCTATAGGATGCTTATGAAATAGCTGGTAGATCCCATAAAAATGCTCAATAAGAATACGGGAGAGGAACAAATAGGAAGGCCATAAAGGAGACAGACAAAAGATTTCTGACCTCAAGAAACAAACAACTACCAGAGTTTTCTTAGATGATAGAATCTTGAAGTAATGTTGGTTTGATTTTAATTGTTGAGTTTTAAGTACAGAATAAGATATACCCAGAGAAAAATATGCAAAGTTTATACTAGTTTTGTGTCATTTTATTAAAAAAAATATACAAACAAAACCCAGATACTACCAGCTCATACAGCCAAGGGTTCTGTGGCTAAGTTGGTAAAACTCTATCAAATGAAAATATAGAGTATTATTTACTGCCCCATGCCCCAGAAAGTGGAGACCTAATCAGAGAAGGGATATCATATGTGACCATAATTCTTGCCATCTTGGGAATGAATGAAATCACCATGTGTGAGCAGAGGTCACTGGGTTCTGACTATGTACAGGTGCAAATACTCTCTATACTATTTATTGGTTGTGGGTTTTCCATTTTGAATATTATCCTAATATTTGTATTATTCTTCATATGACTAAAAACTTCTAGCCTTAATTAATCAACAAGAATAAAACACATATTTTTTCTTCTAAAATTTTTAACCATCATTTTACTTGAATGTCCTAGAGTCAATCATTAATAATTTGAACATATCACCAGTAGTATTGAAAATAATTCAATCAGTAGGTTGCTTTTGTATTTAGTACTTAAGTACTAAAAATTTTTGGATTAAAATATGATGTGGGAATGTCTTTCTGTATGATGTGAATGTCAGTCTTTAATTAAAGGGGCTGCTTTGGCCCATGACAGGCACCATAGAAAAAGTAGGTGGGGGAATCAGAATAGGTAGGAGGAGGGTGGAGTCAGAGACAAATCGAGCCCAAAGCCCGAAGGAGCAACATGTAAGAAACACAGGTGAGCCACGGGCCACATGGCAGACAGATTAATGGAAATGGGTTGAATTACGATGAAAGAACTAGCTAGCAATGTGCCTGAGCCATAGGCCAAACAGCATGAAGTTAATATAAGCGTCTGAATCATTTTGGGGGCCTGAGCAGCGGTGGACAGCTAGGGGGACTGGGACTGCTGGTCTGTGGGTCTGGACCTCTGGCTGCCCAGGACCAAGAAACCATATTGTTACAAAAATAGGCTGCTAAGCCTCTGCAATCCATGATGTTCTGTAGATAAATGAAACATATTGTCATTTTTGTTATTTTTTTAAATAATAGTGTTGAAGTAAGACACACTCAGTCCTACTGGTTCTCCAGATACAAGAAGTCAATCTTTTATGGCCAGTGATAAAATCTGATCTTTAGTAAGAACTAAAGATCTTCATACTGGTTATAAATTTTGAATATATATGACCTCTTATCATACATGTATAAATATCTCTTAATGAAAAGATTATGTTTTACCACTGATGTTATATTAATAAAAATTACAAGCTGATTTATCTACAATTGACCCAGAAAGCAACTGTTTTCAAGTGGCAAACATATATAGATTGTTCTCCTGGAGAGGGGGATATGTTGAGTATTGCCTTTGATTCTCTCATTTCCAATTCACCAGAAACACTAGTGTTTCATAATCACCTGTCCACAGAAGATATTTATTACTGTTTGTTGAACTAAAGGGTCCATCTTTTCCTACTCTGGTCTTATCATGAGTCAAATGAATTATTGAAATTTCATATTGCATGTCATTGTTACTTTTGTTTACGTAATGCATTTCATCATTCTATCCTAGACACAGGCTAGATCGGTGTCCTGTTCAGAATAAGTGCTCACCATGTTACACAGCTGAAGGGATGGATAAAGCCATCTCTCCAGCTTTTTACAGATGTACATATTCAATTACCTGCCTCACTTTACATCAAAGAACTCAATAGCTTTTCTCACCTAAGGAAGCTAGTTGTTAGGCCCTCGCTTAGTTTCAAGTTTCCTTAAAATACTAGTCTCTGGGAACTCTTACTCAATGACAACAGAGTGTCAGATCCAGCTACCCCACAAGGCATGCTGAGGTCCCTCCCATGTGCGCTGAGCAGTCACTCCACAGTCCCCTTTTGCTATCTAAGTCAAGAGAATTCTCACTGGTTCTGATTTCCTCTCTAGGTACTTTATCACATTGGTCAGGGGTAGAATTTTGTCTTGATCACTCCATTTATTTCTGTGACTTGAACCATTCTGCTGACTATGTACATCAAAATGTGAGACATACACTTGGGGGAGGTGGGTAAAATTGTAGACAATCACACTCATATCTTGAAACTGTAGAGTACAGAAAACAGAACCCAAGTTTTGAGTGTTTCAGAAAAGCCAAATCTCACCTCGATGCTGATGTGAGAAGAATGTCAATATGGATTTCTGTGAGGTATAAAATCTCACTAATAGTGAAAATCACTCATTCCTAAGGTAGAGGAGACACAGTTTCATCGGTCCTGAGCTATGGCTGCATTCTACCCTGCCTTATCCATTATAAGATGAAAGCAGGTGGAAATTACTCGTTCCCTTCTAAGTGCCCTTAGCAGAGATCTTCCAATTTCAAAGGAGTAAGGAAAATGAGTCCTTCTTCTGGACAGCCTGAGGCTACTCGCCTTCTCCAGCTTATCTTCATGTGCTGTCATTTTCCACACCACTACTACTCAGAAGTGCCAGGAATTATGAGTAACCCCATCTCACTAATGTTTGTTATCATTAGGTCCACTCAGGCTCTGCCACACAGGCTATTTCTTGATTCTTTTCTCATTGTACCGCTCTGTCTTTTACCCAGCAATGGCTACATCCATCAAAATCCTTACATTCATATTCAGGGATCTGAATACTCATCTTTCAGGACAAAGGATAAGGTATCCAATATATGTGATGTTGATGCATAAATTCCCAAATACATACCCTATGCTAACATAATAGACAGGATGTGTGCTCCGTGGGACATACCTTATTAACACTGCTCTCTGATAGTAGGAACAATACAAGAGACTCTCCAGTCATGAAGTATCACCTGGTAATTGTGTATTTACTAGACAAAAGTAATTAAGTTCAATACAGAAAGGGTGGGGGAGGATGAGATCAGGGAGCCCATGCTATTGAGAAGGCATAGTCCTGGAGGAGAAAGTGAGAAAAGGGCCAAATAGGAAGTCCTTGACATTGATTGACACTTATCCATTTGGTTCTCATAAGCAGGGTGTGTTGGTCTATGAACTGAAAATCTTTGATGGTAGAAGAACTGGCCTGTTATAATGGAGAAGAGTAGTGTAGCGTACTCAGAGATTCAGAGGCTTAGATTAAAATTCCATTCCCTCCACTTTCTAGTTGTGTGAGTCTGGGGAGAAAATCTCTGTTCTGTATGCTCTCGGATAATCACCCTCCAGGTCCGTGAAACAACACTCTGAATATAAGTGACCTGTATATTTCAATTTTAGTTTAGAGAATAGTGCTTATTCTAAGTGTTGTTCTCTCTTTCTCATATACATGTGTACACGTGCATGCTTATAATAACTTCTCAACAAGTTATTGCAAGATATAAAATTAAATTAGAAATTAGACCTGAAACATAGGCTGTGCCCCAAAAGTTATCAGTTGTGTTCGGTAGGGTGCCTCCTTCTGTATTCTGCACACAAGAGGAAATAATACACGTTGGAAATACTAAAAGGCAACTATGAATTTTCTCTATTATTTTGCTGTAGAGCAAAGCACATTGCATGGATATTTATTTTTGTGAGACTCTTGTAAGCCTCAGATATACCTCAGTAATAGAAAATTAAAAATTAGACATGAAGAAGTGCAGAGTTCCCATTAAGAGGACCAAGGCAGGGTATGGTCTTGTGTCTAGGAATGGAAATGCTATCCCAACTAATCCTAAAATGTCTGTTACTTCCATCAAGAAAGCAGCAGTAAAGGGGTCTAGGGAGAAGAACAGAAGTATAAAACCAAGTTAGGTTAATGATATATAATCATCATTGCATCACCACCCAATAGGAAACCTGTATCTTAAGCATATAGTTTATCACAATAAAAAAATGTGTCTTTATATACCACCCACTGCCAAGAAGTGCCCCCTTTTAATTGTTTACCTAATTATATCCACAGTATATCTGAGCCAGATCTGACCTTAAAACATCTTTCCTATGGTCTAGCTTTCGTGGTACTGGAAAATACTATGCAAAGTGCCAAGGGAGGGAAGCAATTAAACAGTCTTATGACTCTTATGAACCATGACAATTACAAATATGGCAAGATACATGTAAAGGAGCAATAAGTGACATTCATATATTGATGATGATAAAGAACTGGCTAATTGGACTTGAGAACCATTCAAAAGGAGAGAAATCATACCTGGTAAGGAAACCTAGCCAGCTTACTGGAGCTAGCGTGGTCATGTACCTTAGAAAGTAATCTACTACAGACACTTTGCTAAAGCATCATAATTTCTTACTATATTCTAAATCTTATCTTTATACCCATATCTAATTGTAGTTATCACCCTTCATCAGAGAAGCCTTTGAACAGCACATGAAGACCATCACAGAAAACCACAACTGGATACCATGCAGAGATCAGCAGATCATGGAGAGCCCAGACACAACGGATACATTTACATGACTGCTCCTGCATCTGTGGCTTGGGAAACATCTAGGAAGAGGAACAGAAAGATTTTAAGAGCCAGATACAAGGAAGTCTGCGAAGAAACAGTATTTTCTAGACATGGCTGCATAAACAAGATTTGAACAATGGCACTGTTAGTGGACATGCTAATGTGGAAGAAGGGAAATGCTAAGGGATTCCACTCCCAGAAAACAATTATAGGCAACTAACAACTGCTGAGTAGAGGAGAATTAGCCTCTCCCAGGGATGAGCCTCTTATTGGATGTCCAATGCAGAACTGTCAGCTCTGAATATACACGAGCAATAAACACAGACTCAGTAGGTAGTATTTGTGTGTGTGTGTTGCAATCAACTTGAGAGTCAAGAGCATTAGAGGATTAAGGTAGAGTAATTAAAAGAAGCTGGAAGGAGGGAAGGGAAGGAAAACATCGATGTAATTCTATTACAATTAAAAGCATAATAAAAATTAAAAACCTGTTTTAACTATTCTCTTTTCACAATAAATTTTTATCTGAACAAATCTTTGCACTATGAAAATCTATTAGGTTAAAGACTACGGACTCTGCGTCTCCACTGGTTTAAATTTATTCAGCCTGTTTTTGAGCACTTCTTTCAGGACTCAAGGATGTGTTTAAGTGCTCAGCAGTTTACCTGATCCATTATAAAATTAATTAGAACCCATTTTCTTATCTAATTTAAACATTGTGATAAGACCAAAACAATTCTCCTTCATTTTAGAGAGATAAAAACTGAAGTTTCATAGAGGGAGCCTATATCCAAAGTGGGAGGCTAGGAATGAGCTGACATATAGACACATATGGATGCTACATCATGGTCAGTGGATTCTTCTTCACAATACTGCTTCACCTGCATAAAGGGCTCTTCGGCTCCAGGCTACACTGTACAAAAGATGGAGCTAGAGAGGGCTGTGTTATCTTATTGCATATTCTTTAGGAAACTGAATAGGATACTACACACCTGCAATTTTAACCCTGGGGAGGTTGAAACAGCAGGGAAGTTTTAGTTTAGCATGGGCTACACAGAAAGACCCTGTCTAAAAAAAATATCAGAATAACTAAGTGATGTGGGATATCTCTTTGTATGCTGTGAAAATCATTCATTAATAAAGAGACTATTTTGGCCTATGACAGAGCATCTTAGAAGTAGGTGGGAAATCCAAGAATATATAAAGAGGAAGGAGGTCAGAGTAGGAGAGAGATCCCATCCAGCTGCCCAAGAAGGAAGAGGTAAAGAAATAGGTAAGCCCTGGGCCACTTGGCAAGACAGATTAATGGAAATGAGTTAAGATGCAGGAGCTAGCTAGCAACATGCCTGAGCCATAGGCCAAACAGCATGTAAATAATATAAGCATCTGAGTCATTGCTGGGGTGCTAAGCAGCAGGTCTGGACCATGGGACAAGTCCAGGCCAGAAAATTCGTATTACATCCAAGAACAAACTGTGCCCTGGATATTCAAGACAATATATCCTGTAAATAGTTCTCTTCTATGTCACCATGGATTACTGCAGAATACATTTGTGTTGTTCATTTCAGACTCATCCAGGAGATATGGAGGGAAATTAATTATCAGTTAATTTTATACCAATTAGTTTACACGTCTAGCATAAATTAGAACCTTCTTCTCTACTGCATCTAAATTTTTTCATCAAACATCAGTATAACCAAGTCAGAGGGCCAGTGAAAAAGTAAATACTCAATGGTGTTAGGTTTGGTATCTCTGCAGAGGGTCTAGGGAACAATGTCATTTCATGTTAAGGAGGCCACTGTGCACATGACCAAGCCTATTTCATGCAAGGAGAGTCTGACACTTGGATAGTTAAAGAATCATGTCAAGGTTATGCAGCTAATAAAATGTCAGATGGAAGATTCACATCCTGGTGTCTTCAAAGTAGCTTTTCAGATACTAGTAAAACAAAGCCACAGTACAGGGTTAAGGGATGACGAAGTTAAACGAGGCAAAGCCAAGATTATTTTGTGTAAACCCCTCATCTGTCACAGAGTAAATGTGCACTGTGTCTGATTGACTTTTGGAACAGATTTCACCAAACAAAATTCCAAGAAATGGTTTTATCTTAACACACAAAAAGGTAGATTGTGGGGATATTTTCAAATATAATAAAAACAGTCGGAGATGTCAGAGGACAAATATCCCCACAGTAGATGGTAGATTTGGTTCGGGAACAGAATCGCTTTAACTAGTAGAAGCATTATAAGGTATTATGTTGAGAAAGTATTCTAAGAGGTTGGCTAAGATGGTAGTAAAGAGTAGCATGCTTGATTAGTTATGTGTGTATATGCTGTGGGGAATAGAAGTAGTGGCATGAGTATCTCAGATTTCATCATCCTTGCTTTAGGCACAAAATCAGAGCACATGTAACAATAGCTTTCACAAGAAAGGTTCCAAGAGCTTGCTTCTTCTTCTCTTCGTTAACTGGACCCCAAACCATATATCACACCTAGGAGTGTGCAGCGGTTTCCAAGATTCAAAGATGCAGAGCCTTACTTTCAACAGAGGAAATGGGTTTCCAACAAGTGACAGGACAGATATCCATGACAAATAATTACTCTTCAGGTTAGCTAAAATAGTCATCCAAGTTAAATATTCTTAGCAAAATGCTATATTAACACAGAAAATAGAGTAACCAAAATACTTTTACATATGTCCCAAGTGAATCTCAATAATTTCTTGCTATCAACATTTCATATGTAAAGTTTCAACTATAGCAAACTAATATCTCTTTTAAAGTCATCTTTTTTGTGGAGAAAAGAAAGAAAAAAGAAGAACATTGTCTCTCAGAACTGAAGTAGATGTTCCTAATCCCACAATCAACTTCTTGGGCCTTCAGGATTGGATATTGAATCCACCTCCTGAGGAAATGTAAGGTTTGAAGCCAGGCCACACTGGTACTCAGAAGACAGTGGAAGGTTGTTCTGCCTCATAATCCTCACCTGTATGTTGTAGTCAACCTTACTTCCTGATGTCTTTATAAAAGTGCATCTATGGTATTCCAGCTTCAAGGGGATTTTAAATGGACAGTATCTAAGACATGAAAGATTTATTATTTAAGGCACAACTAAGTAGTCCTAAAATGTTAAAATCTTTTCAATATACTACCTGCCCTGGAAAAGCCAAGTGTCTGTCTGTCTCTTTCTCTTTTTCTGTGTTTGTGTATACATGTATATGTGGCGTGTGTGTAGTGACAAGGACTTGTATGAGAGAAAGAACATGACAAAAATATATTTAAAGTTTTAAACAATAAAAATTATATATAAGTATATATGTCATAAACTTGAGGAGTGCTACATGGGAAGGGTCGACGGGGAAACAAGGGAGGGGAAAATGGCGTAATTACATTTCCATCTCAAAAAGATAAGAAAATGTAAAAAGGAGCATCAAATTAACACGACTGGAGGAAGAATTTGGACTAGCAAAATGGAAAAATAATATGTTCCCCTACAAAGCATTCATGAACTGTAAATGGGATTACACACAAGCTGCAGTGTGTGGTCTCTAGCTTAATCGTTTTAAGTAGTCAAAGGAAATTGAATTCTACTAATTTGAGACATTCTAACAACACCAACCATTTGACTCTGATCCTGAGAATACAGCACCCAGACATGAACAGTTAGATGAGGGTGATGACTGTCTACAGTAACTATAGGTTGTTCTGGGTTAATATGCCTTCGTTACGTGCTGAGTAATAGACAGAAGAATTCATCTGTGGAAGCTCTAGTGGCAATAGTACAATGTAACCCTTAGTAGTCAGAATCTTTTTCCATCACAAAGATCCAGTGCTTGAGATAATCAGACCCTGAGAAAATGCATATTTCTTTTCCACTCTTGGAGTTTCTAGTCCAAGTGGACTCATTCTTTGTGCCTCTGATGGATGTGTCAGATGGCAGTGACAGACAGACAGCATGGCGGAATAATCTGCTCAGCTCATAGGCAGGAAACAAAAGAGAAGAGGAAGGGGCGAGGGGTTCACAATTGAGGGCACATTCTTAGTGACCTGACCCATCCCTAAAAGCCCAGGGTACTTTCAAATAGTCTACCACAGAGAATAAGCAAAGACTCTTGGATCACTGTGGAATGTTCGATAATCAGACTATTGATTCTACTTTGGAGATAATGGCACATAGGAACAAACAAAGTAAGTCATCAGGGTAGGCCTCAATCTAATACAACTGGTGTCCTTACAAGAGGAAGTTGAGGTACTCACTGGCATAGAGGGAGGCCTTTGTAAAGACAGAGGGAGAAAACAACCATTTACAAGACAAAGAAAGACTTCAGAAGCTGACATCTTGATCTCAGGGCTCTGGCTTACCTTTTAGGTACAGAAAGTACCATCTGTCTGAAATACTTTCTTATGTCATTTCTAGCAACTAATCAACTAATCAACATAGCATGTATGGATCTACCTATGCTCCTGGCTTGACTCTTGAGGTGTATCGCTGGGTACGAAGCAGACGGATAATGAATGCCTTGGGGCATCAGGTTAGTGGTGAGGCACAGATGCTCTCTTCATATTGAGATGCAGTCTGTAGAGTCATTTTCATTTTATAACATCTTCAGACACCTTAAGAAATCTGCCCCTAACACCATGGACACAGTTTCCCAATCCCTCCCATTGTGTCTTCTCCCAATGTAAATCCCCTCCCTTGTATCTTTAACTGAAACTCTTTAAGTGCATTCTGAACCACTGGCTCTACTTTTGTAAAGGGTCTTTCCTGGCTGATCTTGGCCATTGCTTTTTTTTTTTTTTTAACTCTGCTTCTATAGGTAAAGACAGTCTCAAATACTTAAGCATTAGCTCTAAGCCAGGTTAGCTAGACTGTCCTTTGATCCCACTCGTGGATTTAAGAAGCTCTCTCTGTTCTTTGTTCTTTCCTGGCACTTGTTTTATTTTCTTTGAACACTAAGAGCAGTAATTTCTATGGAGCGTGTGCCCATGTTGTACACTTTATATCATCAATGGTATCCTCAAGCCTACCAGTCCTAAGGGTTAGAAAATATAGGTGATATTTTTCACCATTTTCATAGGTAAAACACATATTATCTTAAATGACCTCAATGGAGCTCAAATTTTAACCAATTTGATCTAAAACCCAGCATTTCCTAATGGTCCTGTGCTTTTAAATTTTAGTCAAATTCACACGACTGTTCCTATCACCCTGTTCTATATACTAGTTACGCTACTATTTACATGATATTTATTTTTACTCAACTGAAAACTTTGTATCATTTCGAATAATATGAAGTTATATATTCGATGTAATAATTGTAGCTTAAATGTGTAAGAATCCTGACCAGAGCAAAGGTATTCTGAGGAGAGACATTGACTTTCTCAGCTATAAGAATATTGAAACAATGGTTCTGAACGATTGGAATTTACACAGAAATCTCATCTGGGAAAAAGAAAAGGCTGAAGCCTGGTGTCAGTCAGAAAAAATATTCATGGTCCAGGAAGAGAGTTACACAGTTTTGGCAACTTGTCCAACCTCCTTGAGGACAGACTAGAGCAGAGGCATTGATCACCAGCACTGCTAAGTGATGCACACCTCTCGCATGCTATTTACGTCCAAACCTATGCTAAGAATCTGAAGATGGGCTGAGTGGGTCCCTAGACTTCTTTGTTCTTCCCAATGAGACCACACTGAATAAATCTCTTTCTCTACCTTCCACTATTATCTTGTATCTTGTAACTGGCCAACTGAAAATTAAAAATACGTGGCTAAGCTGCTTGTTGGGACTGTCAGAATACAGGTTTTGACTATAAAACCTTGAGTATAAGATGTACAATAAAATAAACACACTGTAACCCATATTACAATAATATTCATTAAAATAAATAACCATGTATATCTAAAGAGGAAGCAGACATTGAAGAAACAGCGGGCACTGCCTTGTGTACCTGATGGCCTGGACATTGTATTCTGAGACACAGTCAGGTATGGCTTCTGCAACAGAATGAACTAGGGTGTTGTCTAACACAGCAAACCTCGATGTTATCCCAGATAATAACTAGATACATAATTAAGCAAATAATGCAGACACTTGGCACTCGTGGCACTCACTTATAGTCTACATCTATGACTGATGAGTATTGTAGGTTTGGGCTATTTTTAAAATGGCACACTCCATTCTCTTGGTTTTTTCCTGCTGACTCTTCAGCTGTTCAGAATCTCTTGATATTAATGGAATTAGAAAACCAAACTAATGACAGAGGTGACCCAGCTGCATAGATTAGGAGAGCTGGCCATACAGGATAATCGAGTGGTTTCAATGCTTGGAAAGGCTGGCATCTTCACAGGCCTAGTGGACAGACTTTATAAATGAAGAGTAAGACACAGCTGGTCTATCTGGGGAATCTTTTACCATTTTTTCTTTAAAAAACTTCCTCTCTGCCTGCTTTTTTAATTAGAATTTCTGCTGCAATAATTACATTTCTATGATACAGTTTTCAAAGTTCAGTAGGTACCCATAAAGCTGTCCATAACAGTGGAGACATAATATCCCAGTTTTGTTCATTTAACTTCCATTTGGCCAGCGGTTCCCGTCAAACTTCAAATCTCTGTGTAGCAAACTGCTCTGAGACTTAACATAAACAAATAGACACCTCACTTAGGAATAAAACAGAGAGATCAGTTTCAGCCAGTCACAAGTGTCACTGTTCAGCCAATCAGAGACAGACAACTCAGCATTCTGGTCCCAAGTGGGGCACAGTACAGTCTGACCAATCAGATGGTATCTGTGCTTTGATTCTGTGCTCAGTCTGTCAATATCAGCTGCTCACACTCTGGCCTGTCTCTTTATGCTAGACTTTAGGATCAGATCTGTGCTATAGGTTGTGGGTTGCAACTGGAGGGGCCAGGGGAAGAAATAAGCTATCATAGACATAGGCAAGCTTTCTTAGCTTTTCAGCTTCCTGATGAAGTTCTTTCTCCAGCTTGGAGTTTCATGTCCAGGCATGATCCCCAAGAGTTTCTCCAGCAGTTCACAGGATGGTTGTTTGCACAATCAAATGAGCTAGCGTGCTCTAGATATTTTGAAACAGTTCATGAAAACCTCCGGTTAGGAGGTATTTCGCTCAGGGCTGGATCGTCCTCAGAGCACATGTTTTACATTCAGCTTTAGTCATAGTAGTTTAAGGCCATTGTATGTAACAGATAATGCCACCTGAACACACTAAATTTGTCACTGTTGTGAAGATATTGTGTAGATTTTCTTCACTATTATCAATCAACCTTAAAGTCTATCCTCCACAGTATGAGTGGGTCTCAGCCAATCAAGTGAAGGGCCTAAGAGCAAGAATTGAAGTTACCCAGATGAAAGGTATGCTGCTCAACTGCTTCTGCTGCCTGGTTCCCCAACCTGTTCTATAAATTATGGACTTGCCAGTCCCCATTATACCAATCCCTTCAATTTCATTATGAATGCACATACACACACACACACACACACACACACACACACACACACACACACACACACCACACACGCACCACAAATACATGCTATTGGTTTTTATTTTTCTGAAGCATGCTAACACAGTATGCAAATGCAGGAAGGAAGGCCAAGACTGCAAGGAGCCTGAAAACCAGGAGGATCCCTAATCTGTAGCGGGTGTGACAAGTTGCTGGCAGTGATATTTGGTTGGAATAAATAGGAAGATGGGAAGTCTAAGCGAGACTTACATAGCTATCCTCATACATTTGAAGGTTTAAATGTGGAAGAATCAAACTTCTTCTCGTTGCCCATGAAAATAGAAAAGTGCTCTAAAATTGAAGTTGCAGTGGGCAGATGAGGGATCACTGCAAGCTAAGAGATGGCTAATCATGACTACTGAGTTGACTTCCACTCAAAACACTGAGCTCATAGGGACCAGCTTTCCATGAGAATTGTACTATGAAGTTAGAATAACGACTCCTTGACTGAGTAAGAAAAGAAATAGTGTAGCCTGAAAGCTTTCCCTGAGCCCAACAGAGTCAAACCACAGTTCCCATTTACTGGGCATTAACATGTGCTGAGCACCATGCCCAACAGTTTGCACAGTTGATTACTCAACTCTATCCTTCCAAACTCTGAGATGGGCTTTTGCATCCTTGCTTATAAAGATGAACATCAAGGCTCATGAAAGCTTGATAGGCCATCCAACATAACTCAATAAGTCTTTTAATACTAGACTTCAAGGCAAGACCTGTCTGATCCCAGTCTTTCTGTAGTTCTTATAATAGAGAGAAAGCCCATGCAGCAATACCTGCTCTCCTATAATAGTAAAATTAAAAATTGAAGGACAAGCCACCAGTTTATGTATTTGATCTTGAACATAGTTATCCAAATCATATCTTTGCTTTTCAATCTTCCATCTGATACAGGATATGCATCTTTGCAAGGCAAGACCTTGTTTGTCAAAGAATTCAAAGCACAAATTATATATTCTCTTTCAAAATACTGATTGACTGCAGATACTTCTCATTTCAGAATGTGGTTGTTCTCAGAAAGTTTCTGTTCTTAAGACCAGCATCATAAAACCCAGGCACTTGTAAGCCTCCACCATTTCCAGAATAAGTAAGAGTATGTGAGGTTTCCTGGGCTGTGAAGTAATCCAGCTTATGCTGAACACATGTCTGTCCTACAGGAGTCTTAAATTTTAAGACACCTGGCAGAGGGTGGTTACACGAACACTCCCCAATAAAAAGCATGAGGTGATGAGCCTTGAAACATCCCCCGACAACACTTGACAAAAGTTGTCATTGGTTGCTTGAGGGATAAAGACATTCTGGGGACTTCGCCGCTTGGGACTCTCTAGGAAGCTTCCAAAGTCTTCCTTGAGGTCAAACTGATTTCTACCTTTGCTCATTTTATTGTGTCCTTTCTCTCTAATGAATCTCAGCTATGAACATGAATTTATGTGTCCGACTAGTCCAAACAAACTACTCCATCTGGTGGGAACACTTTTGGAGATCCTTGGCACAGGAAGAATGGCCACTGTGACGTAGAAGCCCATAGAGACTGTAGAATTCAGGCTTCCTGCTTGATCATAAAAGGGCTTAAAGGCAAGGCTGGAATAATCTGCTGCACCTGGGAAACTGAGCCTTTACATTTGCTTTACTACTGTAGGGTCTGGAAGTTTCTACAGCGATCCACAGCTGGGTAATCAAAATTTAAAGATATTCACCAACTTTCAATGAAGACTCATAATAAATATTAAACAGCCACCTGCAATCCCCGGTGCCACTGCCCTAGATTTTCCAGGAACATGCCATGTTACCTCAGGAAGATCAGAAAGTCTCTGTCATAGCTCTGTACATTTCTAATCTATCTGTCCTTATTAGAATGCAGAATGCACTAATGAGTGTAATAAAGGTGTACTCCAGGGCATTTCAATTTTATGCCTTCATATTAAGTTATCCAATCCTATGGTTTAATGTCCTCTTTTGACTTATACAATTTATTAGACAGGACTAAGAAAAACCAGGTCTTTGCATTTTAACTGCTAAATGCAAAAACTAGCAATAAGAACATACTAAAAATTCACTGTGAAACATATTTCACAAAATACAGCAGATTTCACTATGGCAAGTAGACCAATGCTTAGAAACAATGAGTTCACAAATTCAATTGTTTCATTCATTCTTTCCTAGGAAAGGATTAAAAGTCATAAAATATTGATGAGATGAGACAGTGGCATAGAAAACGATCTTGCTTTCTAAAATAACAACTGAACAACACAGCTCTGTTTCCTTTCTGTGGAATTCAGTTGCTTTGTTTCCAATCTGAATTTGTATCACAAACTCGAAACTCGACTTCCTATAATAAGATGCCACTTGGAAGTCACAAAGTTATGATGCCTGACACCTCTAAGGTGTCATTGTACACTGTCCCTTGGGAAAGCTTACCAATAAATATCAATAAGATGTCTATACCTTTACAGAGTATAAGTAGAGCTGTCACAGATATTTACAGGACACTGCATTATAAGGTGCTTGTAATCTAAAATAGCCTTTGGGAGTTAGTAATGGTCTTACCTAGATGTACTGCAATATTGGAAGGGTAAGAGCACGTGTTAAGCAATAGATGCACATTACTATATAAGGGCATAAAAGGCATAAACCTTTGTGGGATATAAAGTCTGTAGAGGAGGATTCTACACTGAAGCACAGGAACTGGAGGGGTTTGATGGCCAGAAGTGGGATAGCATTTCTGATGGAGTTGACAATGAGATAAATGAACATCATGGAAGGCATGTCTTGCCTAGGATGGTTGAGAGGAGATCATAGTCACAAACATAATACAAGGTAGGGCTGGACAAGTAAGCACAGGGCAGTCAGGGTGCAGTCTGAAGCTCATGATGAAAAGAGGGGGAATGACTGATGTCTTTGCGGCCGGGATCCTTTGTTTTCAAGGTGACATTTCTGCAGACACCTACCAGAATAGAATTGTTGAAGAAGCTGGGAGCCACTGAAAGAGAGGTCTGGGGGAAAAGCCTGGACATAAACAGTAACATGCACATCAGAAACAGAATGCTAGAAAGAGGGATATATGATAAACAACGGAGGAAAACATCCAGTCATCAATGGAAACACTCGGTTTCATAGACTTTTAGATTCTACATTCTCATAATGTACGCAACCTCTGATACATAATCTTCATCATAGTTATAACACAGGTTTAGTAGTCTCATCACTGCTATGCTGTTTTTTTATTTTATTTATTTGTTTTTTCATATTTTATTTTATTTATTTATTTAACCATATCACTATGGCTCCCTCTCCCATCCCTCTTCCCAGTCTTTCCCCAGCCTCTATCTTACACCCTCTCCTGTTCACTCCCCAGACAAGAAAGGAATCCCAAGATGAATCAGTTCTGTCTGGCATATCCAGTTTAGGTAGTACTGAGTCCCTCCTCCAAGTATCAAAGCTGAAGAGGTGTTTTCCCGCTAGGCATGGGCTTTAAGAAGCCAGTTCATGGACCCAGGAAAGACTCTGGTCTGATTGCAAGAGGTTTCAGAAATGCCCATGCCTGTCACCTTCATTCAGAGGGTCCAGATCCATTCTATGAAGGTTCATCAGCTGTCATTTTGGAGTCTGAGAGTTCCCAATGGCATGGGACAGCCTACTAGAGAGTTCTATTCATCATGATCCCGATCCCTCAGCTCATGCAATCTCTCTTCCCTCTCTTCAGCAGGACCAGTAGCTCAACCCCTGGTGTTTAGCTATGGATCTCTGTATCTGCCTCCATCAGCTGCTGAGTGATGGCTCTATAATGGCAATTGGTGTTTTCATTCATATGATAGGCCATTTTAGGAACCCTCTGCACTATTGCTTGGGTCCTAGCTGGGCTCATCCTGTGGATTCTTGGGTGTTCCATTGTATCAGGTTTCTCTCTAATCCCACAATGGTTCCCTCTATCAGGATATCCACCTCTTTGCTCTACTTTCTTTTGTTCCCCCCACACCCTACCATCTTGTTCTCTCAAGTTCTCTACTCACTTCTTTTTGTCCCCCCCCCACCATGACTGCAATTTTCTCGGGAGATCTTCTCTATTTCCCCTTCCTAGGGTGATACATACATGTCTCTCTCTTGTTACCTAGCTGCTGGCTGTGAGTATGGATTGTGGCCTGGTTATATTTGTTTTATGTCTAAAATCTACTTAGGACTTAGTGCATACCATGTCCGTCTTTCTGTGTCTCTGTTACCTCACTCAGGATGATACTCTCCAGGTCCATCCATTTGCCTGTAAATTTCAGAATGTCATTTTATTCTGCTGAGTAGTACTCCATTGTGTAAATGTACCACAATCCATGTTTCAGTTGAGGGGCATCTAGGCTGTTTTCAGGTTCTGACTATTATAGATAATGCTGATATGAACATAGTTGAGCAGCTAATACCCTTGGATAAGAATGTGCATCTCTTGGGCCCAAGAGTGGTATATTGCTGGATCATTGGGTAGATTGATTCCTAGTTTTCTGTGGAACCACCATACTTATTTCCAAAGTGGCTGTTTAAGTTTACATTCCCACCAGCAATGGAGGAGTGTTCCCCTTGCTCCATATCTCCTACAGCATAGGTTGTTATCTGTATTTTTGATCTTAGCCATTCTAACAGGTATAAGATGGTATCTCAGGGTTGTTTTGATTTGCATTTCTCTGATGGATAAGGATGTTGAACAATTCTTTAAGTGTCTTTCAGCCATTTGTAGTCTTCTGTTGAGAATTTCCTATTTAGCTCTGTACCCCATTTTCCAATTGTTTTCTGTTTGTTTGTTTATGACATCTAGTTTATTGAGTTCTTTTTATATTTTTAGTGATCAGTCTTCTGTCTGATGTAGGGTTAGTGAAGATTTTTTCCCATTCTTTAGGCTGCCATATTGTATTATTGACTGTTTCATTTGCCTTTCAGAAGGTCCTTAGCTTCAGAAGGTCCCATTTATTAATTATTGCACTCAGTGTCTGTGCTACTGGTCACCTGTGCCAATGTGTTCAAGGGTATTTCTCTTTTTTTTTTCTGTCAGGTTAAGTGTAATTAGGTTTATGTTGAGGTATTTGATCCACTTACATTTGAGTTTTGTTCAGAGTGATAGATATGGATCTATTTGCATTCTTCCTTCTACAACCCACCATCCAGTTATGCCAGCACCATTTGTTGAGGATGTTATCTTTTTTTTTCATGGTATATTTTTGGCCTCTTTGTCAAAAATTGAGTGTTCATAAGTGTGTGGATTAATGTTAGGGTTTTTGACTTGATTCCATTTATCCACAAGTTTGTTTCTATGCCAGTATCAAGCTGTTTTTATTACTGTAGCTCTATAGTAGAGCTTGAAGTCAGAAATGGTGATGCTCCTCCTCCCAAAGTTCTATTATTAAACAAGATTGTTTTAGCAATCCTAGTTTTTTGTTTTTGTTTGTAATTCCATATGAAGTTGAGTATTGTTATTTCAAGGTCTGTGAAGAATTGTGTTGGAATTTTAATGGGAATTGCATTGAATCTATATATTGCTTTTGGTAAGATGCTATTTTTACTATGTTGACTCTACCAATCTAGGATCATGGGAGATATTTACATTTTATGATATCTTTTTCAATTTCTTTCTTCAATAACTTAAAGTTCTTGTCATATAGGTTTGTCACTTTTTTGGTTAGAGTTACCCCAAGATATTTAATACTATCTACAGCTATTATAAAGGGTGATGTTTCCCTTATTTATTTTTCAGCCCTTTTATCATTTGTGTATAGGAGGGCTATTGATTTATTTTTTGAGTTAATCTTGTATCCTTCTACATTTCTGAAGGTGTTTATCAGCTGTAGGAGCTCCCTTGTAGAATTTTGGGGTCACTTATGCATATCATTATATCATCTGCAAATAGAGATAGTTTGTCTTCTTCCTTTCCAAGTTGTATCCCCTTGATCTCCTTTTGTTGTCTTGTTGCTTTAGCTAAGACTTTGAGAACTGTATTGAATAGATATGTGGAGAGAGGACAGCCTTGTCTTGTTCCTGATTATAGTGGGATTATTTTGAGTTTCTCCTCATTTAGTTTGATGTTGGCTGTCAGCTTTATTATGTGTGGGTACTTTCCCTGTATCCCTGATCTCTCCTGGACTTTTACCATGAAAGAGTGCTGGATTTTGTCAAAGGCTTTTTCAGCATTGCATGAAATGATCATGGTTTTTCTTTCTTTCAGGTTGTTTATATAATAGATTACACTGTTAGGTCTACCAGACAGAAACCTAACAGAGAAATAAGGGATCTAACAGATATTATGACTCAAATGGACTGAAATGATATATAGAGAACTTTCCATCCAAACACAAAAGAATATACCTTCTTCTCAGCTCCCTATGGAACTTTCTCTAAAATTGGGCACATAGTCAGTCATGAAGCAAATATAAATAGATACGAAACATGGGAATAACTCCTTGTATCCTGTCAGACCACCATGGACTAAAGATAAAGTTCAACAACACAAACCACAGAAAGCCTACAGACTCATGGAAACTGAACATCTCTCAGATGAACCACCATTTCTCAGATGAAAGAAAGAAGTTAAAGACTTCCTAATATTCAACAAAAATAAATTCACAACATACCCAAATTTATGTGACACAATGAAAGCAATGCTAAGAGGTAAATTCACAGCACTAGATGCCTACATGAAAAACTTGGAGATATCGCACACAAGAGAATTAACAGCACATCTGAAACCTCTAGAACAATTGGAAGCAAACTCACCTAGAAGAAATATAAGGCAGGAAATAATGAAACTTGGGGCTGATATCAATAAATTTGAAACAAGGAAAACAATATAAAGAAGAGAGAGAGAAAGAGAGAGAGAGAGGGAGGAAGAGAGGGAGAGAGAGAAAATATCCGAATTAACAGATTCAGAAATGAAAAGGCAGACAAAACAATAGAGACAGAGGAAATCTAGTGAATCATTAGGTCATACTTCAAAAACCCTTACTCCACAAAATTGGAAAACATAGAAGAAACGGACAGTTTTCTGGACAGACACCACTTACCAAAATAAATGACTTAAACAGACCTATAACCGCCAACCCAAAGGAAATAGAAGCTGTCATTAAAAGTCTCCCAACCAAAAGAAGTTCAGGGCCAGATGGTTTCAGTGTAGAATTCTACCAGATTTTCAAAGAAGAACTAATACCAATGCTCCTCAAATTGTTCCACACAATAGAAACAGAAGGAACATTGCCAAACTCTTTTTATGAGGATACAGTCACCCTGATACCCAAGCCACATAAAGATGCAACAAAGAAAGAGAATTACAGACCAATCTCCCTCATAAACATTAATGAAAAATGCTCAATAAAATACTGGCAAAAAGAAAGAAAGAAAGAAAGAAAGAAAGAAAGAAAAATATTCACTATGACCAAGAAGGCTTCATCCCAGAGATGAGGGATGGTTTAACATATGAAAAATTGTTTGTTTGGTTTTTTTTGTTTGTTTGTTTGGTTGGTTGGTTTTTTTGTTTGTTTGTTTGTTTGTTTGTTTTAGCTTCTCAATACTTGAAAGCTGGGATTGTGTCTCAAGTGCTTGTGATAGGTAGGTCATACTATATTGTAATTATTCAAAAGCCACGCTAGGAGGAACTTAAGGTACACAAACTAGAGGGGGGTGTCTAGCCACAGTTGCTCATACAAAGCTTCTTAAGCTGAGGGTCATGACCTCTCATGGGGCTATGTGATTAAATGGGAGGAGGTGCCACAAAAATTTTGATAACAGTAACAGGATTTTGAATATGCATTGCCCCCATATTAATTAAAAAAAACAAATGTATAATGGACCTGAGGTACTTCTTGCGGCATTTATCAGTGTTAATGTGGCTCAATGTGGCCTTATTTTTGACAACACGATATTCATACTTCATACTGTGTATACCATCACACCAAGCAGTACCAAGGAACTCTGACTAAAAAGTCCAGGCTCAGATTAGTATGAATTTTAGTGTTTTCATTCACATGCAACTTTATCTACTTTTACAGAAGCATGGTGTTTTAATTACATCAAAAAGAGGTTTTTAATATTTTGCTGTTGTCATTCTATAGTATAAATTAGTACATATTTGTATTGAGCTGTGTTAAAATTTTTAAGTTTAAAATTTTAATTTTAGAGGTTAATGGGGATAGCTGTGACAAAAATGCTTTGTCTACACATGTGTGGCAATGTCACAAGGAGACCCTTTTATTTATGTTGTATGTATATATGTATATATGTTAATAAAAATATAAAAATTACTATCTGACTTGATGGCTTGATTCTCATAGAAATTATTAAACAAAATTGGGTTTGTAGCTAAGACATAACTGCAACAATTTTTGCGATGTACTTCCACCATGCCATATTCTTTATTTATGGGATGTAGACTTTCAGCAAGAGTGATTACAAAATCAAAACATCAGTCAATTCTGAAAAGTGTTGAAGATGCAAAAAAATTCAATTATGATATAACTATTTAATTATTTCCATAAGATAAATCAGCACATCTACCACATTCCTACAGAAAATTTCCTTGTATAGTTGTTGTATATAAATAGTTGTATACCTATTTTTATGGACTTATATACCCCACTCACATAAAATTTTCTCAAGCAGAAAGAGGTCACAAGTAGCCCTGATGTTTATCACATTGTATGAGAGAGTAAGGTGACAGGGAAAATGAAATATCAGAGGCTTCTTAATAACTTATGAGTGACAATTGTTCAAATTTCTACATTACATAATGAACTATATTATTGCATTGAGTGTAATTGAAGAGGTAACTGAATAATCTCTAGACTATTGGATGAAGAGACCATGTCCAAGTAGGACTGTGAAGTAAAGATGACTTTTGAAGCTAATCTGAAGGGAAAGATCCTTAATCCATACAAAGTCTTTCCAGCGTTTTGAAAGTCTCTGAAATCATTGCCTTTGGATATTGAGATCAGTTTCCATACAAGCACAAGTTGCTTCTCTGTAAACATCACCTTAATGACTGAACGAACAAATGAGGGAATTAGAGCTAGAAGGTTCTCTGTGCTACTACTGACTGTCTGCTACTGATTTGCTAAGTCATATATCCAATCCCCATTCTAGAATTGTGACTCAGTAACTCATCCCACATTCTAAATAATAGGATGCTAATGTGTTCTAAGTCCTTTAAGGGTACATAGTTAAGCTAAATGGGTTCATTAAGAAAGCACTGACTATGTCTATCAAGCTTATAGCAAAATGTTACTTACCTAAAACCATTTACACAATCACTTCTCTTATACAGAGCTGCCCTAGAATGCAAGCGATCAAAGAAAGTAATCAAAGTATCACATCTGTGTCCTGAAGCTTGTGACTTTTGTGTACTTAACACACTCTGGTCTTCACAGACTCTGAGTAGTGCATGTTCTTGTCATCTCCCAAAATTTCACATTAGGAGCACATTTGTGTGTGTGTGTGTGTGTGTGTGTGTGTGTGTGTGTGTGTGTGTGTGTGTATGCATGCGTGTGTTGAGGGGAGTGGTCAGATGGACATTCTCTAGAGTAAGTAATACCAAGTACAAGTAGTAAATAAGAAAACAATAAAACAACCCAACAAGTGTAAACATGTAAAGTGAACTAGCACAGAATACTGGGAGGCACAGGGAGTGGACAACTACTGTCTACATGTCCCTGCCTCACAAATTATCATGTCTAGATAAAACTGATATATGGCCACCAGAGCACTTTTTTTCCTCCAAAAGAGACAGAAAAAGCATCATATGTGTTCATTTACCTATATTTAAAATTAGAGAAATAATTTTCAGCACCTTAAAGTTACAGAATCCAGTCTGAAAAACTTGATTGAAGTAGGATACATTATAATCTGCTGACCTTGAAAGCTAAATAAGATATCATTTCATAACCTTTATAATAAAATATTAAAATATCCCCACGACAGAATTTTACATTTGAGAAATGACCTGTTTCTTAAGACTGAATTATAATCTCCTTTTTCCTACCAAAAGGTAAAATCCCCATGCTATCTTTCTAAGAAACTGCCTTTAACTTCAGACTTGAAGTTATAGCTCTATGACACAACTTTTCCAGGCCATCAACAATAGACCCTAAAACATTTTGTAAGTGATGTCTTGGCAGATGGGGCTGAGCATCTTTAAGCCATGCCGATATCATTTTGTAACAGCTTAAAACAGCAGGGTTTTTTTTTTTTTTCTTTCTATACTTACATGGAGAATAGTGTTACATTTATGCCTCTGTCCAATAACCAATTAGGAGTTCTGACAATATCAAGACGCACATGAGAAATCACTGCTGACTAGCCCTGAAGACAGCTGAAAAAAAATTACACTGAGAAAAAAAATCTTCAACCAAAACCTAAGCTAAAATGCAGAAACAAAGACTGATAGAACCTTTTCTTCAGATCATCTTCCATACATGGTCTCTCTCAAAAGCTGCCCCTTGCCAGGGCTTTCATGTATTTATCTCTCTTGTCAGCTATTTTTATCAAAATTTTATTTATCTTTATATACCTCAGTCAACATCACCCATTTACCCAGAATCCACAATATTTTCAAGTTCTACATATACATATTTGGAGTGAACCTGTTGTACTTCTATTATGTAGGGAGCTTGGTACATCAGTACCATATGTCAACCCATGAGAGTATAAAGTTGGTTCTCTAAGCCTCTGATGTCCAACATACATGAAAGCACTAGAGAGACCTGACACCTGTGAGTGAAATACTGGCAAAGGTCAAGGATTCTTAAATGGTTTGAGGCAATGAACTTATAGGATTGTTGCAATTTTAAATATAAAACAAATTCTTTCAGTAAAAATATATAAAGGAAAAAAAGAACATGCTACAGTAAAAAACTATGATTTGTTTGTTTTTTGCTTGCAAAAATAGTAGGCATACTTTACAGAAAACCGAAAGATAAAAGCTCTAAGAAAGATTAGATCCCTTTATATATGACTCAGATATACCTACAGTTGGCATTTGGCATACACTCGCATATTTTTTTAACATTAAAAAACTATAAGTTCTATTTATTTTCTACATCAGAATCTCATGCTTAAGCAAAGAAATAAGCAGAGCCAATATAGCTTTCTACACTATTTCATGAGTATGTGATAAATAGGTGTTGACTGTCATTCTCCTACTTGACCTTATCAGTTTAGAGAAAATGGCAGAGCAGTGTGAAGAACATGCATTGTAGAGTTAGAGAGTAAGAGTTTGAATTTTGATAAACAAATGAGCCTCTGGCACTTTATTTTTCTCATAATCAAAATATAGGTGGTGATAAAGTTGCAACATTAATAACCATAAATAATAATAATAATAATACACTTTGTGGTAGGATTATGAGAATCAGATGGGTTAATCTATAAAATACTTAGAACAGAAACAGCACAGAGTAAGCACACAGTAAACACTTCCAATTATGAAGGCTTCAGGTGATGCAATGGATTACCTTAATGTAATACATTATTTTCAAAGTTCTATAAATGATAGGACCAGCTATTCAGATCTTCTTGTTTTGAGCTGATCTCTGTTTCTAAATGTTTGACCTTAGTGTGTCATTGAATCATTTCTGGAATCTCATCATCAGTAAAATGAGGGTATAGTGCTTTGTTGATGGTTCCTAATCATTTGTGATCAGGAATTTTTCTAACATAGCAATTTGCTCATGATCTCAGGGCTTCGGGACTTTGAGTTCCTTCTAAGGGCCTCAAATTAATAATCCCTATATTGTATGTCTCCAATGGTTGGTTCTTCAATATAAAACTTTCTGGGCTGTTCAGTTCCACAGACATGGCCCTATTTTTATGATTCTTGACCTAACTGTAGTAGAAATAACAGAAGGGTGAAGGGGGTGTTTAGGAAACAATTCTTCCTCATGGAAGATTTCCCTGTTTTCCATCTTATTGAACTTCCTAATTAAATTTGTTTCACACACTTTCAACTCTTGATGTACTCAGAATAGGGAATCTAACAGCACTTATTTATATGCTAATTTGCTACAGATAATTATAGTCTTTCTCAATCCCAAAGGAATAAGAGATGTTCGATCTCATGCTTTGTTGCATCTACCAGCATCTGAGGTATTCTGTACAGAGCCAGGGTGCAAAGAGCCCTGGAAAACGAAACCTCGCCCACTGTGTCACACACATTGAACCAGCTGATAATGGGATCAGCAATGCTACAGATTACTCACCATGACACAAAGCCTACACATTTGATTTGTAGTCTACCTGTAGCTGTATGTCTTAAAGTATGGCCCGTGCATCATTGTCTCGACATCCTTTAGGTGTAAGCTCAAAATGAAGACTGCTAAGCAGGATTTTTCTGTTATACCCACTGCAGGTGGCCAAGTTTGAGTTGGGCAACCTGTAACAGCAACTTGCTTGTAACTGGCTCCTAACATACTGATTTATGTGTCTTGTGCCAGATATCTGAATTTTCAATGGAGTCAAATTATTGTATTGTATTTGAAGTTTGAAGTTTCCAACATAGGGAAATGTATTCATGTGAGGAAGGATATTTAATCAAAACAGTGTAATACTTAAGAGCTTACTGTTATTTCTCTCCTGATGCCTTAGCACGATTTAGCATGATAGGCTATGGAAGACAGACATCACCAGAGAAATGCTGTAGCCATTCCAGACTTTAGTTTTCTTTCAAATATTAGAATAGTAATGCCTGTTCCAGGGTGGTAGTTCAGCATTAAAGAATGCCCATCGTGTTGGCTAAATAAACTCTACTATACCCACACAACAGAAAATAGCTAATTCTATAAAACAATGAGAAGATTGCTTGCATACTCACATAAAATCTAAGACCTGAGATAAACAAAGTACTCATCTGCATATATCTTCTTTACATATGGCTTTTTAAATGAGAAAAGAAAGGGGATAAGAATATATTTTGCCATCTTATTTGAAAATGAAGAAATTAAAAGTGTTTATACAAAAGGAAATTAAATTACAGAGGGCCGCCTTGCGAAGATAGTAACAAGGAGGGTTGGCCTGATGAAATTAGGTCAAAATTCCAGCACACCTTTAGGATCTTTCCTAGCACCAACCTTTTTGGAGCAAGGAAAAGTGTATTTAAAGGCAGCCATCCAATAACTTCACTTGCTAAGCCCTCATCCTTCTGCTCAGTTTGGAATTTAATGAGTGCTGACCATGAAATTATTATATTTCACTCCACCAGTTGCCAACACTTTTATCACTCGAATCAGCTTGCAAATCCGGGGGGAACTATCTGGATGAAGCGTTATTATCAAAATGTATCAGTAATTTGTTTCTGAAATGGGAGGAGGAAATGTCTTACATCAGCAGAAAACGAAATTGGAGAAGTCTGCAGCCCGCTGGGGAATCTTTGCAGTGGGGTTTCTGCATCAGTCAGTGGGGGGCTTTTCAGCTCCATCCGGCCATGAATGATGCATGGCAGTACAACACAGTTAGGTGGTTCTCCATGCTGATTGAAACAGAGCGGATTTTGGGGAAAAAGGAAACATGCCTTCACCTTACTTTTAGCTTTGTCCTAGCTTGTGGAACAAAATCACTCCAAGTTCTGTAAGCTTTCTGAAATTCTCTTGGGCGAGATTTCTTATCAGATGCATTTAAAAAGAAAGAACAACAAAATCACAGCAAGGTATTTCGGAAGGACAATGTGCAAAACTCTGTTAGGTAATATTTAGAGTCAGTCCATATCTATGCAAATAACATATCTACTCTTTTTCTTCCAATTTATGAGACTTAGAAATATGAGGATAAGAACAAGAAGAGATTCAACTGTTGATAATTTCTTTTTGGTGTGGAAATTGCCTTTTAAAAAAAATTTTTTTTGAGACAGGTCTCAGGTAATCCAAGTTGACGTGATCTTGCTTTGTAACTGAAGCAGACTTTTGAATTCTGATTCTTCTGTGTCTAAATTCCCAATCATGTCATGCACTACCATGTCGAGTTTATATGGTCCTGGCCACTGAACCTAGGGTTCATGCATGTTAGGCAAGTACTCTACTAACAACCATGTCTCCAATTCTTGATTGCTTTTATAATGGAAGTAGGTGTTACAGTCTCTATCACTGGTCTAAAACAGAAGCTTCATTTTTTCTCAGAATAGGCACAACATGTGCAATCTTTGAAAAGCTCTGGGGACTTCTGTTCTTCAACTCCTGGCTATTGTTGTATATGCCAAGAACCTAACTGTTCTTCCAAATGTTTACATTCCTTTTCAAAGGTGTTGTCACCCTATGAGAATGATTCTCCAGAAGCAAAAATTATTCCAGTGAGTGATGTTTGCCCTCACTCTAGAGGCTAATGGAATCCAATCATTTTTGATATAAGAAACTATTAGGAAACGTAGGGTATCATTAGTTTTTACAGAGTGAGTCAAAAACTTGTGCCTATCTCTGATCTATGAGGTAGTTGGACCAATAAGATGTGAGTGGCTGTAAGGAACCACTTCTGAGTCATCTGCTTGCCTTAGACTCTCCAGGAGAAATGTTTTAAAGATGACAAAATGTCTGAAAGTTCTGGAATGTTGCTGTTGAAAGATGTAAGCCTCTCTTGTTTCAGCTACGGTTCTTTGGAATGTCTTCATTACAAACGCATACTTTCTGCCTTAACTAATAAAGACAACTTGATGAAAGAGAGTCTTTTGGAGTGTAGCTGTGGAGAGCAAGAATAGACAGGGTCCCACAAATAAAAGACAAGAGACTTAGAAGGTTAAAGCCAGGTGTCTATGATGATAAAATGAATATTAGCCTAGCTATAATAACCTTAATCTGTAGAAAATCTGAAAATTACAAGAGGATTTCAACCCCGATCCCATACCACTGGTAGAAATCTCTAGTTGAATAAGATCAAACAAGCACATTGGAGTTTCCTCTTTGTCCACAGGTTCTGCAGTGGAATCATTTCAGATATAGAAGAAGACACTAGGCTCCTTCCTCACAGAGACCAACTCAGCACACACGTTTAGGGTGTTAGGAGAATCACAAACAGAACTTGTGGGTACTAAGGTATAAGGTTCACAAACTGTCCACGATATCAAGATGATGACATTAAGAACTTTTAAAACAGAACCTGGTTCATACAAAGGGAAAGGAATCCACCAATGTCAAGTGTGCCCATCACTGATCTTTTTCTTTCTGGAGAGAGCACAACTTAGTGACTATTAAGTAGAAAAGGAGGGTAAGAAGAAGGAGTGGGCAACAGCATTAGTCTTATTCGTTCTGATACTTAATTTTGTACTAGGTCTGGATTCCATGAGAAAAGTCTACAGAGAATATTTAATTCGAGATGAAATGACTGCCTATTTCTCTTTATATTGCAGAACATGAATATTTCTGCTCTGCTTTGAAACACTTTCATTAAAGGCAACTTTTACACTTTGCTCTTTGCCATAGCTGGTCAGTGTCAGGACAACCATTTGATTATACAGCATAGTCATGACAATTTTTAAAAGAGTAAAGGGACCCTATCATTATTTCTACAATGCATTTTATATTGTATTCACCTATTTGCATTTCATTCTGAGAAAATTCTTCCATTTGTCCATCTCTTCAGTAGGTAATACTTAATGAGCCTTTAGTCTGCACTAGATATCTTCATCTGTGTGAATAATTTCAATTCCCCCACTTTAAGAGGCAGGTACCACTCTAGAGGAAATCAGTCAATGCACTCAGCATCTGCTGGCCAGGAGCACACCGAACCTGAGTGGTAAAATCAGGATACAAACCCTGGCAGCTGAGAGCCTATGAAATTACACTGTTTGTTCATGTGATTTTTAAAACTGAACCCCTGTAGAGTATCCTTCACTGGGAAAAAGTATCTATAACTGTAAACAGAAAACTAAAGTGGGAAGCTAAGAAATAAGGATATGAATGAAGGTGGGAGATTAGTCAAAAATACCGTTAGTGTGTGGAGCCAAAACCTTGGGACTGAACTTGGCAGTTGAGACAAATATAGAAAGCAGAATATGTGGCCAGGTTCTCCTTACATAGTAAATGATCTATGACTGATACTCAAAGAGAAGCATATGGTGTCCTTTTCGGTCCTTCAATAATTTCTGAGTTCTGAGCTTGAGAAGGGACAGAAGTCCCTTCTGTGATTAGCTCTTGACACTATCTAATTGCTTTCATTTTCTTGGCCAGAAATGTAGCTTCTACTACAGCTCATCTTCCAAAGTGCCCACTGACATTTTCTCGAATAAGATTTCAAAAGAGCTGTAATATCTTTTCCTTTTCCATTCCACACATTATCAAGGAACAATAAACCAATTTGGTTAGAAAATTTCATTTCTTCTGTTGCATAATAATGTAGGCAAGAGCCTCACTTTTCAAACTGCTGGCTGAAATATGGCATGTATTCTATAATAGAAGAATTAAATATTATTTAATAAAAAAATCCAGAAAAGCATTGTGAGAGATAAAGATGAAAAAGGAATGTGGAGTTTCACAGCATGGCAGCCTTTAGAATTATTTTGATTTTATTTCCCCAGATAGGAATTTAAGATGTTAGAAAAACACTAATATATGGAAAAGAATATGCTTCAATCATACAAATTATTCTAATTTCAACATTCACTGCTGGACCATCTTTCATCTGTGTAAAGAATACATTTGATCCTATTACATTGGGCCTTTTAGATGGTGGCAAATAACTTCTGAGGTTGCAGCCTGCTTTTTCCTGCATATGATTATGAGGCTCAGGGCACTGCAGGCTGCTAACCACACAGCTCAATAGTGTGCACTTCACTCTATAGTAGTCACTATCAGAGCAGGTGAGCTCTCTGTGGTTAGTTCATTCCCTATTGTCTAAATAGTGTACAATATTTTTTTTTTGTATCTGAGGCAGTGAGGGCTACTATTTCTAGCAGTGTTTGCTACTCTGACTGTAATGTGCACAAACCAGTTACAAGGGAGAATGTTTCCTAAGATATGCCTTTCCTTCTATTCAAGTAAGACTCATGTTTCCAAGAAGAAAAGGGTGTGGCTTTTAGTTCCTTCATCAGATTTTGAGGAGTCATGAGTCTGGGGGTGTCTTAGCCTCTTTGGGTTAGTGGTGAATACCACTAGTGGGCTCAACATCAGAAACTGTGCATCCCTCTACTAGCAAAATCCTCAGTGTCTGCCACCTTGTTTGATTCATATCTGGGAGGACAAGGCAATTCTTCCTCACAGGGTAAAAGATGCCAAGGCATGATACCTGCAAATTCTTCAGAGAGTTCTGTCATGGTATAATTCCACAGTGGCTTCCAGTTATTGCTGGCATTATATAATAAGGTAGCACTGATTCCTAGGTTCTACTTCTAACACCTCAAGCTAAATCTCTTGTGTTAGAGCCTTTTCCAGTTTCTGGCACCACAAAACACAGGCTCTCCTAAAATCCAGCCAAAGGATTTGGGCAAATCAAGGTTCCCTAAGTCAGCTTGATCATAAGTACCATCAATTGATCACACGCCTCACGTATCCCTCAAGATCACCTCAGGTCACCTTTACCTCATAGAGAAATTCACTATTTAAACTCAAAATCTCTTTCTATTCTTCAAATCTTCCCTTTATACCTTAGGAAAAACTCTCCCTCTCATGTATTTTTATGAATCGCTCCTCTCCACCCCACCCCCTACCCCTCCACCCCCAACCTCCCCCCTGCCACACACACACCATTGAAAAGACAAACACGTAGAAAATACTAGGGATACACTGAGTACTATGACCTTCTGGGGAAAACAGCCCATAACACAGAGACTCTCCCTGGGCTTCCATCTGGGCCTCTCCAACTGCAGGTGTTGACTGTAACCTACTCAACTAAATGCACAGTTTCTGTTTTATTACTTACCTTTGCCATGCTGCAGCTGTCTGCTTTAGCAGAAGTAGTTTTCATGTAGGTAATGCACCTTTATGGAAAGTCTTAGGAACAATTCATGGGGATGTTTGCATGGGGAGAGCTATTCTCAGCTTCGAATGCCTTACCAATGTTTAGGATTCACACTGTCGCTAAACCAGAAAGAGCAGAAATATCACTTTGTGCTAAACTTCACATAAATCAAGAAAAATATTTGAGGGGCAAAAAGTACAAAAAAAAATCCCCCTCCTCCAATGCACTGCAGCTAAGAGACAGCCACCTGGACTTTGCTGGGCTTAGCTACAACTCCACTAATAATAGAATCTACATTGTCAACTTCTAGTAGGAAAGAGTTTGTAATAGCTAATACCTCTTAAGAAGTAGATTTTAAAACTAATTATTGGTGATGAAATGCTATAATATTGCTCATGGAACGCCTTCTTGTAGCTTTACATTTTTGCCATGTTCTGTGTTACTTCTGTAATTGATGTTAAAATAACTTTAGAAACTATTAGATCAAAGAGTTTTAAAGTGTTTAGCCTTACACCCATTCATATAGCTAGAGCATAAAGTGTTATTAAATAAAGCATCTGCAACATCAAGAGGGTCCTCAAATGTACTAATTTCTGCTAATTACCTTGTTTCTTTTAACACTATGACAGCGTTTCTACATAGTAAGTAAATCTATTACTTAGAGAATGAACCCAGGGTATTAGTTAAGCTCCTTGCCAATGTCATTTCAACTTAAATCATAATAAATTCAGAAGAAATCCAGAATAAGTAACTAAGTCCTCACAGAGTACATAGGTGCCACAACTGTCACCCTTTTCATTTTGCCCTGGAATCCCAGGGAACTCAAGGCCTGTTTTCCCAGTGAGCCCGGTTGCAAGATCAGAACCTTTCTCAAGGACCCTACTGCCAGCTAAGAAGAAAAGAATTACTTTCCCTAGTAGATCTAAACTACGTAACTTAGATCTGCTTTGATTCCCAAAGAGGCAGAGGTGGACAGCCATCACCGAGGGCTCAGTATCTGCTTGCACAAGCCAAATGTCTCAAAGAGAAAGAAATGTGGAGTGGCTTTGGAACTATTAGAGGTGGTGGGTGGACCACAGAGAAACACACAGGATGAAAGCAGAGCATGCTCGGTGTGGAGGGAGAAGTCATGTATTTGGTCTGAGAGCACAGACAAATTGTGGTTTGGGGCAAGGGAAGAATATAAGGGTGCCACTTCTCACTGTTCCCTCTGATAGGCTTCTGTTCCCAGGAACTTGAGCCAGTCTCCAAAGGAGTGGGTGCTGTGTAATAAAAACCAGGCCATGTGAGGATGGTATCTCTGTAGGGTGTGACCTCGAGTAAGTTAATACCTCCCTCAGAAGCTCCTTTTTCTGTTTGGTAAAGTTCTTGGGTGAGAAGGGGTGATTTCTAAAGTCCCATTCAGCTTACCCACCCAGAAAGGTACCCTTTGGAGATAAGCTGAAGGTAAATAGTCTTCTATTAAAAAATGCATGTGAGTCTTCCCAATGGAATGCAGAGCCTAGTTATGCAAGTGGTTTCCATCTGCTCCCACTCCTGCTTGCTGAGGGGTCAACCACGTTTGTCAGTGAGTCCACTGTAAAATGACAGGAGTCTTTTATGGGTTTGAAGTATCTGGGAAGTCTGAAACATCCTAGGATGACTTTCTATACGCCACAGAGTGCCCCCAGTTCTCTCTGTCTACCATTGTCCAGCTCCTAGAGACAGGAAGGAGACGTTATGCTCTCTAGGATTCCAATCTTGTCATGAGAATGACTCAGAACTAATGGTAAGAGAACCTTTCATTCTAGTGCTGTGCTGCAGCTTTGCTTCCCAGCAGCTCTGAAAATCCTCCCTCACTCAAAACAATGTGGGCAAATGGCCAGCTTCCTGGGTGTGTCACAAGTGCAGTTACCCAGATCCCACCCTAACAAGGGAAGATCTTCTCTTGAAGTCTTATCTTGTAAAGTTACTAGCTTGACATACTATTAATAATTGTATTTCAGATGTGTATTCTGTAAATGCTATCCAGGAGAACAGTGGTATAAATGCCAGAGACATGGACCCAGGCTCAATGGCAGGCCCATCTCCCATTACCTTCTTGGGATGGATTTTTTGTTAGCCCAATGCAACCCACCTGCTCTCAGACTCCCTCCACTGAGGATCTAAGCATTTGCCTAGTGAGCACCCCAATGCTGGAATGAGCACAATAAAGTTTTAGTAAGCATTAGTAGTCAAGAGAAAGGCTATCCAAAGGAAAGTAAAAACACATTTTTCTTCTTTTTTATTTTGTGTTAAACCAGGAAATTTATGTAGGTGGTTATATACATATACAGTAAGAATTGGAGATTCCAAGCTCATCTCTCCCTGGGATTGCTTATAATAATCCCCTCTGCTTCTACATTGTAGTATCAACTATACCCAAGACAAGAATATAACCAAAGAGTAGAAGAACTGGAGGTAGGGGATGGCAACACTAGTCTTATTAAGGCTGAGTGCCCCTCCCAGCACTGACATATGCTTATGAAGCTAAACAAATCATTACAAATCCATTTGCTCTGCTTTCAAGAGAATAGAAAGAAATTTTAGCCACAGCACATTAATAAGCTTTCTGGAAAGCTCTGAAGGAAAGATAATAGTCGACTCATGGGGCATTCTGTGAAAGTAACTAGAGAAAGGAACTTTCATCATAGTTTGCCTGGATTCATCCTCAGACTCTTCATTGACTTGATGATTATGTATAAGTGGATCCCTGTCTTAAGCGTCCTCATCTTTAAAACTGAGGTAGTATGAGTGGCTGACAATTAAATACTTAGGATGGTATCAAAGCAAGAGTCCTTCACGTAAAATCTTACTTCATTACATTTCTAAAAAAACAACAAGGAACCTAATTCTGGTAGGCTATCAGGATGAAAGTGCCTAGATCATGGCCTGAATATTGCCACCTATGCATGCACACATGGGAACAATTAAAATATGAGACTTGGTTTAACTGTGTGACTATAGTGCTGCTTCTGACATGATTACTATTGGTTTTTCCAATCTTAGTTTTGTTCCAATGGTGAGTGGTTCAATAAGAGTGTGCAAGCATCTGTCTACATCTGTTCCCTTCCTTAGATACATAGACCCATTGGATTTATGACTTAGGGTGATTCCAAATAAGATAAAAGCCACACCTGCCTATTCATCCAGGCTTCAACTTTTTCTAGCCAGCCTTCTGTTTAAATATCACTAAACTCATGTTAGAAAACTACGGGGGAATGAATGTTGAAATAGTGCACTTTTCTGTCCATGTTTCCATCGTATAGTGCAAGTTCTTAAAAAGTACAAAGTTAGTTAAGTTACATACTGAACCTCACCAAAGTTTTTAACATTATGAATTATAAGGATTGATGTCAATTTGCTCACTTTACATCTCATTTTGTCTCATTTCTGTGACAATTCACGTAGATGGGCAAAATCTGGATGATGAAAGAAAAATCCAGGAAACCAGTGTAATGACCCCAACTTCACTGATACTCATGTAATGTTATCTTCTTAACAGGGTTGTATAACCTTATTGGCCTGGATTTTCTTCTCACTTAATTCATATAAATGTGAAGGGTAAAGAGAGGATGCTCATCAGGTGTGTTAGAGATAAGTTCTAATTTTAGTCTAGGTGAATAAAAGGAATCTGTGTTTGATGTGAAGATCATAAGTCACAGATGCTACTAAATGATAGTTCACAAGAACTTGTTTCTACTACCTTAGTGGGTGAGAATTTAGACAAGCCATGGCTCTACTTTATACCTGCTCTTGTGTATAGGAAAGGAAGTATCCTCTAAAGTAGGAACTGGGTATCTTATGAAAGCCTTCACGCTCTAATGATCTGTGATCCTGTTGTTGAGGGATTAAATGATTTCATGTGGCCTGATCTTCTGTCAAATCTGAAGAGGCAACAAAATATTACTGTGTTTAAAGTGATCTTTGTCAAAAAAAAAATCAACAAATATGTTAATAATGTAGCCAACAACATTACCTTTTTAGGAAGAGTGCCTCTTGGTGGTTAAAGCCAATGAGGTAATAGAAATACAATAATTCATAGAATTGCATTTATATTGTAAGAGACTGGGGAATAGAAAGCTAGAATCAAACAGGCAAAACAGAATAGATAACATGTTAGAAGACATGGCGATTTACTATAGAGATTTCAACTTTATCCCAAATAGTGAAGCCTTAAATACTTCTACGTATGTGAAGGAATGGTTCTTATTTATACAATACTATATGACAGGTAATTCATTTCACAGAATACATGAGTACTTAGGGAGATAAGTGTTTGAATTCTAAGTCAATCAAATGGAAAATACAGGATCGAAGCATCAAGTGATCCTGTGAGATGAAAATTATTCATAAAATGTAGCCAGTATTGGTTTGATAATTATCCCTTATTAAGAACGGTATCAGGTAGCTGTGACCATCATCTCATAGAATTCAGAAGGCCAAGCAAGCTGGCCAGGATTATAGATGTAGATGGAGAGTTTGAACTGAAGTCTGACTGACAGATTCAAAGACTCCAACTCCCTTTCCCCTTGTGCCATCTCTCTGTGTTCTCTCTCAGGCATCAATCTTAAGAGATGCTTATTCCAAAACTTGAAATTCTAGTAGCCTGACAACAAACGGATTTTCTAAGTTGATGAGAAAATATGATAGACAGGGATGAATGGAGTTTTTATTTTAATAACCATTTCTTTTTTGAAAGATCTTTTAAATTTTATTAAACTTGTGTGTGTGTGTGTGTGTGTGTATGTGTGTGTGTGCGTGGCACACACACACACACACACACACACACACACACACACACACACACACATGCGCGCGCTCCTGTACATACTTGAAAGCAGGCACTTGTGGATGCCAGAAATGGATATCAGATATGCTGGAGCTTGAGTTTTAGGCAGTTGTGAGCCACCAATGTAGACACCGGGAACTGAACTGGTATCCTCTGGAAGAGTATTACACATTTTTTAAAACAGCTTAGTTATCTCCCTTAGCCCCTAATGACTATATTTTTATGTATTATTTGTTGTTGTTACTAGCAGTTACAACTGAAAGACATTTCATTTTATTCAGTGTAATGTGTAAGTCCAAATTCGATTACTACTGCTTCTATCTTGATAAACACATATGCATATATAAGTCCATACATACATTATGGAATAAAACATAATTTTAACTAATCTGTCTAAGAAGTGATGAAAATTAAAATCTGTGAAGTGAGTGGAACAAAACACTGAAGTAATAATTAGAATTATCTAAGCACTGAAATCCTCAAGTAAAATGAATTAATAGGGACACAGTCTATGGGAGAAACAAAGATTCCATAGGCTGGCTCCTCTTTGAGAGAAGGGAAGAGATGCCAGTCTTTGATATTGGGGTCAACACTATCAATGCCATGCTGAGGAGTCCCTGGACCTCTCCTTTGGTTCAATCAAACAGGAGAAACAGGATGATCGATCACACAGATGCCATTAATCTGGTGGTCATATCTAATGCGTCTAATTTTCTTATTAGTTTGATGGAGCTAGGGTTTCTATACATAGCACTGGCTATCCTGAAACTCACTATAAAGACCAAGCTGTCATAGCGATCTACCTGCCTCTGCCTGCTGAGTGCCAGAATTAAAAGGATGTGCCACAAGCTAATGCATACTAATTTTTACTGAGGCAAAATGTAGATAAAGAAAAATTGGCTAAAATAAGTTATAAGAGATAGTGGGACAAGTGTAAGCTAAGGCTGAGATCTCATAATTAATAATCAGTCTCTGTGTTATGATTTGAGGCCTGGTGGTCCAAGAAAGTCTGCTTTAGTATCTATCATTTGCTTTACTTGAAGGGCTCTGGCAATGGGCACCTTCTGAAGTATATGTGAGGCATCCACTCTTGCCTATGGTTGAGAAGCTGGGGACTTTCTGTGAGCAATTAACTCGTACAACATTACCAAATTTCCTGCTCCTTGTTATCTCTGTCTCTGTTAAGCTAAACTTCCCAACTCTTGAGTACATTTGAATGTTAGGCCTATCTTTTCTTTGCCTAATCTTAAAAGTTTTCACATCTCTCCAGTGTCTGAAAAATTAAAACCATTTCCTTGCTTTTCTTCAAGAACAAATCTTCCTGCCACTGAGACGTCCCAGTGCCCAAACTGTAATTTCTTCTCAGGGGTTTTCTTCTCTTTTCTCCTCACACTATTTATTTAGGATGTTGTGGACCTCACAGCACAGGGAAGATTCCTAGAAAAAAAGCTTTCATATCCCTCCAGAAAGGAATCCTTTCCTTCCTCTTCCCTCACTGTTTTTCATTCACAATATTGAGAGTGTGCATATCTTAGTGTGCCTTTTATTCATTTTTTTTAAAAAAAAAGGTTATTTTCATTTATAACTGTTCTAAGACTTGCATTTTGGATGTGTCTTTGTAGAACACAGCAGTAAGACTACCTGGTGGTCCCCTGTGTATTTGCACCTCACTGCTTGCCTAGGTGTGTTCTTTGGTAATGTAAGGTGTACTTGGGTTAATATGCTTTCAGGAAGTGAAAGAGGAAATGAGGTAGGTAAAGAGCACCTGCCAGTGAGACAGTGCGTGCAAATGTAAGCTAATTTCCTTGTTTCAAAGAGCAGAGGACACTTTAAACCCAGGCTACTGCACATTTAGGCCACTTCTACTGAGCACAAAGACTAAGAAAAACACTTATAACTAATAAATGACTTTAGCATGAGTACATGGGATAACTGTAGTTTGAAAATTACAATCTGTACAAATACAAAGCTAGCAAGTATTAGAAATGCAAATATTTAAGAGCTTTTACAAAGTATGGCCACAATGTTGTTTGACTTCAAATGTTGACACAAAGAGACTATACCTGTAATAGTCCATCTGCCTTGTTACTGCCCCTTGCGCTTCTATGGGTTCTTTAGTTGGGTTTGATTTTGTCCATTATACTTGATGCTGATCTGGGTACTAAGAACAGAGTGAAGACAAACCCTCTACACCTTAGTGAACTCTTGCCCATAATGAGCAGCAATCACACGTCATGTCGGGGTATAGCAGCTTTGGAGCTAACTGTGGGAGGAAAGTCCCTTAAGGCAAGCTTTGGGAAAGGGGAGTCTTTAAGTACCCAAACTTCACAGAGGGCAGAAAATGGATCTCAAGATGGAAGAAACTCAAACCCATTATGAGTGGAACGTCTCCAGATGGCAGAGGAGAAACTTCATTTTATGAAAACAGTACAGAGATGTGTACTATGTTCTTAAAGAGTGATATGAAATATCTTTGAAGGCAGCATGGGTAACAATTTATGGGTAATAATTTCACATGGTTTATTATACAAACTCCACTGTAGTTGTTTGGTTACCAAAATACTTTCAAATAACAAATACTCTTTGCTTTAGCTCTAGATTCAAGTGACTTCACTTAATTTTATAAAGTTCAAAAGTACCAATGTGAACCAAGCAGTAGGTTGGCATTTTTAAGTAGAAGTAATATAGTTTAAAAGGCATAATGAATTTTCTTCACTCTTTGATGTGGGAATGCCTTTCTGTATGCTGTGAATCTCAATCATTAAATAAAGGAGCTGTTTTGGGCCATGACAGGCACCATAGAAAAAGTAGGAGGAGGAATCAGAATAGGTAGGAAAGGAAGGGCAGAGTCAGAGGCAGATCTAGCAAGCCGCCCAAGGAGCAACATGTAAGAAATGCAGGTGAGCCACGGGCCACGTGGCAGACAGATTAATAGAAATGGGTTGATTTAAGATGTAAGAGCTAGCTAGCAATGTGCCTGAGCCATAGACAAAACAGCATGAAGTTAATATAAGCATGTGAGTCATTTCTGGGGGCCTGAGCGGGTGGGCTGCTGAGGGGTCTGGAGCGGCAGGTTCTGGACCTCTGGCCGCCCGGGACCAAAGAAACCTCACTACTACAGATGGTGCATCCAACGTGGGTTGATTATCCACTTAATGCCTGAGAAAGTTTAAAAAGGGTTTTAGTAGAAACTGAGCAAAGGCAGCTTCCAAATTGTGTATATGAAGTGGGTCTTTGTACAAAGAAAGCCTGGCATCCGGGTCACATTCAAAATGGCACTGGTGGACTGGCGGCAGGCAGTGCAAGCTGCAGGTTCCTGAAATCTCACAGAAGACTCAGTAGCATGTGATTGATTTAAAGTTTCTGTTTATTTTGAACAAAAAGGAAACAAAGACAGTTTCTTAGTAGCAGCATTTTCTTGGGTATACTCTGTTTGCTGGCCACGAATAGAGACACGGTCCCTTTAAGAAAATTTAGTGATTCAGCCTAATCTGCAAAAACTATGCTGCTCTTTTAGAGAGTGTATTTTAAAAGCCTTATGGTTAGAAGATTATTAAGAATTCACAATAAGACAGATTCAGATGAAAAGAAAAACATGTAAATGGGTTACAACGTGTGTAAAAGGTACATAGGCTTCAGAGAGAATAGAAAGAGGATAAAGTCTTTAAAAAGAGAAATAGAGTAATAAAATATAATAAGCCACGTAAAGATGGAAAATAGACACAAAATCTGGATTTTGGTTGTTATTGTGTTTTCTTTTAATTTTTTAACTGTTAATGAGCTAACTGCAGAAAGACAATGGATTGCAAATGCAAAGGCTACTAAGTTAAACAAAAGTATATATTTTAAAGGTATTTTGATTTTGAAATGTGTGTATAAGGATTTATTGCTTCGGAAGAGTTCTGCTTTTGTTTCCACAGAAGATGAGAACCTATGAATGACTTCCAGGCAAATATGGTTTCATCAACCAAGACCCCCTGAAAAAAAAAAAAAAAAAAACTTCTGATGGGAAGAGATGGCCATATCAGCTTCAGGGCTGCAGAATATGATCCAGTTTCAAGAATTTGTGAGATTTTCAATGCCTCTTAATCAGCAAGAAGTAGTAATAGAAAACTACGCCTCATTCCCAGAATATTGTTTCTAAATGTTTGTTTTCATTATAAATGGTTAATGGTCATAGTCAATCTCTTTCTAAGAAGAAAAAGGAGATATGGTATATGAATGATTTTTAAAAACTTAGATTATTGAATTTACTTGGATCAGGAAATCAGCTGTTAATCTCAAAATGTTTTACATTGGTATGGATTTTGGTTTATTGATTCAAACTTAAAGTCAATTATCTTATGCTATATGTATTTTCTACTCTTGTTTAAGATATGATGTTTATGTAACTGATTTAGAATTATAATGTATAATTAAGAAATGCATGTTAATTAGATTTTTAGATATACCAAGATATATTCCAATTAGGTAGGTAATCTTCAAATACTTCTAAGACCTACAGAATATGGTATTTAAAATGTTTTAAGAACGCAGACTTTTCTAGACAGTGAGACAGGTCTGCTCTTGGCAGCACCAATCTTCTTCAAGAGAAAAATGGGCATCGAAGAAACTCCATATGGAGTCTATTTGTGACAATAGTTAGCCACTGGAGAAGAACCTATTCTTATATTGACTGATTAACAGTATGCTGTTTAAACTGGACATGCAGGTTCCATGGAAGATGACCTCTGAATTTTGGCAGAACAAGCCAAGATGGTCATTCAGAATCCTGCTTTACAGAGAAAACTGTCAGACATTCTTCAGGACTTGAGTAGAAGCAACTGATGAACTGTGCCAAAATGGACAGAGCAGATTTCCTGCTTCACTGAAATAAAAAAGAGACTCTGGGCCTGTAGGCTGAAGATGGATACCCCAACTTTATAAAGGAACTTTGGGTGACTGTCCAGGCAGATAAGTGTCATTTCTGTCCTTTCTAGATTTTAGAAGTCGCTTGCACTTCTGGTTTACTTGGGTAAATATATCATTATGTGGTCTTTGATATAGTTGAAGATTAGATAGTTATAGGTACAGTTTTTCTTAGTCATTTGGAAGGTATATTAGATATGAAACTTTAGATTCATAAAGATAAGATAGATGATAAGAGTATTTTCTTTAATTTTGCTAAATACAAATAGACTAGATATTATAACTATAATTCTTGCTTGATGGCTATTCTGTTATATATAATTTTTCTATGTTAAAATTGAAACCTTCCTTTTTGATTAGACAGAAAGGGGGAAGTGATGTGGGAATGCCTTTCTGTATGCTGTGAATCTCAATCTTTAAATAAAGGAGCTGTTTTGGGCCATGACAGGCACCATAGAAAAAGTAGTAGGAGGAATCAAAATAGATAGGGAGAAACAGGGTGGAGTCAGGCAGATCTAGCAAGCTGCCCAAGAAGCAACATGTAAGAAATGCAGGTGAGCCACGGGCCACGTGGCAGACAGATTAATAGAAATGGGTTGATTTAAGATGTAAGAGCTAGCTAGCAATGTGCCTGAGCCATAGGCCAAACAGCATGAAGTTAATATAAGCGTCTGAGTCATTTCTGGGGACCTGAGCGGGTGGGCGGCTGAGGGGTCTGGTGCGGCAGGGTCTGGACCTCTGGCCACCTGGGACCAAAGAAACTGCACTACTACAACTCTTAACCACCCCAAGGTAGAATAATTACTATGTGGGTGTAAGTAAAGTCATTCCCAGATCGAAAACACTTACCCCGTCTTCCTCTTTGGAGATTCTTTATGCATCTTTGACTTAGCAAGTTTCTCCTAGGGCTGTGGGCTATTGCAAGAGACAAGAGTTCTATATTAAGAAAGGCAGTGCAGGAGCCACAGAATTCCTGGAGCCCATAATCTAGGAGTTACTAGAAGTACATGCCTGGCTTAGTGTCAGTGATGAAGGGATCAAGGAAGGAATCATGGAGTAGGCTCCATTTCAAGTTTATGGAACTGGGTAAAGAGAGAGAAGAAAACTCATCTAGGTGGAAGAAATAGCAGAGACAATTGCGAGGAAGACTTTGCTTAGCTGTACACTATGCCCCTGAAATATCTAGCAACCATTCTTTACTGGATAAGCAATATCTTTCCTATGAGCAATTTCTCACAAGTAGGTGAAGTCTTCATTGTGTGCTTTTTCTTTGATGAGTTTCTCCTCATACAAGAAGCTTCAGACCCAGAACCATCTTGGCTATTCCTCACTTTGAACTTTCATTCTTATCAAGGGCTCCTCTAATTTGGTTACTCTACCTATTTGCCTTGATATATATATATATATATATATATATTTGGGTTATGTCTATCAATGGAGAAGCCTAACAGCAAAGGGTAAATCATTGTCTCTCAAAATTGTCCCTTGCATTTAAGCTTGTGTTCCAAGATGGCTCTGACACTTGTTTACATTATGATCTTAGAAAATTTGTTGAGCTTTCTTTTAATGCCCCAATATTATGATTAATGGCTAACTCACAAGGTTACCTTGACCATTAGCCTAGTTTGCAGGATGGCTAATTGTAGCTGTCAACCTGAAACATGAAAGAAAAGAGAATCTCAATTGGGAACGTGTCTGCATTAGATCAGCCTATGGGCATGTGTCTGTAGGACTTTTTTTTTTGACTGCTAATTGATGTGGGAGAGCTCATCCTCTGTAGGTGGTGTTGATCCTGTCTTTTGACTCTCATCCAATAAAGAACAACTTGAAATAGCAAACCCTGGAAATATAATGCTTCCCATTTTTTTAAAAAAGATATATTAATTCATTCTTGGAAATGTTGGCAACTTTTGCCATAAAAGTTGGTTTCTGGGTAGGTAAGGAAAGTTTCTCATTTCAGCCTCTGTAATTATATTTTTGCTGTTGCTATGCTCAGTGTTCCTCTCACACTCTGGTAACTGAACTCCCAGCCTCCAAGTAGTCATCCCACTGAGCCCCACTCTCTACTGCGAAGGTGGAAAATCCACCCGAGTTAGGGCTGGGACACATGAAGCAAACTGCAGCCTATCGGAGCATGGATTTTCCCTATGAGATCTACTGATAAAGATTTGCCATAGAGTGGTGACCAAAAACATTGAAATACGATGTTATAGATCAGAAGTTGCTGCAGGCATCTGAATAGCAAGAGGAAATTGTGACTGAGAATCAATATGACCAGAGGATAAATAATAACAAGATCAGTCTAAACACTGTCTACCTGAAGCCAGGCAGCTCCAGGGTTCCAGCTATAGGAACCAATAAGTTTCTTGTGTGATGTAATTTGGTTGAGACTGAATTTTCTATCCTTTTCAAAGATCCTCAGCCATACAGATTGCTAAAGACAGTCAGGATACATGTCCAGAAAAGGCCAGTTTTCAAGCATATCACAGTACTCAAAGGCCATGGAAACAGAAAGCCCAATCTACTGTCAAAGGCAAGAGCCTATGACAATGATAATAAATTTTGTTTTGGTGCCTCAAATTTAAAATAACCATGGATTTTAGCTATGGAAACATGTTCACTTACTTACATTTATATTTATATAGCATATTTGTATCTGTATCACCTGATCATCAATTACTTCTCTATGGATAAAGATACAGTCACATCAGTTTAGCGTTCTGATGGATAATGTATTGACTTCCAGAATCATGCCTCACTCATTTATAGACTTCTTGTCCAACATCTGACATAGTTACTCAATAAATGCTAAAACAAAACAAATTTCACTTCAATATGAAAAAAAAAAACAACCCCTCAATACATTATTTTCTGTTTTCAAACAGGAACCCATTTCTCTGGGCTCAATAGTTTAAGTAACAGAAGAATGGGGGGAGGGAGTGCAATGGTATAATGTAGTGGGAAAGCTGACCCCAAGACCTCATTTACATAGGCAGTATGTGAGTGATGTCCTCCAGAGCTGGACAGTGAGAAATCAAGACACCCTTTGAAAACTATAATGAAAGAACAGACACAGACTATCTGAAATATAAGTGTGTTTGCCCATGATTTTGTTTTTCCTAATAGTAGTAAGACTGAGTTCTTCATTTGCCAAGTATAATTTCCCCAACTTTCCTTATTAATAAGTAATACTTTATAAAGCACATTCCATTTGAAATTTCAGTACCTAATTATCAGGTATCTTAAGAATTTTATTACTGACCCAAGAATAACATAAAAATTAGGTACTTAACATTTCAGAACTGTGATTCTAAATTTCTGAATATTTATAACCAGTACACTGTTCATTTGAATGGAGGAAATTAATATCCTTATTATTGTAGTAGATTTTCATTAAACAGTGTAGGATGTTTCTATTTACAGTTAACTGCAGACATATTTTTAAAGATATTCTTGGCCAGTTCCATTTGTTAATCATAGAGTTGGTGCTAAGAGTGCAAGACTGAATGGAATAGACATGGTTCTCTCACTTAGGGAGAAGGCTCATAACATTTAAAACTAAAACAAAACAAAAAACTCTAATTCTTCTTGTGAAATTTCTTATTTTATGACCTCCACTGCTTCTCTATGTCCTTTCTATTTCCAAGGGCTGTTTTCTGTTTCACGGAATCCATATTATTATGAGACATATGACTTTAGCAAGAGAAACAAACTGGAGTAAACCAGAGGTCAGGTGCAGAGAAGAGCAAACATGAATTTATACCCCAGCAGCAGTGAAATGCACAACTACCTAAGCTTAGCTTTCTTGTAGGCTTTAGAAAAGATGATCTTGACAGGGTTGATGGGAGAGCTGAATGAATTAAATGCCTGAAAAGTGTTCAGTCAGTCCTTGGTACAGAATGACCATTTTGTGGCACATTATATAGCTTTATAAACAAGTACCAGACATTAGATTGTGTCATAATGAGGGAAAACTCCATTCTCATAAAAAAAAAATATTGACAGTCAAATCAACAAGGCAGCATTGACTTCACTAACTCCTGAGAGCTCGATGGTCTATACTCGGGGCTCAGAAAGGAAAGGGACAAGGACCCAGACTCCAGCAGTCCACTCATCCTGCTCCATCCCAAACAATCATACGGTCCACAAGGATAACAATCTACCAAATGGACTGTAATCCAAGCCCTGGGAATGTCCTGGGCTTTTGCCTAGAGTAAGGCTCAAAGGCACAAAGCTAGATCCCCTGTGCTTCTTAGACCTCCGAGTTTCTGATTACATTTGGCAATTAGAGAGTTCATGAACAAAACTTCTTTTGTTTTCACCAACAAAGGATGTACTTAAGTGAATACAGAGGGGGTTTGCTAACTCTGTTGTCAAATAGAAGAGATAAAAACTATTGTTCCAATTATTTTGCTTTTATTCTCAACGTTAAAAAAAAAAAAAAAAAAAAAAAAATTGGCTTGTGAAAAAGGTGAGGGACCAGAAGCGGTTCTTTGTACAGTCTTGAACAGTTTCCTCGCCACCACTCTGAATGCTAATTTATGTATTAGAGAAACACAATTCCAGCTTCCAAGGTAGGAGAATTTGAGAATTTTTCATGCCATTTTATTATCTTCTAACAGCCACCAGGGCCTTTTCGACTGCTTGCTTCTTCAGATAGCTCCTAGAGATACCGGTCGATACCGGAGATTTTCAACGGGTTGATTACTCATGGAATTACAACTTCCTTCCTTGTGATCAGATAGATCGAAGATTAAAAAACTGAAGTGTATTTTTATTTTTTTTAAGCTGAAAAATAAAACACATGCTTTTCTTAAGAGTTAAAGGTAAGTATTTATTCAAGCAGAGTGGTGTTTCAGGATTTGCTTTCTTGCTTCTAGAGGACAGAACTTCAATTAGAGTGAAGTTAACATTTTTAAAATAAGTTCATTTGCTTCCATTTAAATATAAATGGTGATCGGGGAGAAATGTGAATTCAAATAATGTTGCAAATGCTGCTTTCACTAAGCCTCAAAACCGCACACACTTGAACCCCATTTTGGCTGATGATTCTCACTACTTACCTCATTAACTCTTTCGACTACTGTCTCAGATGTGAACAAAGATGCTAATCATGTCCATGTTCACAGAAAGCCTTAGGATGCAGGTAAAGGGGACATAAGGCTAATTGTTTCTTCTTCTTCTTCTTTTTTCTCCTCCTCTTCCTCTTTTTTGAGTTTCAGCTTTAAGACAAGTGTTCTCTCTCTCTCTCTCTCTGTCTCTGTCTCTGTCTCTGTCTCTGTCTCTCTCTCTCTCTCTCTCTCTCTGTGTGTGTGTGTGTGTGTGTGTGTGTGTGTGTGTGTGTGTGTGTGTAAAAGGTCCATAAAAATATAATTGGTACAGAGAGTCTGAAACCCTAATCAGTGCTCCATTACTTTAGAATGGTCATTCTAACTGTGTAGACGTTCACTGAGGTGTATAGAGTATGGGACTGGATAAGTGTTTGCGAGTGGCTACGTTAATCTTGCTGTGCAGTGTTTTTATTGGTAAATTTGATATAATAAAGTAATTATATAAAGAAAAAAGAAGAAAAGAAAGCATGCCCCTAGAACCCTGAAAAAAAGCGAAGAGTCCATGCTGCCCTGTTTGTAAGTGCTTTGCTCTTCCTGAGAGAGAATTAGTTTCTCCCACAGATTGTTGGAGAAACCATAGCATGCGTATAGATACACATGTGGATACATGAGCACACACTCAAATAAATGACGAAGGTTTTACATGAACTTTAAAGGGCATTGGGGTTTTCCTCATCTAGAGTGGTACGGTCATCTCCACAGACAAACAGTCCTCTATAATTGAATTTTAACTTCCAGATCTGCTAGAGTCCACTGAATTTATATTTCTGTAATTTCTGAGAGAAGAGAGACTATTCAGCATTTCAAAAGCAATAAAAATTGAGAATTCAATGATCAGATTTTGCCTCTAGCCCATCTCACAGCATATCAGTCATTTCATGGTCTCTCACACTATTCTGGACCAGAATAGCTATTTCTTCAAAGAAGAAAGTAAGGAGAAACCAGATCCTGTGGCCTATTTGGCCATAGCCCAGGAAACACTTGCAGTTTCCTGTGCCCTTCCTGATTCTGGCAGATTTGCTGTGATTTTATGGTTTGTTGGGAAGGAAGGCACTGGTGGGTAGACCTGCTATAAAAACAGGCCTTTTTTTAAAATAAATAAATAAATAAATAAAAACACTACATAATTTGTTGAAATAGATAACGGAAGAAAACTAAGAAAATCTATGAGAAGACACTGTTAATAAGTCTAAAATGTATTGTTAACACTTTGGGTTCTATGTGTGTATCACCTACAAAGCTTGCTATTAATGAATGTAAATATACATGTATATGTATACATACTACAAATCAGTCATGCTATGTAGTGTTTATTTATAATCAATAATATGCACCTTCAAAACATCCACATTTTTTATGCATTCTTATACACGTCTCTGAGCTTGGAATGATCCACTGAGAACTTTTTGATACCACTGGCATTCTTCAAGAGCCTGTGGGGATAGGAAAAAAATAAACCCCATCCCAGTCATTCTGCTTGGCTAGGACCTAAAAATAGAAGAGATGGAAGTTCTCAGAAGCCAGCAAGAACACTCCAGAAGGGAATTATTGGTGACAAAATAACGAATCGATGGTTTAGAAGGGCATTTCCAACAGCGTATTTTCAGCTTCATCTCATCCAAAAGACATGAGGACTTGGGCTTAACAGGCAGCCAAATATCACAGATGACTTAGAAGTGGAGACATGTGGCAATGGAAAGATAGCTCTGTGAAGGAAGCTCTTTAAGCATCTAGGATTCCCAAGAACATCTTGCACAGAGAAAGTGGAAGGATATAAATATATTCCGGTACCTGCAGTTTATTTTTGTTTGTTTGTTTGGCTTTTGTCATAGAGCAGAGATGACTCCACAGTCAAAGAAGGGCCTGTATAATACGTTTACTTATCTACTATTAGCCCGATTACACGTGGCACCCTGTCTACAAACTCAACCTAAATCAAACTGTAATGAATTAAAATGAAAGGCAGCTGAGAAGAAGGCACAGAAATCACCAACTCACAGTGGGAACTCCGTGACATCCTAATGTTAATTTACATAGCGGATGGGGGAACTGAAGAAGCTTGCTTTTACAATAACAGCTAGACAGAGACCTTTAAAGAAAAACAAAGGAACAGATATGTTCAGGCCAGTCAAGTTGCTGAACGTTTCTACAGAGTTTCCTGGTTTAAGGGCAACTACTTCAATCCACCCTTCAGTCAACTGTCTTTGTTGCTGGTCAGTAACTGGTCAGCTGCTGACCTGATGCAGTGGTGAGTTCTTGTCAACATTAAAAATAAATACACACACTTACGTGTATGTAGTAAGATCAGTCACATGTTTGTATAGTATTTATCACACCCAAGCTTTGTTAACATGTGATCTTGCAAAATGCCTCACTCCTCTATATATGATAGGGAACAAAATGGGACCAGATGTCTAATTACATTCTTTCCAGGTTTAAAATTACATATAATCCCCATTTCTCAGACCACACTTGCCGAGTAGCAGTTTTTAAACAATGACTAATTATGGCACAATTCTCTAAATGTATAAATCTGTGGATACATTTAGATGGATCCATATATACATAATATATATGTATACACACACATATATATGTATAACTGCATATGTATATAATCCAAATACCAGCTATATTTGGCTGTATATGCATACATGAATATGTACTTGCAGCCACAGACACATGTGGATACATGTAGATAGATATGTATGTACATAATTTCTATGCGAATAGCTATATAATCAAGAGAAAATAAAACACCCCTCAACAATAAGAAACAAGGAATTCTTAAAGCTCTGTTTTATTCCTTCAGTGTCAGAAAGTTTTGGTTTCTGGAAGCAGAGGTCAAGTTCAAATTCCACCTAGGCTATATAGTTTCCTGAATCCAGTTAGCTAAGAGGTCCATATCCTAATAATCTCATTGTCTTCACTATCATCAATAAGAGCATTATTCCCTACCACTCCTTGTAAATTTGAGTAAGGAATAAATAAAATAATGTAACTATATAGTACACAAATGACAATCATTTCTTCAATGTCTACTGCAATTATTTTAACTGATTAAAAACATCTTGAATTTCTTTTCCTTCCTCTACAAAATCTTTGTAGCTTTTAGTGGTCTTTTTCTCTTAGAGCTTAGAGTCATCATCTCACAGTTAGAGCAGAGATCTTATGCTAGGATGTTCTATAACTCTTCTCAAAGTGTACATAAATTTTAAATTACCCTTTGCCTGCTTACTTTCTACTATGAGCCCAAAACCTAAATATGACTCTCTTCTGTTCATGCATCTACCTGAAGCTCACCTGCTATGTTCTTTTCTTATGTTCAGCCACTTGAAATAATAGGCTCACTGCCTCTTTTTCCTGCTGTTTCAATTAAAGAGGCATCTAGTGCCTCTAGTATATGCATAAGGGAATGAACCATGGATAAGACATGACCCTTGCTTTTGGGGTGACTGCTAGATGGATTTCATTTATCCTCATTTGTCCACCATATTCTTCCTCAGTCACCTTGACCATGCAAATTGCTCATCTTGTCTTGGTCATTCATATCCTCCCTCTACAGATATAGACATGAACAATAACCAAAAGTAACTATAAAGGTTATATGAGTGGAGAGAGAGAGATAAATTTCACTTGCATCTATAACTGAAGGCTGAGATATAATAGCAAAGTACAGAATGTAGTTGAGTGGGGTAAGTAATCCCCAAGGAATCTGATTCATACTCAAAGAACCCTAAACACTGGCACAAGGTTACATTGCCAAGGGTGAACCTCCAAAATGAGCCCCCCTATAATGTGCCCAGGAATTATAACTAATTTCTTCAAGGTAACAAACACCCCTTAGTACCACTTTCCTCAAGGAGGAGAACACAGTCAAAGGGCTCTTTGTAGGCCCTTTGTCCCAGTTTTAGGAGGACTAGTTTAATATTCAAAGGGCAAATGTGTCCTCTTCACTTTAGAAGGCTCGATACAATTTAGGTCATTGGCTCCTGTGACAGCATTTCCCTGGTGAGGAAGCTGCATTTAAGCCTCATCTCTTGTATTATTGATAACAAAACTGGTAAAGGCCTGAGAAAGTCAACAGCTTTCTCTCAGGGCAGTTCAGAAGAAGCAATTAAATCCAAACTCTTTCCCAGCTTCCCTTTTGGAGGAATATGTCTATGCTCTGAACACCAAATGTGAGAAGGTAGAGTGCCAGCATGAATTTTTCTTTTCAAATACATTTCAGGCTTTCACTCCACAGCAATGACATGATAGACACATTAAATTTTGGTTAGCAACATAATTATTTTTACCACGGTAGAAAATGGATTATTTTTTTCACAAAGCATACAAAGTCATCTTTTATGCGTCTAATTCCCCCAGGTTAAAAGCGAGGGGGCCATGTGCCCTCAGGTTACCATTGTTCCCCTGTATGTTCTCACTCCCTGAAATTCTGAGAGCTGGAGTTGTGGTTTCTTTGTTACTGCGTTCCCATGCTTAGTCCAGACTGTGCCACATGAACGATCTCTGTAAATATCTGTTGAACACATATTCCCTAAAGAACATTCCAGAATGTCTGAAAGATGCGAAATCTAAACCACGTAAAACCCTTGCCCACTTCCCTTCCAGCTTCTGCCACACTGTCCTTCGCCTCAGCTAAAGGGACATCCGAAAGCCACCCAGTGGGCCTTCTATTCATGCCGCAATGCCTTTGTACAAAGCTTCTTCTCTACCTAGAACGGCTGGCTCCCCGGGCGGTGTGAGGCATTGCCTCAAATGTCTACAAATGCAGAAAGAACAACAGAGAAGATAAGATGATGCTACATGCCTGTGAGGCCCCAAACCTGGGAATCAGAGGCAGGAAGAAGATGCCTTGGAGGCCAAACTGGTCTGCACAATAAAACTCTGTTTTGAAAAAGAAAGCTAAGCATAAAAACCAATTTGTCTAACACCTGGACAGCCCCTTAATGGGAACTTGCTTTCTCAAGGAAAATTAGTTGATTCAAAATTGTTATCTCACAACATCTGGTATCTTGGCATGCTTTTCTTTCTTTCTTTTATTAGAAATATTATGATTAGTTCTTTCTGTAATTTATATCATTGGTTTTCAAATCCTAGATTTCAGAGATTATTATACTTTTATCCTCATGTTATTAATATACCCAGGCCTTGGATCATTAGAAATGCTCAGAAGTATTTATTGAATGAATAAGATTCTAGTTTTGAGGTTGGCACAGATGTTGCTTTTGCCTGATAAATCAGAGCAATTGGCTTCTAGGGTCCCTAACTCCTCATCTATAGAGACCACTGCCTCTGAGCTGAAAATATTCACGAAAAAAGAATCCTCTCTTTCCTTACTAAATACAGACTGGGTGTCTTGCAGTGAAGCTCTCGCTAATGTAGATTGGCAACTTTTCACACAGTGTGAACCATGCATCAGGTATTCTGAGTAACCCAGAGATGACTTAGAGTATACAGGAGACGTGGGTAGCTTTTGTGTGGCTAGCCAATTTTGTAAAAGAGACTTGAGGGCCACACAATTTTCCATTAAATATTCTGAAACCAATCTTTCATCGACTATGAAGACATGACATCACAAATGTCCTTTCTTCTAGCATTTATAAACAGAATTTATAGACACAGTTTTAAAATTTTAACCAGGGAGTTGCTTTAGTTTTTAAGTAACAGCATTACCTCAAATTGTCTTTGGCATAAGATGAAAGTGAATGAAATTGGGAACAACTGCGGTCACTGTTAAAGACCCACCTCTAAATCCCAGTTGGAAATTCTCAAATATTACTCTTATTTTGCTCCACTCTCTCCTGATTGAAACCAAAGTAGACGGTCTTAATATATTGTCTTTGATAAAATGAACATTAGTTTTTAAAATGTGACAGTGTATTTCCTCCCATTAGCCCAGTCCATCTTTAGAAAATCAACTTTACATGGCCAAGGCCAGAACATAGCTGTCTGTTTATGAAGCCTGCCAAATAAGGCCGGGCTGAGACTTCATAAGCTAGCATCGAGAAAACAGTGGCCAGCTCCTGACATAGTAGTGATAGATGATATTTGAAATTGACGTATAGTAGGCTAAAAACAAAGACCTGGCCCAAACACAAAAATCATTCTAATCACAGTGACCTAAAACCAATGTGGAGGAAGAAAAGAACTCACTAAAAATCCTACTAGTGGTCCAACCGTAACAGCTTAAAGACGTGGATGTAGCAAGGACGAAGAGATACAGCATGCTCCCAAAGATGAAGCCAACTACAATTATTTTACTGGTGTTTATTTCTACTAGACAGCATAATACATCATGCATAAGATATTCCTCTAAGGTCAGTGTTAAGTAGGACTCAGTGCATTAATGAATGACAGACTATGCTGTCTGTGTCACACAAGATAGCTGACGACAGCAAAGCGAACAACTGAGGAAGAAAGGGTTTATGTTGGCTCCCAGATAGTGGCAGTAAAGTCACAGGGTAGCAGAAGCACGATACACGTCCCCAAACCAGTGCCTCAGGGATAACACTGTCAAATTCAGATGTTGCCTGGATTTCTCGGCTCACAGATGCAATGACCTCCTTGTGCCTTGTAAGCTGACCCCAAAGTAATACTTCCCTAGATGTTTATTTTTAAGCAGGGAACTCCTGGGGTTAAATTCTAAGTTTAGGTTCTCTGTTTTCAGATGAATTTGCATTTGCAAGCATTGGAATCTTGAAGAAGGATATGGGACAGCAAGCTTTCAGTCCCAGGACTAGGGGATCAGAAGAAGGTGAATTTCTGTAAGTTAGAGGCCAGACTGGTCTACATAGTGAGTTCGAGTTTCAGGCCAGCCTAGGCTACATAATGAGACCCTGCCTCAAGCAAACAAGCAAGCACCACAGAAAAGTTGGGGCCCTTGACTAGGAGCATCTTGCCCTCGATTTATTTCTTTTTCTGCCCCAGGAAAAGCCCAGGTTTCTCTTTAACAGTTACAGGTGGTTTGTCTGCACTCTGCTTGTCCTCAGATGTTAACCTTGCTGACGCTATTAGCAAAGTCCAATCGTTTGGCATAACTTGATTTCTCATCCTCTCACTGTAGAGCTGGCTAACAGTAGTGAGCAGCAGCCATGCCACCATCTGAATGTTAGGTTGTAAGTAAACCCATACTTTTAAATGAAGCCTCACCCAAGTTCTCGGGATACGCTTAGAACGCAGCCAGACTCTCTTCCAAAAATGTTACTATTAAGAGTAGCAATGATTTCAATTCTCAACTGAGTCCTTCAGTACTCTTCTAAAGACATGAGATGGGCCTCCCATGTCAACATTTCTCTTGACATTCTGTTCGTTGAAGCATTTTTCAAGATGGGCCATTAAATTTAGACAACTTCAAAGATGTCTAAAGCTTCTCTAGTTCCCATTCCAAACTCTTCTACATTCTTCCTACAAACCAGTTCCAAAGGCCTAAGAACCACAGGCTCAGATTTATCACAGGAACAGCCCACTATTGTGTACTCATTGTCTGTGCTACTTTTTCTTAATGTGATAAAATGCATAACAAAAGTTACACTGAGGAGAATTTTTGGCTCATTATGAGAGTGCAGTTTATCTCGGTGGGGAAGTCAGCAGGTCACACTGTGGCCCCGTTCAGAAAGTAGAGATGAATGTTGGTATTCTGTTTGCTTCCTCGTTTGTATTTATGGAAGAATCGGGCCCAGGGAATGGTATCACCTACATGTAGGATGGGTCTTCTCACCTCGTTTAAATCATCCTAGAAATACTCCCAACAAGTGCCAGATAAATGTCTCCTAGGTGGATCCATATCTGTTAAGTAGACAAAGTAGGATTAACTATCACTCCCTCATTCTAAAGTGTGAACCCTACCTACCAAAACCTACCTCTTATGAGAAGCAACTAAAGACCCTTTATTTATAGTTTATAGCATTATTTCAGAATAGCAAAATCATAGGGAATTCTGACATGCCACATGCTGTTCTCAAGACTTAAAATGTCCTGCTTTATTTCTTATGTATTTCTCCTGATCATGATGCCAAACAATTCATATTCCTACTAATCTTACATCATTTAAGCCTCTCTCACTCTCATGCTCCTCATCTGAAAACTGATGTAGTAAAACTTTATAACTTTATAAGGATTAAATAAGATGTACATTATATCTTGGTGTTTAGTCGCAATAATCTAAGTAGATGTTCATTTTCCTCTCCTTTCCTCCGTCAAACTCAGAAAGTTTTCCAGCTGTTGCTCCTTTTAAAAATGAGCACATGAAGCTCACTATATTAGCCATTAGTGAACTACAGATTATAATCACTGGGCGATGTGACTACATAGAATAGATAGATAAATACATTCATATCCATTTGAGTACACAGAAACCTCATTATGAGAGTGTAAACCATCATCATCATCATTATTATTACTATTATTATTATTGTGGGAGAATTAGTCAGTTGCTTTTACTGTCAAACTTTTATACCCTATAACTACAATCCCATCCCTAGAGAGCCACCAAGACAAATGAATGCATATGTCCACATGTATGTTCATAACAACTTCTACTATAAGACCCACAAAGAGAAATCAAACAAAAGCCCATTTCTAGAAAAATGAGAGACCTTCTATGGTATATTCATACCACCTCGCATGAAAAGAAGAACAAAGTGAATAAATTTCAGAAATAAGGACTTGGAGAACCCTGATGCAGATTACATTTGTTATGACTCGATTCCATACAACATCAAAGATCAAGTAGGTCAGACATAGACCTTGGATGACAGATCTGTGTGATGACGACAAGGTCCACAATACTCGGGAGGGATTCAGCAAAAAGGAGGCATCTGTGAGACACAAAGCCACTGGAAAAGAAAATAATCAAAACAGAACTTGGTGACCAGGAGGAAGAGAATTGAAAGAAAGTTCTAGGCTTAGGCCTGCACTGCTCGGTGTCCTGGAAAAGGAAGGTGTCACTCTGGAACTGGCAAGTTTGTGAACTCTACAGGGGTGAGCCCTAATTGCCTGGTACTGGGCCAAGGTACGGTTAAGAAAGGAATGGCGCCTTTTGGTGACAAGGTCAGAGAGAGACAGGGTGTCTCTAGAATATCGAAGGCCACTCCCTTTGAGCCATTGTTATTTAGAAGAGTTGGCTGTCCCTGAGAAGTGGCAGACCCTACAAGGGAGAAATAATTTAAGATGTTAGAACAAAATAACACAGAGGATGATTAAAAAGTATGTGCATCCATATGCACACTCTCACACACTAGGATGTTAGATGTTTAACATAGTTATCCTGGACCCACAGTATTGATGGTAAGGCAATTAATTGGGAAGGGCACATTCAAAATTAATGTGCCTTGGCAAGAGTGGTCACACGGTGACTGAGGTAATGGTAAAAAACAAAAAGAATCATAAATAATGCTCGATATAAGTTAGTACATGTATAAGGAAAGTTTCCCTCATGGTGCTCCAGTATCATGTTGACTAGGTTATCTGCTGGCTGCATTCAGAGGCTCCTGGAAGAATCAGTTCAGAACTCAAGAACTCCAAAGGTAGAGAGTATACCTGCCTCTTGTTGAGTGACCCATGTGAGGTCACACCTTTCTTCTTGCTTGGTAACAGAAACTAAGCATGCCAATTCCCTTTACCTTACATTTTTAGAGATTTCCAAAGCAAAAAAAAGGTATTCTTGCCAGAAGGCTTGTTTACTATAATTCTCTGAAGGTCATTATCATCCTAGACAAGGCACTTTAGAATGCATACATACAATGTGATACTTCTTCATGAAGCAGTTTCGCAAAGTTGTTTGGATATGAACAATGAGCTTGCCAAGGGCACATAAATAAAAATAAAGAAAAAGAAAAAAGAAAAATCAGTGAGGCCTCCCTCCCACAGTGTTACTGTCTCAAGAGCATCCCGCTGCTGCTGAACAGTTCCCACATTAAATGACTAATGAATTTGAGTTCGCCCCTGCATTTGCACAGCTGGGGGAAGTGGCGCTATCTACAAAGCTCTGAGGCAGAGGGTGAGGAGGTGGTAGCATTGCACTTCAACTGAGCAGCCTAAACTAGGCAGTCTGTGGAGTGAGTACGAGCTGTACAACCTAGCTAATGCACACTCCACACCCTCCTCAGAAGCAGACTTCAGCTTCCTGTGGCTCCCTCCCTGCCACATAGCCCTCAAGCTTTATTTACATGGGTGTTTCCCTTCTCAAAGTCCCTCCCTGTGGGGCACACTGTCCTGGACAATGCTCCCCTATGTCCCTACGTTTTATGATACTCTATTTACCCACAATGTTCTTTCTATCTTGTCTTCCCACATCTGTCATTTCTCACCAGATGTTGTCTTTTCTAAAAAAAAACAAAAAAACAAACAAAACAAAACAAAACAAAAAAAACCCTGCCTACCTTTCTGGGCTGTGTTTGGTGTCTGTATCTGAAGTCCCCAATATGGAAAACACTGTCCTCAATGTCCTTCTGTCTCTCTAATGCCATCATTAGCTTTTCTTGATGAAAGCTTTAGTGCTTTTCATCTTAGAACTTCTAGTACAAGCACAATTTCTGATACAATACAGGAGATTATTGTAGAATAAACAGTGTGGAAAGAATACAAAAATGAATCAGGAGCCAAGTCAGTTTTATATATTTTTGTGTTGATGTGTGACTTACTGAATGCATGAAAACAAAACAATATGCATATTGAAAATTAAATTTGTATGAACTTTGGGCCTTCAGAACAATGTCAGTGAAAACAGGTCAACTCTGATTAAAATATTAATAATCTATTGAATACTAACAACTTTTTGCACGATAGTTCAGTATTAATTGAAATGTCATAAAATTTTATTTGCATTCCTTTGACTATCATATGACTTATAAACAATGTGCTGTTTTGCTTTTTATTTCCTCAAGAATACAAATTTGGGATGGTAAATTTTAGTCAACCAGAAGATCACAGTGAGATTCTCCCAGAGAATTCACAGAGTAACCAAATACAAGGAGTGAAATTCCAAGATAATTCAGAACGTGTCAGTGGATGATACTGTGGGGAGGGACTCAGTTCTACATCTACTGGACATGCCAGACCGACCTGACTCATCTTGGGAGTCCTTGCCCTCCCTGGGGAACGGGGTGGGGAGGTTGGGAGAGGACTGGAAGGAGGAGAGGGAGAGGGAGGGGGAACAGGTGTGGGTATGGTAAAAAAAAATTAAATAAAAATATTATAAAAGAGTGAGGAAATGCTATGGTATTCCTTTCATCCTTCTGTAATTAAAACAAATTAGAGCAGGGATTTTGTTTGGCTTAAACCTGCATGGGTCTTGTGCATGCTGTCACAGTCTCTGTGAGCTCATATGTGCACCAGTGCTGTTGTGTGTGTGTAGAAGGCACTGCTTCCTTGGAGTCATCTATCACTTTTGCATCTTATCATCTTTCTGACTCCATTGCTGTATAGATCCCCTCTATCTTATACTCACTTTCACATTTTTTCAGTTCTGGGTCCCTTTGTAAAGAAGAAGTAGGCACAAAGTCCCATCACTAGCTAAGAAGTCATTTGTAACTAATACCTCTTGGAAAAGGGAAAATCAGTTTTCTCCACTGAAGTATCACTGGGTACAAATCCATACTCCAGGCTCCTCATGCCCACATGCCCAGTAGTGGGCCAACACACACACACACACACACACACACACACACACACACACACACACACACACACACACACACACACACACACACACACAACTTCAAGGCTATGGGTGAAGGGGTGGGAGGTAATGTGGTAGGGTTGTCTCATTTGCCATTTTTTTTTTTTTTGAAAGACATAACATGAGGTTGGGTAGGGAAGTGGAAGGAACTAGAAAGAGTTGGAGGTAAAAAAAATGATCAAAATATATTGTATGAAAAATATTAAATTACAAGGAACCATCCAATTAAAAATGTTAGAACAAGAAGTGACCTTATATCATGGATGACAAACTGGTATACAGACATGTCCCACTTACCTTCTGTCTACAACTGGTAAGCTAACAATACTTCATTTTTGTGTTTTAAAATGCTTATAAATAATGTCATAAGAGTAATATTGGATGGCATTAGAGATTATGTGAAATTTAAATTTCTGTGCTCATGAATGCTTTACTGGGACACAACTCCACTAAAGCGTTATGTTCCATTTATGGCCAATACTGGGCCACACTGTAAAAGATTTGATTGTCACAATACAGAGCATAATGCCTACAAAGTAATTTCAGCAAAGACTGTCTGACCAAAAAAGCCTAAAATATTGATGATCTGGATTTTTGCAGAAAAAATATCATTGGTCCTGATCTAATTCAAGCCTCTCTCATTATACATGAGAAAAAAACTGAGATACCAAAGACATTCAACTCTAGTTTTAATTGACTTAACTAATTCAGTTTAATGTCCATTTGATCATGCTGAAGTTAGTGATCAAAACTTGCTCTAATTGTAGAAGTATTTAAATTAAATTAGATAGCCTCCCATGTAATTCCCTGGTTAATCTCATATCCTTGCTCACATGAGCTAATGCATGCTAAAAGAAATCGTATTGAAGTAGAATGCCTTCATATAGTCATTGAAATGAACTTTGTGTTGCATTTTCTTTGACAGCTCTAAGTAGATATTATAGAACAAAACAATAATACAATTTAAATATTTCACTTGATACATCAATCAAACTGACACATATGTTCTCTTTTTAATTTTCAAAGCAACACTATGGAATGTTTACTTTCACAGAAATTGGTCACCTCTTCTTTATAAGAGGTTATTGACAATAAGATGAGTAAATAACTTTAGGCTTTTTATATTTAGTATTACTTGACCAATTAATTTCCCATCATGAGCTGAATTCCAGGCTATTGTAAAACAAGAAAGTACATCCAAAGTTAAAGCATCCCCTTTCCAACCCTAGGAAATATCTCTTGAGTATAAAAAAAAAAAAAATCAAATGACCTAACCAAGACTCAAAATACCTGTCTTCAAAGGGGCACTTGTTTAGAAGCTATTGTCACCTTGGGATGACGTTTCACTTCGAATTCTACTTGTCAATGTGTGGAGACAGTTTTCATTGGCACTGTGAACACTCTGCTTTGTATAAACAGTGCATAGAAACCAAAAGCACTGCTTGCTACAAGTCTTTCGGCACAGAGGTCTGAAAGCTCGGGACATCAGTAGTCCTGAGGTTGTAAGGAACTGCTCAAAGCATTCAACACCTCAGCAAGTGTAACTGCCAGACCCTACATGGTCCAGCCATTATTCAAAACACCGTAGAGCAAATACTTATCAGACAGCTCACTCTTTATAGCATTTTCATCCAGCAAGACAAACAATGCCATAGTTACATATCTTTTATCTAGCCACATGTGCTTTCATCAATAACAGTGCGATTATTTGCTAAGAATTTTCATCTCTTCCACAAGGTATTATTTTCATCAATTTTTTTCTTCATTGGAATCTGATAAACTAAGATTTCCACTGGATATTGATATCTAATAACTCATGTAGTAAAACAGCCCAATGCAATGGGAAGAGTAAGTCCCAGATACACATACATTTAACTATCCAAATATTGCAGTAGGTCAGTACCCATATTGTTAACTCTAGATATTTGTCAGACATGCAGTTAAAGGTGTATCTGGCAAGGCCACAACAGGATCGACAGTGTTCTCCTTTTAACATCACTTTCTTTAGTTCACAGTGTAACATACCCGAGAACATTATTAACAGAAATAAGTTCTATTAGCTGACTAAATGAAGGGCTCCACTCATGCTAACATAATCAATACGTAAGGTCATTTCAGTTCTCACTTTTCTTTCAGTAAATATTATTAAAACAGGCACCTTGTCTGAACGACTTAGTGTCTTCTTGAGCTCACAATCACTTTGCACAGCTTTTCTGAGAACTGGACTGGCTATTGACTTAAGCATTTAATCTTCCAATGTAGAGAACACATAAAATAAATAACCACAGGTTCAAATTATTTTTTAATCGTCCCAAAATACCAAGGTACTGTAATGGCATTTTATCTTCTAAGTAGCAACAACATAAGCCTCAATCCAACAGGTGACTTCATTTCCTCCAACTGTCACCTATGCAAGCATAGCTCATTTCCTATTTACTATGTCCCAGGTTCTCTACTAAGTGCCCCAAACCAAACTGAATAAAATAGGATTCCTGACTTCAAGAAGAACTTCAGTGTTGGGGTTGGGTGGGGAGAAGAAACGGGAATTAATTTTATAAACATGCAGAGAACAGCTCCATCTTGCTTCTTTGAAAATCCATGACTTTCTGAACTCATTCAGCTCAGCTCAGCTGAGAATTTAAGAATGGACAGAAGTTGGCAAGGAGAATGTGTGGTTCAGATTTTTCAGGTATGGAAATCACTGGTGCAGAAAGACCAGTTCTAAAGAACTCTACAATTGGAGCAATATATGAAGTCACAAAAATATAGAAGATACCAGATCATGGGACACTTAACTCCCTGGGTCAAGACGTTCAGATATTATTCTACAGGACATGGAAAACCATTAAAGAACATCAGACACAGACACAGCCCAGCTTTAGCTCACTTGCATTTCAAGTGAGCCACTCTGGGGGTGGGGAGGAAAGGAGGGAGGGACGATTTCAGGTCACAAAATTAGAAACAGTTTTAGTATTTTGGGCCTAAGAAACAGAGAGGCCAAATTTTGGAACTAGGAATAGACAGAAGGGGGCGGATTGGAGACGGTTAGGCAAAAATCTGGCAGGACTAATTGTCAGATTATGTAAGGATAAAACAAAGCAAGTCAGAAAAGGCATCAACCTTGGCTTTCTACCTAGGGTGATCTGGTTAATGAGGGACTCTAGCAAGCAAAAGGAAACCCAAGGCAAAGGCGGCTCTGAAGAGCTGGTGTGGTTCAGGAAGGGCTACAGGAATAAGCAGAAGTCAGAGCTATGATTCTTTAAGGTTTCTGTGTTGTCCTCCATGAAGGCATACAGCATCTTAAGTAAAGAAGAATTAAATCGAAGTGCTGTCATTTTTGATAACTGTGGATGCCACTAATAGATTATACCTCCTCTTTCAGCATGCAAATTGGGTTTCCTGCATGATCCTCTGAGAAACAAGTCCTTCAGTGCTCTGAGAACACAAGAAATTACAAGATGTGGATGAAGGATAAAGCTACATAGATATATAGAAATATGGTAAGCACTCACATTTTTATGACAAAATTGGATACTGAGGTACAGTCTTGCCAAAAGCATAATTTAATGAGCCAATGTCTCTTCACTGATATGCCATACTTTAAAGGGGAAGAGTTTCAAATTATATTATTCAAAAAAAATGCTAGTAAAATGCAGTCTCAAGGCTCTCTCGGTATTGCAATCTGGGTAGACTATTCAGAACTACGTTTATGACAGTCTTGGACCTTGTTGAGAAATACCCCTTCAAGACCTAATTGTGTTGAGCGAATAGCCTCCTTCTCCCTCTCTCCCTCTCTCCCTCATCCTTCCCTGCCTTCAGTATCTACTCGTATATAACGTATCTATAATTATATGAAGTCTTGAAATATCTTTATTTATAGGAAAAGAAATACAATAGATCAATACCATCAGGAAACTACAATTTCTAGGTACATGTGTCTGAAAATGAAATGAAGCAGAGCCAACAGTTGAGGCAAAATTCCCAGATGCACTTAAACACCAACTTTATGCGTTATAAAACTTATAGGTCTCACTTGAATGACTAGGGTCAAGTCATGTGCTCTGGAAAAAAAACAGTGTTTATTTACTCTGCTCTTCCATATATGATATTTAATACAAGGCATCAATTAAAAGTCTCAGGTATGGATTTAATTTTACATCTCAGTATGCTTTACCAAACAGAATCACTGAGTGTTCCCGTCTGCCCCATGCCTATCTAGAATCACTGGCTGGTTTGGTGACTGTCATGTGGGTCTGGCAGGACCCTGGAGCCTCTTGTACTGTGAATATCAGTTATGGTTGCCTTTCTGAGGTGTTATCAAATACGATTTCAATCAAAGGGGCATGTAGAATGTGTGTCACAATCCTCAAATCATACAGGAATATAACAGAATCTAAATTATCAATTTCATCTCTGGGGTTTTGCTCAGAACCATATCTCAAATAAATTCAAGAAGGCATAAAGTATACAGTTTTATTGCATGAGTCAACCAAGCAAAAGAAAAGACAAAAATGACCATATAAATAAGCAGAAAATTAAAGGAGTGGGGACAAATACTTCAGATTATGGTGCTGCATTATCTACAACCCAAAGCAGGGCAGCTGAACTCAATTTATTTCTCTCTGAACATGATATTTTATGATTAGATTTTGAAAGCCTGTGAACTGTTTACTTCAAACCCTTTGCTTCCACTGTTGACTAACACAAAATCTGTTGAGCCCAGATGCCAGCACAAGACAAGGCACCGAAGTAAGCTTCCCTCCAGCTCTGCTTCCCACAATGTGGGGTCCATTCTCATAAGAGCTGCAGGCAACAGGTCACTGAGAGAGCTGATTAAAATGCAGATTCCTGGGCCCAGAACTGGGGAAACTGCAAATTCTGGAACTTTGCCTAGTTACTGAATCACAAACTCTGAAATAAAGCTGGATAGCCTACTCTTCTCAGTGGCTCTCACCAGATAATGATTAAATAGTCTTAAGATTTCACGTATTTCTCACTATTGACTCATTTTTTTCTAATTATCAAACACACATGTATGGAGTATTTAGGATTAAAATGTTTATTAATATCACATGATGGAAAGGAAGGATGTAACCTAACTGTCTGGAGTTCTGGGGCCAGCTGAGGTTGCACCAACATCCAAGGGAGAACAGACCTGGAAGCTACACTGCAGAGGCAGGAAGTTACCACAAAAGGCAGAGACAGAGCTTGGCAGGAGCATTGCTGTGACCCCATGTTTCCCTGAGCAAGGTGGCCCTGGACGAGGACATCTCAGCCATTTCCTTCCTCATTCCCATGACCACACATTTTCACTCTTCTGTCCACAATAGAGGAGCCAGAACTTTCCAGAGCAACCAGAAGTTGTCTTGTAGCCTCAGAAATTCTCCTCGGGCTGTCTGGGACATTTCACAAAAAGCTAAATCACATGGTATAAGTGAGGCATGAGTGGAGGCCACCAGCTGAAGCACATCAGAGTCTCTAGAGCTGTCACTCAGACCACATTCTTCTGTTTATCATCCCCTCTCCGTTTCTCCTTAAAGGAATTGGGGGCTGATATTCTATGAGATGGAAATATGAAAGTTTCTTTATAAGTAACACTAAAATTCTGCTTAATATCACACCTTATTTTCCTAAAACAGTTATACTTTTTATTTCCTATCTTTAAGGCTCTTAGGGGCCAAGATCCACAACCAGCTTTCTGAGTTCGCTCACCATAATTTATATCATGTATAAGGGTGCATTTCATTGATGACTTAAAGGTAACTGCAGATCACTACTATGGTTCATTTGTGACCTACCCTTACTAAGCAAAATCTTGAAGTTTGTTCTGACTCTACCTCTCATGGAAAGTTTTAAATCTTATTTGGGATTGGAAGACTTTTAGAAACCATCCACTTAAATACAGATTGAAAGTTGGATATGGTGGCTCATGTCCATAATTCCAGACTGTCGAAGGTTAAGGGATGATGACTGTCTCATGTTTGAGGCCAGTGTCAGAGTGAGACCTCCTTTCAAAAACATACAAATAAAAGCAGAGGTTGAAATGAATGTCCACATAATTGTTTGTTGAGAATTTGAGAGCACCCAGGGCAGTTCTGGAAGGACCACCACAAACTGTCAGTATACAGCAAATCTCTTTGTTAGTAAAATCTTGGTTTGCTTCAGTATGATGAACGTGGGATAACTTCATAAGGAAAAAAAGAACATAAACTTCAGCCATTATCTCCTAGGGGAATAACTGTTTTTCCAGGTAATTCTCTTTAGCTACCCAGGTAACATTAATTAATTCTAATGTATAAAAATCAGAAAGGAGTGAAAAATAGAACAAGTATTAGCTGGGCTAATAGAAGGGGTATTAGAGACTGGGATGCAAGGAGGGGGCATTAATTGGTAAAATGATACATAGTTTAACAAGATTGGTGACAGCACATCATAGTTAATAACACAGACACACTGCCACTAGAAGTTCTCTGGTGTGAGGGCTTCAATGGAACTCACAATAAATACGATGAATGAGACAGAGATGCACATTGCTGACCTCTGTCCGGACTAATTAGAGTGAGCAGGTTATGCATCATTCTGACTCACTAGGAGGATCACAAAGTAGCACTGCACCTTCTTTCTTGGGACCTTTGTTCTCAAGTCCTGGACTTCTACCCAATCAGATACCAAAGGTGGAAACTCAAAAGTTATTCTGGTTTCTTCCCAACGACACAAATAACCAATACAGGTCCCTGTTTAATTTGCTTCTATTGGTTTGTTCTTAGCCCAGGTTCTTAGAAATTCTCCAGGTCTCTAATCTCCTCATTTATCTTCCACTTAACCACATCTCACCAGAGCGACTATACAATACTGAATCTGGCAATCACCTCCCTACAAACATTAACTACATCCATTTGTTTGGGGAGAATGGCCAAAAGCATTTTCTTAGTAGACAAGTCCTTCTGTGCCTCAAATCTCACTATCTATTATTTCTTTTCCATTTTCCACTAGAATATCTAATTCCTCCAACCCAGATATAGTATGTTCTTCCATTCCCAGGGAGCCTCACCATATGGAGTCATCATTGGATATACTCAAGACTAAAATTCTTCATTTTAAAAAGAACTCCATGTTACATAAATTCTATGTAGCCTCAAGGTCACAGAGCTGGTTATAAAGACAATGGAAGTTGGACACAGTGGTTAGACTAACCTTTCCAAAATATAATTTAATATATATGTTTAAAAGCTAGATATGATAGTACCTGCCTTTCATCCTATCACTTGGTAGAGAGGGGAGGCTGAGTCAGGTAGGTCTCTGTAATATTGAGGCCAGCCTGGGTGACATAGTGAGCTCCAGGACAGCTAGAGTAATAAAGAGAGAAAGAGAGAGAGAGAGAGAGAGAGAGAGAGAGAGAGAGAGAGAGAGAGAGAGAGAGAGAGAGAGAGAGAGAGAGGATATTTTGATAGATCTACGGGTGCTCATGGATGCCCAAAGAAGGCATTTGATCCTCAGGGACTGGAGTTGGGGGCCAACAAGAGCATTAAGAATCAGACTCTAGCCCTCTTGGGAGAGTAGCAGCAAGTGTTCTTAACCACTTATTCCTCCCTTTAACCTACTTTTGTCATTCCTCACTCAAGTCACAGCATTGTTAAATATAATGTGTTTAAAGTCTTTAGAGTCATACTGAGTAGATGGTCTTGATTAACAAATTGACATAAATGTACTTATTCAAAGTGTTCATTGCTCTTTCACTAGTTCATAGATATTTTTGCTCAAATGCAACCCATTTCCCAGAAGTCTTCCCTTCAAAAAGTCTGCCAAGTCTTCACTTCTAAGAAAACTCTTTGCCCTAAAAATAATCTTCAAACTCAACACAAGTTACCAAAATAAAATCTAAATAAAACAATGGCAGAGGCAGACATGACAATGAATATGAAATATGCTAAGAACATTCTGTCACTGAAACCAAATTCACTTTTTTATGTGTGATGAATGGTAGGATGAAGTCTTGAACCACATAAGAGTGAAGCAAACGACAGCAGAGGAGAAGTTGCCTGGAAAGGGTCCCATCTAAAAGGCATCCATTTCAATGCAGGCTCTGTCTTTTGGCTACCATTACCCTGTGCCTGTCCAGACATTCATTTCCAAGTGCTATTTCCAAATGCAGAATGAGAGTCAGTTGGCATATTAAAAATTTGCTTTGGGGTGGACAGAACAAACAATGAGATGTTTTCAGGAGGAATAATAAGTGCATTCCAATAGTTTCTGGGTTTAATTCATGTGTCAGGCCTGTCTTCTCCCTGATTCCTTAGCACCCCACCTCTACCAGGACCTGGGGAATTAAAAAGAAATTATACATGAAGCCATTTCTGACTATCCATATGGCACTTAAGTTAGCAAATAAATAAGTAAATAAATAAATACTCAATCCATATTCATGGAAAAGAATGAGAAGAGAAATCAGTGTGAACCCAGGCTGTCAGAATTGGTGAGTGATCTGTATTTAACTAAATCTAGTCAGGCCATCATGGCACACACTGCATTTACTGACAAGTCTCAGGGCATGAGACAGGACAAAACACATCAGGGCAGTGGAAAGGGGAATACAAATTACCTGTTGAATGGGAGAATTGGCTTTGTCAACTACGGGTTTCAATACCTCTGGATGTTCAGAGAGCCCTCCATTAATTTAACATGATGGTGTGGGGAGGGCGGGGAGTCTGAGGCAAAAGGCCCACAGAGTAGAAAGTAAGCAAGAGATTGCAAGAAAAACCATTATTAAATATTTAATGTTTATCCTAAGACAAGAAGTACATTTACCAGAGATACAAATTATTACTCAAAAGCTTCCAGTTTTTCCGTACAAGAAAAAAGCAGTGGAAAGGCAAAACCAGTAACTCAGAGGGGGAAACACGTTGTGTTTTTATTGATGATACATTTGCTCGAATTCAAAAGCAGCTGGATGGTCTAGTGTTGAGCACAGCTGTCTTCCAAGAGAAGTTGGTATTTCTACCTAAATATGGCTGAAAGGATTTGGAATCACTTTATTTTCCTTGTGAGCTTTTGATACGTGCTTACTATCTGAAGTCTCATGGGGCAGCTATATTCTGAAACACACAGATGTCATTTTAAGAGAAAGTTCTCTTAATAAAATGCACCCCCTTCTTCAGACACTGCTGTCAGTGAAAGGAAGCTCACTAATGCCCTTTATTAGATAAAGTGTTATCAAGCACCATATTAATAAATGGAATAAATGGAAGGGTGGGGTTGGATGAAAATGCAAGCATTGATCTCTTGGCTATGGTGTGTGTGTGTATGCTCAATTTTAAAATATGACAGATTTCTTCTCTAAAAAAGTAATCTGTCTCAAATATGAATGTCTCTCCTGGCTTTGTGATGAGTATATTAATAACAGTTTCTATTTTAAAAATGAACACTAATGAATAATACATTAAGTATTCATTAATAATATATACTTATATCTGTTAAGATGAGTTAAAAAGTGTCACTTTGGGTTCAAGCCAGTGAACAGCATTAACTGAAAAGGTAGTTCTCATTGCTCATGGGACCACAGAACTTCACTTTCTCAGCCATAGTTAATTTGCCAAAACATTCTTTTTCCTGGTCTTGATTGACTACTAAATCTGGAGGGAAATTCACATTCATTTGTTAATTCTCTGGCTTCATTCTTTTTCATGCCCTGTTACACAAGTTGCTAATACAGCAAAAACACGCATAGTATAGAATTCTCTTCCACTCTCTGAGCCCCCAAATACTCTTCCTTCCAAATATTCCTTGGGAAGCAAGTCATTGCCATGACAACCATAAGATGAGGTTTGAAGGGCACTTGGGGGCACACTTTGTGAAAGTTAATACCAGTTTGTGTTTAACAGGGTCAGGGAAACTGAGACAATGGGTCATACGTGATAATCAGGCACCACAACAAACCTAACCAGAATACCTCCTTTAAAATGAAATCAGAGTGATTTACTCAGGGCCGATCCATCATGCCTTCATTGTAGCAAATTCCCACTATGCTCACTAGTAATTAAATTAAAAGATCAAATATAATAGGAAAAGGAGAATTAAGGATCTGCTTTGCCTGGCAAACTTTAACGTGAAACAGTCAGCTTTGCACACCCTACCCCACCCCCAAAGGCTTAGCACGTTTTCTTTTCTAAGCAGGACTTTCCTTCTGTACCTTGACACTTGGTGTCCTTCCCTGCCAGGCAGGTGACAAGGTAGATTCCTAAGGGCTTGTGAGGACTTTTTCTGTATCTTTCACACATTTGCTTCCAGAAACAGTAACACCATGGTCACAAGTAGCCACTGCAGCTCAGGTGTAGTAGGAATCTTTTGTGTAACTCGGAGCTAGAGAGGGCTTCCTTCAGTGTATGCGAAACAATACTTTCTCACACTGACTCCAGTCCAAAGACCAAGAGATAGAAATTATGCCTTTAAAAAGTCACGGTGTGATAAGATTCATTCTTTCTTTGTCTATACCTGACTGACCACCTAGCCTGGGAGCTTTTAAAAGAAGGAGGAGACTCCTTTGTTCTCTCAGGTTCCATTTAAGGGAAAGTGGGTCGAAGGGCTTCCCCAGGGAACGAAAATGAGCTCTGGAGCCAAAGGCAGAAAAGGAAGAGAGATTTCATGCCCACTATTATTGTCCTCCTCCGAAAGAAGTGAATTAATTGTTAGGCAGGCTAATGGTTAAGAAAGGTGGCGGTGCACACAGGTAGCCCCATTCCTGAGACCATATCTAATTCCCTAGTGTAGCTCAGGCCATCCTCCAGGCTGGGTGGGGGTGGGGTGGGGTAGGGGTGTTGGGAACTCTCTCCAGCCATGGATAACACAGCCAGAACTGCATGCATTCGCACGCCCAAAAACTGGCGTCCCAGCCCAAGTGCGAAGTTGGGCGTTTAAACCTGAAAAGCATAGTAAGAGCCATTCAAAGCAGCAAGTTACAGTACCTTGAGAAGTCTGACAGATGGGAGAAAGGCTGCGTGGCATAGCTTCCGGATGGTCCAATTTAGGGGTCGAGAAGCATCAGTCTGATTCATGACCCCTTCCAAATTCCACAGGGAAGACAAGAGACTGCAAATCTAGGCAATGCCTAAAAAATAAACGGCCCTCTACGGTCCTGGCATCCCATGGTTATCTCCACACCTGCAAATTCCATTAGGGCAGAGGCTTCCTGGAACTTGGGAGTCTAGTCAAGTGGCGTTTCCTGAGCCCCTGAACCTTCTTAAGAAAGCCACCTCCCCTCTCCCTGCAGCCCTGCTCATGCATACCAAATGTGGCCGACTGGAGGCACACTGCCTGCTGCTTCGGGGAGGGGATGCTTGATTTCGAGGGAGAGGGACAGCATGCACAAAACAGCCTGTGGTCGGAGTCAGAGCAGCCTGCTCCAGAATGCGCGCTCCCTCTCCCGCTCTCCTCCCAGCAAACGCAGGTCAGGCATTGGGGGGGAACCCGGGCCATTTGCTTTGCTCCCTCTCTTCTTTTTTGGGGGGTGGGGGGGAGCCAGGAGGAGAGCAAAAAGAAACAAAAAAATGAAGCCAGAAAAACTTGTACTTTCTCGCACAAAGCATCTTTGAGGGGCTGGAAACTGGCGCCGTGGGAGGGGCTAGGATCCTGGGAGGGAGAAGGGATGCCTCTGAATGATAAGAGAAATGCTTCCTCTTTGATATGTGTGACACAATAAATTGAGAGCTATCGTAAAATGGATCTATAGTAAAAGGAGATCCCTGCTGTGTTCTAGGGTCCTTTATTAACTGTGATTGACAGTCCTCACCCTGATACAAGCACCGTATAGATAGATGATAGATGGGTATTGGCTGACTCAAACTGGCATATACACATGCTGGGAACAAGGAGTTATTCTTGTCGCAGAAAGCTGTACAAAAGCGTGTGTTTGTGGCTTACCTTTTTAGCAATAGTAGTTTCTAAATTGGGGGACATCCCTACAAGACAACGAAGTTTAACTCTTAAAGTGCCTTGTAGAACACTGCCCACAAGATGGTTTCCTCAAATGTGTATTTCCCCTCTTCCCAATAATTTTTGAAGGAGACATTAAGGAAGAGTGTAGGTATATAATTTGTAAAGCTCCCATGGTAAAGAGAATCGAAGAGAACTTTTCCTTTTAAAGGGAGACATTGGCCAATTTCACCTAGAGGAGGGGAGCTCAGGAGGACTGGAAAGCGGGATGGTTGTCACGCCCTTCACCTAGACTATCCACTTCCCCGGAATTAAACTTTAGTGCTATTACTGACCAAAGACTCCCTTCCCATAAGATTCTCACACCCTTACCTTTCAAGCATTGCCAGGGTATTTAAAACTTCCCACCTTATTTCCCTCCCAGTGACTGTAGAGATTTTCCGTTTTTAACTAACCAGAAGAAATGGGTAACACCTCCCTCACTCTCAGGACTACTGTGCATTCTGGAACAAAATCCAGAGGGGTAAGAGCAGATGTGACAGCGATACAAGGCTGCATTTTAAGATCAAGAACAAAGTGGAATAAACACCTGACACATGCACCAATGCAACATTTCCTAGAGTGTTCCAGAGTCAGAGATGCAGAGGGTTGCAGAGCCACGGACTGGAACATAAAAATTCATGCACCAGGTCAGTTCCTGTTAAAGCAGTACCAGTTTGCTAGCACTCACGCTGGCTCATACCTGTCAGCATCCTATTTCCACCATGGGGCAAAGGACATTTTAAAGTGTTAAGCAGCTAGAATGAATACATGTCAGGCATGTTGCTGGGCATTTTACATCATGTAAACTCACACCAATGTGTGGTGGGATTTAGGTGTCAGTTGATAAGGTCCATTATCCAGGGTCCTGGGCTCCTGAAGGGGGAGTGGCCAAATGGCTGCCCAGGACCAAGAAACCTTATTGCTACACCAATGTGTTCAAGAGCAGGTGTTATCATCCCGATTTCACGTATAAGCAAATAAAGGCCAGAGAAATTAGCCTGTATTGGAGTCATTTTACCAAGCTGCAAAGGTATCTTTGGTAACCATTCACTTCAGTCTCAGTCCAATTACTAGTCTTACGTTTAGCTAGTCTATACTTTATCCTTCAAGACCATGTTCCCTCTTTGAGAAAGTCAACACACTTTGATAGAACATGGATTATACTCATCTTCTTGATATTCCTATAATATACAGGGGCTAATTTGAAAACTTAGGGACACAAGAGAATTCATAACGACCAGGTAGATCAAAATGTCACCACATTCTCCTAGCTTGCTTTTTATTGCTGTGATAAACACCCATGACCAAAGTTGGGAAGGAAAGGGTTTATTTGGCTTATAGGTTGTAGTCCTTCATTCAGCACGGCGAAGGCAGAAACTCAAAGCAATAACCTAGAGTCAGGACCTGTAGCCGAGAGCACAGAGGAACTCTGCTTCTTGATTTGCTCTCCATGGCTTTCTTAGCCTGTTTCCTTATATAATTCAGAACCATCTTCCCAGGATAGCACTGCATACAGTGGGCAGGGGATGATTGATCAAGATAATGCATTACAGACATGTCCACAGGCCAGTGTGGTGGAGGCAGTTTTCCAACTAAGATTCTCTCTTCCAGGGTGAGTGTTTGTGTTACTTTGACAAAAACTAACCAGCAGACACACTGTAGTGATTTGAATAAAAATGAGCTCCATAGACTCATATGTTTGAATTCTTGGCCTCGATTTGGTTGAGCTATTTGGGAAAGATAAAGAGGTCCATCCATTTTGAAGAAATGTGCCACTGGGGTGGACTTTGAGGTTTCAAAAGTCCATGCCATTCTTACTTAGCTCTCTCTCTCTGCTGCCTCTTTCTCTCTCTGTCTCATGCTTATAAGACAAAATGTAAGGAATAAGCTACTGTTCCAGTGCCATGCCTGTCTGGCACACTAGTCATGGCCTAACCATATGAAACTGTAAACCCCAATAAAGTCTTCTTGAATAAGGTGTCTGTAGGAATCTTCCTCTACTTCAAAATTCTTTAGTAATCTTAACTTTCTGCTTCCTTATAACAGGCCCCAACCCACAGTTGTCTCTTTTCTTTTATAAAGGTGTTTTTAAAATTTGTCTATGTGTGTTTGTGTGTGTGGGGGGGGGGAGAGACCATAAGACCACTGTAGAACCCTGGGAGTTGGTGATTATGAGCTGCCTAATATGGGTGCTGGGAAGGAACTTAACTCTGGTCCTCCAGAAGAGCAGTAAGGAAATGCTATTAGCTACTGGGCTATTTCTCCAGCCCTTTAGTGTAATAGTTTTGTCAAAAATCATTTTTGTTGATAACATTATGATAATTTATATTTTCTGTCTTAAAACTATGTTTTTTCCTCCTCTTACATATGTGTGTTTCTTTTCTTTTTGACAGTTCTCAGAGCTATAAAAATTTTAGGACTTCTCTGATGCTTGTACACTATTCTTTAAAATATGAAATTTCCTTATAGACTCCACTGATTTAGAATATGTTTATTTATTATTTCCAAATGTGTTGTTATTCAAATATATTAAATGATTTTTTTTTCTTCAGTTAAAAGTATTTTCCCCTTCGGGGTTCTTTTATGGATAATAGACTCTGAGGTAGATTAAACTATATTAAAATAAATTACTAATTTTTTTAACTAACCTAACCATCATTTGTTTAATATAAAAACAAAATATCTCAGAATAAGAATAATTATCTTCTCTCCAGTACTGGGTTGTTTTCCTTGCCTATTTCTCACCCTCTGCACAATGCCTCTAGTGACATGGAGCAGGTGAGGTTTTGGGACAGATTGGTCCATGATTGGGCAACTACATTTGACAGGAAGTTCTTCCTAAGGCTATGGCACAATGTACCTCTGTGTGACGTAAGTCATGTTGTCTTTCCAAGACCAGTTTCTCAATGCCTTTCCAGACTGCACTCAAACAGACTGGTGACATCCCCCTTCTCTTCACAGTGGACAATCACTCTTCACACCCTGGCATGGAGTTCTTAGTAAAACATCCTCTTCAGGATTATAAGAATGCAGCCTCTTCTGGGGTCGTATTTAACCTTGTGTCACAGGTGAACTTCAAATATTGCAATGTTTTAATCCTCTGAAGTCCTTTGAAATACTGCTCACAAAAGGTCATTTAGGGAGCTTGAAGAAAATTCACTAATAACTTGGCTTGTTCTGCTTTTTTTTATTAGTAAGCCTATGCAACGCTGGCTTAGGTAACAGCAGCTCCCCCACCACACCCCTGACACACACACACACACACACACACACACACACACACACCGACATTCCATCTCTTGTACACACAGAGAAAGAGAGGGTCTGGGATAGGGAGTGCAAGACAGAGGCAAAGAGAGCCAACCTGAAGTATGGATTCCTCTTTTTTTTTTTAATATTTGGAGCTGGCTTGTAAGGAAGGTTGCAGCAGGCTAAAGGAAATTCTACACGGATGGTAGGAAAGCAGGCTTTGCATATCTCTATCTGATAACTTGGAAGTTTTCTCAGAGTAGGAACAGGGTTCACTATCCTGTCCACATTCACTTCTTGGAAAAAATGGAAGCATGGATCACAACACTAATATAATGTAAAACACACATGACTGCAACTGTTATTACCAAGGCTCAAAAGTATTAGCAGTTTGTGATTATCCTCGCTGAAGTCCCAGGTGATGTCCTTCACATCGCAACTGCTCTAGGGAAGCAAATGTAACAGCACAGGAGGAATTCCACTTAGACCATAAATGGGGCAGATCCACGAGTGATCATAATATATGTGAAAGAAGAGCCAAATGAAAACATATGTTAAAGCAAATAAAATTTACAGCATCTTCACCTCTCTCTTTCTCTTTTTCTTGCAGGAGGAGCCACTTCAGACAGCCAGATGCAGATACACATCTGACTTTCTTGACAGTTTTCCTCTCTGCAACTGAAAGGCAGCCACACATTTATGAATAAAATATGAAGCTAATATGTAAATATGTGTGATTTAGGGAAATTAAAAGGAATGTAAACAAGTTGTATCTCACTGAAAATGTAAACCATACATGTTAAAAGGAACACCCACACATATATATATGAATATATATACATATATATATACATACACACACACACATTTACATCATATCTCCTTCTCCCAAAGCTCAGGGGGAAGAAAAGGAAGTAGGAAAAGCAGAAGGGAGTGAGGCCTTAGATAACTGACTACAAAGACAAGTCATTATCTTTAGAATATAGGGAAGCTGCACATATGACCTCACAGCAGCTGTGATAGCCAAGCCAGACCATGTTCCAGCATGGAGAGGGGTGCTAGGCATAAAGTCCTCACCCGAGCAGAGGAGCTATTGGAACCTCGTAGCTGCCAGGAGAAGATAAGTCAGTCTTCTCTCACAGTATGACCCTGGTTAAGGTAATCATAATCTAACAGAAGGCCACAAAACCGAGGATATTTGGGAAGCACAAATGGTCTTGATGGACTAAATAAATAAATAAATGAATAAATAAATGATTAAAAAAAAAGATGACACAAAATTGAGTGACTAGGGAGGGAGAATTTATCCATGAAGACCTGAAGGAGAAGGTAAACACCTTGTCTGAAATCCTCAAATAATTAATAAAGTATTTTCTAAAAGTCATACTCTCATACATGAAGTGTATGGCAAATTTCAAAGGCCAGAAGCTAAAATACATCCTCATTTAGCTTTTAAAATCCTCTTATTTCTATTCACAATGGGGATGATTTTTTTGCAATGATTCTAAAATTTTAATGAGTCCATGGAGCCTTGTTAAGAATACAAGAATTTGAGATGTTCATTTTTAACTACTTCATATTCACATTTCCCTGATTGTTGTGATGCTATTAGTTACTGCAGCTCTTCTCTCTATTCTAATCTTAGATGTGTGCAACACACGTGTGTAGAAACAGTTACACCTCTGTGAATAGAAAACCGCAGACAAATTTGTTATGAAATTCATCAACCTTACCACGTTGGTAAGTATTAACTCATGAGTTAATACCTGTGGGGCAGGAATACTTAAGCATTCAATCTCCAGTTCCTGCTTGAGGAAACTGTATTCACTGATGGAAACTAGGAATTCATTGTTAGCAGTGAGGCTTAGTCAAGTATTAGTCGGAGGGTAGTCACACACACACACATTCGAGCTCAAACCTTACATATTTTCCACAAACGTCCTCCAACTCTCACCAACCTGAGCTGGGAGCTTATCTCAGCCACACAATGTGTCTTGTGCATTTTGAGCCTCTGATGCTGAGAGCAACACTACATTAGAACATAAGGTCCGCTCACCTGGGAAACCGAGACATACTGTGATCTGGAAAGTCTTCAAAGTGGTGACATTGCTTTGGAAAGGATTTTCATGATGAAAGCTAATGAAAATTGTACTTATTGTACTTGCTATTTATTTTTGTCATTCTTCCAGAAAACATGTCACAGTATTTCTTCTGTTATCTCATTTTCAATGTTATGAATCTTATCCATAATAATCCAGGAATTAGATGATTTTAGTCGGTCGGCCAGTTTTGTATTTTGGGTTTTATTTTGTTCTTGTGAAGGAGATTAAAATCAATGCAGACTATATAAAATTTGAAGTCAGGGTGGGCTAGATTTGAAATCCTGTTAAGTTACCTGACAATTAACATAATTTTAGAGGTCATAATCTTTCAAACAGATAAGGCTGTAATGTCAAAGTTATTGACAACTTGTTGAGTGTTAAGTATGAAACGTGTGAGGTACCGAGAGAAGAAGATGCTAAGCCTCTTACCACATTCAGAAAATATGCAGCATTATCTCAATATTGTGTACAGAAGATCAGTCTCCCAAGTCCTTAGTCCTACAGGAGGTCATGTGATGCCAGGCAGACTTAAATATATATCCATCCAATTCTACAATCTATACTTTTACCTGTTAGAAGATACGGATGCAAATGGAAAGGAAAAGAATGTAAGTAAAGTTCTTCTGACACCTCATTAAAAAAACAGCATGTGTCTGTTGAATCTGAACTGGGACAAAGCAATGCTGGGACCATCACCTAACACTGGGGGCTGGACAGCACAGCCAGCCACAGGTCATTCCGTGGCTCTGGCTTCTGTTTTCACTGCTGATCGCTACTCTCCTTCCCGCTTCACAGTTCCAGGAAATGGACCTCCACAGTGACACAAAAACTGTCCTCACCCATTTGGCATGCCTAATATATACTTATCAGCTCCCTTCCAACATGGCGCTTACGGAATGGAGAATGATGACTCTACACACTTTATAAGGCAGGATCAGTTCTTCCTACACATATAAAATTGTTTAATTCTTATTATTACCCACTTTTTTATTCCCACTTACATTTTTCTAGATGAGGAAACCAAGTCTTAAATTAATAGCTAACTATGTACGCAAGTTTATCCTGTAAGTTTTAGAATCATGGTTTTGAAATATTTTATAAAGTTTAATTATGTATTTTTAAAAAATCAACTTTTAAGGCAACTGAAATAGTTTCAAACACCTAGTCAGGTATGCCACTCTAGATGCTTAAAATAGCCACAGGTGTTTTCATTCACACAGTGATGCACTTAGGCCAAAACCGAATGTCTATCAAGACCAACAAAAATCAAAGATGTCTAAACACGATTGTGATAATTATTCAAGCCTACTTGATTTTTTTATATAAGGAATTATAATAAATAAAAAAGCATAATGTTCTTGGGGGAATCTTGTGTAATAATTATTTTGGTAAGTAGAAAAGAAACCCTAACATTAAGATTCAGGGAAATTAATGGAAGAGGGGTAGAAAAATTGTAAGAGCCAGAGGACCAGGACACCTTGCCAGAGACTGTTCTAAACATGAGAAGGAAGTTACATTATCAGGTCTTATGTCTAGATGAAGAGTTATAGTAAACCAACAGCTGCTGAGTGAGAGACTAAACTTCATTCAAGCATGACTCCTGGTATAGTTTTTTCACTTTCAAGTGGTCAATCCTAAATAATATATATATAAACTTTGCTAAATGGACTCAAAAGGAATAGACATATGTGCATATAAAACATTCATATATATATATATATATATAATCTTGAATTTGAGTGGGAGTCAGGGAAGGACATTGGAGAAGCTGAAAGCTTTTATAAGTGATTTAATTATAGTATTCATATATGAAATTCTGAATAAATACATACAAGATAATATGTAGATAAGGTTATAATATATGTGCCTTTTCTTGTCCCTTAATTAAATCAGATGGAAGCAAATGCATGGCTACAGATCAAATGGAACATTGATTAATTCCATTTTGTAAAACTATACAAGATGTTTTCAAAGATGAAGTCAAGTCACTGTAATGAGTAAAACCATCCTGTCCTCTCTGTGGAGCTGGGAGACACCACTCCTCACACAGTATCGAGACCCACTGATTCTATTCATCTCTTCAGCTTTAACTCTGGACCGTCATCACCATTCACCATACTTCAATAGCCTCTATTTCTTTTGTTTCTGAGTTTCTTGTCACAGGACTATCATGTGCTCTCTTTTCTGTTCTTCCAGCTCCTCATGAGAGTTACTCTTTCACAAGGCCAAGAGCTCAGCTTGAGTATGACCTTCGAGAGCCCTTCCATCATATCTCTAGCGGATCCTCAGCACCTACAGCATCTCTCTCTTTGAATGCTCTCCTACTTTTTAGAATGTATCACTGCTTGAATGGCTGATTTACTTCTTTCTGGTCCACACCTCCTACTTGAATGTAGTCCCTTAAAGACAGTCATCAACAGAATACTAGATCACCGCAGAGTTTCCGGAACATGGTGTGAAGTCAATCAAAGTCTTTTGGCTCCAGAACAAAAATATGAACTAGGCATATTTATTATAACAATTTCTTTCAAGTTATTTAGGAGAGTTTCGTGCTACATAATCTTTATTAACAAACTAAAAAATTCTTCAGGCTCTTTTGGCTTATAAGTCTAAGAACTGCTACTAAACATTAATGAAAGGAAAAACCTACAGGCTCTTATTTCAACTACAGACAAGCTCTGAGCACAGAGGTACTTGAGAAAGAGAAGCAAAACAAGCAACAGGGAACTATAAGTATAAGGCAATGAAATCTGAAATAACCCTTGAAAAAGAATCCAGTTACCATTCATCATAGCCTAACAGTGTCAGACATACCCAGGAATGACAATTCCGTAAGAGCCAAACTACTACATAATATTTCTTTATGAAAGAGAGCCTATATTTTATATAAAGGCAAATATATATTTAAAAGTATAGGAATGGTCACTCACACATCAAAAGTCACAACCAGATTCACAATGAATAATGATAATAATAATAATTGTTATGTTACAATTATATTATACATTATTAATATTATAAATAGATTAATATTGATTTATCACAATCATATTATGATTCCTTACCAACAATTATGCTGACATGTTGGTAAGGAAGATGTAACTAATAGCTTGGTTTTGCAGACGGACAAGCAGTCTTATTTTACATGGCTTGATTTACCCTATTATCTCCAGCTTTACGGCCTCTGTGCTTTTCATGAGGCTCTGTGTCCTCTTCATGATAAGGCTGTCCTTAGAGTGCACCACATACTCAGTCTTCTTTCAAAATATAATCTTCAGAAATAACTAATGGTATATACAGTAGCATGGATACATCTCAAAATCATGAAATTCTAGAAAAGGCAAACCAAGAGTGACAGAAAAGAGAGCCTGTTGCCAGCAGTTGTTAGGGGGGATATATCTGTCAATGAAAAGAGCAGGAAAAATCTTCTCAGCAGTGGAAACATTCTATTCTCAAGTCAGTGGCAGGTGCTCATCATCAGACATTTCTAGAGTTCAGCAAACTATAGAGTCCAAAGTTGATGAATTTTTGTATATAATGAGCTAGAAAAAATATTTGTTTTTCCTCTTACTATAATATGCAATTTTTCATTATTGAAAATTAAGAGAAATTTAATTATCTATGCTATGATTTACATATGTATTGACACCAGAAATCCATGTTGTAATGCTTACTCATTAGAGTGGCCTTATTAAGAAGTGATGAGAATATTTGGAGGTAGGCACTACTTGGAGTCTTTTGGTCACTGAGGGCATGTATTGAAGGACAAACCAGGAACCCATCTCTCTTCATGCTCTTTTAACACATTTAGATGTTAAGTGGCTTTGGTATGCCGTGAACTCTTACGAAATTTTGCCAAAGCAAACACTTTAGGCCAAGAACTAAAGCCTACAAACCTGTAAGCCACAATAAAGTTTTTCTCATAAGTTGTTTACCTTCGGATTTTTTGACAGTAACAGAAAGCTGACTTAAAAAAAAAAACCCTATAATTCCTCATGTGAATTTTGGATACTTAATCAAGTATTTTAGACATCATAATTCATATGCAGCTTACTATGATTGTATTGCTAATTAATACATAAACTTTTGAATATCCCAAAACATTTTAAATGTTTTCATTTGAATCAGTCATGTTCCTCAGTAGACAATAATCACCTTGTTTCCATTTTAATGCTATAAATACTTCTGTAATGAATGAATGACCACACATATTTGTGTGGACATCTTCTTGGTTTCATTTTAAAGATACCTTTCATTTTAAAGGTGATAAATTACTACCCTTTTGATAGATATTTTCACACTACCATCTAGGAGATACCATTTCACATGCCCAACGAGAATGACATTAGTAAATTATTAATAAAACTTGGAATCTAATTAATTTTATTTCTGGCCAAGTTGATAACAGAAAATGAATATATATACTTCTAATTTGCAGCTTACAAGGCTCTATTTTCTTATGACCATGTGAAATTCTACTGTTACTTTTTAGAGTTTATTTTTTTTATTTAATTCTTGAATGCTGTTCTTATATTAATGATATTATCCCTTGTCATATTAATCATTAAGTTTTCCATTCATCTTTCAATTTTTATATTAGGAGAAAATTTTAGCATTGATATACTTGGCCTATATTATATAAAGAGCTGTCATTCTAGCTCAGTTTTAGATAAAATATTGAATATATGTATATGTTGTTTTAGTCTCTATCCTTGGGTTTTAGATATTAAATTTTCTTACCTATATTAACCAAGCCATAGCCCATATTCTGATGCTTTACTACAAGCTTATCAAAGCACCATTGTAAAAATTTTCCAACTTCCAACTCTGACTATAAAGATTTTCTGTTCAATGATAAAATCTACAATCTATCCCCAACAACAGCCACTGCTTCATATTGCCAGGTGTTATTACAAGCATTTTCCTCATTCACAAATACTATTTCTATCAACAAAAGAATCCTCAGGCACTTTTACTTGGCCTAGGTTAAATCTGATCCAGTATCGTTCCACCTGTCAGTCATCTGGACCACAGAATTGACTGGAAAAGGGAACAAAGTGCTGTTGCTCAAAGAATGTAACTTAAATTCCCTAGTTTGCCTGAATCTCAGCTACTAGAGACTTTGAGATCAGCGCTAACACTAGGTCCTCTGCATAGGAAGTCAGAAAGCAGAGAACTTTCTAGAAGCTGTTGACTTGGCACAAAACCAGATGAAGAAAGATCCAGTTTGAGAACTCACTCACCACTCTCAACAGAAAAATAAGTAAATAAAATGGGTAAAAGGCTCGCTGATAAAGAACCCAAGAGCAATTCTTACAAACACAACCTCACAAAAAACCTACCTAACTACGAAGTTGCTAGATCATCAATTACGCTAATTTTCAACATACCTGAGTTATATTAGTGTTTCCTCAAACATTCACTTGGAATTAAAATTTCTTTGGATCGTAAAGCACAGAAATTACTGTAAGTGGCATTTTCTGCTGGCACCTTTCCTATAAAATAGTCACACATTCTTGGATGCCCTTTAGCCTTATACGTCCCTTTATTTTATTCAAACTATTCCATGTAATACTTTCAATTTTGTGCATGGGGATAGAGGAAAGAGTGAGAAATGAAGCCATGAAGACAAAAATTGCATAGTGTAGACCACTCTACAAACCAAAGCAACTGAATTCTTGAGAGTATCTCAAGGAACAGCAGGGTAGGCATGGAATTGTTTTAGTTTGCTCCTCTGGGACTTGGGATAATGTCAAAACACTAAGTGTGGTGTTGATGTTTGCTTGAGTTAATGACAAAGCAAACATTGCTTTTTTAATTTAAGACCGATTTCATAGATGTTTTTATCCATTTCAAATTTGCCCTAAATAAAGCATTTTCAACCTTACTTTTTAAAACTATAAAAGTGACTATCGTCAGGAACTTAGTACAGAATCTGTGCAACAAGACAGGCAGTTTACCCTGAACATTGCCAAATCACAACGTGTAAGAGGAGAATTCTGGAGTTTACTCTGTGAGACATCTGGACGAAATATTTCCGAGCATATGCATATTTTCAGGCAAAAGAAAAATACTGGAAAATTGTAATATTTTTTATTTTCTCAGTAGAGTAAAATAGTCATATTGCCAAAGTTCTTCATTGTTAGTACAACTAAAATTGGTTGAAGAACAACAGAAATATAGTATGTATCTTAAAGTTTGAGACCTTATTTGCTATTCTTACAGCATTACAATGTATTTAATATTTTATCAAATTTATGAAGACACTATTTAAACGTGATTAAATTTGCACCAACTATTCCAGATAGGTAAATCTGTCAATCCAGCTAACTTCTGAGTATTTGCTATGTGTCTAGCATCAAGCCAAAAGCTGGTAATACAAAGAGATTAATGCTCATAAAGATGAAAGATCAAAGTAATCTAACTGAGGGGACAGGAAATTCATACAGCACCGAAAATGAAAAATCAAAAGCTGGATAAGACAGTCAGCCCTCTAGATGGGAGCACAAACTTCTAGATACTGACTCAAGAATGTTTAATGCCTTAAACCTTACTTTGAAGAGGGACTGAGCAATATGTAGGAAACAGGATGGTTAGACTCAGCCTGTCAGAACTCTGTTGCTCAAAGTCTTCACGTCTGGATAGCAAACAGGCCTCCATCTGTCCAAATAACTATGGGACGGGTGACGTACTCATCTACCTGAGAAAGTAGATGCCATTAACACCATGCAATTAGAACTCAGATCTTCAGTACTGAGACTTTTCATGCCCATTTACTTTCCAATGAACTCTTCCAAGCACATACCTCAGTCTCCTGGTAAGGAGATCTAGCACGTTTAACGTTCTGAAGATTTTCTGGTAGTACTGTAACAAATCCAAGGAAATCCCACTACTATTTTTTTCTATTTTCATTGTGTTGCCATCCTAAAACATACTGAACAAAATCAACTTAGGGAAGGAAGGGGGTTATTAGCTCATACTTCCAGGTTACAATCTATCATGAAGAGAAGTAGGGGCGGGGGCTGAAGGCCGGAATTCAGAAGAGAATCCATGGAGAAACACTGTTGACTCCCTCATAGGCTCTTGCTCATTTTTAATACAACCAAGACCACTTACCTGGGAATGACAGCAAACACAGTAAGGTAGCTAGTTCTTCTTAAATCAACCAAGAATCAAGACTAACTCCCTAGAGAGGTGCCCACAGGCCATTCTTACCTAGGCAGTTCCTCAGCTGTGGTTTTTCTTTCAAATGACTCTAGGCCAGTGGTTCTTAATCTGTGGGTCACAAGCCTTCGGCAAACCTCTTTCTCCAAAAATGTTTACATTACAGTTCATAACAGTAGCAAAATTAAATTTATAAAGTAGCAATGAAGATAATTTGATGGCGGGGAGCATCACCATAACATGAGGAAGTATATTAAAGGCTCTTAGCATTAGGGAGGTTGAGAACCTCTGCTCTAGGCTATATCAAGCTGACAATGGGAACTAACCAATTTTTCTTTTTTTTATTTTCACCATTCAGGCCACGAACATGTTCCTTCTCTTAGATGAACTCTTTGATCCAATGTAGATAGAGATGCACTGAGACCTGGGAGCACAGGAGGAAAAGCTAGAAGACATGAGATTTGTAAGCCAGTTTATGAAGCTCAAGAATATAACAAATGTAGACACAGAATTAGAAGATGCTAGAATCAGCCCAAGAAAGCCAATGAAGTACAAGGATCCAGAAACATGTTGAATCCAAAAGGGGCTCTGCTTGGCAAAGTGTAGATAGAATTGAGTGTTCACCAGGCTTGAAGTGGACCACCAAACAAAAAGATGCCATTGGTGTTTTTAAGACCTGGAATTAAATGTAACCGGGACTATGATAAAAATGACCCTAGTGATCCGGGTATAGCTAAGGAACAGAGCTCTGGCTAAGCAACACCAAGACCCTGAACTCCATCCAAAGAGGATAAGAAAAATAAAATGCTTTTAGGAACAAATTAAAGCTGGCAAGGCTACCAAGAGGGAAACAAAACCTTACCAACTGCAAAAACCAAACATGAGATCTTCAGTGTTCACTCACTAAAAAGCTTTTCTGGAGCCTAGAGAGACTAAGGATAGGATTTCCCCAGTAGATTTGAGGTCTGCATCATGCAGGGTGTGATATATAATGTAAAGGTTAATTTTGTGATGTGGCTTTTTCTTAAATCTAACTTTTATAAGAGGACTGAAATTCGCAGAGACAAAGAAGGAAAGGGCACTATTTTAGAGAAATCAGGGTTAAATGTAACCGTATTCCTGATATTTTATAATAGACAAGCTACTCCTTTAGATAGAGCTTCTCTTACAGAGAGAAGATCATATAAAAGTCTGGTGTTCTAATAAGGATCAAGCGAACAGATTAACTTTCAGCTTAAGCACTTAAATAAATATTTAAGACAAGCTCACCTAACTATAGCAGTAACACAGAAATGAGCTCTGATAGCGGAGTTTTGAGGACCCATTAGAGGGCTTATAGACAATAAATCTAGCAATTATGCCAGCCTTGACTCTGCTAAACCATCCGAGCAATTACAACTATCTTGTCTGTCTCCTTGAATTAGACATCCTCTTATTTCTCTTTAATTTCCTAAATTCAACACAAGGCTTTGAAATTGAACCCATTCCTGCTTCTTATTTTTGATGTGCTACCCAAGGACTTGACTCGGAAACGACTCCAAATTTCTGCTAAATGTCCAAAAGGGAGCTTCAGGCTTGGATGACACATTTTAAGTATTCTTAGAAACTAATGTTTGTATCATGTTTTAAAGTTTTAAATATACGTTGAAGGAAATTTTACAACTAACAATAGAAAATGATACTTTGCAGAGAGAAAGTATTAAAAAAATCATGAAAAAATGAATCCTAAGCCCACTCTCTAGCCTGCATACCTGGCCCACATTAGAGGCCCGCTGGCTTCCAATACCCCCTCCACTCCACTTCTGCCTACGTTCTTACTGGCTCCTGATATTCAGGAGAAAAGCTGACACTTTCCCACTCCCAGGTAGAGTTGATCATTGGCACCCTTTCCATTATCGCTTGGAGCTAATCTCTGTGGAATCTTGGAGCTCCCAGGTCCAGGCAAAGAAAGAAGGCAAGACTGTATGAGCAAAGGGGTCAAGATCGTGATGAGGAACCCCAGAGAGACAGCTGACCCTAGCTATTGGGAGTTCACTGTCTCTGAAATGATAGCTGGGGAACCTCCATGGGATCAAACTAGGCCCCCTCTGAGTATGGATGGCAGCTGAATGGCATGGGAAGTTGATGGAACCTCTGGCAGTGGGACCAGAATTTATTCCTAGTGCGTGAACTGGTTTCTTGGAGGCCATTCCCTACAGAGGAACACCTTACTCAGCCTTGATACTGGGGGGAGGGACTCGGTCCTACCTTGACTGGATATGCCAGACCACATGAACTCACCCTGGGAGCCTTTACTCTCTCTGAGGATTGGATGAAAGGCTTGGGTGGGGAGAAGCTGTGGGGAGGACTGGGAAGAGGGGAGGGGGAACAGTGGTGGGCATGTTAAAAAATTGAAAACAAAACAAAACAAATCATATTCACTGAATGGTAGTTTTAAATTCAGTCCACTTTTGCAACATTGAGACATGGAATTAAGACAAAAATTATGTTAGGTTTCCTCAGGGAGTTTTTGTGTCTTTAATTGGACCTTAGCCCCTCTCCCACACCAAGAATATTGATGGCATACATTTCAATTAACCATGAACATTTCTGATTGCTCTCAAATAGATTTTTCAAAGTTATTATTTGGTTTTCTACTTACAAACATAAAAAAGGTTTTCCTTTTGGTTTTTGTTTGTTTGTTTGTTTGTTTGTTTTATGGATAAAGGCCATGACACTGCAAGATCCTGTGATTAACATATTTTAAAAGAGGTCTTTTGTGGCAAGGCTCAAATAAGATCAGGTAAAAATGAGGAAAGCATTGCCAACATACACAAGATTATGAAAATCTCTGACATATGAAAGTTCCTAAAATAAAATAAAATAAAATAAAACAAACAAACAAAAAAACTCCTGAGAGAAAAAGGGCCAGGGGTATGAAGATGAAAACTGTGAGCCCGGAAGACATCCAAGTTCACAGGAAGCCACAGCCATGATGCCTCCGCAATACAATTGCCTAAATGAGACCTGGACAATGATAATAAGCATATTGGCACGGGAGAGGGAAGTATTGGTGTCCCAGCCCTAGACAAAGAATTACAGGCAACTCATGACTGTTGAGAGTGGGAGAATTAGTCTCCCAGAGCTGAGCCCCTTAATTGGTTATTTAGTACAAAGTGGTTGGCCTTGAAAACATACACACAAGCAACACCAAATGGACTCAGTGGGTTGTGCTTGTGTCCTTACACACACACACACACACACACACACACACACACACACACACACACATACACACCAATAGTCAAAAAGACACACCATCAGTTTGAGGTAGAGTGAGAGTAGACATGGGAGGAAAGGGAAGTGGGAAGAGTGATGTAATTGGATTTTAACTAAAATTTAAACTTTTAAATAATAAAATCTTAAAAAAAAAAAAAAAAGGTCTCAAGGACAGAAAAATTGTAAGAGCCAGAAGATTAGAATGTCTGTAGTGAGATTATACCATCTAGCTAGGAGAAGAAATCTACATTTATGGAATTTCAACAACAAGGCTGCCTAAGTAAGGTTGGACTGATTTCAACAACAGTGAGCACTCTAGTGTAGACGGTGGCAATCTCATGATGAAGCCCCACTGTAGATCATTCCGGAACTGGTTATCTAACATGAAGTGGTCATCCCTAGAAACATATACTTGTAGGCAGTTGTACGGTCTTGGCAGTTCCTATTTGCATGTTGATTTATTTATATGTGTCTGTAACAACTTGGTACAGACACATACAAATATTGGGCTGAAGAATAGGGGTCCATAAATTTGGGAGGGAGGGGAGATGAGACATAGAGGACAGGGAACAGAAGGTATGATGCGACTGTATTTTTAAATCTAGCTGTTCCCAGCCGGCTTAGGCTTCTTTCACTTCTAGAACTGCCTTTGTATCCTTTGGAAATGAAATCACTGGGACTATGGTTATAAGTTTCTGCATTCGCTCTTCCATTTAGTTTGGCTTCATGCCCATGACCTGTGGTCTCAATAAGCGTTGCTTTGTAGTATATTTTGATTTGAAGCAAACAGGAGGAAGGCCTTTAACTTTAAAGCACAAAGGACTTGGTTGTCGATTTTTTACTCTAGTCTTCTCTGATCCCCAGAGGGGCCTTTCATTTCTCTTGGCTTTGTTTACTGCTTTGATATTCTTACTCTACTTTTTGAATATTTACTACCTTATCTTCATTTGTTCTCCCTTCTCACATCATTCACGCTCTAAGGGGAAAGGTAAGGTTCCTTGAAGATTACATTGATGGGAAGAACATATTAGACGATGAAATTTCCTGTTAGCTAGAGGTGCGTGGAAATGGGTGAGCGGCAAGGTATTATCTCAAGAGGTTTGGTGCAATGAAAATTTCATAACTTACAAAGCTCCGAGGAACAATCCAGCCTCAATTCCTGAGGCTATATTAAAAATAATTGAAACAAATTCTTACTCGTTTTAATTGATATTTTAGGAAACCCTCTGTAACGTTTTACAGTCCCCTAAACAAGAACAAGCTACTTTTCATATTTGGAAATTTGTGCAAACCACAGTGGAGATGGAGGTAAAGAAAATACCGAGAAAATTAGCATTAACAGTAATGTATAAAATTATAAATCATTTGTAAACATGTGAGTTGGAAGGAACTGGTCTGCTGTCCCATAGGAAACATTAACTTATATTAAAATGATTTTCTTTACTGTAGCCTAGAGCAGTGAATCATAAAAGTAGCAATTAAATACATTTGCTATGCCAAGCACAATGCTAGTAATAAAGTGCCCCACCCAACAGTTGGCATACACTTAGGCTGGCTACTCACTTGCCATTTCACCTTTTTTTGTTATTTATGTTGTCAAGGAGGCTAGAAAAATAAGCTGTTAGTTTCTAGGGTTCTATTATAGCCAGTTCTAGACAATAAGCAGGAAAAAAATGATGGTTAATAAAGAAGCTGTTTTGGCCTATGGCAAAACAGGATAGAGCCAGACGGGAAATCCAAGGGAGATACAGGGAGAAGAAAGGTGGGTTTGGGGAAGACACTTTGCGCCAGTAGGGGAGCAAGATGTAATGGAACACAGGTAAAGCCAGAGACATGTGTCTATTTTGGATACAATAAGAGCATCTGTTTACTTGCACATAGATCTTACACTGCCTTCAGCCATACCTCTGTTCTGCAGCCTAAATGGTCACGGGTGAAACCCAGATCTACACTGGTCAAGAGGCCACACCTCTAGGTCAAGGTACTGGTACCTGCTCTTCACTACACACGGAGATACATAGATTAATAGAAATGGGTTAATCTAAGTTAAAAGGGCTAGTTAGAAATAAGCCTGATCCACAGAGCAAAGAGTTTGTAATTAATATTAAGCCTCTGAGTCAATTATTTTATAAATGACTGCCAAGCTGGGACAGGATGAGAAAAGTCGGGTGGGACAGAAAAATTTAACTACAGATGGGAAGAGTCTTCCTTTTAAAAAGAGAAAGTCGCCAATCCTTGGGGACCTGACTATGCCCCTCACTACCTCTTGTTCCTGCCCTACCTATGGGACTATGCTACCTCAGGGTATAGCATCTGATACTGTAGCAAGTGTCTTCATACCAAGAAACGGACATCAAGAGATGATGAAAGAAAGAAACCCCTCACTCAGTCTAGTGGCACTGCACGTGCAGTGTGAAGCCACATCCAATCATTGGGCCACAAGGGTTCCTGGTTATCTGAGGACATCTATATTTTTTTTAAAGCCAGTAGTGGAATGTGTCAATAAAAACATCTCTAGGAAGTGAATCGTGGGTGCGATTAGCATGACTTTCAAAGTTGCACCACTGGGATGTGGCAGAGACATATTTGGACCCAGACATCATGTATCTGGTGTTTCAGTCCCTACAGGCAACACTTCCTCTTCTTCTGAAGGAAATTTCATGAGGCTTGAGAAGCTTATATCCCTTCCTACCATCCTCCTCCTAATTTGTTGTAATCTTAGCCTTTCTCATGACTCCCCTTCCCTCATTGTGACACCTTGGCATTGCCCTAAATTTGGAAGTTCATATCATTCAGGAATGTTTGAGAATATTTTAATGGTACAATATCTTTTAAGCCAGTGAAAACAAACCCTCCTCAGTGGTTGCTTCCAGAGGATCCTCTTTCCTTTCTCGAGAGCCCCTCTTCCCTCAACTATAGAGCACCTACTGTACCAGGCACTGCAGATGCAACTGTAAGGCCAGACTGGATCCAGACAGCTTAGCCACACACATTCCAGAAAATGTCTATATTGACAGATTGCATGCATGTACTACAGCACAAGGCACAGGAATTCAATGTAAGGAAGCTATGATTTTAGAAGAAAGAGCAAAGGACCTGACTGTGCCTGAGGGAACATTGGGATTCCCAAAGGGGTTGTTCGGATCATAAATCCTCATCAAACCACATCAGTCCTGATGTTCAAAAGTGGCCAGTAACCTAGACATTCAGCTTATTTGCCATGTGTTCATTCGTGTTTAAAAAGTACGAAAACGATCATGTGCATCACTTTTTTTTTTCTATTTTTATTCCTACAAGTTTTCAAATCCAGATCACTGAACCGGATGTATCTGGCATGTAAAATACAAAATTCTTCCACAAATTAAGTGAGCTATACTGTTGTCCTATTCTTTAGTTTTTAGTTTTCTGTCTGCTAACTTAAACAGTGTAGCAACAATACTGAGGTATCAAGACTGGATTCTGGAGCTGTAAAAACGGCTCAGCTGCTAAGAGTATTTATTGCATGACCGAGAGTACTAGTAATTGGGATTCCAGTAGCCATGTGACAAGCCAAGAATCTTGTAAATGCCAGTGACTCCAGCTACTCCTGATCCCATGACCTTTTATGGCCTCTGTGCTTATCCACACGCTACAGATATACTTATCACATAGCTATGTGCACATAGGTAAATAAAATTCATCTTTAAAGCTCAATTCATAACAATCATCAATGTGCCAGCTTTACATGGATCATAAGTAGCTAGGTGAGGGGCTGGTGTTCTCACCGAACTTAAAAACATTAGGTGCATGCAAAGCAAAGACAAAGATACTGGATGTGTATGGAAGGTGAACTTTGGTAGTTACAAACAAAATCTAACTCAAGATGATTGTGAGAAACCAGAACTCTTAGGATTTAAGTTAAGGATGAACATTACTCTTGTCCACTGACTCTGGTCTGTTCTTTTATTGATAACTTCAAAGTAGAATAACCTTAGAAAACTCTTAGTCTCTATTATCATATTTCCTTGTATCATTTAGTAGACAAAGGGGGCTTTTCAAACAGGAATATCCTGAGCTAATGTGGTAATAAGTACAAGACTGAAATGTCTAAATCAAAAATAAAAGAAGACACCAATGAAAGCAGATCTTATAGCCCCCGAACAAATGAAATTACTACTAGTTACAACACATTTTTATTATGTTTCACACACAGACTAAACATCCTTTTCTAGGTGTGGCATTTGTTCAGGCCTATAGCTCTCTGGTTGCCCTATTTTAAAACCTCAATCACTTTGACACCAGCTTTTGATTTCCTATGATTCCTTTGATAACCTGCTTCTTCTGCATGACCATTTTCAATATTTTGTTCCTGTACTTGATATGTTTTGACTGTTTCTGAAAGTCCATTCATTTGCTCTATAATGTGTGCAGAGGAATATCTGAATGTCTTTATAATCAAACTGACTTGTCAGGCTGGTAGTGTTTCCATTTTAACCTCATGTTATACATGAAATGTTTAGTATAATAAAGGGCATAGACTTGTAGTAAAGAAAGCAGACCTCCTTATCTACCTCTTCTATTCATGACTATGGAGTAGGCTTCAATCTTTTTGGATCCCTGATCTCCTATTGCTCAAGTAATAGCTTTGGCTAGGCAGCATCCCCAAAGCCTTCTGTGCAAGATGTCCAGCTTCCTTGAAAATGCCTTTCTGATGTTTTGTTCTCCTCAGGCAAACCTTAAAGTCAGGGTTTGCACACCAATAGCATTTGGAGTTGTTTCAGGAAGCACAGAAAGAAAGTGATGGGGAAAGAGGCAAGGGAGTGTGTTCTGAGTTTGCCATCACTGTGGTCTGGGAGTTCTTACTGATGGGCTGCTTTGGGACATGATGCACAACTTGCTCCCTGGAGTTATCCCTTCAAGACTAAACAGGTGGAGATTTTTATGTCAGTGCCAATCAGTAATTGGTTGTGAGCTGCTGTGACAGGATAGGGGGTGCTGGCACCTCTGATTCACCTACATTTGCAGCCTGCCACAAAGTGTCTTCAGGTCAAAGGATGCTCTGCCGTATAGATGAAGATAGGAGGAGTGAGAAGATGGCATAGGTGCACTGAAATGACCTGAAGATATGGATGGTCCCCAGATGCTTCAGCTTGTATTCCACCCTTCCGATACTCTATGCGGCTGTTACATGACAGATTAGTTCAAATGCACATCATCTGAGAATCTCCCCCCTGTGTCTGAGCTCTGTAGTTGCATTCCTATACAATACTATCCACTATGTTCACACATCTCCTACCGAACATCTAAGTACTTTCCGTCTCTAGCCTACAGTCCACCTACATCTATTTGATTGATGCTGTTGAATAAGCTTGTGGTTCTTTTTGAGAAACTCAAATAAAAGCTGGCTTTTATTTCTCTAAGAAAACAGAATGCATACATTACTGAAGTGTTTATGCCAAAGAACTATCCTTGTCTCTGACTCTTAAACTATTTAGATGTTTAAAGCAGTAGAGTAGCTGATGTTGACATTTTAATGTTACTACCAAATTCATAACAGTAAAAACTTCAAGGACCATGATGTTTAAAAATCCATTTGCCTATAGCAGCTCTAACAGGGACATTACAGGATGCACAAGTTCTACAAAGTTCTGTGTGGCATGGCATGCCTCTCCATGATTCTTTATGTTTTTATTCATACGTCTAAACATATACAAATATATGCACACATATTTCAAATACATTTTATTTTTTTGTGATACAGTTTTACCAGACTGACCTCTCATAAAACCCTATTTTATGGTCAAACCAAGAAATAAGGGAGTAGTGAGAAAGTTTCAAATTACTTAAGGTTTGTGATTCTAAGCCTCTGTGTTAGCCAGGTTTGATGCTACAGAGCCAGCCCTACCATGCTCTATTCCAAAAGTTATGTCAAGATCTGTCCCATTACTACGACTTTGACTTACTCAATCTTAGCTACTCAAAAAAAAAAAAAATTGTTTTCCAATTCCTTCCATCCAACTCTTTGCTCGTGAACATCCTGACTTAGGTCTGGCTCTGTACATATATCTGTTATATTTTCTTCTCTTTACTTCTTAGGGATCAGTAACTTTTTGCTTATAGTCCATTGTTAATAATGGGTATACTACTCTTAAGATAGACAGAATGCCATTGATCTTGGAGAATTTTTTTTAGGGGTGCTAAGATTTCTCTTTATTCTTCCATTGGGCTAATTAGCTTCCTATGAGCTCCCTTGTGGATTGTTCTAACTCTAACACATTATAATGAGCATTATTCTTAGGTTATATATAAACTTCATTTGACATATCTGCAGAAAGAAGGACTAGCAAAAGTCAGCCCAGACTGCTGATCAGTCATTTTTGACATACAATTTAAACTGTGCCCTTTGGCAAGAAAGAAAGAAGGAAAGAAAGAAAGGAAGAAAGAAAGAAAGAAAGAAAGAAAGAAAGAAAGAAAGAAAGAAAGAAAGAAAATAATGAAGAAACCATTAAAAAAATTAGCAGCAATAGTTTTAATAATCCCAGTAGGAGTGAAAACACCATAAGAGTTTTTGCTTAAGCTATAATAAATAAATCCTAAAAATAAATAGTAAGTTTTTATAATAATTTGGTGAATTCTGTATGCATGTATCCATAGTAACCCAGGTTTATATTTTTGAGCTACAAACACTTGTGCTACCAGAAATATGTAAATTATATGAACAGATATAATAAGATAAAATTATGTTTCCATGAATATCTGTTGGGTAATAGTTCAAAAACACTTGACAGCTGATCATAAATTATGAAGTGTTTTAAGTATTATTTTTAGAAAAACTGGAAAAATGTTTATTGATGCAATTATAGTGGAGAGAGAGAGTAGTATCAAAAGTCACGTGCTCTGTCTTCTAGAGGAAGGTAAAAGAGAATGTGACAATAGGAGAAAATGTGCAGTGCCTCAAATACCAAATGGAACTCATCAGGAAGTCTAGGAGGATACTTCCCCTTAGATCTCAGACATTAGCAAGTGTCTAGGATCAAAGAAGAATAGAGGCATTAGCAGAATTGCTCTGTCAAGGACTGCTTCTCACCTTTCCTTTTGCCCATTATAAACATAACTTTTTTTTAAAGAGAGGTTTTTAGGCTAAATTCTAGAACGCTCTTAGAAAGCAGTAAATACCATGGTATTGCATTGTTTTTTACAAAGAGACTCTGAAGCCCTAATTAACTGTACTGTGTACTGTAGTCTTACTTTGCTTGGCTAGGATAACTGTCCTCTGGAGGAAAGGAAATCTGAGTTTCCAGAAGTAGAGGCAATGCAAATGCAAACATTTGCAGTGTCTTTTCTCATGCAGAATTCTACTTTCATTTCTGATGGTATTTAGACTGTTTCTTAATGCAGAGTGATTCATTCTAGGATTATAACTTGGGCATATAATACTTTTTCAGGCATATGCTTACTATTCTGTCATTTCTCCAAACACAGACAAAATAAAATAACAAACATCGTTCCATCCTTGTGCATTTTAGGAATGGAGGAAATGTTAACCAGCCATGTTTGATCTTCTAGACTCCTTTATGGACATCCTTCACTTAAGATGCATCTACATCATGGTGGAGGAAACTCAGCTTTCTTAGGCTTATAGGTGAGGAGAATAATTGAGCTTCCAAGTTGGCCCTGTGTTGTCTTCACTTACTGTCTGGCCAAAGGCCCCAGATGGCCATATGCATTTTAACAGCTGGTCCTGTACTCCTCACAGTAAATAATACCCCACAGGACAAAGGCAGGAATTTGAATCTTCAAGAAGCAATTTGCTCCCATCTGCTTGCTACTAGCTTGTGAGTATTTTATTCTAACATTAACATTTTTTTTCTGCCATGATTTTCCAAATAATAAATTTCCTTTCTTTCCTTTACACCATCTGTAGCCACATAGTGGGTTCCTCTGAGAGTTCAAAGTGTTCCAGTATGCACCCTGAGTTACACAGTAGCCACAACCTGCTTCATACTTCTGGGAAAAAAAAAATTGTCCTAAGGACAGTTGTATGTGCTTGTGTGTCCATCAATCTATCCTCAACAAGCTGGATATACATGCATGCCCTATGGGGCATTACTAGCTATAATGTGGAAATGAAGCAAACCAATGCAGGGACAAATCCAAAGATCCTGGACAACTGTAGTGGATTTATTGTATATAAATGTCCCGCCTATGAGTTTAATTAAAAGCGCCGATTGGCCAAAGGCAAAAAGGAAGTGTGGATGGGGCTGCGAGACTAAGAAAACTCTGGGAACAGGAAGAACAGCAGAAATGCCACAGAGACTCCAGAGTGGTTAGAAGGTGCAGAGGACAACTATGCTGATCTGAGAAAAGGTACCAAGCCCCATGGCTGAACAGGATAAGAATCATGGGTTAGATAAAGGGTAGAGAGCTAGCAAATTATATGCCTGGGCCTTAGGCCGATCAACCTAAAATTAATGCAAGCATCTGTGTCTCTGTGGGTCTGTGAGTCTGTGAGTCTAAACCTTGAGGCTAAGCCCAAAAGTCCAGGCCAGAAACCTCTTACTACAGACAACTGTTCTTGAAAGAATCTGTCCCCTCCTTCCTGTCTTCTCCATACCCCATTTACATATTCTTAACACTGTCAGATGTATCCTTCATAGTTATCTAATAACACAACTCTGTCAATCAGGATAATGGAAGAGTTCATTGTTGTGGAATATTTAACTATGTATGAAGATGTGTTACATTTGTTTATACTGAAGAATTACTTCGAGTGTGTAAAGGTGTGCTACATTTGTTTTTGCTGCCTTTGTTAATAATTGTAAAGATTGTTAAATTTGTTTCTGCTGCATTTGTTTAATTATGTAAAGATGTGTTGCTGTTTCATCTTCCTGCCTAAGGCACCGGATTGGTCTAATAAAAAGGTGAAGAGCCAATAGCTAGGCAGTGGAGGGATAGACAGGGCTGCCAGGCAGGGAGAAGAAGAAGGAAGAGAGAATGAACAAGCCAAGGGCCAGAAGCCAGGCAGCCACCAGCCAGCCAGAAACAAGAAGCAGTGAAAGCAGGCCACACAGAAAGAAAGGTAAAACGCCCCAAGGCAAAATGTAGATAAAGAGAAACAGATGAAAATGAGAGCTAAGATAAGACGGGGCATTCATAACTAATAAGCAGTCTCTGTGTCTTGATTTGGGAGCTGGATGGTGACTCAAAAGAAAAAAGCCTGCTATAATTCACCCCCTTCCCTGTTCCTGGAGATTGATCGTCTCCCCTCAGGAACCAGGGAAAAGAGCCGAGGGCTCTGGAACCCTCTTGCTTGAGCCTACTGCTTGCTTGCAGAAGACCCACTTTATGCTATTTCTTCTAAAGCAAACATTTTTCTTATCAACTGTATGTGTGGGCTTTCTCAATTATTCTGATAAGTCACCAGGAAATTGGAAGCCTGACCAATTGCAGAGACTCTGTGCTAACAGCAATACCCATTTGCTCAGCGTCTTGGAAAAAAAAAAAAAAAAAAAAAAAATTCTTGTTCCTGAAGATCTTTTTTCCTGAAGATGGTAACAGCTTGCAGCCTTTCATAATTTATTAATACGTTCTCATTGAACAAATATTTGCTCAAATACTATCTCATGCAAATCACTGATTCTAATTGCCATACAGAAAAATTGAGGAAACTTATTTCCTGCCTTTCAGGAGCTCATAATTTATTATAAACAGTAATTGTAGAAATAATGAGCATACATGTATAACTATTACAGTATTCCGTGTCAAGCACCTTTCTAAGCGTGTTACACACATGAGCTCATTTAGACCTGCTAGGAACCACTCACAGCATTCCTATTTTACAGATCCTATTAATAGCTTTTCTAAAGTCACTCAGTTAATAAGGCTCAGGGCTATTTGATGTCTACAAAGTCAATGTTTATAAACACTTCATACATGCATTTAAAGTAAATAAAGAAATAATTTGATTTATTTTTGTATTGAGTAAGAATCCATCTAGCAGAAAAGAAGTAAAGAGTATATGCCAGAGGCGTGTCCTCTAGGTCATACTCATAAGCCAACCACTGCCTTCTGAAAAATGATGTTGGATATTTATCAAGCTCCAAAGTCAGTAACTGCCAAATATGTCAAAAAATTCTCCATCAGTTTCAGACACTTCCCAAGCTATTACTGATCTGATTTTTCAATTTTGGGGGTGTAGAGGTGGTTTTGTATTCATACTTGTGTCTCCGGTTAGCAATACCTAGCAAACGTTGAACTTGAGAAAAGAGAAACAAATATACACCATATCTTGAGTTAGATCTCTGAAAACAGGGAAGCTGAACAGCTACTATGGGGTTTGATAGTGTCTGGGAAAGCTTGGGTTAATTTGATCCTCTTTTAAAATAGCTGTGTGTTAAAAATAGACCTTAGCACCTTTGAAACAGAAATGCCATATGTGGACTACACAAAATACATCTGAACTATCGTCTAGGTAACTGTTTCTTTTTAATATTTATGAAAAATAGAAATTCCAGCCACTATACACTTCCCACTTCCCCTCCTCCACCACAGCCCAAAGATTGGGTCTTGCTAAGAAAATATCACTGAAAATCAAACTCAGCTGCTTGTCTTGCCAGAGAGCAGGGTTGAGTAGCTTCCCGAAGTCCTGTGCAGCTGTGAATGAGCTCTCAAGGGATCCAGGCTGGGCACTGAGGGGTCCTTTTAAACCAATCTCCAGTCAGAACAGAAATCAGGTTAAGACAGCATTTTGGAATTCAGCCTATTTGAAGTGCTCTAATCACAAAACTGCATCTGTTGTCAGTTGAAGATGCCACCACACAGGAAGTACGGCCTGCACCTTACTTGTTGGGAGAAGCAGGAGGGTGCTAAGGCCACACTGGGGGACCTAATCACTCTGCACCTTTTGACTGCCATCTCTTTTTTGAGAGTTCATGAAACAGCCACCCTTTCTTGTCTATCTTGACAAAAAAATATACAAATCAGAAGGCCCTTCAGTGAGGAACCTAAAGCCCATGATAAGAAATGTAGCCAGCAACTCTCAGGGTCCTACAGGCTCCCTCTCAAAGTAGCACACATGTCTTCCCATGGTGGTACACACTCCCTCATACAGTAATGTGTGCTCCTTCTCGTATCAGCTCATACCCACTCTCCTGCGAGTATACAGCTGTCTCTTAGCAATATACACTGTCTCACACAGTAACACACACTCCCTTCCACGGTGCTTCCCAACAGTGTAAAACTCAGTGTCAGGTACCTGGGCTTCACTCACAATCTTCAGGGCTCCGAAGGGCTGGGACATCTGTACTCCCCCTGCTCTGCTATCTACAACACATATAGATTGTCTCCTAGGCTCAGGCTGGCTCTGGTATCTCCAAACTGCTGAGGTCTTCTGCTTCAGCTGTGCTGTACTTATGTGAAGAGCCTCTCCTGGGCTTTCTTCAGGGACTCTCACCTGGATGAATGATGCTCAGTTTCTTCCCACAGAACATTTAATCTTTGTGTTTCCACTACAACTAAGGCTGAACTGTTTCTGATAGCCTGGCCCAGTGTGGTCCAAACCTCAGGGTCTCTCCACAATCCCTTCAAGCCCTGCAGCTCTCAAGTTGCCCAAACTATCACCAACCAAGTGACCCTTACACATTACCAAGTTGAGGCTACCAGCTTAAGATGCAGATTTTGACACACCCCTTTCTGGACAACAGCTCTGTGTTGACCTGGAGGAAATCTTTCCAGAAGATTTCTCATCAATATTATCAGTCTCTTTTTAATCACTGCTACTGATCTCTCAGCCCTAGACAAGTAGCTCAATTGTCCCAGTAAAGTAAATATTTCATATTAGTGGTCCCGTCTTGTTAATACAGTATATTCTTCAGCCCCAGCTGACCAGAAACCACATATATGTAATTCAAATGCCATTAAAATAGTCTTGAGTCTTTGAGAGGCTCTCAAACTTCTCTTCCAGACTTTACAAGCCAGGCTTCTATCATTTGCAATGCTGTCAACATTCCTATCTTCAAATTCCCACAGAACAGTCCATCTAAGCGAGTCCAAAGTTCAAACATCATTCACATTCCTCAAAAATGACATGGTCAGATCTGTCATAGCATTATCTTACAAGCTGATCCCAACTTATGTGTTAGTGTCTCCCCCCTCCCCCCATTGCTGTGATAGAGCATTCTGATTAAAAGCAAACTGGATTGGCAAGGATTTATTTAATCTTCTAGTTTACATTCTCTCATGAAGAGAACTCAAGGTGGGAACCAAAGCAGAGGCAATGGAAGGACATTGGTTAACACCTTGTTCCTCAGGTTCACACTCAATTGCCTTTCTGATACCTTTCAGGACCACCTTCCCAGGGATGACACTGCCCATAATATCATGGGTTGGATCCTTCCACATCAATCATCAATCCAGCAAATGTCCCCACAGGCTTGCCTACAGGTCAATCTGATGTCAAGTTGCCAAGAAAACCAATCAACATAAGGGTAAAGATTTAAACTTTTGATATATATAAGTGAAGGGTTTTCTGTTTGTTTGTCTTCTACCTCTAATAGAAGTGTAAATTGAGACAAGCATTCGTAATGACAATTTGGCCATCATTATCAACAACAAACTAAGGTATTTATCTGAAGGTTTAGCAATTTTACTACTAGAAATTTAATCTGCGGTGTGCTCACAATAGCCAACCGGCACATCCATGATGATATTTTATTAAATTGTTGTTTAAGACATTAGAAATACAAAAAACACTTTTGGGCATCTGTAGGATGTTAACTACTTTTGATAAATCCTGATGGAAAGATATTATAAAGTCACAAAGAAGATTAAGGGGATTCTGTGTGTATACATACATAGTGAACTCCAAGTGAAGAATAAATATTTAGTGTTTCTACTTTGGCGAATGCATTTGCTGAGCTCTTGTTTGAAGTATCTGTGATTCTCCACAATCGCTGTCAACAGGTGAAAAATGCATAGTACAAAAAGCAAATAATGCGCCTGTCTTTTCTGAATACATAGAGGAACTCCAGCTTGTTTTTCCATAACTCTATGTCATGGCTGATTTCATGATAATGGGGGCTTTAGAAATCCAGAAACCACTCATAAATAAAGTTACATGTCCTTCATCACATATAAAACTGTGAATTTCTTGTTGATAAGATTTTATCGCCTCCAACTTGCTCTGAAGTGAACTGTAAGTGGAAAGATTCTTAGATTTACTGCTTAGTAGCTAGATTTATTTTTCAAGTCAAGTCTGCTGCTAAAACCCAACTCCCTATGGAAGTTATATGCCATGGCTTCTCAATAAGGGCACCGAATGTCACCTTTTAAGATGCAATGACCTGAAAAACTTCTGCAGAATTATTACTTGGGAATAAATCAGTCACTAAAATGTATCCAACCCAAAGAAATACTTAAGATTGGGAATATAGTTTGGATTTAAAAGCTCTATATTTCATTTACCTAGATCATTACTATTCAGTGAAAATAACATAAATATGTGAGAATTTTATGTTTATTTATGATTTCAACCTGGTAATATTTAAAAACACTTATGTACAGAGAAGAAACCCAGTGGGATATAAATAAACAGATTTTGTCCTCATACTGAGCTACTCACCACAGTGGGATCAGCTTTATCACTGTCCAGAAAGACCATCAGGGGCATTGATGAGGTACTTAGCCTGCTGTACCAGTTCTTCCCTTCAGGGAAGTGGTTGAAATAACTTATGAATGACTGTATGCATTCATTTTTACACATAAACAGGACTCTCCATATCAAGTGCTGAGATTGACAGAAGAATAAACAACCATGGGTTTACTTGGTTGAAAGTGTTAACTGGTAAAATGGCTGGTAAACTGATAAATAAAGTCAGCATAATGCTCAGCTTAAAGAACTAAAAAGGAGCCCCAGTAGCCAACTGCCACAGTGACACAGCCAAGGTAGCATCCATGTGCAAGTTCACTTAGTTTATAACACTCTGTGAATTGACATTGCCAATGGACTATGGTAAACACTGTCCCACTGAGCCCAGAAAAAGCAGTTCTGTTAGAGCATCATGATAATGCCTCATGCCTCAGTATTAGGAATAGTGTTTGACACATGGAATGTCCTATCTTAATTACCCTTTCCTGTTAATTGAGTGCTAAGGTGAACCAATACTATGCCAGTAAGTGCCACATTAATTTTAAGGACATTAAAATGTTATCTTACAAATGTCTACACTTCCTTAATGTTGATAGTTTTGTGCACACACCCTCTTATTCCACTCAAATGCCTATCTCCTACAGTTCAGCCAAAGCAGAGTCAGGGAAACACCACCCTTGGTCTAAGTGCCTGACTCCTGGCCACAGAGTGGGACATATGCCCTTAAGGACCTTCCCTGGAAATGTGTGCTTTAAAGGCTGATTTCCAGTGGAGAAGTAAATCCTATATCCACAAAACGTGAGCCAACATGCATGGTCTGAACCTTCATTTTCCCTGTGACAGAGCAAGCTGACTTGGCAATAGATAATCTAATGTAAGACATTTCCTTAGAAATATCTTAGGTGTTTTGCAATTTGAAGTGTTTACAGCTACTATGAAGCTAATCTCTGTTAAAACACCAGTGGAAGGATTTTTTTTTTTTTTTTTTGCAGGGAGGGAGGAAGGTTCCTGTGAGTGTGAACTTTTAAGAAGTTGTCATGGCAAAGTTCAAACTTCATCCAGTGAAAATGTGGTTTATGATCCCAGAATTAACCAAATAAGGTAATTTGATTTGGGTCTGTACAGAAAGACTTCAGTTTTGAACTGTTCCTTTAAATTACCACTCATGTGTTAAATCCCTGACCCCACAACTTTTCTACTTACAGCATCTAAACTCATGTATTATATTTAAAGTAGGAATTTGTAAAGACAGAGTATAGAGACTTCTGGAATAAACACGAGATCCATCATAGCACAGGATTGTATTGTCAATCCCAGTGGGGGTCAAAGGTCAGCCTCAGTCCTCTCTGACTCAGTTTCCACATGTCAAAAATGAAATGGCCACATTAATTGATCTGTAACACTTTTTCCACTTAAAGACAACTTGGCTCTTACTGTTTTGCAGGTTAGCAAACTTCACCTGGCACCAGGTCAAAATATATATTGATGTAATAAAATCCAACTGGCCTTCTCCTTCAGCAGAATTTAACTGAAGAAACTTTCCATATCCCTCAATAAACACAGATACTGTGTGACTCCAGAAGTGAGATCTCCTTCCTATTATTCTAGGAGTTTGTTTCAGTTAATCTCTCATTTTGAATAGGTAGACAAAAGTGAAGGACTCCTCTTATGAAATGTTTTAATCACGTCTGACTGTCCAACTTGCTATCTCTGTGAAGGGTATCTTTATGGACCAACTTCATTTTATCCCAATAAGAGAAGACCAAGGACAGCTGTTTTCAGAGCTATTAGAATGAAATATAATTGTCAGGAGACCATTGGTCAAACCTTAAAAGAATTTTAAGCAAGTTGAAAAGATTCTGAGGTCAAGTAGAGCTTGGCACACCAAGGGTTAAACTTTTACTCAACAGTTTAATCTGTAAATGTTTTGTCTTTTATTTTCCAGTCCAAGTACACTAAATTTCAAGTAAAGGAAATGCTTTGGAGCATCCATGTCCTATAAGGAAAAGCTTGCTCTAAAACTACATCGATACCAATGTCAGAGCATTTAAAACAACTGTCCAAGAATCCTGGCATATTTTAGAACTTCCCCAAGAAATGCTGATGCCCAGTACGTGTTGAAGGCCACCACTCTGAATGACTCTGCTCTACTGATTCTACTGGACAGACTGTATCCTGCCTGGACTTGCATTAATTCTACTATAAGAGTTTGAGCAAAGGACACAGCATGGTTGTTATGAGTTTTGGAGTCAGGACTCTGCTCTATTGATTGCTAATGCATCAGACATAAGCATATGTCCTTAGTTCTACAGACCTTCACCCTTTTACAGAAAAAGTATGAAGCCACCTGTGATAACTTTTAGTTGATGGATATATAGGCTGATCACTGAATTAGGCATCTAGTCAGCAAATACCAGCTTTTCCCTACATGAAAACTAAATCTAACTTTTTGTTCTGTTGATCAGCTCATCTATGTATGTATGTATGTATGTATGTATGTATGTATGTATGTATCTATCTATCTATCTATCTATCTATCTATCTATCTATCTATGTATCCATCTATCTATCTATCTATCTATCTATCTATCTATCCCACCTCAGTGTGTGTGTGTGTGTGTGTGTGTGTGTGCACACGAGAGAGAGAGAGAGAGAGAGAGAGAGAGAGAGAGAGAGAGAGAGAGAGAGAGAGAGAGAGAGACATTGGGTGTATTCTATTGATTAACCATCTATCCAGCCCCACAAGCATAACTTTTAATCTTTTAAGTAAGAATATACTGCTACCATACTACAGTAAATATAACTCCACATAGTGATTTTACCACTTTTATGTTATGTGTTGCTGGGTCATAACGGCCCCCTCAGAGGAGAGGGTGAGAAAATGTGGAGTTAGGAGAAAAGTAAACAGCAGACTCATTTCCTCAGCAATGGGGAGAGCCTTATATACCCTCCTCTCAGCACCCAGGCTATGTCCTGATCTGGTAATATTGCATGGTCATCCCTCATTGACTGGGCACAGTCAGGAGCACTGGACAGTAGCTTTTGCTAGGCCCTCAGGTATACTCCTGGTTGGCTCATAAGGAACCAATTTCCCCAACCCTATGAGCCTGTTCTACTACTTGTTTGTATTCTAAGTTATTCACAAATGTACTTTGGAAAACTTGCTATATGTATTTTTTGGGACTTTTAAGAGAGTTGCAGACCTTTTAAATATGAAACAGCAAGATGTTTATCCTTTCAAATCAAATTCTAGCAGAAGAATATTCAGTATCATTGTGTTTGTAAAGCTTAAATGTAAAAATGGGCATTCTTACGAGGACAACTTTAAAATGCTTCAGCCTTCAACCTGGTCATAGCAGTTTCTATAGGAGTTAGGTGTAGGAATATCAAAACTCAGCATTATTTCTACAAACCATACATAATCAAATATTCAAATGATTCACTTCAGCCTTCACCTGGGAAGCATGAATGTTTAAGACCTTACCTGTCTGTAACTATCAACACTGACACACCCTGACTTTTTAAATCTCTACGTTTATTTCCTAAACATTGGTAGGAGATGAATAACAGTAAGTTATCAACCAAAAGCATAACACCTACACAATGCTGAGGGAACATTTTGGTTTGCTGAGCTAACAAATGTTACAGTTCTGAAGGCAAGGGATATTTTTACTAAATAAATACCAAAGTCTCACAACTTAGAATGAATGAGAAGCAAATTACCACAAATGTGTCTATACTGCTGTCTAAAAACCTCCAAAAGTATGACTTTTACTTTGAAAAATTCTAAGAGCTATTGCTCCTCAATTTAAAAGGATGACTATGTGTAACATTTTTTAATCCTGTAACCATCTAAATATACACTTAGTATTAATTTCCCAACTCTTATTTCTTTCACAAGGGTGTGGGAGAGTAAATGAACTACGGGAGGTAATCTGATTAACTGTGGAGATAATATCAACTAAATCCTAAATCCAGAGCAAAGCCACTCTGACTTTGTATTCTAAATACACATGTGTAGACACTTAAAACCCTGATTAAAATTCAGCTATTCAGCATACTACTAGACACAAGTGCTTTGCTAACTTAATGCTGCTTTTCCGTATTCCAAGGAAATAAAGATTATAGCGTTTTGATGACTGAGTACAGACAATACTAAATAATAACAATCCCCCCCAATCTCCCCCCCCCCCCCCCCCCCCCGCAAAAGAACTGAGTAGGAGAGTTGCTATTTTTGGTTATTCTTTGGTAGGTGTGGGGATTTAAGTAATTTAGGAAGAGAAGATTCAGACTGAAGAGCACACAGACAGACTGTGGAAACGGAAATAATTAAATTATGCAAACGCTAAGAGGACAGATTGTCAAAATTGTTCTGTATTTGACACCATGGAACACTTGCCTGGGTGAAATGAGGTCAGTATGACTTACCATGAGAGACGGGTAATGTGCATTTCTTATTGAAAACCTAATTATAACATCAAACACTAAGATACTCTGTGCAATCTTAAAGTCGTGACGTATCTTTGGCTATTAATTAAAAAATATAGAAATATTTGTTGAATGTAGAAATATTCAGCTGACAACAGCTCAAGTCCTTTGTAATCCAAGATACATTCTTATTTAATTTTCTCTGCAGTGCAGACACAACTACTCTCATGTCACATGTCAGGACCAAAGGCTTCACTCTAAAAATAATTTCACCAAAGTTATGTCATTTGTAAGGGGCAAGGCTAATATATAAATTCTCGACTTTAAATTCCACCACTTAAATTAGTCTAGGATGTCCTATGTAGCAAAGCAAAGAACCTAGTGCTTAACAACCTGCTAACCACTTGTTCCTTCTACTGGACTCTAGTTAACATATAAAGTATGTAGAAAAGTGGGAAGCAATTCCAGCAAGTCAAAATCACATAGCTGATGTTATAGTTACACAATTAATAGGCAGCATAGCTTGAACATAATTATTTAACTGACATTGGCTTGAGAGGCTTTTCTCCAAATTAGAGTATAACCCCCTTTTACAGAGCTTATGATGGCAAATGCTATGGATCAGCTATTAACAGAAGTTCATGCAAATGGTTAAAGTAATTTGTGAGCATGGCTGCTAAGATGCTTGCAGTATCTGATTTTGTCAACTTATTGATGTGGATGACCCTCCTTGATGTGGGCAGGTATCACCCAGATCATCTAGGAGCTCACTAGAAGAAAAACAGGGAGGGAAAGGAACGTGTGTGCTGGCTGCCTGACTGCATGAACTAAGACATGACTCTGGCCATGACCAAAGCACTTGACATTGCCAAGCCTAAGCAGTAGGCTGGAATTTACACCATAGGTTTCCAGGTCTCTGACTTAATGGTAGTAGATCACAAGACTTCTTAACCTCTGCAACTTAGTCAATACTTTGTATTCCTATATGTGTGTGCAGATATACTTAAATGTGTGTGAGAGTGCTCCCATGCAATCAATGAAGAGCTAATTTAAGAATTAGGGAGAGTATAGTCAATACAGTATGGGCTATAGAGAGCCACTAATATACCCTGAATATACAAACATATGTTTCTGTCTCTTCTTAGGATATGTAAAATTACATGGAAAGTCATGGCTATTCTACATATGTTAAGTTAGAAGAAGAAATGCAAAGGTTAGCATAATGTTTCAAATATTTCTATAGCTACAATATAGATCTATGTTTTGTTATATATATAAATATTATAAACATATTCTCAATCAATCTATCAATCTGTCTATCCATATATCTATCGATCTTTTATCTATCTATCTTCTATCTATCTATCTATCTATCTATCTATCTATCTATCTACCTATCTATCTATCTATCTATCTATCTAATCTATCAGAAAAGTTATCCTATATATGCTTTCTTTCCCTATAACAAATTCCTTTGAATATCTTTGGGGTAAAAATTATTTTCAGTAAAGAACAACTCACACCTGCTTTGTCTAATGCAACATGGGTATGATTCAACAGGGAATATTTAATAACTTGAAAGATCGCTTCCTTACTTTCTGAAGCTTATTAAAGTCATCTCCATTTCATAGATTTATGAGGCTGAATAAAATTTTGAAATATTATGGAGACCATCTGCTGGCACGCATGCAGATGAATCACCTCGTCCCTGGCAGGGAAAGCTGCACAAAACACTGACTGCACATTTCCTATGTGACAGCCAAAGTACGGAGCTAGTGAGACTTTGGAGGTGTCCACAGAGGAAGCAGGAAAGTCCATGGACTTCGGTTATTCTCATTTCCATTCCCAGGTCTGCCACATTCTTTTCCCCCTTTCTATTGTCTACTGCTCTCCACAAACTTGACCCGTTATGCCAATGACCAGCAAACATTACTTTCTTTGACTTTGTGACTCATTTTCTGGAACATTCTACCTCAAGATATTTGAGCAGCTTTTTCACCCCATGTCAACTCAAGTCTTTTACAATGACTGATGTATGGTTCACTTGCATACATTCCATAGGGAACTCGTAATTTTTCTTACCAGCTTTTTGATCAAGCACTTTGTCATATCCTAAAATCATTTGTAATCTTTCTATTATGGTACTCTATATCATTTGTCTCTTTTTCCTTGCACATATAAAGCCCTGAGTACCTGCTGAATGATACGTTTAGAACAAGCTGTGCCATATACAACTATTTCGTTGCTCAGCATCAGACATTTTATTCAACCCAAGGACATTATTTATCTTTGTTAATTTTTTACTACTTTTTTTAAAGTGGTTTTTTTTTCTTTTCTTTTTTTTTTTTTTTTTTTTTTTTTTTTTTTTTTTTTTTTTTTTTTTTTAGCGCCTTGAATCAGACCTGAGAACTCACACATATTTGACAAGTGCTGTACTACAGATTTACACTCAGGCCACTCTGTTTTTTGTTTGTTTTTGTTGTTGGTCTTTATTTATTTATTTTTTTGTTCCCAATGCTAGCCTCTGATATGGTGTCCGTACCTACTGGGCTGGCTTTATGTGAACTTGACACAAACTAGAGTCACTAAAGAGGGGGAGAAAGCTTCGGTTGTGAAAATCCCCCGTACTGTAGGGCATTCTCTTAATCAGTGATTAATGTGAAAGACCCAGACCATTGTGGGTGGTGCCACCCGGGGCTGGTGATCTTGTCTTTTGAGCAAATCATGGCAAGTGAGGCAGTAAGCGGCGCTCCTTTATGGCCTCTGCATCAGCTCCTGCCTGTAACTTCCTGCCCTGTTTGAGTTTCTTTCCTGACTTCTATTGATGATGAAAAGTGATGTGAAAGATGAAGACAAGTAAACCCGCTCCTCCCCAAGTTGCTTTGCTCACTGTTTCATCCCCACAATAGAAACCCTAACTAAGACACCCGCCTTTCCCTTATTCAAACCCAGTCTGTTTTCAATGCCTGCTCAAATTTGCTGTCTTTTCAGGCTTTCACTATCAAACCCTCTCTTTTCTTTTCCATCTTAATTGGACCTCAGTAGTATCCACAATAAGTGTCTTTCTCAGGTTATCTAAAACTATAGCCTGTAAATCATCTTTATCATCCCTTGTAGAACTCAGCGTAATTCCCAACCACTTTCAGGTCTCCCAGTCCAACTCACAAGATTTAACCAGGTTTTTAAAGCAAGATTGAACCAACTAATTTAGGCATGATCAAAACTTATAGGGTGTATAGAAGGTATTCCACTCCTTAATAGTCAATGTAAACAAATTTAACCTGATCAGAAATGGTCTCTTAGTGCCAGGTCATTGATCTCAGGAATGACTCTGAATCTCAAAAATCTCTTTGAAGTATTTGAAAAATGATATCACACTTACCTATCAAACAAATGAAACATTTTATTGCATGTGCCATTATTTATCTTGTAAATATCCTACCATTAGTTTTCACAGATTGTTTCTTGAGAAGGCATCTTGTTCGTTTCATGGACCTTCTCTCCTCCATCTCACTTGTCTCTGCTTTGTTCCCTCAACGTCCTAAGAGAACACCCTCCACTAGGTATCTACAGCCCTAAGGCCAGGGCGATGCATTTTATGGTTCTAGGACACACTATACTTTCAGTCACAATTTACAAGTGTATGTGTGCATTTTGTTAGGATGGAAACTTGATCAGACTCAAGGGTCCGAAATTCCAAAGAGATTAAGAAGCAGCAACTTGACCTTCTGCTCAGATTCCTGAAGATGCCATCAGCTTTGTGGAGAGTATTAGAACTTTGATGGGTTGAAACCCCTCTAAATGTGGTGTGACTTAAAATGAGCAGCTTTAATTCAGACTCAAGACATGGAACCTGATGAGCATCTGGCACCATGTGAAGGAGGAAGTGAATAGAGGACCTGCAGAGATGCTAACTGTAGACACAGATTACTTTATGAAAAGGCTTAAGAAAGATGCTAAAGACAGACAATTCCAAGAGAAAATTCTCAATCATTAAAACTTTGTGTCAGGCAAACCTAAGTTTATGCTATTCTCATTACTGAGTTTCTGCAGATGACAGAGGACCTTTTAAAGTGATTTAATTAAAAGGAAAGTCACTGAATGGAAATTAGAAAAAAGATTAGTTCTAATAAAATATCACACTTGTGATTTCATGTCCCACGTCTACCATATGATAGTAATTGACATTCACAAAAACCACTGGGACATGACATTAGACCACTGTGAGGGAAATACAACCACTCAGAGCAATTTCTATTCTCTGTACTGTATTGTTTTCTGATCTGACAGTGGGTATACATCATTCACACGCTATTAGCTAAAATATATAATTAGTAAGAATGCAGAAAAATTTAAAAATGGAAAGGAAATGAGATGAGTAGATTGTTTCAAGAAATTGTTTGAATTCTTAATTGAAAAAAAAATCTAGAACCTTAATTCTCTTTATATACTTTATTTTCCCAATTACACAGGATTATTCTGCAGCCATCCACTGATAAGCTATGATGTATTGGGGTTCGGTTCTCAGGAGACAGTGAATAGGGTTTAGACTTGAATGCTAGCACTGAAACACAGATTGTTCTAGGGAATCATTTTAGGTACTAAATGCAGATGTGTGTGTACTGGATGCAACAGGAACAAAAAGAGGAAAGCAATATGGGCTAGGCTTCAAAGGAGGTATCCAGGGGAGGGGATGCTTCACTCACACCTCACAGAGCAGGAGCAGAGGCTTGAAGGCATTCTGAGTAGTTCCTGTGCAAAATGTGACTTCTGGAGTAACAGTTAAGGATCAGACAGTGAAAGCCTAAGAGGGAGAAGAAGGGAAAACTTTCAAGCGTCCTACATTTATGCTAAAGAGATGGCAAAGCATCCAGCATGTAAATGTAAAAGCAACGTTAACTCCCAAAGGTAACATTGGAATCATGCATTAGATGCTCACTGAGGACCACAGTGTACAGGATGGTCTGATGGGGAAGGGGAATTAACATCAGGAAGGAAGGAACACTCAGGAGCGGACTGTGAGGAGGACACAGAGAATGAGATAGAGGAACAGTAAAGAAGAGGAGGAGGAATGGAAGAGAAGGGGAGTTTGCATTGAGAACCATGTACAATTATAAGAATAGAGGGTTGCAAGGTGGTTCCTAACAGAGAAAACCTCAACAACCAAGGAAGCAGGAGCCCGGGAAGCCTCAGGAGCAACGTTCTAAAGACTTTCATGATGTAAAACAGCTGGATGGACAGCCACTGCACTTAGAGTCAGTTTTCCAAAAGCTACAACCAGTTCTCTGTTTCCTTTCCCCCCTCACTGAAATGGTTACACAAAAGTGTGTCAGAGGGGCCAGTTTTACTAGCTTGTAAAAATCTGTAAGTGCCTATGTCAACCAGTTTTCTTATTCTTTCTTCATTCTATAAATGTGGTTTCACAAACACAAACTTCAGCTTGTTCCAGAAACCCATTGTATTGTTCACAGAGAAATAATTGAATTGCTCTCCAAAATTAAATCCATGATGGTCAAGTTGTCAAAATTTGAAGCAAACAAAATATGTCATATATTATAATTTAAACAATTATTTGAATTAATCATTCATTTATTATAACCTCATGTGACTTTTCTCAGGACCCATGGGTATGAGGAAAATTTTATTTGAAATATTTTCTCTGGCTTTTCAAAATTATATGCTATATTTTAAGAATGTAAGAGTGAATGGATAAGAATAATACTTGTATATGGTTTGAATATAAATACCCCAGAGGTTTACGCATTTCAACACATGATCCCAACTTGGTGGTTCTATTTGGTGAATAGGACATTTATGGCAAGTGCCATTGCTTGTAGGAGTAGTCACTGTGGAAAAAACCATTGAGAGTTATAGCCTGGATTGGCTTCTGGTTCCTCTCTGCTTCCTAGTCTTCCAAAATGTAAGTGAATTACAGAACACGATCACAGTGACACCACACACATGTGGGGCCTATCCACTGCCATATCTTTCCACCAAGATGGACTGATATCTTCTGAACCATGAGCTAAAACAAATCCTTCTCCCTCCACCCTTAAATTGATCCTGTTAGGTGGTCTGTGACAGTGATAAGAAACCTTAACAGATAACAATATTTATTTCATCCACAAAACAAACACCGGTTACTCCCTCAAAAGCACTGCCTTTTCTGATACGAGGTTTCATTTTGAGCTCTTATAAACAACACTTTTTTTTCTCACTGGCAATGCACTGATAGACTTACCACTCTTCTAGTCCATGGAGGGGTTAATTTAAAACCTAATCTGCAGCCTCCATGACTCTAAGAACCAGAGGCGGCTGGCTACGGGTGTAAACAATATTTTCCAATGACTTCTTCCCTTCTGTGAGTAGATTACAGATTTTTGCAGGGAAGATGGCTGGGGACTGAATCTAGGTCCTTATACATTCAGGCACGTGTAAAAAATCACTGAAGGCAAGTTGCAGAATTAGAAAGCAAAGATGAAGGACAGAATGTAGGAGGAGAGATCTTAGGTTTTTAGCACAGACACAGTTACAAGAAGTATATAGTTAAAGGTCCATTTTTTTTTTTCTGAAGCTGAAATGAAATGTATTGTGGCACACCTCGCTTAAAAAAGAAATTGGTACCATACCCTCACAGACAATGCAAAAAATGGATCTTCTGAAAATGAGTTTAACAGGGTGGGAGAATGGAGACATAGCCCAGTGGTTAAGAGCATTTGTTATTCTTCCAAAGGACACACCCACATGGCAGCTAGCTCAGAACCATTTCCCCTGTTATAAGAACCCAGTGCCGCCTTCTGGCTTTCACGGGCATCAGGCACACATGTGGTAGCTACACAGACACACATGCAGACAAAACACCCATAGATATTAATTTTTCAATGTTACTACTGCAAAAAGCAGATTCAGTTCAGAGCTACAATCTATCACCATGCCACGTGATATTTAGTTGCACTGTTGCATTTTTAATTTTTTTAGCCACCTGGCATGTTTTCAAAGTATCATGCATACTGAAACGACCTTTTGACTATATAACTTATATTCTATCTTTCTTTGATATCTTATATCTAGTCCTTGTGCATCTTGGCTTGAGAGAGTAAATCAGGGCCGATCCTGTACCACCTGACTGCTCGAAATGCAGTCACCACAGTACACTTGGGGAGAAAGGACAAGACTGTAAGGCGAGAATGACTGAAATGATGTGAGGGAGTTGCCGAAATTGTCCACACCCCTCAGTGTAACCCTATGCTGGTTCCTCCTTTGTTTATCTCCTCTCCCTTCCCCTTCTGTCCCTTCCCCTTCCTGCTCCTCCCCTCCCCTCCCCTGTTCTCTCTTCTCCTCACCTCTCTCCTCCCCTCCTTTCCCCTCCTCCACCTTTGTCTCTGATATGCAGCCCTTCAATGTACTCAGCCTGTTTAATGGTCCCCCTGTCTCAGCCCCCACGTGCTGAGATACTTGGTGGACTACACGCCCAGTTTGCTGACACCTTCTTTATCCTCACATTCTTTCTATGAGGATGTCATACGGTAGTGGCAGTGGTTCTTTCTTTTGGAGGAATCTGTGTAATTTTAATAACATTATTCTTAATCTATTTCATGGGTGACAAACAAATGCCTATAAGAACAAGAAAGTAACAAATCAGCAGAATGCAAAGATGCCTGGGTAAAGCCTAGATTTTTTATCTATCTATCCATCCATCCACCCACCCACCCACCCACCCACCCACCCACCCACCCACCCACCCACCCACCCATCCACCCACCCACCCACCCACCCATCCATCCATCCATCCATCCATCCATCCATCCATCCATCCATCCACCTGTCTGTTTATCTATCTATCTATCTATCTATCTATCTATCTATCTATCTATCTATCTATCGATCGATCTATCTATCTGTGTCTGTCTGTCTTTTTAATATGTAAGCATATGTTGCAATGACTGCTTTCTAGCTTTTCCTTGGAATATGCCTAATCTCCTGATATATTTCATTCTCATAAGCAACAAAATCACGGACATACAAATGTTTGTAATAAGAGAATATAGTGAGTGAAAAGAGATGAGCAGCAGGCTGCATGAGTACTGTGATCGGCTGGGGAGCAGCTATCTAAATGTGTGTGTGTGTGTGTGTGTGTGTGTGTGTGTGTGTGTGTGTGTGTGTGTGTGTGTGTGAGTGAGTGTGTGTGTGTGACACTAACTCCTGACTGATTTTTTTTTTTCATATTGTGACCTATGGTGTGTGCTTTTTCACATCAGAAATCCTCTGAAAACAAAGTACTTTGGAAAGCAATATACTTTCCAAGTGAAACATATTTGTATGTCAAAAGCTATCCTCAGAATTCCAGTTTCACCAAGGATTATAAAGAGCTCCTCTCTCTCAATCTATTTTATGTATGGAGAAGATTGGACAGTCCATCCTACAAAGGGGAGGCTTTGGAAACAAATGATGTTGATAGACAACAGACACATGACGTATAGGCCAAAGTTAGGTAAAGAGATGGGTAGGCATTAGGAAAGCCCATTGAAAACTATCTGCAAAGAACAAAACACTCTATTTTCAAGTAAGACAGTCATATTTGATGCCTCATTGATGTTATAAATCTACAAATTTTATTTTGTAAGTAGAGGCACAGAAGAAAAATATAGAGATTCAGAAATCCAAATGCCGTCTTTACTTCTCTCTTTCTGAGTTCCAGGGTCAAATGGGGAGGCAAAAAGCAAGAGCCTGGGAAGTGTGGTGAGAGGGAGGGTTTTGTAAAGACTCTGTAGCATTGATGCTGTGTAATTTGTAACCAGAGGCATAAGGTGATATTGGTTAACCAGCAGGATGCAGGGATAAAGGGACAGAGAACAGAGGAATTTATGAGACAAGATTCTTACGAATTAGAAACCTGCAGTATTTTGGACAGGTAGTTCAGAACTGAAATGGAAGTCCGGGATGCTGTTAGAGGCAACACTTAATTAATTGAAGTATCTGGAAAGGTCATCATTTAGATATAAATTTTACAAGGTTCCATTTAGTTCCATTTCCTTTTTACTAATTAAATAAAAGGCATGCGTGAAGACGCTATTGACTAGAAACTCAGTCATAGTTCTCTGGTGTATGCTTCAGTTTTCATATTGCCTTGACCTTCTCTCTGCATCATGGAAACAGGTTTAGAAAATGTGAAAAACAGAAAAACAAGTAGGCTGCTCAAGGACCTTCTCCACTCTCTCTGTCTCTCCAAACCCTAGCATTGCAAGAGGACACCAGTAGCAGCCTTGAGCTTCCTCCTTGTCCATACCGCCTGTGACCCCACAGATCATCCCTTCCTGGCCTCTGTTCCATCATTCACCACTTTATCCCAGCCCCCAACTCAGGAGGACTCCCCCTGCTCAACCACAGGCTGCCCACAGCGGTGGCCTCCCATCCCCCACCTATATCTTCCATGGATCCCATGGACCATCCACTCCGGACCTCCCTTACTGTAGTCTTTACTGCATTCCAGCCTGAAACACCAAGCAGGTCAGTAAAGCAGGCAACAACTCACAAGCGCCACACTTTAAATCCGAAAGGAAACAAAAACCAAGGAATAAAATACCCACCCAATAAAAACAAACCCAGAAGTCAGCACCTAGCCCTATAATCACCTCAAATCTAGATTCCAGCTTAAGAACACGATCATCAGCCAGGACAATAGATTCACTGAATTCCAGATATTCTGCCACAGCAGGCCCTGAATATTCCCGGAATAATTGAAGCATAAGTAAAAACCCTAAAGTCAATTATATGAAATGATAGCGGTCCTTAAAGAGGAAATGAAGAAAGCCAAGAAAACACAAACAGTTGAAGAAAATAAATAAAACTGAATAAGACTTGAAAATGCAAATAGAAGCAATAAAGAAAATACAAATAGAGGAAATTCTGGAAATGAATAATTTAGAATTTCAAATAGCAACTACAGAGGCAGAAAGAAGAAAGAATTTCAAGCATTGAAGATTAGATAAAAGAAATAAATATACATCAGTCAAAGAAAATGTTAAATCTAAGAAATTCTAACACATAACATCCAAGAAATCTTGTACATTATGAAAAGACCAAACCTAAGAATAATAGGAATAGAGGAAAGAGAAAAGTCCCAGCTCAAAGGCCCAGAAAATATTTACAACAAAATTATAAATGAAAATTTTCCTACCCTAAGAGGAAGATGCCATTAAAGTACATACCGAATATCTCATAAACTAGACCATAAAAAAGTCTTCTCACAACATAATAATTAAAACACTAAACATACTGAACAAAGAAAGAATATTAAAAATCTATAATGGGAGAAGGCCAACTAACGTATAAAATCAGACCTATTAGAATTATACCTGACTTCTCAATAGAGACTCCGAAAGGCAGAAGAGCCTGGACAGAGGTGACCTAAGAGATCACAGATGCCAGCCTAGAATATTGTACTCAGCAAAACTTTCATAATTGAAAATGTATAGAAAAGAACCAAAATATTCCATGATAAAGTCAAATTCAAACAATATCTAGGCACTAAAAGGAAAACCTCCAACCCAAAAAGATTAACTAACTGAACCCACGAAAACTCAGGAAATATATAATCTCACACCGGCAAAACCAGAAGAAGAGAAACACAGACCACCACTACTAACAACTACAGCAAAATAACAGTAATCAACACTCATCGGTCATTGATATCTCTCAATATCAGTGGTCTTAGTTCCCAGATAAAAAGACACAAACAAAATGGAAGCTAAAACAGGAACCGTCTTTCTATTGCATAAAAGAAAAACACATCACCATCAAGGATAGACACGCTTCAGAGTAAAGGTTGGGAAAAGAGATTCCAAGCATATGTAAGAACCTAAGAAGCACATTGGTGTAGCTATTCTAACATCTAACAAAATAGACTTTGAACCAAAACTATCAAAGGAGATGGAGAAGATACTCAAAAAATTCATCAAGATGACATTTTAATTCTCAGTATCCATTCCTAAAACACAGGGTATCCAATTTGTAAAAGAAATGCTACCACAGCTTAAATCTCATTTTGCCCTCACAGAGTGACAACTGGGGACTTCAATGCCCCACTCTCACCAATGGGCAGGTCATCCAGGCAAAAAGCTAAAGAGGGAAATACTGAAGCTAACAGACATTATAAACCAAATGGACCTAACAGATATTACAAAACATTTTACCCAAACACAAAATAACATACCTTCTTCTCAGCACCTCATGGGCTTTTGCAAAAATTGATCACTTACACTGATGAAAGAAAATTGAAATGACTCCATGCATCATGCATCCTATCAGAACATCTCTGATTAAAGGTGGATAGTAATAATAAAGAGAGCTTATAAATTTATAGAAACTGAACAAGTTCCTACTGAATAAGAAATGGACTAAGACAGAAATAAGGAATTAAAGACTTTCTAGAATTCAAAGAAAATGAATACAGAACATACTCACATTTATGGGACACAATGACAGCAGAGGTAAGAAGAATGTTTAAAAAGAGAGATATTTCAGACTCGTAACTTAAGAACACACCTAAAATCCCCAGAACAAAGAGAAGTAAGCACACAGAAGAGGAGTAGACAGCAAGAAAGAGTCATGCTGAGCGCTGAAATCAATACAATAAAAAGAAAGAAAGATAGAGAGAGAACAAATGGAACAAAGAGTTGGTTCTTTAAGAAAATCAACAAGTTAGACAAGCCTTTCCCCAAACTAACTAAAAGATGTAAAGAAGGTATCCAATTTAGCATTATCAGAAATGAAAAGGGAGACATAACAACAGATACTAAGACAATCCAGAGAATCATGACATATTTTAAAAACATGTATTCTATGAGATCAGAAAGTATAAAAGAAATATTTTTCTGGATAGGTACCACTTATCAAAGTTAAATCAAGATCAGGCAAAAAATTTAAATAGGACTATAACCCCCAGTGAAAAGAAGGAATCATTAACATCCCTCAAAGTCCAAAGCCAGATGGTTTTAGTGCAGAATTCTACCAGACTTTCAGTGAAAAATTAATATCAATACTTCTCAAATAATCACATAATAGAAATGAGAAACATTGCCCAATTCTTTTTATGAGGCCACAGTTACCCTGATACCAAAACCACATCAAATCTCAATAAGAAAGACAATTACAATTTCCTTTATGAAGCTAGAAGCAAAAATCTTTTAAAAATAATTAAATATTTGCAAACTGAATCCAAGAACACACCAAAAGGATCATCCACCATGATTGATAAAACTTCTTCTGAACATGGAAGGGTGGTTTAACATATGAAAATATTAGTAAATATGACCCATTATGTAAAGTACGTGAAGGAAAGGAAAAACACACGATGATCTCATTTGAAGCAGAAAAAGCCTTTCACAAAATCCAACACCCTTCATAATGAAAAGGCATGGAAAGACGAGGGATACAAGGGATATTCTGAAACATAATAAAGGTCATTTAGAGCAAGTCCACAGTCAACATTAATTAAATGAAGAAAAATTCAAAACATTTCTGCCAAAATCAGGAGCAAAGCAGGGTTGTCCTCTCTCCATACTAAATATAGTACTTGAAGTTCTAGCTAGAGCAATAATACAGCTTAATAGATGAAGGGGTACAAATTGGAAAGGAAGAAGTCAAAATATGGTTCTTTTTTGATTACATGATAGTATAATTAAGTGACCATAACAATTTCACCAGGGAACCCTTACTGCAGATAAACATTTTCAAGGAAGTAGCTGGATACAAGAATAACTCAAAAATTCCAGTAGCCCTCCTATATACAAAAGACAAACAGACTGAGAAAAAAATCAGACAAACAACACTTTTCACAATAGCCTCCAATACTACAAAATATAACGGGGTAACTTTAACCAAGCAAGTGAAAAACTTACATGATAAAAACTTCGCATCTTTTAAGAAAGAAATTTAAGGAGGTAACAGAAGATAGATCTCCCACGCTCATGATTGGTAGGATTAATGTAGTAAAAATGGCCATTCTACCAAAAGCAATTTATAGACTCAATGCAATCTCCATAAAAATTCCAATAAAATTCTTCATAAACCTTGGACAGACAATTCTCAACTTTATATAGAAAATCAAAAAACCCAGTATAGCTAAAAAAAAATTCCTGAGCAAGATAAGAACTGCTGGAAGTAACAGCATCCCTGCTTTCAAGTTCTACTACAGAGCTATAGTGATAAAAACGGCATGGTATTGGGATTTAAAACAGACACAATAATCAATAGAAGCAAATTGAAGACCCAAATGTAAATTCACATACCTATAAACACTTTATTTTTATAAATAAGCCAGAAATACCCAATGAAACAAGAAATTACCTTCAACAAACCCTGATGCTAAACTAAATTTCTTATTATTGAAGAATGCAAATAGATCCATCCATATTTATCACCATAAATAAAACTCAAGTCTAAGTATATCGAAGGTAGCAACATAAAACCAGATACACTGGTCCTGACGGAAGAGAAAGTGAGGAACATCCTTGAATACATTGGCACGGAAGATGACCTTCTGAACAGATCACTGACAGCACAGGCGCTAAGATCAACTATTAACAAATAGGACTTCATGAAACTGGAAAACTTCTCTAAGGCAAAAGACACTGGCAACAGGACAAACTGTCAGCTTAGAGCATGGTAAAAGCAACTCCTCAAATAATAGAGGACTAATATTCAAACATAGAAAGAATTCAAGAAACTAGATATCAAAACACCCAATAATTCAATTAAGAAATGGGACATAGCTGAGCGTGGTGGTGCATGCCTTTAATTCCAGTACAGAAGAGGCAGCACTAGATTTCAAGGCTTCCTGATCTCTGTGTTCAAGACCTGCCTGGTCTATAAAGTGAGCATCAAAACATCCAAGGCTGTTACACAGAGAAACCCCACCTCAAAAAAGAAACATTTAAAAATGGGGTACAGATCTAAACAGAATTCTCATGAGCGGAATCTCAGATGGCTGAGAAACACTTAAATAAATGCCAGCATCCTTAGCCATCAAATACACTACTGAAATCAAAACTACTTTGCATTTCCATCTTACACCTTTTAGAAGAGCTAAGACTAATAAATGACACAAGTGACAGCTCATGTTGGTGAGGATATGGAGCAAAAAGAAGACTCCTTCATTTCTGCTGAGAATACAAACCTGTACAGCCACTATGGAAATCAATATGGCAGTTCCTCAGAAAATTAAGATGAAATCAACCTAGTGATATCACCCTGGGGCATATTCCCAAGGGACACTCCATCCTACCACAAGGGCACTTGCTCACCCATGTTCATTGCTGCTTTATTTACAATAGCCAGACACTAGAAACAACCTAGATGTTTCTCAGCAGAGGAATGTGATAGGAATGAATTCTTCTTTGTAAGATTGCTCTTCCTTGAAATGTAGTTCCAGTGCTGTCTTGCATTTGGCAAAAGACAGCTCAGTAGGAGTATATTTATGGAGATGTCTGTGTTCCTTCTGAGAAGCGTCCTGGAGGCCATGAAAAAGAACAGATCTCCACATGCCAGCAAAAGAGCTTTGGAGGTCAGTGTATCAGTACTGTCCAACTGTTTTTTGCAGGAGGGCAGTGTGGGGGGTGGGGTGGGCACATTCATCTAAGGTGAGAGTCATGTTGAAATGGCCATAGGGATTGCTTTAGTCAACTCTTAATTTGTTTTCAGATTTATTACCCAGGAAAACCAATTTATGTTCTGCATTAACTTCTTCCTCATGAGCTTTTACTTATAGGAGGACAAAGAAATTTTATTAGCAAATAATTGACATGGTCCAGACATTGCTTTGCCTTTTAAATTGCTAAAAATAAAATCATTCTGCATTCACTACACTCAGAGATAAACCAAATGACAAAGATAATCATCTGCAGTACAGAGAATTGTCTGAGAAGGAAAATTCCTCAAAATCTTAACTGATTGCCGCCAGTGCCCTGGATTGTATTAGTAACAAGACAAAAGGCTTAATGTCAATGAGCATGCTTATATTTTTTTCTCCCAACAAATTTTTAAAAAGCTAGAAATAAAATAATGCTCTGGGAAGGTATGTCAGAAGGAAAAATTTGGAAGAGATATAACCGGTTAAATTTTAGGCAAAGGAAAATTCAAGAAATGACAGGAAAATTACATTGAAATGTCCAGTCAGCTTCTGAAAACGGAGATGCAATTTTTTGTGAAATTTAGAAGGAGAGATGTTTGGGGGAATCATGAAAATACACTTAACAGGTGAGCCTGAAGATTGATACAAAAAAAAAAAAAAAAAAAAAAAACCCAAGAGTGAAAGTCAACAAGACAGGCTCACAAGGCTCATATTCAGGATTTAAGGGTAAGAGGCAGGCAGCGTGTAAGGGGAAGAGAAGAGCTGATTCAAGTGCTTTGGAGCCAGAATATGAGATCTTAAGGAGAAACTGATGTGAAGATTCAGCCTTCAGCTGGGATCACAAATGCTGTGGTGCAGCCGAAGTGACAGAGCTATGCCGGGAAAGAAGAAAGAGGAGAGAGAAGGGAGAGGGAGGGAGGGAGGGAGGGAGCAAAGAACGTTAATTGTTCTGTTGTCAAAGTGGGAGCTAACTCTGCTTGGATAGCTAGGAAGAGACAGATGTACTGAAAAAGATTGAGAAACTAAGAGTTTTCACACGGGAGTAAAAAGAGCATTGGAGACAAAATTCCCGGAAGGCGGGAGGCCTAGAGAGAGGACTGAGAGAGAAGAGATGATACACAGAGCTGTATAACTACAGGTAGAGAACACTTCCCTCCAGACGGCAGCCGTTTCGCGATACCTATGTGACTGGGGCACTCCAAGACTGTGAGAGAAGACAGAGCAAGTCCCAATGGCCTCTGCAAAGTAAGCTTAGGGTTTCACAAAGAGAACGCGTATGGTGCTTCTTCAATGGCCAGACTAAATGTGTATGGCTCCGTAATAGCGTTTAATTCTATACTTCCTATCGAGTTGGGCAGCTGAAGAGCCAAGGAGGAAAGAACCTGAGCCAGTGCAGTCCTGTGTTTCAGGGCATGGAAGACACTAAGCGTGGTGAGCAGACAAAAGAAGAAACTGAAAGTATGAAAATGGATTAGGTGGAAATAGGAGACAAGTGCGGGGCCATGTGTGATGGGTCATGGTGAAAGCAGAAATCCTGGGTGATGGATATAAGTATGGAGGGCTGCAAAGGCCTGTGGGAGGTCCCCAAAGGAAAGTGTTGACTGTTGACAGGGTCTGGTGTGTCCACTACTGGTGAACAACTATGCCTTCAGCAAAGGCAGTAACCAGAGATGAAAAAGGGGATCGATTTTCAACTTGGATCTTAAATATGTAGATGTGTTTTTCAAAAACACAAGCACCAGGGAAGAAATGTTGGAAATCTTGCAGGGAAGTTGCTGATTTTATGCCTCAACATAGAAAATAGTTCTTGAATGAAATGAGTACCCAGGGTTGGAGAGATGATTTAGCAGCTAGGGGCACTGACTGCTCTTTCAGTGGTCCCAAGTTAAATTCCCAGCAAGCACATGTTGGCTCACAACCTTCTGTAATGAGATCTGGTGCCCTCTTCTGACCTGCAGGCATATGGCAGGCAGAACACTATACATAATAAATACATAAATCTTAATGAAAAAGAAGAAAGAAAGAAAAAGAATTAATGTGTACCCAAGCTTTTCCATAACAGGGTCTTAAATTATTCATGCCTTGGGTCAACCTATTTTGTTCTATTTTTTTAATGCTCAACTCATAAAGACATAATTAGTATTCTATATATCATACAATATTGCCAACCACATCCTAATTTTCCTTGTTTCCCTGTTGCTTATCTTGTTACCTCTTGCTTCCTTGGCTTTAAAACCCTGACAAGCACATAGTCATCTAACAGACTTCTATTGATGTGTCTGTTCATCTTCCCTCCCTTAGGCTATGAGGAGATGCATTTTATATCACAGTAGGAAATATTGCTAAGGGCCAAAGAGACAGGATCAAAGGAGGATGGTGAGAAAGGGAAGAAGGGAGGAGATATGAAGAGAGGAAAGAAGGAAAGAGAAGAACAGGAAACAACTTCCCATGAACCACCCTTCCTCGCCGAGAGAAGTTTCATATGTTAATCTTAGGCATAATCTTAGACCTGGAATAAGTACATCTTTTCAGCTTGCTATGGCTTAGGATTTAGTTTCTTTTAGATGAGTTTTGTATCATACAGTTCTCTGGAAGAAAGACGATAATAAACCTACAATCCTTCACCACCATGGCGAGCACAGTGATAGTGAAGTTTAATTTACTATAAAATTATAGTATATGCTTGTATTTATATTGACAGGATACGCTTTAAGGAGACATTAATATGCAAATCTGTGCTTCACAAGTTAAAATTTAATAGAAGGAAGCATGCTATAATACACAGGTACATAAATTCACTGTCTCTTTTCAGGAAGTATAAATGCGGTAAAATTAACTCATAGTAGTTTTAGTACAAAGCCTTCCAAATAGAGTAGATCTTCTACCCAAGAATTTTCAAGTGAAATGTGTGATCACTCTTCTCCTGTAATATTAAACTACTTAATTTTCATGTTCAAATTCATATAATTTATTTTTATCCAATGAAACTCTCATCTAAACAGAGTTTAAAGATATCCATATCAAAGATCTTACAACAGATCTATGATGGGACTGTGACATTTGCAAAGCATTACAGGAAAGATATGATGCAGTTTCCACTGTGGACACCTGTAGTGTTGCTCAAATCCTAATTGATCTTATAGCAAAAATCCAGAGCAAGATATTGGGGTAAATGCTTAAAGATCAGAGAAGCAAAGGAACAAACCACCAGAGAAACTTCTCACCACTACCGAATCTTCAGGAGGAAAGGGTCTATCCTGTCTCCAGGAATCCTCAGACTGTGTGCCTCTTTGTCCTCAGCCAAAAGGGAAGAGAAGTGAACAGGGACAAACGTGTCTCCTCCCTCCTTAGATTCCTCTCTCTGCCCAGTCATATCACTTACTATTTCAGCCTTCCTAGTGCTGGGATTAAAGGCATGTGATTCCCAAGTATTTGGAGTAGTCATGGGATCCCAAGTGCTAGGATTAAAGATGTATGCCACCACAGCCTGGCTCGGTTTCTCTTTTAGACTGGACCAATTTTGTAGAGTCCAGGCTGGCCTCATACTCACAGAGATCTCTGCTCCTGAGTGCTAGAATTAAAGGTGTGTGCCACCACTGTCTGACCTCTATGGATAACTCTGTGGCTGGCTTTGTCCTCTGATCTCCAGACAATGGTTTTTTGTTAAGAATACACACAATATATCGCCATGCTATAGAGTTATATTTTCTTTAGTGTATCATCCTTTTGGCACTGGCAATTTGAATATTCTAATTTCAAAGATGTTCACAGAGGCCAGTTACTATCAGGATGTAAATAATTACTCAAAGAGATATACAGCATTGTATAAGATTCCTTCAATTTCTAAGGAAACTTTCCAAGTACTTAAAGGGTAGATATACTCCACAGTGACATTCATTTCATAGTCAGGAGCTCCTTGTCATTTCGATCTACTGTTGGAAGCGCTGGCTTTTTGCTGAGAGGCACAGATGCCCTTCCTACATCAGAGGAGTTCATTCTGTACAAAAAAGGTAATTAACCTATTTTATTTCTTCTGTGACTCTCCTGCATAGAACTGAGATTCTCCAAATTTATTTTAACAGAAAGTTATTTATTTTTTATGTGTTAGGTATTTTGCCTTCATGTATGTCTGTACAACTTTCCTTCAGACCAGATTCTCTTAGAGAATAGAAGAAGGCATCTGATCCCCTGGGACTGGAGTTACAGATGTTTGTGAGATGTGGGTGCCAGGAATTCAACCCTGCATCCTCTGGGAGAGAAGCCATCTTAACTGTGAATCCACTTATGCAGTCCCTCCAAATTAGCTCTTATTTAAATTTTAAAAAATATTTTAGAAGATGGTTTTAAATTTTTCTTAATTAAAATTTCAGGCATCAGAGTAAACTTTACTTTTTAAAAATAATTCAGAAGATACTGAAGCCTGATTTTTCTTGGTCTTTATATTCCAGATCTTTCTGGTGCCTTTGAGAAACTGAACTGACGAGTTATTTGGGAGGAAAGGGGGATGCCAAGGTCATAAGGACTGGATGCAGTAAATATGCACACAATAGGGTAGGCATGTAAAACACTCAGTTCAAAGTCAGCTTCCATTTGAAAACTAGAATTCACAGGCTGCTAAAGGAACTAGGGAGAGCAGAATCCCTATCATCCATAAAAAGAGTTCAGCAGCCCCTGTCCTGCACTGATGCCACAGAGCAGTGTCCTCACTTCCTCTGAGAGAGAGCCCCCACTCACCCACACTTCTTCTCTTATCTGTGCTTTGCTTTAGAGGGCAATTGCATGTCTTGTACAAATGGGAGACTGACTATTTGTTGTTGGGCTGGGGCAGCTTACATGATTCCGAACAAAGTGATGGCTGAAAATTAAAACCCATGGAGCAGAATAAAACTACAAAACAGAATGGCCAGGCACCCTATCACTCAGCCTGCATGGGTTTTTGTTTGTTTTTGCTTTTTATTTCTGTTTTTGTTCTTGTTTTCTGGAAAGGCAGGATGCTGACTTTGCCAGCGGCTTTGGGATCGTGCCACATGAGTCAAACAGTGAACTAGAGTTCCTTTAGGAGGAATTTTCAATTTGAGGAATAATTTTTTCCATAAATAGTCTGTGAAACAAAATTTTTAAATCATAATGAGACTTCTCTAATCAAATCTGCTTCCTAAAATCAGAAGTAATTTCAGTGGCTCCTCCTGACAACAGCAGCACAATCTGCCACGTGGCCTTAATGTGCCTGGGACTCTGATCATCACTGTAGGAGACAGCTTAGCTGAGCTGCCATTTTGGAAATGGTCCTCTTCTCGGCAGAATAGAATAGATTTTATATTTCACAATGGAAGGTGAAAATTCATCTACCTTTCTTAGAGAGAGATATCCTTCCTAAACGTATTCCAAACTCAGTTCATCTCAAAAGGAATCTAACCTACACATAATTTCATGGGGTGTGGGTCATGTCCTGATCCCATTTTAAGAAAGATGACATATGTTGTAAAGCTATTTATTGAAAGAAATGTTAGTGTGATGACTTTATCCTTATTTGAGAACCCGTTACAGGGTACTCCAAGGCCAAATTAATTTCTACAAATGTCTTATTGGATATAAGGGCAATCAGGTAGAATGCGCAAGCCTGTTACTGACTGCGTAGGAAGTAGCTCTGAAGTGGTTGGCCTGAGATGGCCAAGGCCAACTATTGTGTTGACAGAGAAATTCTCAGTGTTCAAGAAAAGACTACAGTAAGGTGCTTCAATCTTTTAGAAACTAAGATTAGAGATGTTCTGTCATTATTTGATATATTTTAATCAGGCTATTACACTTAATAAAAGGTTTGCCAAGCAAGGTCCTGACTTTCCCTTCAATTTCTCACACACTAGATCTTACAGTTGCAGAATAAAAGTACTATTTAAAATATGGCTCAGTACTATATGAACTAAGTTACTGGAACAAACACATCATGAATTCCCTAAAATATTTATTTTCTTCATAATGACTTATCGGGTTGACAGGACTACCCTTATTTGGAGATCCAACTACTTATGAGAAATTCAATTCCCAAAAAGTTAATGCCGTTTTTGTCTTTCATTTTTATTTTGTATGTCTCCACCTTATCACATGAGGAAACATCTGTGTTCTTCCTGAGAACAGAGGCATTATTCCAGTTACCTGCCATCCTGGCACACCAGGCTCTCTTTTAAGTTCTGTGGAAACTGTCACTCTACCATTGTATCTTCATGCAATAAGCCCTATGCAGAGAAGTGTTTGTGCATTTTAGTTTAATTCCTGAGATTATAATGTAATTACATTCTTTCTCCTGCCCTTTTCTCCCTCCAAACCTTCCTTGCTCTATTTCAAATTCATGGTGTCTTTTTTCATATGCATTCCTAAATATAGTCTCGTCTGTAGAATGTTACTTGTATATACGTGTTCAACGCTGACTGTCTCGTTCTAGATAACCAGTTGGTCTGCTTTCCCCTAGGGAAGACTATCTCCCCTACTCTTAGCATTCCTTGGTTGCCCTGCAGCTCTTTGTGTAGGGTTGAGGCCTCCTGGGCTTTTCCTCATCCCCTTCAGCATGTTTATTGTCGGTCGTCCATGATCAGTTAATGTTCAGGCAGTCCTGTTAGTGAGACTTCATGGGTGTAGCTTTCAGCATTACTAGGAAAGTCTCACAGACAACTCCCTGGTCCTCTGGCTCTTACACTGTTTTTCCTTACAGTGTGACTTAGGTGAATGAATATTTCCTATGTGCAATCCTTGGGACTGGACTCCACAACTCTGCATTTTGATTGGTTGTGATTTTCATTTCCAAGATGTTTGTGTTTATAGAGGACTGGGATAGGAAGCTGTCACTTTCCTTGGGTTAGGAAAAAGGACTGAGTTTTTTTTTTTTTTTTTTTTTTTTAAGATATCAGATGAGAAATGGGGTAAAGACACAAGTTCTGAAGTCAACACAGTTGACTAAGAGAAAGCAGCAGATAGGAGGCTTGTGGCTGAAAGCACCTATTGATAAGCAGATAAGTAGATATAGATCTACTCTGTGGCTGTTTTCAAGAATTTGTTTTCTTTATTTATCCTACTGCTGACGTTGTTTTAGACAGCAACTATGTTGTAGTTGCTGGCCTGGAATATGCTATCTAGACCAGACAGGCCTTGAATTTACAGAGATTTGCCTCCCTTCCAAGAACTGGGATTAAAGGTGTGTGTTACTCTGACTGTTATTAATTTTGATTTTTAGTTACATGCATGCCTGTCTGTGTGTTGATACAGGCAAGAGGGTGCTGGTGCTCCCAGAAGCCACAAAATGTTCCTCTGAAACTGAACCTCAAAGTGATCCTCTGACACAGATGTTGAGAACCAGTTTGCTCCTTCGACACCTGCATTAATGTCAAGAACATGTGAAGAATTTTGCAGTCACTAACTTACAATGTTCCCTTTGAGGTAAAATTATCACATATCTATAACCAAGGTTTCCTTGGAACGTGCAAAAATAATCAGTTTATCAATGTCCGTCAGCAACACAGAAGCCGTTTTTCACATTCCTCATAGTCACTATCTAATCACTTGCTCACATGAGGCTGTTAGGATGAATCGAGCTGAAACAGACCCATATTTGCTTGAAAATGTGACCCAGGTAACAGACATTAAGCCTTTTCAGTTTTCCTTGAGCTACCAGCATGAAAAATACCTGGTGTTTGGTTAAAATACCTATCGTATAACCACTCCATCAGTGATGGATTGGATCCACCTGATAATGGGCTACTAACGTATTACTAGGCACCAGAGGATGGACACCAAGATCTCCACGTGAATCCTGTCTATCAGGTATATGTTTAACTTATTTTCTATTACGATAGCATTTAATCAGACACAGGCACACATAGGAAATTGAACATTATTAGTATGTGTGTGTGTGTGTGTGTGTGTGTGTGTGTGTGTGTGTGTGTGTGTATCTGTCTGTGTCTATGTAAGAAATACTGCTGATCCACACTCTTTCATGCTCCTGACTCAGAGTAACATATGTATTAAGAGAGCACAAATCTCAACCCTTGACTTTTCTCTCCCAAACAGCAAGTTGAGAGAAAGTAAGGCTCTTTATGGGTAATGCTTCTTAGACTTTGGTGACTTGAAATCTTTTTTTATCTGACTAACTGAGGTAATCTTATCCTCTTCCATTTAATGTGGCAGACAGGTCTGCTAAGACATTTCCATGAAAATACTTCTACCCTTCAAAGAGAATGAACTTTTTCCAGACTGTGTAGCCAAGTTAATAGTATGCCTATGATGTACATAACCTTTACAACTTTAACCTTTAACCTGTGTAACTTTAACCTTTCTTTAAAACAATGGTTCTCAACTTATGGGTTGTAACCCCTGGACAAACCTCAATCTCCAAAAATAGTTACATTATAATTCATAACAGTAGTAAAATTACAGTTAGGAAGTAAAAACAAAATAATTTTATGGTTGGGGGGGGGTCACCACAATGCAAGAAACTGTGTTAAAAGATCTCAGTTTTAGGACACATGTGAACTACTGCTTTAAGAGAAGAGTGTAATCAACTTTCTAGGCCTCGGGTTTGCCATGCAATCAGCTTTTGAGGCATAAGCTAAATGTATAGCTTTAACTTAAATTGTGAACTTTTCCATGCCCCTGACCCAGAGCAATGTATGTATGTGTGTGTTTGTGTTCTGGTAATCATCTGTTGAAAGTGATCGTACCAAAAAGACATGCCCCATAAATACTGGAAGCAGTATGTGGATATCTGACAGTGCCAGTTTGTTGTTTTGAGTGTCTCTCTGGGTCACTTGAGGTCTGGAAAGTGATTTCTTCTTTTTCAAAAGTTTGTTAATGACGTCTATAAAGAATCCATTAGTCTGTCCCACACTGCGAGTTCTCTGATGCCCAATAAATGCCAAGCAAAGTCTTTTGTTAGAGACAGATATTACACACACACACACACACACACACACACACACACACACACACACACACACACACACACACACACACACCTACCTCACCCAACAGACTCAAAAAGAAAAGACACAGGTAAAACACACAGGCAACAGAAACAGACAGATCATACATACAACAGAAAGAAAACAGACAGGCTAATAGCCATAAACTGCACACAGATGCAAGACACGGGAAGAGAATTCAAATTTGGGATCACTCTTGATTAAATAATCACACAGTAAGTTTCTGCCTTCGTTCCTTAATGCCATAATGACACATTTTAATACCCCCTCTGCTCTAACTAACATGGATAAGCACCACCGAAGAAAATGGTTTTAACTTCATGTATAGTTATTAAAAGCCCACAAAGGAGTCAGTCTGAGCTAAAATAGTTCTTATTTGACAGTTCTTAATTTTTACTTTGTTAAATCCAGCATAAACCATTAAATAGCATAATGACTTAATGATAGTGAAAACATTTTTTGAAAAATTTTAAAGCACATCAGTTAATAGACTGATTTAATTTATCTCATCTCCTACACCTTATAAAATGGTCAGTAAGTAATTTGGTAGTCAACATAACATGTCAGACAAGTTAGAGCATTGTGAGGGGGCTGTAACAAACACAAATGGGTTTAATGAGCCTTCCCTCAAGCCAACATTTAGATAAAAACTTAAACATCTATGATTCAGAGCCCTAATCCATTGCCATGGACAATAAAATTCATGGTCAATGCCACAGCATCTGCTCCTCGAACCACACCTAAGGGGTGTGAATTTTGATGGCTATGAAGCCAAAACAAACAAGACCAAGATGTGACAGAGTGGAGAACTATGTAATAACTGTTACAGGAAAGAATGGCATCCGAATTATTTCTCAAACAATGTCTTAATTAGTGGAGCCTAAATATATCCCTATAGGAAAGTATCTTAGAGGTAGACAAATTCCTGAGTATGCTCAGTTAAGGTCATAATTTAAGAGAGAAAAGTGGCGTACACACTGGGGACATGGTTAGCTCAAGGTCATGGATTCTGTGTTTGAAAGGTTAACTGGTGGACAGGATGCCTCTGGGCATGCTCACTGAGTGTCATAAAGTTTAGTTGAAAACAAAGGAAGGGATTTTGACGGTGCATTAACATAGGAGTTTGCCCTAAAGCTGCCTGCCTGGCTTTGTGACTGACATCTCTGCCTCCACCTGTTCACCCTATGCTAGGTTCTCTAAGGATACCAAAAGTGAAAAAACAAGAAGAAATCTTTCACTTAGACCAGAGATTTTTCTTGGAAGCTCTCCTCAGTTGAGACGCCAGAGGCATATCTCCCAAGAGCCATCCAGCCCTTTTGAACATACTTTTTTCTCTTCTGTGCTTTAATTTCCTGCCTTATTACAATTATTGGCTCCTTCTCCTGAAAATCAGCATGCCAACAGTCCTAGGCAAGCACATTTGCATTGAATACTTGGTGATAATGTTACATACCAGCCTAGCCTTGCTTATTAACTTTAGGCTAATTCTGCAGTTTGTATTAAAGATAGTTTGATATGACTGTTTTCACCTTCAAATTCAGAGTTTGGAATATCTTACTGGAGGTAGTAGCCCAGAACAAACATGAATAGTAGGGGTGACATGATTTTCTTACTGTCCCCCATCCTTGAGCATGCACGGCTATATAGCCCAGTTTAAACTATGGGTACACTACAGAAATAAAAAAGAACATATTTCCTTTATGAGACTACAGAACAGGGGAGGAAACATAATTAGTACCTGTCAGCCTCATTCAACTACCTGCTCCTATGCATACTAGAACACTGTATCTATTCACCTAGGATACTGCCACATAACGCTAGCAATAGCTGTGCAGCTTTACCAATACCGTCTCTCCTACCCTCAACAGGATATATCCAGTCCTACTATCCGTTTGGCTTCAGTGCAGACAGGCAACCAGCTCTTGGCAAAAATTTCCAGACACAGCTGTTGGGAATACACATCCAGATGTCACCTGTGTGCAGGTAGCAGAGAAGCAAAGAAGACCTCTCACAAGGAGGTAGAACCATTATGGCATGCTGCCCCATGGACATGGATCAAAGCACAAGGAGTGGTATCATCAAGGAGAGAGCGGGTCTCATGCTTACCCAAAGCCTCAGGACTAGACTGATGGCCAAAAGAGTTAACTTGTTTCTCTAAAGTACATTGGTACTGTGACACCTGGCTATAGACAAGCCACATCCAATTTTGTCTTCTCTGTGTTCATCGTTACAATCATTTTCAATATTATCAAAGCTCTGAAAAATAGAAGCAACTCAGGGAACTCCCTAGGATCTGCTGCTGGCCCTTGGTTTCAAGTACAACTATTTTCTATAATGACATTCTCTCAGCAGATTCCAAGACTGCACAGAGCACACAGATAATCTTGCTATGACGTTTCCATTCAGAACCAGCCTTGGGCAACTCCATGTACCAGGCAAGCTTTTCAAGAGCAGTGTCAGCTCTCACTTTTCTGGCCTACTGCCAATTCCTCTCCTGACATTCCTTTAGTCTCTGGCCCATTAAAACTGGCTCTCAGGGATAGCCTCAAAATAGCTTGCATGCTCACCCACAGGGATCTGGGTGGTCCAAGAGAATTTGCATCTTGGTTCATTTGCAATTGAGGAGGAAGTATGTTTAATTATTTAAGAGAAAAGTAAGAAATAGTTTACAAATACACATACACACTATCAGAGATATGGATGACCCAAGATGGGTGAGTCTGCAAGCTCATTGATGGACAGGTCAAGTGCTGGAGGGAATACTTGAAGACAGAGTAGTTGTCCAGGGGAAGTCGGGAACTCTGATGGAAATTCTGTTTGCAACTGATGCATGAAATGAAAGAGGAGACATTAGGGAAAAATGAGTCAACTCAGAGAAACTCTGAATAAAACTACAGTAGGAAAAAAAAATAGCCATCCATTCCCACTATTGAAAAAAAGAAAGGAAAAAAAAAATCAAACCTTAATCTAAAGTCACTGTAATAACTTGCAGAAATCCACAAATCTCTAAATGGTATTCTCATTCAGAGGGGACAAAAGCCCAAAGAAAGCAAACTAGAAACATAAATTAAGGAAGCCGTTTTGGAAGTTGGCAGACCCTATCTTTTCTTCTGCTCTATTTGTCCAAGTCAAGAATAAGCATAGTTTCTAACAAAGGTTCGGCTTCTCTAACTCAGACACTAATCATGGCAACTGCACAAGGCAACTCCTGGAGCATCTGCTGCCCTGCTCCATTCAGAGAGCCTACATAAGAGACTTCATGTTATTAGGCATCCACTACTCTGTTCCAGGCTCCAGGCTAAGTGTTTTATGTGTGACTTTGCTATATAAACAAAGATACTGAATATTAGTCTATATACTTAAAAAGTCAAGACATGGGTTTACAACAACATGGTAATGACCCTTTAGCTTGCTGATGTCTTCAAAATAAAGAACTTTGACAGAGAATGAAGCTCTGTAAAAGCAACATACTCTTATATTCACAAGGCTAGCTTCCGAAGGCTGTCTTATGTGATCCTGAGCTGGGTGGTTGAGACATATGAATCTTCAAGTCTGAAGAACAGCAGTCCTAAATGAAGCTGAGAGCAGAGCCAGTCTCCTTGTGGGACATGTGGGTTCTCTTCTTGTTTCCTTACAGCTCTGGCCATTTGCAGATTGCCTTTGTCATTCCTTAATTTGCAACTATGAAGCTGTCATTATGTCTTTAGCAGCACATGGCATTCCAGCTGTGTATCTCCAATGACAGGGCAATCATTATACATGTTATGAGACTAGGAGCCCATTCTACCCAGTGAAACCTCATCTTAGCTAAATATATTTACATTGACTATTTTCAAATAACATTCTAAGGATGAGGGGTTTATGTCTTACATATATCTCACTTTGAAAGTTCATAAACACATCTCAGATTTTGAATCATAACATGTGGGAAGACCCGTTTTTTTGTTTTTATTTATTTATTTAACCTTTATATAAGTATGTGTGGTACACATATATATGCATCGGTGTGGAAAATGCATACAGCAGTGGGGAGGCCAGAAGTGATGTTAAGTATCCTGCTCCATCACTTTCCACAGTTTTCCTCTAACATAGAATCCTCGTTGGCATCTAGCTCATTATTTGGGGCAGGCTGGTAGACCAGTTTACTCCCAGAATTCACCTGTCTCCATCTCACCATATTTGGGCTACAAGTATAAATGATCATGCCCAGTTTTTCCAAGGGTGGGTGGTAGGCATTCAAACCTAGGTCCTCATGCTTGCAAACTGAGTACCAAATTGAGCATTCTTAACCTAGCCCTGACTAAAATTATTCTTGAATGTTTTAGTTTTTAGGTTATATAATTAAAAAACATTTTTTGAGATTAACAGACAACATAAACCGCACACTGTAATATAAAAGTGAAAGTGAACATATATAAAAGCCACTAAATCTCCCTTTTAATCGCATGTGCCTAGTCTATTCTTATAACGCATGGTCAGATCCTGTATTTATCCGAATGTTCTGTCCCAAAATATTTAGTGTATGCATTAAAATAAATAGATTAATGTCCCAACAGGAGTATCTTGTAGAGGAAAATGCAGAAATGAATCTTGGAAATAAGAGGCTAAGATTGAGATTAAAGATGAGATGTTAGAATTTTAGGAAATTACGATTCTCTCTTCATTAAAAACTGGAAAGAGAAGATGCTTTCTTTTTCCCATTGTATAACTTTGCCTTCTTTGTTGAAGATCAGGTGGCCATAGGTGTGTGGATTTACATCTTCGATTTCATTCCTTTGATCCATCTGTCTGTTTTTATGCTAATACCATGTTTTGTTTTGTTTTTATTACTATAGCTCTGTAGTAGAGTTTGAAATCAGGGATATGATACCTCTGGAAGTTCTTTTATTGAACAGGATTGCTTTAGCTATTCAGGGTTTTTGGGTTTTCTATATAAAGTTGAATACTGTTCTTACAAGGTCTGTAAAAAATTGTATTGGATTTTAATGGGGATTGTATTAAATCTGTAGATTGCTTTTGGTAAGGTGGCCAATTTTACTATGTTAATCCATGAGCATGGGAGATTTTTCCATCTTCTGATATCTTCTTCAATTTCTTTCTTCAGAGACCTGAAATTCTTGTCATAAGGCTCTTTCACTTGCATGGTTGGAGTTACACCATTTTATATTATACATTTTGAATTATTTGAGGCTATTGTAAAGGGTGTTGATTTCTCTGATTTCTTTCTTAGCTCATTTATCATTTGTATATGGGAGATACACTATTTTATTTTATTTTTTTTAGTTAATCTTGTGTCCAGTCACTTGACTGAAAGTGTTTATCGGCTGTAAGGGTTCCCTGGTAGAGTTTTTGGGGTCACTTATGTATACAATCATATCATCTGTGAATAGTGACACTTTGACTTCTTCCTCTCTGATCTGTATCCCCTGATCTCCTTCTGTTGTCTTATTGGTCTAGCTAAGACTCCAAGGACTATAGTGAATAGGAACGGAGGGAATGGACAGCCATGTCTAGCTCCTGACTTTCCTTCTGTTGTCTTATTGGTCTAGCTAAGACTCCAAGGACTATAGTGAATAGGAACGGAGAGAATGGACAGCCATGTCTAGCTCCTGACTTTAGTGGAATTGCTCTTGGTTTCTTCCTTTTTAATTTGATGTTGGCAATCAGTTTGCTGTATATTGCTTTTTTATGCCAACAAGTGGTGCTGACATAACTAAATGTTGGCACACAGAAGAATGCAAATATATTCCTACATATTGCCCTGCACAAAACTCATGTCCAAGTGGTTCAAAAACCTCAACATAAATCCAGATATACTGAACCTCATAGAAGAGAATGTGGGAAATAATCTAACACAATGGCACAGGAGACAACTTCCTGAAGAGAACTCCAATAGCACAGCCACTAAGATGAACAATTAGTTGATGGGACCTCGAGAAACCGAAAAGCTTCTATAAGGCAAAACAAAACAAAAACAAAACAACAACAAAAAACAAAAAACAAACAAACAAAAAAACCCACCCCACCATCACCTGGATAAAATACAGCCTTAAGAAAGATCCTCACCAACCCCACATCTGACAGACGGCTAATTTCCAAAATATATAAAGAACTCAAGGAAATAGTTATCAACAAACCAAATAATCCAATTAAAATTGGGGTACAGGTCTAAACAGAAAATTCTTAACAGAAGAATCTCAAACGGACAAGAAACACTTTAAGGAGATGTTGAAAACTCTTAGCCATCAGGGAAATGCAAATCAAATAAGTCTGAGATTCCATCTTACACCTGTCAGAACGGCTTAGATCAAAATCACAAGTGACAGCTCATGCTAGAGAGGATGTGGAGAGAGGGAAACACTCCTCCATTGCTGGTGGGAGTATAAACTTCTTCATTCACTTTGGAAGTCAGTGTGGAAGTTTCTCAGAAAACTGGGAATCAAGTTACCATAAGACCCAGCGATATCACTTTTGGTTATATATCCAAAGGATGCTCAGTCATACCACAAGGACACTTTCAGAACCTGGAAACACTTAAATATCCCTCAACTGAGGAATAGATAAAGAAAAACTGACACATTTAGAGTATTCCTCAGCTGTCAAAATAATGACATTTGGAAATGAAAGGCAACTGGGTGGAACTAGGGAAAAAATCATCGTGAATGAGGTAACTCAGACCAAAAAAAGAAAAACATGGTATGTATTCAGTCATAAGTAGATATTAGCCATAAATTAAAGGATAACTTTGTTAACATCCACACACAGAGAGGGACTAGATAATGAGAAAGGAAGATTTTGTGAGTAGACTGAGGGCAGGTGGGGGTGAGAACCTGAGCGGTTGGAGTGAGGAGGCATATGGGCAAAGAACTGAAAGAGCCTACCGGAAGGGGGCGTTTTGGGGTCAGGTAAAACCTGGAGCAAGGATGTCTTAGGAATCTACAAGCATGAGCCCAGCTAAGACACCTAGCTAATAACGGATAAATAGCCCGAACTGGTCATCTCTTGTGACCAAATTGGTGCCAGGTCCGATTGTCATCAGAGAGGTGCCATCCAGCAACTGATGGAAACAGATGCAGACTCACAGTCAAACATTAGGCAGAGTTCAGGGAATCCTGCAGAAGAAGGTGGAAGGGTTGTAGGAGCCGAAGTGGTCAAGGGCATCATAAGAAAACTAACAGAATCAACTAACCTATGCTTATAGGAGCTCACAGAGACCGAACCAACAGCCAAGGCACCTGCATGGGACAGACCTAGGCACTCTGCATATTTGTTACAGTTATGTAGCTTAGTTTTCTTGTGAGACTCTTAGCAGTGACAACAGGGGCTCTTCTCTTTTGGGTTTCAGGTCCCTACTCCTCATACTGGGTCATCTTTCCCAGCCTTAATACATGGGGAGGTACTTAGTCTTAATGCAACTTGACATGCCATGTTTTGTTGATACACATGGGAAACCTGCCCTTTTCTAAACAGAAATGGAGGAGGAGTAGATTGGGGGGGGGGGCAGGAACAGAGTGAAGTTGGAAGGAGGGGCTGGGAGGGAAAATTGCAGCCATGAAGTAAAATAAATAAATAAATAATTTTTTAAAAAAGAAACTGGAAGCAGGATGTGTAGAGATTATTGCCAACATACTAGAAGCTATTAATGGTTATATTTTAAGAAGCATAGGTGTGAATACATTTTTTAATATTAATGTCTGGTTGATATATGAAGATGAGCTACAAAAATCTCTCTGTCTATTACTTGCTCATCTATGAGCAAATCTGAGAAAATCATGCAGTTCTAAAAAGAAGTCACAACCACATTTTCCACTATCAGTTAAAAATTCTTTTTATGGATAATTTCATTTAAAGCATAACACTTTACCCCATGAGACTGTATAACTCTAGGCCAGGTCTAATTAACAGTTTGATTTATAATTACTCACATGCTTGAATACTAACAATTAGGTCACTATATCTTTAATAGGAGCTCTAGATTAAACAAGCCTTTGGGTATTTGTAGCAGTGCTACAGTGCTTGGCTCATCTCTTTTTGTAGACCAGATGAAGTTAAATTTCACTTCATCTTATATCCAATTAGCCTCTCATTGTTTGACCCATATTAGAGAAAACATGCACCTTAATTTTTTGCTTCTACATAGGTTGCGTGTAGATTAAAAATTTCTCTTCCCTCGAGAAAATTTTTAGTCATGGTACCAACAGAACTAACCATATAGATATATAGAATAATCTATTATCCTATGACATCCTCCTGAGTGCCCAGCATCATAAGCAAAAGCCCACAAGCTAAAAAAGATCTGGAGGAAGGGTATGCTGCCACAGCTCTCTGTACCTTTTACTGTAAGGAGACTCTCTGGATACAGGAGTGGGAAGCCTAGATGAACAAATCTCAAAATCAAAAGATTATCTATGAATAAAACTGTAACAAAATCAAGTAATTTATTTTTAAACCAAAAGCTGATTTTTATAAGTAAAATTGATAGTTTTTATAAAACTTAAACAATAGAGAAGAATACTAGTCACAATTTTAAAACCCTCTTACTATTATCCCAAACCAACAACTCTTAATGTTATTCTTTCAGACATTCTCCAAAAATGTACAATTATATGCAGACACATACTTTTCACAACCGTCTTCTAGTTAGGGTCTCTAATTGCTGTGAAGAGACAGCATGAGCATGGCAACTCCTATGAAGGAAAACATGTAATTGGAGTTGGTTTACAATTTCAAAAGTTTAGCCTATTATCTTCATGGTGGGAAACATGGCAGCAAGCAGGCAGACAGGTGTTGTAGAAGTTGAGAGTCCTACATCTTGGTCAGCAGGCATGAGGAAGTGAACTGGCTTGAGCTTCGGAGATCTCAAAGTTCACTCCCTAGTAACACACTTTCACCAAGCCATACTGCCTAGTATCTTTTTTTCAAACCACCACAAACACAGGAGAAAATATGTCTCTCATATTCTTTTATAATGCCCTTCTCTTCATATCCATCTATTTTTATTTCAAAATAAAGAGATGGAAGGATGGGTACACCTCATATCACTGTGGATGAGGACAGTTTGTTTCCACGTAATAAAATCCTTTAACTTTCCTGTGGACACAGTGCAAGTCTGACTGAAAAGATATTTCTAGAGGAGGCAGATTAAAGTTTTGCACATTTTAACTCTTAGTGAGAAATATCCCAATGCCCTCCTGAAAGACCATACAGTCGTGGGGATAGGCACACCCTCTATCCACTTGCTGAGATTAGGCATCTCCACACACACTCATCTGTTCCAATTTGATCTGGAAAAGTGGAAATTTTGCCTGAAACTAATATAGATGCAATAGTAGTGCTGGTAGTCAGAAGTTTTGTCCTGCCAGAAACTCTCGAATATCTGGTAGCCGCTTCCCAAAGAACTGACTCAGAGGCTTGATATAATAGCAAATTCTGCCCCAGGAGTTCAGGCATATTGCTATCTAGTTCTAGCACTTAAATTAACCTATAATTCTTATCTATGTTTAGCCATGCGGCTTGGTACCTTTGCTCAATGCAGCGTTCTCATCCTGCTTCCTCTGCATCTGGCTGGTGTCTCCTGATCTGCCTTTTCTCTTCCCAGAATTTTCCTAGTCTGGTTGCCCCACCCATACTTTCTGTCTGATTACTGACCAATCAATATCTTATCAAAACAATACGAGTAAGAAATATTATAGTGTATAAAACCAATATCCCATAGCAAGAGTTTTCTAGAGTTACTGTCTATGGGTGGACCATATGCTTTCCATATAGGTTTGTATTATAAAAGTGAAGATTACAACCAACTTTCTGTTTTTTCTTATGTTCAATCTACTAGATGATATTTTGATATCATCGTATTTTTGACAATGATATATCATCCAGTAATCTGTAGAGTCTGGGGATCTCTAAGCCTATGAGCAACCTAGGAATCGAGGAGAGAATTTGTGGGTTTCTTCTGCCCCCATACACATCTGATATCACAGCCTCCCTGAAGTACCTACCATGGTCTGAGAGCCAGCATGGCCAGATTGCTGGCCATTCACCATGTGAAAGCCAGATAGTTAGTCCTCATACTGTATCTTTGACTTAGGTTTGTCTATAAAACAGAGATAAATAGTACCTATTTCTTACAATTGCAATAAGGATCAAACAAGATGGCACGATGACATAATAAGCACCATTCCTGACCTGCGGTAACTGTGTTGCATTGATTTTTTTATTATTATTATTACTGTGCTTGTTATGATGTCCCTTTGAAAAAGCACCTATGTCATTAATTCAAGAAGGGAAAAGACTGTGTGCACTCCCAAGCCTTGAACAGACAGTTTCCAAGACTAATTTTAAATCAATCTGTGCATAAAGGTATGTTTGAAAGTCAGTCAATAATACCAGGCACTCCTGTCCAGAAACTAAGGATAAAGGTCAGCCAGTCCCCAAACATTCTTGCCTCTAAAGTTCTTCTAACTCTGTCTACCTTGGAGACTTCAGGATTCTGCCCAAATCATCCACTCACTTTGTGCTCTGTGTGTTAGTATTGCACCTTCCTTTGCTTAGCCGGTGGTGTAGTCAGCCACCAATCTCAGACACAAAGTAGCAGGGTTTTCTGCGTGTGCATTATTTTATCTAGAAATGCCAAGGCTGACTTTTATCCCACTTACAGGATGCACAGTGAAGCCCACTTCCTTTCCCTTACCACCACTAAATTTTCAGTCTTCAGATAATCTAGGTTAATCAAAGTGAACTCTGCTTCCAATGAGAAATAGTCCACTGCTTTCTCAATTTTATCAGAGCCTCACAAATATATAAAATTCTATGTTACAGTGGAGGTTCAAAATAGATCAGTTTATATGAAAAAATGTGTTATTGTAGCCATATTAATCAGCTGTGATAAGAGTATAGTTTGTCTTTGAGCTACCTCACTCTACCTCAATGCATATTGTTTACAAAAAAATTGCCTATAAGTTAAACCCTCAGTGCAAATTCACATACCCATAAATGTATCCTCAAATGCTTGCCTGTAGAGTTGAGCTATTACATATGCAATTCCTTAGATGGAAACATTAGATTATTTGGCTTCTGTGATTTAATTGTGTGTTTTCCACTCCCAAGCTCTACTCATCCCCGCGCTTCCTGGCCTCCAGACAGCTATTCCCACTCAAGTTTTTATTTATTTAAGCTAAGCTCTTTCTCCTTCATCCTTCCTAATCAAAAGTCCCACGACTCATCCTTCAAGGACCACATCATGCTCTGCTCTTACTCCCCACTTTCATCTCCCACAGCTCTGCACATGTCAGTTATTGGGACATGTATCTTAAATAACTGTACATCTCTCTATTCATAGAGATTATGATTGTGTACTCACATTTTAACCTTCAGAACAAACACAGTCAGCAAAAGTGCTATTTCCTTCATTCGTGTATAAAGTCATTTGCATCCCACTTAACAACAGAAGATACAAAAAGTTTGCAGAGGGTTGCTGTATTTCCTTGCTTGATTTTGATATTCTAAACATTTTAATTTAATTTCTAGATCAATTTCTTCGGTGGGCATCAAAAATGAAAGAACTAGAAAGCAAAGTTTTGATCTTTGTTCCAACTTTCCTACTAAAAATCTACGGACACAAGTGTGTGGGCAAAGCTGTCAAAGGCCCATGCTATTTCACAGTCACCTAAAGAAAAAGAGGCATCAGGAGCTCTAAAGTCAGCATTCAAGTTGGCATTGTGAGCATTTAACACACCAAGTAGGTCAGTGCACCCTGTCCTAAGCGACTTACACAAAAATGTGTGAACCCTGAAGTAATAGTTCCTAAAGAAACCCCATAAAGGTTTACATCCTCACCAATTAGAGTTCTCTTATTCATACCAGGCGTCTCAAAAGAGCTTTTGACACAGAAATTTGGAGTCAGTGAGCTCAAACACAGTGATTATTTTCAACATCAAACAGCCAATTTACAGTATGTCAGAAAATGTACAAATATTCAGTGGCAAGCCCTATCTATAACAGAGGGTGGGCAGCCGAATGGGGAGTAGGGTAAAGGAACCCACCTTAAACAGCCTAAGCATCAGCATGCAGTACTGTAGGGCAGAGATACTCCTGACTGTCTATGCGGGGAACCAAGGATGCCAACCTGCAGGAACCACACATTAGCTGATGTGTTGTCTCAGTCTATAATCACTCTATTCACCACACTCACAGGACTATTTGTGACCCACAGGAAACCTCCGAACTTTACCCTTGATATTAAGACCATTTGTAGATAATGCCCTAAACATACTGGAAAGATCTATCCCACTAAGGGTCAGCTCTAATCCAGAAAAGTAATACCTGTTTTCTGTGTATATGTTATACATTGTATATGTGTATACATTGAGGTGACTGAGCAGCTGCATTTCCTATGGAAAACCTTTAAAACCCTTTACAGTCATTTTATCCTAGATTTAAGGAAGAGAAATTTGAAGTAAGACTATAATGTAACTTTTCTAATGTCACACTTTTCAAAAATGACAGAATATGAGCACTGAGCCCGAGTCCTCCCGTTAACCTTCAGTGAGGGTAGATGATGCTGTGTCTCCAGTTTCAATTCAGCCAGTTCCTTGGTGGCCAGCAAGGGATACTGTATCGAATAGACCTTCCATGAACCTGTGGCTCATTGGTGATAATCTATACTTTGGAACTTAAGGATGGTAGTGTCTTGAGACTTTGGGTTACATCAGAAAAGGGCATTTATTGTTGAACAAGAGGTCTAAAGAGCTCCATTGTATGTCACACCTAATGTCCTCTTCTTCTAAATCTAAATTCCAGAAAAGGATAGGAAGTGTGAAGTTTTGCTATCTGGAAGCAGCTTGTCAATTTTAAGATACTGATAGATGCATGAAAACTCCTTCAAGAGGATTTGTAACAAAGAACTGCATGCTCTGTAATCTCTTTTTGTTTTTAGTTGGCAATTGAATTTATGTATATATGATATTCTCATATGTTTACAATTTTGAATGATTAAATCAGCTTCATAAACCCATCCATTAACATACATGATCATTTTTGGTAAACACAAGAAAATTAATTTTTTAGCAATTTTGAGATATGCATTGCATACTTATACTAGCCATCATTTTCTACAAATAATTACTAATAAAGCATTCCCCTCCCCCATGACATTCAGTACCCTTAGATCAACATGTCTCTTCCCACAATTAAAGTCCCCTCTGCAGTCCATCATCTTCCTCCTCCTTGCTCATTCAGTTCCCATGGTAACACACGTGAGATTCCACTGTATTTCCCTTGTGTGCCTGGCCTATTCCACCTAACATACTTCTGTGTCCACCTCTTAACCAATTTTAAAGATTTTTGGGCCTTCTACTTCCTGGAATGTCGCTGGTGGGCTCCTTGGATTCTAGATAATAATACTTTCTCCTCTCAATTTCTGGACTTTTCTTCCACTTGCTCATTCAAGTTCTTCTCAAGCTTAGTTTCTTTAACTGATGCAAAGCCTCACATCCATCTCACATCTCCCCTTCCTTTGTGCTAGTGTTTCCGACAGTTTCCATTACCTTCCAAGTTAAGTCAGAGGGCGGCTATCATGGCCCGTATAGTCAACTTTTAAAGATTTATTTATCTCCCAAATTGAAATTTAAGTTATAGATTAAATCATGTGATAGTGTATCTGGCTATCACTGCAGAGTGTAAACTCTAGATAGAAACAAAACGAACCATTTGGCCTTGACACATTGTTCTTGCTCTGTTCTTTATTCTCGTCTTCTCTTAGCCATTGTATAGCACTGCAGTCCTCACAGTAAAAAATGCCAATGCAGACAGGAGGTGTGGGTTATGGAAAATATTCCAGCAAGCAGTTTGGCATTTAGGAGTCACTTGCTAAAAGTCAAACTCAGGCCCTGATGGCTGTGTGCCTTACATTTACAGTAGTCTCTGGAATACCATCACATACTTGGTGAATGTGGAATCCATCACAGTTAGGTGAAGTTAATATACTCAGACATGTAAAATTTAAAACAATAATAGTTGTTTCACATGCACCAGTGATGTTAAAATGGTTTCATATCCTTGAGAGAAAGCAAAATTTCATTCATCACTATTGTAACTTGCATCAAGGGATTCTTCCAATAGCCACCCCTGCTTGAAGTGAGGATGCTGATGTACAGGAGGCAAGCAGTCCATCTATGGTGATCAGCAGGGACCACTCTAACAGACTAAGTGCTTACTAAACCCCATTTCACTGTTCTTGCTAGCTACTTAGCCTTTAAGTAAAGCCTGTTGGTGAAGCTTTAATCAACAGATTTTGGCAAAAGAATATTTTCACTTGATAGTCCAGTTAACGCACAAAATTCTCCATAGGTCAGAGGACCAGAATAAATATGACCCAGAATATCATAAACTTATGATAGGTAAACCATATTGCAGCTCACAGGTTCTGAATTATTGCCTGGAGCAGGCTCATCCAACCAGTTTGGCATTCTCATTGAACTCTGGTACCAGTAAGAAACTCACTGTTTCCAAATCACTGGGTTTGTCTGTAACAGAAGCGAGATTGACCTTAACTGATATATGCACATTAGAAATGATTTTTTGATATATACAATTTATTCTGCTACATGTTAAAATGATATTTTATATTTGACAATGTAAGATTTATTTGGGGGAAAAATAAACACTTTAATTTAGATCAGAAGTCAAGTATGCCTTATATAAAATTCTTGGAACCAGAAACATTCCAAATGTTAGATTTTTGGAATGTTTTCATACACATTATAGATATTGCAAGAATGAAACCCAAGAGAAAACACAAAACTTATTTACTTTTCAAATACAATTAATGCACATAGCCTAGTTTCAGATTAATACAACATTTTAGTTCACCTGATTTTTGGTTGTGACATTTCACATAATGTTAAATATGGGATTTATGATATTGTGTGATAGTCATAATCTTTACATTTTGGAACTTTTCCTATTTCAGATTTTCACATTTAATCTGTAACTTTAGTAGCTCAGATGGACTTCAAAGGGGTCCATATGCCACCAAAACACATTCCACAACAGCAAAAATGACATGAAAAATTGTCCTCAAGCATTTTCTAAGCAAGTAACTCAGTAAGCATTATGACATTCAGACTACAGGACAGCACATTGACATTATGTGTATGTGTATTTAATAATAGGAAATAATTTAGATAGGCGACACCATGGGAAAAATATTATAATAGCATACATACTACAAACTACAGTTGTGCACCTATTTGCTTAGTTTGTGTGACTTCTATGAATTCCTGACTATTTGGTGTTATCATCCTCTTTTAATACTCTAGTTCCTGTAGCTCTGAAGCAACAAAAAATAAAATGCAAATTCACAGTCAGGGACTTTGTGACAGTTAATTCAGTTGTTTACATTCAATTGTCTTGAATCAACTGAGAGAGCAGCCTCTGTGCATGCTTAGGAGTCATTATCTAGATCGAGTTCACCGAGGTGGGAAGACCTACACACTCTGAAGGCACAATTCCGAGGGCTGAAGCAGGACTGGATACAAAGGAGACACGCATAGGCATCGATTGATCTCTGCTTGCTGAATATACAATATGGCCAGTGCCTCAAATTAACTTTACCCTGTATAATCCTACTCCAGGAGTGTGAGCCAGAATAAGCCCCTCCTTCCTTAAGTGGCTTTTGACAGCTGCTTTGTCATGGAGGTGAGGCAAAAAAATGATACAATCCCCAAATGAATCTTTTTCTTCTTCTGTTTCATTCTCTGTTCCTTCTATACATGCAGTCTATGTTTGCATTTCTACAGAATGCTCACTATGCTGATAGCATAAAAACAGTACCCATTATTTAGAGACAGGCTACAAACCACTGCCTTGTAGGCTGGCAGCCAGAAGCATTTGGTTTGGCCAGCGTCTGTGAGAAACTGAATCTGTCTCCCTGGCTCGTGCTGATGACACACAGTCTCTGAGGGAGATTTGTATTCAAAAGCACACACCAGCTTTGGAGCAGGATGGATCTGCTGAGAAAATGACCTTTACATTTACAGTGTCACTTAACAATGGCCCAACTTCTCAGTGTTTTTCGCTTATCTAGAGATCTGCAAAATACCCCATCATAGGGCCCTTCTGCCTTGCTCATGACACAAATGAGTATAAATGCTCCCTCCTAACACATCTGAGTAAGTAGACAAATACACTGTACGTGGCTATATCAAAGCCTGAAGATACACATTATACCCCTGCTTTAAACTTGCTTTAGTTATTATGTCATCAGTATATATTGAAGCCCCACAGAGGATGTAATAGTGAGTAATGATGTTTAAAAAGCAGCATTATCATATTGCCAGCGTTGAAACCACAGCTCAGCTATTGAATGGCTCTGTGACCCTTGAAGTATTACTTGATCTAGTTGTGTCTTGGCTTTCCTTATCTGTAGAATGGGTCTATAATTATGCTTGCTTTCTGTTATGGGGATTTGTGGCTTAACACATGCACCACATCTTAGGTGATGTCTAGCACAGCATGAGGGCTTTGTGCTGGCTACCATTTCTCTCTTCTTTCCTCTTGCACATCATCTCCAATTCACTACCACATATTGTACTATAACCCTAGTTAACAGGTTTGAATGTATAAAGGATCTTAAAGAATCGCCTCCATGAAAGATAATACTTTTTTCTACTTTTACTCTCAAGCTTCAAAAATAACTCTGTGTTGGGTGTTGGGAGTATTTAAGATGATCTCTGATCTTGCTTAGCTTTATGAGTTTATTTTAAGACATTCTCTTTTAATCTCGCTTGAGTTTTATTTTTATGTAAGTTTTCTAAGTGCCTATGCCAATGTGTGCTTTTTTGTAATTTGTGGGTTATAAAGTCGGTATGGAAGGATGGAGTCTTACGTGGGGGTAAAGCATGTGTAACAGCATCCATGCCATGCCTGTTGCCCAAGCATTCTTTAAATAAAATTATATGCAATACTATGTGAAGTAGGAAAACTCCAGTGGTTTCCTGGGGACATGCATGAAATAAGTGTTAAACTAGTCATGTACTTTCCTAGAAGCCTATGCCGACACACTACACAATATATAGTCAGGAAGACATAAGCTCAAAAAGTAATTACTCAACATTCCTTAACTCATGTCTTGTCAAGTGCTAAAGGTGACTCATTCACACAAATTAGTAAGTGTCTCTCACCTACGATTGCCATCAGAATGAACAAATTGAACTGTCTACGCATTGCTTTCGTGAGAAATGACATAAATTACTGTGCTTGTAAGCTATGGTTTCAGTACAAATCAAAGTGTGAACGAGTCACCTCAGGGGATGAAAACAAACACTTGAAGCCTTGGCTCCCATTGCAAGGACACTCAAGAATCTGGATGCAGAATGGGGTTTCAAGATGAAGGGTATTAAATGGCTGTGGCTAAGAGATGGTTGCAAAGCACTTTTCTAATGCATCAAAAAGTTTTTTTGTTACTGCAGAGACTCAGTTATGGACCAGAGGTGAGTTCAGGCAGCCTTCTGAAATGTCCTTTTCTACTGATGGAGAGTTAAGCATAGAAGTGAAACAAGGAGACTGGACTAGAAACTCCCAGCTTCAAATTAAGAGCTAATGTTGTAAAGCTAGACCTTCCTCAGAGTGCTGTCTGACAGGAAAGTGTGATTATGAGTGAGAACTTTGAAATTCTATCTAACAAACCTCCACTGTCTACAAAAATTCCTTTCTATTTGCTAAGACCATTAAACAATATAAAAGCATGTACCATGTGATTGACAGCTATAGTTCTGATTACTGGGCTAAATAATACAGCTTGTGTACTTTACCTTTATTTAAAAACTTTTTTCCTTAATATTTAACTTTCATATTGAATTGTGTCTTTGCTTTGAGCCTTTAAAAAATTTCCTCCTTTTGGGTTTTCCTGTCTAGCCTCGATATGACGGCTTTCCCCTTGTCTTACTGTGTCTTGTTTTGAACTGTTCGGCTATCATTTCTTGGAGGCCTGCTTTTTTCTGATGAGGAAACAGAGAGGGAGTGCATGTGGGGGAGAGGGGAGGTGAGGGAGAGCTGGGAGGAGTGGAGGGAGGGGAAATTGTGGTTGGGATATATTGTATGAGAGAATCCTTTTTCAATAAAAATTTAAAAATTAATTTGTTGAGAATTTCTTACAATGTAATTTGATCATATTCATCTCCTAAATGCTCCCGGATGCACCCACCTCTCTACCCATTCAGTTACATGCTCTCCTTCTCTTTTTAAAGCTATCAAGTCCAATTTGCATTGCTCAAATACTCTTGGGTGGGGGCTTACCATGGAGTGTTATCAACCTACCAGAGCTAGAGAATAAAACATTTGCACCAGGAATGGATTGCCTCTTTTTGAGTTCTTGACTAGTGGGGTCCCACAGACCCCTAAATCTTACAGGATATTGTCATTGCTCATGGTTTCCCATGATAAAGTATTGTATTGCTGAATACACCACATACTTAAGTCATAAACATGGTAAAATCAATCTGGTATGACCTTGAAGCTTTAACCCTGATTGCTAGCTTCCATAGTTCTGAAAGGTTCCATGCATATTATCAGAGGAGAATAGTAAACATTAATTATACCCAGTTGTACATGCTGTGAGCTACAATAATAATTGTCATGACAAGATATCCACTAATGCAAGCTGGCACAAATGTGATGGGAACAGACAACTAGTTTCTTCATGGATTTAAGGCCTGCTCCATTAGATGGAATCCATAACTGGGACTATTATTGGGGATAAGGATCTCTGGTTAGATAGATCATAACTCTAGTCAAAAGAATATTAGCACTACTCAAATAAATAGGTGTGGTATAACAACTTTTAATAATTTATTGCTATACTCATGATTAGCAAATCTCTCAGCCTCATCACAGAAGCTTCTTTTTGCAATATGGAGTCTAACAAAGAGGTTCACAATTGATCAACCTATTGGTATTTGCTAGGATGGGGAGGTGTAGAGGAAGAGTCAGTATTCTTGAAGGTTTAAAGGTAACTATCTTTTCTTTTTAAAAAATTAACATTCTTGCCAGGCAGTAGTGGCACACACCTTTAATCCTTGTACTCAGGAGGCAGAGGCATGTGGATCTCTGAGTTTAAGGCCAGCCTGGACTATAAAGCTCCAGCCTCTATGATTGGTACCTAACCTAACAGGCTCTAAATAAAATATATAATAAGCATAAGCCCCTCAAAGCACACAAATCATTAGGCTCCTTCCTGAAGATGTCCAACTGCCAGGTTCCACTCACAGAACACTGTAACTGCTCTAACAGCTAAACAATGCTCCTGCCCTACAAAGTCATAACATCCCACCAATCTCTGAGCTTGCTCTAAACTCTGGACTTTAAATCCACCCAATTCCTATCCTGGAAAGCTCCACCCTCCAAAAAATTCCATATAAACTCTGACTCTTGCTCAGTTCCCATTATTTCTCTCCCAAGCAGAAGTAGCCACCATCCTGTTTTTCCATCCCAATAAATCTCATGTGAGTTGTACGGTGTGACTGTGACTTTGTGGTATTCCTGGGCTCCTGACTGCCAGAATACCTTTCCACTGGAGCTATAATGTTTACATTTGGTTCCACGACTCAGCTAGGATTTCCTGGCACCTATACTCCCACCCCTTGTGGTCTGAGCTGCACTGGGACCCTATCCCTTATCTCTAGTCCGCCTACAACAGACTTACCTGGTTGCTCACCTATTGCTTGGCATCCTATCCACCAACAACAATTATGTAAGTTTCACCTTTGGACAGTATAAATGTTTCCCTGAATCTGAGGAAGTGACCATTGTGTCTGGTACCTCTCTGGTCCTGGAGGTGGAGGTACCCCCAGCAATGGTCTTTAAGGCTATGGCCAGCCCTTTTTACCTGCCCCCATCTCACAATCCTGCAGTTTCCTTAGGCTCAAAAGCCTATTGTACCGTTTCCTGTCCCTCTTCTCTCATTTCTCCTTTGCAGCTGCATAATCCCATGGGTCCTCTAGGCCTTTGTGGCTTTTGTGACTTTGTTCCCTGACCCTTTCCCTGGAGGAGACCTCTCCTCTAGCCTTGTTTGTTCTCACCTTCTGGCCTCTATGAGAGCCCTGATGCCACATGCTGCTGCAGTTCTCCTCTGGCTTAACCAGACTAAGTTCCTGATTTCCATCGAGTGTGGTGAAAACCCACAGAACAACTTCGTCCTCATTTGGTTCTAAGACCTGGGAGGAACAGCGACTCCAGGCTGCAGTGACATTTTCCATTTCCTCTCTCATCCATGGGAACAGGATCTCCCATACCATCTTATTCTCCCTTGGATGCTTCTTAGAAAACTTCCAGCCTCTATACTTGGTATCCAACCTAAAGCCCCATATTTATTTGCTTTTGCAGTTCAATTTGGCCTCAGCACCCTTCGATAATCGATCTGAGGGGCCATCTAATGGCACCCTAGATACCAGTATTATTTGAGACCTTTACAAATACTGGGAGCAATGTGGAAAATGGAAAGAGACTCTGTATTCGCTATTTTTCTTCTCTCTGTTCTAAGCCCTGTTTTTGTTTTTTGTTGTTGTTTATTTTAGGTTTTTTGTTGTTGTTTTTTCCCTAGTCTCCCTGCCCCACCCCTACACACAGTGTAAATGTCTTGTGTTTAAGTTCCCATTGATGGATCTGTAAATTTGTTGCAAAGTGAGAGCCAGGAGCTCCTAACAGGACCAGGAGAAAACAGAGACGTAAGCCAGCTCTGGCAGCACACACAGACCACACTTTTTCCACGTTGGTGCTCCCTCCTGCACCTTTCTCTGTCTATCGTCGGGTTTCAAATTTTCCTATTGTTGCAGGAGAACTGTTTGCACAGACATCCACTGTGTCAATAGCGCCACCCTGATTCAAAGGATGGAGTCAGTGATTGACGGCCAGGATCAGCCATAGAGTCACTGGAGGACTGAGGACTTCTGATAGGGACGGGAAGAGAGAAGGAGGAACTTCCGGGGGGATTTCCGGGGCTGAGGGACTGAGAAAAATGTACCATGTCCGTCAGTTGACTCTCCGCTGTCCCTTACATTTACCAGGTCTGCATCTCAATTTCTGACTCCCTAGTTTTTATTGTACTAGAACAATTAGGTTAACATTGTATCTGGTGCCAGATGAGGAGCCTTATATGCCCCAGGTGGTAAAGGCTTCTGCCGGCCAGCTCTGTTAACACAGTACTCCATGTACTAGTTTGCTACTTGGCCCATTAGCTACTGCCGCACAAATGGGTATCTTCAGCTTGGTCAGCAGCCTTGAGGCACAGTGACTGCCCATAGAGTACACTCCTGGTCAGCCATCTCACTGCCACCCACCACTAGAAACAGGTGGCCTGTCCTTGTTCCCTGCTTGCATCCTAGCTACACAAATTTATCTTACCAGTTTCCTTACCTCAGCTCTTCAGACAGCTCATCCCCTCCCCCACAAGATGTGTGAACAGCCATAGTGGCCCTCAGCCCAGAGCATGCAACTAACATGGCTTGGGGCACCCTGCCACACCCACCCTCTGTGCTAGGACAGTGAAACATTGTCAATGCAGCTGAATATCCCTGAACAGCACAGTTACATCTACATTTTTAGCATCAGCAGATCTTGCAAGACACTTGGGAATTTTTAAATGGGGAATGGGATTACAAAAAAAAAAAAAAAAAAAAAAAAAAAATGAGGAAGCGAGAGCTTTCCCATGAAAAGAATCAGAAATATCACAAAGCAAAGAATTTGGAACCTGTTTAGTGCTTCTGTGGATAGTTTGCCAATGGAAAAAAATGAGGCAAACAACTTAGCTAGGATTGATATAACACAAATTTTAATTACCATCAGTTTGATAATTCATATTTTATCAATAAAAATTGCTTGATAACTTGTCAAATACGGAAATTTGACTGACAAAATACAAGACAGAATTAGAAAAACTTACTATAGAAAATAAATATTTGACTGATAAGTTACAAATCTTAGAAAGACTTACTACTGGTAAGATACAAGACTTAGAAAGATTTACTAATGAAAATAAGAACAATTTGACTAATAAGATACAAGTCTCAGAAGGACTTTCTATGGATAAGATACAAGCTTTAGAAAGATACTCAGACAGAGACAATAGAATTTAGAGAAGAACCCACCACACTATGCATTAAGAAACTGAAGAGTAACAGCCCAAGGTTATTAAAAAATCAACCTTAATTTATACAGTTACCAAACAAGAACAACCACCAGATCGTAAACATTCCCAAGGATATGCAGAAGTTAGTCGGGATTTTGTAGAAATGTTAGATTTGAAGAGATTTAAGAAAGCAGTCATTTCTTTCGACATGCTTTCACCATTTGTGAAGCAGATGTTAAGTTTATGGGCAACTAGGAACAGACTTATTTCACAAGAGTGGAAAGATTTAGTTACAGCAATATTAGAAGCTTGTCCTCAGCTACAATGGAAAATATGATAAAGAGGGAAAGCTAGGGTCATAGAATAATTATTTAGGGTCAGAGATATGGAAAATTTTCCAAGATCAGCTTATCAATGAGGTCAGGAGGCTGATTTACAAAGGCAATCAACAGGTGATGATAACGCATTGGTTCTGGGACACATAGCAGCTTTGAATGTTTGGAACAAAGTTGATGAATCAATAAAAAGGACTTATTTATTTACTAAAAATATGCAAGGTCTAAAAGAAGCCTCCACTAATATTTTACAATGATTTGCTTCACCTGTAAATAGAATGATATCAGATCCAGAAGTTAGACTAATATTATTTGAATCTTTGGCTTTTGAAAACAGTAATTCATAATGCAAAGGGGCCATTAAAGGCAATATCAGCACCTACAGATGAATGAATCCTAAATACAGCTGATATGTCATGCTTATATTGATGCTTTGACAGAAGTAATTTCTAAAAAAGAAATTTTAAGAAAAATGTTTTAATTGTGGCAAACAATGTCACTTAAAAAGAATTGTAGGCCAGGAATTCTTAAAAAACAATGTATTTTTTCTAGAGATAGTTCAAACAAAAGGTCCCAAACTTCTGGATTATTAAAAAGGTGTAACAAAGGTAACATTGGATTAATGAGAACAGATTAACAAAGGATAGGCAAGGTAAACCTCTGCTAATCAGAAACATCCTGAGGGTCTCCTGCAGGTTCCAAAATCAAATTTGGCCCAATAATTTCCTGTCAGCACCAGAGAAGCTCATTCATGAGCAATTAGAAGCCTCAATAACTGATGTTAAAATCTACACTGAGTGTGACCAAAGACACAACAACTTCTATAGATACAACAAAAAGTTCATGAGAGACTAGAAAAGAAGTATTTTGGAAAACTAGAGAGCGAAGCCAAAAATACATATAAATGAAATTAAAATTGAGGGTTTGGTAGGTACAGGTGCATATATAACAATACTTTTATCCAAATCTTCAAATCCAGATTGAACTTTACAGGATATGAATGTTCAGCTTTTTAGGATTGGAACTTTATCTCAGATAAAACAAAATACAAGATGAGTTGACCGCATAGGGCTAGAAGGACAGACAGGAAGATTAAAACTACGTGTGGATAACAGCAATGAATTTGTTACAGCAATGGATAACACATCAACAACCCTCCAATCTCAGAAACAAACAATAAAATAAAGAATGCTTCTGGTGGAAACATTAATATGTATTATCAAGAATAATCACAGATTTTCCAGCTTGTAGATATGCCGGATACTACAAGTGGCTGGCACCTTTCAAATGGTACACTAACAAATCTGTCTTGGTGGAACAATGGTCTTTAACATCAGAAAAATTACAAGATATCTGGTACAGGAGCATCTAAATGACTAATCCTTAGAATTCTCCTATATTTGTCACTAAAAAGAAATCTGGAAAAATGGAGAATGTTAACAGATCTAAGAGTCATAAATAAAGTGATTCAGCCAATGGGCTCTTTACAGCCTGGAATTCCTTTGCCTTCCTTATTACCTAAAGGATAGTCTATTATAGTGATTGATTTAAAAGACTACTTTTTCAATCTACCTTTACAGGGAAAGAATAGAGAAAAATTTGCCTTCATGGTGCCTACTTACAATAATTCCAAGCCTTGAAAAGATATCAATAGAAATTTCTACCACAGAATATGTTGAACATCACCACTTTATGTCTATATTTTGTTCAATAGCCCTCAGGGATAATTTGTAAACTGTTCCCTCAATCTATAATTTACCATTATATATACAGTATCTCACTAGCTGATTCAGATGCAGATACTTTAGAAAAATGTTTGAAAAGAAAAAAAATTTTGAAGTTTTGTTGGGAATTACAAATTGCAACTGAAAAAATGCAGAGAGGAGATTCCATTAATTACTTACTTAGGATATAAGATAGATTTACAAAATATTCAATCACAGAAAGTACAAATCAAGAAAGATTAACTATGGACTTTTAATAATTTTCAAAAACTGCTGGGAGACAGTAACTGGCTACAGTACATAAGTAGATTAATAACTCAAGAGATAAGAAATTTATTTCAAACATTATAAGGTGATAAAGACATGAATAGACCAATAAAATTATTAGGGAGGTTGAGAAAGAATTGGATTTGGTAGAAAAGAAATTATAAGATGCACATGTGGCTTATCAAGGACACTGAGCTTGATTGTATTCTGGTTATTTTACCTTCTCTGCATTCTTCTACAGAAATTCTTATGTAGAGAAAAGATAATATCTTAGAATAGATATTTTTACCACACAGACATAGTAAAAATTCAAGATCTGTGTAGAAAAGCTTTGGAATTGATTCTGAAAAAAAAATTGAGAGTTTGTTAATTTGTAGAAATAGACCCAACAGAAATAGTGGTACCTTTTACTAATGCTGAAATTGCCTCATTATGAACATAAAATGAACACCGGCAAAGAGCATGTAGCTACTTGGGGAGGGGCAAGAGAATAGCAACAGATATTCTCAAGGCAAGACACTTAAATTCATAAAGAAAACTAATTGGATCCTTCCTCACACTATGTGGTGAACACTGATTTTATCTATACTGATAAGATAAATCAGGAAAGCCACGTTATAAGTCAGGAAAATTAAGTAAAGTGGTAGTAAAGTAAATTAAGTTAAAATTAAAGTAAAGCCTTTATAATTCAGTTCAAAAATCAGAATTATATGCTATTCTCATGGTATTATTATATTTTCCAGAACTTCTTAATATAGTTATTGGCTTAATATACAGAAAAAGTTGTTTTATATATTGAAACTGCTAAAAAATATTCCAGATGACCCAGATTAAGTTTTTTTATTCAACTACAGCAAACAATCAGAAATAAAAATAATCTCTTGTGTTTAACATATATCAAACCCTATACAGGTCTACTAGACCCTCTAGCACAAGACAACAATAAAATCAATCAGCTATTGGTAGAAAATGTGATAGAACCCCTCCTCTACACCTAAGCTTGTTTAAATTTTTCCTCCAAAATCTCTGTTTTATTTAAGGAGAACCACCTGACTATACGACAGATAAAGAAGAACAAAACAAAATAAAGAGGCAGACTATTCCCAATAGGAACTACTGTTACTTATCTCAGACTCTTTAGGTTTTGGTTTAACTCTAAAATTTTGTGGGATATTTGATTGCATTGTGACACCCTAAGACTTTGCTAATAAAGTTGATTTTGAATCAGGAGACAGAGCCAGCAACTAGCAGACTGGAGTTACCTATAGTGAAGCCAGGAATAAAAATGGAGAGGATGCACAGGAAGGAGTAGGGAGGGACTTAGAGACTTCACACTCTCTTTGATCTGTGAAGATCTGAGAAGATCTGACTCCTCCACTGCTTCCTTTATCTATCAGATTTTCACCCCAAGAGTTGACTCTCCCAAGTCAAGTAATAAATTGGCTGAGACAAAAACATCACTAGGTGTAAATCTTATCTCAAGATTTGTAAAACTATTACGTAAACTATTTATACCTCAAAATTAGTAGACATATGGATTTTGATTAAAACTCCATAAAATCTGTAATGAAAGGGTTAACTTAAAACTTCTATCAAAGTTTTATAGTTAAACTCTCTACACAGGTAACCTTAAAGAAGCAGGTGGCTTGCTGCCATCTTAGCTGGCATTCCCCCAGCAGGATGGAGGCAGCCATGTGGCTGACAGCCATCTTTGCTGGATTGGAAAGTACGGACTTTATCATGTGACCTCACTTCCATCTTGGTTAAAGGTGATTACAGAGCATAAGCGAGCCAAGGGGAGAGCAACTCCTCCTAGCCTATAAAGCCCTAAGCAAATGACTCCTCCACTGTTTTTGATCACACTAGTAGACTTCTTAGCCTTATTGGTCACAATCTGAAGTCCCTTCTCTTTCTAGTTTCTCTTCTCCCTCCACAGCAACAGGCTGCCCACCCAGTCAGTGCTGAGGCAGTTCCTGACTAGGACCCTGAATAGAATTACAATAAGGGCCATTCTTGCTAGGGATGAATTTTCTACCTTGCCTTCTGGCTGATCTTTATGAGGCCACACTTAAAATGGTAAATTATGGGGAAAAAAATCCAAAAGACCATCCAGGAAAATACATCTTATTTCCCACAACACTTTACAAAGGCCCCTTTACGATATATCAGTCTGGATCTTATCCTGATAGCAAAAATTGTAAAAGACAGCATTTATAAAAGATAGGAATTTTTTTTAAAATGCTATTTAATAAGGTATAGACATGGCAGAAGAAGTGGTCCAAAAAACCCCAAAGGTTCTTAAATCCCTAACATTACCCCTTTTAGACAATTTTGATCCCACCTCTCTGACATATCTCTTATTTCAGACCTTAACCTCTGTGTATCAGTTACTGAATAACACTTGGACAGCTTTAGAGAATGCTGGTTGTGTGTCTGTCCCATGTAGGCAGAGTTTACTTAGAAGGCACCTATGGTGGTATTTTGCTTGTACTCTAACAAATAAAGTTTGTTTAAAGATCAGAGGGCAGAGATAGCCACTAGTTAACCACAGAGGCCAGTTGGTGGAGGTGACATCTTTAATCCCAGCACTAGGGAGGTAGAAACAGGAAGTGGTATGACTGGACAGAGAGAGAAATATAAAGTGGGAGGAGACAGGAACTCAGCCCATTTGGTCTAGGATTTGGTACAGGTAAGAAGTCTCTCTAGTGTCCGGCTCCTCTGTCTTTCTGATCTTTCATCACTCACCCCAATATCTGGTTCTGAGATTTTATTATTAAGACCAATTAGGATTCACTTTACACTGTCCCAGGCCAAACTTATGATCACCATTTATGGCCCGGCCTAGAGGTGGTACCTGGAGAAAAACTCTTGCCTGTTCTCATCACAGGTTTTATAGTGGCAGGGAATGAGAAACAAGAGATTCAGGTCATACCCTCTATAAGCAGCCCTGGGAATAAACACTTGCACCAGCACTGGAGTGGGCAGGACAGACATTCCCGGATATTTATCATTGGTTGTTCTGTCAGTTCATCCAGGATCTCCAAAAGGTGCTCAGACCATCCTTATCCTCCAGGGCCAATTAGACTCACTGGACCCTCATAAGTGCTACAAAATCAGTGAGGATGAGATTTATTAACATCAGGAGAGATGGCCCTTTTCTCTTCCTCAGGGAAGAATGTTGCTTCTATGTTAACCAATCAGATATAGTAAAAGATACTATACTTTTTTAAAATACTATATACAACTCCAGAAGTGTCTCCATAAATGTAAGAAGCAGTTTGATACCTGTGACTAGTGAACAATTGACAGTCCAATATGGAACTGAATGCTACCCTTCTTAACCTCCTTCCTCCTCCAGCTTAATCCTACCAATCACACCATAAACTTCTTGTCTAAAGATTTCTTGAACAATAAATCCAAAATATTTCTGACCAGACTTTTAACCAATTGCTTCTACAGGATTACAGGTTCCTAGCTTTCAAGCCAGAGGTCTGGAACTCCTGATCATACTCTGATGGTGGAGGTCAAGTTTATCCCATCAACAGGAAGTAGTCCAATGAGAACATCACCCAACTTCCCTGACCCCAATTATTTATCAATAACAAGCCAAAAAGAGATGTAAGCTTTTTAAGGCATATGAGTCATCAGGCCCTTCTCCTGAAGATCTCTATTGCCAAGTTCCACCCACAATACACTCTTAACTGCTCTAATGATTAGACCTATCTCCCACCCTACAGAGTGAGAAGTCAAGCATAGGACTTGACATCCCACTAATTCCTGAGTTCACTCCGAACTTTGGATTTTAAATCACACCAGTCCCCACTATGGAAAGCTCTACCATGGAAAGCTCCATCTTCCCAGAAACTCTTTTATAAGACTTGCCTTCTGCTCAGTTCCCTGATGTTTCTCTCCCAAGAAGAGGTAGCTACTACCCTCCTGCATTCTCCCTCCCAACAAATCTGTTGTGCGAGATTTGTTGCATGGTGTGACTTTGTGGCATTGCTTGGCTCCATCTGGGTGTAATATTTACAATAAAACTAGGTACAAACCGGCATATCAGGACTGGGTGAGGTAACCCAGTAGGAGGAAAATGATCCCAAGAGCAGGCCGAAGAGTCAGAGACACCACGCTCCCAATGCTTAGAGTTCTCAGAAACACCAAGCTAACAACCATAATGTATAAGCAGACGACCTAGTGCAGACCCATTGGACTCTGTGATTGCTACTTTAGTCTCTATGACTCTCTGTGAGCCCCCTGTGAGACCCCGTGACCCCCTGTGAGCCTCCTTAGTTGGTTATGTGGGCTGTGTTCTCCTGGTGCCCTTGTCCCCGCTGGCTCCTACAATTCTTCCCTTGATAGAAATGGGGGGGGGGGAGGGTGTGCAAACTCAAGCTGTTGATGGTTTTTATAAACCTTAGAATTCTGTCACTATTGCCCATCCCTAAGCATTGATACTAAATGGTCCTTACAAAGTTCACTATCCTCCTACATTCCTCTTCTGTTCCGGAAGGTTAAAGGCCACCTTTTCTTCATTTCTGTTTTTATACATGTTGTAGTCCTTTCTAATGAAAAGGTGGTGCTTCTTAATCAGGTCCTAACTGGGACAAGACTCTAACAGTTGAAACGATCTGCATACCTCGCACGTTAGTTTTCTTAGGCAGCAATAACAAAGTATCACAAACTAGGTAGATGAAAAATAACAGAAACTTGTGCTAGGGCCTTGTTTATTACGCTTTAAGCTCTGGATTCAATCCCAATGTAGCAAAAGTGAACGACAAATTTACCCTTTCCCAGTTTAGCTGATGGAATAAGTCTGAGATCAAGCTGTAGGACTGGCTCCTCCTGGGGGTTTTAATAGAGAAGATCCCTCCTAGCTTCTACCTTGTATCTGACAATCCTTGTCATCCTTTGGCTCACAAAGCATCATTTCTTAGGTTCTTCTGCCTCTTTGAGTCTATGTGTCCAAGTTTGTTTGTATTCCAAAGGGACACGCTATCATGGGTTAAGGGCCAATCTTATTCTAGAATGGAATAATTGACTTTACAGTGACATATGTAACGATGGTATTTTCAAAATGAATCACATTTCTCATGATAGGTAGCTCAAGAGGCATGAACAGGTTCAAAGGCCATTCTCTACAATCTGCTAATCTGCTAACCCCATACAGGCTATTCTCTTATGGTAACTCAAGAAAGGAAAGCATCACAATTGTTCCTCTTCCTTTAGATTTGGGATTGTCCTGGAAAGGAGAACTAAAGGGCTTTCCTGGACCCCAGTAAGGTAAATCTACTTCTTGTTCAAAAGAATGATTCCCGAGTTCTTTATCTAACCCTAGATGAGAAAAAACATTCTAAACTGCCCCACACAGTGTTCCTTCCTTAAATAAATACCCAACTGATCCTGCCAGCTACCTAACCAGAAGACCATTACTTGGGGAAAAAGACGCATCTGAAGTTTTGCTAAGGAAACAGGAGGAACCATCTCTTCCACTAACATGATAATATAATTAGACACACCAGAAGCCCCTCCATCCATGTCATTACTCACAGATCTTCACCTCTAAACCTGTCTGCTTTTGGAATTCCACTCCAAGTTTAACTCCGTGTCTTCAGATACTGAGCCACACTTGCCTGGACACTCCAGGCTTTCCTCCGGCTTTTTTGAATATCCTTTTCCCAGATTCCACACAAATGTTTGAAGATCTTCAGTGCCACGTCTGTCCACTTCCTTAGACTCTTATTCAAAGGGTATAGTTTTCCCTCTTCTACTCCATCACACCCCTTTTTACAGAAGGGACTGAGATTTACAATTTTCTTGCTCTGTATTCTCTTACACATCAATAAAATGGTTCTTCAGCTTTTCTCTGAATCAGTCCTAATTTTGTTTTTTAACTGATGGGACTAAGAACCTGCAAAAGGGACCCCTGATTTCCTGGTGATACCTAGGTGCTGGAGTTAAAATTTCAACCTATCTATGTTTTTCAGAAAACACAATTCAAATCCCAACTCATTTGTACCAAATGTGATATGCTTTGATAATATTTTGTAAACTATAGATCCTGAATTATGATGGTTCCTGAAGTCATTGAGGACATAGTTTAAAAAATTAGAAAATGGATCTCAAGTCTCCTGCCACTTGCTTCAGCTTGGATGGAACTAACTCCATTTGTTTCTGATACTGCGGGTCTCAGCAGTGCTAAGCTAAGCACCTGACTTGGTTTTCTGGTTCAATAAATGCATCTAATCTTAAGAATTAGTGTGGCTTGAGTGGGTCATCAAGCTTACTACAGATGAGTACTATGTAGGGAAAAATAAAAACTTTCATGAGAAAATACCAAGTCAAGGAACAATAGGCAGTGTCTCTGCAACACGGACTCTCAGGACATCTACATAGAACTGCCTGTTTTGAGTGAAAGAACATGGCTCTTACAGAAGCCTGAAGACATTTACAGGTGCAGACCTCCGAGGAAAACTCCTTCTAGAAGAAATACACATTCAAAAATAAGACTTGATGGACTCTTTCAGATAGTGGTTTTCAATACAGGGTCATGACTCCTTTGGGGGTCACATGACAGATATCCTGCATATCAGATATTTATATTAAAATTCATATCATTCACAAAACTGCAGTTATAAAGTAGCAATGAAATAATTTTATGGTTGGGGTCACCACAACATGAGGAACGAACTGCATTAAAGAGTCCCAGCATTGGGAGGATTGAGAACCACTGCTTAAGAAGAAATGCAGATGCATGTGGATGATGGTGATGACCAAAGAAACATTTTCTGAGGGTAAAATGGCTGAGCAGACTATTTTCTTATTACCGTGCACTAGGCACTCTCCCTTATGACAGAGATGTTATAATGTGCTACCTTGGCCTCAGTTAGCTTTGGCATGATGTGTGTGTGTATACTAGCAGTTTACTTTTATTTTTCTGTGCATTCTGGGATGAGGAGAAAAGGCAAAGGTGAAAATAAATCAAGAAACCCAATTCCCAAACAAAAATAGACTTATTTCTAATCAAATATGCAGAACCAGTGTGAGTGTCACAGTTGAACACAGAGACTCAACTACGGCATTTTTTGTTGTTGTTGTTAGAGACTGCCAAGGAAATGCTCAAGCTCTGTAGGCTGTACCACTGGCTGTGACTGTTTCTGAAGGTCCTGAGCAGGACCAGCGCCAGGGCAGGATGTACAATTGCTAAATTGGCCTCTTCTAATAAGATTGTTTCTGGGAAGTTACTGACTTTTGAAGTTCATAACATTTCACATGTCACAATTTCTTTAATCTTTTCATTATTTCCCTCCTTCAGAAGGGTAATATGCCATTGACTGACAATGAGGTGTATAAAAACGTCCACAGACTGGTGTTTGCTCCAAACCTTAGTTTATCAATCTCCAAACTAGAAGCTTTATTTTATTACATTTATACTCTGGACATATAACTCTATTTATCTTCTTAGGATGGTGTAACCACTTTATTTTTTTTCTTTATTCTAAGAAGAGAAATGACAGAGGTATAAAGTGTGAGGTATTCATGGTACTCGGAGGTCCTGGTGTCCTTTTGACAGACTTAAAATTTAAATTTTTTAAAAAAAATAATTTAAAGTCTGGACCAAAAAAGTTTATAACATGGAACATATATCCCATTTGGTCTATAACTACTTTTAATATTAAAATTTATCTTTCACTCATTTTGAATTCTAGAGGAGTCCATCTATTACTTATTCCTAGTACACAAACGGAATAGAACAGAGAGCCTGGTGCAGACATCTTTATTTTGAAAACCAAGGCCCAAAGCTTATTTTGCAATCTATTTTGTCTTTTCTTAAAATGCTTCCTTTTCTGCCTGTACATTTCAAAGCAAAATCATTTTACTTGAGAAATGAGATGCTTTTAAAAAACTGTTTCAAAATGTCAAAGTTTAAGGTTGTGGAAGTGAATAATTATGTTATAGTCTTTGTCAGAGAGAAATACCTCCCTCTGATCTGACTTTCATAAACAAGGTCTACAGCTGGCTGCCAGCATCAGCAGAATCAGGAGACTGAGGGAAGTGGTTCATTTCAAAAGGGCACCAGCTGGAGGGATGGACTCAAACCACAGTTTCGTGTTTCAAATGTGACACAATGTTCACGAATCCTAAATATATTAGTAGGAAAATAGTCAGAAATTTCTTTAAGAGTTGAACATCCCTAATCCTGGGTAAGTATACCCTGGAATATTGGAATGTAGGCCCATCCAAAAATATGCATGCCAAAGTTGTTGGCCGCATAATTCAGCTACAGAAAAGCAACCCACATGCTCTCAACTGTTCTAGACACTGAAAGCATCAAACTGCCCAGGTTTTACCCAAGGTGGCTCCTTTGCGTGTACCCCAATTTCATCCTATGTCACTTCCCTTTGAAATATTTGATGGCTTCCTCTTATTGCTGGATACAGCCCCACCTGTAGAACACAACACATTACAGAGTCTCCATTACAGATTCTAAATTGAGGTCCATGTATTTAGCCTTGTAGCCATAGGAGACCCACAAGGCTTTTATCCTACATGCCTTCAGATTCCATACCTCTTTTCTCTAGAGTACTGTATCTGAAATGTTCATGTCTCTTTCTTGTCCAGTTGGAATCTCAACACTTTCATGATCAAATGAGATTGCCTTTCCCCTTGGCACCACACAAGTAAATCCTGTCATTTGTACTCAGAGATCTCTTATCACCACTATGATTCTATCTCTTCTTGCCTTTTCCCCTTAAATGTGTCAACTGTCTGCCCTCTACCAACAAAGAACAGTTCAAAAGTAGAGTGTTTATGAGGATGGGAAAAAAATGATCAATGACATTTAATGCAACTCCTCAACCAAAAATAATGTTTTACAATATTGCCTCTTCCTGGAAACCTACTCATTTTTCTAGTTTACTTGTGACATATCTCAATACCACAGTGCCTTTGGATTGCATATGGACCAGATGTGGAAGAGCATGCAGGTAAGCCAATGATAAAAACTCAGGCATGTGTGAGATATATATGTCAATGTGCAACAGTATCACACTTTACAGCCCCCTCCCCACTTCCAGGAAATACTACACAATCAGACAGACTTGAGTGCTGTGCTTTGCAAATAATCTCATATTCAAAATTGAAAGTTTAAATTCAGTCTTCATGGGATTATAGACTCTCCTAAACCCCGCTTTTCTTGAAGCATATGAGATTTACCTGGAGTAGACAGGACTTAATTCAACTGGCTTTAGGTTTCTTAAATGCACATTTGGATCACTACTAATGAACACAAAACTCTTTGTAACATCCTTGGGAATCCAGAGTAAGTCTACTACTATGTAAAATGGGAGATTCAGTAGGCAAATTCACTTCTGTGTGAAATAAAATAGGTAAAACCCTTCGAGAACTCAGCCTCACTCTGGGGGAAAACTAAAGTTTTTCTTTGTTCATGGATTTAAATATTTAAGACTCTTGCTCACACTGTTTTAAGGGATGTTCTGTGGCCTTCCTTTGGTTTCTAGTGCCAAAATGAACATTAGCATAGAACAAAGGAAGGGGGTGGAAATGGCTAAGTCTCAGGGACACTCAGTTTCTTGGGAGGCACAGGGGTGTCCTCCTAGTAGGTTTATAACAGGACACAGAGCACTGCTAAGAATGGAGTGGTAGTTTATAACTTGAAAGCAACACAGCTTTATGGAAAATGGTCCTGCTGTGAAAGCTAACTGCTTGATATTATACCTTCACTGTAACCCTGTCTGAAATTGCTGACAGAATTTTTCTCCCAACAAAGGAGGCCTATAAAATTTCTTTGTTGTTCATGAACAGATGTGAGTTTATTAAAAGCAAGAGAATTAGTTCAAACAATTACATTGTAAATAGGTTTCTAACTAATAGGAATACTAATCATTCTTTCCTAATTTGTGCATACATTAGAATGGATTAATCTCACAGATACCTGCCAAGGAGATAAAGTGATTTTGACAATTATTATTATGCTTATTTCCACTCATATTTGCCTACTTATTTGTGAGGAGAAAAGAATCCAAGATCATAAATCACATTCACATTGCACTTGCCTAAAGGACCAATACAATGATTAAGCTTGGGTTTTCATCAGACAATAACATATAGCTATGTCCTTAGTAGGATTCTATTAACTGTACTTTGGGCCTCTGTGTTCAGGGAATGTATTTACATCGATTTTAAAGAACCACACTAAAGAGACAGGTAGTAATTTACCCTTAGGGTTCAATGAAGGTGAAGGACCAAACAAATCACCCAGTTGCCTTGAACTCTACACTACTTGACATTTTGTATTTAGTTAGACCATCTTGCATGTAAATGGCTTTACAAAATGGGGGGTTGAGTGGAGGTTTCTATTGTATTTTATTCTATCTCAGCAGCAATTAGGTACACACTAGGTGCTCAATTCATGTTTGCATTATCACATTAAACTGAATACCAGCTTGCTATGGGAAAGAGCAAATACTTTTAAATTGTCTTCTTCCAAACAAAAAAATCTTCATGAAATTATAGACTGGAAACATTATAGCATAAATCCGCGAAATCAGTTTTGTCTAGGTCTTATTTTTGACACACACTCTCTCCTGTGGATTCCAGACCATATTCCAAGGACCAGGGTCATGTTTAGCAAAGACAGACCATGCAATAGTAATCCTGTCACACTTTTGCAGGCATGATAGTGTGTGGCTTCATGATATGGCTCACTCATGCTATTTTGGCACTTGGGGGGTTGAAGCAGGATCATTGCTACAAGATTGACTTTTTCTCCTGGGTTACATAGTGAATTTCAGGATAGCCTAAGATACAGAATTAGACCTCTGTGTCAGAGATGGGAAGCAATGAACCAAGGGATATCAGGTGCTTGTTCTCTATGACAACTAGAAAGACTAAAAATAGAAGTGTTCTTAGCCATTTTCCCTAACCGCTTGGGAAACCAAAACTTGTGTCCTTGGGTTAGTGTAGCATCGTGTTTATAAAATACGCATAATAAAACTGGAAGGTCGATTCCTGTCATTTGGTAAAATACTTGGCTAAAGATAAATAGAAAATTCTTTTGACATTTAAATATTTGTAGCAATGTGTTTCAGTTCTAACTGAAATCTAATTCTTTCAATTAAATCCTCTTCTTTCCAAGAAGAAAAAGGTTCCTTGACGGTAATGCCACACCATTGTCATGGTTGGGTTACTAGACAGATATTAGTTCACTTAATTATAGTAAATAAATCAATATAATGCAAAGATTGATCCATTTTGGGATAATTTTCAATTTTTGTAATAAGTCAAAGCACAATATGCTTAAATAACTGCTTCATGGCCACATAGCTAGCAAACCAGGGCCAACCTTAGATTCTAGCCTCCAATTTCCTTTAGTATCAATTAAGCTGTATTCTAGAGTTATTTATCATATGCAAAACACACCAAAGAACATTATTAGGAGTTTATTGTAATTTTCTATCATCCATCACTCATCCAGTTGACACATTTATTGTGTCTATTTCTGTTTGCTATACATAAGGGGCTATGCTTGAAGTTAGAGTTACAAAGATGAATGTAATTAAGAGTCTATCACACTACCAAAAGTAGGCTCAAATTCCAATAAATGCTACAGAATCGATTCAAAGTTCAATAGGAGCACATAAAAGTGGCCAATTAATTGGTTGTCAAGCAATAACATATTTCACACAGTGAATAGTAATTTTTCTAAGTCTAAAAGGAAATAAATTGTAAGGACTGGTAGTTTCATGATTATATTGTCATTAAGATCAAAATTTTCACCGAAGAAAAATAATACATTTTTGTTTCTCTGAAGTAAAGTCAACATTTTAGGAGTGCTAGAGATGAGGCAGAAATTTTGATTTCTCTCAATTCTTTTGCTATATTTAAAAACCTCCCAAAATTTTATGGCACACATACCCACAGATTTGCCACCAGTCAGTAAGTGGCTGTATACTGACTAATCTGTAAGGATACTGCTGATGTTTCTCATGGACATTTACTGGGAGTTTCAGTGACCCTGTGCTACTCAAACATGACCCTTAAGTTCCCTAAGTGATGTGTCTATGTTCTCATTACTGTGACAAAATACTTGACAGAGCTAAAAGGAGCAAAAGCTATGTGGCTCACGGATTCAGAGAGGTCAGTCCATTTGAGCAGTCTGTGGACAGAAGAGCAAAGTCACTTACAGTGTGACAGCCAAGGAGTGGAGAATGGGTCAGTTTTCTTTTTCATCATCACTACACACACACACAGACACAGACACACACATATACACATACAGACACACATATACACATACATACACCCACAAACACACATATATATACACAGAGACACACACATATATACACATATAGGCATACACACAGACACACACATATACACACACAGACACACATATACACATACGGACACATACACACAGACACACACACATACACATGCAGACACACACACACAAACATACAGACACACACACAAACATACATACACCACACACACACACGCACACACGCACACACACTTTGTTCTGTTCAGGAGCCCAGCCTATGAAATGATTCTGCCCACATTCAGGATGGAGTACATTCACTCATGTAATCACTTCAGACAAGCTTTTGAATGATTTGCCTTACCCTCACCTTCCTTGTAGATGATTGTAAATTTGGTCAAGTTGACAATGGAAGGAAGGCACAGTATTTGGTGCTAGCCTGTCATTTCAATATATGGGAAACTGAAACAAAAGAATTTCAATGAGTTTGAGGTCATTTTGGTTACATGGTGAATTAATCACCAGCCTGGGCTATATAATGAGACTCTGTCTCAAACTAAAACAACGAAGTTGACCTGGAAGTGTTACCATTATAGGATAGAATTACTCAGCTTCATCACTTGTAAAATATTTTTATCACTGACAGGAAAATGTAGATGCTATGCCAGACAATAATAAAATCGTTTAGAATTCATAAAAAAACCATGTTTGTATTTTCTGTTAATTCTGGAGAAGTATATACTGTGTCATCTTACATCATAATTTTTCAGAGGATTATTTTTGATAAAACTACTCAGACATTTTTATAGAGTTGCAGAAGCAATCTTAGGTATTAATTTAATACTGAGTCTTCAAGCGGGACACCAGTAGGATCTGGAGCCCTTGGCAACATCACATTGCTCCAGAGGTTAGAAAAGAACCACTAAAACCAGGCATAGCATATAGGACTCAGAGAACAAATAAGGCCTTTGATTAATCCCCAAACTAGAGACCATACATGATCTGCTATTATTGGCTCAAAGCTCTGTGTTTCTCTGGAATTGATTTTACTATAATCTCAAAAACCATTTGTATGCTTCTTCTCTACTGTCCCTCAAGTACAAGAAAAAAAAAACATTTAAAGTCATCAGACCTAAACTTTATACTAGTGAGAAAGAAGACAGTATAAGATCCTTATTGTTTAATATACAGCTTTGCATATCTAGTGAACTGGATATTAAAATGAACACATGAACACTCAAGAGTTAGTCACAATATGGAGAAAATCACTAATAATACATTTAATGGCAAACATGCTCACTACAGATAATGTCTAATCTATGAAATGTTATAAAAATCCTGCCTATGAAAGAGTAGCATAATGGGCAGTCATTATTTTTATTTCCTATTTATTGCCTACTTCAGTTAATAGTGATGTCTAGTTTCTCAAAGCCTTGTTTCCCATGCTTAGTTTACCAGTTGATCTAAATAGGCGAGTCAGAGAAGGCTGACATAAAGCCATGTTTCCAGTAGCCGTATTTACTAACTCAAAGGCCAGATAGCATTGTCTCAGTTGGTGCCTTTGCTGAGATTTTGCTGTAGGCATTCAGGACCATTAGAAATAATATAGATTAGCAAAGAAGAGGGGCTTCAATTCTGTGGAGACCTCACTTCCAGTTATATAGCTCTGTTTCTCATAAGCTGTGCTCATTTTAACTCATTACTTAATACTCCTAACTCATTATCTCCTTGCAAAATAGATTTAGTAACACTTTGCTAATTTTGAAGACTATATAAGGAAAATGCATGCCTGAGGCAGGGTCTACATGTAAAAGCAGATTCCCACCCTTCTGTTAAAGTTAAAAAGTGCTCTGCAGGAAATGCTAGCAAACTTACATCCTTGCCCTTCTCATATTCATACCCTTCTGTACCCTGCCAAAGCCATGCTTCATTTTCTTTTCATTGTCTGAATTAACACACATAGTTCTGAGATCCCTGTGGCCTCTTCATGAAGCACTCTTTGTTTTAACAATCTGCCAGGTAGATAAATTCCTCATTTTTATTACTTCCTTAGAGGGTGGTCTTTGTGTAATCTTGTATTCTAAGACAATTATAAGGTGTATAAGACAAACCAATGAGGAATATTTATGATAGCGAGGGGACATTAAAAATAGGATGATAGGGATTAAAGAGAGGGTGGTGGAAGAAAGAAGACAAAATAGCACATGGTTTCTTCCATATGCAGGTTTAGAGCTAAATACGCATGCGCGCGCGCACACACACACACACACACACACACATAATATACATAAATATGAAGACATGAAAGACGGGCTTGAGAGAATGAGTAGGACTTGTAAAGGGAAGAGGGGACAGCAGAAGACAGTGAAAGGTACAAAACTGAGAAAAATATAATTATTTGTATATGTACATATCTGTCCAAGTATAATTAGACAACGTGTTTTATATCAATTCAAATTAATATAATTTAACTAGCAAAATTACATAACAAGAACATTCTCAGGATCCCCAGTAGATGCATGCAGGTGCTCATGAGTTACAACGACTCCAGTAGAGACCTGCCAAGGTCAGAAAATAAGTTAAGATGACTTCAGTCACTGCTTTCCAGACCTGGTGTCTATAAACTGTGACCTTGTCCCGAATCTTCACAAGCCCTGTCTTGGCCTATTCCCCAACAGAGCCAGAGTCTTCCATTATATCTCATCTATGACCCAAGCCAAAAAGATTTTATTATCTAACCATTTACTGGAAAAGTTGATGCCCTGCAGCATAGCTATGCAAAATAATGATTTAGTGTGATTTTAAATTTTAATGCCACATAAAATATCTGTTAAATCTATATAACCAGAAATATGCTAATAGCAATGTTTGGAAAATTTCTTAATGTTGCTTTCTTATTTATCAAGACATATGTGTTATAAACACTGTAAGTTTAATTATGACCTTTACACACTTGTATGTCCTATACTTTAATCACATTCACCCTTCCTTTTCCCTCCCCTGCTACATGGTCTTTCTAGCTCCCTACTCTTTTCTTATATATTACATTATGTACATGCACACACACACACATATATATTGTGCTATACTATATATACACATATATATATTGTTATTGTGCTGGTTAGTTTGTCAAATTGGCAAAATCCAGGGTCATCTGAAAAGAGGGGACCTCAACCGAGACAATGTCTGTGTCATAGTCTGTCATATTGGCCTATAGGCTATGTGTAGGGTATTTTCTTGATAAATGATTGATGTGGAGAGTCAGCCGACTGTGGGTGATGCTATCATGGGTCCTAAGTGGTATAAGAAAGCAGCTGAACAAAGATGGCATGGAGAGCAATCCAGTAAGCAGCACTCCTCCACGGCTTCTGCTTCAGCTTCTTCCTCCAGGCTCCGGTTTGAGATCTTGCCTTGATTTGCCCAGTGATGGACTATGACCTAGATGTGTAATTCCTCTTAATGTTTGTTGTAGTCATGGCTCTTCTCCCAACAATAGGAAACAAATTATATACACATTTTTTTATTCTAGATTTGTTTTAATATTTTATTTAATCCAATACAATGCAAATGTATGGAAAATTATTGTCTTTAGAACCTTATTAAGGTCATGAAAGTTGGTGCGTGTTTTGCTTTTAAGTCTAAACCCACCACAGCCATGATGCTCAATTTCCACAGAGGTCTTCAGATGGTAGGTAGCATGGGGATTATCTAGGACATGACAAGGGAAGAAGTTGCCATGGCACCAGGTCTTGGCCAGATCAATGCTCTGAATATAGGTACATGACCTCTGGGGAACTCATGAAGGAATAAGTTATCTTAGAAGCTATGGGAGACAAATCAAGGAATAAAAACATGATAACCAAAGCAAAAAGAATAGAGCATGCCCAAAGACGATGGAAGAGAGAAAATTATAGCCTAGAAGAAAAAGCTGTTCAGGGCTTTAACGAAATATGAATAGCATCAACTTGCTTAGAGTTTGATAAAATTAAATGTCAAGTCTCCCTCTCACTTAGATTTAGAGTAATCATTCTATTTGTAATATATACCTTAAAGAATCATTACTTCTTAAAAGGCTAGAATTATGATTAATTCATCTTATCTGATCAAGGTTCCTACCTGGGTATCCAGCCTGTAGAATATGAAGATATGTTACTAGAAGGTGAAAATGAGCAGCATATTATCAGTAAAAGGATAATGAATGTCTGAATGAATAATTCATTAAAGATGTAACATATCTTCATATGAGTTCCTGTCTCCTCCTGCCTTATATTCGTCTCTCTGTCCAGCCATATCACTTTCTCTGGTCTCTATGATTAAGAAGTAGCTAGCACTGCCTTTGATCTCCAGGCAAGTTTTATTTGCTACAGTACAAACAAAATATCAACATAATTATTCTTAAATTTTCTTGGGTTTCAGAGCCAATGCTTTACCAGTACTAATCAGCTAAAATTCCAGCGATGATGGAGGGAATAGAGTACCAGATAGTATACGTTAATTGAATGTCATAACAATCTGAATGACAGTTCCTCCACCACAAAGTGTTCATATTTTGTGCCCAGAGCCTGTACATTACTCTACACAGCAATAGATTCTTTGCAGATGTGATTGAGTTAAGGTTCTTGAGATGGGGAGATTATCCTGGATTATCGAGTGACCAAATGTAATCCTGAAAGTCCTTATGGGGGGGGCACCAGGAGGGTTGGAATCAGACAAGGAAATTTAATAGCAAAGCAGAGGATAAAAGACACAGAAAGGACCAGTAAGATGCTATATTCCCAGTGAGGAACCAAGAAACACAGGTGGCCTTCACCTGGAAAATGACAGTACAGATTGTCCCCTAGAGCAGTTATATGAATGTAGCTCTCCTGACCCATTTTAGAAGATTTGACACAGGACTGTAGAAAAATACTTTGTGTTCTACTCTATTATATGTCTAGGTTTGTAATCATTAATTACAGTAGAAATAGTAAATTAATATGTATGCATTATAATTATAGATATCTAATTACCTAACAGACTTAAAAATCAGGTTATTTACATTTTGTATTCACATTACTTCTTTTCAGGTATTGAACACAAAGGATTCCAATGTTCTCTTGGATACATCAAAGATGCCTGCTAGCTCAGAGAGTGGATACTGATGAAGTGTGTAGAATTCAAGGTAGAGGATATGGAATTTGGAGGGATCTGAGTTCCAGTCTCGCAATGGCAAGTACTAGTACTGTCCATAGCCTATCTTAACAACTTGGCAAGGTCATACTACTAAGCAGTACATGATTGAACCACAGGTCAAACTGAAACCAATATGGTACAATAGGGTTTCCGGTCCCAGGCGGCCAGAGGTGCAGACCCCTTAGCCGCCTACCTTTACTCAGGCCCCCAGAAATGACTCAGATGCTTATATTAACTTCATGCTGTTTGGCCTATGGCTTAGGCACATTGCTAGCTATCTCTTTTATCTTAATTTATTTTTATTAGTTTGTTTTGTTATGTGGCTGGTGGCTTATTTGTATTTTTTATATGTTTTTTGGGGGGTGGTTGGCTCGGTTTGTTTTTGACTTTTTAATTTATTTTGATTTTTTTTGTACAAGATTATGTTTCCTTATTATGTTCATTGTAAGAATATGTATCAATTTTCCTTACCCCATCTATTCTTTAATGTATAAAACCTCAGAAGTCAGATCCATTGTGAAGGTACCCATTCTCTAACTTCTTCCCTTCTTTCTTTCTGTTCTCCATGGAATTTTATCTGCTTCCCATGCCTGTGTTGTCATGAGTTAACTCTATAGCCCCAATCACACTTACTAGCTGGGTCACCATATACATGGCTTTTCTTCCATGAGCAGGTTCATATTTTCTGTCTATATGTCCCATGTCCTTATCCAAAAGTGACCTACTCTAAGCTCCCAGATCTAAAAGTACATTTAAAATGTTGTATGTGTCTAGGAAAAGACTTACCAGGCTCCTCATTTTGCACTCTTGCTTTGCGAGTCAATAATGTGCATTGTGCTTATGCAAATAGCATAGGATAAGTTAACCAATGAGCTAGTTAAGAGCTAATGTACTTTTCAAATACAATACATGTGTCCTTTTTGAAAATTTATTTTTGACTGACACATATAACGTGAAGATGTATATATGGGGGGGTACCGTGTATGATTTTGAAGTGTGCCTATGTGTCATGTTTAAATTAGGTTAAATACGTTGCCTTATACATTTATAATTTTATGGTAAAACTTATAAACTTGATCATTTTGCTTCTTCAAATGTCTCGCATACATAATATTGTCACCTCAGGTCAACTTCTGTTATGTAAGACACCAGAGTCTCTTACCCTAACTGTAACTTATTGCTCATTAATTAGTGTTTCTCCATCCTTTCTATACCATACCCAGGTTCACAAGAAGAGCAGGCCCACATATGTCAAAGACTGACCTTCACGGCTCATTTTGAAAAGCTATATTCTTTTATAGCCCAAACCTATCCTTTCTCTCTAGGTTCAATGTGACAAAGTTTCAGCATCAAATATCTATCTTCTAGTAAACTGTAGTTTTAATTATATGTAAATATTGTCAACTGTTCGGTTCTTGATATAGGTGGTTTATGTAAAATTAGAAGGCATGCTAGGATGGGAAGGACTCATGTCTTAATTTTCAAAGGCATCATCTACATCAAAGACAAAAGCCACCATTGCATGCATCTTCTGGGGAAGAGCTTTGATCATTTTAGAAAGTCATACAAATTCTGGAAAACTATAGAGAATTGTCATCTTCCATATTAAATTAAACACAGAAGTTGATGTAAAAAGTGTACTTTGAATCACAGTTAAATGAAAGGTAGGTGTTATTATCATCAGAAATTCTTACATAGTTTGGAAACAGCCAGATTTTTAAAGGCTCTCTAGACAAAAATTCAGCTGTGTCTTTAAAATATCACCCCAAGCTCCAGATTTCTCTGCAGTGAAGCTCAAGTCTCTTCCTTTAATTCGAGCCGAATGAAATCCTGCTGACCCACTTTCAGATTTACCAGGAGGAAGTAGCTACATTGCCACTGTCTTTTTCTCTTTAATTTTTATGTTACTAATAGGTTGCTACAGAATCAACTGCCTCCAGACTGAGTGTTTTATGGCAACAATATACGGTTATTATTAAACAATCCCTTGTAGGTCAGGAAGGCCTTGTGCAGTGTGCCTGGATGGGGTCTCACTCAGGATGTGTTCTGAGGCTGCAGCCAGGGTCCTGCGGAGCTGGGGCCTTTCGAGATTGCTCACTAGCAAGCCTGGCTGGCAGGTCTGAATTCTTTATAACATTCAAGCCTTTATATGAAGCTACAGTGTCCTTACAATAGGGCAGCTGGCTTTCCCCAGAGGCAATGAGCCATGACCAAACAAGCCAAAGCCACAGTGTCTTACGCGACTTAGCCTTGGCTGACAATTTTTAATCAGGTACAGGCAGGAATACAGTTCAGAGTATGAGCAAACCACGTAAGGGTGGGGAACAACACAATACAGGAACAACGGCCAATGCTGTCACAACAGTGCTGCATAACATACTGGAGGACTTGGAACACCCACATGGATTTTTGTCCTGGCTGCCAGAACAAAGCACTAAAGATCTAGGGGTTTAGACAACAGAACCCCGACCCCAAATTCCACATATATCATGATTTTGAAAGCTACAACTTCAAGATGAACTGTTGGGAGTATTAATTGCTTCTGAAGCCTCTCCTTGGGTTGCAGAGGGCTTTTTGGTTTGCCATGTTTTCTCTTCCTGTCTTCTTCAGGTCTTTCTTGTGTTCCTGTCGAGGTCTTAACATCCCTGTGAGGAAACCCGTTACACTGGATTGCCCCCACTCCCTTAACGCCATTTGGGCTTTATTCTTTGAAGAGCACATCTCGTGTGAATTGGAAGGATATAGTAAGATACATATCAGCCTATTTTCTTTACAATAGACGTCTTCCATCCTGGGATTTGTAAAATCAAACATTCATACTCCTCTTCAGATCCCACATATCTTTCCCCAAATACTAATCTAAATTGGGGATCATAGTGTATATCTGTAATCCTATAATTTGAGACTTGGAGGCAGGAAGAGGATTGGTTCAAGGCTAGCCTCAGGGACATAAGGAGTTTGAAACCAGTCTGAGCTTCATGGTACCATACCTCAAAAATTAAACTAACAAAAAATAATGCAAAACAAATAAATCCTAGTAGTAAATAAACAATTATTCCAAAGCTATTTATATAGATGGTACTGGCTCCAGAAAAAAAAAAAAAAAAGACAATGCTTTTTCTTCCTGAGCACAAACTGTGGTTTTCCATAAGTGATCTTGCCCCTCGTGTGAACCTCAATCTAGTCCACACATGCTGTGCTGCTCCCCACTCCACTCCAGCCTAATCTGACTCCTTCACGCTGTAGGTTTGCCGTCGTGCTGTTGACATTCTGATGTACACTGCAAAACTGCCTTATTCTCTGACTCTGAACTCTCTTCAGATCACCTTCCTTCCATCAGAGAGACCTTCCTGCCCATCCTTCCATCAGAGAGACCTTCCTGCCCATCCTTCCATCAGAGAGACCTTCCTGCCCATCCTTCCATAAAAACCGTCCTCTTTTGCCCAGTCATTCTAGGAACCTTCACTCCACTTTTTCACACTATAGTCTATGCTATTATTTGAGTCCTAAATTATAAGATCCATTATTTGTTCTTCGCAGTGTATACCATAGTGCCACAGTGTACAGCATATAATCAATATATGTATGTTGAATGAGTGAGCAAATGATTAACATTTAAGTTAGCTTCTGTGGCATGACTGACAGACAGACCAGAGAAACAGGAGTAAACATGGCGTCTACACCTCGTGATTTACATTTTCCGGAGTTTCTTATCACTCATAAGATTAGTTTCTCTTGCTCTGATGATATAATTTGGTAAATTATTTTAATTACACTAGAAATTACTGCTAAGTGTTTGTTTTTCTTAGACATAGGATGCTGAGATTCAGATATCCTATCTGAATATTTATTGGTGAGAATGGATAAGCTTTCCAGAAATTCTTGATACTGAAAATTCAGGTTTCTAGAGTTGAAAAGGACTCTCTGTTGAGGCAAACTGCTCCTTGGCATCCCATGAAGTCAAAACATAACCCTATTCTACAAGGACAGTACTTATCCAGTTTTGAATTTATTGCATGCTTCATGACTTCCTCGTGAGTTAAAAATGTATGTTTACTTTTTTAACCAGAAAAGCATATTATTTGTCTGTGATATAAAATGGGCTCAAGTAGTGATTATAAAGAATAAATATCCCAGCAACTTTTTATGGTCTACAACACAGTGAGTTGACAGACACCCCACAAAAAATACTTCCAACAACACATAGATTATGAGCCTTTGTCTCAATTTATTGATTCCTTTGTCTTTGGAACTACCTCTTGGTAGTTTAGAGTTGATTTTAGAGTTGAGTGAATTACCATCCCAATGTGTGGACTGTGGTAAAACATTTAAATGTTCTATGTATCAGCCTCCTTCCCCATAATCTGAGATGAGGTGGCTCAGCTTGTCCTGTTCCTTCCAAGCACAAAGGCCTATCCTTAACCTCTTGTCTTCACCCCTCCTTTCTATCCTAGATTTGCAGAAAGAAATACAAAATAGTATATAAATAATGTTTTGTAATAACCATATTCGTTTAAATATATACACACATACATATATAGAGGATACACAAGTATGGATTTAAATGAATAGGTTGTTCAATCTGGAAAAATTACGCATGCTTTTACTAAAGAAGGACATTTCATAACATTAAAGCAGGTATAAGCTGAAATACCTTTGTGAGCTGCATGAAAAATGGGTTCTGTGGTTCCGAGACTTTCCCATCTATAATACCGACCTTGCAAACCTTTATGCTCTTGGATGAAATGCTCTTTCCCTTGTCTGAATAAGGAGATGATACATGAAAGCAGTTCTTGGATAGGCTCAATATGATCAAAGTAATTTCCTAGATGATATCTCTTAGGAATACTTCTGTCTGAGAACTTCTGTCTTCAATTATACCAGCATATTATTTTATAAAACCTGGTTCATTTTTATACAAAATGGCTGGGTGAAAATATGTGGATTAATAATAGAAAGTGAACATTTTTTATTTTTATTTATTAGGTTGTGTGGAAAATAAATTCCATACTATAAATATAGGTGCTTCTGATGTCTTAATATTTTTCTTTTCAATTTGGCAGTACTTTTGACATAGAAATGACCACACCCCAAGAAAAAGACAGAAAATATCTAAAAGATGATTGGCAGATTTTTATCCTTTATATTACACATAAGAGGGGTAGGCTAGACCTACCAAACTGATGAATGCTTGGTGCAATAAATGCTTAGCTAACATTCACTGCATTTTGAAAAGCACCTCCTTTTCTGTTTCCACCATGAGTCTCAGAGCACTCCTATGAAATGGTCAGCAGCCGGGTACTTGGGAGTTAGCTCACTCATTTCCTTCTCAGCAGGCCTGCTTTCAGTCTATCTCACTTACCTCACAAACAATGCCCTCCAAAGATGATGTCCAAGTTTTCGGGGACTGTGTGTACTTCATCCCCCTCCTACTGAGCTAATCACAGCTTCCTCTTCCGCTCTCAAAGGCTGCCATGTTCTACTTCATTTGGTAGCACTCTTGTTTAGCTGTGGCTGTCTCTTCAGACAGCACTTCTCAGGTCCCTACACTGAAGGAAACTCAACCAACCAAATAAACAAAACAACCCCCTATCTTTATCCTATTCCTAAAAACACACTCGCTCCCTGGATTCTCCATGATTAATTATTATCAATATAAAGGTGGATGCAATGCATAACTTAGCAGAAAGGACCATTTATTTGTGAAAGAGACCTTATAAACCCCACGTGTTTCTAAGTAGTAGACTGTTAAACAATGAGACCATGCGAAGGTGGCCAAGAAAGAGGAGGGATGTTATCATGGGTATGGATGCCCCATCAGCATGGTATCTTTAAATTACCTTGCACATCCCATCTTTCTTCCAGAGGAGGCATTTGGGATTTCCCAACTTCCCAATGCACTTCAAGTGTATTGACGTTATTTTTGGATAACACCTTTGAAAGCACCCCAGCCCTTATTCCAGGAATATCCTCATTGACAAAGCCTTCTACCAAATGAACCTGTGGCCAACAAAACACAATGCAACAGGATCCCAAAGATCTTGGGATGAATTATTGGAGCGTGATTTCATCAGAGCAAACACATCTCTGCTGAGATGGTGTTTTCATCTTCCTACCCTTGAAAATAAAAGAATAATAGCTGCAAAATCCCAGGCAAATATGGAATATTTAACATTTCACATGGTGAAATTTAGCTTTAATCCATTTTTTATTGACTGTACTTCCCAGAGTAGAAGAACAGAACAGCTTTGCTAACATAATTATTGATAGGCTTTGCAAAGTTTTCCACAGATAAATAGTTGAAAACACATATCTCTTCCAATTTTAACATTTAGGGAACTTTTGAATGCTTGCAAATATTGCTGATTTCACAACACTTCAATATTCTACAGGAAAATATATAGTCATATTTTCCCATAAATCTGCAACTCAAACATTAGAGAGGAAGGGCTGGGGAGGTGGTTCAGTGTGTAAAGTGCCTGCCATACAAGCATTAGTATCTGAGTTCAAATTCACTGTCCCCACACAAGAAGACTGCCATGGTGCTGTGCTCCTGTAATCCAGTAACAAATTGAGCCTCTGACCTCACTGGCCCACCATTCTGGGCTAATTGGTGAGCTCTAGATTTAGTGCGAGATCTTGTTAGTGCTGGTTTCCACATACACTTACAGGTTCACAAAGTTATAAAATGAGTATTTTTTTAAAAAAAATGTTAGCAAAATTTTTGAAGCAAAACAAGATTTTATCATCGACAGTTATGCATCAACAAATGATTTAAGCTTGATCTCATCTGGAAACCTCTTTCCTATGGTCTAGCTTCCATGGTTCCAGAAAACACTGTGCAAACTGGCAAGAGAGGAAAGAAGTTAAACAGTTCTACCCAGATGCAACATCTATGAGACATGACAATTACCAGCATGGTAATATATCCTTGAATATAGCGCTCACACATTAGACAGCAAACAATAACTGTCCAGCTGGACTTAAGTCCTATTCAACAGGAGGGAAATTATGCCTAATACTGGCCTAGACAGTTTCCTGGGGGCCTCAGAGACCATATTACCAGCACTTTTCTAGACCCACATAACTGCTAACTGATGTGGGATGTCTTTCTGTATGCTGTGAATACCACTGGATAATATAAGAATTGTTTGGCCTATGGTAGAGTAGCTTAGAAGCAGGCAGAAAATGCAAGCATAGACACAGGTAAAGGAGGGTGGAATGAGGAGAGACATGATCCAGCTGCCCAAGAAGCAAGTATAAAGGAGTATACGTAAGCAAAGAGCCATGTGGCAAGACAAATTAATAAAGGTGGGTGGAGTTAAGATGAGAAAGCTAGCTATCCATAAACCTCAGCCATAGGTTGAACAGCATGTAATTAATAGAAGCCTTTGTATGATTATTTGGGAACAAGCAGCTGTGGGTAGTCTATTTGGGACAACTGGTCTGGATCTTGGGGCTAGTCCCAAATAGACTGCCCACAGAAACTATTATTACAGCTTACTGCATTCTAAATCTCATCCTTATACCCACAGACAGGTAAAACTATCATCCCTCACCAAAGATACTTCTCTACAACAAATGGAGACCATCACAAAAAAAACACAACTGGGCACAATAGAAGATGAGGAGCTCAGTCCAAATGGATACATCTGAAGCAGAACTTTTGTATCCCTGGGAACATTAAATAAAAGGGAGCAGAAGGATTGTAAGGGTCAAGGTACCAGGAAGTCATCTGCAAGAAAGTCTTCCCTAGAAATGTCTGAATAAACAATACAAGAATGCTGATAATATCAATTAGCATGTTAACATGAAAGGGGGATATTTTCACAAGTTCTCACCCCTAGACAAAGAACTATAGGCAAGTAATAGTTGCTGAGAGAAGGAAAATTGGCATCACCCAGGGATGAGATCCCTTTTAGATTATCCAATGCAAAATGGTCAGTCCTGAGACCATGAACACCAACATCAAAAATGAACTCAGCAGGTTGTTTGTGTGTGTGTGTGTGTGTGTGTGTGTGTGTGTGTGTGTGTGTATACATGCATACATATACATATATTGTAAAATTATATATATTGTAAATATGTGTATATATATGTACGTATATATATGTGTGTGTGTGTGTGTGTGTGTGTGTGTGTGTCTGTGTGTACACAAAAGTCACAATAGTAATCACAATACTAATGCACAAAAAGAAGCTATCAACTTGATGGAGGGTATGGAGAGGTTAGATGGGAATGTTAGAGGGAAGAGAAAAAGTAATATAATTCTATTTTAATTAAATATTTACAAATGACAGTAACAATGAATCAAAATGGATTATTATAGCTATAGAAAATATCTGTTTACTTCCATGATAAAACTGAGAATATCATTCAACTTAGACTTACCACTCATTCCTTAGAATATTATACTTTGCATTTTTCAGAATAAGTAATTTATTGGTAAGTTTTTTCTTTTTAGTTAAATAAGAATGTAGAAATCATATTTCTCATTTTGACAACTTCTAATCAGTATAATGTTAACAAACATAAAATTTATGCTTTAATCTAGTCTATATCACATGATGTGGTCCCCTGAATTTGTATTTTTAAAGATGGCTTTGCCACTAACTGTGGTTTTATACATATCTTTAATCCCAATACTTGGGAGACAAAAGCAGGTGAATCTTTTTGAGTTTAAGACCAGACTAGCTGTCAGGAGCCGGTTCATTAGCCAAGAGTCAGCTAGCCAAGGCTACTTAATAATTCTCTCTCAAAAAAATAATGGCTTTGCCTTACTCAGGTTTTTGTTGAATTTAAAATGGTATTTTTATTATATTAATTAAATAAAATTAATCAGATCAGTCTGTGGAATTTATTCACAACATTTTCTATGTAGTAATTTTTATTTGATTGAAGGGTTTTATTCTTTTGTTAAGGATTAACGGAAGAGACATAAATGGCATCTAAATATAGCTTAGAAGGATAATTTTGTATATCTTGGAACTCGTTACATACAGGTGAAGGTTTTGTCTCTTTGGACCAGGCTGAACCTTGGCTGTTCCCCTTTCCTACTGTACCAGATTCATTATTAATATTATACTTTAAATTTCAAAATATTTTTCTACCTCACTAGTAATTAACACTCATACTTTGGGGGTAATTTTTTTCTTGTTTGACTCTTCAAAATGACTATCAGGAGAAGAAAAGGTACTCAAACTGAGTCCTCTTAAACTTTTCCCTTTGTGATCCTCTTTATCCAGAAACATTTTAGGGGACCCAGATGCATAAGGATATAAATAGGAGCATAAATAAAATGGCCTTTTAAAATTTACAAATCATTTAATTATACATCCTATATTTTAACTAGACAAAACATACATACATATAAAAAGTGCAGTGTCAAATTTCTACCATGTTTACTTTTCAATGTGTTTTTAAAAAGCAAGTGTCTCTGTAGACCTTTTAGAATGCAGCCTGCAATGAAAATATCCAGGTTAATTCTCCACCAAGAGAAAAATACATGAGGCACATTTTCTGGTGGCTGGATCTTCTTTCAAATAAAATAAACAAATAAATACACAAATAAAGGTGGTATCATGTAATAGTTTTTGGTTCTAAAAATTTTAATTATTCTGGGCACTTTTAAATATAAATTCATCTTTTAACTAAATATAAAGCTATCTGTTGCTCTATTTGCAAATAAAGAATCTTACAAATGTCCACCATTGAGTCCATGAAGCACTTTCACTGGTCAGATGGATATTTCGAAATTAAGTATATACAAATGTTATGAACCAAAGCCAAGATAGTCACAGGAAGCTGCAGCAAAGCTCATGCAATTAATGAAGACTAAGTTTTATAAATTAAAAACCATTGCCTTCTACACATGACGTACAAACAGTCATGCATTTAAAGGTGAATGCTCTATCTCATAATAGCACATTTTCCAGACAAAGACACAAATACTTGTTAATGCCAAATAAATGAAACCTTTGTGAGTTATGTGCTAATACTTTTAACCCAACAAGTTGAAATTTGTATTTTTTTTCAAAGTTCTCTACAAGTGTCATCTGTAAAAAAGGCTCTAATTCTTTTGCGGCTCTGTAGAGAGGACAGTAAAACCTAATAATTTTTGTTTTCAGACATTTTTGGTGTACATATTATTTTACTATCTTTTCAAGATAAAGCTAAATTTACCTAACTATGAGAGAACATGAAGCCACCTAACAAATAAATTAATAATAATAAATTAAATTAAAGTAAAATAACTAACAAAATGCCTAAGCCATAGACCAAACAACATAAACTTAATATAAACGTCTAAATCATTTTAAAGCCTAAACAACAACAGACAACTAAAAAATCTAAAACTACAAATCTATAAACCTAAACCTCCGGGCCACCCCAAGACCAAAAAAACTTGTTACACTTGAGTATTTTGTTCTTTTGGATGTGGATTATCTGTAGTATTTTTGGTGTTTGTTTTTCATTATTATCAATACTGAGATAACTCTTTTACATAAATACAGAGAACAAAGTAGTAGACATATGTTTGGCACAACACTGAAGAAACTTGAAATTTTATTTTGGTATTTATTATGAAACTAGTGTCAGTATCTCACATGGCAGTTTTAAAACACTGAAGATCTTACACAAAAACATAATCTATAGATTTGCTAATCTGATACACACTGAGGAATGATATCAGAAAAATATTTAAACTATTTTTTTTTAATAACTCAGCCACTTTGTTACCATAAGAGCAGGAAAATTTTTATGTACAAGAACACACTGAAATTTATAAGACAGATAGTCTGGACCTGAGCTGAGGTGATCCAGGCTACATTCTTTACTGTTTCATGGGCATGTACACTGCAAAATGGACTTGTATGTTTATAACCAAGGCTTCAGTGAAGTCATGTGATAACCCAATCTCCTGCTGCCTAAAGTAGCTGAGACTCACTAGATATTTGTTATGTATTAGTTTGGGGGCCTTTAGATAGCTTTTATTGTGGCCAAATATTCATGAGCCCCTGTAGGGGTATTGTGTTGTTTCATGGTAAATAATTATCCCACCCACCGGTTTAATAAAAAGTGCTGATTGGCCAAAGGCAGGCAGGAAATGTGGGCGCAGCTACCAGACTAGAAAAACTCTGAGAACAGAATGCCAGATGGAACACCAGAGAGAAGCCAAAAGAAGAAGAGGACAACCATGCTGCTCTAAAGAAAAGGTACCGAGCCCCATGACTGAACAGGAACAATCATGGATTAGATGAAGGGTAGAGAGCTAGCAAGTGATATGCCTGAGCCTTTGGCTGATCAGCCTAAAACTATAGTAAGCATCTGTGTGTCTCTGTGGGTCTGTGGGTCTGCGAGCCTAGACCTTGAGGTTAGGCCCGAAAGTCTGGGCCAGAAACCTTGTACTACAAGCCCCATAGCAGTTATGGCTCATGACCCATATCTTAGGAATTCTGGTGGGGGCATGGATTCACAGCTCCTTTAGGGTCAGACTTACGATCCATTCAATTTTATATACTTGGCATGCCCTTTACTAGAATAAGTATTTACTATAAATGCTGTTTTGGATCAATGAGCTAAAATCATTCCTAACCATGACTGTTAGCCGGCATCAGTACCATAAGACTATACTCAACTAATCTTATCAGTGTCATTGTCTCTGGTACAGTTTTTGAAAGTGTCAAAATCTTATGTTTTCATTAAACACCCCCCAAGTTTAACAACAATGAATATATTTTCCTCATTTGAAACAAAGATCAGAGTTTAAGATGGCAGTTTCTTCTCTTGAAGAGTGTTGCAAAAAAATAAATAATTAAATAAATAAAAATCAGCAGAATTGGATCTTGCAAGTGGGGACAAGTTTTGTGATCTGTGGGACAAAGTAAAAGGATATGCTATCTACCCATCTGAGGCTCTATGCACTGAAGGAAATAAATACAAGGGGAATCTTCCTTCCATGGACAAAATTTTAACTGAACTGTTTTGTCTTCGTGTGGGACATTAAATTTTCTAGGCTGAAAATTCACTATGATGTAGACCACACTTTCATCATTTGTCAAATCATAAGAGCTTTTGTGAACCTTGGATATTCTATAAATTATTTTTTTGCGAAGATAAAAAGCTTTGAAGATGATGCTCCCTGTTAACTTCCAATTTCCAAGGAAAGAAAATAAAAGAAGGAAATTGCCTCCAAAGTTTCACTTTTTTACAAGGATGTAAATAGATAAAGCATTGTATATTTCTACTGAATTCAATAGCTTGCAAGTAGACCTTGAAGTGTGTCACTCCACAGCTCTTTTGTTTCATGGCTTTAAGTGTGAAATCTTTCAGTATATAGACCATCAAAGACCCAATGTTTCTTCCTGTTGCTCCTGGTAGCTACTTTCAGGAGGGTCTTGTAGCTGTTCTTAACAGTCTCTAGTCAAAATTTCAGTCGCTTCAGGAAATAAAAATAACTTCAGAGAGAAAGTGTATCCAGCTGATAATTTTTATACCGGAGTTCTGGGATTGACATATTGAGGCTTCGTTATCTAACTGGTTAGAAATGTCAGGAACTCAGCTGCTTTTGGAAAAATAGAGTCAGAGATGGCAGCATCCTGTGAGGAAACACACAGATTTGTCTTACATTTAAACATCTAAGAAACAGGTTAGTTTGGACTTTGCATGAACTAATAGTACTTTTAAAAATCCAAGGGAAAATGTAGCTCCGGTGATTTTTATCCAAGGCCTTTATTTCACCAGCTATCTTACAGTGCTATTCAGTGCTTCTTCACTATGCCGGTGTGCACAGGGACTCAGAGTCACTCACATGTTACTGCCTTTGGAAGAAGATTTCAAGACAGAACCATTGCTTGCATTGCCTATGTAACAACTAGGGAAGTCATGGCCTCTTTACAGTTTTTAATATTATTAGGGCAGCAGAGGGATGTAGAAAGCAATGTTTTAGGTGTAAGTTGCTGCTTTTGCTTGAAAGTACAAGGTACTGGGATACACATAAAGCACAGCTGTAATATCTGGGGGAAATGGAGACACCCTCAGTTTAGATCATGGCCACTGGCAACATCTCCAGGTGGACAGCCAGGTCTAAGAGCCGAGTCTATGAGATGAGAAGCTGATTTAGGAAATACCTAGGTTCCTGTAGCCAAACATCCTGGAAAAACTCAGTAGCACTCTGAAAACTTATCAAATTTAATGGAGAGAAGGACATGCTAATTTAGGCTTGACTTTTATCAACAGAAAGAAGTGCTGGGGAAGGATCATTAATTTTGAAACAGGGATGCTATATAAGTTGTCTGCCTGATAACTGACTCATGCAGTGTTCAACGCAGAGCCTGTCAAGGAAAGACACGCCTACTGTTACTATTGCTAGTATGGCTACTATTCCAGATATAAACAAAATGTTGCTTCCTAATTGTTTATTCTGCTCCTGATACTATGACCTTTATTATTAGAACTGTATTTTACTTTGCTTTATAAATTTCAAAGATACTGTAAAGATCACTTTAAACATAAACCATTTGAATAACAGGTAATTCCATCTCTGCAAATGCCTTGGAGTTCATATTATGGACAGAGTGCTCTGCTCTGCTAAGTGCTTTCCCCAGGGAAGAGGGGGAAAATCTAACAGAGAAAATGAAATCAACAAGCTGGGCATTGTAGGGAGCAAATTGAATAAAGTGGTGTGGTCACCCCGAGGAGTGTAACCCAGTCACGTAGAGAGTGCGGTAATGGTGCGGAAGAGGACTATGGAAAATGAGCAGGACTCAGTAGTTCTAGGTGGTTGGGAGAACATTCCAGGTTGTAGGAACAAAATTAGCAGAGGTGTGACAACCCCAGCATTGCCAGAGATGGTCAGTGTATGGCATGTGTCACAGCATCAAGAGGTCAAAGAGCATTCTGGAAGAAGAGTTTGGCAAGGGTTCTTTAGCTCCAGACTAGGAAGTCTGAATGAGATGGGAAACATGTGAAGGTTATTCTCTAGCAGCAGGGCGGCACCTCATGGGTAATCCTGAGAAAACAGAACATAATCCCAGCTGTTTAAGATCACAGATGGGGCAAACACATAAGAACCAAGAAGAACACGCAAGGGCGTTGGCTTCATTCAGTCAGTAATAGAAGAAATGGGAGAAACTGGAAGGAACTCTGAGGAGGTTAGAGGTACAAGAATGAGCTTTGGCTTGATTAGGGCCTCAGGAGTGGCCAGGAAGGGTTTAAAGTTGCAGAGCCTAAGAAGGGCAGTGACTCTGAGAGAGAGCAGAGGCTTGGGGTGACTGCTGCCAAAGACAATGGGCTGCTCAGCAGCGGAGAGTTTTCCAGCAGAAGAGTTAAGGAGATTTAGCCACATTAATGAAGACAGGATTTTATCTTCTCAGTGAGTCAGAACCTCAAATTTCCAGTAGACAGAGAAGACATAAGGGTGGCTAAGGCTCTGAACATCGTTTCAAGACATTAAATTACTTACTGGTACTTCAATGAAGGCTTGGCAAAGTAATCACTGGAAACTATGAGTTGTTTGGTTGTCTGATGCTCCTTAGAGTGATTGCTATCTAATCAACAATGGGTAGAAAGGTAATTTTTGAAACAAAAGCTCTATTTCTATTAAGAATTGTTCCTGTGTGCCCAGGAGGCAGAGGCGGGCGGATCTCTGTAAGTTTGAGGCCAGCCTGGTCTATAGAGCTAGTTCCGGGTCAGGCAACATAAAACCTTGTTTGAAAAGCAAGCAAACAAACAAAAGAGTGTTTCCTGATCTACCTCAGGTAACTAGATTTTATTTTTTAATCTTCAAAATATGTATATTTAAGAGAAAAAAATCAAGGGAAAAAAGCACATTTGCAAAAATCTATGAAAACACTGATCACATTTGGCTTAAATTTGTATTACATTTTATTTAATTGTTTTTAAATAAATAATTAAATAAAAATGTAAGAAAATGTTAATGCCTGTGCATGTATGTGAGGAATAGTGTGGACAGGATTAGGTATACCCTAACATGTTTTGTGGAGGCCCTATGATGCCTCTTGGGACTTGGTTCTCTCTTTCTACCAAGTGAGTCCCAAAATCTGAACTCAGACTATCCAGCTTGACAGCAAGGGCTTTTACCTATGAAATAATCTTGCTGGCTCAAATTTTAGATCTTGGATGGCGAAGTCAGTGAAGCAAGCGATCAGTCAATGGACCACTGCATATGGTGTACCAGCAGGCCTCAGGGTGTGGCCCCCTCATGGGCTTGGTACATGGATTTAAGACTGGAACTTAATGGGAATAAAAAGAAATGCAAACCATAGCTTTAAGGAACAAGGGCTGAATTGTCCCCATTTAATAGCTGTTTATAGAAATAACTGGCTTTGCAGAATTTACTGACATTTGCCTACAATTACAACAACCTGCTTTCAGAGCATGAATAACAATCAAATTTATTTTGTCACCTCCAAACTGGCCTCTGTAAATTCCAACAGTTCTAATTTATCTCCTTAATAGAGAAGATTTAGCTTCGAGACACTTTAATTAATATGCTCTCTCTGCACTCCGTAGTTAGCTACTACCATTTTAGCCTTCTTTAGGCTTCGTGTACACCACGTAATTCTAGAGTACTAAAAAGCAAATACAGGCTATCGAAAGGTTACCTCACAGGATATTTAATAAAAGTAAAAAATAGCAAAACTGAGACCCTACTTCAAATGCCAGACCGGTGAGAATGCAAATTCAGGGAACAGAGCCTGCTGAATTCTGAGACCCTACAATAACATCCATGAGAAATACAGTAGCACAGGGAGGGCCAAAGCAATTCCTAAGACAATCCAGAGAAGCTGGCAGCTCAGAGCACAGGATGTCAAGGGTCGGACACTCTGAAGTCTCCAGCATCTGTGTCCTGCAGAACCGGAATGACAAAGCTTGAGGAATCTGAGGAATAAAGCAGGAGTCAAGGACACAAGTAGCAGCTGAAATGGAAAGGGAGGAGCTGTGTCTAAAATTAGGAAGGGGGTGACACTGTGATGTTGAAGGGAAGTCCCTTGATGGAATTCTTAGCAACTTAACCTTGTTTTCTAGATAAATCAGCCGATTGCCATAGAGTAAAGAGAGAGCCCTAACTGTGGTATGGCTGACTCTGAAATGCCTCTGAAGGCCTATCTCCAAGGGTTGTTCTCCACCTGGTGACACTCTTGGGAGACAGTCGGAGCGTTAGGACATGGAGTCTAGTAGAAAGAAATTAGGTCACTGAGGACTTGCCTGAAAGAAGATAGTTAGACCACAGCCCAGCCTTCCTCTCCCTCCCCATTTATGCTTCCTTGCTGCCACAAGGCAGCTTCTCCCTCTGTTCAAAGGCTTCATGTCTTGAGATGCAGTTTTACTACAGACACAATCCAAAATAACGAGTTGGTCATTGGCCAAAACTTCTATAACACCGAACCAAAACAAAATCTGTCTTCATTTAACTTGGTTATCTCAGGTACTTTATTACAATGATGGAATATGGCCTAGGATGGAATACAGAAATCAAAATTTTCTGCCGCCTAGACATTGCTAGTGTCTTGGGATCACTGTTCAACAGTTATGAACTATAGCTCAAAGCCAAAAGCTCAGGAGTTTATTTATTTACTAGCAAATGATTCATTTTATATTTAAGGAAGTTAAATAGTAAGATAGTTGCTGGGACACAAAGCTGACCAGCCTTCTTTGGGCTGACAGTAAAATCTCAAAGGTGGGCGGACCATTGTTCTCTGGGAATGTTGAAACACCCAAGATGCAAAGTACCTCCTTGCTTCTCTGGTAACTTAATTTGTTCACATCCTTCTAAACCTTCAATAAGTGTGAGCGAAGTAAAGCATCTACAGTGGTTGCTTGTCAAGCCCAAACCCATTTACACTCCTTACATGTCCCCCCGTGGGAAATTCTCCCCTTCTCTGACTGACTTAGTGATAAGCCTAAGAGTTCAAGCTTTGATGGAAATCAAATTACCCTGCCACCGTGTGACCCAGAAATGAGTATCCAAGCAACACTGGCCAAAGAGACCTGGGGTTGTTGCCTTCTGGGGCCTTTGGGTAGAGTTAGACAGCCTCTTAATCCTTTAAACACTCTAATATCTAAGCATGACTTTTAGACATATAAAATGATCTAGAGACCACCAGGGGACAAGACAGATGACAGCTGACAGATGAGAAGGTAGAAGGGAAGTCAGAAAGGTTATCTTAGGCTCTGTACTAACCAATCTGTCACCATCCCATGTCACCTCATTCCTTTGCATTTTAATTTAGCCAAGCATTTGTGTCAGTGCTAATCCCATCTTAACTGAGTTAGGGGACCAGCAGGAACATATCAAGCCTGTAATTTCCAGCTAATCACAACTTTGTCATATATTACGATCTTGACTTTCCCATTTGGCCATGGCACTTGCAGAGACTTGTGCTACTCATGTGTTATGTTCAGTCACTGCTATACACTTAAACAGCCTGCTGTGGTGGAGTTTTCCAAGCATTGACATTTTGGAAGGACTCTCAAGAGTGTAAGCACAAGCTTTGTGGATTTTGAAAGGAGGCACTTCGAAAATGTATCTTAGCAGAAAATACAAAAGAAAACCTCTTGGGTATCTGCAGATAAAAAATCCATGCAGGAATGGAGGGGGTGGGGTGTGAGTGGCTGGCTCACTAGGTACCCACCTCCATGCTGAGTAGCAGTCAATGACTCCTGGCAAGGGAAGAGTCTTTCCTTTGGGGATGTGGCCACAGGTAGCTGCCCCTGCTACAGTGGATGATGACTCCACATTCACCCACATCCAGACAGCACACAGGTGATAAGGGGGGAGGGGCAGCATGAAGCTGGGAGGAGTGTTGGTTGGCATAGTCCTGGGGTAGTTTGACGGACACAGTAGATTTGATTAACATACAATATATACATGTATGGAATTCTTAAAGAACAATTAAGAGTATTATATTAAACGTCTTTCTCTTAGGAAAGTATATATAACTCAGAACAATTTATCTCTAATGGGCTTTACGTAATCTATGATTGGCTGTTCCACACTAGGCATTGAAATCAATGCTTCATGTGGAGTGAGTTCTCTGACTTGGAAAGCACTCCAAAGTTGCTTTCTTCCTTCCCTGGCTGAGTGCTCCCAGGCTAAGTCACCGGAAACACTTTCTGCATGCTCTGAAAGAACAACACTTAAAGGAACATCACTTAGACCTTTGTTTATAAGATGCCCGTCCCAAATTCTATCAGGATCAAATCAAGCCAATGAGGATGCTAAGAAACCCAGAAGAAAACTTAGGAGTCTCTGAAGAAATACATAAATAATTTTAAAACATTTGCCTGCATTATTCCAATCATTCAAAATTATCAGTTACTTTGAAGTATGAATGTGGTGGTATATTCCTTAAGAACTTTTAAAATTCAGAGGTTTTCATAAACAATGAAAATATAACAGCCTTGTGCATTTCTTACATGAAATTATGATACAATCCAGCGACATGATGCTAACTATGAAGACTTAGAACAAAGACAGCACATGTATCCACCCCAATAAATATATTGTTCACTAATATATTTGCATACAATCCCTTCATGGATTTTAAGGACTACTACATAGCTTTTGTTTCCTTTAAACAAAGATTTTTCTTCTGGTTCAAAATTATAGCTTAATTAGAATAAAAAAGTAAAATCATTATTAATATCCCTCAGTGAACTTGTCAATATATCCTTTCCTTAGAAGATATTACACATAACTAGGGTTGTTTTGGGGAGACCCTGTGAGACAGACAATTTCAGAGCAGAAAACAAAGCAGCCTGACCTAGAAGGAAACAGGGAGTTCCCTGCGCTCTCGAAATCAATGGAGTGATGCCATCCAGTGGCCAAAGAACGAACTCCTCTATCGAGGAGGGTTTTCTCGGATAGCGACATCTGGTGGCTACAATGGGGAATTGTTTTAGACTTCAGTATTAAAGGATTATTTGTTTTTCATATGGTCATTAATTTAAAGCCTGAAAGGTCTCCATTGTAATTCATGAAGTAAAGAGTATTTACGTTTAATGAAACGTAAAATGATGACAAAATTATAGAAATTACTAACGATGTAATATCTCTCACATTCTATAGGAAAGAAACATCTTGAAATTTATTTAAGGAATAATTTGGTAAATTTCTAAATATCAAAATGAAAAATTTATTTAACCTTATATTATATATTTTAAATGAATAAAATATTTATATTTATTTTATATCTATTAGCAATCTGATGTTTTTAAAAATATTTTTAACTCAAACCAAAGCTATCAATAATCTAATGGATTACTATGTCCACCTTCAAAAATGTTTCTAAAGTTATTTTTGGATCTGGGTACTGGTTGAGGAACTTAGAGCAGAAAAGACATGGTTCTTTCATTACATTTTTGTCATTGGCTGGATGTCACATGTGGAAGACCCATGTAGGGAGCCAGTAAAGGCTTGAGTGAACACATACTGTTTGACATGGGCGTGGGAATGTCAATGACTCCAATGCCTCAGTCCCATAGTCGTGCCAAAGCCTTCCAAGGTGAAGCTCACAGGAATGGCCAAGTTTCTCCTGCCTGAGTGTGAATGTTTGACACTGTGTGTAAAAAATGCCCCTTATAGCTTTCCTTCCCAGGTATTTACTACCTGATGACTGCTTCTAGATGGAGATGGCTCCTAATGAGATTAGCCAAACTTGCCTCTTTGCTTAGTTGTATGCAATAACCACACCTCTCTGCTCATCTGTCTATAATGAATGGAGTGAAATTCTAGAGCTCTGAGCCATCTCCATCAAAGAGCCCAGTACACCGATCCCAGCTATTCTTTGTGTGTGTGTGTCTGTCATTTCTTTATTTTGTCATCACTCCAGTTGGGTCAATCCCTGGGGCCGTGAAGGTCACAGCAGACCCATATATATCACCTTACACAAAAACTTACTCCAGATGGAAGGAAGATCTAAATGTGAAACCTGGAACACTAAAACTTGTAGGAGGAAACATAGCCAGTCCTCTCCATGATATAGGTGTAGGAAAGAATTTTCTGAATATAACTGTATTTGCACATGAATTGAGGCCAACAACTGACAAGCGGGACTTCATGAAACTGAAGAGCTTTTGCACAGCTAAAACAACAATTGGGTGAAGAGGAAGCCCAGAGAATGGGAGAGAATGTTTGCCAGCTGTACATTTGACAGAAAATTAATAAACAGAATACACAGATCTGAAAAAAACAAAGAACAAAACAATAACAACACAAATGTCCCACTCATAAAATGGCTTGATGACCTGAGCAGACTCTTGAAAACAAAATGGCGGGCGGGGGGATCTCAAAATGTGTTCATTGTTCCTAGCAATTAGGGAGATGAAAAGCAAAACACTTTTGAGAGTCCATTTTATCCCAATAGAATGGCAAAGATCAATGCAACAATTAATCATGAATGCTTGTCTGGGTGTGAAAGGGAGCCCCAGTCAGTTCTGGGAGAAACCAGGGTAACTAAAATGATCTATGCAATTAAAGAACTCCAGCAGGTATCACCATCTCTGACTTTAAGCTGTACTACAGAGCTGTAGTAATAAAAACCACATGGTACTAGCATAAAAACAGACAACAATCCATGGAATCCAATCAAAAACCCAGACATAAATCCACACACATATGAACACCTGATTTTGACAAAGAAGCCAGAAACACACAATGGAAAGCATCTTGAACAAATGGTCCTGGTCTAGCTGGATGTCAGTATGTAGAGGGATGCAAATAGATCCATGTCTATTACCCTGCACCACAAGAATACAGCCCACAGAATCAACTGACCAGGAATCATGGGGGCTGGCAGAGATTAGGAGCCTGCAGGGGTCTGATCTATGTCTCTGCAGATATTTTATGGCTGAGTAGCTTGGTGTTCTTGTGGTATTGTGTTATTGGATTTTCTTTTACTCTTAGACCCACATTGGGATGCCAAAATGTTGTTGGTTGTTTTTGCTCTTTTGGAGGGCCCACCACCCAGCTCTCAAATAAATCACACATGGATGCTTATTCTTAATTAGAAGTACCTGGTCTTAGCTTGGCTTGTTTCTTGCCAGCTTTTCTTAACTTTAAATTATCCCGTCAACCTTATGCCTCTGGGATTTTGCCATTCTCTTTCTTCTGTAAATCTTATTCTGTGTTGGCTTTACAGCTGGGTGGCTAGGTGACTGGGTGGCTGGGTGGCTGGGTGGCTGGGTGGCTAGGTGGCTGGGTGGCTGTGTAACTGGGTGGCTGGCCCCCAGGGTCCTTCTCTCCTTGTTCTGTGTGTGTCTCCCAGATTTCTCCTATTTCTTCTTTCTTTCTGTCAGCCCCACCTGTCCTTTCTTCTGCCTCAATTTTGGCCATTTAGCTCTTTGTTAGACCAGGTGTTTTAGGCAGGCAAAGTATCACGGCTTCACAGAGTTAAACAAATGCAATGTTAAAAAAAATGCAACACATCTTTGCAACATTAAACAAATGTCCCACAGCACAAACAAATGTAACACATCTTAAAATAATATTCTACAACAGGATTCCTAAAGTTTGGAAACTGTATTAGACTCTTTTGCCTATTTGTAGCACCCTGTTCCTCCTATTGGGATGCCTCCTTCAGCTTTGATATTATTGTAGCATATTATACCCTGGTTGGATGATGTTCCTGGAGGGCCAGCTCTTTTCTGAAGGGAGGCAGAAGGGGTGAGCCAGAAGGAGTTAGGAGGTAAGCTGAGATCCTGGGAGAGGGAGGGGGGAGAAATGTGGTCAGGATGTAATGTATGAAGAGAGAGAGGGGGCAGGAGGGCGGGAGAGAGGGAGGCGGGAGCTTTCTTACAGAGGACCTGGGTTTGGTTTCCAGCATCTACACTGGGCAGCTCACAGCTGCCTAGAACTCCAGCACCAAGGAATTTGATTAATTTTGTGGCATCTGCATCTGCATGCACATGGTGCATATTTATACAATCAGACACACACACACAGGCACAAAAAATAATAAACAAATATCTAGAGGTACAGGTTCAGAACTCTTTACTGAGTTCTGAGCACATATAAGCATGGTTGATAAGTGAAGAAAAGCCTTTCTTGTGAACAATTGTGAATAAATGCAAGTAATTCAGGGATTAAGCTCAAGACCTGTACATGCTAAGCAAGTGCTCTTCCCTAACCCTCATGCTACCTTTTAGTTTGAGCCAGGGTCTCTCTCATTTGCCCAGGGCAAAGCCTTGTTCTATAGCTCAGGAAAGTGTTCAACTTTAAAATCTCGCGATCTCCACTTCTTGAGTCACTGGGATAAGAACCTGTGCTACACAGACCAATCAACCCTAACAATTTGGTAGACTTATATTGTATCAATGCAATTTAAGGGATGCCTAATTAGAAACCCAAATCTGGAGTCTGCCTGAGGATGGTGTCAATGGGCAAGAAGTTAGCATTATAGACAGACAATGGGACTACGGTGTCAGAAGAAACACATTTCCATGAAGAGTTCCCACAAATCAAGTACAGCAAACCACCGTCAATCCAAAGTTCAAGAAAGTGGAAGAATAAACGTGCGCCAGAGTCCATGCCTAGGCTGGCTCAGTGCAGAAGGGAACTAAACAAGATAAACATTCTAATGGCGGTGTGGATACAGCTCAGCAACAGAGTGCTTGTCTGGCTGCTTCAGACCTGAGTTCAAGCTCCACCACCCCAAAGTAAATACAACAACAAATGAAATGGATTTTTACCCTCCGCCAAAGTCAGAGACTATTACAGAAAAACCACAACTGATCAAAATGCAGAGGCATGTGACCATGCATTACCCAGCTCCAGCTGAAAGGTCCATAACACGCTGTTTATATCTAAGCCTCAGGGACCATAGCAAAAGAGGGGACAGAAAGATTGTAAGCTCCAGAGGATCGGGAAATTTGCTCTGAGATTATTCTTCCTAGAAATGACAGAGAAGCTACATCCATGATGTCTCATCTACATGGCTGCCCAAACAATACCAGAACAAGGCCACCAACAATAGACAAACTAGTATAAAGGGGGAAACCTCATAGGGCCTCATCCCTAGGCAAAGAACTGCAGGAAACCATGGTATTCTGAGAGCAGGGGAGATAGCTCTTCCCAGGGAAGAGCCCCCAGGCTTGTTATCCTAGATCAGATGGTCAGTCCTGAGAGCATATGCAGATACGTAACTGTATGGAGCGAACAGGCTATATTTATATATTTAGGGATACACGTAGACACATGCGGACACACACCAGACACAGACACACGTACCCACGGACACAGATATAGAGGGAGGAAAGAGAAAAGGGAAGATGGTGAAATTATACTTTAATTTCAAAAATGAAAAGTTTTTTTTTTTTTTTTAAGAAGTTCTAGCTGAGCTGAAGAAAGGTCTCCGTGGTGGAGAGAACTTGATGGTCTTGCAGAGGACCAGGTTCAGTTCCTAGTACCAACATGGCGGCTCACGGCCTTGTTTAACTCCTATCAGATGTTCTCTCTTAACACTCATACAACACTGAACACACATGGTATACATCAAACACTCATACATATAAAATAAAAAAAATAGTAGAGGTAATCAGTGTACCTGCTTACTTATCAAAGACACCTGTGCAGAAGATACACTATTATGCATTGTTCAAGGATACATCAGTGGACAGAGCTGAACCTACAAGGATCCCTACTCTTGAGAAGGCTCTAGAAGGAAATGAGATGATAACAGGGGCCATTTTGAGGGAAATAACATGTAAGCTTTGATATGAAACAGAAGAAGCTCGTGGACAGAAGGGGAGGATCCAGAGACCAGTGGGAAAGAAGGCCACCTAAATGAAGCTACTGGAATGTGGTGGAAAGCCAATAGCTAATAGACACGGTAAGAAGAAATGAGGGCAGAGAGAGTGAGGTGGGAACAGATCCCTGCAGCATCTTACGGGGGAGGGCTGGAGCCTGATCCAAGCCAATGCCAAAGAGAGCTACACTGGTGGAATAGTACCTCAGAGTAACATTTAAGTTGCTCCAGAAACAATTGAAAGAGGTACTGTTTGGAGGTTGAATAAATAGACAGCTAGACATAAAAGGGAGGGCCTTATGGTACACCCGGGAAAAGTTTCCTCTGCTTGCTTTTTATAATTTATTTGAGAGTCTGGCTTCTTCCCTTTTCCTTTATTTCTTCTGCATTGTTAACCTAATGTTGCTTTAGTTTCTTCCTGTTTTGAAAATGATGATGATTTGCTACCAGACACACTACACCCCTCCCCGCTGCCCCCCACAGTCGAGCCAACAAACTGCCACATCATTCTGAGTAAAGCTGTGAAACTCACACACTAAGAACAGCTTTACATAAAATGCTGTGCAACTTTTACAAGGAAGGGATTCAGATTCCCAATCCCTCTGCACCTGTAGGGCTAGGATGATCCCAAAGTCTCCGAGAGTACATAGATGACACACAGGAGAAAGATTCGGGAGAATAATAAGATTCCATCACTCAGCTTCTCTGAGGTCTTCATTCAGAATTTGATTACACATCCGTTGGGCTTCCAAAGCACCTCAGAATTGACCCTTTACAGAATTACAATCATATCCCACAGTGCAATGACTTAATTCATGCAGCTGCTTACTTTATTGCAATCGAGTCTGAGGGGACAGTTTCTTATACATTCCTGCCACTCTCAGATCCAATTTACTATACAATTTTCAATACAAGTTTGGTTTAAAAAAAAAAAATTCTATCAACTGTGGTGTTCTGGGGTGGTGGTGTAGAGTGGCCGAAGGGCCGAGGGGGGAGGAACTCAAGCCTTAGGCAGCCTGGACAACAAAAATCCTAAACACCCCCCCCCCAAACTACACTTGATGACATAGATGTCAATTGTTTTGTAGTAAGAACTTGTGAGATGCCTCAGCTTTTGCCCCCAAGCCTGATGACCTGAGTGCATTCCCTGAGACTCACATAGTAGCAGGAAAGAACTGGCTTCCTCAAGTTGTCCTCTGACCTCCACATGCCTGCTCTGATGCGTCTCATCTCAGATAGACACATAAATAAATACATGTAAATAGTTTTAAGGAAACCACAAACTATAATAAGTCAGTAATTCTCAATGAGGGGTCATTTTGCTCTATAACCATGTGTGTGTGTTTAACTGTCATCTATTTATTTAATTGTTAGAGTAGCTTCAGGAACCACTGGAAACATTCTTTGACAGCCAAAAAGGAAAGTCCACAGTGCTAATGTCAGGCATAGGGACTGAGGTTCAGGCTTGCTACAGCATTCTCCAAAATGGCGAAGATATGGAAGTAACCTGTCTATCACCAGCTGAATAAAGAAACTGGGTAAATTACGCATCATAGAATACTATTTAACCTTTGAAAGGAAGAAATCTGTTGTGACATCTCAGATAAAACTGGAGGGTGCCATGTTAAGTGAAGCAAGCCAGCCACAGAATGTCACAATCTCTTCTGTCCATGTGGAGTTTAGGAACATTGACTCACAGAAGCCCAGAGCATAAGGGGTGATTGCCAGGGGCCATGGGTAGGTATGATAGTAAACCATGCATTTCAGTAAAATAACAAGTGGACGAGATGCACTGATTAAGAGGCCGAGCACATTAATAACAATAATGTGAATATTTGAAATGCTTAGTCTTCCATTTAAATAGATTTTAGACATTCTCTTGGAAAAAGCTATGAGGTAATACATATGTTAACTAGTTTGATGTAGCCATTTCACAAGGTTAATTAATGCATGGTAAATATTACACTTTTTATTTAATTTAAAATGTAACTATTTGAGAGGTCTGCTTGCCCTATGACTGCCAGTGTGGGTGGAAGAAAAATGGTGGCCAGAGACCCACCACCACCCTGCTGGGTGCCACTATAATGAACTAATGTTTGATGGAGAAATGGGAGAGAAAGAGACACAGAGCAATTCATATGGTATGGAGAGAGGCAGAACTGGAGACTGGAAGTCTGATGTGGGTGGCCTGCACTGCCACCTGAGGCCATGAGATGTCTGGCCTTGTACAAACACTAAGTGCATGTCTGGGTTCATGGCCCCATGGCAGTCAGGGTCTGTGTTGATGTCTGTGACCTGCTTTTATCACCACCTAAAGCCATGTTGATGTCCCAGGGCTCTGCTAAACTGGCCCCACTTTTCATCAGAGAGCTGGCCCTACTTTCCATCAGAGAGCTGGCCCTACTTCTCATAGGAGAGCTGGCCTCAGTGAGGTGAGCACAGGAGAGCTGGCTCTATTTCTCCACTGAGTGGGGAATTTCTGGTGGAGGATTGGGCTGACCAAATCAGTTACCACCCAGGCCCATATCTAGTGCTTTGAGTTGGCTCACTCCAACACTGATGGACATGAAGGGACCTGCGGAGCCATAGCCACAGGATCTCCATGACTCAGGGCAACAGCGAGACATCAGAGGGGAGTTTCAGTGAGACACCAATATTGATGGTGTAGCAGAAGCCAAAGGTCTTGATCAGACTAACAGCTCATTGCAATGAATATTTGCAAGTAAAGACACTTAGGCAAAGGGGTACACTGCTAGACATATAGCATCTCCCAATAGCACTACCATGAATGAGCATTGATGGAGAGATGGACAAAAGGAAGGAGGGAGGTGGGTTTTATTTTGTGGGAGAGGGGCCTTCATGGTGAAGGGTGGATATGGAAGGACTAGAAAATGAATGAGAATGAGGTGCAAGATGTGAAGCTCCAAAGGATCAATAAAACATTACATTAAACAAATACAATATAATTGTAAAAGGAAACATTTCTTTGTCTAAAGGATAATTTAGCAAAACTATTTTTAAAGAGTGTGTACAATTTGCAAAGCATCTTAGCATTCTGTCTAGTACAACCTGTAGCGTTTATAAAAGCTTTATATGTACATGATAAGGCCCCTCACTAGAAATTAATATGTACAGAGAGGTGGGCACAATCTCCCCTTACTTCCCACCCTGAATAAGAATGGATGAAGAGTCCCAGTTAGTGACAGGAAATCCCTACCAACTTCAGAGAAGCTTAAACTCTACTGTACTTGTTCCTATGCAGCCTTACCAGGCTCAAGGAATCCAAAAGGTGTTGGGTCTAAGTCACAGTATTTGCTATCCATTTGCTTCTGTACAAGATGAGGGAAACCTGCAGAATCTCCAACAGTGGCCCTCAGTACACCTCTGATCCTGCTTGTCTAACTGTCTAGCTTACTTGAACTTTTTTTTTAAAAGAGCAAAGAGTGTTTTGATTCATTTGTGATTTCCAAGCCTTCTCTCATGGGTTTCTGGAATGTTCTTTTAACTATCCCTCTAAACAAGGGTGAAAGCACATCGTTGCAGCCTACAAAATGTCAATCTCTGGCCATTGTAAACCTGGACAAGTCTTTTATTTTATGATCCATCCATTATTTTAGGTGTAGATCTGACTCTCTTTGAGCATTTTAACTGTATGTGCACTATAAGATCATAAGTTGGGGGGAAAACAACTGTGCATTTCCTTGCCCCTGGAGCAAAGCCAGCCTCGCGTTTTGCTTCTTACAGACAGCTGTTGCCATAATTATCTTGTTTTCAAAAATGAATGATCTACAGCCAATCAAGAGTGAGGGGTTCAATCAAAAGGAAAAAAATCCCTATTTACTGCATTCTCTCTGATCTCCTTCCAAGACTTGAGACACAACATATGCCACAGGGATTTTAGCCCCTCTAAAAGCTGTTCCCTTTTTACTATCAGAGGTATGGTGGCCATAGAAGCAGAAAAGAAAGAAAGGGGTAAGCAGCCTTCCATTAGAAATGCCCAGCATCTGGCTTTAGGATGTGGCACTGGTAGGCAGTGGGGTCAGTATACAGATGCAGCTTTTGCAGCTGACACTTGGATTTCCATCGTTGACACGCCATGAGTTTGTGAACTTGTTGCAGTTTTGATTTCAGTGGTTCCTTCCATCAGTTTCCTAGCACAGGGGGATGCTCTTTCTTTCCTGGTGCACCACAAACTGTATGGAAGTGCTGGGCACACAGCAGTGAATTGTACTGACAGTTAAGGATTCCCCTAGTCAGAGCAATGTGATAAATGCTTTAAACAACTTATAGGAGCAAAGATTTGCTTTGACTTGTGATTTCTAAGGTTTGGCCCATTGCTGGTTGACTTCACTGCTTTTGTCCAAAACAACAGAAACACCATGGTAGCAGAGGCATGTAGCACTCCTGGTAGCCATAAAGCAGACATCTGTATGACATTAAGGACAAGATACATTTTTCATCCCCCCAGTGTCCTCTTTTTTATCAACCTGCTTGCTCCATAAGTTCCTATTGGTGTCATCATATTATGAATCTATCAATGGGTTGGTCTAACAATGAGGCCAAAGGGCCATGAAGAAACCATTCTCAACAACTGGGTCAACCAATTAAGGATCAAGCTTTCAACACCAGAACCTCCTGTGAAGGATGTGCCAAAATGAAGCTATAAGACCCAGTCTAGTAAATGAGGCAAGCTGCATAAAAATGATTTTAATAAGAGGTAAGTACTGGGAATGTTCCAAAGGAAGAGGTAGTCTGTTCGGCATGTATGGGAAAGTCTTCCTAAGGAAGTATTATTTGTAGGCAGTTGCTGAATGAGGAGTTCACCACATAGGTTAGAGAACATACAAATGTTAAGAGACATATTGTTCCTGGACTGGAGTCTCCACATAACTTGGCAGAGCCAGAACAAAAGGAATAAGCTGCAACCATGCAGCATCCAGACGGGTGAGACAAGCATTAGCATGTAAGGAGCTTATGCTGTCTCACACCTGTATTTGAGTTTTGAGTGTTTTGAGAGATGAATGAACGGCTGTTTGACAAAGTAAATGCCATTAAGCTCTGCACCCTTTAAAAAGCCATAAAAAGATAAATGAAAAGTCATATACTGCAATATTACTTGGATACTCATAATGCATGCCTTAAAATATGTGGAACATTTGTAGTTAATTATCTTGGCAATGTGGCACATCCAAATGCCCAGTTGGCAATATTGTGTAAATTAGCAGTATAGACTACCATGAGAAATGCCTCAAAATGTAGCCAGAGTGGAATATTAGAAGAGTGGTCTTAATGTCACCCTTCTACATTAATGTCACAGTTGAACTGACTTCTAATGACTTATCTCTATGCTCAATCTGAGAAGCTTCTTTTGAAGTGGGTGGTGGTGAACACAGAGACCCACAACTGGTCAAGGTGCAAAAATAAGAGAGTGTAGAATGCTAAGCCATAAGTGGGACATCTATTATATGGACACAATTTTTATAGCTATTTATTTTTTTTTTTCTGGAAGTAATCCATGAGACAATTTCAGGAGAAAAAAATAAACCCACAAAGCATAGGCAAAGACTTCCTTTTCCTTGAAATTTACTTTTAAGACTAAGAAAAGACAATTTCTAAGAAAGTTAATAGACATATCCTTGGCGTTCCACTTCATTGAGCAGTAGTTTTGTGGCAATCATGTGAGCTCTACTGTCTGTAAAGGATGCTTCCTTTGGTATGGGGAATTCTATCTTCTACACCTTCATCTTGTCTATAGGGCTTCAAAGTGTCCATGAGCTTATACAAGGATCGTAAGATCAATCCAAGAATCAGACATGGAAAATCTCAAATATGCACATTTGTTATCATTCTAAATAATTCTTATCTGGTTCTCTGACCCATGATTTTGATGTGACTTACTCTTGTTGATATTGTCGAGCAGAAAAAAGAAACATGAGAATAGGAAAAAAGGGGGGAGATGTAGAAGAAAACAATATTAAAGAAAGGATGCTGCCCTCTTTCTTCCATCGGGTAGAAGCACGTAATACAAGTGTCTGATTAGAACATGTTATAACACATCATTTCTACTAGTTGATTGTACCTCAGTAAGAGTGGGTGTAGGAATATCTCAGTTCATTGAGTGATCCAAAGGAAGGTTCCCAAATAGAATAGAAATGCCATAGTCTCTCTTCCAAGAGGCCACATACCAGCCATCATTGATCCTGCAAATTCCAGTGTATAAGGCAGGAGCCCCATGTCCTTACTGGTGGTTAAGGAAGCTGAGTCTGGGATCCGAGGTCTACTTTGGGCAGAGTTTTAGAAAGAAACAGATAAGTATATCTGAATGCTGTTGATTGAGCCAGCCCACCAGTTTATCTTCCTTTGCACTTGCTTAACACATCATACAACATCTAATTTTTCTACCTCTGCATCCCCAAACTGAGTATGTCTATCAAAAGATCTATTTTTAAAAGATGTTCACGGCCAGCATTTTAAAAAATCTTTATGAGTGGGCTGGTTGTATGTGGGTGTAATCATTTCTCATTAGTACTACAGAAAGAATGTTTAAATCGTGCCACAAGGTGCTGTAACAAAGAAGTGCATTTAATTTAGATAAATTCAAAGAAAGATGTTTTGTAGGTATCATTCTCTTAAATCTGACTGTGGGAATTTTATTATTTTAAAAGGAATTCCTGAAAAGATGAATCAGGATGTACATAGCACAAAGAAAATATGGATAATAAAGATACTCTCCTATCTGTGCTGCTCACAAAATATGTTTAGAAATTGTTAAATATCAAAATTATTTTGTGATTTTTAAACATTTTAAGTAAGCATGTGAGTGTGTGTGAGAGAGAGAGAGGGAGAAAGACACACAGAGAGAGAGAGAAAGAGAGAGGAAGAAGACAGAGGGAGGGAGGGAGGGAAAGAGTGACGGGGGGGTGCGCAGGGGCAGGGGAGGGGGAGGAGAGAGAAATGTGTGCAGGTATCTGCAGAGGCCAGAAGACCCGTCCCCACTTGCAATGAAGTTACATGCATTTGTGAGCCACTTGACAGGGGTTGTGGAATCTGAACTTTGGTCCTCTGGAAGAGCAGCCTGGGCTCATAAATGCTGTGCCACCTTCCCAGCTCTGATTTTGTATTTTATACTTAAGAATTTTAAAGTATAATACTTTATATCCCGTAGAACCCAGGTTTACGATCAGAGGGTGACACATCTTCCTGATGGCAACCTGAATCCTTAAGGTCTTCACGGAAACTTTTCGCTTTCATGTCCTTTAGGCGAAGAAATCATTTGGAAATGGTAAGAGTAATTTGTAAACTTTTCAGAGGTGAGGCCTTGTGATTTGAGTGGACATATTGCTAATATGTATTTCATTGTGGTCCCACCACAACAACCAAAGTTCAAGGCAACTTTTCAGAAGTTACTAAAGCTTCTCTTCAATTATTTTGCCTTCTCCATCATACGTATCTGAGAACTATCCACGAGCCTGTTGTGGGAGTGAAGCATGCTGGGAAAATCCCTTCCATAGTAAAAGACATCAGCATCTGGGCTCATATTTCTCTAATCCAACACTTGGCCACATTCTTTGTCTGCCACCCATCCTTCCCTCTTTCCAGGCCAGTCAGGCCAGTGACTGCTTTCTCTGGGTTTTTTTGTTTGTTTGTTTGTTTTGGTTTGGTTTTGGTTTTTTTTTTAACCTTTTGTTTTTTAAATGTGAGAGACCTGTTTAACCAAAACCCACGGGCACCTTCGTTATAAATGGACATTATATTTCAAGTTCCTTTTGAGTACTGGTAGCTTATTTTATGAGTGCCCACCAGTTCATTATGTTGTTCGCTGTCTGCCTCAAGGAAGAGAATGGATTCCTCACATAAACAGCTGAGGATACACAGAACCATAGACAGAAGTAGTTCTGGTGTAACCTGGGCCATTATATTGATACTTCATTTCTGTGGTAAAAATGCTAAACAGGCAATCCAGCCCTTAAATTGTGCAATACAGTTTTGTGAACTAAAGGCCTGTGTTATACAGCAGAGGTGCAGCCTTCTGAAACGTTATGCCCATTGTTGTCAACTTCCCAGCTCCTGTGACCCCAGACTGTGACCGTCACTACGCCATTCTTTAATGTTGAGTACTCTAGCTATCTCATATAGATGACAGAATGCAGTATTTGTCTATGACTGGTTTATTTTACTTAACACAACACTCAATGCTTCTATTAATGGATATAATTTTAATTCTTTGAGTGCAGAGAAGAAAATCTCCTTAGTATTACCATTCCCCTCTGACTCTTACAATCTTTCCCCTTCCTTTTCTGAATACCCTGATGCATGGGTAGCTAGGGGGAGGGGAGTCCAATCCTTACTGTCTGTGTCTTGTGAAGTTGTGGGTTGACATACATACAGTCTCCTAAAGACTGTAGCAGCATGCATAGGCCTGCGCAGATCCAGGCCAGATGGGGGCCCATAGCTGAGAACCAAGAAGCCCTCTGCAGTGAACAATCACTTGCAGGGGAAAACCTGCTTTTCCTTAATGGAGTTTCACTGGGTACATGAATCACACTTAAGGGCAGGCCGTATGGGCAGCATTAGATGGCCAACACCAACAAGCTCAGTGGTATTCTTGGTAGATTATTTTTATTATCTCATATTGTTTTTGCTTGATATTTTTTAAAAAAAATTATTGATCTTTTGCTTGTAAATTATGTTTTCCACTTTTGTGTTTTTAAGGGGTGTGTGTGTGTGTGTGTGTGTGTCTGTTGGCGTGTTTCTTCTGCTTTTACTAATATTATTATTGTTGTTGTGTTTGACTTTTTGTTAGTTTTCTAAAGATAAATAGGAAAAAAGTATGAAGTCAGATGGAAATGGGGGACCCAGGGGTGATGAAGGAGGAAAACTGAGATCAGAAGATATTATATGAAGAAAAATTTCCAATAAAAATTTTAAAAGAATGTCAAATGTTAAAAGCTTATTTTAATTCCGCTGACTCAAACTGTAAAAAATGAACAAAGTTACCTGGGAGTCCTCTACGATAAACTCGGGAGAGTGTCACTCCATCATCTGCCTGGACCACTGCACCTCCCCTTACTTTCTCCTTGCTCCTCCCTGTATCCCAACTCCCTTGAATCCCTGACTTGTCCTCCAGGTCTCAGTAAACGTTATTTCACTTCCTTGCAAAAGACTCCTAAGATCCCAGCTTATACCCATTTACACTAACAATTATTCCTGCAACATCCCAGAATACTTAGCACTTATCAAAACTGCAACAAATAAATCACGTGTGTGATCATACTCATCATCCCACGCGAATGGCTGCACCACAAGGGGAAGGCATCTTTAGGTTTTATCTTTCACTGTGATTCCACACTCAGAAAATGGCCATCTCTAGGAGATGCTTATGGGATGAATAAGTTAAAGAATAAAAATGCATAGATGCATTACTGGATATTAATTAACTAAGTGGACTGGGTTGCATTATCCACCTGTCTCTCCACCAGGCCCAGGGAGATTTGGAAGGCATGAGGAAATTTCTTAATCAGACCAGGTCCTTCTCCTTTGCTGTTCATCCTCCCCAGGACTTGACAGATCCTAAGCCACATCTCATTTAAAGTGAAGACACTTTTCTTCTTTAAATCCAGAAAGACAAATAGTCATTCATTTAATATTACATATTCTAAACTGGAATCGATAAAGCTGAGCTTTTGAGTATCCATTTGTTAATATTCTTGGGGTGACAGATAATGACAGCATCCATCATCATATGAATACAACATACAACAGACCTCAAATCTGAGACTGCTGTTCTCATAGCTTCTAGAGGGACAGGAATGTCCTAGCTTCTCTATATCTCAGACTCTTGTGAGCAACCACCCTGAGGTTGTCCCTGCTCTTTGAAGCTGCTATAGGTTATGATGAACAGATGACCAATGCTAACGTGCTGAGACACTCTGATACATTGATGATGTAGATGTAAGAATGGTTTGAGATTATTGGTTCACTTGATAACTTGCATTGAACCTATGATGTGTGAGGCCACAAAGTGACCGATCGATCAGACAATGATGGTGTCTAAAGTGAATCCTCTAAGGAAGTCTCAATGTCCTCTCGTGAGTATGTGATAATCAGTGCCAGATCTGCTTCCAGGAGTCAAAGACAGCTTCTCAGTGCCAGTGCTGATGGCACTGAACTTTGACAAAGAAATGAGAAAATTAGTCAGAGGCTGTTATAGGCAAACCACAAAGACATGGTAGGAGAAAGGTATGTTGTATAATTGATGGTGAGCCAACAGCATTGGGTGGGCAAGATGGAAAACAACCCAAGTGCTTTCGTCATGGTTCTGTAGCTATGAAGAGACACCATGACCAGGACAACTCTTATAAAAGAAAACATTTAATTGGGGCTGACTTATAGTTTCAGAGGTTTGAACACTATCAATTACCATTGGACACAGCTTGAGCATCTAAGATTTCAAGCCTGCCCCAGGTGACACACCTCCTCCAGCAATGCCACACCTACTCAAACAAGGCCAACCTTCCTAAAAGTACCAGTCCCTATGAGCCTATGGGGCCATTTTCATTCAGAAAGCCACACTAAGACATAGATTTGGTCTTAACAATGGAGGCACTTTCCCAATGTCAGATTTAAAATATGTAAAAGCATATTAAATAAAATCCATGCAACATTAGATTTCTATTCAGAGTTTGTTCATGTAATTCATGGCTTGGAAATAAGGCATTTCTGTTTTAAAGTAAAAATGAATAATAGATGTAACATAAGTAGAGAAGATATAAAAAAATGTTGCATCAACTATTAGATATATGGATAAGGGGGTTATTTTATGTACCTAGGAGTGGTCACAGATAATGCATATTGTTGTCTGCTATAATCTATTACCATTAAAGTTATTTCAGAGGCGTGGTAGGGACCATGAAAGTATATCATATTTAAAAAGAAAAGAACACATTCCTTCTCTAAGTCAATGAAGTGTGACCTGTATCTTAACACCTACACAGAGCAACAGAGCAGAATAATCCCATTTGAATAAAAGTTTGCAAGGAGAAAGATCATTATTTATCTATGAGATTGCAGAGACAGAGGAGGTAAAAGAACAAAGAAATATTCTTTGGGGTCCAAAGCCAACTTTTTAAAAATTAAATTCTGCTTTATAACAGCATGAAAAAAAAAATCAGAGAAACCAGAAAGGACAAGGTTGTGTTTGAAAAACAGGGAAATATAGAACTGCATGAGCAAGAATACACCATGGCCCTTGAAAGCTTTATAAAGCATCCCCGGGGATCTGCTTTCCTGGAATTCCCACTGAACTTTGTTTCTTATGAAGGTTCAACAGTAGAAATGCTTGTATTATGATGGCTGAACATGAGTTGGAGATGTTAACATTTAACATTGGAACCCATGTTTCACTTCAATATTGCCCAAAAGAACAAAATAAATCTCTGTGTGTCTCACTGTGTATGAGACCACATAGCATGACTGAAGAGGGTAGAAATCCACAGGCTGAATCACACTCATTCTCTCTAGTATATAATTTTTATGTGTCCAGTTTAATTTTTGTTCAGAGTTCTATTTCTGTTCAAATATGGTTATACAGTACTGTCCATTTCTTTCCCTATTTAAAACCTTCCGAGAGTGTAAATCCCCTTCTGTGATGATATACTGTCTATTTAATAAGAATAATCTGGAATATCAGAGGACAGAGTCACCCACAGAGCAAAGTCATGAAGGTCGGAGAGTAGTGACCCACGCCTTTAAACCCATCGCTCGTGAGGCAGAGATTCTCTGTATCTCTGTGAGTTCAAGACCAAATAGAGCCAAACTGGGCAGGGAAAGAAAAATAAGGGAGGAAGAAGGAGAAGGAGGAGGAGGAGGAGGGGAGGAGGAGGAGGAGGAAGAGGAAGAGGAAGAGAAGAAGAAGAAGAAGAAGAAGAAGAAGAAGAAGAAGAAGAAGAAGAAGAAGAAGAAGAAGAAGAAGAAGAAGAAGAAGAAGAAGAAGAAGAAGAAGAAGAAGAAGAAGAAGAAGAAGGTTCTTTCCTTAGCCTTCAAGCCCGGTCATTCTGCAGACCAGCCTGGGTGAGAACTGGCTGTGGTTTGTTCCCTGTCTCTCTAATGTTTTAGTTTTTCCCTAATATCTAGCACCAGGTTTTTTTATATACTAAATAAATTTTGTCCAATGCCCCTCAGAATATATCTCAGACCTTTATAAAGTCTTAAAATCTGGCCCCTAGACCAGAGTTATGCCATCTAACTCTCACACTGATGGCAGCAAATGCTGGGTGCATTACTCATGGCACCAAGCTACCCTGCTCCTAGAATCCTAGAAACAGTGTTTCTCTGGACTGCAATGTCTCCCCAACTAGATGTTCACTTAACAGGCTCTTTATAATTCTATCCTAAACTCAACCCTCCCTTACCATTTTAAGCAAAAAGCTCCCAAGGATACTCTCTTCCTGGTATACACTTCCTGTAACAATTCCCTTTCTCCACTCTCAGCACTAATCTGTGTGACCAGAATATGATAAGAAGGTAGCATGTGACCTTCAAGGGTAGAATGTGAGATACCTGCTGTGCCACCAATGCTCTCTTGGATCTTTAGTTTGGAAGGAATCTGTTGACTTGTCATGTATGTGACTCTAAGAAAATGATCCATGAGAAAAGTACTGGTACCCTATGCTAGCAGTCAACAGAAGTGAATCTTCTTGGAAGCAAAGTCTCCAGCCCTGTCAAGCCTTTACACACTAGCAACTTTCTCACACCCCGAGGCAGAGCTACACAGACAAGCCATTCCTGAGTTCTTCCCTGGCAAACAAACAACCTCAGAGAATTTTGTGTTTTAATCTGCTAGTATGAGTAACAATTCTTACTCCATAAGGAATAACTCCTGCAACTGTTAATGCTGGTCTCCCTTGGAACACAATTGAAGGAGACCTTACCATCACACACTTTATGATATCATCTATTCTATTTTCTTTCTCTCTCACACACAGAGCCTGTTATCTAACCTTTATAGGGTTAGTTATTTCTTGTCTTTCTCAAGTAAAGCTTAAAATCCTTAGAGGCAACAATTTTATCTGCCTCTTTGATCAAGGCTTATACTCAGAATGGAATCATCTAGACCAAAAAAAAAAAAAAAATCAATGAAGATCCATTTAAAGAATAATGAACCACTCTGGAGCTTGGATTTCACTTGCTTTCTCATGATACACATCAGCAAATCTGTAAGTTAAGTTTCTGCCACCAGCTCATTTTATGTCCAATCTATCTCAGATTCAACACAAGATACAGAAGATATTAGCATTATTTACAAAGGTTTCGGGGAGAGGAAATGTCTAGAAGAAATGCACAGGGTATAGCAAAGATGATATTTGGAAAACAAGAAGACATTGGGTAAAATGTTAGGATATCAGAGCCGCAGAGATGAGATAACCACTATAAATCGAAGACATGAAGAGGCACAAATCAACTTTCATTAGCGACAAATGTATCAACCACTAAAGATAAAGTCTTCTGAATATTCAGCCACTCCAGAAATTAGAACCTGAGTTGTGTAGAACTGTTTTAAATACCTTGTTCAGGAAGAATGGTTCTATATTTAGCCATAATCTTTTAGTAAAACATGTCTTATCATTGAGACTAGAAACATGGCTTCCTATTTCCCAAGCATCCAATAGGTATAAGATGTATGTACAGTTTCATGACCCACCCTGGAAGTGGAAGATCAGCACACAGTGTGCATATCTCCTATAACCACAGCTTGTACTTTCATGTGACTTCTTTTGAGTTAGTGGAGGACACTCAGGCCTTCTCTGGGCTTCTTTCCAGAAGAAGGTTCTCTGATTTGGGTCTTGCTATTTTTAAAAAAGTCACAGATGCTAAGTATCTCTTAATCACAGTTCCCAAGAATAAAGAATTAAATATATGCCTACTCACCCTCATCCACCTACTATGCTCCTGCATGGTGTGACTGTCTAGTTATGTTGCCTGGAAAAATACTTGTATCCATCTTATACCATATAAACAAAACATTCCGGAGCTGAAGTTGGGTAACTGCGTTTATTTAGGTGGAGTCGCACTTTGTAGGGCAGGCTGACTTCTAACCCAGCATAGTCCTGCTTCAGATGGCCCAGTGACAGATCATAGGTGTAGGCCACTGTATTTGATTTCTCATCAACATCATAAAGAAAGGGAAATGAAACTCTCCTAATTTTATGTGTGTGTGTGGGGGGGTATTTTTCTATGCGAGTAAATATCTTCAGGAGTTATGGGGTAATGTGAACATGTCAACCACACAGTTTTCAACAGCTGAATAAAGACATAAATCCCAACAGGCAAACAAAAAAACAGTAGTATTTCTGGTTTTCTCATCCTGTCGTTCAGAACACACCGACGAAACTTCTCTACATTTAAAGCTGCTGAGTCCATTTCCATTCTGAGACATTGCATTCTATTACACTTACAGCATCACAGATGGGAAGTGTCTCTTATTTTTGAACTTTACATATTTTGAGGCATCTTTTCTCTATGAACACTACTTAGCAGCAGTTCACTGGCAAAAGAACTAATCTCTGGTGACAAAAGAGACATAGACACTTCTGATGGGCCTTGCTAAGCAGGAACATAGACCTCTTCTAGAGTAAAGGAGTTTCTACATAGAGATTTAAAAAAATAATATTAAAGTAAATTAATTAAATAAACTTTAAAGCACAAATATAAAAGATCTACAAAATGCTCCCATTAGGGACAGCAAAACACACCTCTGTGGAATTTTTCCTGGGAGAAGACAATTTCACACCGACCAGCTCAGACATGGAGAACTGAGTCATTTTTCTACTTGAAGAACAGCTACAGAAGCTGTCCCCTTCAAGAGTGCCAGAGCTGTGATGAGACATGATAAAGACCTATTTACTGTCTGCCTCTGGGGTCAAAGGCAGCACTTCTGTAGAACTGTTCAGGAGCACTCATTCCCCACGTGTTGGGCCAGCTGGAGTTTGAGGGGTAATTAGAATAACAGAGAGAACTCTGTTTAACATGAAATGTGAGAGTTGGGCTTGAAAGGCATCTTGGCAAATGAGCCCCACCAGTGTATCCAAACCACAGGGAGAGTACATCCTCCTCAAGCGATGCCCGGCCATGAAAAGCCTAGATGTTTCTTCTCTTTCTTTTTCTATCTTCAGCAACTGAGACATCAAGAAAATAGAAACAGTATACAAAGATACTGACACTATTTTATAGGTGAACGGAGGTTCATGCAACTCAATTCTAAACATTCAAAAATATTGTGGTTTATTTTTTATTTTATTTCAGTTTTTAGAAAAAAAAAGGTTGACATTAGGCTGAAAGGGTGGTTTGGATCATAAAGTAGAAGTGTGCATTTGTAATTTCATAGGTGGCAAGGTGAGGGAGGGGATAGAAAGATCTCAGTAGCCAGCTGGTCTAGTCTACTCAATGAATGTATAGGGCAGTGACAGATCTGCTATAAAGTGTAGAAGGAGATTAAGGAATGATACAAAAGTTGTCCTTTGATTTCCACATGTACATATACAGGCTCTCACACACATGGGTATAACATTTCAAATGAAAGGAAAGTAAATATGTCTATTTGTCATCATATTGGAAAAAAACCCCAACAACAACAATCCTTAAACAAACCAGTATGTACTATCACTGCACGACAGAAATACCAGGTATGGATATATTAATATACTTATTTATCAGCTCGTTGTAAATATAGTAATTTATTATTAGTTCATTTTGTAAGTAGTAAAAGAGTGTAGGCCACACAAAGATAAAAGAATCTTCATTATGAAAAGATTGAACACAGCAGTATGCACTAGGCCAGGCTCACACATATACACACAATTCAGACTGTAGGACTGTATGTATGAATAGGGACCCATATCAGTTTAGTCCAAGGATTTTATATGAGCATGCATTTACAACTCATAATCTCTCCATGTGTAAAATATAATTCAAATGTACGATTACAGTTTAAAACTAATGAAGTTCTGTATGTTCTTCTCCATGACAGTCTTGAGTAATTCTGTGTCTCCCAAATCCAATTCTCAGCTCCTCAAAGACTATGATGCTTCTTGCTTCTGTGGTGTTAGTTGTGGGATGGGAGACCATATGTACCCATAATTCCAATGTACAGAATCCAGTGTTATTATTTCCTCATCTGCTACCATCGGCTTTGTATATGTATTCACTTGTCCCCAGAGCTATAAGTTAACCCTTGTCTGGTAGTTCAGCACTCTAGGCTGCTGCAGGGGCATAGCCAATGTCTCCAACTTCTGTGGATCACTGGTGTGCTGGACAGAGGCATTCCTTGAGTTACTATGTCTTAGGTTTGACTTGTCAAGTCTCCATGTAGATTTAAGCATGTCTAGTACACAGGGAGCTCTTTATGATTGGCCTTATGCTACAAATACTTTGGTTGTGCTATGGAATGGAGCATGATCTTTGCTGAAGGAAGATGAAGGTATTCCGACTTCATTAGGAGTGTGACACAGCTATCCAATGTTACAGACTCTCCTTTCTCCACACATACACCTAATAAAGAGCCAGTGAATAAGCACACCAGAGTTCACATGCACTCAAAGGTACATCTCATCTTCCATAAAAGTCTACAAAGACTGCTTCGTACATCATGCACTGAGCTGCTTTTAAGTACAGGGACCTTCCACTGACATCCTTTGTAAAATTGTCCAGAGAGCAAAAAATCCTCACCTGACATCAACAAAGCTTTAGACACCAGAACTGCCATGTGTTTGAATCTGTTTGTGAGAAGCACATGAACTTCAGCTTACAAGTTTAGGTATATTTCGGCATATTGTCCTGTTTCTCCATAATGGAAATTACTGTTTTAAGCAGTTAACCTGCTTCCTGGAGAAACATCAGCCTTTTTGTGACATCCTTTGTTTCACCTCCAGTGATTTATCTCAGTTCTTATGAGCTTTGATTATGTTAAGGCTGTGTCCTGAGAAGAATCACACTTCCTGATTTTCACTGTAGAAATGATGGAAATACTTCCTTTGACTTTACACAGAAAGCTGTATACAAAGATGCCTGTTTCTACCACTTTCATTTAAAAAGATATAAAGAGTAGAAAAAAATGAATATGATGATCTTCACCATACAATTTCAGTTCTGCTTTGTGTTAGTTTTTTTTGGCAGGGGTGGGGGGGGTTTGAATGTGGTGATTTTAAAACACTAATTTGAAAAAATAATATGTAGATTAAAAATATTACAAGGCAGGGAATAGTGAAGTCTATATATCTGAAACTGAGATTTGAGGGTTTAAAAATGTCTACATTAATAGATCAAGTACAGAACATTATCCCAAGTAGGAATAACTGAGAGCGCAATGTCAGTATAATCACAGGGCTCTGTCTGTGGCATTGACTTCAAAAATTTACTCTGGACTCAGGGAAAAAAAACTATTCATTTGAGAGAGACACTTCATCATCATGTAATCCACATGCACAGTGAAGGTCAGCATTACCCTCCACAGTGGGACTCTAGAGAGGGGCTAATTCAAAGACAGAGAATTGTTTATCAATAAGGGGGAAAAATCAACAAGAATAAAGATAAAATATAGGAGGCTAAATTATAAATGGTAGGTTAGCAACGTGAAGCATTCTGGTCCATTTTCCCCTGATACTCCCAATGTTTCTTCTAGAGCTGGTACAGGAAGTTACACTGGATGCATCTCATAGCATAAAGCACTAGAAACAACAGTTCTACTCCTTGGACAAGGGAAGCTCTTACTCCATTAATTTAGTTCAGATAAAAAGAAAATTAACAGAGAATCTATCATAAACAACCATCATCCCACATATTGGAACCAATCAAAGCAAGGTAGAAGTGGAGAAGGCAACCATGCCTGTACAAGTGGTATGTTCCAAGAAATATATAGGCATTGGGGATTCAAATAAACATAGGACACTGGCATCTAGTCAAGCCAGAGGGTTTAAGAGGTTTTCTAGAGGGTGGAATAGAGTACAAAAGTGATAGGTAGGGGAGACTGTGAGTTCCATAATGTTCATCAGAATCAAACAGGAGATTGAAAAATCAGAGGAAGCCTGGCCATATCAGAAGAATGTATTTTTAACATTGTGAGCAAGAATGCAAAGCTTGTTTCCAAAGAACCAAACTATAAATATTATTATCTATCAGGCATATGGAAAAATGGAAATGGAATGTGGAGTGGTTAAATATTTTAGATTTATTATCCAAGGTATAAGATAATTTTGTTGAGCCATATGTAACTTCTATTTTTAATGTTTAATGCAAAGAAATAGCATCAGAATACAGTAAGAAGAAAGTTCTGGACATATTTTACTGGAAGTAATCTGGAGACATCTGATTATATACAACCATATCCATGTGCAATATGTATAGGTATCTTTCTTTGGAACGACAAAAACAAAATACATATCAGATAACTGACATGAAGAATCATTACAAATGAACAATCAATAGTTATCGGTTATAAGTATAAATGATTTATTGCGATTGTGACCAAAAAAATACAGATCTAGCTTATTTCTTAAGTTCTTTCTTCAATGCGTGTGTGCACACACACACACGCACACACACACACACATGCACACACTCACAGAAAGTTTATGATTATTACTTTTTTCTCACCTAAGATATTGAATAATGCCCTATTGTGGTAATGCAAATGATTGATCTAGTTTTTTTTTTTTTTTTTTTTAAAAATATTGGTCAACACTGTAAATATTCCTTGGACCCAGCTATTAAATCCCAAATGTATATTCACACACAGGAGGACAACCTCTTCCCGGAAAAGTATCAACCGTGTGGAGTGACAGGTGCATGGTATGAAACAGAGTCTCCCGATATGGAGACTTACACAACAGAGCAAAGGTGGCTAGTTTATGGAGGTTCTTCCAGTCAAGAGGGGGTGTAGTTAAATATTTGTCCATCTGGCACTTTAAAAATAAAAAAAAAAGCATTTATAAAAGAACTAAATTTAGATAAAAGAACTTTTTCATGAAAATAATAAAACTGAAACTTTTCCCCCAAGCTCACATGTCAGTGTTAAATTAGAGGCTAAATCATAAAATCAGGGTGTGGCATGATAAGGGGACCAGCCTGGCATCTGGTTCATAACATCAGAAGCAGGATCACAAGCTAGAAGATGCCTCTGCATCACGTAGCGAAGGAAAAGTGTCGCATAAGAATAAACACACTTTACTACAAAGACATAAAGAGAAGGGCTTTGGAAATCCACAAATGAGAAGTGGACAAGACAGACAGCTGAGAAGTGTGGAGCTGCAAAAGGGAGACTAACTGAAAAGAAGAAAGCCAAGCTGCCCAGAAAGCTTCAGCCACAGGAATTCTCAGCAAGGAGAGGGAAGTGAATGACCCAGGCAAAGGTAAGCCAGGCATCTGTGGTGAAGAAGACTGTTATCCTGGAAGCCACAGTTCTCACTAAAGTCTTTGTGGGTATTGCTGAAGGCAGCTTTTCTGGGGTGGCAAGTCAGAAGTAGAGATGAGAACCCCTAGTTCAGAGGACTGTGGCTAAGCACCGCCTGGAAAGAAAACTGATTACTTTTAATGTGTGTTTATTTTTATGTTATATGTAAGAGAGTTTTGATGCATGCGTGAATGTACCTCCTACATAAAGTGCCTGAGGAGGCCAGAAGAGGGCATTCGAACTCTGGAACTGGAGTTCTAAGCCATCATGTGGGTTCTGGAAACCAAATCCAGGTCCTCTGCAAGAGCAGCTGGTTCTTTTAACTGCTGATTGGTGTCTGAAGCCCCCCAAAGAAATCTACTTAAAGTTGAATAATACTGGATCCTTGAGAGTATGTCAGGGACTGAATTCAACCACAGCTCCAAGGGAAAGCCATGGGAAAGTGGTGTGAGGAGCAGGAGGGCCAGACACAGAGAAGACAGAAAGTGTAGGTCTACCTCAGGTTATGGTGTGTATATAGAGAATTATGCATATACTGGGCACCAGAGAGCAGATGTCATCAATGGTTTTATGGCAAAGTTTTTCCTATCTAACTTGAAAATCACCTAAATGGCTAATGCTGTGTTGTGGGGATATGTTTCAATTTTAATAAAAACCAGTCTGAGATATCAGAGGGATCTATCTACCCACAGTCAGTCTAGGAGCATCAGACAGTGGTAACTCACACCTTTAATCCCAGCACAGGGAATATCCTGGAATGGTGACCTACGCCCTTAATCCCAGCAAATCTGAGTTTGTGGTCATTTTAGTTTACAGAAGGAGTTCCAGGCTCTCAGGCAGGCAGTGGTGGAGTCACATCTTTAATCTTTACCTGGATGTGAAACAATGGGTGAAGAGGGTATCTAAGGCAGGCATAGAAAGACAGAACAGGCAGAAGAAGCCAGGAGGAGCGAGGCTGAGGAAGCTGGAAGACAGCTGGGTGAGATTCGACTGTGGTGTTTACTCTCTGATATCTCCGCCTTTCCCAGAGATCTGGCTCTGAGTTTCTTTCATTTTCTAAGAAGCTCATCCACACACCAGGGTGGAATTCTTCCATCTCTGGTGGTGAGAAGTTTCACCAGACTTCCCGGATAAAGGCTCCTCTCTTTTCCCATGACCCCATAATTTTCCCTGTCAATCTGTCCAGTCTCAAGCATATAATGAGGTGAAATGTCTTAAATAGAAGAATAAGGTAAGGAAACTTAGAAAAACATGCTCTTGGTGCAAAATATCAAGGAAATGGAGAGATTGTTTAACCAAGCAAAAAGTTTGTGCAATGTTCTTTGAGGAAGAGTCTTCCACTTTTGGCAACTTCTCCCCTCTTGAATGCATGTAAATGACTCTCTCAAATACTTCCAAGAATCTCTCAGTGGCCTCCTGGATTCTCCATTACACCTCATCCTTAGCAGCTGCAAAACTTGACTGAAACCTACTCCAAGAATGCCCATCTCCTCTGAGTCCATAGACATTCTCTTAACTTCCCACTGCACTTCAACTTGCCTTGGTCCCACCTTGGGCTCTCTTCTCATTTTGTTTCCTGGGTCTAGGTTCTAACTAGCTACTAGGTAGCCCAGCTACTTCTTCCAACAGCTCCTGGCTTACCACCATTTTACTCTGTGTCTACAAGTCACACTACTTCAGATACAACATATAGTGGTATTAGAAAGTCTTGCTCCTTCTGACCTTCCCCATGCTGGTTACTTTCATGGTAGTTCACTCCCTACTTCACTATGCATTAAGTACTCTTGTGATACATAGATTGGCTATGCGATGTGTGTATATGTTTGCTGTAGCAGTATTTATTTGGGCATTTATTTACCTGGATTTGTTGCATATTCTCCTGAAGACAAATTTAAGATCAGCAATCAGAGCTCCTCCCTACCACATCCCTTCCTTACTGTGTCTTCCACCAGTGCTGCAAGTGTATGCACAATATAAAACTTACCATTGCCTTAGTGTCAACCTACTCTGGGTCTTTCCTTTCTACATCCCACTTAGCATCAATAACAGATATTTACTGAGGACAGTCATTACTTTTTGATGCTCTGCTAAGACACCATAACCAAGGCAAGTGTATGTACAATATAAAACTTACAGTTGCCTTAGTGTCTTATAGAAGAAATTGTTTATTTGGGGCTTACATTTAGAGGGTTAGCATCCATGGAAATCAAAGCTGGAAGCATGGCAGCCGGCATGCAGCCATGGCACAGGAGCAACACCTGAGAGCTAGCATCTGATCTACAAGCAAGAGACAGAGAGCTAACTGTGAATGGCTCAAATCTTTTGAAACCCCAGAGTCCTCCCCAGTGATATCTCCTCTAACAGGGACACACTTCGTAACCCTTCCCAAACAGTTCCACCAACCAGGGAGAAAATATTTAAATATATGAACCTATGAAACATTTTCAAACAACAAGGATGCTACATAAAAATAAGGAGCATCGGTTTGTCAAAAAAACCTAAGAATTGTAAATATATTTGAACTTAATGTTGGTGCTTCCAATTCCATAAAATATCAATGGGCATAAACAGCAAATCCCAAAGCAGTGTAGCAAGGGACAGTAATTGTCAAACACAGATATCAATAACAGAAAAATTAAGAGCAATGTAGAGAATAAGTCAAACAAAGAGTTGGAGAAATCACAGACCCTAGAAAAGAACTATTATTTTGCCAATGAACACAATATCTAACTGTCTTCTAAGATTATTTTTATTCCAATAGGTTAGTACAGCTTTTAGCTTTCATCATAAAATAGTCTTTTTGTAGAGACTAATAGTCAATACAGACTAACAATTTATCAAATGATGTTAAATAGGTGATTGCAGAATGCTCAGCCCTAGATAGAACACCTATATTATATCTGACCTCAATGCTCAGGGATCATTTTGGAAGACCTGGACAAAATCGTTGTTAAGATCCAAAGGTTGAGAAGGACTGCGACAAGCAATGTCTTTGGACATGTCAGAGCCACTGAACACATGAATTCATAGCAGCTGTGGTTCCCCACATAAGACCCATACATTATCAAGCCAGCCAAAATTCAAGCCTGGATAAAGAGAGGCTTATAAAACCAATCCTTATCCAAGTAGCTATTGACAACTGATAGTTTGCAGAGGAGGGAGAATTAGTTTTCTTTAAGGATATGTTACCCGGTCATTTGTCCATACTCCAGTGATGGATCTATGTTCATGCACATGTGCAGAGCACTAAATGAATTCAAATTGTTAAACAGAAAACATAGAGTGGAGAGCGGGATACAGTGAGGCAGTCTTGGAGGAGTTATGGGGATTGTAGACGGGTCCATATCATCATAATTCATTTAAAAAAACATAGTTAATTTATAAAATATTTAGAAATTTTAATGAATAAGTAAAAAACATGAAAATATCACAGATATACAAAAATGAAAAAACTGGTTCTTTGGGGGGAGAACTAGACCAACCAATAGCCAATCTAACAAAAGAAAGAAAAAGACACAAATTAACGATTTGGAGATGGAAAGGGGATGCTACAACTATTTCAATGAAATCCAGAGGATTACTATGGAATACTCTAAAATGTATTTTCCTTCAACAATAAAACATGGAACAAATAAACTCCCGAGTACATATATCTTAACAAAATTAAATAAAAATAATATAGACCATTTAACTAGATCCACAACAAGCAATGATATTGAACAATAAGAGTCTCCCAACATAGAAAAGTCCAGCATCAGGTGAATTTGTTGCTGAATTCTACCCAATGGTTAAGGAGCTAAAAGCAAAGCTCTTCAAACTGTTCCATAAAATAAAAAGAGAAGAAACAGTATTGAATACATTCTATGAGGCCAGTCCCCCCTTGACACCCAAGACAGATAAGGATACAACAATAAGTCTATGAACCAATATTTTTGATGAACATAGACATGAAAACGTTGGTAAAATGCTTGCAAAGGAAATTCAAGAGCACATTAAAAAAATCACACACCATGATCATGTTGGTTTCATTCCAGGATACAAGGATAGATAATTCACCATATGCAAATCAAAAAAAGGAATACAACACATAAGTAAAGATAAGGATAGAAATCATATAGTCATCCTTATAGACACACAAAAAATCTGACAAAATCCAATTTCCTTTCATGATAAGAATACTGAAGTTGATAGCAGAAGAAATTTAATCTCACAGAGTAAAGACATATAGGACAAACCCAAAGAAAACACAATTCTAAATATGGAAAAATGAAGGTCTCATCTTTAAAATCAGCATAGGACAAACAGGCAACCACTTTCTATTGGTCAATATAGTACTCAGGGTCTTAACTGGAGCAGTCAGACAAGAGAACAGAACAAAAAAGTGATACAAAAAAGTCAAATTATTATATTTGCAAATGGCATAAACCATAAACCATAAAAGGAACCAAAACTTTACCAGAAAATATTTAGAGTTGTTAAACATTTTTAGCAAAGAGGCCAAAACCTGAAAAAAATTACACAAACCTGTAGCTTTTCTATACACCAGTAATGAACCTCCAAAGAAAGAAATCAGGAGGTAAAGTCCCATTCATGAGAGCTTCAAAAATAGATGAGACTAAAACTAAGCAGGGTCAAACAAATCCACAGTAATGGCTTTAAAACAGTAGAAGATGGACACATACTTACCTCTAATGCCACAAATGTGGATTGGCAGAGTACTGGGGCAATTGCTTTATTACTGAAAGCAAACTAGAGCAAATAACATAATTTCTGTCAAAAGCCCAATAATATTCTTCACAGAACTAGAAAATAACAACCCTCAAAACAAACGGTAACAAAAAAAATCACAAACAGCCGCTAAGCAAAATGAGAAATTCTGGGGACATCACATCTGATCTCAAATTTTGCCATAGAGCCATGGTAATAATAGCATAGCCCTATATGAAGAAGACATAGAGAACCCACATATTCTACAACAGAATAGGGGACCAAAAAGAAAATGTCTAGAATATATAAAAACTAAAAATATGTCAATACCCTTACAATATATCATTCAATCAATGAACTAATGTACAGAATGAGATGAATAACTGTAAGTGGCCAAAAAGTCATCCATCATCCTCAGTCATTAAGGAAATACAAATTAAAATTGCTTTGAGATTCCACTTCACTCCAGTCTGCTTGGCTATTATTAAGATAACAAACGACAATAAGATTGTGGGGAGAAAGATCTTTGATAGAGCACTGACGGGAATAGAAAGGGGGCACAGCCACTGTGGAGATCATAATAGAGCTTCCTAAAAACACAACTACCATATGATTAAGCTTTACCACACTTGGTTTTTGGTCATGGGTTCTAAGTCACCTGAGGGATCCTGCTCATCTAGGTTTATCATTCATGAGACATAACAGCTATGAAGTGAAACCCGCTGATGTGTTTATCTACAGAAAGCACAATGGAATTTTATGGCACATAAAGAAGAATGAAATCGTGCAGGAAAATAGATGGAACTGAGGGACATGATGCTAAATGAAATAAGCAAGATTTGAAGGGACAAATATCAGAACAATGAATTTCATCATATGTGAACCTTGGTTTAAATTCACACATATCATATCTTATGATACACACATGTATGTATATGTAGAAGATGAAAATAGAAGGGGGCTGTGAGAGGGGAATAAGAGTCTAAAGCAGGGAATTGAGAGGGCATTGGAATATGTGTGATTTTAAAACAGAAAGGGGAGGAGCTATCGGGAATGAGGGTCATCAGTGAAGGGAAGGAAGGCAGGAGAAATGTCAGTGGGAGGTAAATAAATAAAATATTCATAAATTATCATAATGACTGCTCATATTGGTGAGAATGTAGAGCAAAGGGAACACTCTTCCATTGCTTCTGAGAGTGCAAACTTGTACAGCCACTATGGAAATCACTGTTATGGCTTCTCAGAAAATTGGGAATCAATCTACCCCAACTGAAGGATGGATAAAGAAAATATGGTGCATGTACATAATAAAGTATTACTTAGCAGTCAAAAATGACATCATGACATTTACAGTCATTAAATGCAACTGGGAAAATATCATTCCGACTGAGATAATTCAACACAGAATGACAAATATAGTATATATTCACTTATCAGTGGATATTAGCACTGAAGTAAATGATAACTAACTTACATTTTGTAGACCTAGGGAGGTAAGGTAAAGAGAAGGGCTCTGGGGGTGGGGGTAACATGGATCTCCTTGGGAAGGGAGGAATAGGGGCAGGTTAGGACAGGAGCAGGAGAAATCAGGTGTGTGGGGGGGGATAGAGGGAGAGAGTACAGAGAGAGACAGCTGGAATTGGGAGGCACTTGGGAGTTGGTATGGAACTTAGTGACATGGAAACTTCCTGAAATCTGTGAAGGTGACCCTAGTGAGGACTTCTAGTAATGGAGGATTCAGTCTCAACTATCCATCCCTTGTAGCCAGGTAAGACTTCCAGTGGAGGGACTGGGTGACATTAAGCTGAGTTGTCGGCTAAGGAGTGTCCATGGAGATTCCTAAACAACCCAGGGCACTCTCTGAAAACTGACAGTGGACCCCACTGTCAAGGACAACTTCCACACAGTTCATTAAATGTGGAGAAGTCAAGTTGCTGTGGGCTTGGAGCCTTCACTATATTCTGAAGGCTACAGGAAGATACATGGGGGACCCCAAGCCAGCCACAAAGCCCTCTGCCTATATATAGTCTCTTCTGCCTGCAAGATGTGCTGGCGGAATGTTGGAGCAGAACTTGGGGAGGTAGCCAACAATGCGTTTGTTTAACTTGTGTCCCACACATGAGAGGAACCCCATGCCCTACATTGTTTGCAAAGGCAGGAACTAAAGACTGGATGGACAGCCCAGAGACCTGTGGAAGAACCAAACATTACAGGCAAAGGAAAGAAGGGAGGGAGGGAGGGAGGGAGGGAGGGAGGGAGGGAGGGAGGAAGTAAGAAAGGAATTATTCCTAATGATATTCTGCTATATTCATAGATCAGTGCCTTGTCTGGTTGTCTTCAGAGAGGTTTCCTCCTGCAGCAGACGGGAGCAGAAGCAGAGACCTACAGCCAGAATTTCAGAGAATCTAAATTGGAGGTCTCCATTGGGTTTCCCACCCCCCTTGGAGATTGAGGAAGCCCACAGAAGAGGTGGACAAAAGACTGTAGGAGTCAGAGGGATGGAAGGCACCAGGAGAACATGGCCCACTGAATCAACTAAGCAGGGCTTCCATGGGCTGAGACAGTCCACGGAGACTGGAACAGCAAGCACGGGGCTCTTCTTGTCCTCTGCATACATGTTATGGCTATGAGCTTGGTGCTCTTGTGAGGCTCCTAACAGTGGGAGCGGATGTACCTCCAACTCTTCTTCCTATTGAGTTGCTGCATCCAGCGTCAATATGAGGGTTTTGGCCCTGTCTTATTATATTTTGTTATTTTCTTGTGTGTCTCTTGTCTCTTGGAGGCCAGATCTTTTCTGAAAAGGCAACAGAGGAGGAGTGGACCTGGGAGAGGTGGGAGGGGGCTGTAGCCGAGCAGGGTGGGGGAGGGGGAACTGCGGCAGAGATGTATTATGTGAAAGAAGAACTTATTTTCAATTTAAAAAACAAAAATGTCATAATGAAATTCATGTGGATCCTGGGCATGGAGCTCAGGTCCTCAGAACTGACAGCAAATGCCTTTACTACAGAACTTTCTTTCCAGTCTTTCTTCAATTTATAATTCTTCTTTTATCCATAATTCCTTCCTTACACTTTCACTATTTCCATGCACATCTATATTGTGTCAAAATGTGTCTAACATAAAATTTCCCATCTCAACAGTAGCAGGAGCATAGTTCAGTAGCTAAGTACAATCTCCTGAAGATCTCCATTTTTCAAGCCTGAAACTCGGTACGTACTAAACAACTCAGTTTTTTCTCCCCAGCCTGGAAGAATATCCTTTTCATTTCTGTTTCTATGAATCTGACTATTGAAAAACATCAAGTACGTGGAATCATAAAGTTTTGTCGTTCTGTGATGGACATGTTTCACTTGGCATATGCCCTTATTCCTCCTCATGGTAACACAAGTCCACAATTTCTCCCTCTAGGCTACATATTATTCCACTTTTGCATTTATACAATATTTTCTTCATCCATATATCTGTTGATAAATGGTTAGGTTGCTTCTCTCTCTGCTACTGTGAATAGTATGGATTTAAACAGGATTGTGGAGAGCTCTCTGAAACCACGCTGCGTCATCTATGCTATTCTCCCATGTCTCCTTTACAACACTCTTCAGAATCATAAGATTCTACATCATGTTCATTCTCTGATACACTGACACCTATGCAATTCAGACACTGCCTTCTGATAGGCTGGTTTAATCACTCTTGTCTCTGTTCCCTCGTGGATGTACTACCCTATCACATGCTTCATCACCAGTGGGCTTGCTCAGGACCAGCACTGATTGGGAGGGGACATATCATATAGCCGGATTGCTGCTGGTAAGTCTTGGACTGGTACTTTCTGGCCAAATAGTTCTGAGCAATTTATTTAATCTCTATAACCTTTTTTTCCCCCAACCCATTATTGTCCCAGCCTCAATGGGATGCCATAGCGGTAAGAACATGCACAGACATAGTTATGATGATCTTTGGCTAGACCCTGAAAAATCTCAATAACAGACCAAGAAGTATCTGTAGATTCCGATTTAAGTGAAACGAACAATACTTACTAAACTAAAATTAATGTATTTCTCTGTAAAGATATTAATTCATGTGAGTAGGCCAGTGATTTTACGTGATTCAACTGAAGATTACCTATAGTCTCCCATTTTGGTCTGAAGAAGGCATGTTCAGTTTGCCTTAAGACTAGATTCATCCAGTGATGGAGAGACTGGTTTGGGCACCCCACACATCCTCCACTCACCTCTCAAAACTGAGTCTAATAAACAGTTATCCCAGCTAATAAACAGTTATCCCAGCTCAGGGCTATTCTTAGCAGTGACACTGTAAGACTCTGAGGAGGATGACAAAGCCGAGCATGTGCTGCTCTGTTCTGTGTAGCAGATGATCTACTGAAATGGAGGATGATGTACCTTTACAACATCATTTGGATGTTTGTTACTATAGAAAATGCTATGGGTTATGTAACATCTTTACACACACACGCGCGCGCGCGCGCGCGCGCGCGCGCGCGCTTCCACTGACCATGAGATCACTAAACTTACTCCTTTAACTCAGGAGAAAATGGTAAATTGGTGATTTACTTTACTCCAAAAATTTAATTTTTGATGCTTTCATGCCTATCAGCGATTTTGCACTTAAAGATTGAATCAACCTGTTTGCTGAGCAGACCACTGAGCTCACCTTTCTGATCCTCAGGCTTGGATTTTGATACAAATGTCTCTAATTGAGTCTGACTCTTTTACAGTTAACACCCACATTTCTAAACAGAACTGAAGGTACTGGTACTGTTCCTAAAACACTGCCCTCAATTAAGTGCTAGTTACCTTTGCTAAGATTTTTAGGTTAAAGGGTGGACAAGATGGCTTAGAGGGTAAAGGCACCTGCAGACAAGTCTGAGAGGACCTGAGTCTGATCCTCAGGACCCACAGAGCAGAAAGAGAGGCCTGAAAAGCACCTGGATGCATGCTCACATTGGTACACGGTTGTCTACATAAATAAGAAATACAAAAAACAAAAGAAAAACAAAAAAAAATCTTTCAAACCATTATATAGGTTAAGTAGTGCATATAACTAGGAAATGAGAAAGAATATTCCCTCTGGAAAATGATGCATAACTTCTAATTAGGAAAAACAGAATTGAGAATCATGTGAACTTCGTATTTGCTAACTGAATATTAAAATTTTGGTCAAAATCTTACGTTGTTATTTGTTGCTTTGATTTTGTGAGAACAGGAGTTTCCCTGCATAACAGCCCTGTCCTAGCTGGCTGTTGGAACTTGTTTTGTAGGGCAAGTTGTCTTCAAACTCAACAGATATCTGCCTACACCACCACTGCCTGGCCAAATATTTTAAATGCCCTTTTCTTGATGACACTTTGTTTTAAATGAGAATAGGCAGAGGCAGATTTTCCAAGATTCATAAAATGTAGGAGATGGAGAACCCAGTAATAGCTCCACACAGCGCATGTTTGGGTAGTTTGCATTCCCTGCTTAAAATGCCTGCAACCCTCCACGTAGAACCTTCTCGTGCCAGTTCTGATTGGCTACGCATTGTCTGTTAAATAATCCCAGACTTGCATTCTTACAGTCAACCACGAGAGGGCGCCAAATACATTACTTAAAGAGATGTCGCCGTCTCTTTTCCCTCTCTATATACTCTGGAGTAGCAGACAATATTGTTCTTAGGGCTGAAAAGCTGACATTGGAAGACTGATGTAGAAGAAATGTCTTGCACGGCTCTGCGGTCGCCAATCCTTTTACTTGGCAAACTCAAGAGTAAAGCAAGGTCCAGCTTCTCCCTGTTTAACAACGTCGAATGAAAGGCCATTTCATCTCAGGGCTGTTAAGTCCAAATCGAATAATGCCTAAGCTGTTCGGTCCAAGCCATCTCAAGTGCTCCAGCATCAGGCAAGGCTTTCTTCGCTGATGATAAGCACCCGTTCCACTGTTCTCTCCGTGCACACGACTTGGCCCTGCTGATTCCCCTAGTACACCTTCCCAGCTGGAGTTTCCAAATCAGGTCTCTCTGAGAACCATCACCCAGGCTGGCTTGACAATCACTCTGCAGGTGCAAATTAACCCATTTGCCTCATAAATTTCAAACAGCGCCTTACTCGTTCTACAAAAGCAAAATGCTGCCACAGCAAAAATTAATGAGCATCTTCTATGGTTTTCCTAAGTCTTGTTTCCTCCCATGTAATAGTCATTCCGGATATCCAGCCCTGGGTATCTGTGACCCACAAGATCAAGGGCCAAACACCTATTCCTGAATAAGTTTGACAATTTGGCATATGCTACTTCCCTTCCCTTGGACCCTGGTAGAGGGAGAAGGTGTCTGGCAGCCACTGTAACTGTATAAAGGTATCCACCCCCAACCATCCAGGAATACTGGTTTTATAGTTTTCTAATCAACTTGTTGCTAGTAAGCAATAGCACTTCAAATTAAGCAAAGCCAAGGGAGGGCGTGTAATTTATTCAAAGCTGCAATCTGTTTGTTGCAAGAAGCCAGGATCGTGCTGTGATCTGCCCTTCATGTGCAAAGCTCGGCTTGCACACTCCATCTCCCATCCTCAGGGAAAATCTCTGCCCAGAGACTCTAGCCCGCTACCATACTTTCTCTTCACTACATTCCAAACTGATGTAGCTTCGTTTGTCATTTGCACTTCAAGGAATTTCAATGAGAATGTAAGACAGGACTAATGAAGCAGTGTTTCCCAGGGACAGTAGTCTAGATCCAAGCACTAGCCGTAAACTTCAGAGGGAAGCCAGGAAGTGCAATGGAGGCTGGTGTAACAGATTCCATCCAGTGCCACCTGGAACACTGCTTACTGGGAGCATGTATTAGATAATCCGCCCACTGCCTGCTTCTCAGAATCGAACTATCCAGTAATTTGACCCCCTCTGTGAATTCAGCTACACAGTCTGCTTCCTGTTTTTTCAGGACACCACCCTCTTGCCTATATGGATTGCTCTACTCATATCCCCACAGGTTTCTGTTTTCAATTCAAAGCTCAAAGCTTGCCTGATTCAGCTTCTCCCAGACATCATTTCCAGACCTCTGTATTCTCATTTCTCTTCCCATTGCCTCCAAGCCAGGGCAAATTCTTTAACACCTGGGCTCTTACCTCTTGCTCACTAATGTGCATCCCGAGCCTGAAGACTTTTCTTTTTGTGGGTGTCATTTATAAGATGCTCAATAAATAATTGATTTATGACTGACTGCATTAGATTATTCTCAAACAATTATATTAAATAATTAATATAAGAAAACCGCATCGAGGCTCCCCTCCGTTCAGGATGAGAAGTGTGGTGTGTGAGGAGCTACAATAGGTGACTCTACTGTACAAATGTCATAAACAGGCAGAACAATGGGTGCTCTGGGAAGATCAATACCCAGCCCATCATTCCTTTCTTCTAGAAGCTTCAGAACACAGAGCCTTCTAGTGTTCTAGTGTTCATCCATGCCTCATTATGCCATTCACACACAGAAACCATAGTATCTTGGAACAGGAAAAGCAGAAAAGCATTAATCCAAGGCACCAAAAAAAAAAAAAAAAAAGTTTGTGGCCTTGGGATACACTATATGAACATGTAGCAACATCAGAAAAGAATCGGATTGTAACTGAGGGAGAAAGACAAGAGATAGACTTCAGTGATCATGAAAGGTCAGGACAGAAAAATAGGACCTCCTGTTACTACTTGGTACTGGCTGTAGACTGTGTACCGGCCAAGTGAGCGCTTTATCTCAGCACTAACAGGAGGCCATGACATTTATGATTCCCGTTGCTCCACTGTTTAGCATTTATTAAGCAATGTGGCACACACAATCACACACACACACATTCTATATACATACATACATGATGGTGCATGTGAAGAGCTGAGGAATAAACTCTGGAATACATAAGACGGAGCAATGGGGAGAAGTGCAAGGTGACTTTCCTAGACATTTACAGACACCTATGGATACAGGCTAAGTTCTCACAGCCCTGAACCCAAATTCCTAGAAGGTAGCTTTACATTTCTTTCATTTCAAATACTTTCATCCAAAAAGCTGTGAAAGTCAGCTATTCTTTTTCGGATATAAAATTTTCTTAGCACCTTTTGATCCCTTAATAAAATTTTCCAGTTTTTCCCAATTTAAACACCTGATACGTTAAATTATGACATCAAAGCAAGAAAAGCACCTTTAGGAGAGATAAAGGCCTGGTACCCTGAGCTTCATAGTATGGCATAGAGGGCATGCTAATTTCTGGGTATAGGTTGAGAACTGATTATTAACAAAATTAAAACTCACTGATGCTGTCTACATTTACTATTACATTATTTTATATTTATAGATAAGTACATTCATATATTTATACATGTACAGACAGAGAGACAAAAAATGGCCCTATGAGAGAACAGTTTTTCACACGCATGTATTGGAAATACAAAAAAAAGCTAAACATGGTGATATCTTTTTCCTCTACTGTCTTTCATTATAGGGTGGGCTGGTGGGAAAATGAAGATATTTCCTTGGACACAGAAGCATGAAGAAGATGAAGAGGAGGGACGCAGAAGATTGAGCAAACAGAAATCAGATTTTTTTTCTGTAGGCAGAAGACCAAAGGGAGCCAGATTCTGATGTGTTTTAAAGGCTATGTGAGCAAAAATATGGGAGTAAACAAAAGCTTAGGGCTCAACAAATGGCTTGTGAAACAGTCTTTTATCTAGAAGGCTGGGATCTGCAGAGATTAGCTGGAAAAACCTCCTGCAGGGGCAGCTGCAGGGTGTATACAGCTTTCTGGTCTTGGTTCTAGGCAGGAATGAGGGAAATCTTTTGAGACCTTCTGACCCTAAGCCCAATTGTGCTTTCAGAGAATACAAATAATACAACCTGCCTTTAAGACTAGAAGTGGCTGTAAAACCATAAGAAAGCAGCGGTGATCAGCAGAAAATACTAAAGGATATCTGTAAAACCGCCGGCTGTCTAGCATCCTTAACTGCACTTAAAGAGAACACCATGGTACCAAGAGTCTGTCAAAGTCAAACAGCAAGACAATAAAAATTAACTGCAAAGGTCGGGGGAGGTGATAATACTGCTAGAGATAAAACATAATGAAACCCAGGAAGTCCATGTGTGCCTTTCCCAGAATGGAGACACCTGAAGAAAAGTGCGGACCCTCCAAGAGAGAGCTGAGGAAATCTCAGTGCAGCACCGAGATGAAGACGCGAGGCTAACGGGAAAAGAAGCTATGAGGCTGGGCACAGAATGAAAGCGTGTGCGCTCCGGTGTATTCAACGCCCACAGAAGGCACAAAGGGTAAAATGGGACTGAGGTCATTTGGGAAACATAATGACTCTGCATCTCTTAGAAGCATAAGACAGTGCCGTACACTTTAGACATTCAAGGTGAGCTGTAAGAAAGGAGTAACTCACATTTAAATGTGTTTCTGTGAAATCTTATAGCTCCAAAAGAGAAGACAGATGCTTTAAATGGCTATTTAAACAATTGACAAATGAGAGAGACCGTGTCGAGGGCTATTTTAGCTGTGAGAGTTGAGCAGATTCACATTTGGAATGACCACAAGTTGTGAGTCCATGACAATGCAGATGGAAAAGAATTATCTCTGGAGCACCAGATCTACAGAGTTCACAAGTGATAGCCTCTCTGAAGACTTTTTCAAAGTCATCTTTGTCATAAAAATGGCATGAAATGTCATTAAAAATCTCAGTTAAATCACTTCTAAATGAACACATGATACTCAGGAAACAGAGACTGTGAGCTCGGTAGGTGAGAGGGCTTGCTGCTACACAAGCCCAGAGTCAGAACTGGATCTCACCAAAACACACACACACACACAACACAGACACATACACAAAGACACACACACAAAGACACACACACACACACACACACAAAGACACACACACTAAATAAAATGCATTTCTAAAAAGATTCAAGAAATGGCCATGAAATTCACAAATACGAGTGACTACATAGTAAAACAATACAATATATAATTAACATATAATTGAAGAATTAAAGCAGTCAAAATGGAGACTAAATTTGGGAAATTTATGGAAATCAGGAATAAAGTCATTGGAGTTGAATTGTTCCACACACCTCATTGTTTGGGAGGTGATTAAATACTGAATAGACTTTGCCAAGTAAATATGCATTATTAAAATGCATATGATCTAAAGGAACAAATCTAGTGTGCATAAATGCTAAAGTTATAGATGATAAATATAAACTCATGATAAGGAAAAGGCGAAAACAGAAAACATAAATAATATGATAGAAATCAACATGCATATCAGTAATAATCAATGTAAATAAATTAAAGTTCATAAAGTCCATATAGAGCAGCAGATATGGTTCCCAAACTGTAAAATTTCAACAGGGACTATTTACAATAATTTAAAAGAACAATAATAGCATTATATAAAATGTAAAGGAAGCCATTGCTTCAAATAATTGGAACAGCAACCAGGATGGTCAGACTAGTCGTAGGAAGTACCAAGCAATCATAGTGAAACTTTAAAGAGGATCCCCCTTCCCCACAAAACACACCAGATTTCCACAAATTAGGAAATCTACAGCAAGAAATGGGAAGCTAAGTCTTCTGAGTCCTCAGTAAGAAATCCACTCTCCACTAACCTTTAAACAAATTGAGTTTAATTAAGATAATGCTAACTGGTTCACCCTCAGAATTACTCGATTTCTATGGTCAAGCCTCCTACAAAGACCACTCCATTTCTTATCTTAAAGAATTCCTTTTAGTTTGGATACAGGATACTTTTCAGTTTATCATTTTCTGGCAGTAGCCAGTTAAATCTCTAGATGTGCTGAATATTACTTTAATCCAGGCCAGGTAAAATTACAGATAAAGTAGCCAATAAAAACAGATTCTAAAGTTAATATCAGAAACAAAAGAATATTACCATTGATAAGTTAACTAAAAATGTATAATAATTTCAAACTTCTATGTTCTAATTAACAGAGATATAAAGATATTCGAAAGAAAATTAATAAAATAGGAGAGAAACAATGACAAATTGGCCATTAGGGTAGGGGAACCACCATACTTCATATCAGGTATTCAAAAAAAGTTACTAGAAATTGACATGACTTGAACAGTATCATTAGAAGCTTGTTTTAGTGGACAAAGGAATCATAAAGCTAATCGCTGAAGAATAGACATTATGTCAAGTTCACTTGGGACATCTAGGAAACCACCTACTACAATTGGAGACATAAGGCAAAGTCCATCAAATTCTATATAATCTACGCCATGGGGATTGTGTTTTCTTACTCTGCCACATCTAAGAAACAAGTATCACTACTTGTGAAAATAGAGGAGAGAGGCAGAATGGGTAAGATGAGAAGAGATTGCTAATATCCACAAGTAAAACCAAAATGTGGTAAAAATAAGGAAGAAATAGTAAGCCTGATGTGGTGGTGTTGCCTATAACCTGAGCCTTGGGAAGTAGAAGGGCACCTTGGCTTACTTAGGGAGGACCAGGCTGCATAGAGGTCATGTCTCCAAGAAGATCAAAAAAGAAAAAAAAAAATGGTGAGACCTTCATGAAAAGCAGTAGAACCGTAGTCCAAACTTATGAAGCAAGCTCAGGCAGACAGCATGAACTCCACGACTTACACCCAAGACCAACACAGGGCATGGAGTCGGTATTAAGGAGCCCAGTTCTGAAAAAGTGGGCAGGCAAAAGCTAATATGATTATAGCATAAATAGGCTATAAAAATAGAAAACAAGGATATATATAGAAATAATTAACACAGTCATAATCTATCTCTAATAAAGTAATTGAGCAATCTCTTAAAAATACCACTTACTTTGAAAACAAAGGGAAAGACATAATAGAAGTATCAATTGTAAATACAAGGGATTTCATATACAACATGACCTAAGGTAAGTCACTAGTTAAAGCCTTAAAGATATATAACCACAAGCAAAACCATTCGAGAAAAGACAGAAAAATTTAACACTACTAACAGCATGTTAAAGTAAATAAACTGACATGTGGTCCTACCCCAAAACAAGAAATCATAGACAACTGATGGCAGCAAAGAGAGAGAGAGAGAGTTAAACTTTCCAGGGATGAGCTCCTTAGTTGGGTAGCTAATCAATGGAAAGTGGTGAGCTCTGAAACCATATATACAAAAGCAAAAAAAAAAAAAAAAGACTCTGCAGGTTGTATTTATATACTTATACATCCTCCACATATACACATGCACCCATATGTACTATGTACACACATACACACACACACACACAAACGCACTCACACGCATGCACATACACACACGAATACACATACCTACATGCACACACATGCATGCATAGACATGTAACAATAACAGGGAAGGAGAGGCTATCAGTTTGAGAGTGAGGTGGGGCATGGACTTATTTGGATGGAGAGAACACAAAAGAGACTTGAGGGAGGGAACTTGGAAGGGAGAAAACTGATTTAATTATATTTTATTCAAAAATGTAAAATAAATAGATAAAAAGTGAGCTGTTCAAATTTTTTCAAAGTAAACCTCATATTTAGAGCAAAATTTTATAAGCAAGTTCTTAGAAATCTGTTAGGCATCAAGAGAAACCTGTTAAGAATCAACAACCTTGAAAACTTGTCCAGAGAACAGAGGAGGAAGAAACCTTTTAAGCCATATGACATGTCTCTAACTTGTGCAGTAACACCAAAGAGATGCTATGAAAGAACATAGGCAATATAGTCCTAATCATAAAACACCTAACTATTTATCAATGTGAGATCTATATATTTCTGTGTAGCCTTGGCTGTCCTGGAACCCTGTCTGTAGACAAGGCTGGCCTTGAACTTTAGATATTTTCCTGCCTCTACTTTGCATGTGCTGGGATTAAAGACATTTGCTATCACTGCCTGGTTTGTATAATACATAACTAATATATAATTAATCCCACATTAATTATATACTTTCAGCTAAAATACCAAACACAGGAATAATTCCAAAGTGAATGCATTTGGTAACATTGTTTTGTTTTTTTTTTTTTCCCCAGAATGTAAAGTTGGTTGAAAATTAGAAATCCAAAATGTTACTCATTACATTTACAGTTCAATGGGAAAAATCTGTACTCATTTCAATTTGCTAATTGAAAACATTTTATAAGACTCATCATTTCATAATAAAATGGTTTGAAAACAAGAAATCAAAGACAAGTTTTTAAATCTTATAAATGGAATCTCAAAAAACATAATTGGGAAAAATTAACTGGCAGAGATCATGCTCAATAATGAAACTTTAAATTATTCCCTTTGAAATTCCACACACACAGAGGCCCATTATTATACATTACCTTTGATGATTTAATCAGTTCACTAGGCAAAAAAATAAGATAAATAGTAAATGTCTTAGAAAGAAATGAAACAGATTGCTATTGGATAACTTTTCATATGCATGAAATTTAAACATTTCCAGTTTACTGAAAATTTTAAAAGTGCATGGCCTCTAAAAAAAATTTGAGATGTATTTTTAAGTTACACCCTTTACAAATTCAAAAGGAAGCTTGTAGGAAAATGTGTGAGATGTGCAAATCTATGCAGCAAGAGAAAACTCACTTAGAAGGCCATACTGTAGGATGAGGGAATGAGGAGTAATACTGTGTATAGGAATGACTCAAGACTGTTGGAATCAATTCTCTCCCCAAATTCATTTGTTTTCAGAACAATTCTGGTAAAATCCTAGAAGGATGTTTCACAGAACTTCATAGGATAATTCCAAATATTCTTATGTAGAAGTAAATGATTAATATAATTAAAGTAATTGCTCTACACATTATTATCATTATAACAGTTTAAAAACTATAGTTTTCCTTCATGGTTTGGAAAATACTGCAATGCAATGAGAAAATCTACAGACTCATATACCTATGGAAACTCTGTATGTAAGTATTAATATTACACATTTTCCAAGAATGGGTGGGTTTTTAAAATAGGATTCCTGGAATAACTGAAATCTATATAGAAAAAAAAAACAGATTCAATTATTATTTTCTTAGACTCCATATGGCAATTTATTCTAAAACATCAATGAGAAGATTAAGGCTGGTTAAGAAAATGTATAAGAATCTCTTAATGATATAAAAAGTTATTAAGGCTGATGTGGAAATGTCTTTCTATATGCTGTGAATAAAGGACTGTTTTGGCCCATGACAGGCGCCATAGAAAAAGTTGGCAGAGAAATCAGCATGGGAAGGAGCACAGAGTCACAGAGACAGATTGAGCCAGATGCCCAAAGAAGAAACATGTAAGGGACACCGGTGAGCCATGGGCCACGTGGCAGATAGATTAATGAGAATGTGTTAAGATGAAAGAGCAAGCTAGCAATGTGTCTGAGCCATAGGCCAAACAGCATGAACTTAATATAAGTGTCTGAGTCATTTTGGGGGTCTAAGCAGTGGTGGGAGGTTAAGTGGTCTAAGACTGCAGAGGTCTGAGGGACTGGACCTCTGGAGCCCTGGGCCAAGAAACCATATTGTAACAGATAGTGCCCAACATGGGGAGAACACCCACATAAAGCCTGAAAAAGACTATAAAGAGTTCTAGAGCACAGAAATTGAGCCAAGACAACTTTCAAATTGTGTATCTGAAGTGGGTCACTGTACAGAGATAGAGTGGCATCCAGTCACATTCAAAATGGTGGCAGTGGATTGGAGGCAGGGAGTGTAAGCTGCAACTAGGCCGGTTCCTGAAGTCTCACAGAAGACTCCGTAGCATGTGATTGATTTAAGGTTTCTGTTTATATTGAACAAAAAGGAAACAAAGTCAAACATAGTTTCTTAGTAGCAGCATTTTCTTAAGTCTGCTGTTTGCTGGTGGCAAACAGAGACATGTCCCCTTTAAGAGAACTTCCTGACTCAGCTTTTTCTGAAAAAAATGTCTGTCTCTTTAAGAGAGTGTGAGTATTTTAAAAGCTCTTCTTGTTGGAAAATGATTGAGGATTCACAATAAAACAGATTCAGATGGGGGAAAAAACTGTAAATGGGTTACAATGTGTGTAAAATGTACATAGGCTTCAGAGAGAAAAGAAAGTAGAGAAATAGAGTAATAAAAATATAATAATAAGCCACGTAAACATGGAAAATAGACAAAGAGTCTGGATTATAGTTTGCGGGAGGTTGTGTTGTTTCATTTTAAATAATTGTCCCAACCACTGGTTTAATAAAAAGAGCTGATTGGCCAAAGGCAGGCAGGAAGTGTAGGCGGGGCTACCAGACTAAAAACTCTGAGAACAGAATTCCAGATCAGAACACCAGAGGGAATTCCAGAGAGAGGCCCGGAAGAAGCCAAGGACAACTATGATGCCTTAAGAAAGGTACCGAGCCACATGGCTGAACAAGAGACATGGGTTAAATGAAGGGTAGAGAGCTAGCAAGTGATATGTCTGGGCCTAAGGCTGATCAGCCTAAAACTATTGAAAGCTTCTGTGTGTCTCTGTGGGACTGCGGGACTGCGGGTCTGTGGGCCTAGACCTTGAGGTTAAGCCCGAAAGTCCGGGCCAGAAACATCGTACTACAATAGTTACTATGTTTTCTTTTAAATTTTTAACTGTTAATGAGCTAACTTCAGAAAGACAATGGATTGCAAAGGCTGCTAAGTTAAACAAGAATATATATTTTAAAGGTGTCTTGATTTTGAAATTTGTGTCTAAGGATTTATTGCTTTGGAAGTGTTCTGCTTTTGTTTCCACAGAAGATGAGAACCTATGGATTGCTTCCAGGCTTATGGTTTCATCAACCAAGACTACCTGAAAATTCTCTGGTGGGAAGAGATGGTCATATCAGCTTCAGGGCTGCAGACTAAGATGATCCAGTCTCCTTTTTGATTCGACAGAAATGAGGAGATGATGTGGAAATGTCTTTCTATATGCTGTGGATAAAGGACTGTTTTGGCCCATGACAGGTGCCGTAGAAAAAGTAGGCAGGGAAATCAGCATGGGAAGGAGCACAAAGTCACAGGGACAGATCGAGCCAGCTGCCCAAAGAAGAAACATGTAAGGAACACAGGTGAGCCATGGGTCACATGGCAGAAAGGATTAATGAAAATGGGTTGAGTTAAGATGAAGGAGCTAGCTAGCAATGTGTCTGAGCCATAGGCCAAATAGCATGAAATTAATTTAAGTGTCTAAGTCATTTGGGGGGGGGGGGCTAAGCAGCAGCAGGCAGCTAAGCAATCTGGGACTGCAGGTCTGGACCTCTGGCTGGACAGGGCCAAGAAACCTCATTGTAACTAGATACCACAGGGTACATGTAGGGGTATTGTGTTGTCTCATGGTAAATAATTGTCCCACCCACTGGTTTAATAAAAAGAGCTGATTGGCCAAATGCAGACAGGAAGTGTAGGCAGGGCTACCAGACTAAGAAAATCCCTGAGAGCAGAGTGCCAGAAGAGCACCAGAGAGAAGGCCAGTGAGAGAGGCCCGGAAGAAGCAGAGGAGAACTAAGAAAAGGTACCGAACCACATGGCTGAACAAGATGAGGAATGGGTTAGATGAAAGGTAGAGAGCTAGTAAGTGATATGCCTGGGCCTGAGGCCGATCAGCCTAAAACTATAGTAAGCCTCTGTGTGTCTCTGTGGGACTGTGGGACTGTGGGACTGCGGGTCTGCAGGTCTGTGGGTCCACGGGTCTGTGGGCCTAGACCTTGAGGTTAGGCCTGAAAGTCCAGGCCAGAAACCTCGTACTACAGGTACACATAAAAATCCCAGTGCTAGGAATGGGTTTTCTCTTTTAAAGTTGTTGAACAATAAGGTCCTTTTATTCTTTAAATATTGGGGGCTGTTGCCATTGCTTCTGATTATTCTCCAGAAGTTGGCAGTAAGGCCCTACTGTTGATGGTGCTATACACTTGAGTCATTAAACATGAAGAGATCAAGTTGGTACTCACTGGTGCTTCACACCTACAACCTAGCTTTTACAGTGCTGCAGGCTACCAGAGGAGAAGAGTAATCATCAGCCATACTCAGAGGTAGACCATACAACTGCAGTAATGACTGGAATGACAAGACTGCCCACTGCTATAACAATGGCATAAATAACTAACCAACCACTTTCTGGTTGAATTTAAGGCCTGTTCCATAAGATGGAACCCATACCTGGCATCATTATCAAGGCCAAGAGCCTATGACTAGACAGGTCATAGGCCCTAAGTGAGAACCTACTATTATTATACTGCTTAATATCCATGATATTAAATTGATTTCTGATGACTTATTATACTCACAGATTCATTAGTACATCTTTCAACCCTCATCAGAGAAGCTTGTATTTGCAGTAAATGATGACAACATAGAGACCCACAATTGGTCAAAATAGAGAACAAGAGATTGCAGAATGTTCAGCCCTAGATGGGGTATCTATAGAACACTTCTCCCAAGGCTCAGACATAATTGTGGAGGGGTGAACAGAAAGACTGGAAGAGCCGGAGGCATGGATGACTACATGAAATCAGTGTCTGCCAGACAGAGCAGGGCAGATGCTCATACAAACTCATAGCAATTGTGACAGCTTCCACAAGACCCGTGCAAGCTCAAGCCAATCAAAACCCAGCATGGAGCACGAGGTCAGTGTGAAGTCCTACCTCCAGCTCCAGAACAACTTGCAATTGATAGTTGCTCGGAGAGGAAGAGTCTTCACTAAGGGTATGGTCTACCATTCTCCAGTGAAAGACCTTACACTTGAGAGCAGACAGGCAACACAATTTCACTTGACAGGTAAAAGAACGAAAAGGGAAAAGAAAAGGAAAAGAGAGAAGGAAGGAAGGAGGAAAGGGAGGGGGATAGAAAAAGGAAGGGAAGGAGGGAGGGAGGAAGGGAGGGGGGGACACCAAGCTGAGTAGAATAAATGGTAAATGGGGTAGGTAGGTCTATGAGAGGTCTGTGAGTTTTGGAGGAACTGGAAAAGGGGATAAATATTATTAAAATATCTTGTATGATATTCTCAAAAAAATAATTTTTTAAAACGGCACAAAAGGAAATTTTATGTATCAGTTTTTTAAAATGTTACCAATAATTGCAACTATATTTGAATGAAACTTCTGGGCTTCCAGAGGAACCATTCACTATAAGTCCAGGAATGGGAAGGAAACTATTTGCTAGACTTGTGGACCCTCAAAGTGCATGGAGACTGCGTAGTGAGAAATCCTGTACATCAAGAAGATAAACTGAACCACCTAGCAGAAAACAAAATGAACAAGCACTTCCCAGCAGAAGAAGCTGGAAAGCTGAATCGATGATGAAAGACCTCAGTCTCCATAGTAAGCAAGGAAAGGCAGATGGAAATCTCAAGAAGCTATCATTTCACACCTGCCAGAATGGCAAGATTTTAAAAGGCTGACAATCCCCGTGACATGTGCAAAGAGATTTAAAGTCTCATGAATTTTCATGTACCACTGGAGGGGATATAATTTGATATCACTTTGGAAAACAAGTTGGTGTCACAGAATAGAACTAAAGAGGAGAATGTTTTATGGCCAACCCAAACTAATGGTTAAGTGTAAACCTTAGAAAAACTCTTGCACGCATTCCAGGAAACACGAGGAGGATGTCTGCAGAAGCATCATTCATAACAGCAAAATCTTCCTAGCAGCTCATACAGCCGTTAGCTAGATGGAGAACTAAGTTGTGATTTGCTGCACACTGGGGTTACATTCCAGCGTGAGCCTGCCTGACTCAGTTATATCCATCGGCTCACGTGAGTCTCCAACATACAAACTGAAAAGCAGTCAGGGACAATCACAGACACGAGGTTCCATTTATACGGAGTGGACAGAGGCAGACAGAATTAAACATATCATTTAAGGATACAAAGGAAATAGAATGACCGCTACCAAATGCACCCGCAGTCACCTCTGTAAGTGTGGGAGAGTACACAGGGACTGTCTAAGGTCCTTTCATGTTCTGTTTTTCATTGTTCTCTCTCAAACAGACCCTAATTTCACATGCCTTTGTGCATATATTACATCTTATAACACAGTCTTTACTATACACCGTTCTATCAAACAATATGAGTCCTGGGATTTGAATCTTGCTAATTCACTATGCAGATAACATGTAGGTGAGCATGACAGGAGAGAGCTAATTATTCAGACACTAAGGATGGTAAATACTTTCAAAGTTTGTAAAAAAATATAATTAAATTATAGAGTTGAAGAAGACAGAGCAAAACAGTATAAAATGAGAACTCACTATTGACTCTGAAGTCAGCTGCTGTGAGGTCATGAGCACAACAGCTATGTCATGCTCTGAAATGTCCTTTAGCTGCACATCTTGTCATCCACTGCCCTTCTGTAATGGTTTCTGAGCCGTAAAGCAGAGGCAGGTAATAATATAGATGTCTCATGTACACCTAAGCATGAGTGGATTCTTTGAAGGTCATGATTAAATATTCACACATTTTCTAATGTACTGAAGGTCTTGCTACAATATCTGGCACGTTTTAAATTATCACCCTAATTGATAATGATAAAAGAACTATGGGAATCCAAACACTATTCAAGCATTACTGCAGGCTACCAGGGAAGAGATGATGCCCCCCCCCACCCGAGATAGCCATAGCAATAAATATCTTTCGAAAGTTTGTTTGGTCCATATTTCAAATACAGACCAAATAGAATTTAGTATTTATGTTTCTAAGTTTTTATTATAACATACAATAGAGACAAACAACATTGTCAAGAAGAGACTTAATGAGATAAAATTTGAGGAACATAAAAATGAGGTAGCTCATTTTCTCTTTGTTCTGTTCTCAATATCTTCAGAAAGATCAGTAGCTGCCTTGAGCAATCACAGTAGTCATATAACACCGCAAAGACATTAGTAAAACATACTGAACCCTTCACCCTTGGGTAGACATGTCAATGTAAGGCTCACTTATTGATGATAGCAAAAAATATACCAAGTTTCTGAAAGGATGCTAAGTTTCATGACAGGGAAGAAGCATAGTTTGTGTCCAAGCAACTTGACTCCACATTCCTCACTGTTGGCGGTCACATCACTGGATAATACTCTGGCTCCCTTAGCTTATTTGGAATGTAACTGCCTCTCAAATGTGATAAAAGAAGATTGGAAAAGCTTACCATGCCTATACTGATAACCAGATCCTTTAGACTCATATTCCTTTTGGGAAATAAAGCATCAAATTGTGTACAATCAGAACTGAGGGATACTTTAGAATCTGAGGAACAGATAATTTGCTTTAAGTTAGTTGACTGTCTTCAGAAACAAAGATAAAGGGTTTTTTTTTGAGGGGGGTAAACTGAGACCAGTAATTAAATGTTATTATTTAAATTGTGGTAATAATCATGGTTTTTTGAGGCTAGGTCTCACTGTGAAGCTCAGTCCTTGAATACTATTCTCCTGCCTCCACCTCTTGAGTGCTATGCCATCACACTCAGTCTAAATATGGTTCTTACTATAGAAAATCTAGACTCTTTACTGCATTAGCGTACATTAGGAATTTTTAAAGCGAGTGCAGGACACTATATCCTCTTGGATATAGAAATCTGTAAGGTTTATCTGCTTGCCTTTTTGACTTTATGCCACCATGAGGCATATCCCATAGACCCATCTTAATCCATCTAACACATCCTTGGTATGCAGATAAGGACACTAACACAATAAGATGAGTGACTTGCTTAAGTTTCAGATAGAATTAAGTCTGTGGTCCTACTTAAAACTGATTCTCTATATTAGGAAATAAAAAAAGGACTTTACAATAATCTGGTCAGGCCTGGAGATGACTCAGCAGTTAAAAGCACCATCTGCTCTTCTAGAAGACTCAAGTTCGATTCCCAGCACTCACATGGTGGCTCACATCTGTATCCAATCTCAGAGGATCCAACACCCTCTTCTAGCCTCTGAAGGCAAAGCATGCATGTGGTGCACAGACAAAAAGCACCCATATGCATAAAAATTAATAAATTTTAAAATAACAATATGGTCATCAATTTCCTAATAGAGTAAGGATATAAGAGATAGTGGTTTTAACATAATTCAGTAATAAATAATTTAGAATTCTCTATATATTATTAAAAGGGAACTTCGTTAAGACTATATTCTGTAGAGAGAATCATAGACTCTTCTAGCCAGGATGGCTTCTCCTGATAATGGGAATTTATATCCAGACAGGTGCTCCACTATAGTTTGGACACGGCCCAGGAGCAAACAGCAGGTAGCAACACATGAAAGACCTTCCCAAGTGACCTCTATAATCTCTCTGTAGCTCTTCTGCTCAGCACAGGCCTCCTTCAGAGAACTTGCGTCACTAGGCAAATGTGTTCTCACCTGCAGAATAAATACGAGAATCTTTTGTGGAACCCTTTGTCTTAAGGGGAGGAAAAGAAAGAATCAAAAATAATGCAGAAATAAGAATGAATTCAGTCAATTAGAGTCCTACTTTCCTAGGCTAAATACGCAACTCAGTGGTCCATTCCTCCTATTTCTACAAAGGTCATACCAGAAAAATCTTTGTCCTGGAAAAAAAAAAAAAAAAAAGAAAGAAAAAATTTAAAACTGCATAGCTGAATTTGACTTGCTAATAGTCTTTTAAACTCTGAAAATTTTTCTTCTAGCCAAGCCTAGAGGTTTCTAATATTGTAACGAATGATAGAAACCAGTGGTTTTTCCTACAGAATAGAGGAATAGCTGATGTGAAGGGAACAAGAGATGTGATTTTGAATGCTTTCTTTGTACTAACAATTCAAACTGCATGAAACAAGTCAAATGACCCAGCTGTGCCACCCTGTGGATACTTTCAAAGGAGTCTAAGTTAGAATACTGCAACCTGTGTTTACTACAGTGCTATTCATTATATACCAAGACATATCAGCCTAGATGCCCATTATCTCATGAATGGTATAGAAAATGTGGTATAGGCAAATGATGGAATTTTATTATGTCAGAAAAAGGACAAAATCACGTCATTTGTAAGAAAATGGGTAGAACTGAAGATCATATTCAATAACACAATCCAAACCACAGAAGACGTGTATCACAGGTTTCATTTTATGTGGAATTTGGGTTTTAAAGTATAGGACATGCAATTAAAAGAAGTGAGTATTTGTGATAAGGAAGGGGCAGCATATGAAAGGACAATGGGGAAAGATACAAGCAAAATACACAAGGTATTGTGCCAAAAGTCACAGTGAAACCCATGATTATGTAAATGATTACACACTAAAACAAACAGAAAGATTCCAGGACTTTGAGCTTTGACTGAGATAATGTTAATCTTAAAATGAAAGAAACTAATGTGCATTTTACTTAATCACAGTGCTGTGTCTGGCATGGTTGGCATGGTGGGTATTCATCTTCCCCCATTAACAACCTGATATTGCCCCAAATCTTAGTGATCAGGACAGAAAAACCAGTCTGAACAGCAAATTTTCATCCAAGAGAATCTGATTCAGAAAACGCTCTCAGTAAGGTTTTGCTATGGGGCACAGGCTTTGTTCTATAAAAATACAAATTTTCATTGTAGCCCACTGAACTCCAATGCTTTCACTGAGGCATTATAGCCAGTGAAATGCAGTATTATTCTTAAATATGTCACTGGAGGCACAGAGCACACCAAATTTTGTATCTTACAAACTTAGCACCCATTCAAAAATCCTCAATCTATATAAGTCAAAAGAAAACCTTTTACCGTTAAAAGGCTGGGCCCACATTCCTATAATCAGATGGAAATCACCAGCCTTCTGTTAGGTTTTCCTTTATTTGAAAGCCCGTGTTGCTTATTTTACAGTAACTATGCAGAGCTGGCTTTGTAAAACATGACAGTGAAAAGAGCTCACCCAGTCTCATGTTGAGAAGAGATTACCTGGAGCCAGCGTATAGTGCTCAGTGGACAGAAACTGCTGTCTTCTTCCCCTCAAACACTTGACACATTCCATGTTTCTGCATCCTCCCTGAAGTGCTGAGCATTAGCGTGTTCCAGGGACGATGACTCTACTGAACAAGAACTCATGGGACGACCAATATAATCAGACACACCATCTAAAAAGAAATTCCTGGCAGCCACTTGGACTAATGGGGGGTGTGGTGGATTTGGCTCTCTAGGAGAAAATTTGGGTGATACATGTTGGTGAAGCTCTGAAATCAGTGTGCTTAATTAGGTTATAACCTATTAGAAGAATTTTGTTTTCAATGCCATTCAAATACAGCATGGAAGAATAAGTAGAGGTGAGTGATAGAAAGAAAATACTGAGCGTGTGTGCTCTGGTTATTTTATTGCGCCTTCACGGTGTCACTGTACAAAGAGCTCTTGTTATACAGTGCAGCTCAGAAGGTGGAACAGAGGGCTGGAACAGATGAAAGTTCCAAAAGAAAGCATTTTGACACATGTACTATGTAATATAAAATATTTAACGTGGAAGAAATTAGATACTGGAAATATATATCTTAACTATCTTAACTCCATTAAAAAAATATAGGGCATGGGAAATGGCTCAGCAAGTAAAGCCTTTGCCATGCAGGCAACACACCTGGAAGATCAACCACACAAATACCAATTATGCACGGCTGGCTATAATCCCAGTTTGCAGGGTGCAGAGATGGAGGCCGGGCACACTTCAAACAGCAAGCTCTGTCTTTTTTAAGCAAGAGACCCCATTTCAATACATAAGGTGGAGAGCAATCCTAGAAGGCATTCAATGTCAACTTCAAGCCTCTAGATGTGAATATATTACACACACACACACACACACACACACACACACACACACACACACACACACACACACACATCATGGGTTTCAAAGGTAAAAGGAATAAAAGATGGCTCAGAAAGTTACATGTGAGAAAAAAATAAGAGGCAAGGGGTAAGGAAAGGGAATGCAAGGAGGGGAGATGTGTTAATGTCACATAAACTAGTCTACATTGTCACCTGTACATTGTCTACATCTCAGAGTTTACATCAGACAGCACCTCCCATCTGGAAAGGTGTTGGGGTAGCAAACATTTCATTATATGTTGTTTTACATTGAGTGTCTAATATTGTTTACCTTCCCTTAAAATTATCTCACATGTATTTATAAATACAAAAACTGAAAACTTAGGAGAAAATATGGCTATTAATGAGCAAACTCCAAATAAGGACAAGAAAATTATTTGAGATAAAACAGATACATCTGGGTCCAATGAATGGGAAGAGTGGATGGGGAAAGTTCAGGAGAAAAACACACAAGTGACATTCTTGTGAGCCCTTCATAATCATCTATTGGTGCTTGAAGCTTAGAAGACTCAAAGCTTACCAGCACTGTGCTTCATTTCATGATTCTTAAAAATCCAAAGAACCCTATAATATGGAAATATTAATCATAAATAGCTAAAGAAACAGTGACTTCAACATTAACTTTATATAAGCTTAACTGTGTTCTACCGGATGGCCAGAATATCCTTTGAAGTTCATGTAGCTATGAGCTGGATTAAGTAGCTTTATCACAGAAATCTATGACTGATATGCCTGCCTGTTAATGTGTGTAGGGAAATTAAGTTGTTCTATTGTAAATAATTGTCCCGCCTATGAGTTTAATAAAAAGTGCTGATTGGCCAAAGGCAGACAGGAAGTGTGGGTGGGGCTACCAGACTAAGAAGACTCTAGGAACAGAGCAGAATGCCAGAGAGAAGCCAAAAGGTGCAGAGGACAACTATGCTGCTCTGAGAAAAGGTTCTGAGCTGCATGGCTGAACAGGATAAGAGTCATGGCTTAGATTAAAGGTAAAGAGTTAGCAAGTTATATGCCTGGGTCTTAAGCCGATCAACCTAAAACTATTGTAAGCATCTGTGTGTCTCTGCGGGTCTGTGGGTCTGTGGGCCTAAACCTTGAGTCTAAGCTGGAAAGTCCGGGCCAGAAACCTTGTACTACAAATGTGTTAATAAATTATTTAGTTGGATAATTCTTACCATCCGGTTACAAAACATATGCATTTCTTAGTTTACAGTAGATCTCTTGGTGAGTGCTTTCCAACAACTGTCTTTTGTTAAAATATAGAGTCACACGATAACCACAGTTTTCACATTCAAGTCATTTCAGCTCAGCATAGACTGACTGAGAGGCAAACACAAGCTTTTGCTGATGTGTTTGTAAGGATAATATTGGTTTGAAGTTTAAAGGAGATTCTAAATCACTAACTTTCTCACATTTCCCAGTTGATGATCCTTAAGTCTTTATCATGCAACTCAATTAATTAAAAAAATTGCCAATGTCTTCACAGTATATCATCAATTAGTAGAGGCTCCCTTTGATTATATAGAGGAAATAAAGAAGCCAAAGACAATGAAGGAATTTGACAAGATATGATTTCACATTTAAGACAATAACTGTGACTGCTGTTGACCATGTTTTCAGGACCACACTGAACCTTCAACCAAGTCTTCAGTAGAACTCTGAAATTCAATTGAATGCAAAGAATCACAACATGGTGTTAACCAACTTAATTAATGTGTATCAGTACATGCCCAGCAACTGATACATGCCTGATTCCATCTGTTTTGCTGTGTTTGTATTCCACCTTTATCCTATGAATATGCCTCCAGCATTTACTGTGGGCACACCATTTCTAAATATAAAAGGCAACACAGGAAAACAGAATGCATTCCTGGGAGAGCTGGTCTCCTGAAAGCATGTGTCAAGTATTTTAAATTAAATGTTGGCCTCCAAGATGTAAAGGATCATGCCTACTTCATCTTTAACTTCTGAGCAAGAATACAGAACTCTACAAAAGTACCCATGGTGTGTTTGAGGACCTCAAATGGACTATGAGTAAAGTTTTACTTTTTAGGGTGAACATAGAAATTCAATCTTCTTATTTATAATGCAGTTATCTCTACTGCACAACATGTTGATTATGATTATTCTTAACACAAAATAGTCCCTGGCTTACAGCTCAAGTATGTATTCAATGTTGCTTACAATCTCATACTGTTAGATTCGAACACACATTCACTGAGTTAGTACACAAGAAAAATCAGACTAAATTTTCATTTTCTATGGCAAAATGATGCTATAAAACATATGCCTTTAACTAATCAGTAATTTTCTTAAACTTTGGGTGCTTTCCCAAATCACCATATCCAAGAATGACACTGCTGCTTCTCTGCTTGGTTTTGTATTTGTCTGTGTGTTCAAAGAGAGAAGAAAAATCTGATTGGATTATATACCAGCTGTGTGACTGTAAAGTGCTCTCTTATAATAATTACCCACTTAAAAGGAACAAAATAAAATATCACACACGTGAACATCTACTGCAGTAATGCTTCATAAATATTGATTCCATTTATTTTTCTGTTGAAACATGGATTTATTCTCAAGGGATTTTTTTTGATATTTAAAAAAATATGATCAGTTATTCCCCCTACCAATTGTGCAGAGAATGAAGTGGGTTTTTTTTATATATTCCTCCTCTATTCTGAGCAGTAGAGATAATTGCCACAGCTTTGGGGATAATGGAACAAACTCTAAATGTCTACATAAAACAAAAACATGTACAATTTAATGTCACAAATCAACTCCTACACTGTACATTTCAAATTACTTTCTAGATAACAGTAGTTTTAAAATTCTATGCAGTTAAAAGATCACCTGCACTTATTTTAATCACAGACTCCCATTACAGATACTCTCAGATATGTACAGATTCAAAAAAATTATCAATAAATATTAGTAAATACTTGTGTAGCCTCAATACATTCATTTTTATGATCATACTGAAAAGCCCATCGACTACTTGATTATAGAGTGCCATTTACCTAATTGATACAAAAGTCCACACCACCAAAACACTCTAGGGAACAATACAAGATCAAACCAACAAGCAAGATCTGCAACAGTAAAGCTTATTTGAATTCTGAAACACTGTGTGGTGTGACTTCATTACCTACTGTTCTTCATTGCCTGAAGTTGATGTCTTCATTGGCTTAGGAGAAACGCAGAATCCAGCAGAGACAAATAGAATCATATTTGACTTTGAATTCCAAAATGACCTCAACACCACCTTCCTAGACAACATTCATAGTGACAACATCCTTTATTAGCGGGAACGGGGCTTTGTTGAGAGGGTGGATGTAAAAGGTCTATATATAAAGTAAGAGATGCAGCTTAAATAAGACTTATATCAAGAGTGGATTACAAAGTGAAATATTTTCAAGCAAGACAGGGAGGAAGATAAGAGGAAAGAAACAAAGAAAGGAACAGGAATGGTTATTTGAGCCTTTTGTAAGTTATATTTGAAACTGAGGAAATTAGAACGCAAAAGTCAAGAATTCATAGAAAACCATGGTTTTTAAGTCAATAGAGACCTGGGATAAGGCAAAGGATTAGGCAGAACAGTACAGATTCTAGCTCAACTGCCACAGATTCTAGCTCCAACTCACCTGTGGAGCTCAGGGAAGAGGGTGAAATGGCTGCAGGAAACAGAAATAGGACACTGCACACTCCAGGTCACTTACTTTAGTTCACTATGCTCAGGGCTAAGCCATCTAGAATCTGGCCTACAGCATCTCAAGGAGCCCTGGGGACACCCTATACCTCATTCTACCTCCCTAGTGTGTAGGTGTTCCTTACTTCCCCCAAGAAAATTACTCTAGAGCCATTGACTTTTTAAGAAAGGGCCAGATTGTTCAGAAGATAAAGGACTACCGGAAAATATGAGTGTACGTTCCCTTACCTGTGGCTGAAATAGGAGCACACAACCAAGGTGAGTTTAACAATAGAAATAAAGCTATTTTTTTGAATATTTATCACCTATAACATAAATGTTAAGTGGTTGTGGCGTTTTTGTAGATGCAGGCTCATGAACCATGGTGGAACAGTGCAGTGGAAATGCCCTGTAAGGATGTCAAAACTGAAATCTAGAGATACAGAGGCCATCATAGCGAGCTAAAAGAGGCAAAGTCATTTTCAGTGTAGCGGGTTCAACCCTGAGTGTTTCCAGATGAATCACTGCTTTTAGATCATTAGCTCATCTGTGTAACAGGAGATGAGCTCTTAAGAGAGAGCAGGGGAAAGAGGAGGGAGCTGTGGTACAGTGTGGCAAAATGAAACCTAATTACCTAGCTTGTCGCACTAGCTTATTAAAATACAAAGATATAGAAAACACAATTATATTATCAGACCCTCAAGAGAAAAGGTAAACTATGCTATGTTACCTAATAGGTTTCTAATGGAAATATTGAAGAAAAGTAAACTACATGTTATGTTTATTATAGTGCAATGGTTTTCAAAAACCTGGACATGAGGTGGAGGAGACTCTGAGGTGCATGAGGTATAGGCAGGAGAACCTAAGCCTAGTCCCTAGCACCCAGACATGGCAGTGCATATCTGTAACCCCAGTGCTGGAAGAGTAGAAACAGGCAAATCTCTTGAGCTCCGAAGGTAGCCTGCTTGACCTAATCAGTGAGCTTCAGGTTCACTGAAAAACCCTGGCTCAAAAATAAAAATAATATTTAAGTGATAGAAGAAGATATCTGACCTCAACCTCTCTTCGCTCCACAGGCACACATATGAGTGTGTGTGTGTGTGTATGTGTGTATGTATGTGTGTGTATGTATGTGTGTGTATGTATGTGTATGTGTGTATGTATGTGTGTGTGTGCACCTGCACACACAAATGCAGATACACATTAACATACAAAAATAAAGGCAAGGGTGATAACTTACTGTGTAAATCACTGGGCACATAAGTGTGTGGATCTGAGTTCAGATTCCCAGATCACACATACAGCTGGTTGTGTGTCTATAAGCCCAGCATTCCTATGAAGAGTGGGAAGTGAAAGCAAGAGAATGCACAAAACTAACAGGCCAGGTAGCCTCGAACACACAACAGTGAGAAACCAAAAAGGCTGTGTCTCAAGGTGGAGGGAGAGGACAACACGTGAGACTGTCTTCTAATCTGCACACCTACAGTGTGCCATGTGTGCCCAGATTCACACACAAAACTGTACACACATACAAACGCATTACCAATACATATGCTTCTGTGCATGCAGATATACACAATTACACATAGTCACATTATTTCTGTGTTAAATTAGCATATTAAGGTAAGAACTTTCCAGAACCAGTTTTGATTCTCATTTATTCTCCACATAAAGCTTTTATCTTTTGCTTTGAAAGCCTACAGGAACCTCCCATGAATACTTAACTCATCTGGTACCAGTCAGAGTTCCCATAGTAATCTTGTGTCTCGGGATGAGAAAGTTGTGTTATAAGACCATTCAGTGTATGGTCTGAACAGTACCTTCTAACAGCATTGACCACATGCTACAAGATGAAGGCGGTTACAAACTTCAAAGTGTTTCAATTCTTTGTTTATTATGAAGATTATTTCCTAATTAAGTTTCAGTTTAAACTGAACTCAAATGAATTCTTTCCGATAGTCCAAATCTCACACAGTGCCTTATAGACATACTTATTACCATATAAATGTAAAATAACAGTACTAAAAACTAGGTCAGTAATTACATCTACAGAGACTTTTTATTCTAAAGAAGGGATCTGGTTGGCAATACCCTCTCGGGAGGCGCACTTAAAAATACTTCAGTTGTCTCCCAGTGGCATCATGTGTTGAAGGAACCAAGCTGAAGCTAATGACATCTGTTTTAGTTTGAGTATGTGATTTCAGCAAATGTCTTATTTTTGAATAGGGCCTCCACTTCCTGCCTAATAGTTCAGGGCTTCTTAGACAGTCTCATTAACACAGACTAGTTCCCACTTCTTGTGAAAAATGCTGCCAAAGTGAAGACATGGCCTTCCTTACTGCAACTGTTTTTTATGTCCCTCAGAGGCAGAGATTATTCTCTCAGTTTGAAAATTGGAAAAATGAGGCTGGGAATGATCCGTGATCTATCTTCAGTTCCTGCCAGTCATCAGAACTAGGCTGGAAGTGTGACTATAAACAATGCTCTGTATGTTATACCAGCTGAGTGCATTTATCATAACTACATGGACATTTGTTTCAATTTAAAATTACTGTCCACATATGTTTCTGAAGTTTAATTATAATCAAATGCCTCTAAAGCTGAGAAAGACCATTATTTAAGGTTTAAAAATGATGCTTAGACATTCTTATAAAAATAACGTTTCCAGGGGTGACATGCCTTGGAAAATGACTGATTTTATCAGACCAGGAGAGTAATGTAGAAAAACCATCTGAGCATATTTGATTTAAGAGTGCTGATGTCAGTTGGCTGATGGTGCAAACCTTTAACCCAGCACTTGGTAGATAGAGGCAGGTGGATCTTAGTTCAAGGCCAACTTGTTCTATAGAGTGGGATCCAGGACAGCCAGGGACTAAACAATACAGAGAAATCCTGTTTCGAAAAACAAAAGTAAACAAAAACAAAAAAAAATTCCTTGATGGTGTTTATTCTTTAATCAAAGGGGTTGGTAAAGAAATTTTTATAAAAATAATTATATGGACCTCTCAGAAGATGATATATGTAGCTAAAATAGATAAGTTGATAAATTTTTAGACAAAAATTCTAATTTTGCTTAGACAAAATTTGTCAGACAGTTAAATGGGTCCCAAGGTAACTTGAAGCATGATTTCCAAAATAATCTTAGTCTATAATAAAAGGTTCACAGCATATTTAAGGACAAACTTTTAGTCTGATAACTAAGTTGGAATTATTATGGCAAAAGATATCTTGATAGAGGGAGCCACTGTGAGGTTAAAAAAAACCTGGCACTAAGAAAATCTCCAAGAACCCACAAGATGTGTCTGGCTGGGATTCCAAGCACTAGTGGAGAGGGTGTCTAAACAGGGCTTCCCCAATAATCAGATGAATGACCACCCTAATTGTCATTATAGAATCTTCATCCAGCAATGGAAAGGGGCAGAAGCTGAGATCCATAGCTAAGCACCAGGTCGAGCCCTCAGTCTGACTGAAGAGAGAGAGAGGAAAGAGTATATGAGCAAAGGGATAAGGATCACGTGGAAACCCACAGCGACAGCTGACCTGAGCTATTGGGAGCTCCCAGACTAAAATAATCATTGAGGAAACTTCATGGAAAGGAAGTAAACCCTCCAAAGGTAGACATAGTCAAATGGTGTGGGCAGTTTGTGGAGCCTCTTACAGTAGGATCAGACTGTGTTCCTGGTGCTTGAACTGAAATCTCAGTGTCCATTCCTTACAGAGGAACACTTAACCCTACCTCAACTGGATATGCCAGACTGAACTGACTCACTTTGGGTTTCCTTGCCCTCATGGGGAATGGATGGCGGATGGGGGGACGGGAAAGCTGAGGGAGGACTTGGAAGAGGGAACAGAAGGGAAATAGGGGTAGATATGGGGAAAAATCTTTTTAAATAAAAGAAAAGAGGTAGTAGCCTCTGTTGGGAAGGCAGTAATGCCTGTTGCTTACATCAGCTTTACTGATATCAATGGCCCTGGAAGAATATGGTGGCTTCAGTGACATTAGCAACAACAGTGCAGACCATGTTAAAGATGCAATACCCCATTTCAGATGAATCAGGGTGACATCACCGCCCCCCCACCTGCATGCTGAGAAGTCTAAAAACTCTACTGTCTCAGCCAGAATTGAGACAAACTGGCCTGTTTGAACAATATTCTAAGGAGTATACACACACACACACACACACACACACACACACACACACACACACACACACACACACTATCCTCCCTGGAAAACAAGATAAACACATAAAAACAATCTGTCTGAAGTGAACACACTAATGTTCTTCCTCTCTCAGTAACTCTGACCTCCAGAGAGTTCAATTACTGGGTCCATTTCATCGTAACAAATGGAGCTGCACTAGCTAACATCATAACAACAAGGAAATCAGAAACAGCTCCCAGAATGTGCTTTACTGATCCAACTGTCTGAGAAACATCACCAGATACATAAAGACCTAAGAAAAAGATAGATGCTCAATTTTCAACCAGGTAACTCAAATACTTGCAAGGGCCTTGTAGCCCACAGGTCTCTACCATCCCTGCCAGCATGCCAGACAATTAATAAGTCTAGTATAACCTTTTGATGGTTACCAAACAATATACTTATACATTATAAGATGCACGTAGGAAAATCACATGGTTCCTAAAATTGTGAGTTTATAAAATCTAGTTGTCAGCATTAACCTATGAGATAATAGTGCATTTCCCTTACCACAGGGAGTAAGACAGGTCTAGGGCCCCAGGGGACACCTGAAAGAGCAGAGCACCACATCATGTCTTTTCTATCTAAGAACTTATACAAGTGACCCAATATTAGCATGTGAATGGACTCTAGCCAGCCTTAGCATGGCAAACATGGCTTTGGCAGGCCTGGCTCTTCTTCCCCATTCCTGCTGCCTTAATAAAACCAATTAGATTATTTTCCTCAAGCTGGCCATCAAGGTCTATTCCCTTATTTGGCCACTTCTTCCATCTCAGACTGACTACCAAGGTCCAGCTATCAAACCGTTGACATCCGGCACTTAAAAGCCTCCTTTTGGCTACCCGAATTAACATGCTCAATTAGAACTAAACACCTCATCCTAATAAGGAGTTTCTGCTTTTACCTTTATAAACCACCATTATCTTAGAGGTCACATCTCCATCTCCTCTCTCAGTTCTTTGTCCCCCAAAGACAAACATTTCTGCTCCCATCTCTTGTTCCCTTCCTCTTCTTCCTCATCCTCCATCTCCTATTTTTGTCTCTTATGCCTTTGCCTTTGTTGCTCTGGAGCAAATAAATCTCTTTTGTGCTGAGACCTTGGTCCTGAGCCGATACGGATCCTTTCAGTATGTATATGTTTCCTTTCCCCATCATGTATCCGAGTTTTATTCCCCATCATGTTACGGCTACAAGGTTACTCTTACCAGGAATCTAACCAACCGCTGAAGTTAATCTTCTTTTCATCAGTTGTTAAGTGGAGAATGTTTACCCGATTTCTTAATGGAAACCTATTTTCACTTTTCTTTTCTCCTCCTCTTGTTCTTTTCTTCTCCTTTTTTTAAATTTTTTATTTTTTTAGAACTAAACTGCCAGCATTGCCACCTTTACATCTCAGGGTCATTACTGAGTATTGTCCATTACTTGAGCACAAGTATTTCATCACTGCTGTGGATGGTCTAAGAATCAAGGTCTGAAGTGACTAAGTGACTGATGGACAAGTGTGGGTGCTGTGGATGGACAGGATGAAGTGCATCTCAGGAGGATGGAATAGGATAGGAAAGGATGTGATAACACTATTTAGGATGGCATGCAGAATAAAACCTACAGAATTCTGTAATTTTTCCATTTCATATTTCCCGATCATAGCTGATCATAAGCATGCTATCCAGAGTTAAGAGAGGCCAATGTTACCATTTTTATTTGGCATTTGTTTCTCATTTTACTGTAAGAAGCATGTTGACACAGACAGTTGAAGAACATCATTTCCTGCTGACTCAGATACAGGACACAGAACCAGGTCAGCGGAAATCTTAGAATTAAACCCCCAAGGCCTGGAGATCTGAGCATGTGGATTATAGCGGCAGCACCGAGGAGCTTGTCAAAAATGAGGATTCTCAGGCCTGCCCCATCTTCTTCTTTGCAAATCTCCCAGTGCCCTTTCCCCATGCCTGTGGGAAGTGATAGACTAATGATGAATCTGCACACACATAGCCTAGTCAAATAGGAGATTTTTCCCCCAACCAAATTCTTCCCAAGAACCAACTAGAAGGACAGGACACATAATACATCAGGTCAGCATTTTGGACTGATTTCCACATTAGAAGAAGCCATTTGTGTTTATCAAGACGAAGGTTTATCCAAGGTTATAGCTCAGCTACTGCTCTGTTTGTCTCTTAGATTCAGTGTCCCTCTAAGTGACACCTGCTGATCTCTGCACCTTGACTTGTTCTTAGTAAAGCACAATTTGACATCACTACTCATAATCGATCTTTTTGGTCAGTATTTAACCCTCACTGGGTCTTATTTTTGACACTAAGTCGTTTTTATAACTCAGTATCTGTATTGCCTATTTCACATCCAAATGACTGAATATTTCTCACAGTATGCAAGCAAGGCAACTAAATCACGAGGCCTCAGTAAATGCAATTTATGCAAAAGAATCTAGGTTTTTCTTCACCAGCCCCTTTTAGCCTATAAGCAGAAAATGCCCACAAGTATGCTGTTTGGCTGGCATTGTTAAACTACAGCAGGTTTTGTGTTTAGAAAATCTCAATATTACATAAATATCTGTTTTTTACACACAAGTGTGAAGTTTAGCGTTCATCTGAAATACCAGCACGTGGGGCAATGATGGTGTTTCCACGGTGAGGACTTCACAGCGGTGGTGAAGAGCTTGGCCACCTCTGTAACCCACAGCTCTTGCTTGTCTTCAGTGCCATACTAACAATTGACCGTCACACAGGAAACTGGAAATCAGGACATCTCTTAAGCCTAAGTTTCTATCAAAATCAGGTGGATAAAGACTCACATAGGTCTGAATTTTTCAAGAATTATTCAAGAAATCAAGAAATAGATGAAATGAGATTTTTTTTTTTAAATTTGGAAGTTGTAAGTATTCCTGAGGCAATATGAAAAGGAAGCCAAGATTAGGGAGACATGAAGCACCAGAAGCCACTCACGGAAATCTGAAGGGAGTCAGATGGTGTTTGTTGCTCTACAGACCCCCAAGTGGAATTAGAAAACAATCAGCTGTTAAATCGGGGACCGGATGCTTGTAACCCTAAGTTTGAGAGTGTGAATACTCCCTTTGCCCTTCATAGCACCCCACAAAAATACCTTACAATGTAATTTACAGAAATAAATTCCTTAAGGTAAGACACGAGAGAATCAGCTCATGCTTTATTTTTTAAACTCTCCCTAAATTCTGCACTTTGACTTCTGTTTAAATCCCGTTATAAATGACACCCTTGGAACAGTGTTACTTAAAAATCTCCAGAATCAACTAAACAGCTTTTGTTGTAGACATCTAAGTTCAATTACTTTGAGAAAACAGTGCCCGCGGCTTAGATGGGTACTGACTTCCTTGAAGGTTTCTGCCCCTCCCTCTCCCTCTCCTTCTCTCTCTCCCATGCCCTGTGTGTGTGTGTGGGGGGGGGGGGCGCCTTACATTATAACCAGGTTTAAGACTGTATCCTTGTTTATCATAATAAGCTAATTTTGCTTCACTCTTTCTTTCCCTGAAATTCTTTTCTGTAACAGTCAAAGATCCAGCTTTGTTCGACTGGAGTTTCCCCAAGGAGGAAGGAAACCCCTTAGGCTGTGGGCAGCTGTGATAGGTTGTATCTTCCAGCCTACATGTTCAGCACGTAAGCCAAACATCTGTTCCGAACTAAAAAGACTGAAGGCTACAAAAATATCCTGACGAGATTCACCCACGGCCCTCTCTTTCAGGCTTCCACAGACACTTGTACACACAACCACAGCTTTTGAAATAAAGTATGACCTCAGATTCTATGAAGACACATGTTCTCAAAATTAACTGCGTGTCAGTGCTACTGAGATAAACGTAAACATATTGATGCTTGGGTCCCCACCCTAGAGGTTTTATTTTATTTTATCCAAGCTGTGTCATGGCCCAGGTATTTATTTATTCAGCGTCCAAAGTTGGTGCTAATGCATCAGAGTCGAGGATAATTTACCTGAAGGATATGGAAGATGAGGGTTCTCCCTCAGCTTTAGACATTTTAGGGGGCCAGCAAAGTCTCCCCCTCTCCCAATCTGTTGCTTTATTAAGATTCGCTGACAGGGGTTTAGCTTTCAAATCTAGCTGCAGGGAGGGTAATGAAAGTGGAGTCCGGCCCACACATACAACCCCAGACTGCAAGTCAAGTTGGCAGTCAGAATATTCTACAGTCCCCCTGTGAGGCTCTCACCCATTGTTTTATTTGTGTTGTATTTCAAGCAGAAATGCAGAGGGTACACGGCTTTGCCACTTAGTAACTATCAGCACAGCTCATGTAGTTGATTACAGATTAGCAAATGGGGACACAGAATCTAAGCTACTGAGAGCCACAGAATACTGCCGCTTAACTTCTGGACTGAACAGGAAATCCCTAAAGATTGACAACATTCTTATTATTTTTCTTTTCTTTTCTTCTTTTTAAAATTTGACTGAGCCAGCCCTTCTTCCCTACACAGAGCTTAGATGGGCTGGGGATGAAGGACTTGAATCTTCTACAAGGCGTCTATTTATGGCCAGGGTCTCCAGGAAGTGAGGGAAGACATTCTTGTATTTCTTTGTTCGTTCTTATTTTACTATCTCCTATTTTTAGTAAATTCCATATATAGCAAGAACAAAAAATTTCCTCCGCTGGTAAGTTTAATTTGGAGGGTTTGGGTTTTTTGTTTTTTGTTTTTTTAGTCAAATAAATTAAAAAACAGATTATGAACAATTACCCTAATCTCATATCCAGCGTTTAATGTCTCTTTTCAAATAAAATTTTCAAAATGCTTGGAATTCCTGTCAAGACTATCTCCAAATTACTTCTTTCATATCGCTGTTGCTGTCTCTAATTCCCCTTTTGGCATTACGATGAAACATACTTCCACGTATTATTCGCTGATTAGATTCCTTCCAATAAATGCTGGGCTGAGCATTTTATCACTGAGACTAATTATATTTTCTCCTATTTAGGTTACTTATCCATATGCAACATAGATCAGAGTTGCAGCGTCCAGTTCCGGGGACCTTCTCAGGAGTTAGCTTTGCCTGGGTCCGCATGCAGGGCGAGCCTCAGGCTCCCAGCTTCCCAGATGCCTCCTAAGTGGATGCTCATTTTCTCCCATCTCATCTCTCCGTCTCTTCCTTGCTCTGTATCCATAACACAATAGGCATCTCCATCTTTTCTTGTTTGTATCTTTACTTATCAACACAACAATCACACTTATTCAGTCTTTTCTAATTCCTTTGGGCATTTTCTGTTTCTGATTGTTTAAATCTAAAGGCTGACACACACGGTTGTACTTTAATTTTATTATGTACTGTAAGTTCTGAAAGTTCCAGTATAGTAGCAAGTTATATAAGATATGTGACTAACTTAATTTTTCCCCAGGTTGTTGACTGTGAACTATTTTATTATCTCCTTTTGTTGTCTCTCATTTTAAAGGGGAAGGACTGTGTACTATAACTATATTTATTCCATGGCTCTCTATTATTTCCATCACACATCTCTTAGGTAAAAACTTTATTCTGAAGATCTATTTTGTGTGCATGAACTTATGTATAAGCTTTAATTTTCAAACTAGAAGTATGTTTGTTTATTCTAACTTGCTTCTTATTATTTTAGTGAAACTTTTATAAGAAATGAGCACTCCCTTTGCTGATCTGGGGGATATGTTATTCCTATTTGTTACTATGATAAATTGGTATTTCTAATATAATTTCCGTCTCACTTTCCCTAAGAAGGCATTTATTTTACTTGTTTTTAAATTATCTTTAAATCATTCATTTTGCTGCAAGTTTTTCATTGTATGTGTGTGCCAGTGTGTGTGAATATGTGTGTGTGAGAATATGTGTGTGTGTTGGTGAACACTGAGCTTGTGTATGTCTTGCAGAGGCCAAAAGATGATGTGGTGGGGTGTCCTTTGTCATTGTTTGCCTTACTACTTCAGACAGGGTCTCTCGCTGGATTTGAACTTGCCATCTGAGCTAGGCTGGTTGGCCAGTGATGTGCCTGTCTATATTCTTGCAATGATAGGGTCACAGGCATGTACACCAGGTGTGGCTTACTCTATGTGGGATCTGGGGCTTGAACTCAGGTCTATGTGCTTGTTCAGCAGCATTTTCTGATGAAGGGAATTTTGAAGCTCTTCTTATCTTAAATTATGTGTTTTTGTGTGTATGTATGTGTGTGTACGTGTGTGTGCGTGTGTGTGTGTGTGTGTGTGTGTGTGTATGTGTGCGTGCACGCGCGCGTGCACTGAGTTTTCAATCTTGGGCCTTCTATGTGTCAAACATATATTCTACCACTGAACTATAGCCATATTATTATAACCCTAGCCTAAGAGCTTTTTATAAAACATTTTTAGCTGATTACAATGATTTACTCTGGTTATTCTAATGCTGATATTTTGGGAGTCAAAAATACATTCCATCCTCTCAAGTCCCCCCCCCCCAACCCTCAAATTAAGAATATTTTTGCTAAACTGATGAGAACTAACACGTTCTACATTTTATAGAAATAAAAATGTTTTATCTTGGCATAGTTTAATATTAATTTTGAGTGCGTGTCCACCATGTTAAGGATGAACACATATTTTGAGTGACTTAATAACTGTGATAATGTTTACTAAATATCTTTACCCCTTTTATAATGCAATGGTATCAGTCTCCTGTAGTTCTGTCTGAGACATTTGTATTCTGATAGTTAATTATTTAACTTTCACATGAGTTCCAAAACATTTTAACACCCTGGGCCTCCCAAAAGCCAGTGATATATATTGATGTCTTATAGAAAACTATTTCTGCTCTTCAAGAAATATTTTTTCAGTTAAAAATGACTATGGCAATTGGGGAGATAGCTCACTTAACTAAAGAATTCACCATGCAAGCATGGAGACCTGAGTTCAACTCCCAACACCCACATAAAATGTCTATCTGGTATGGTAATCCATGCTTATAACCCTAGGACCAAAGAGGACAAGACAGGAAGAACTCTGGGGTCAAGGGTCAAGGTTCATTCAGCTTAGCACAGATTTTAATATCAAATTCCGATGAGATTTATTTTCTCTCAAAAAATAAGGTGAATGGTTCCCGAGAATTGACATGTGAGTTTAACATCTGCCCTCCATATCGCTCGCACACAGACACATGCATGCATCCACACACATGCAGACACACATATACATGTACACTCTTCTCCCACAGAGATAGTTTCAAATGGCAACAGCAGCACCTAAAACCTGGCTCGTTTGTACACATTGTCATGGCCTAAGTATAAGGGTTATTAGAGCCTGGATCCAGGAGAACCGAGGGGAAGGCTAGCAGGGGTGTTTAACATCTAATTTAATCATCAGTTTCTGACTACTACATTTATCTGGTCTTGTTAGTAATTCCAGCAGAATCTAGTTGTCATAACTATTTAATAATATGTTATCACTTCATTATGGAATCCGTCCTATGGGAGGTATTTAACACCCTTAAATTAAAGGAACTAATCATTTTCATTCTGCAGTACCAGTGGTGGTTAGGTTGGTCTTGTTCCGACATCAAATGAGAGCAATTTTACACCTCAGCAAACCAAGTAATGGGTGGGGGGATAGAAGCAGTGCTGCAGTGCCCTGTAATTGAAGCTCAGAGTCGGACGTGAAATCAAGGAAGAAAGCAAAGTAAAGGCTCAAAAATAAAAGGCCTCGGTGCTCCTGCTTAAGTCTGATGCCCAGTCTTCAGAGCATGTGATCAGGAGGCCAGCTCCGATGCACTGAGATCTGTACTTGAAGCAAATCATGTGCCTCCCTATGTCACTCTCCAAGGATGCCTGAGAACATATTCTTCCAACATCAAGGGACATCATGACGTAAGAGTGACTGAGTCTTTAATAGGTTGTCAGAGTTTTCCATTGGTCAGACATGTTTTTCTCCCTAGTATTTGAAGGTGTCACTATATGTTCCAAAGGCTCTTCGGAACCACCCAAAGATTCAGGTCATATATACATCTATTCCCAATTAAAATTTACATTTAATATTTTAATATGTGCTGAATAAGTGTAGATTCTTCAGATGTTTTACTCTTTACCAAAAAAAAGAAAAGTTGTCTCATTTTCTAATAGATATAAAATGTGCTGAATTTGTGGTATATGTTCCATTGCTTCATTGGCATTAATACAAACAAATTCAATGTCTCATATAAGCATGCCTTGCACTTTTAGAAGAGATACCATTCATTACTGTAAGGAAAATGGGCACATGCAATTATTACAGTAGAAGCAGACGTTAGGCTTAAAAATCCAATGCTAACGTTTTGGGTCCTTGTGGGGAAAATGGCATCAGGTAGGAGAGGCATTAGATACGAGGTAACTGGGGAAACACATCTGCATCTTGGTGACTATGCCTCCTGTTGGTCATATGACTCTGTGTAAGGGGTATCACCTTAATTGTTGTTTCCACTGTAGCAAAAACGAAGGCCTTGGGGGCAACTTCCCACAAGTGTTGACCAAAGGCCTCTATTCTCAAAGAGTGAATGTCACTTGCAATGTGTTCTGACAGGACTCTCCTTTTGTGAGGACCTGGAATGAAACACTCTAAAGGGAGGAGATCTGGTTCATCATGATTTGGGATAGAAAAGATGTTATTTTATATCACATGCCTCACAAATATTCCTAAAAATCTTTTTTATAATTTGGTAACCCAGAACCTACTAGGCTGCTCCCTACCTTGAGGCAGATAATTCCCATCTCTCTACAGAGTGTTTGCTTTACTTAGCCTTGCTTAGTAAACTTTTGCTCAAACCATCTATTTCTGTTTCAACTGTATTATTTCTTTTTAGAAGAGCCAAGAGAACCCTCTACACATACCATCAATGCCACCAATAGAGATTAAAGGTGGAATATGCTTAGTTATTTAGCAGATATATGCAAAAAACTCAAGTCACTATTATAGCCACATGTCACTCCAAAATAAAGTAAAATGTTGGCAAGATCTACCACAATTTAAATTCCTAATGGTGGTTCCTCGGCTATTTTCTTGTACTTACAATTTTGGTGTAATTCTGAAATAATGGGCTCATGAACAATGCACTGCACTTACTAAACATTTTAGAGGAACACATAACTTGAATACCAAGTTCATTGTTTCCATTTTCTCAGAATTACAGCCTCTCTGCAGCCAATGTGCTGACATGTTCATTTGTAGCTGAAAGGCACACACATTCATTTTCATCAAAATACATGACAAAAAAATCATGGTAGAGTTGACAAAGATGACAGCCAGAAGAAAAGATCCCTCAGCATGATATCTGCTTCTCACTTCTGATGGTGATTCAAGGACTAAATGTTGAATAAAAGATTTACACTATCTCTCAGACCAGGAACAACGACTTCATAAAAGGAATCAAACCATTAAGAAGAATTTGTGTTTTAATAGCAGAAACAGGCACAGCATACTGGAGAGATGCAAAAATACTAAACTAAAGATTTCTAAGTCATCCATCCTTGCTATATAATTACAAGGCTTGCCTTAGGTACATACAATCTAGTTGTATAGCAGACTTTGAACTGAATGAGGTAAAAATTGATGCAAAATATTGGAATTCAATGTAAAGTGTCATGTTATTATATTTATGTTTTTCCGACATGTTTCTTTCAGCAGAAACAAAATATCAATCATGAAACTAATCATAAGTCTACTAAAATAGAGGAACCTGAAACCAGTTTTTCACTGCAGCACTTTTTTTAAATTAACAATACATTACATTAATCAACATAGAGAAAGGCATGGAAGTCTTGGTGGAAGCTATTTAGATCACACATCTGATTAGTGTAATAGAAACCCCCTAGAGGGTCAAAGGTCAAAATATCCTTGAAAGAAGGACCTGTTAAAATCAATTCCCATTGCTCTAATTTTAGAACCTCCAAGATCATTTTCTATTTCTGTAGTCTGGTCACCAGGGTACATCTCTTATACAGTTAGCTGAAACACTCCTTTATGAAGTAGAAGTTACATTGTGAGTTAAAGAGTGGACAAGTGTTACAGAGTTGTGTCTGGCGATTTGGCCACTGTGAGTCAGTCTTTGAGGATATGTCACCCTCAGACGACCAGACATCTCTTGATACAACATTCTCAAAAGTCTTATCAAAATAAACCCATGAAACTAGGCTTAAACTGAAATAGCTTTTCTAAAAAATAATTGTCATAAAACAGAAGTTCCTAGGACAACAAAAGAGCATAATAATGTCTAATATAATATTTATTTGCTAATTTCTTAATCTGATCCTTTACTGAGATTTCCTTATAACATAATTCCAAAGTATCGGGGAGACTATTCTACTACAATATTCTATTCCAAGAATATTTCTTCATCTCTCTTCATCACCTAATTATGAAAGGATGATGTTAAATAAAACATACAACACTCTAATATACCTTTATCATAAGAATTCATTAAATACTATCTTCATAGAAAGATATTATTTAAAAACTTATAGCCAATAAGATGGTTCAGTAGATATGGGCACTTGTTGCCAACCCTGACAACCCAAGGTTGATCCCTGAGATCTGTATGGGAAAAGGAGAGAAGCAGCTCTAGCAAATGGTCCACTGACCATAAACATTCCATGCACTTGACACACAATGTATAAATAACTGCAGATAAATAAAGGAAGTAGGAATACTTATACACAAAGAAATTACACTAAAAAGATTGTTACTCAGAAAATATTGTTGTTACTCTTTCTTATTTTAAATTCTCAAAAACATCAGTACTGATTTTAACATTTGGAAAACATGCTCTACAAAAACTTCAATTCTATTTTAGAAAATTTTGGTGAAACACGAGTAGGAGGAACTCTAGTTTCAATGACTTTGATAGCGCGAATCACTTCACGCCATTGTAATATTTTCAAAAGAATAGATTATTTGATCAGTGTAATATTAGATACCCCGGAAATAGACATCTATAATTATAGCCAACTGATCTTTGACAAAGAAGCACAGACAATGCAATGAAAAAATAGATATTTTCCTAGACAATGTTGGAATAGCTAGACAAGCACACACCAAGAAAAACCAGACTAGGGTATGGGACAGATGAAAGAGAATCTAGAGACAGACTTACCTACTCCCAATATGAACTCAATAGGCCATAGTCCTAAATATAAAAGACTTCTAGAAAATACCCTGTGGATAAACTCTATACTGATATGGGATATCTTTATGTATGCAATAAATACCATTATATAGTAAAGGAATTGTTTTGGCCTATGACTGAGCAGCTTAGAAGCAATCGGGAAACAGAAGCAGGGGAAGGGGGGTGGAGTCAAGAGACATGAGTCCAGCAGCTCAGGAAGAAAGATGTACCGAAGTAGAGATAAGCCATGAGCTACTTGGCAAAACAGATTAATATAAATGGGTTGATTTAAGATGCAAGAGGCAGTTAGCAATAAGCCTAAGCCATAATCCAGACAACACATAATTGATATAAGCCTTTGTATGATTATTTAAAACCAAACAAGGCTGCAGAGTCAAACTTCAGGCTAGACCAGGCCACAGACAAAAAAAAAATCATTTAAACTACAAAACTAGACTATGATAAAAATTTCTTACAGCATTATACTATTGCAATGGGATTTCTTGGTCCAGGGTGACCAGAGGCCCAGACCCTGCCTCGCCAGACCCTTTAGCCACCAGCCGCCGCTGTTCAGGCCCTTAGAAATGACTCAGACGCTTATATTAACTTTATGCTGTTTGGCCTATGGCTCAGGCACATTGCTAGCTAGCTCTTATATCTTAAATCAACCCATTTCTATTAATCTGTCTGCCATGTGGCCCGTGGCTCACCTGTGTTCCTTATATGTCGCTCCTTGGGCAGCTTGCTCAATCTGTCTGACTCCAACCTGCTTCTCCTACCTATGCTCTGATTTCTCCTCCTACTTCTTCTATGGTGCCTGTCATGACCCAAAATAGCTCCTTTATTTAAAGATTGAGATTCACAGCATACAGAAAGGCATTCCCACATCATTATACCTGCCCAGACATGAGTTTTCAGACAGAATACCAAAGGTGCTAATCATGGAAGAAACAGGCAATTAGCTCACATTCATTAAAACTGAAATATCCCATGTGAAATATGCAGTTAAGGGAATGAGAAGATAGACTACGGTCTTGGATAAAAATATATGCAAGTCAAACACCAATATAGAATGGTAGTACAAAACAGACAAAGGGCTTTCAGAACCCATCTGTTAAAAACAATGCTTAAAAACTACCAAAATACTGGAATATTCAAATGTAAAGAATATGTACTGATAGGAAATGGACAAAGGACACGTTGCTCCACATCACATGCCTGGAGGAGCACTTAGTACAAATGAAACATCCTTCATTTCCACTGCAATGGCTCAAGATCCGAACATGACATTGCCCAATCCTGAGAAGAACAGGAAATAAAAGAACCCCATTCACTGATTGTGGGGGCACAAAACAAACCACCACAGACAATAGACTGGCATCCCCTCCCTCCCCTGTAACTTCTTTTCTCTTTGCTTTCATCTGTATCTGATTGCTTCCAGAACCATCTATGGATTATGCTTCTTGGTTGTGATGGCTCATCCTGCATGCCTTCTTGACTGGATTGGGAAACACTTGGGAGATGAGTGAAGAAAGCTTCAGGTATGTTGGTGATTTATCCCCCAGAGGCTGTTAACTCATGGGTATTCTGATATAATCAATGGTTTACTCAATGGATGGATTCAAAGTCTGAGGTAACTATTGGGATGAAGTGGAAACTGTAGAATGTGGTTCTAGAGAGAAGAACTACTTAACTTGGCCCAGTGTCTTGGATGAATGAGTGTCATCCTGGTCTCTCCCTATCTCTGGTTACTTAGAGTTGGTGTGCACTACTCCAACACACCTCCCAGCATTGGAATCTGTGAGCTAATGTCAGTCTTTCCACTCAGAAGCTGTTTGTATATTTGTCACAGGGAAGAAGAGTTTGCTAGCACATTGGCAGGTGTGCTATGCTCTCTGATGGGTGGGGCTGGGGGAGTAACAACAGCCAACAGTGCTGCTTCCAGACCATGGCTGCTATCATTCAGTGCCGATAAGTGACTTATCAAAATACAAAATGACTCAAAGGAAAGTAGGCCTATAGTAAAAAGACTAACCAGTCTGAGGAGTCTGCACTTTGCGTGGTTGCAATTTGATCACATTCTGAAAAGTCAAACCTATGGAGATAACACATTTTATCTCAGACAGAATGCCAGGAAGTGAAGCAAACAAGCAAAACATTATGGAAAGGCCAGAAAGAAGAATGGCTGCTAGGGTTCTGTGGGGGACCCATCAGTGGTTTGTATGCTAGGGAAACACTCCCTATTTCCTCACAGGATGGTTGATACATGCCATTATTTATGCTTTGAGACTCATAGTATCCGCAGTCTTCAAAACAGATATAAACTTCAGTCAGCCTGTGTGTGATGAGAATGTGTCAATCAATGTGGACTTGTCGATTGTTACCACTATAAACCTCTGGAGGAGATGCTCACATTTAGAGGAGCTGTATTTTGGAGATGTGCAAGAGAACATGGAAAGTTTCTGTTTTTGCAGATAATAATGCTGTAAATCTAAGTCTTTGAAAAAAATCGATTAAAAATCAATACACAAACCTAAAATGTTAGATTTTCAGGAACATATACAACCTAAATGATTGCTCACTGATGTGGATATTCAAACCTCATACTTTCAGTTTTAACAATAGCTAAATAGGTATTTCCTAAATTATTTTTAGTTTGGAATGACCTATTTCTAGGTAAAGTTAACTTACTTTAAAGGGAAATTTAAAAGGTCAGTAAATGTATTCATGTTTTATACAAGATATTTTATTATCATGTATTTTAAGTCACAAGTAAACCATGTCATATTTTTATGCATAAAGCACGTGTCTTGGTGACCCCTGGTACTCCTTTGTTAATCCTTATCCATCTCAAAACTTCTGTTTTTTAACTTTTCAAATATGTTCTTTTTTGCCAAGATAGTTCTCGAGGCTATGGTCAATACCTTAGTTGATGAAGCTTCAATCAGAAGAGAACAGAATTTATTTAACTCCCAGCAGTAAGGGCCTCTGGACAAGGGTTGTGAGTTTCTTGCTCCCTAGGAAGCATTTGTAAATTCTTCTTCTTCTCCACGAATTTTATTTGTTTTTCTAGTTGTAAAAACCAGAATCAGTTGATGCAGAGAACAAATAGGTAATGAGAAAGAACTCAACCAACAAACACTTAATATTTTAGCTGCGTTTAGATTCTTCCTGGTTTTCCATAATTACAAATATGTCATATTCCTAACTTTCAATCTTGTTTTTAAGCATTATTACAGTATTTATTTGTATTATAATTATAAATAATTTATCATCATTATAAATATTTATAAGCACTCTATTAAAGGCCAAGGATGCCACTTCAGAAATACTGGTAACTGCTAGAAGCTACAATGTAATGTTTTCTACAAGGATATTTTAGAGGGACTATTTTTTTTTTCAAAGTAATGTTAGCCTGCATTTGAAGTACCCCTGATAGGGAATTTTCAAAATCATTCCATATTTGTCATAAAGATAACTCATGTGTAACTATAATAAATATACTATGAATATCATTGTCATGTACCTGCTTATCAAATAAAAGTGTGGTGGAACTTGCCCTGCCTTTGGCTTGGGCTATCCAGCCCCAAAGAGGCTGGGCTTCTTTAACTGTGTACTTGGCCAGATAGAAGATGAGAGCCTTGGGTCTGGAGCCCCCTCTTTGGTGTGGTCAGAGACCTGATGGCCAATTCACCTGCTCCCAGACAGGACAGAAGATTGCTTTAGCTGTTTGCTCCATTCTGTATTTGTGACTGTATCTTCCTGATTTATATCTTAATAAATTCCTATTATCCATAAAACAGACTCCTATGGTCTAATCTAACAACACAGCTTTAAAACTTACCATTTTATTAAATACATTTTCTACTAATTCCTACCGTCTTTATTCCTTGCCAAATAAGAGCTTTTACCTGCTTCACAATCCTCGGTGAATAACCCCTTCTGTCCTCTTATTTCATTCCTGATCCATATTATTTAAGAGGTTATTTTAAAATAAGGAAAAATATATTTCGGCTTACATCTACCCACAAATGCTTGATGAGCCTAAGGAAGCAAAGGAAAGCTGCATGCACATTGACCTGGCAAGCACAGTTTGACCCCAAAGTACAGCTACACTGCCCCCACCCCATGCCACATGCCCTGTGTTCCCAGAAGAAATTCTAAACCAGAAGTGAAGTCGACAGACTGGACACCTTAATGACCATGCCTCTGGGAAAGAGAGAAGTTTCAGTAGCTGGAGGCGTTTCTGGTTTGTGAATCTGAGCTGCTTGTTGGTATCCTAGAAACCTATCAAGGTCAAGGTTTTAAGAGACTCTGCTTCCTTGAGCTTCTCAACTGACAGTTCAATTTGAGAAGACAAAAAAACAAAAAAAAAAGCAGAAAAGGAAAAGGCTTCAAGGTTCAGGTAGTCAGCATGAGCTGATGGGAATAATAAAGTTGTGGCGTCAAGCCTCCAAGAGTTCTGTCTGTGCCGCCCCACTGTGCCACTGACATGGGTACACTGGGGTGAGCAGCCATTCTCGCCCTGAGCCCACAGGCTGCCCCCTCCAGCCCTTCTCTTTCAGTTGATACATGGAAGAATACACTCTAGCACACAGTATTAATTCACACTCACATGTGAATTAACTTAGAGATGGAGGACCATCACCTCCCTCTACAGACAGCTCAAATAGTTATTGTATATAAAACCAACTGTTACTTTACAGACATCAGTGGGGGGGTGGGTGGCTAATGACATGACACATGACAGAACATGACTCTCCCAGTCTGAGAACCTTCCAGTTTAAAGGCTTTATGGTGACGCTCATAGTTGTCTCCCTGGTCCAGAGCTCAGCTCTGTCCATCATGATGGATTTGACAGCTTGAGCTGTACGTTTCAAATGTGAGTTAATTTTAAAACTATAGACTCCAGCTACTTGTAGCTGGTTGTTAAATTAAAATGAATATTACTCTTGCCCATTTCATGTATTAAAATCAATTTCACTAAGAAAATACAGTTTAAAAGGACTGTGTAGGATATTAAAGATATTTAATTAGAACAAGAGAGATAACAGTTTTTTCCAAGATTTCTAAGTATAATCAGTCTTTTTCTCATCACTTAGGTTTTCTGCAAATCGAACTTCACTGCGCTAGTTTACAAACTAAATCCAAATCTTGGCCTTCATTTGATGTAAAATTGTAATATTTGATGGAAATATGTCATAACTTTATTTTTCCAAGGTGGGGAGAACCCATTTCCTCCCAGAGGCAATCTTTATAGGATATATGCTGTCTACTCTTGTTCTCTCCTGCATCCTGCACAGACTTTAGGCAAGAAGCTCTGGATTTACAGACCCATCAACTTATTTTTTGTTGTCATGATTTTCAATGATTTCATTTCAATTCTTTAAAATGTCAGGTACCTAACGATGGGGATCCATCTGTCTCCCTGATTGAGAAACCGATGTCAGGCAGGCCCATGAGAGAACTGGTTGATTTGATGACTGAGTGAACATAAAGGATTGCTCTGTGTGCAAGGTGGGGGTGTGGATATTTTTGACAGTGTTGCCTTTCACGCCTGCTGTTCCATCTGCTGGTAATTTCCTTTTCTAGTTGACCCTTCCTGAAAATCACACCAGTAGACAGCTCCCTAAACACACCTCTTCAGCCCCTTTCTGTTACTTATCTCATTCCCTGAAGGTTTTATTATCTTGCTCATATGGTACTTAGAACAACGTTTTCCCAAGATGCCCAAATAGTGATCTGGGACTTGTGTGTTTGTATGTTCTTACCATGCATGTCGATGGCTCAGCATGATTAAGACCCTGAGACTCGAAGAATGTCCTGGCTTTACAGATGTGCCCAACCTCATCATGTGGATTTATATAAGATTATAAAAGAATTATGAGTCTAGGGCAGTGGTTCTCAACCTATGAGTCATGACTCTGTTGAGAGTCAAATGACCTTTTCACAGGAATCGTCTAAGACTGTAGGATATATCAGATATTTGAACTATGATTCACAACAGTAGCAAAATTATAACTATGAAGTAACAATGAAAAAATTATGGCTGGGAGTCATCACAACACAAGGAACTGTATTAAAGAGCCACAACATTAGGAAGGTTGAGAACCAGCAGTCTATGGGGAGCCAAAAGGAAGTTACAGAAACATAAAACATTGCTGTCTGAGAAGAAGGACAGGGATATGGGCCCACCTCTAGTCTTTCGAGAAGAGCCTGGTCTGCTGCCACAGTTAGCCCAGTGAGACCCACACTAGACCTCTGAACTATACAACCCTAATACACTTTCATTGTTAAAGTCACCAAGAGGGTGAGAATGAAGTAAAACAAGAGCAGAAAGCTGGTACCAACCCTCATGAGAGGAACAAAATGTGCAGGCCAAATTACTGCCACTTTCAGAGGCCATTTGCAAACTCCACACATGTCACGTTTGAGCCTCTTCCATTAAGAGCATTGTAGCCACATGCCACCTCCTAGGTGTTAATCCGTGTGGCCTTCTCTCTAGAAAGCAGGAAGGATAAACTTCTGACTGCATTAGTATATGACGCCATGGTGAATGGTGAGATCAAAGGTTCAAAAGGAGATCTATGTGTGAAAAAGGAGTGACTGATTATTTCCAAGGAAAGGGAATTATAAATATTTGGGCCAGAATGGTAATAATACTTTGTTAAGTTAAAAAATGGGGTGGGGGCACTGATACATAAAAACAATGTCTGTGTTTTCTAAAAAGTCATAATAAATAGCTCAAAATGTGGAACAATTAAAAAAAAAAAACCCTGTCTCTCTTTCTCTTTACATCTTAAACTATTATTTTCATTCTTTGTCCTGGTAAAACAGCTTTTCCCATTTGTATAACAGTACTCAGAATTTGGCAAAAGGACTATTTATTATGTTTCTTACATTTTGGCCCAGTGTTGGCTGAATGCTTCAAAAAAATAGACAACAAATCGTCTCTTACATATATTCTAGAAAAAGTGCAGGAACAGCATTGGGCTTCAGCGTTTAAAGTTAATTGGGAGGCAGGGTAGTGAGGTGACTCAGCAGGTATGTGGATTTCCGAGTGTAACCCCTGGAACACACGTGAAGGTAAGAGAGAGCTGATGCACAGGTTGTCTATCCTACAGGACATGTTACAAAACACGTGTGGAGACATGCATGTCATGGCACACATGTGTTTACATGTGTACAAGCGTACCCCCACATAAATGCTTAATTAAAAACAGATAAAGTGAAGGAATCTTTGTAAGCAGTGTCTATGAACGCAGATTTTATGGGACTTCAGATGAGTTGAGTCACTATCCAAAACCAAAGTTATTAAAAACACAACTGGAGCCAGGCCTGGTATAATACAACTATAATCTTGTTGTATAAGGCTTCTGGCCTGGACTTTCGGGCCTGGTCTTGAGGTTTGGATCCACAGACCCACAGCCCTGCAGAGACACACAGATTTTTAATTAATTGTATGATGACTGACCTAGGGCCCAGGCATATAACTTGCTAGCTCTTGCTCTTAGTCTAACCCATGATTCTTATCCTGTTCATCCATGCAGCTCGGTAACTTTTCTCAGAGCAACATAGTTGTCCTCTGCATCTTCTGCCTTCTCTGTGGCATTCTGCTTTGTTCTTCCTGTTCCCAGAGTTTTCTTAGTCTGGTAGCCCCTCTCACACTTCCTGTCTGCCTTTGTCCCTCATAGGCGGGACAATTATTTACAATGTAACATCATAAATCCACTACATAATCTCAGCCCTCTAGAGACTAAATTAGTAGTATCCTGAATTTGAGGCTAGCTTGGGCTAGTGATTTACAGACCAGTTTGAACTACATTATGAAACCTATCTCATAAATCAAAACAGGGGTGGAGAAAAGACATCCAAAGAATCAAGGACTATTAAACACAAGATGCAATAGTAGAGGTCTCATGTCACATGTAACCATGTTCTGTAGATACATCACTACTTTTGACAACTAAAATTGTATTTTCTTGAAAACTAAAATTTTGATGTTCCATTTTGTGGCAGAATTTCTAAAACTATACATTGTTTGGTGATGTTATTCCATGTCTTCACTAGAGAGAGGACAACTGAGTGGCGAACACAGCGCTTTGTTTAGTTCATTGTTTTCTCAACACTTACAGTTGGTCTTCAGCTAGTGAACATGGCAGCATGGCAGGGAACCCTGGTCAGGTTCTGGGTAGGTGAGGATCTCGCTGACAAAGCCAGCGGCTAGAGACTGGCCATGGCTATGCCTAAACAGGCAGCTCTGATGTTTGCTTCATAAGTAGCATCTAGAGATCCATTGCCCTTGGTCCCCTTATCTCTAAAGTAGACATTGAAAGCTGGAAGGTAATTTAGGGATTTTTTTTCTTCTTGAGTCACAATTCTTTTAGAATTCTGTTGAAATACAACTAAAATAAGATTTATATTAAATGTCAACATGATTAGTTTTGCTATTCAAAACCAGTTCCACCATCTAGACAATGAACACATCCCTTTTTCTCTAAAGTTTCCTTGTGCCTTCTCTTACTGAGGACCCTCCCTAAGAATACTTCCAACTCCCAGCTCAAAATAACCACGGAGATGTTGTCTGTTCCTACAGCTAAGCATGTATATTTGAATGTTTTATATAAGCACAATCACATAAACTACACTCTTTTTGACTGGATCCTTTCATTTAAAACCATCATTTTAAAATTCTTCCATTTTGCTGCATTTGCTAATTTTTATTATTTCTTCGAGCTTTAAAAGATAAATTTAAAAAATTCATACAAGGTCCCACAGTAGGAAAATGAATGTCCTCAATACCCAGGAATCTCCACAGCAGGACAGTCCACCTTTTTATTTGTCCAAGTTCCCGTGAGAAGTACATGCAACTCGATATCAGCAGATATCATAGAGAGTGACTTTGTAAGCAGGTGTGGCTGAAGTACTGGTGGGAACAGAAAGGTCCACTGATGAGCTGGATAGAAAGCACTGCTGTTGTTTCTATGAAGATCCAAAATCCCCAAGGACAGTGGAGCCAAGGTCTAAGTCAAATTGAAAGGCTATGGAGATGCCTGTGAATAAATTCCTGTGGATCACTGCTTATCAAAAGAATATCTTGCAAGAAATGTGACCAACACCAATTAATGTGAAAATAAGAAAGTATCAATGCTGCCCAGAGACAACAGGAAAAACACTGATGGTGCTTTGTATACTCCGTCCTCCAGAGGGCTTGCTCCCTTTATCCAGTGTGCAAATGCTAAAGTCAGTCAATCTCTTTCTTTCACCCCTTTTTCTATCCTTTGCCTTTCCCACCAATCCAAAGACTATTCAGCCTCATTCACATACGTAAACTTTTTCATATCTCCGAATTTGAGCAGCCACTCACCTGCTTAAAAAGTCTTCTGGGAGGTTCTGATGTGTCTTAAAAAGCATATGCCTAAAGGATGCTTTTACTCTAGCTCCCACATAAAATCCTTCCCCACACTCCCCCTTCCCAGTTGATAATTCATCTGACCCATAGCTCGCAGGCCATTTTTTAACAGCTCTATTTCCTTCTTTCCTCTCTATACCCAAGCTACCAGCACATCTTGGCTTCACTCTGTGAACATCCTCTTTCTCAGACTGGTTCACTCCTTCCTTCTATACTGCTCTGCCCTAGTCTAAGGTGCTATCATGAACTGCAACTGATCCCTCATGAGTCAGCTCATATCTTCTTCACTTTCTTCTCTGAAATAAAAGAAGGACATTTAAAAGAGATGTTATCCCTCCTACTCTTCAGCGTATCTGAAATTAATTTTATAATAATAGGGAATTAAAGATGATAAACATATATTATATATGTATGAATCACAATGAAACCCTTACTTTGTATAAAAATAGTCAGTTCTTATTAAAAAGGAAAACGCTCATAAAAATGTCTATTAAATAACTGATGGATCTGTCTACCTTCATTTAACCCAGTGTCACTAAATTGGATCCTGACACCATCTTCATCTTCATTCTTTTGCTTAAATGATACCAACCAGTATAAGGTCACTCTCCTTATCAACTGACCTTTATTCTTTCATCTGGTTTACATGTGCAACCAAAGTGATTGTTCTAAAACAGAAGATCACATTCTTCCCTTGTTTAATTTCTAAATGTTAGACTATGGGTTGGAACTTGTAAGCCAGATTCTATAGCCTTAATCAGGTTATATTTCCCTACAGTGTTATCTAGGACAGAGGTAAGAAACTGTCTGCTACGTGTCCTAAGAGCAGACCTTGATTTGTGTTTCTAATCCATTACTTGATTGCTCTGTGCTCTTCATCATGAGTTTCCCTAGTAATGGTTTAGACATATCTAAACATTAGACAACAGACATTTTGGATTTTTGAGATAATGAGGAGGACAGAGGTATGTGATACTATTTAATATGATTTGACATTCAATCATATGCTCAGGAGGCTCTCAAATCGCTGAAGAGCTTAACTTATTAAAAATCGATTATTCAATTGAGCATAAAACATTTTGAGAATCCCAGAAAGATATCATGGCTACATTACTTGAATTTTAGCTTGAAGAATTAGCAGTTACTTTATTGATAGACAATTTTTTCAAAGGGCTCATCCAAATAAACGATGATAATATAAAATATCAATATTAAAAGTGTTCATAAGAGACATCAGAGAATACTCTGAAGTGAAAACTCATTAAATACCTTTGTATGTAGTTTACAATCTCACCTGATGTTTTACACCCAAAATGGCATCAGCAGTCATAATGCCTCCAGTTACAGCAAAGTTAGACTGTGCCAGGATGCTCTGTGTGACTGGGGAAGTTGAGACGAAAATGTCAAATCCTGACTCTCATTAACAACATTGTAGGTGCAGGAAAGAGTCAGTACCCTTTTTCTAATCTATATTTTATGGTGTCAATATAGACCATTAAAAAGAAGCCATGTTGGATAGAAATTTAGTCCAGAGCTTCACAAAAAAAGAACATTATGTGAAAAAGAATTTTTTATGTGATACACTGTACACTTTAACAATCCTCCCTAGATGGCATTTGCAAATTGAGTTCATTTTTATCAAAACCACAAAATAAATGCACTGGCTAAATTAAAAAGTAGTTCAGGTAATAATTAGCCATGGGTACAAGATCAGCTATAGAGTATGTTTGCTCATAAAAGATCAGTCACTTTCACCTTTTTTGCAATATTTCTAAGTCACTTTGCCCTTTGTAATAAAAAACGGTGCTACACTGTAAATGTCAAGATCTGGTGATATATTAAATAGTTCAATATTTGGGGAGATAAAACAGCTCCATCTTTTCTCCAGTACAGGTCATACTAATTAGAAATGGTTTTGTTTTGTATTAATTTAAACCCAGTGGTTTCTGTTCATCAAGCCATCTGGTCAACAACATGCTTGGAATGAGAGTTTTTCAACTTAAATTGAACTTTTTAAAGGAACCAGCTCTAACCTCAAAGGTACCAGTTGCTAAATGTATCTAAATGCTCAGAATCAGTAGTTCAACCCCTGCTGTCTGTTCCTGCTCCCATGTACTACATTTCATTCTATGATGTCCTTTTTGTGATTCCCCCACTGTCCTGAGAAGGAATTATCACTTGCTTTCTTCAGATGAGAATATTAGCCACATTAGCCAGTTAATAGGAGTCATACCATAGAGATACAGTGACTGCAAGGTCCTTTCCCACCCACACTACAAAAGGATCAGGAATGAACGGCTGACACAGCCTCCATCCACCAATAGAATAAATATGATGGTCTTGAGAATTCAAACCAAAGACACTATATTATAGTCAAATGGGTGTAGGTATCAGAAACATAGGGGCCCCTTTAGCATTGAGAGTCGGAGAAAAGCTGTTGCTAAATTACTGCCAATATGACCGAACAATAGACATCAGGTAAGGATGGAAATGAAGCAGACACACCGAAGTCAGAGAGGAGATAACATGAAGGGAACCACGGGGATTCGAAGAGGAGACTAAGGAAAGACAGGAAGGAAGGACAAGAGGGAAGGGGAGGAGGGAAGAGGAGGGAAAGGTACGAGAAAGGAAGAGAGAGAATACGGGGAGAAGGCAAAGGGTTAAGAGGAGAAAACACTGTTCCAGAAGAACTGTAGGTCTGACTGCGCTTTTCTTCTTGATAGCAAAAGTGACCATTGGAGCTTACCCTAAATCACCTTGGCTTACGTTAGCCCTAACGGACAGGGTCACACCAAAGCTGTGCTCACCTGGCATTAGGTCTTAATCTATCTTTATGCCAGCATATGTAGCATTGTTATGATTAATTAGGAAAAAAATCTTTGGAAGATTATAATGAATAAAACAGCAAAATGTATCAGAGACTCTTGAATAGCCAAAAACTGTCAATATTGTTTGCAGCCAAAACCAAAATGTAGATGTTTTCTAGAAGAAAATACTCGGATGGCCACTTAACTGTGGAGCAGGACCAATGCAACGAAGACATAGTCTATGTTTTGAGCCAATGCATTAAGCAAGGAAAGGTGCTGGCATGTCCTTAAGCACTTTTAGCTTATTATCGTGCGTCAACTCTGACATAGGCATTTTCTCACAAAGGTCCTTAATGAAAGCCTCACATATGTCTTATAGAGATAGCATCACCCCCTTTAACAAATAGAGACATCCGAGCCTTATGTATCCAGTCTAGGGCCACAGAGATGATGAATTATAAACCCGCTTTTCCCCAGAGACAAAAGAGCATAAGGTGCATCTTAAAATTACCTTACATATATGAATTTGTACAGAATGAAATTTTTTGGACAATGGCAAACAATCAGGCTAATAAATGAGTCTGCAATTCTTTCCTGTTTTCTTCACAAATACTTGTGACGTTTTTCTCTTTCCACATATGCAAACATGTGCACACCTGGGTGGTGGTGGGGGAGTGCTAGATTTGCCATGCACTTTGTTAAATTGGAATTAAGTTCGATAGTGATTTTCCTTTGGTGCTATACTCCTCTTAGAAAAGCTACTTCCCTAAGCATTACTAGATATCACCTAGGTATTTTTCATGTCTGTGTGATAACTGGGCATAGTACTGAGCTGTTGTTCAGAAAATGTTTCACTCTAGCAAGACTCCCATCTCAAGAGCAACATTACAAACACTGCGGTGTATGTACATGCATATTTTCTCTAATATCATTTGTCCCCATCAGGAAAAAATAAAAGAACATTACATCATATGCTAGAAGTCTTTTTGTTCTGTTTTGTTTTGTTTTGTTTTTTTTTAATCAAGACAGTTTCTCTGAGTCCTGGAACTCATTCTGTAGATCAGACTGGCATCAAACTCATAGAGATCTGCTTGCCTCTGCCCCCTGAGTGCTGGGATTTGGAACTGAGTCTACTATTCTCAATTTGTTGGTCAAATGTTTGGTGACTGTGGCAAAGATCTTATATAGTGATAAACACATTTTGCATTTTATGACCAAAATCCAATATTTTTTTTCCTGATAACAGAAACAATGCACTCCATTCAGAGGAAACCAAGAATCACGAGATTCTGAAAAAATAAAAAAAAAACAACTAGAGATAATATCTCCATTTACATACGAGGGAACGGTAAGCTTCAGGTGTCTGAGAAACTCGTCACCAATGTGTAGCAGGTGCTTTTGGACTACTTGGTGCTGACTCAGCACATGATGGCGGATGGGGAGGTGGAGAACGTGTATTTTACTGTTACATCTGTAATGCCAACATGTCTGGCTCTGTGAGTGTGCTACTTAGTGCTGGTTTCATCAACATATCTTTGAAATGAAACTTAGATTCCTCCCAAATCATCATAATCTTGGAAAGCAGATCATTATTTTTGGTAATACAGTCTTTTCTTTCATCCATAAACAGTTTGTGCCCCTGATACTTTTTTAGGAACCTACTTCAATGGTAGGAAAGATGCAAGGCGAGATAGGAGCCAGCTGGAGCTTCCCCAGATTCAGAAGAACTCTTGAACTCCTAACTCCAATGCCTTGGTGATGAAAAGGTCTCCTCTCATATCTTTCTCTGACTCAGATGAGAGGTAAGGCCAATACCACTTAGCTCTTTCCTGCTGAGTGTGCACAGAGAATCGTCCAATTAAGTGTCAAGATGAAGTAAGACACTGTCTCTAGGTAAAACGAAATCCAATGTCCTATCATGTGTGTTATTTTTATGCCTCATCTCTTCTAGAAAAATTCTTCCCAGTTATAGATCCAGACTAGTAAAAAGGCTACTCCTTGTTCTAATCAGAAGGTTTATTATCTGGAGGCATGCTATTTCTCTATTCTCCTTGGGCCACAGCATCTGCCTTCTTAGGACCAAAAAATTAATGTCTTAGTTTCTCAAAAAAAGGTACTAAAGATTTTATATCAAGTCAAGTCCTTGTTTAGATATTACGACAAAAAAAAAAAAAAAAAAAAAAAAAAAAAAAAAAAAAAAAAAAAAAAAAAAAAAAACACCACAGAGAACATAGATGTGAAGAACAATTGACATTTGGCCAATACCTTAGGGCTAGTATTTGTGGGAATGTCTACAAAACATTATCCTGAAACAGACTGATCAGCTATGTTCTACACATTGTCTTCCCAAGCAAATCTTAACAGAAAGGAGACTGGTTTTCTGGGGATCTACAGTGGGATTACATGTATAATATGTCATCTGAAGGCCTTTGTGATCAATAACACTGAATAAACACAAAACATCCACTTACCACTGTGAACAACTGAGCAATACAGCACAAATCATCTCCATTTTCAACCCCAAAAGTATACAGAATATGCTGGTCTTTTGGAAAGTTTAAGAAATGCACCATAGTGTTAAACTCTGAAAATCAAGAACAGAATTCATGCTGTTCTTGGCTTCTCTCAGACCTTTTAATCCCATAGCCTCCTCTGACTAGCTTTCAGAAGGTAGTTTTGCTTCAGAAGCAATTTGTGCCTCCTAACATCTTCCCAAGAACCCCTATCAATGTTTTAAAAACTGATGCATTAATTATTACATCTTCCCACTTCCAAGAGGAGTAAGAGGGATGTTATCATTAGCATTAGCTGTGAATGGCACTTGAAATAAAGTCACCCAGAGTGACAGTGGGTTAATGGCCTTCCCTGAAGTTGAGCACCCACTGCACTACTCTGATGGGCTGTGTTCACCTGGGAGACAGACTGATCCTGTTCTTCAGAAAGAGAGAATGATGACAGATGGCATTTGTTAACCAAACAGGAACTAAGCTTTTGAGGGGACCCAGGAGATGCGAGTGTTCAGAATGAAGACATCAAAAGATCTCCAGGCCACTGTGGAGATTCTTTGGCTCCTCTTTAACACCTGCCACATCTCAGAACACCTGGCTCAGCCAGGTTGATCATCATGTGTTCTGCTATGCTCCTTTAGGGTTTTCCTCATCATCTTCTCACTTTTCCTTTTCTCTTCAGGCTAGTTTATAAAGTTAGCATGTGAATGAAGCATGGTTTCTGACACTCTGGCCCAAGGAGGCAAATGCTTTAACTCATTTACTAACATTTAAGAGTGGCAGGCCACCTGGCACTGTTACTAAGTGACTGTCACAATATGCCGTGCAAGCAAACTTTAAGTTCTTCCACAGATTTTATTAGAAAATATTATGACTGATTAATTAAAGGCATTTAAAATAGCATGAAAAAAATGGAAATAAATATAATCCAAGTTATCAATGTACAAGTAATTCATGTTCGATATTCCTTTGAAAAAGCATTGTTATAAATTTTAAAGTATTAATTTATTAAGATTATTATTAATAAATGTATTCAGACAGCACACAAGAATGGCCCCTTCTCTTTTAAAAGTATCTCTCAATTCTGAAGAAATAAAACAAAATTCTTGATGGACAGGGTTCTGAAATTCTGAGTTTTATTCCATGGTCTGTCCCTAGCGCTGTAAATCAGACAAATCATTTGGTAGCTTTTGAAACACTTCCGCATCCTATCTGATTGTAACAATAAATATAAAAGCACTCTAATTTATAATAAAAACACATTTATGGTAAATGTACTCGTACTATGTTTCTTTTGTAACACAAATGGCCATTCGTCTGATTCTCTTTTATTCTCTCTTCTGCTGCAGTATAGGTCTAACTGGTTTTCAGCTGACATTTTCAATGCTATCCCAGGAAGGAATGCATGTATATACCTGTGACCCAGAGACCAAGGCCTTCCACACACGCACCAGCAAACTCAAAATCAGTGAGGTACAATAAGCAAGAATCGCTGAAAGCTCAGCTGTTCTCAGGTAGGGAACTTCGCTTCTGAGCCTTGCTTTCTATTTCTATCAAAGAGGGACGATGACAGAACTGTTAAAATCACAAAAGGAAGGGGGTCGGGCAACAAAACTCAACACTACCACAGTCCCCAGCCTTCAAAGTTTCAACTGTCTGCGCTTGATAAGGTACTCTGAGAGGCAAGGACATATTAATATTAATTTATTTATGATTTAACAAATCATATTATCTATCAATGTTTGTTAACACTTCAGAGTTCCATACATATGTGTGTATATATATATATATATATAGATATATTAATCTATAAACTTTATGTTCTTCATGCTTGGGGAAAACAGAGTATCAAGATCTCACTACCTGTGTGTATTACCTCTCTTGTCCCTTAAGGCAATACCCGAAAAGAAGCAGCTTAAGAGAAGGGTGATTTATTTTGGTTTACAGTTTGAGTAGCTACTATCCATTATGGCAGAGGAGGCAGGATGCAGGAATGGCTTGTCACTATGGCAACAGGAGGATAATGTGAAGAGTTAACACCAAATCATCAGACAAGCAGCAGCTAGATCAAGGGGGAGCTGAAATCAGGCTGGAAACAGACTTCCTCCAGCTACTCTTCAACTCAAAGGTCAACATCTCTACTAGCTTGGTGTTGAATATTCAAACACGGGAGCCTTGGAGGACACTTCATATCAATTACATAGAGACCATGGGATATACCCAGTTACACAGTGGCACTTATGGAGCAAATGTGAACTGGATTGGTCAGCTTTGTAGCACACAAACACATAGAAAAGCAACAACCCTGGAGCATCAATGTGTTTCTATTTAATCATCTACTAACTCAATGGCTCCTGCTCATTTTGTGTTTATTTTGTCTCTCAAATTAGCACCTAGAGAGAAGTGATCAGATATTATAGTTGTCTGTGATTTGCAGTATATCTAATCTAATGTAAAATATTTAACAGATACCAAAGTAAGACAGTTTTAATTAACCAAAGATTCCTTAATGTTTTAATTGATCAAGAAGAATTGTGTATGGAGTATCTCAAAGTCATGGAGCTAAGCTAAGCTTTTGGGGGTACAAGATTATCAAAGGGTCACTTAAGAACTACTCTATACAGCTTACAAGTTAGAGAAATTGAGTAAAGTTGTGATGGCTGGAAAGATGGGGTAAATACTGTCAAAGATAAATAAAACAATTTGTAATGATGAAGATGAGTCTATACATTCCTCAAACCCTTGATTTTATATGGGTCTTCTATAATTGCTCTGAATTCTGTCTCTCAAGAAAAGGTGCTATGTGCCTAGTCCCCAAATTTTGGGTTATTGTTTCCCTATTATAGGGTGAAAATAGGTGTTTATGATTCCTAATTTTTTTAAGAGAGCATTCTTGTTTACTTGCTGTGTAAAGAGCATCTAATAACTCAAGCACAAGCCTATGTGAATATTCATACAAATAAACACAGCAAATTCCTTGGAAGTAACATCTTCTGTTTTGAAGAAATTGCAGGATGTAACTTGACAGATGAGAATATATGAGAGAGGACCAGAGTGCCAAATTTAGCAAGACAATGGAAAAAGGCAACACACTAGAAATCTCCGTCTGGTACCGGCTGGATCATGTTCCAGACACAGCACCCAAAACCATCCTCTGCAAGCCCAGGCCTACTGCATCTTTGTGTAGGTACCTCGTGTGTGTCAGTCATTCATTGAAAAGGTCACATTGCCCCCGAGCCTGATCTCGCAGAACACTAACTTGAGATGTTATCTGATTATATAGTTAATAGTTTAATCACTTTCAGGAACCCACAGAAATGCAATTAGATTAACAAAATATTTGTTCTTTGGAGACCTGCTTTAGTGAGAGAAAAACATTTGTATAATCTTTGTATAGATGTGCTCATAATGGCAATGCTAAAATTCAAATTCTTATTCTGGTTATTTACTTGAAATGAAGGATAATGAGTGTGTTCTCCAAATGCAGCCCTCTACTAATTATTATGCTGCTGATGGCCACAGTATCTCTGGATGTGAGAATTCGTGTCTTTTAATACTTTTCTAATAGCAAGGAATTAGATTCTCAGTGTGTTATAATAGGAAAAAAAACCCCACAGAACAGCTTTCTGATTTCTCTTTCTCAGAGAATCAGGGACAAAGCAATTGGCATTTTAAAGACTATAGGACCATTTCTGAAAGTACACATTTGAGACATAAGGCATGTAAAGATGGAAAACACACAAGAGTCTGGATACTGCACATATGCTGTCTTTGAATTGTTTGATTGCTGCAGAAGGAGCAAGAGCTGCTAATAGATTTGATTATAAATGTTGCTGGATTAATCCAACCTATGTATTTTGTAAATGACTTGACTTTAAAATTGAAATCAAAAGGTATGCTACCTTGGAGAAAAGGGTCCTTTTTTTTTATTTCCACAGAAAAATTGAGGCTGTATATTTATTGTGGGTTAAAGAAAATAAGGGTTGATCAAGGAATACCTCCCTCCTGAAAAATCTCTGGTGGAAAGAGATGACCACATCAACTCCAAAGCTGCCAACTAAGACTAAAATCATCTAGCCTCAGGACCTCCATAAGACTGTCAGAACCCCCAATCAGCAGGAAGTAGTAAAGAAAAGCTACACTAAAATTCCCCAAATATTGTTTATAAGTGTTGCTTTTTTCATTATATATGGTTGATGGTCATAGTCAATCTCTTTCTTGGGAATAAGGGGGATATAATATAGAAATAATAAAAATGATTATTAAATCTACTTTGATTCAAAGAACAATTATTAATCTCAAAATATTTTACATTGATATGGATTTTGTTTTATTGATACAAATTTAAGGTCATTTTTTATACTGTAGGTATATTTCTACTCTTGTTTAAGGTGTTTGTGCAAATCCTTTAAAATTGTAACATAATTAAGAAATAGATTAATAGTCATCTATGATAATCAAACTTATAGTCATGTTAGTTAGATTTGTTAGATATACAAAGATATATTTCAATTAGATAGGTAACATTCAAACACTTCAAAGACTTACAGACTATGGCATTTAAAATATCTTAAGAACTTAGACTTTTCTGGACAGAGAGATGTATCTGCTCCTGGCAGCACAAATTTACTTCAAGAGGATGATGGGCACTGAAGAAACTCAATATAGAATTTACTTTCTTTATAGCAAAAGTTATCCAGTGGGCAGGAGATTGTTCTTGCATTGACTGTTTGACAGAATGCTGTGTAAACTGAACATGCAGGACCCATAGGAAAGTGACCACTGAACTTTGCCAGAACAAGCCAAGATGATCCTTCAGGTTCCTTCTTCAGAGACTGCCAGATATTCTGCAGGACACAGAGAGAAGTGACCGACAGAATGGGCTGAACAGTCCTTCAAATTTCTTGTTTCACTGAAAGGTATTTCAAAGACTCTAAGCCTGTAGGCTGAAGTTAAATGCCCTAGCATTAAAGAAGAACTTTAGGTGACTGTCCAGGTAGCCAGATGCTTCTATCATTTCCAGAATTTGGAAGTTGCTTACAACTTAGTAGTTCCTGTTTACTCAGGTAATATTATAGCCTTCTGTGGTCTTTGATGGAGCTGAAGACTAAATAGTTATAGTTTTCCTTAGTTATAATAAAAGGTAAATTAGATAGGCAACTTTAGACTCACATGGATAAAGTAGATGATAGAATATTTTCTTTAATTTTGTTAAATACAAATAGACTATATATAGTAACTGTAATTCTTGCTTGATAGCTGTTTTGTTGTAATTTTCTTACTTGAATTTGAAGCCTTACTTTTTGACCTTTTTGATTAGACAGAAAAGGGGACGTGATTTAGGATGTCTTTCTGTCTGCTGTGAATTACCTACCATTGGCAAAGCAGCTTACAGGCAGGCAGGAAATACAAGTATAGATAAAGGGAAGGAAGGAGAAGCCACACGAAGTCTCTGTGAGCTGCTGCCCAAGAGAGCAAGATGTAATGGAACACAGGTAAAGACATGGTGCCATGTGGTAGAACACAGATTAGGAGAAATGAGTTAAGTTGAAAGAGCTAACAAGTAATGAGCCTGAGCCATTAGCCTAACAGTTTGTAATTAATATAAGGCATTGTGTGATTACTTGTGAACAAGCAGCTGTGAGCCATCAAGTCCTGGGGCTAGAAATGCCTGACTACAACAAGGATTCAGAGAGAAGTTATGCAAACCACCCTAATCACAGATGGTTCCAACAGTCTAAAAGACAATGGCCTGTGTGCAGCTGGGCAAGTTGTAAACAGTGCACAGGGGTTGTACAATGGCACATCCCTCCCTCTGTGGCATTTATGTAATGTCCCTGGAAGGAATCCCAGGCATAGCTTACAGGTGACTGTCCTGAAGAGAAAGTTGGAGATTGAATACAAGGCAACAGCAAAAAAAAAAAAAAAAAAAAAAAAACCTACAAAGATACGATGTGAGCAAGGGGAGGATGCAGACAGATGTTGAAGGACTACTCCAGAATACCTAGACCCTCAGGTCCAAGGAAAGCCCCAGTCTATTGTGGAATAATAGCTTTGGGACTCAAAAAAAAATCTAAAATAGTTTTTAAAACAGTCAAAGGAAACAAGTATTTTACAGTCATTGCAAAGTCATATTGTTCACAAAGTGAATTCTCTCTAGCATAGTGTGCTTGTGGGATAAGAAATCCTAGTGGTTCAAGACGGTGGTCAAATAATATATTACATCTTATCATGTTCTAATTTTTGATAATTAAGCAGGCAACTTCAGAGTCTTGCTGCTCTAGAAAGAACAGAAAAGTAACTTTACTCTAAGAGGCTCTTCTTGTTGTTGTTAGGAACAATAAAACTTCGATCGAGATATCTTTTGGTCAAGACTATTTAACCCAAAGGAGAACAATTGATCTAAATGGTTTTCAGTGTTAGGCTCATACTGCAAACCCTCCGCCCCAGAGAAATCATACACAAGGTGCAAATTAGCTAAAACCAGCAGCCTATTAATGTAAATAATCTCACAGTTTTCAAAGTTAGTGACTACTAAGTCTGTCTTTAAGAATATATTCTGAACTGAATGTGAAAGCATGTTCTTTTCTAGTAAGAGACATAAAAGGAGTGGATCTGGAGGGGAGGGGTGGTGGGGAGAAACTTGGAGGAGTAGAGGGGGGAAACTATAAGGAAGATATGTTGTATAAGAAAAGAATTTCTTTCCATTTTAAAAAGTTAGCCATCACAGAACCTACATCCAACAAAGAATATATGTTGAGGCAGAGATCTATGGCTGAGCCCTGGGCAGAGCTCCTGGTCCAGCTGAGAGCAAGGGGTGGGGGGGTTTGAGCAAGGGGATAGGGATTATGAGGAAAATCCCCACAGTGATGGCTGGCTGGAGCTCTAGGGAGCTCACTGAATCAAGAATTGCCACTGGAGATTCATCGGGAGAAGGAACTAGGCCCTCCAATGGTAGGCAACTGTTGACTGGCAAGGACAGTATGTGGAGACTCGGGGATGGGATCAGACTGTATTCCTGTGTGTGAGCTGGCACTTTGGAGCCCATTCCCTGAAGAGGAACACCTAACCCAGCCTTGACTTTGGGATGAGGAAATCAGACTTGCCTGGAGTGTATGTACCATGCTGAGCTGGCCCACTTTGGGACTTCTTGCCCTTTTGGGGGACAGGATGGAAGGGATGGGAAGGGGAGAGGTGGAAGGCTGCCCAGGAGGGACTGGGAGAAGGGAAAGGAGGGGGAGCAGGGGGATACATAGATAAAAATGGCATTTTTATAAAAAAATAAAATAAAATAAAATGAAAAAAAAGAATCTCAAATGGCTGAAAGAAAAATAGTTAGTCATAACTGCTTTATTGCCACTTTCTCTGCAGACTTCATTTTAGTGGCATAACTCCACGTTTTCACATCATGCTGAGGATTTATGTACAATTTTATAATTTTCTTAAAGTCCAGTGTGGCGCTTTCAAGTCTTTAATTAGCAACTCACTTAGAAAAATTTCAAATGCCTGTGAGCTTTGCCTGAAGAATTAAGCTATGCTGCTGCCTAAGTATGACAGTGTTTCTGCAATGTCTTCTAGTAAATTATCTTCAATAGTGGGCAATTTATTGAAGTATTTACTTAATCAGATCTGAATCAGAATTTGGAGGAGTCTGGAGACCTCCATCTAAATGGCATTGGTTAATCACTGGTCTGTATTAAGTTCTGCCTTGTTCAGATCCATACAGACTAAATACGGAAAGGAAGGCAAGAATTTGGTACTTTTAATCAGATATTTCAGACAGTGGTATTAAACAAAAAATGAAAACTTGATTACACTTAGAATTCCAGCAGAGAACATAAACCTACCAGGGGACTGGGCAAGGTTGTATTTGAACCAAAAACTTCATGACCTCCTCATAGGGACCCTATCAGGATTCAGAGCTAACAAATGTCTGTGCTGAGACAGTTCATCAAGGGTGAGCAATCTGGCTTGACTCCTGCTTCCAGATGCACCTTCCCCAGTAGCTCTCCTCACTTCCACCTCATGCATGGCAATATGGAACTTTGAGAATGGCATGAAGCTGCCACATGGGAAGCAGACACAGGAAGGCTTTGCTCTACATCTCCCAAGAAATGGAACTTTCCAGCAATCCAGGCATGAGGTGGGATGACTCCTCACCTGGGAGAGACTTGGAGTAATTTCCAAATTTGCGTTGACAGACTAATAAAGAAACTGCCAGATATGATGGCCCTTATAAAGGTGTATGCCCCTTATAAACACGTGGCATGAGAAAAATAGTTATTCTAAGATCTTAGAGAAAACCTATTTATTCCTCTAGCTTATTTTGATATTAATCCAAAATGTTGGCATATTGAGAGAAAAGAAGTTTGTGTTCTAAATGTAACAACTTGCTAAAAAAATAAATAAAAACAAACTATATCTAATTGGGAAAATCACTGGAAACTGTGAATCATTCAGAGCTCTCATACTAAACCTGCTTCATGCCTTTCTTGTGTATTTGTACAGAAAGATAAAAAGAAGCAGTACAGAAAAATCAAAGGAATTCATTTGCTTTTGAATTTAAAAGGCTATACTATGGTTAATATACATGGACAGCAAATGGCTAGGGAAAAGGCCAACTTCTAATACAGAAAGGAACTCGGAAATATGTCACAATGAAACATTTCAAGACAGATGTTTCTATGAATTGTGTCACAGAATTACCACAGCCTCCTCTGCTCTTTTACAGATGATGGTGCACCCTGCCTCATATTCTCTAAACAATCTATTTATCACTTCCATGAGAATGAATCCCAAATAGCCATTTCTATGCTCCAGTACATCCCTAACCTCTAATCTTTTATTTCAAATTGTATTCCTTCTTTGCTATGCTATTTCTTATTCAACAACCATTTTTTTTCTCCCCTATAATGTCTCATCCTTTTCCCTTTCCATGTGGTTATCAGATCTGATTAGATATTCTCTAATTTCATTTCTTCAATTCTCTTAACTATTATTTCTTCTATATTTCTATAAGAATGAGTTTTAAGCCTGACATCCAACTACTGTGCTGGTTTCATCTTCTTTGTCCTTCCAACTATTTATCTCAATTACTTATTTAGTTTTTATAGGCGAATACTGAGTTCCTTAAAATATCACTCAATAAAATATCAATTGCTCGTGATGACCTATGATAGTGTTTAGGCCCACATTTAAAAATACATTCAGGACTGAAATTTTAACTGCTATGTGGAATTAAACAGACTTGGAGTTACTAAGAAGATCATGAATTACTACTGTGGTAGACCTGAGAGGTGACCATCACTCAAGGAGAGACATCACATCATCTCTCCTCCTTAATAAGACTTTCTATTTATAAAATGCTGATATTATGCATATTATAAAACCATATCCTTTCTGATCCTATAGATAGAAACTGGAAAAATTGAATTATCATAGGTTATATTTTATTTCAATGTATCTGAAGATCAATTATACAGAGCCAGAATTAAGGGCATAATTCCTCACAAGTAGTGTAGTCATCTTCAAGTTAACAACTAGCAGTTAAATTCTCATATACTAAGTACTCTCAAAATAGAAAGTGCCTTTGTAATCCCCATATTATGTGACTCACACCAAAGAACACTTTATAACCCGATAATGCTACAGATAAAAGTATCTTTGCAGGTCTGATAGAAACCACTGCTGAAGACAATTGCCAGGATTAATTTTAACCATTTCCATCTTAAATAATGTAAAAAAAAAAATCCTATAAAAGTTTGCCTTATTATCTCTGAGACCAATGAACTAGGGCATCTGGAGCACAAGTAAATAAATTTTTGTAAGACAAATATTCTTCCAGATTTACCATATTTATTTCAGATGTTCAAATTAACTTTATGAGTTTAAGGACTATCATACAGGTGAGGCTTCCTATGAAGTAGAATGCAACATGTAAAAGTCAGTTTGGGGTTTCAATATTAAGTGTCCTCTACCCTCTTTAGAAATAAAAAGAGACAATGCTTGTTTGCATCTAGCTGCGTAGACAGCATAGGCGTAGCAGACTGGCTCACCCAAGTCAGAACAGTCATTAACAGTAGTCTTGAGGGTCCTCAGGATTCAAGTAATGGGAGAGTCATTTGAGCCACACTAAACTTCCCACCAGGACTATAAGAGTTCCAAGGACAGTACTCAGCACCTGTTTGAAGTCTCTGAAGGATGATCAAAAATAAGCAATACAAGAAAAGCATTCATCTACTGAATAAAGTTCACAGATCTATGGCTATTCCTCAAAAACTACCGTCCATTTTTTTTTCTGATGAAGAGATTGAACTCATTAGAAAGTGAAGACTCAGGTGAAATCTGTGACCATAAGAAAACTATCAGTCTAGGAGGAAACTCCTGTCAAAAGAGACATACGAAATGGGCAGCCCAAAATTCTACATAAAAATTGCTCTCAAAATGCTTGCATAATTTGTAACTGCATTTTGTCATGTTAAGAATACAAGTGAGAAAGAGATCAAAACAGAGACATAAAGATAGACAGAGACAGACTAAAAATTACGGAGAACTTCAACAGCGTCCTTGGAAGTCAGAGCCTTGGAAAATCCCTTATTTGATCTGGGAAATGTCTATGTTGTCAAAAAATAAAAGCCTCAGTCATGACTAAGAAATAGTTCTTAGACTGGGAGCAAAACTGGAAGCCAAGCTTCAAGAGGATCAAGATGATCTGGCAGCAATATGACTGATGTCTGCTAGAATAGTTTAACATCATTCAGTGAAACAATAGAATCCAACTTTTTTTATACTGCCATTTAATATCCACTGTGAGTAAAGAACCATGAAAATGAAACTTGTGGTCCGGAAAAAATAATTGAGAAAAGGTAGATTTAGAAACTGTGCAAAAAATTTTAAATAATAATGAATGTATGGCTGATGTTCAATAAACTATAAATAAAAATGACAGATTAAATAATGAGGATTTCAAGAAAAAAGAAAACCATACATGACTAATGAGAATCTAAAGCTGATATAATGCAGTCTCTGAAATTTTAAACACTCAGCTGGCTGTGAGAAAGCTTTTACAAGATTCAATAAGCACTTCTAACAACCCTGATATGAGTATATAGATACAAACCAACAGACAGACACACAGACACACACACACTCACAATCTTCATTTATTCTTAGAAGAAAGTCAGTAATAGTCTTACTGAGACCACGAAGAAGGAAGGTCAACCTAATATACTCTAAATTCTGATATTTAACTGAAGGTATGACCAATGAAATTAGACATGAAAAAGGAGAAATAGAAGTATCTTGTAAATGATGAGCATATACCAAAAATGGCAAGAGAATCAACAATACACTAATACAAGTAGTAAAAGTATTAGTCAATTATCAAACCTCATATACTAAAAAATATACTTTATGAAGTAAATCATTTATAAGAATAGTATATAAGAGAAAATGATTCAAAATGGCAATAAGCATACTCAGAAATTAACATATACAATTAATTTACAAATATTCATGATGCAAAATGATTTTTATTTAAAAACATAAAAATATGAATGGAGAGTAGGATACATTAAAAATATTTTTTGTTGTTTTTAAGTCTCCTGATGTGGGAATGCCTTTCTGTATGTTGTGAATCTCAATCTTTAAATAAAGGAGCTGTTTTGGGCCATGACAAGTACCATAGAAGAAGTAGAGGAGAAATCAGAGCATAGGTAGGAGAAGCGGGGTGGAGTCAGGCAGACCAAGCCTGAAGCCCAAAGGAGCAACATGTAAGGAACACAGGTGAGCCACGGGCCACGTGGCAGACAGATTAATAGAAATGGGTTAATTTAAGATGTAAGAGCTAGCTAGCAATGTGCCTGAGCCATAGACCAAACAGCATAAAGTTAATATAAGCATTTGAGTCATTTCTGGGGGCCTGAGCAGCAGCAACAGGTGGTTAAGAGGTCTGGTGTGGCAGGGTCTGGGCCTCTGGCTGCCCCGAGACCAAGAAACCCCACTGCAACAGATGGCGCCCAATGTGGGGCAAATATCCACTTAAAGCCTAAAAAAGTTTAAAAAGGGTTTTAGCAAAAATGAACAAAAGCAGCTTCCAAATTGTATATACAAAGCAGGTCATTGTATAAAAAAAGCATGGAATTTGGGTCACATTCAAAATGGCGCTGGCAGACTGGCAGTAGGTAATGTAAGCTGCAATCAGGCCAGTTTCTGAAGTCTTACAGAAGACTCAGTAGCATGTGATTGATTTAAGGTTTCTGTTTATTTTGAACAAAAAGGAAACAAAGACAGTTTCTTAGCAGCAGCATTTTCTTTAGTCTGCTCTGTTTGCTGGCCATGAATAGAGATGCAGTCCCTTTAAGAGAACTTAGTGATTCTGCCTTATCTGTGAAAACTATGCAGCTCTTTAAGAGAGTATATTTTAAAAGCTCTTATGGTTAAAAGATGATTAAAGATTCACAATAAAACAGATTCAGATGAAAAGAAAAACCTGCAAATGAGTTACAATGTGTGTAAAAGGTACATAGACTTCAGAAAAAAAAAGAAGATAGAAAAAGTCTTTTAAAAAAAATAGGGTAATAAAAATATAATGAGCCACGTAAAAATGAAAAATAGACACAAAAATCTAGATTTTGGTTGTTATTGTGTTTTCTTTTAATTTTTTAACTGTTAATGAACTAACTACAAAAAACCAATAGATTATAAATACAAAGGCTACTAAGTTAAACAAAAAAATATATTTTAAAGGTATTTTGATTTTAAAATTTGTGTCTAAGGATTTATTGCTTTAGAAGAGTTCTGCTTTTGTTTCCACAGAAGATGAAAACCTATAGATTGCTTCCAGGCAAATATGGTTTCATCAACCAAGACCCCCTAAAAAAAACCTCTGATAAAAAGAGATGGACATATCAGCTTCAGGGCTGAAGACTGATCCAGTCTCAACAACAGTGAGATTTTTCAACGCCCCTTAATCAGCAGGAAGTAGTAATGAAAAACTACGCCCAAATTCCCAAAATATTGTTTATAAATGTTTGTTTTCATTATAAATGGTTAATGGTTATAGTTAATCTCTTGGTAAAAAGAAAAGGGAGATATGGTATATGAATGGTTTTTAAAAATTAAATTATTAAATTTATTTAGATCAAAAAATCAATTGTTAATCTCAAAATGTTTTACATTGGAATGGATTTTGGTTTATTGATACAAATTTAAGGTCAATTCTCTTATGCTATATTTATTCTTCTACTCTTGTTTAAGATATGATGTTTATGTAACTGATTTAAATTTGTAATATATAATTAAGAAATGCATGTTAGTTAGATTTTTAGATATACAAAGATATAATTAAATTAGATAGATAATCTTCAAACACTTCTAAGACCTATAAAATATGGAATTTTAAAAACTTAGACTTTTCTAGACAGGGAGACAGATATGCTCCTAGCGGCACCAATTTACCTCAAAAAAAAAAAAAAAAAAAAAAAAGGGCATCAGAGAAACTCCATATGGAGATTAATTTCTTTGTGGCATCGATTAGCCACTGGACATAAACCTGTTCTTATGTTGACTGCTTGACAATATGCTGTTTAAACTGGACATGCAGGTTCCATAGGAAGATGACCTCTGAACTTTGGCAGAACAAGCTGAGATGGTCATTCAGGTTCCTGCTTTACAGAGAAAACTGTCAGACATTCTTCAGGACTCAAAGAAAAGCAACTGATGAACTGTGCCAGAATGGACAGAGCAGATTTCCTGCTTCACTGAAATAAAAAGAGACTCTGGGCCTGTAGGCTGAAGATGGATGCCCCAACTTTATAAAAGAACTTTGGGTGACTGTCCAGGCAGATAGGTGTCATCTCTGTCCTTTCTAGATTTCAGAAGTCGCTTGCACTTCTGGTTTACTTGGGTAAATATATCCTTCTGTGGTCTTTGATATAACTGAAGATAAGATAGTTATATGTAAAGTTTTTCTTAGTCATTTGAAAGATATATTACATATAAAACTTTAGATTCATAAAGATAAGACAGATGATAAAAGTATTTTCTTTAATTTCGCTAAATACAAATAGACTAGATATTATAACTATAATTCTTGCTTGATGACTATTTTGTTATATATAATTTTGCTATGTTAAAATTAAAACCTTCCTTTTTGATTAGACAGAAAGGGGGAAGTGATGTGGGAATGCCTTTCTGTATGTTGTGAATCTCAATCTTTAAATAAAGGAGCTGTTTTGGACCATGACAAGCACGATAGAAGAAGTAGGAAGAGAAATCAGAGCTTAGGTAGGAGAAGCAGGGCAGAGCCAGGCAGATCGAGCAAACCACCCAAGGAGCAACATGTAAGGAACACAGGTGACCCACGGGCCATGTGGCAGACAGATTAATAGAAATGGATTAATTTAAGATGTAAGAGCTAGCTAGCAATGTGCCTGAGCCATAGGCCAAACAGCATAAAGTTAATATAAGAGTTTGAGTCATTTCTGGGGGCCTGAGTAGCAGCAACAGGTGGTTAAGAGGTCTGGCGGGGCAGGGTCTGTGCCTCTGGCTGCCCCAAGACCAAGAAACCCCACTGCAACAGTCTCCAATATTGAGATTTCTCAAAATTAGTAGTTTAATATGATAACCATAAAAACATAATTCCAAAGGTAGATGAACAGATAACTGTACTTAAATGAAAACATAATATATATGAATAATTTTAAAAACAGTAGAAAAGAGCCCTTAGAAAATATAGCTCTCTGTGATATTGAAATATGATACAATGTCTCCTCTAACTTAAAGTAGTGTGGGTGCTGGTGTGTGACTACACAGATGAAGCAGAATAAGGAGCCCAAAATAGAGCCAACAACTTCTGGGGATGTAGCATATGATCAAGGTGACATCTCAAACTGCTAGGGCAAATATATACTCTTAAGTACTGTTTGAGTAATTGTTAAGCCATCTGGAAAAAGATAATAATAGATCTATTCTTCATACAATATACTAGAACAAACTCAAACTTTATGAAATATGAATTTTAAACTGAAACTTCAAATAATAGAGGGGGTAATGAGTGAATCATTCTCTAATCCATGTATCAGGAAATGCTTTCCAAATGTGATATAAAAATTCACTTTTAAGAAAATTATCTATTATTACTTTGGTGAGCACATATAAGAAATTTATATGGCAAAATCCCATAGTAAATAAATTAAAAGTCAGTCTATAGACTAAAAGCAAATATTTGTAAATCATCTCTTTCACAATGAGAAAAACATTCAGAGTATATAAACAATACTTAACATAAAAATTAGTAAAACCAGACAAAAATGTATACCCTCTATCTTCATTAGTGTGAATAAAAAGAACCACCGTGCCAGTAAAATGATTGTGCAAGAATATGAGAGCAACTACAAGTTCCAATATGAAAAGGCAAATTTGGAAGCAGTTTGGCAATTTCTTATAAATCTATAATATAATGTAGCAATCTCTTGGTTAACCCCTAAAAATATGACAATTCATGTTCCCATATTATGCATATTAGTATTTTAATGCCACACAGACTGTGGCAGATAAATGTAATGAAATATAACTCAAAAACCCAACAACAAAGTGTTGGTTCATATAGCAGCAAAGCTAAGCTGTCTATTTGAATAACATATAATTAAAAGATTAAAATAAATCTTTAGAACAAATGACAGATAACTTTGAAAAGAGTGTTTTGGCTAAACATGGTAAAGCTGAGGTAAGGACTCCCATACAACAATACTTCAGTAGGTAATTTTGTTCCTCTTAAAAATTCGATTAAGTATCTGAAACTGTGTGTGTGCTAGGTAATGTGTAAATGCATTGTAGGTAAAGGAGTCCATGTTCACCACTGTCTGAGACAGAAGTTCTCTGTAAAGACATAATAAAAGCTACAATAAACCTAGGCATTCTTCTTTGGGTTATAGGCACCATCATGGACTGTTATATACACATTCATAAAGAGCAAGGTATGTATGTAAAGCATGGATTCATATATCTAAGTATCTAATCTCAATAAGAACACGGAGTATGTATACTCTTAGCTAACAGACCTTTCACTGAAGGAAAGAAACACTTTTGTACTAGAGAAAGATATCCATCATGATATACGGGGCAAGGGTGGAGGGATGACTATAGCAACACTACAGGCATAATTGCTATAGGCCAAAAAAAAAAAAAAAAAAAAAAAAAGGAAAGGCTGTCATATTACGTGCAGATATAGCAGAAAGAACATTTGCATAAGTCTCAATGCATCTTCCACTAAACATTTTCTATTTCTAACCAAGCAGACAATAACTTTATAGAAGCCTGTCAGCCATGATCTTAACTCAATGATGTAAAATATAACTACAAATAATATGATGTTATCACCATGGCCCCCTGATATAACACTGAAGAGAACACACTATTGCTGTGGTAGTTTCTTATGACTGACAACCTCAATCCAGTCCCTGGAAAATATCAAACAAATAGCATGCATCAAATTACCAAGCTAATGAAAGATAAGAAGAAATGCAAATTTACCAAAGGGTGGAGATGAGGCAGGCACTGTAACCAAATGAAGTGTACCAACTCAAACTGGGTCCCAGGAAATAAAACCGGTGTTAGTAAATAAATAAAATAAAAAGGCAATATTTGGATAAAATACTTTGTTTAGTTTCAGTGTGTACATGGCTAATTTCTTAGGTTAACATCTTAAATATATATAGACAATTATGAAAACAGCAGAAAAAAGATCCACAAGAACACTCTACATTGGTCTATGAGAATACTCTCCTTTTATATTTCTTATTTATTAAAAAACAAACATCATAAATCAAGTCAAAATATACACTGAAGCTTGCTAAAAACATTTATAAGGTACTCATATGTAGGTGAGTACTTAATACTTTATATAAATATTAAAGGGAGGAAGGCAAGAAGAATCTTATGAAATTGGCATGAAATGAATTTACCTCTTTTAAATAATCTCAGAAATTTAAATAATCTCAGAAAGAAATTTCATAAAGATAAAATGTTAGTATGAATTCATTTTCAGCCTCAACCCAGTAAAGAAAAGTTTTGAATTAAAGACTATCCCTATAGCAACGAGCACAGTCAATATTCAGAAGTCTTTTCCCAAAACATTTCCCTTCAGAATGAAACAAGGACCCAGGCACCTTGGGAGGGATGGATAAGCACAGCAGAGCTCAATAAAGTTTAAGATGAACTTGATCCATCTCAGGAAGACATAAATGATTGTAGTATGAGGTTTCTGGCCCACATACTTCAGTGTTAGTGAAATAATGGTTATTGGAGGAAAATAACCACTAATCTACTAAAACAGCAAAATCCCTGACAACAATCTATAAGCGTTTACTCTTACACACATAGATAAGTGTAGTCTTCCTACCTTATCTGGGCAACCTCTCTTCACAATAGTTGGAGATCACTGAAGAAAACCAATCAAACAATATACAGAGCTGTGGAACCCAGCTGTAATGGATATGCATACAAACCACTCTTCCCTCAGTCTCAGGAAATCTTATAGAAGAGAGAACAGAAAGATTTTAAGAACATAGGAGACAGAGGATGAGGGACCTTTCTGGGAGATTGCGTCTCCTAATGCCATCAAAATATATACCTGTAACATCTTCCCAACGATACAACCTAAACATGAGCTGATCAAGGAGAACACCAAGGAACGTGCAGACAATCGAGGAAAGCTGGGAGTGGGAGAGGAGGCTGTGCCCAGGGGAAGGCACATCATTTGGTTGTCCAGTGTCAAATGATCACTTCTGAAAACATACATACTCGTAACAGGATATGAACTCAATGGGTTGCATTTGGCCAGACGTATGAGTATAACACACACATATAACATTTGCAATAACAGTTGGTGAAGGACGGCATGAATTTGAAGGAGAGTGGGGATGGGCATATGAGAGGGTTGGGAAGGAGGAACAGGAGAGATGTAATTAAATTACAATCTAAAATTTATTTTAAAAGTAAGGAAAGAAAACCAAAAGGAAGAATGAGCGAGAGGAAGAGAAAGATGAAGCAAGAAAGGAAGGAAGAAAAGAAGGAAAATGTTTTCTAAAACTGGAGGAAGTGATGGCATTGAGCCAATAAAACTGAAGGAGGCTGAGGAAAAAGGAGTGGCTTGAAGACTAATAGAGCGAAAGATATAAATCTTATGGTGAGAGGATCCAGGTGTCTCAACCCTGGTGTCTGGATTTCAAATGGAACACAAAAATGCAGCCACCAGCAATGAGCAGATGGGACCAGAGAGGCGCATGTGCACATACACACAGGTGCACACAGACGCTACAAGAGATGCAACAGCCAGCAATGAGCAGATGGGACATGAGAGGGACATCTTTTCACATGCGTGCATACACACACACACACACAGAGAGAGAGAGAGAGAGAGAGAGGTGCAGCATGGATTGTTTTGATGGGCTCAAGATCCAGTCTCTGCTTTCATTTTCTGGGTAAGAATGATTAGAGTATAATATTTTTTTCATCATTTGGAAAAAACCTGTGGCCAAACCACAAGTGAACTCTATCAAAGCATACTAGTTTTTTGGAGCCAAGAGATAGACTAGGAACTTATATCCGCCTGGTATTACAATACCTCCAGTACCTCCAGAAATGATGCCCTTGGAGAATAAAAGCTCTGGAATAAGAAATGCATTTCTGACTACCTCATTAGCAAATCTGTAAAAGTGTGGTTGGGGTTGGATAATCCTCTGATGAACACTCATAAGGCTTCTCATAAGACAGTATGGATGTGCTCTGTTTTTGTTTTTTGATTTTTTTTTTTTCAGTCATCACACCACTTTTAGCATTTTAGCTGCTGAAAGGCATTCACCTTTGGACAGTGAGGTGCCTGGCCACTCAAGCATGGTGTGCTGAGAGGATTAAGTATCATGAAGGCATTTCTTGCCCAGGGTCAGCATTTAGGTCATGTCACATGTTCCTGTAACTTCCCTTGGTCACTGACGTCTTGTAAGTGTCTGCAGTATTTCTTTGAGAGAATTAAATTTTCTTGTTTTGCTTTCTGGCCTAGGTACCAAGAAGGTGTTTTTGTTGACTTTTCCCAAGTTTGTTCATTTTTTTCAATTACTTGAGTTAACTTTGTGAAATACACTATTTTGTACATGGAGAAGAAGTATTGAATTTTTGAATATTTGAGTGGTTTTCCTGGGTATACTATGCTTAAACAGTACAGTAACTTAAACAGTGTTAAAATCTAAAACATTTTGATTTTTAAAAGTGTGTCCACTGGACAAAAAAAATTATAATCTATAGCACAACTTGACATCAAGAAGAAATTTATTTGGTGAAATTCAAATAGGATGTTAGATTTTTAGCAGGTAATGCTTAAAGATAATTTTATAATTGCTCATTTCTTTAGAAATTGAACAAGCTATTGATATTTCTTGAAAAGAGCAAACATGTGCAAATTTCCCAAGGAGTTCTCTTTCCCAAATGTCCAAAATGCTCCAAATGCCATTGATAACTAAGCCACAAAGGAACTGTTTACTGCTTGATTACTGAAGGAAGTGAACAGTTTAAAGCCCATAAAAGAAAAATTATCTTCAAAATGGTTGCTTTAATGATAAGAATTTAAAATTTATCCATGAACATTTTAGTGAACAGTAATAACCATGATGCTGGTAAATATTAACAATCATGCAGAAATGTCCAGAAAAAAAAGTTGCATAGATCAGCTATGTCATTGCCACACACTACTGACAGTTCTTCTGTCTGTTAGACATAGAAATATTATCTGTGTTCATGTTTTTTTTTTCCTGATTGTCTATTTTAAATGAAAGTTCTGTTGCTTTTCTACATTATAGGTAGTTGTTTCTGCCCTAAACAATTTTATCCATGTGGAATTCATTTCATTCTCTAAATCATCAAAGAAAAAAAGCATTGCCTCCCCCATGTTCACAAACAGGGACTGTGTTTAAAATTCTGCCGTTCAGATATCCACTCAGATCTTTTGTTTTACATTACTGCTGGAATGGGCACTAAATATGCATTTATGACATGCTCTGACTGAAGTGATCAGGGAATAGTTAAGTCAGCCAAAGTGCAAAATCAAAAACAACTAAAATACCTTATGCTAAAATTCCACCTTCTGGGAACTTAGGAGTGTTATATACAGTTCTCCACATTACAAAGACAGCCAAAGGCCAACCCAGAAAGACATCTCACTCCAATGTTAGGGTGGCTCTAAAATTGTCTTCCTACTGTTCAAGAGCCCAATTTCACACTAGTATTGAGGAAAGTTATAAAAATCTGTTTTTAATTATCGAAACTTTGAATTCTTCCAAAAATTCAACAGATGTAGAGGTTGTGTAGTAGGCAAAGATAAAACATCTACCCAAAACACACTACAAATACACATTTTTAGAGGTTTCACCAATGCTGAGCAACCAAGATCCAGTAATTCACAGTCCAGAAAAATCAAAAAAGAAATTATACTATGAAGGGTGTCGGTAGAGCATTTAGCAAATTTTTCCTTCAGCAGAATCTAGCTAATTTTATACATTACCATAACATTTTGACTTTGTAAATTTGCCCCCAAACTGAACAACATTAGCATACATTAAAAGAGGATGAGAAAGGATTATAGGAGCCAGAAGGGTCAGTGACACTACAAGAAAACTCACAGAATCAACTAAATTTGGGCTCATAAGGGCTCAGAGAGACTAAACAAACAACCAAGGAAATTGCATTGTAGTGACTCTGTATATATGCTACAGTTGTGTAGCTGATCCTCTTGTAGGACTCCCAACAGTAGGAACAAGGGCTAACTCCAACTCTCTTATAGGCCTTTGGGGCTATACCTGTCACACTCCTTATAGTGGGCCGCCTTGCCCAGCCTTAATACATGGAGAGGTCCTTAGTCTTACTGCAACTTGTCATGCCATATTTTGTTGATGTTTATGGGAGACCCTTTCCTAAACAGAAGGGGAAAAAGAGTGGTTTGGGGGGTAGGAATGGAGGGAGCTGGGGGAGGAAGCAGGAGGAAAGAAGGAAGGGAAAACTGTGGCTGGGATGTGAATAAATAAATTTATTTTTTTAAAGTTAGATTTCTCGTAGGTTCATTTAAACATGATTACCATTAGGCATTTGAGTATCTTTTCTTTAGATTTATGTGAATATGTTCACAGGGATCCTGCCGAATGGAGTCTCCCTACCCACACAGTTCTTATACTGCTAGATAACCAAGGCCTCCTCAATTCCCCAAGATTAAACCCTGCATGCTTCCACTCGTATTGTTTCAGATAAGACAGAGCAAGTGGCAGTGTGGATACCCATGCTTCATTGTCACATTGCAGCATACAAGCAGACTTCAAAATCAACTTGAAGGAAGCCAACAGACTTAAGTTTACTAACACTAGGATGATCCACGCTCATCAGTATGTGGCAGATTTTAAACTGTCTATGTATAATTTGTCCATTTGGAAAAACTGTCATAGGATATATCCACAAATAAGTTAGAAAATTGTTTATATGATATATGAGAAGTCATAATTCACACCATTTCAATTTTGTTCAATGCATTCCATGCCAAACACTGGCCATTCATGATAGTGGGATTGTGAGTAGTTTCAGAGAAATTACTCTTCCAAAAGTTCTTCTTCAGTAATACCAATTCCAAACCTTTTAGTACTAAGGTCAATTTCCTGGTGGCCAGGCCATCCATGGCCCAGTGACATTCCTGATTCTAGATCTCGAAATAAATCTGCCATTTTGACTTAACCCTGAATATAAGTTATCATTTACTGCATGGCTGCTATTTCCTGTATGTGAAATTACTCCTATACCTTTGGCATCAATGCAGCCTTGAGTTCACTGTCTTGGCTGCACAGCACCAATGACTTGTTGATGGGACGCACATGAAGCTCATCATCCACAGTCCTCATGGTTCCTTCCATGAAAACTTGCCAAGCTGACTTTGACCAGTGTCTTTTCACTATGTTCTGATTTTTTTCTTCCTAGTTCAATTCATTTTGTTTACTTTGGATTCTTTCATTTGCCTTCCATGAACTTAGCAACTCAGTCGTATGACTTCAAGTAATTTGCAAGCTTTACATCATTCCAAATGTAATAGTACTTTCTGTAGTCAGAAAGAAGACTGCATCTTCTGGTAAAAGACTCTCAAGACCTCAATGGTAACTCATCTAGAAGATACTTGGGAAATGGGTATCCACTCTTGGTGATGAGGCTACAATGATGATGATGTACATGGTCACAAGTGATCTCTAAGAATACTGAAGTCAGAAACTACAGAAAATGAAGGCTGAGATGATGACATGATGTAATTGAGTGACCTTTCTTAAAAAACAGAAACCAACCAAACAAAAAACTATCTTTTTAAAGGAGAACCTGCTGAACAGACCTGAAGATGCTAATGCGAAGATATTTGCTCCTGTAGAAACAACATATGTATTTGGCATTTTTAATAAACTCAGTAGAGATAGGGTGCACTAGGTTATATAATACAACCCAGACTTCAGAAATATCCTGAGAAATCCCCTGATCTCCATTTAGAAAGGAGCTTGTGGTTCAGGTTGGAAAGCTGAGTGCAATGCTCATGTTATAATAGAATTTATATGAGTAAATTTAATATGTTTGTCTATTTATCATGTATTCATCTTTCTACCTTTCACCATATCAACATTCTTTAATCATCTTACTGAGAAAAATAATTCTATAACAATAACCATAGAAAATAAATGGAGACACATAAAACTGTGAGGATTAAATGACTAGCTGCACCTATAATTAGGGAAAAGTAATTTAGGTGTTTTCCAATTAAATTTCTTATAATAGGAGAATAGGTATACATAAACCCTGATATTTTTAGACAATAAAATACCATAAAGCAATAAAATTAATGCACTACTGATGCATGCATTTATATTCTAAACATAATCATAGACAAGAAAAAAGTTGTGGAAAGATTTATATAAGAAGCCATTCATTTGACTTAAAATGTCAAATTTACTCTTTATTTTTATATTACTTAGATACTTTCAATGTCTTAGGTAATAAGCTCCAAGATTAATCATAATATTTATAAGAAGGTGAAATTAAAATGGGAAATAAAGAGAGAGAGATTAAATGGTGTTCAGAAGATCTTTAAAGTGAGAAGCATACATACAGACACTCATAGAGCTTTTATTTTATTCTTTATGTATTGAGAGAGGCATAATATAGAAAATACATTCTACTATGAGTAATTTCTCATTCATATGCTAAAAACAACTCAGATGGATCATACTTTAGACATGAACTATGTTTAAGTGTGAATTTCTTTCTTATGAAAGAACAGTCTGGAGTAGTTGTTCTCAAATTGTGGGTTGTGAATGACCCTTCAGGCAGGGTCACATATCAGATATTTCCATTATGATTCACGACAGTAGCAAAATTAGGTTATGAATTAGCAATGAAATAAAGTTATTTTGGGGGGGGGTCACTGCAACATGAGGGACTGTATTAAAGGAACGCGGCACTAAGAATGTTGAGGATTGCTGGCACAGAGCTATCACTGAGAGAAGTGGAAATGATGATACTTTTTTTCCTTGTAGGGTGATTCTCTGACTGCAAAAATCTGCCATATGCTACCCTGGCATTTGACCTATAAAGTTGATGCAAAGTATTTTAGCAATAAAATTACAATACTGTGCTACCTGGTCATGGGTTTTGTGTGTGAAAAAAAAAAAAAAAAAGATGTAAGTGAGCTTTACCAGCCTTGACCGAGTGACTGTCAAGCCTATTGATAATTAAACATTACCTCAAAATATGTTCTTTTTCAGGGAAAACACTAGATCCTCATCAGAGCACTTAGGGAACTCCTCCAACACTTAAGCACTAGCTAACCTATGTTCTCCAGGCTGAACCCACCACAGCTAGCCTCTATCAAACTCTGCCCAGATACACACAGTATCAGAGCTCCTTTGAATGTCATCTTCTTCTAGATTTAATTGCATTGTCTTTTTCCAGTTTCCTCCCAACACTAACAAGAACTTCCAGTTGGTTGGTCCTCAGAATCTCTTCCCTCTGATGATTCTCCAAGAGCAAGCTAGCCAAAACTCAGGGTTCACAAGCCTGTTATCTTCCCTAATATGCTAGTGCTATAAATATATAGGCTTCTATCCCACCAACATAAATCAGAATATCAATCAATGCTTAAGCAGTCAGATGAACACTGGCCCCAGAGTGAAATGTCTGGCCATATGTTCTCACCACTGTCTTTCTCTACTCAATTGCCTCTTTCTTCTTCTCCCAGTCCCTTTACATTCTTCCTCACAGCTTAATGCTACCTGCTTTCATCCAGCCCTGACCATCTCAGCATTTCTGACACTGTTACCATCCTCTCTTCATTCCTTAATCCCTCAACTAAAAAGAACACACAAAGAAGACAGGACTTGGGCTTCTTTTGTTCAGTTAAGTCTTTGGTGCCTGGAATTGTGTGGCACTGGCTAAGTGCACAGTAACTGTTAGGTAAATGAACACATAAGTTTGAGAGGTTCAATTTCATCACTTGTATTCTGGTTGTCCTTTTCTACCCACTGTCTATGGATTTACACCTGGTGAGCCTTATAAAGTATAGGGTTACAGTTAGGTTACCTATACGTTATGCTTCTCATGTTAGTTTTTCCAAGGTACTTCAACTTTTCTGGTTGCTTCCTCCTCTAGGGTTGTATAAACACTAAACTCATATAAAAAATAAACACTTGCAGCAGTGTGCAAATGGGATGTTTTCATTATTATACCACAAAGATTCATATAACTTTTGTTATTATGCCCTTGTACCTGATTCTAGGATAATATTTCTAAACTCTTAGAAGTTTTATAAATTCTAAAACAAAAGATGAGATATTGAATTTAATTTTAACGATAAATAGCTAAGGTTAATGACACAGTTTGGCCTTCTGTCCAACTGCTGACCTAGTTTTTCTGAGTCTCATTGTCTCTGACATTAACAAACTTCTGATGTCTGTGAGGTATGTCTACCCTATCCCATACCTATACCTGTCTCTTTATTTCCACATGATTTACTCTCTCTACATATGAAAGACCTTTTCTCTTGTAGCTGACATTTGATATAGTGGTACATGCAATATCCCATCAGCAACGACCCCAACTTTCGTAAACATTCAACCAAATACATTTGGGGAATGTTCTGTCATTTTGATATAATTATTCTGAGAGCAGTAAGCAATCTTAAAGGCTGAGATATTTTTCCAGTGCCTCCCAAACAGAATAATATTAGATAGAAATTTTATTTCAAATAATATATAATAATTAGCCAAAAATGCAGCTTAGCGTTTTTTTTTTAATTCATCCTTATTTTTTGTCACCACTGTAATCAAATAATTTTTGGTGTTTTATCATAAATAAATACAGAGTCATCTCTGGTATTGAACTATCTTACTCTACTTAGTTCTAAGATATTTTGTCAGAATCAGCTCTAGAAGGACACTTATAACTCATGCAAAAAGTTTGATTTATGTAAACTTGGTTTATATGTTGACACCTGTGAGCACAAAATTCTTCCTTAATATTGCCACAGGAGGAAGAAATAAGTGGGGGCTCCAAAGCATTGAGAGCATCAAAATCCTTCTAGCCCTTCCCCAATAGTATTTCTCGTGTTAACATATTATTAGCATGTCAGCCTAAGTGTTTTATAGCCACCATATACCATGTTTTGGCTTACTAAAATCCACCATTTCATAATCTCCAAGCAAACTTCAGAAGTATAATACTTTTTGAACTTCAAAAAGAATACAGAATGGAACTCACTGGAATCTTTTACCATCTCTTTCTGTGTCTTTCTTTTAATCCAAGGGACCAACATCAACTCAGTGGCCCTGCTATTGGTTTAATTTTGTTTCCCAAGCAACATGCCCAACTTCCAACAAAGGGTCACTGCAGCTATTAAAAGAATTACAGCCAACTATGTTGTGGCTAACTTCTATAATTACAGCACTTGGGAGGCTTACACAGGAGGATAGTCATCAGTAAAAGGCTGGTCTGGGTTGCATAGTGAATTCTAAGGCAGCCAGACCTAACAAAAAGAGACTCTTCCTCAAAAAAAAATTGTTTAAAAAAATAAAATAAGATAAAAATAAGTCTAAACAATTTCAATCAATCTGGACAATAATTTCTCAAAGAACAGCACATACAGACAGAGATGGAGATTGGAGTGACATTTCCACGAGACAAGGAAGGCCACAGTGTTGTAGCATATTATTTTAAGGTGTGTTACTTCTGTTTGTATTGCATTTGTTGAACTCTGTGAAGCTGTGTTACTTTCCCTGTCTAAAATAGCTGACTGGTCTAATAAAAAGCTGAATGGCCAATAGCAAAGCAAGAGAGAGTTGGGCAGGACCAGCAGGCAGAGAGAATAAATAGAAGGAGAAATCTTGAAGGAGGAAGAAAAAGATCCAGGAGTGGGAGGAGAAAAAAATGGTATGGGCCAGCCATTCAGCCATCCATGGAGTAAAGGCGAAAATAATACATACAGAAGGATGTAGTGGGATTATGTTGTTACATTGTAAATAACTGTCCCACCTACTAGTTTAATAAAAAACGCTGATTGGCTGAAGGCAGACAGGAAGTATGGGTGGGGCTATCAAACTAAGAAAATTCTGAGAACAGGAAGAACAGAGCAGAGATGCCACAGGGATGCCAGAAAAGCCACAGATGCAGAGGACAACTATGCTGCTTTGAGAAAAGGTAACAAGCCTCATGGCTGAACAAGATAAGAGTCATGGATTAGTTTAAGAGCAAGAGCTAGAAAGTTATATGCCTGGGCCCCAGGTCAATTAGCGTACAATTAATACAAGCATCTATGTGTTTCAGTGGGACTATGGGACTGTGGGTCTGAAAGTTTGGGCCACAAGACTATACCGGAAAGTCTGGGCCAGAAACCTAATACAACAGAAGGAAGAGAATGGTAAAAGCCCAGAGGCAAAATGTAGATGGGATAATCTAAGTTAAGAGAAGCTGGCAAGAAACAAGCCAAGCTAAGGCCAGGCATTTATAATTAAGAATAAGCCTCTGTGTGTGATTTGGTATCTGAGTGGCAGGTTTCCAAAAGAGTAAAGAGAAAAATCAAACAACAACACAACAGATCATCAGTAAGCACCAAAAAACCACAACAGACATCAAAGTGTGGAAAAAATGTTCACTCAGGCTTCAGAAGATCTTACCAACATGTCAATGCCAGATATGCAGCTACCATCTATAAAATGTCAATTTCTGTTGGTTTATGTTTCCTTTACCTTTGTGACTACTTGTCATAGTAGCCCATGGGAACTGATGTGACCTCTTTCTAAGATAGTCTATTGTGACCAAGTGAGTACCGCCTTCACACCCCCCCCCCCCGCAAATGAATACATGCACTATCTGCAATTGAAAGCAATTAGTTGCACATAAGGGACTTCCTAAAACTCCCTACTTTCTGAATGGGGTTTCTAACATTCTACAACTAACACAGATGTGAAGTGTGATAGATACTTTTACATTGGTAATGCACAGGCTGTTCTGTTTTTCTATGGGGCTATATAGCTATTTTATTTCTTAAAAGAATAAAATGTGCCTAACAAGCAGAAAGTATTTTAATGGGCAACTAAAGCTTAGATTAACATCCACATTAAATGATCTGTCCCACTTAGTAAACCTTCAGCCCAGGAATCCCTGTTGCCATATGAATTTTTAGCCAGCCCAGTTTCTCATTCTTAGAGAAAGTTACTGAACATGTCATTCTAGGCAATAGCAAGTGATGAAATCAAGGTACCAATGACCAAGCTAACCTTTTAGCTACTTGAAGCAGCTTCACGGATTGTGGCCAGTGCATTTACTGAGTCATTATCTCGATGAATCAGAGAAGTGGGCAGAAGAATGAGTTGCAATTCAGATCATAGTTCCATCTCAAGGATAAGCAAAACAACAACCAAAAGCCTCCACATCAATCCTCTTACTTGCATACAAAGAGGACTTGTCAGCCCCCTCTGGTTTGTATGAATATGCATCCATCAACTTCTATCTAGTCCAGCATCTAATTAACAGCAGTGTGCATCTGGCAGATGTTTTCTGCAGGAACTGAGAACACTGTCTGCAGTCAGGTCACATGCCAAAATCAGCTAATCCTCTCTGTACAAATCACAGTCCTGCTCACAGGAACTGTGCTGGAGCAGGCCCCACTGCTTCTCCACACTCAGACGATTCTCTTATCTCTATCCCTTCTTTTCTTTTTCTTAATAATTATACAGAAAATCCTAGATCCAAATAACTGCTCGGCTCACAGCTTTCTCATAAATCTGTCATAAAGGACAATGACTCCAAAAGCAATTGCAAAGCAATATGGAAGATAACATTCTACTTTGCAAACAAATTTCTGTCTGTTGAAATGGGCTGGATTACTCACCAGACTTTTCTGTCCCTGGCCTTAATGGAACTGTGGCCTTGGGGAATAGGAAAAGCAAAGGGATGAGTGGGTAATATAGAAGCAATGATTCTGGCTGTATTTTAAAAGAATGCAGTGTTTCCCCAACAGAACCTCAGCACTGACTAACGAAGAGACAGCAGTTGTCTTTAACTTCAACAAATTTGATCAGCTTAAATTCAAATCTCACTTTGATCAAAACAGCCTGAAAGTTTATTAACCACAATAAGACCAGCTTTCTTTGTCTTAAAAATGTTATCATTTTCAAACATGCTTTTGTTTTGTCAATCCCTCCTCCCCTTTTGGCCCTTTCTGTCAGCAATGCACTCATTGGTAGATTTTTAAAAAGTGTAAGATTATAGGCTCAAGTGTCCACATAACATCCATCTCAAAATCACAGACTTAGGGCCTGTCTTAGTCAAGGCTTCCATTGCAGTGACGAAACACCATGTCCAAAAAGCAAGTTAGGGTGCAAATGGTTATTTGATTTACACTTCCATATTGCTGTTCATGGTCAAAGGAAGTCAGAACAGAAACTCAAACAGGACAGGAAGCTGGAATTGGAATCAGGAGCTGATGCAAAAGCCATGGAGGATGCTGCTTACAAGCTTCCTGTCTTATAGAACCCAGAAACATCATCTAGGGGATGGCACTACCCACAATGGGCTGCCCTCCCCCATCAATCACTAATTAGGAAAATGCCTTACCAGTGGATCTTATGGAGGCATTTTATCAATTGAGGTTCCCTTCTTTCAGCTAACTCTGGCTTGTGTCAAGTTGACATAAAACTAGCTAAGATATTCAATAAATAAGATGCAGAAGTGTTGGCAGAGCCAAGAAAGATATGTCACTGTGCAGTTAGTACTGGAAGACCATCAGAAGCAAACCTTCTTCACAGATTGGTTGGAATGCAAATTTCAAAACCAAGAGCTGCAACCCTGCTGTTCTCACTTCAGATTCCATGACCCTTGAATCTAAAGGTTTTATAACCCAGGGGCAAGCCTTTGAAAAGATTATGGTTATATATATTTAATAAAATTAATCTGGAATATCAGGTCAACCATAGAACAAAGCCAAGTCAAAAAGGGGTGACCCACACTTTTAATTTCAGGAATGTGGAAAGAGGAAATAAAGAGAGCTGGGCAGAGCAAGGGAAGAAGGGTTTTCAGCTTTCCCAGAAATTTTCCCCTGAGAACTCAGAGGCATTCTGTTGGAAGATTCCTGGAGACAGGCCTGAGGAGGTGGCTGGGTGGCTGGGGTTTGTTTCTGATATTCCAGATGTCCTCCCAATATCTGGCTCCAGGTTTTCATTATATACTAATTAGAGTTCATGCAATAAAGATGTGGCAAATTTAAATATAAATGCAAATATTAAATATAAATATAAAGTTACTAGAAAATAATACAAAATAGGCTGTATCCAGGAAACCAAGAGAAGTTTGCAAGCATGAAACAGGAGGGAGCCATTCAAAGCTGCGATGTTCATCTCTTACCACCAAGTATTAAAAAGATTCCTTCAAATATGTTGCTTTACATCACTTTAAGTATTTATATTTATAAATAAAGTACCTCAACTAAATATCTTATGCTACTGAGTAAAATTTCTAGTGCTAGGAATGAATTACTTTCATTGACTCACTGGCAAAAAGGGTTCCATGGACCACACCCCCAATATCATAGCCTCTTGGTTACTTCCCCTAATCAGACGATAAGGCCCTATTACTGAAGATCTAATATATTTAGGTCATTTAAAAATAGTAGTGTTATTTTTCACAGTGACTATTATATAGTTAACCATCAAAATTTGAAGGCAAGATCTCATTGCTGAAGACTGCACACATTTTGGTAACAGGATTTCTAAATCAAGCTAGTACTAGCCAAGGAGATTTCCCTCTTTCTGTCTTTACAGTATTGGAAGGCACTCTGCAGGGTAGTACAGGAAATTTTCAGCAATTCTTTATGAGATGTGAATCTTATCTACTATGATAATGATCAACATGGCAAGATATGCTACAGGTACAATTCTGGCATGAATGTTATGGGAGTAACTCATAACACTTTCTGCTTGGGCTTAAGGTTTGTTACACAGAAGGAAACACATGCCTGGTAATGTAAAGTTAGCCAGTAATTCATTGTAGAGGATCTCATAGCCTCCATCAGTGAACATACTATGATTTTGCTCAAGCATTGCGTTCTCTCTAAATTTATACCTATAAATTAGTGCAGCTCTCATCAGAAATAATTACTTGTGACCTGAACTGTTATATGAGGTTTCTGGCCCAGATTTTCCAGTCTAGTTTCATGGCCTGGATTTTTCAGCCTAGACTGGTGGCCCGGACTTTTGGACCCACTGTCCCATAGTCTCACTGAAACACACAGACACTTATATTAATTGTACGCTGATTAACCTGGGGCCCAGGCATATAACTTGCTAGTTCTTGCTCTTAATCTAACCCATGATTCTTATCCTGTTCAGCCATGTGGCTTGGCACCTTTCCTCAGAGCAGCATAGGTGTCCTCTGCATCTTCTGGCTTGTCTGGAGTCTCTGTGGCATTTCTTTGGTCTCTGCTCTATTCTTCCTATTCCCAGAGTTTTCTTAGTCTGGTAGCCACACCCATATTGCCTGTCTGCCTCTGGCCAATCAGCATTTTTTTTATTAAACTAGTAGGCAGGGCAATTATTTACAATGTAACATCATAAATCGACTACACTGGACTACAGATTGGCCACAGATGGAGCATCCATATCACTTTCATTCCCCTGAAAGTTCAGAGACCATTGGTGAAGAACATCCAGAAAGATTTAAGAGCCAGAGGTTGGACAATGACTAAAGCAAAACAATATCTTCATACAAGACGATTCTATATCTATGAATATATAGGTAACAAAAATTGGACTCAGTAAGTTACAAAGAAAGAAAGTGGGAGAAAGAGGAAGGATAAGAAAAAAAGAAGAGAAAAGGAAACAGTTGGAAAGGAGTAGGAGGCAGAGAGTAGCCTTTAGTGGAACTAAGTAGAAGACTGGGGAATGAATATGATTAAACTCATTTTAATAATGGATTAAATTCTCAAAGAATGAAAGTACTATATAATTTTAAACATTTAAATAATGACATCCAGACACTACCAGTAAATTGGGGAATGCATCTACCCAGTCGTTCATAAATTCTGTGAAAGCTGTCATCATTTCATATTTATTCTTTTTTCTCATATAAAGCAAAATATGTATACACTATGAAAAATTTAAATAAGCATTTTTTAAAAATGTCATCATCCTTTTGATATTATGGTGCCTCATATGTTTCCTGAAGCCAAGTCAGTGTCATGTGTCTAAGCATGAAGCAGAGGGACTCGGGAAAGGCTACAGCAACCATTCTATTACACATCAAGAGTCAGAATTGGGTAATAGGAACCAACACATACAAAGGAGAAGCACCCGTCTCCTGGATGAGCCAATACATCTGTTGGAATTGGGAAGAGTAACATAATAGTTAATGAAGTAAAGGGGGAAATAAATTTACTTTTACAATCTGTATCTGACTCATAAGGCAAAGCCACATCCATTAAGAATAAAAACTTCCCTATGGAATGAGAGAGAACAGCTCTGTTTTGAAGAACAGTATTGTGATTTCCATATTGTTGGTTTCTCACTGCTTCAGCCCTGTTATGTGGATAGTACCCGTTCCAAAGTGCTCAATTAATAAGATGCAAATTCTACTGTTTCTTTATCTTTCCTACCCTATAAAATGTTTTCACATTTTTATTAAAATGAGTGCTGTGTGTGGGGTTTAGAAACTCAACTTTCTCAACCTAGATTTTAGTTTAGTATTGCTTTGTCTCAGGGCACATCCATTACACAGTTCAGGTTATAAGCACCAGGAACAAAGATGCTCCATGCTGGCATTAGCCATATCCTGTCACACGAGAGAGGGGGGGGGGGAGGGAGGGAGGGAGGGAGGGAGGGAGAGAGGGAGAGAGGGAGGGAGGGAGGGAGGGAGGGAGGGAGAGAGGGAGAGAGGGAGGGAGGGAGAGGGAGAGAGAGAGAGCATTATCACATCAAGGATCTTTGTTAATATGGCAATGACTAGCTGGAGGACAAAAATGATCCTCTCCTCTCCATCTGAGAGTTTCTGAAATTGGGCTACAATATGTGATATAGACCTGCTTTGTCCTGTGTGGTTTCACCTTAATAACAAAGCCAATAAACTGAAGTGGAACATTAAAAAGTGGCTATAACAGAAGCTATGGTGTTTGATTTGGAAACAGCATCATGCTATGGATGGTTCATGAAGCCAGTCCACCTAATATCAGATGCTAAATGTCACATCCTATGTGCATGTCTCCTGGCTTAAGAGACTTCAGCTCACTGTGATTCAATATTCTCCTATAATAAAATAATAAAATTGTATAAATGCAAAGAATGGGGTGACTTTATCAACCACTAGTAAAAGATGCACAAGAGTACAAAAGTAGGATTTGGGGGGTTTCCTGTTGCTCCATCCTAGCCTCAAGGAGAGTGATATGCACTTATTAGGATTCCTTTGTCCACACAAAAAAAGGAAAAGTTAACAGTCCTAGTGGAAAAATAGCTGTGACACAACCATAACCATAGCTGCTGGTATTATTTTTGCCATTATGAGTTATAAGATCATTTTCTTCTAATCTCTCCTTCTCAGATGTGAGACCTCAGGATAACTATTACCTAATTTTCTCTTTGAGACTTCAAAAAACACAGTGAAATATAAGGAAATGCCCTAGCATTAATGAGCTATTCCATTAACACACAAATATCTAATTTTGGACAGTTTCTTTACCATGTTGATAATTCATGGACAGAAAAGATGGTATTGTAAACATCATACATTTGTTATTAACAATGAAGAGTACTAACCAACAGATGAAGGTATTAATACACCAAGGGGAATATTAATGTCACCAAGATTAGAAAAATAAAGTCTATTAGGGTTTAACTGTTAAGCATTGTATTGGATACTACAGTTGGGAATAAAAGAACAATAAAGACCAATTCAAATTCTAAGCCCTAAATTTTAAGTAGCAAAATAACTAAAAGGTGCTTCTCCTATGAGCTAATATGGAAGAACCAATTTCTGAGTAAGACAGTCACATATGATTTTTTTTTCATGGCTGTCTCAAGTTCTGTGTAGCCATTCCTTTGCAATCAGGTCAGACATTTCTGTGTAAGTGAACTGAATTTTTCTAAAAGAAGATTTAATAGACCTCTTCATGACCTTCTAATCAAGGTAACAGTTTTTATTAATCGAAGCAATAGAATTGGAATTAAAATGCTTCAGAAAACTACTGGAATGAGAAGACAGTCTAAACATTAATTTATGTGCACTGTATACATAATAGATATATATGGTGGTCTATAATGTTTTATTTTTTTCACATATTATTATGTAAATCATTCAGAATAAAAATTTTAAGATAGATAAAAACAAATCTTATTGCTGTCAATTGCTGTCTTAATTATAAAACTATCATCTCATTATCTAGATGTCCCTATTATATGTTGATCATTCATGGAATAATAAGAAAAAAATTAACTCTCAAAATGGATTGAAAGCTAAAAGGTTATAGATACAGGCAAATAGACTGAAGAAAAAACACTATAATACTTTATCCCAATTTTGCAATTATTCAATTGCATTGACTGGTTCATATCTTGTTCTTGTGGCTAGTAAGAAAAAAAAATGTTGGCTTGACTGTAGCAGGTATAGGAATTAAGAGAACTCTCATCAAAAAGCTTCAGACACGGTGTACTATCTAGGAGGTAAGACAAGGGGTGGGCTGCTATCATGCATCTGCTCATAGCCAAACCCCTGTTAAGACTAGACTACTCATTCATTGATGATACTACCATAGCATTGTCACAAAGCTGGAGAAACTTTTGCTTTCATTGTTCCTAGTTTCTATGATTGCTTCTCCATACAATTTTTCTAGACTTTTCAGAATCTAGACTTTACAGCTTGAACCAAAGAGTTGACACTTATCTAATGAATCTGTACTCATAGCAGAATTGGTGGCTAATGATTTCTCTCTGGTTACTTTCAAACATATTTAAAAATAAAACCCTGTCATTTTAAATTTACAGCCCAATAAAAGAAAGTATGCAAACAGTGATCAAAGAAATTATAGACTCACACAGAGTTCACAGTAAGGCCCCTTCATTCTGCAGCAACAGTACCAAGACTCAGCTAGGAGAGATGAGCTTTAAGATCACACACTGCTCAATTCTGCAATGCATAGAATGTCAGACTGCCAACTCCCAGCTAGTTCTTGCTCTGTCTCATGTGTAATATCTATAGACTGGATCCCTGAAGTCTGGGCTTTGCATATATTAGAGATTACTAAGACAGTGGCAGACAGAATTCCTCTGACTCTCACCAAGGTCTCTTTCCAAAATTCTTTTCATTCTAAAATTTTTAGAAGGTTTTTCAGAATTATCAAACCAGTTCTTCAGGCAAAAGATGCATCTGCAGCCACCCATAGTTCAGAACTAAAGGTTGTGCCCACAGGGAAGGAAAGGTATACAAGGAGTCAGAGATGCTCATATCAAGGTGCCCTTCAACCAGGCAAGAGGATTATGATACCAGAAAATAGTAAAGATAAACTCTGCCTTCTAGGCTATTTCCTAAACAGCACAGAAAGGCAGCACTCTACCTGGCTAAAACAAACCTCAAGAGGGAAGTGCATATATTCAACTCTCTAAAAACATAAGATTAAAATCTACTACACATTAGAATTCAATCTACTACTCATTAGAATTATCCTTCCTATTTAACATTATTGTCTGTCTCTATGACTACAGATAGTAATAGGTCAAAAGATATAATTGAAATTAAATACATTTTCTTCTGATATAGTGACTTAGAGCTAATGTTTCTAATTGAATAACATTTGTAACCAAGTAAATTAAGGCGGCACATGTTATACGTATAGGTAATAAGTGCTTATAAATTAGTCCCAAATTTTTGAAATGAAAATAATAATCACTCAGAGAACAAAGTTTAATGAACAAAAGCCTGGGAAAGCCTAGCATCATTTCATTGGGATTTCTAAAGAGGACAGAGAATGGTTAATTCATTAAGGCAAATGAACACGCTAAAAACTAGTAAGGGTATCTTTAGAGTTATTCTTGGAAGACAAGAAAACTTTTTGATGCAAAGTCTTCTGTTAATTGTACTCATTTTAACCACCCACAAATTCCCAAGGGACCAGATTCTTATTGTCTTTGTGTAATAAAGTTTTAACACATGGTCTTATTGAACCCAAAAATTGCTACTGGGGAGTCAAGATATAGATAAATGCCCAGTAAAGAAAAAGTATATACCTGTTACTAGTTCCAGGTTTCCAATAGCTGGCCTATCATCGCTTCTGGTGAAGCAGTAGAATTATCCATCTCAGTGAAGGAAGAAATCCACCCGCTAACAATTCAGTGTTCTGCTTTTTTTTTTTTTTTTTTAAGTCCAATAGAGACATGATAGGTTCCATTAGTCATTGTTCTATTCTTAGCATGAATATTTCTTATGTTCAATTATCTTCATCCGAATTAACTCTAAAGTCACTGTCAGGTGGAAACAGACATGGAGATATGAAGTTACACAAGTTAGTATATGGCAAAACCAGAATACACAATGGATCTTAGTTTCCTGCCTGTACAGTAACTGCTTTCCATGCTGTACTGTTTAAAGTCTGCCATGAATGACTTCACTGAAACATTGTTGAAGAAATCCCATTCGTCTTTTAAACAAAGAAAAAGTAGGATTGAAATATATACTCTATTAAACCACAGATTGATGAAATACTCCGATAAATAAATAAATAAAAGTCAGCTGGCATAAACTGCAGGCAACTAAGGACTACCGAGAACAGGAGAAAACGTCTTCTCCAGGATGAGTCCCTATTTTACGGAATTATTCACTGGCAATTTGATTATATAAAGGATTGATATTTATTATGAAGTCTATATAAAACATCCACTGATACAAGACTGAACCTTAGGGCAATTCCTGGAGGGTTGAAATGTCCCAACCAGCAGTGGTGGCAATCCTCCCTCCGAGAATTCGGGAACAAACAGAGGAGGTAGGCAGTGTGCAACCGAGTCTTCAAAGGGGACTGGCCACTCCCCACATAGTGGTCCTTAAGATCTCAAAGCCATGCCTAGGTCTTTCTCAAAAGTGCCTGAACCCACCACAAGTCCCTAATTGGTATTCAATGCCAAGTGGTCAGCCTTGAAATAATAAACATAGTAATACTAAACGGACTGAATAGGCTGAATTTAATTTATATACGTGTGTGCACATGCGTGCGTGTATGCATGTGTGCATGCGTGTGTGTGTGAGTGTGAGTGTGTGTTTGTGTGTGTAAAAGATAAAGAGGCCATAATTTCTAAAGGAAGCAATGTGGGTACATGGGAATGGCTGCAGGGAGGAAAGGCTAAGTGGAAATAATGTCACTATATTTTAATTTAAAATGGTTTTGATTTTTAAACACTATAGGTTCTTGAGACCAGAGAGAATAAGTAATATTCACATTGTCCATTATACTTAGATCATTTGGAGCAGCTATGGACAGCAATTGAATTGTTATGATCATCACTACCTTTCCTCTGTGGGCTAATTTGATCTTGATAAAGGTACTAATGTCGTGTTATATACACAAGATTAAAGTGTATCACTCAACTTAATGTGTTTCCGTAGAATAACTTCTGGAATGCAGATGTATAATGTGATGAATAGCTTTAAGATTTCTCTTAAAAATAGTAATATAGTAAGACCATTGAGACTTTATTATGTCACTAGTAAATGAAACTTCAGTAGAAATAAAAAAAAGCAATACAACTACTGTGTCCACAGACCTACAACTATTCAACAGCAGGAATGAGATTCAAACATAAACTCTGATTATTCCATCAACATGCCACTGTACCAGCCCTTATGGTTGGAATTACACATTAAGTTTCATGGTAAACTTAAAGACCTGTTTGTTTTTATTGTTGTTTGAAATGAATTTGTCCTGGAATGTCTATATCAAATACATTCACCAGAAGACGCTCAATAGCCTAAAAAATAGAGAGTAAGCTTTTTAAAATTCATTTTGTTAAGCTAACTCACTGTTGCTCATGAAGTCTCAGCTTAATTTGAACTTCCTCCAATAATTCTTCCTGCTCCCACCCTACAATCCTGGCCTGAAGGCCCCTAGTACCTGTTCCCATAGATACCATAACACAATCTTCTAGAATTGAGTGCTCAGTGACTTAAGTTACCCTCAGGTGCATACGTTATGTAAGTCTAGACCTTGATCCTGGTTCAGAGTCTACTGTGTCACTAAGCCTAGCATACAGTAACTATACAAAAACATTTACACAATAAATAAATGGCAGAATTACTAAATTTGACATAAATTTTTTATTTGGCTTTTGAAATCAAATTAATGCCAACAAAAATTAGTAAGATTTGAAAAAGATAGGAGCTGTCTTGTAATAATGATGAAACATCTATGCTGTAAAGGAAAGAAGGGGCTAGGGGAATAGCCTATGTACTATTATAACACTGGAAAGCATGAGCTGGGCTCTCACAAACAAAGCCAAAGCATGTGAGAATTCCTGGGTACCCTTGATATGTCTACCCACATTGTTAGGATAGATCATTTCCAAATCAATATTGAAAATAAACACTCACAGATAATACAATGCATATGCAAGGATCCTTTGTCTATGCCCAATTAAATGGGATATCCTCCTGGACATTTCTACTGCTAATTGGTCAGGGTAAGATACACATGAGCTGGGGTGATTACCTTAACACATCTGCCTCCTCCGGTGGTGTCAGAGAGAAAGCAAGAGTCATTAGAAGAAGGGTAGCTAATTTGTTTGCTTATTTCAGAGCTCAACCAGTTAAGGATTATAAATCCTCTTGGAGTTTACTGTGAGGCTCAGAGCTAAACTGGGACAAGGGAATGATTGAAAACCTTCAGCCCTAGGAGGCCAAGGTGGTAAGGATCCCAGAGACAAGACGATAAAAGAATATTTATACCTAACAGTGTGAATGTAGTATGTCTCATTAAATAAACCATTTTTTATCATCCTGAGGAATTACTGACCCGTAATGACAGCAAAGTCCACAATTAAGCACAGTTACTCTGAACACCAAAGATACAGAATACATCCCTTTTCTTAATAAGTGTATAATACCATGGATGTTCATACTTACTCATCGGGGAGGGGGAGAAACAAAATAATGATACAATCTTGTTTCTCACTAGAATCTGTTCATTTTAACAATGTAGACTTACAGATAAAAAGACAGACCCAGTGTTAGCGACACCAGGTCGGGTGAAGGGTGGAGAAAAAGGAATCCACAAAAGGAAATAAGCTAACAAGGAACACACAACAACAATTGTCATTTAGCTCAAGTCAGACAATAGGTAAACACACAACTTCCGAGCTTCGAACATTCAGTGACCCTGGCTCCCTGGAACAGGCAGTCTCCCTGTCAACATCCCACTAGCCATAAAGTTTCCTATATAAAATTGCATCATAGTATGGCTTTTGCTGGGTTCTGTCTTTCTACTCAGAGATCCCAAAGCTCCAAAAAGGGTTATAACCAAGGATTATTTCTTGATTATATTTTTACAGTTTTTTCATATCTGTATAATAGATTAGATTGACATCTATGTCATTTTTCATCATATAACAATGTTCTCTTTGACTTGATTACATTCAACATCTCTTTATCTAAGAATCAGAAAGTTTCTTACATAGGGTATAACTGTTCTAACTGGAGAGGAAAAAAAGAAGAGAAACCATAGCTTGTAACCTTAAAAATTCTGATGTGTGTAAATTACCAAAATATATCCCTTGAAGAGTTGTATCATACGCTATTTATCCATCCTTGTCATATTGGAGGCAGGGAAAACTGCATCACAGTCCAGAAGGGACACAAACAAACAATGATACAATCTTGTTTCTCACTAGAATCTGTTCATTTTAATAATGTAGACTTACAAATAAAAAGACAGACCCAGTGTTAGCGACACCAGGTCGTTTGTTTCCACCTGTTTCCACCACTTTCTATGTAGGTGGCTTGAAGTTCATTTATTGATTTATATATTTATGTATTTTATATATATGGTGCTTTATCTGCATATCCATCTGCACAACAGAAGAGGGCATTGGATCCCTTGGGACTAAAGTTATAAGACAGTGTGAACTGCCATATGGGTGCTGGGAATTGAACTCAAGACCTCTGGAAGAACAGCCAGTGCTCTTAACTGCTAAGCTATCTCTCTAGCCCCAGAGCTCATAACTTAACTTGAGTTGTTTCTCTGACTGTGGAAATAGGAATAACACTCTGTTTTATTAATCAGATAAATATGCGTTGCCTGCTGTACTAAGGATATTACGGCAAAGACAGAAAGTGAGAAGATACAGAGAGGAGATTATGTTCCCACAAGGCTATCATTGAGGTAAATATAGAAGAAATACGCAAGCATGCCAATACTGGATACATTACAACTGTGATAAGTACTATAAAATGAATGGAACTGCTGAAGTCTGCATCATGTTCAACAAGAGGGCATTGCTGAGCTTCCACTTCAACTGAAATTGAATAAAATGAGGCAAAGGCCATGAGAAGAGCTTCTCAAGGGTTGAGACATAGAAGGTACTTATAAACGTAGGCCCTAGGACTTCCCAGCATATGTAAGCATCCCAAACAGTACAAGTCCAAGAGTTGTATTAATTTCATTTATACCATTGAAGACAAGCTGTCACTTGAAAAGAGCATCCTGTACCTTCTGCTGCTTCCTGAGAAGACGAGAGATGAACTCAAGGAGGATGAAGAATGTTAACCAGTATGGAGGGCTATGGTTCAAAAAGTGTGGGAGCATCCACGCTTAAGCCACACAAGTCCTGCAGATACCTGTGGCTTTGAGGTTCAAATGTGGAGAAAGATCAGCCATGGAGTGGAGAAGTGGAAAGAGAAATAATGATATCCACATTTAAACATGGCTATAACCAGTTTGCTGGCAGCATGACATAGCAGAGTTATTTTACTTGCTACATCAGTATATTACAGATTCCTTCAGTTGCTGTCTTAAAAAAAATCTCTCCAAGTTAGAATCCTCCTACTTTTTTTTTTTTTTATCAATAGAACTACAGGTCAAGGGCAAAAAAAAAATGTTTCTCTTTAGAGATTCACAGTGTTTTTTTGTTTGTTTGTTTGTTTGTTTTTGTTTGTTTGTTTTTTCTGGGGTAGGAGGCATGGGCTTCATATGAGCTACCTCCAGTGGGTTCCATGACTTCAATGCAGATTGCAATCTAATAGCAAAATTGTGACCACAGCAAATCCATATTTTCATAAATTTAAAATGTCACAACAAATTAAAATGATTTTTAGAATAGGTATGAGACTACCAGTGGAAAGAAACTGAATCTTCCTAAGGCAAATGAGCCTATTTAATAGACTGCTTCTGAGAGTCAGGCAGATGGAGGCATCAATGTCTGTGTGATGAATAGGATTAATAAGGAATCTTACAGTTTTGCTTTGTTGTTTTGGAACTGTTTTATTCCAACAAGAAAATAAACAAACAATATGATTCTGAGAAATGCACTCAACACCAACCTCAAAAATCTAATTTTCCTTTTTAAAACAATAGTTTAAAAAATATGAAGATGGTAGCAATGCCTTACCCCAGACTAAAACCAGAGTTTGCAAGGAACCAGCATGTGTGATCAGCAGCCTGTCACACACAAGCACATGGGGACAGCTCATGCAGTGACAGATGGCCAACCTGAAGTATATGCTTCTATTCCAGATGCTTGGGACTATGGCAGAAATCACCACAACTTCATAAAAAGATTCTTAACATTGCTTCCACTGTATACACAGGGAAATGGATATTAGCTGGAGGTCACCAAATACGATTCATTAGCAAAAGGCACATTTGTTGCTGTAATACTTCATACAGTATTCTCCCTTCCTTTAACTAGGGTAAAATTGTATAACATAAAAAGAAAAGTAGAATTGTAGAATTATTATAGGAAAATGATGTGGAGCTACAGCTGGAATTTCCCTATTGCCAACCAATCTCTCCAAACCTGTTTTTTGTTTTGTTTTGTTTTGTTTTTTTGTTTTTGTTTTTTTTCATTTAAGCAGATCTAGGCCAGCTCCATGCTTCCCACCCCAACTATCCAGTAAGAGGATAAAGGCAAACATGCTTCATAAACTAAAGAGAGCAAGGGATCAGGAGTGAGCAATTTCCCCATGTTGCTAAGTTACCAGTAGAATTTCCCTAGAGAAGTGACTGCCTCCTTTAGGAATATCCACAGCTCGTGTATCATCATAGATCCTTGCGTTTTAAGTGTTTGGTTCCCCTTCAATATCCACATGTTCCTTTTGGCATTCTCCTAATAGATTTTCCCCTACTTCAGATGTTTGAAGTTACTGGTCTTTCATCTTGCCATCTTACTATTTTCTTGAAGGAAATCCACCATATATTCAAGTTCATTAACTGAAGAAGGATCACGACCACAGTTGTACCCTTCTGCATGATGATTTGGAGAATACTCTCATATTAAATATACCACAGTGGCCTTAAGATAAATTCTTTCATTGGCAAAGTGTGATGAGCTACCCAATGGTGTAATTTCCTCTGATTGTGAGCACAGTTGTAGAAGCTGATTTGAGCAGCCTGATTGCTTGTTTCACAGCTGCCAAGTGTATCCATTAGCTCTGGGGAGCTACTGTTACCCTGAATCTTTGGCTGATAAACAAAAGTGGTCAGAAATCCTCTGGTAGCCAGCCAAATTTCTGGCCTGAACTTCCATGTGAATCCTAGTAATACCAAGGAAGCTTTTATCACTAGGACTAACAGAAAGGAATTTCCACCCGTGAATTTTAATTTTGTCCTGTAAAGGGAGGAACAAAGTGCCCTACCCAGGATGTGGAAAGGAAGCTGACTTCGGAGAGCACCTATCCCATTTTCACAGCAGGGTGGAAAGGGTTAGCACAGAGCAGCATGCTGTTAAAATGTTGAATTAATAGACTTGCGATAAAGTCAAAGCTCTGTTCTGTGCAGAGGCCCTGTAAGTTCATAAATTAAGTCTGAGATAAGAAGCAAAACAAAACAAAAAAAGCAGCAAAAAAGACAGCAAAAGAATATGGCCAATAGCCCATGTTCACTGTAGGAGATTCAGAAATAACTTGCTAATGTGTTTAGCATTTTTTATGCCATGCTTTGCCCCAGAGAAGTTAGCAGATTTCCATCAACGTTCACGGACTGCGTGTCCTAGAGTTTCCTGCTGAATAGCATTCATCAAATCACATACTGTCTGTAAGCTAATCAGACGACAGAGCAGGAAGGCGCTGCCTCTTCAGCAGTGTGCAGCCTATAAAGGGGGGCTGTGTGCTTCAAACTCTATCCTAACATTTTATTGACTGAGAATTTCATAAACACATAATGTGTTTTCAGAAAACTACAGGCTTATTTCTGTGTTCTTAAGAAGGTCTCCGGAACTGAGTTCTGGCTGTCCTAGGACTCATTATGTAGACTTAATTGGGCCTTCAACTCAGAGGTCCACCTGCCACTGACTTCTGAGTGCTGGGATTAAAGTTGTGCACCCCCACAACTAGTTCAAATTACAGTTTTATATAACCAGCTCACGTTTTCCCCTGCCCTTTCAGGCTCACTTTCTCTTTCTTTTTGTTTGAATGAAAAAAAGAAAAAACAAAACAAAACAAAACAAAACAAAAACCTTAATTAAACACAAAATGTCTGATTCTTTTTATCATGCTAAATGATGGGGATGGGTTAATGAGTCAATGGACACCCAAATTAGCCATTTAATTTGTTATACTAATAGAGAATAATTAGCTAATTTCTATAGTGATATCCTTACCTAAAGATTTTATTTTATTTTCACATTTGTAAACTTAGGTAGTATTCACAAGGAATCTGTATATCATCTAAACATGAAATGAAATGGCCAGCCAGAACTCATTGTTTCGTTTCTCTCAGGAGGATCATGGTATGAGGGAGAATTAAAAGCCAGAAGAAACTTACGAATAACGAGTTCAACTTGCTCAGTAATGAAAAAAACCACCCCATCAAGGTGGCAGAGTTTAGTTAACAGCCATTGGCCAAAAGTGAGAAAGGGGCTGCCATACAAGAAGTCCAAAGATACACCCACAGCATCACTGGTGATGTTCACTTCTGCTCCCGTGGGTTTTCTCATCATTTCACATGACCCCATTCCTGTCTACCCTCTAATGGGTGCGCGCGCACGTTTGTGTGTGTGTGTGTGTGTGTGTGTGTGTGTGTGTGTGTGTGTGTGTGTGTGTGTGTGTGTGTTTTAAAAGCTTGACCTGTAACTGCAGCCTGAGAGTCATACTTGAAAATTTCTTCAAAAATCTAAACAATAACTTTGTATTTAAAACATCAAGCTGAGGAAATAAAAGTACAATTGTAACAAATTCTAAGTGTGGATTTCATTTGGTATTGTAACACAAATAAATGTTAATCACACACTTTCAAATAAGGAATTTCATTTGTTCAAATGGTAGCTTTAAAGTTGTCGTGTTCTATGTTGTGGGATGCTAGGGTGTTGTTTTAAGAGCACTCAGGAATTCCTCAAAGAAAAGGAAGAAATACTCTACGTATTTAACCCTGTCCATATACTTATTTTAAATAATTTCCTTTAACCTTGCTGTAGGGAAATATTTTTTTCCTAGCAATGAAATCGTCCCTCATTACAGGCATTGTAATACTTTATGTCACACTATATAATGACACCAGTTTTTGAAAAGAAATTATGAATTGTTGATAATTATACCAGTAAGAAAGGTTTCTCTTGCCCTAAGATGCTAACCATGCATATTTATTCCATCACCTCTTAGAAGCTATGAAGTCATCTTTGACATGTATAAAGATAGGATTATGACTCTCCAGTTACTGCAATTATTGCTCCTGGAATGCTCAATGTAACATTCATCATTTTTGCCTTCTGATATTAAAAGTTTTACATAAACAGCAATATTTAATAAGTTTTACTACTATAAGTCTACTAATTTTATTAGTTTTTGTTAACTTGAAAACATTGAGAGAATCCTTTCCTCTCCCCAATAAACTGTATTGGATTAGCACCCTGAGTAATCCTCTAAGTGTAATTCATATTTAGTACTAGGTCAAAATGAGCCTAACATTGTATGCCTTAGATATGCGTAGATTAATAAATCAAGGTTGGGTAATGCTTAAGAAACATAAGGTATATTTATAACACTTATATAAAAATGTTTCTGGCTTTAATAAATTTGCATGTGATGGTTTCAGTGACTTGTTCTTCTAAAAAGTTTTTTATTATATCTAATCTTTCGTAACAAACAATTCTTCCTTTGGTAAACAAATCTTTGTTAAATATAATAGTCAATTAGATAAATAACACTACATAAACTAAACAATTCATAATAAAAAAATTCTGCAACCGCCAAAGAAATGATAGGCAGTTACTCAGAAGACAGGTTTAGGAAAGGACTTTCTAAGAAGAATTTTATTTGCTCAGGAATCAAAGCTGACAGTTGACAAGTGATGCCTTATCAAACTAAAATGCCCCTGGCCAGCCAAATAAACAATCAACAAAGCAAATAGAAACCTCACAGAGTAGGAGAGAATGTATACATATGATAGGGGATTAGTAATCAGAATATATAAAGAATTCAAAAGTTAGGAACAAATGATAGAATGAAGAAAACAAGTGGGCTAGGGATCTGAACAGACAGCTCTCAAAAGGAGAAACACCCTAGAGGCGAGAGGTGAGGCTCTCAGTTGCAATTAGGGAAATGCAAATTAAAACTACTTTGATATTTGATCTTTCTCCCATCAGAGTAGGTAAAATCCAAGGAACAACTAAAAGCAAATGATGGCCAGGATGTAGGGAAAGGGAAGTCTCATGCTTTGTTGGTGGGATTACAGACCTGGTGTAGCCATTATGGAAATCAGTGTGGAGAATTCTCAAAAAGCTAACAGTAAGCCTATCATATGGCCTAGTTACACTACTCCTTGGCATATACCCTAAGGACTCAATAGCCTACTTCACAGATACTGGCTCAGTCATGTTCAATGTTGCTCCTTTTAGAAATGCTAAGAAACAGAGGAGAACTAAGCAGTCTTCATCTGAAAAATGGATAATGAAAATGTGGTACATATACACACAGAAATACTAATCAGCTATAGAGAAAACTGAATAGTGAAATTTGCAGGTAAATATGAAACTGGAAAATACTATAGTGAGTGATTTTACCCAGACCTAGGAAGACAAATGCACATGCTTACTTTTATTTGTGATTTCTATCTCTGAACTTTTAGAATATAAGTTTATAACTGCTGTATTAGGTTTCTGGCCTGAACTTTCTGGCCTAGCCTCCTGGTCCAGACCTTCAGACCCACAGTCCCATAGTCCCACTGAAACACGCAAACACATGTATTAATTGTACGTTGATTGACCTGGGATCCAGGCATATAACTTGCTAGCTCTTGCTCTTAAACTAATCCATGACTCTTATCTTGTCTAGCCATGAGACTTGGTACCTTTTCTCAGAGAAGCATTTTAACTTCTTTCTTCTGCATGTGCTGGCATCTCATCTGCCCTGTTCTTCCTGTTCCCAGAGATTTTTTAGTCTGGTAGCCTTGCCCACACTTCCTGTCTGCCTTTGGCCAATCAACATTTTTATTAAACCTGTAGGCAGCACAGTTACTTACAATGTAACAACATAATTCCACCACATATAAACTGAAGAAATTGTAAGTATTAGAAGAGTAAAATGGACCATGGTAGGTTCTGGAAGAAGAAGGAGCTCTAGGGAGGGGGACAGTAGGAAACAGGAGCTATAAAGGGGGACATGGGTGGGGATTTAACTAAGTTGGGAAGCATTCCAGAGAAGGAAAAGAGAATGAATAAAACATACTCACTAAGGATATTGGAAAAGGCTCTAGAAAAACTCTTTCTGCTTACTTAAAAATACATAAATACTGCACATGTGTGTGTGCATGTGGTTTGCATGAAGTTATACCTTTGGAGTGATTATGCTGCCTGCAAGAGTTATAGGCTATCTAACAAAAACACTGCTGCCAGGCATACAGAACTTTCTTCCAAGCTGATGGTAAGCAGAGTCAGAGACATACAAAATGCAGCAGGTCACTTCTGCAGCCCTTTATGGCCTCTCAGAACTTGAAAGTAAGACGCTATTGCTGATAACACTATACTCTTCAGACATGAGTCCAATAAAGCTAGGACTGACCTGGAAGCCTCGGTCCTGAGGACTATCTCTCACAGTATCCAAAGCTGCTATGCAAGCTACCAAGGGAGAAAAATAGCCAGTAGTCCTACAGAGCTTTAAAATCTATGGAGCACAATACTGACCAGTTTAGCAAGATATCCCCGAGGGTACAATAGTGACACTTATATCTTGAGGCTAACCAACTACTGTGTAGTTGGATTAAAGTCCTGCACAATAGGAGGGAATTGATGACAGGCCCTGTAAATCCAGCCCACTCACTACCTGTGGCTGTTGAGGCCACAACCCTAGAGAAAAACCTACCTATTGTCACTTCCTGAAACTAGTATAATTTCTAACCACATTCTAAATACTTGCCCTTATACCTACAGATAAGGACAGCTCTCACCCTTTATCAAGGACACTTCTTTTTGTAACAGACAGAGACTGTTACAAAAAGTCACAATGGCCATAAAACAGAAAATGACTGTGTAGAAGCCAAGCCCAGTTACTATATCCACAACATAACCCCTACCCCCGAGGATCAGAGACTAACATGGAGAGGGTGGTGAAAATATTTTAAGAGCCAGAGGCAGTGAATTCACACAAGAAAACTGTTCTCTGAATACAAGAGGGCAATCGCACATATAAACTCAGTGTTCTGATTACATACACAAAAGAAGAACAGACTGAAGCTTAACAAAAATATTGAGATAGAAAATCTCAACATATAGGGGGAAAGTGGGCCTGAAGTTGTGCCCTTAGCTATGGAATAATAATTGATAATTGATATCTGATGGGAGGCAAAGAGTTTTTTTTAAGGGTGTGATGCTGGCAGGTTGAACACATTCCAGCGGGTGGCCATACACCAAGAATATATAGCCAGCAATAGTGAGATTACATGGGCTTTAAAATATATGAGGATACAAAGTTGGGTTGGTATGAATGGAAAGATGGATTTTGGAGAAGCTGAGGAAGAAGCATGCATATACTATTATCAAATATATTAAATTCTCAAAAGAATGAATAAAATAGATATTGCTAAACTATAAGGAGAATTGAGGATGATATTTAAATATTTCTGGCAAAACTATAATTATATTATGGGGTGGTAAGGAGAAGGAGAACATTTCAAAGTCCACTGAATTAAGCTAGAAAAAAAACTGAGAAGAAATAAACCTATATTTCAGCATCTTTATTTTAAATTAAGAAAGATCACAAAGGTGGTATTAAGCATTTTAAAACCCACCATTGGAAGTTTAGAAAATAATTTCTCCTTGTAGCTGATGAATGTGAAATCTCTTAACAAGATTTTGAATCTACATTATTGTGTTGATAATTACAAGTAAATGGATATATAACTCAAGTAATTTTATCCAATATGTATTTATAGCAAGTTTAAAATGATATATTAACTTCTTCCTTTCCTAACTGGTATAACAAATGTTTTGTTTTTCCCAGTTATTGAGACTGAACAGTGAAATGCATTTATACTAACAACATTGTCTGCTGGAAAAGGGTTTGACCTTCGCTGAGAATGGATAGATCACCATCTTCCTTTCAAATTATTGGGATCATAATTCTTTCTCCAAATTAGATGTGTACATCTGAGTGCAAAGTGGGCCATGCAATTTATGTTAAATTTTAATTGTATAACATATAAAGAGAACGGACAGTGTGGAGATTCTATTTCTACTCACAGAAGCAGTGACCCTGAGATTAAGAGTTAAGCAGATCTACATTTCTGCGTAATATCTCATCTCAACTTTAAAGTATTTTGCATTTTTTTCATACTAACCATGCAATTTAGTTTTTAGCTCTGTGCCTGCTGTTTAGATTTACAGAATAGAATCTGGAATTCAGAAGGCAGCAAAATTTACAGTAGAATAATCATCTTTAGTAACAATTATTTGTAGCTACTATGGGCTATGATTTCCTGTGTTGGTTTGAAATGAGAAATGTCTCTCAGAATAACAGATTCAAATCAATGCAAAGAAACTGATAAGTTGTGGAGCTTATTACTGGACTCTATGGAGCTACCAGATTTCTCTACCATGCTACACTGAAACAAACACCCTGATAAAGACATTAAACTCATCTGTGCTGGCCAAAGTCATCTGAGGGAATGGACCTCAATTGAAAAAAAAAAAAAGTCTTCTTAAAATTGGCCTTGGAATGTTGTCTTGATTGATGATTGATGAGGGAAGGTACAGCCCATCGTGGGTAGTGCCATCCCTGGGCAGGTGTTCCTGGGAGATTTTATATATATATATAAATATATATATATGTAGGGGTATTGTGTTGTTTCATGGTAAATAATTGTCCCACCCACTGGTTTAATAAAAAGCACTGATAGGCCAAAGGCAGGCAGGAAGTGTGGGCGGGGTTACCAGACTAAAAACTCTGAGAATAGGAAGCACAGAGCAGAATGCCAGACAGAATGCTGGAAAGAAGCCGGAAGAAGCAGAGGACAACCCCATGCATGCTCTAAAGAAAGGTACCGAGCCTCATGGCTGAACAGGAAGAATCATGGGTTAGATGAAGGGTAGAAAGCTAGCAAGTGATATGCCTAAGCCTTAGGTCAATCAGCCTCAAATTAATGAAAGCGTCTGTGTGTCACTGAGAAACTGCGGGACTGCGGGACTGCGGGTCTTTGGGTCCTAAACATTGAGGTTAGGCCTGAAAGTCCAGGCCAGAAACCTCATACTACATATATATATTTGTGACTATAGATGCACTGACTGGAGACAAGGTTGAATTTCTGTTTCCTTGTTGTTGAATACTTAAATAACCTTAATGAATGTGTAGGTAAGCATAGAATGGTGGGTAGCAAATGTAAAATGTGAGGAAAACACAGGTGGATAATTATATCTTTAGGATTCATGAGAGAATGTACCTACAGTGTTCAGGTCAGTAACAAGCAGGGAAAAAATGCAAATAATATTACTTGCACAATACTTTAAACCATGTCAGGTTTTCTGTTTCTTCAGGCTGATGAAAGCATCTTCAGAATAATCTTCAAAATCCTTCAGACTGTCAACCAATTAAAATGCATTCCTTTGTATCTATCTTATCTAAAAACACGCATAAATGGTAGTTTTTAGTTTAAATATTCTTTTAGATATTTACAGTCTGATAAGTCTTCAAAAGGAAGATGATACATGCTCACAAGAGTCAACTAGCAAAAGAAATTATAACCAAATTACATCAACCAGAAGACAAAGTCTCGGGCTTTGTAACTGGCTTGCTTTGGGAAACTGTTCCTGTCCTTTGCACAGAGAAAATTCTATTCCTTTGGAAATTGTTTTTTACGTTATTTTCTCACAGAATATAATTACTCAGAGCCAGATATACATGAGTTTTATCAGTAAGGTCGGTTCAGTATACATTGGAGGTAAGAAGGTAGAACAATAGAGCTTGACAGCTCGCAGGAGCCACGCTGAACAGAGCATAACTTCTTTATTGACAAGGATTTCTAAGTACTGATAAATATAAATATTTCCCTAATTTTATTGTATAAAGCCAAAACCCAAGTTTCATTCATATAAAGAGGTTAGTCAATTTCTCCCTCCCATCCAGAGCAGAAATGCACAGAGCTCAGACAGTGGAAATACACAAGTAGTAAAACCAGGAAGAAAATTGTTGACCAGACTACATCGTTACTGAAAATTTTTCATCACAAAAGATAACCAAATAAATAAATTTATTTAATAATCCTAAATTATTCTGTATACTTATGGATCTTCAGAATCCCTAAACCAACACATTAGTTAATGAAAATTATGGACATTTATTTTAAAGAGACATTCGTGATACAAAAGGGTTTTCTTTTCTTTTTTTTATTTCTTTTTTAGTTTTTTATAAACAAAATGTCATTTTTATCTATGTATCTCTCTGCTCCCCGTCGCTTCCCTCCTTCCAATCCCTCCCAGTCAGCCTTCAGCCTCCCCCCTCCCCATCTTCCCATCCTTTCCCCCCAAAAGACAAGAGGTCCCAAGGTGGATCAGCTCAGCATGGCACATCCACTCCAGGCAAGTTCGATTTACTTATCTCAAAGTCAAGACTGGGTTAGGTGTTCCGCTGCAGGCTCCAAAGTGCCAGCCTATGCACAGGAACACAGTCTGATTCCACTCCTCCTGAGGCTCCACATACTGCCCATGCCAATCTACGGTTGCCTACACTTGGAGGACCTAGCTCCTTTTCCCAATGGATCTCCAGTGGCTATTGTTGATTAAGTGAGCTCCCCAGACCTCCAGCCAGCCACCACTGTGGAAATTTTCCCTATCTCCTTGCTCATACAGATTCTTCTCCCCTGCTCTCAGCTGGACCAGGAGCTCAGCCCAGTGCTCAGCTATGGATCCCTGCCTCCACCTCTATTCTTTGTTGGATGTAGGTTCTGTGATGACACTTAGGGTGTTTATTCACTTGATTATAAAGGAAGTCCTGTTTAGGGACACCCTCCACTATTGTTTGGAGACTTGGCCAGGGATATCCTGTGAGTTCTTGGAGGTTTCCCTAGCACCCAGTGTCTTTCCAAACCCACGCTGGCTTCCTCTATCAAAATATTTAGCTCTTTCTATCTCCCTCTTTGCTCCTCTCACTCAACCATCTCCTTCTTTCAAGATTTATTCCCAGCTCTTCTTGGTTGCAACCTGTTATGACCCCAATTTGCTAAGGTGATCTTCTCTATTTTCTCTTCTTAGAGGAATCTCTGGATGTCTCTCTTAAGTTTCTTCTAGTCCCAAATTGTTTAGGGTTTGTGGTTTGCAATTTGGGTATTCTTTGCTTTTTTTTTTTATCTAAAATCCACTTTTGAGTGAGTCCATCCTATGCCTATCTTTTTGGCCTTGCAATACCTCGCTCAGGAGGATATTCTCCAAATCCATACATTTGCCTGAAAATTTTAGGATGTCACTTTTTTTCTGCAGAGTAGTACTCCATTGTGTAGATGTAACACAGTTTGTTAATCCATACTTCAGCTGAGGGGCATCTAGGCCGTTTCCAGATTCTTGCTATTACAAATAATGCTGCTATAAACATAGTTGAGATAATGCCTTTGGGGTATAAATGTGCATCCTTTGGGTATATACCCAGCAGTGGTATTGCTGGATCCTTGGGAAGATTGATTTTCAGTTTTCTGAGGAACCACTATACTGCATTCCAGAGTGGCTGTACAAGTTTACACTCCCACCAAAAATTCCGCTCGTTCCGCATCCTCTCTAGCATAGGCTGTCATCTATGTTTTTGGTCTTAGCCATTCTGACAGGTATAAGGTGGTATCTCAAAGTTGTTTTGATTTGCATTTCTCTGATGGCTAAAGATGTTGAGCAGGTCTTTAAGTGCCTTTCAACCATTTATAATTCTTCTGTTGAGGATTCCCTTTTTAGCTCTGAACCCTACAAACGGGTTTTCTAAATTGTTATTCCTCCATTTTGTTCTAATCAATATAGCATCACAGTTGTTTTCTGTAAATTTGATGTATTCAGAAGACAAATGGGACCTGATGTATCACTTGCACAATACCCTTTGCACACCACTTCCCCTTCGTGTGTGGACTCACACTGTTTTCCAAGGATCTCCTGATGTCTGTCTCTAGCTTGACTTGACAGTTACTGGAATGCTAGGTGGTACTTGCATCTTTGCAAATTTTACCAATCTGTTTTTTATTTATGGATTTCTACTTTCATTCTCTATGCTAATTCCAATCACAAAGAGACTCCCAGGATTCCACCACTTGAAATCATTTATGCAGAAATTCCAGTCTTAGAGAGACAGATGCTCTTCTTAACGTTCTCTCAGAGGCGGTGGACAGACTTATTCTCTCTTTCGTGTTGTATTGTGTGGTGGTGTGTGTGCACATGTGCAGGACATTAAAGCAAAGTGGAAGAGAAGGTAGGAAGAGATGGAGCCGGAGGAGAAAGCTGGGAACAGGAAAGAACTAAAATATATGTGACAAACAGACTATACCTAGGAGGAGGATGGGAACCAACAAGACGCAGGAAGGGGAAGGGCAGCGGTTGGGGGAATAAGAACAACGTGTAACAATGCGCATGTGTAGAAATGTCACAAACACATTTTGTATAATAAAATTACTAATAATAAGTTGGAAATTTCTGTTAAGAAAAATAGATGGACACACTAAGACAGAAGGGTGAAATTCTACGAGATCCCAGCCCTAAACAAAGAACGACAGGAAGTACTGACTGCTGGGAGGAAGAGTCTTGGCTCTTCCAGGGAAGAGTCAGTCCCCTTCCAGACTGTCCAACTCAGAGTGATCTGCCCTGAAGCAATATACAGGAAGACAATAAAACTAAATCATCAAATTGTATTTGTATACTTGCGTATATATGTGTATATATACATGTATATACATATATATGATTCATATATATTTATATATACACATATATATGCATATATGATTCGTATATATGTATATATATACACACATATATACATATATGATTCATATATATGTATATATACACACATACACATGTATATATACATATATATGAAACAAAGAAGAAGAGGCTCTCTACTTGAGGGTGGCAGTACATGAGAATGGTTGAAAGGAAAGGAGCTGAGATAGGCTAGGGAAAGAAAGGGATGGGGAAACTGGTATAATCTTATTTATACTAAAATATGTCTTAAAACATTAAAATTTAAAAATTAAAAAAACTCTCTCACCTTCTCCCTCTCTTCTAATAATATCTTTTCCTTTCCAAATGTGCTATTAAATTTTCCAAAAAGGAGATATTTTGATTTGTTTTTTTTAATCTCTCTCAATTTTGTTTTTAGAAATTCAAATTGGGAAATTACAGATAGACTACATCAATCACGAAATCTTTTTATAAACTCAAATCACCTTAACTAATAAGGAAAACAACCTTTTTAAACTACCTAAGCTATCTTTCCACCATACCTTCCTATGGAAATACATCTGCCAGCAGTAGATGCACCAAAGAGAAAATATATAATGTAAAATAAATAATTTTGGAAGTAAGTCCCTCTCTCAGACTATCCTTGGAACACACATATTTTTTTATAGTAGATTTTGTTATAGTATATAAATCCAGAGCCATGGGAGTGCTTCTTAAATCTAAGGAAGTTAGTCACTCAATAAACAAGCACAAAAGTTAAGCTATTCTCAGAGTCCATAAATTCACTGTACTCTGCTGCTTTCTCTAGTGGTAGGGATGGTTTGTGTTTGCAACAAGGGAAACATTATTCTCTCCAGGTTCCCTGTACTGAGAGGAATCTGGATTCATAGATTGCTAAAGGATCCTAGAGCTGAAAGCCTCCTCTCTGCCTAGACCTGACACTATGGTGTGTGAAGCTTGATAGAGAGGAAAGGGGATAGACAGTTACAATAAACTGTGACACACAGCAAGATTTAGTGAATAATAGATGGGTGAATAAATAATTAAAATGTGGTATTGGCTAAGAATATGTCTTTAGTGTGAGATTTTATTGTGACTCCCACCTCTGATATTATCCACTGTACACATGACTTGGCTTCTCAAATGTGTCAGGTTTCTCATCCATGAAATGAATTTTTAAATTAAGCTTTAAAATATTTACTTCTTTAAACCTTTTTTGAAAACTTACTCTAGCTGGTAAGTAAAAAGCAGGACCAAATTCATTTAACATATTCACTGTAAAACACTGTATGAGAAAAAAAAATTATCCAAATCATCCGAAGAGTTCACTGTTGTTTATAAACAAATCAGTCGGGGCGGGGGGCAACTCATAAATCTACAATGCGGCAGTTCTCAACCTGAGGGTCACAACCCCTTTAGGTTACATATTAGATATACTGCATATTAGATATTTACATTAAGATTCATAACAGCACCAAAATTATAGTTATGAAGTAGCAATAAAATAATCTTATTGTTGAGAGTCAATGCAACATGAGGAGCTGTACTAAAGGGTTGCAGCCTTAGCAAGGTCAATTAGGAAAAAGCAAGGAAAAATATCTAGTGTTTCAGAAATGACCTGGATCTCACAGTGTCAAAAATAACAACAACAGAAAATTCTTGCCTGGCCCTTCTGTGTTCTCAAATGAGATGCATTCTGATATTTTAAGAAAAAAACTGTTGAATTTTGAATTACTAAGGCCTTTTTTGCACTTTATCAGATACCTCTTTTAGAAGATATGGTCCTTTGCATGGAGACTCCTTTTCTATTAACTCACTCATACTTCACATCCATGACAGTCTGTTTGTAGCTCTAGCTTCATCTCTAACATCAAACATCTGTATGGGCATTGTTCCCACTCAGTTTCTGTAACATCTGGCTTGAAGGTAGAAGGGAAATATTAAAATAATGTGCACGAGTATTTTGGTGAGCATTTTCAAGACTATAGTTCTGATCTTTATAAGGGGAATTCTAGAGACAATGTGAATGGCATAGTTAATAAAGTGTTTATTGAACAAGCATAAGGAACTGTGTTTGATGCTCAGCACTCACATGGCACTGTATCACACATCTATAATCCCAGCCCTGGGGAGGTAAAGACAGAAGAATCCCTGTTTCTTGCTGGCAAGCCAGTTTCTGTGAATTGGTGAGCTCTAGGTGGGACTCTGACATCTGCATATGTACACACACACACACACACACACACACACACACACACACACACACACGTGCAAGTAAGTCCACATATAAAAATACAAATAAAAATAAAATGTTTAGGTTACTTAGTAAAATCCACCCAAAACTTCAAGCTGTAAATGGATAATACAATATGGTTATCAATCGTAAGGAAATAGAATTCAGTTTTTTAAAGATCTTAATAAATATTCCAAATCAATGCTGTTCAAGTTTTTAATACACCATAAAAAGAGTTATTGCTCTAAAAATTATACTATTGTTTACACCACTTTTAATTCATACTGGTTCACAAACATACATACTTGTATATATGAATAAAGTTATTATTTTTGACATTGTGAGATCCATGTCATTTCTGACATACTAGATATTTTTCCTTGCTTTTTCTATCTCATTTCCCTCCCTCTTTCCCACTTCCTCTTCATCTGAGACAAATCCACGTGGACAGCTACTGCCCTCTGTGAACCTCAGACACCACTGAACACTGAGAAGGCACAGTCAGGTCTGGTAGTTTTAGCTATTCGTCTATGACTGTTGCTACTTTCCCGGTCTCTCGGTGAGAGGTGGCAGCTCCTGTCGGTGGCCAGCTCTGGTAATTTCTCTTTTCACATTTTGAGGTGGCCTCTTTCCTCTTGTAGCCACTGCTTGTCTTCGGCTGGCCCTCTGCTCTCCCTTGTTTTCCTAAATCTTAGAGTTTTATGAACTTTCCACTTCCTCAATAGGACAAACAAATTTATTCTACCAAGCAAATCCTAATAAAATGCTTACATCTACCCAGAGAACCATAATGCATTTGGTCACAAAGCATTTTGAACGTTAAGTATATGTCAAGTGTCTGTTTCTATGATTGGTTTATCCATGGATAATGCTCCAAAATACTAATTTGTAAAAATAACTTTATCATCCCCAAAACAGAAAATACATGATAAAAATTTTTAAAGAAAATGACAACATCCCCCCCCCCCAAAAAAAAGGCAGCTAGATTCTTTCTTTACTATGTAGCTGACTGATAGCCATACACAAATACTAATTCTTCTCCTTGCCACATCAGAGTCTGTCATCTTTCACTAGCAAGAAACATACTAAGTGACAGTCTGGGTCAATGTGCCTGGGTGCAACCTTCTCCATGACAGCACCCATTCAGCTGTTGACTTGGGCACTCTGTAGGGTTATTGAGCATAGAACAATTAGATATGCTCGATCCTCTAGGAAAGAAAATAGAATACTAACAAATCAATAACCAAAGACAAATTCAACTTAAGTTTGACCAATTTACGTGGCTTAGGAGAGAAATGTTCTCTGCAAGCAGGTAAGTAAATTCAACAGCCTCTGGATCCTCTGAATGGGAGAAGCCAAAACACTAATGCAGTTGATGGGCAAACATGATGACACTGGATTGTAAATTCTAATTGTTAGGGAAATAACTGGTTTTCAGGTGATACTTATATAAGTAGTAGGTAGTGTCAGTGGGCTAACCTTTAGTGAACTAGCCATGATGGACAGATCCACAGGTGGCTAAAGTTACGTGGCCTTAAATGGGTCATCTTTATTTTAGTTTATTAAGATTAAAGAGCAAAAATATAGAAAAATAGGACTTCAAATATGTACGAAATACTGCTGATGCTATTTTTTTTTCTCTCAAATTAAATGCACTGTACTTCTGGTATAAAAAGTGTCATCTATGGACATAATATCATCATCTAAGGAATATCCATATTCTTTGTTGTTTTAATTAAGCATTACTTATCTATTAAAATATACATGCTTCAAACTACATAAGATGTGAAATAATTTTAGAGCAGGCTTTAGCAATGCATCTCACTTCAGAAGCACTTAGAAGTCACCTCCATAGAGATCTACTTTGACAAGTTATTCCCCTTAGCACAATTGACATTTGATATCAAATATTGTCCCTAGAGATAACCAGGTTTATCATCAAAAGGCACATCCATCAAGATACTTATTCACTTCACTATCTGAAAGGAGGGAACTTCAACTGAGAAAATGACTTTATCAGATTGGTCTGAGATAAGGCCATAGGGCATTTTCTTGATTATTGAGTGATGTGGGATGTCCCAGACCACTGTGGGTAGTTCCTCTGCTGGTTGGTGGTCCTGGAGTGTATAAGAAATCAGGCTGAGCAAACTATAGCGAGTAAGCCATTAATGAGCATTCTTCCATAGCCCGTTTCAGTTACTGCCTCCGGGTTCTTGTTCTGCCCTGATTTTCTTACTATGACTGGGATATGTTATCAAATAAACCCTTTCCTCCATGCCCTCCCAAATAATACATACTCACTAGAGCATGTGTGTGTGTGTGTGTGTGTGTGTGTGTGTGTGTGTGTGTGTACACACAGAGAGAAAGAGAGAGAGAGAGAGAGAGAGAGAGAGAGAGAGAGAGAGAGAGAGAGAGAGAGAGGAGATACACACACACACTTGAATATATATAAAGCCTCTGCCCTCTGGATAAAAAACATACTTTGAACATAATGTTCATTGGCTTTTCTGCTCTACTCAAACATATATTATAAATATATTTCCACACCAAAATGTATATTCATCCCATTCTCCAATAGTTTTTCCATTGCCAAATAATATTCTTTAGATAGTTCTGGTTCTAAAAATGGAAGGCTCTTTGCCTATCTTCAGATAAACCATTATAATCAAAGACTTGGCCATCTGGGATTTCTGCACTTCGGTCAAAAAAAAAAAAAAAATCAACACCTATCCTATGTAGTTGGACAAGGAAGGGAAGAGTGAACATTAATTGCTAGGGTTGGGGAGGAAGGATACTACACTGTCTTATCTTCTGCTTTTATGCTTTTTATTTTTACAGTTTCATAGGGAGAGGTATGCCGGTATAACATACATAAGAGGAAAAGATGCAAGGTGCATTATTTCATTTTTCAAAAACAAAAAGCATAAAAGCTGGCTACTTAATCACTCCTGCCTGAGGATCAAATAAAGCTTCTACTATGAAGAAAACAGACTAGAAACATCTTTTAAAAAATTTATAATACATATTTCACAGTAAAGTTTCTGAAATAAAGCCAGCATGGAATTTACTGTATTATTTCAGACTCATAATTTGAGATGCACAAAGAAAATTTAAGGATAGTATAAAAAATTCTTTATACAACACACGTTATATGTTGTATAAATGCCAAGGCAGAAGTTAATCCATGCCCTTGACATATATTCCTACTTCAGACTTGATACAATATATTGGAGCCTAAACATGCATTTTATTAGCCTCTAAATTCTGTGCAGTTCTATAAATATCAGGCAAAGGAGTATATAGTTTCAGAGCAAAGTCATTTGAAATTCAACAACAAAACAGAATTTTATATTTTGATTTCCCTAATGTGGCTTCAGGGCCCCAGGAGAGATTATCAAACAGTTTTGGGAAATGTACATTCTGTAGTCAGAGCCCAGGATCAGCAGTCTAACTCTTTCTTGGAAATCAACATGAAAATCCCAGGGACTTACCTAATGTGAACAGGTTGGACCACTTGAAAAGTATCAGTTCCTTCTGTAAGAATTACAACAAGGCAACAGCTCTTCACAGCAAAAACAAGAGCAAACAGCATCCTTAGCCACCATGGAAATGCAAATTAGAGAAACTCTTGAGATACCAACCAAACCTCTCAGAATGGCTAAGATCAAAAACACAGATGACAACCAATGCTGGAGGGGATGTAAAGTAAGGGGAACACTCTTCCACTGATGGTGGAAATATAAACTTGTACAATCACTTTGAAAATCAGTATGGCAGTTTCTCAAAAAACTGTGAATCCATCCACTCAATGATGCAACAACATCACTCTTGAGAATATACCTAAAGGATACAAATTCATACCATTAGGATATTTATGCAACTATGTTGATAGCAGCATTGTTCTTAAAAGCCAGAACCTAGAAACAACCTAGATTCTTTCCAACTAAAAAGAATGGATTTTAAAAATGTGGTACATTTACATAATGGAGTACTACTCAGCAGAAAAAAAAAATGACACTCCAAAATTTTCAGGCAAAGGATAGAACTAGTAAGAATCATCCTGAGCAAGATAACACTGATCTAGAAAGACAAACATGGTATATACTGATGTGGGAATGTCTTTCTGCATGCTGTGCATATCAACCTTTAAATAAAGGACTTTTGGGGCCACAGCAGGCTCTGTAGAAGAAATAGGTGAGGAATCAGAATAGTTAGGAGACAGAGAGAGGGCTGAGTCAGATCAGATGGAACCAGACCCCCAAAGAAGAAACATGTAAGGAACACAGGTGAGCCACGGGCCACGTGGCAGACAAATTAATAAGAATGGGTTGAATTAAGATGAAAGAGCTATGTAGTAATGTCCCTGAGCTGTAGACCAAACAGCATGAAGTTAATATAAGTGTCTGAGTCATTTTGGGGGGTCTAAGCAGCAGCAGGCGGCTAAGAGTCTGTGGGTCTGGACCTCTGGCCACCCAGGATCAAGAAATGTATTGTAACAATATACTTATTCAAAATTAGATTATAGACGTAAAGCCAAGAATAACCAGGCTATAATGCACAATCCCTGAGCAGCCAGGTAACAAGGAAGAATCTAAGAGAGGCATCCATGGACCCTCTAAGAAGGAGAACTAGAGATCTCCTGAAACTTTCACCCAGTAACTGATGGAAGCAGATGCAGAGATTCACAGCTAAGCACTAGATCAAGCTCCAGTCCAGTCAAAGACAGAGGGAAGAGATTATATGAGCAAATGGGTCAAGATCATGATGAGAAAACCCACAGAGAGAGCTTACCTGAGCTTTTGGGAGCTCACTGACTCTGAACTGTCAGCTATGAAACTTGCATGGGGCTAAATTAGGCCCTCTGAATGTGAATGACAGTTTAATCGTGTGGGCAGTTTATAGGTCCTCTGGTAGTAGGACTAGAATTTATTCCTGGTACATGAACTGGTTTTTTGGAGCCCATTCCCTACAGAGAAACACCTTTCTCAGCCTTGATACTGGGGGAGGGAGTGGATTGGTCCTATCTCAACTGGATATGCCAGATTGCATTGACTCACCTTGGGTGTCCTTAGCCTCTATGGATGGGGGAAGGATGGTGGTGGGGGGAACTGGGAGGTGACTAGGAAGAGGGAAGGGAGTGGGAACAATGATGGGCATTTTTAAAAAAAACTTTTAAATTAAAAAAAAAGTAAAATTTTATGTGTTTAAAATGAGAAGAGACCCATTTGAGGGATGAGACTTCTTCATTGCTAGCCTGTGGTGTCTAGTACTGGCACAGACACCCTATTAGAGGCTAACTCTACCTGAACATTTTTATATTGTATATGTATTACTTTATGATGATTATACAGTAGTAATTTTCTACATCTTTTTTCCCCCAAAGAGTCTTCAGTGTTCATAATGGCATTGGCAAAGATTTCAAGAAAAATTAGTATTGACTCTCATGTGGTTACTAGTAATCACTTTTGTGCTGGTATATAATTAAAAGGAACAAGCTAGACAAAGAAAAAAATACAATGTGTATGGTTTGAAGAGAAAAGGAGTATAAGTATTTGAAAGGATTAGGTTAAGGAGGCAAGGCCTTGTTTGGGTGGGATTGGGGGTTTCAAAAGCCCACCCTATGCCCAGTTTCTCTCTCTCTCTCTCTTAGTTACCTTGCTTCTGGAGCTGTTGGTCAATGGGTCCTATAGACTCACAAACATTATAGGTTATCAACATTGTTCTTGGTTATCCATCAATAACATTGCTGAATACATCACATACTTCAGTTATCAGACATGAAAAAAATAAAGTTGGCATTGACATAAAATTTTTATTCCCACTGGCTAGCTTTCACAGTGCTGGAAGCTGCTATGCAAGTTATCATGGGGGAAATGTCATCAAATCTTATCAAACCTTGATGCCTGTAACCTATAATAACTACTAGCCTAGGAAAATATGCCCACTGGTGTAGTGGTGATATGAATGCCATTAGAATTGGAGTAATCAAATACTTTTGATGGTATTGAAGTCCTGTTCCTCAAAATGGAACCCATACTTTGCACTATTAACAGGGCCAAGACTCTGCAGGTGAACAGACCATAGGCCCTAGGGGAAAGTCTACTACTATAGTTCTGTTAAATGGACATTCTCAAACCAACTCCTAATAGTTTATCACTATATACACAGATTATTATTATTATCTGCTAACCCTCTTCAGAGAAGCTATGTAATTAACCCACAACTGGCCAAGGTATAAAAAAATAAAAGATTTTAGAATATTCAGTTCTAAATTGGATCTAAGTATAATACCTCCTCCACCTAAGGCTTAGGGGCCATTGAGAAAGAGGTTCAGGAAATACTGTAAGAGCCAAAGGCAGTTGGTAACTATAATGAAACATTGTTTTCTGAACACAGTGGTACAGCTGCACATCATGACCAAGACCCCAGCAAACTGAAACCAGACAGAATTCCAGCATAGAGATGAAAAATGGTAACCGGGTTCTACCCCTAGCTGAGGAGAGATTGGCAACAGATTGCTGCTGGGTGTGGATGATTAACTTTTCCTTAAGAGTCTAGCTCCTGGCAAGTAGACCACTCTCCAGTAGACCGTCCTACGTCTTAGAGTATTTAGGATGTACAAATAGAACTCAAAATTTTTTGTTTCGTTTTTATTTTGTTTTTAGAAGAATTATTATTGGGCAGATATGGAGGAAGGGGTGAATCTTGAAGGAATTGGGGGAGAGGAATGAATAGGATCAAAATTAATTATATAAAATTATAGAAGAATTAATAAAATAATATTTTTTAAAATATAAGATGGCCTTATCACCATCACCAGCTGAAATTCAATAAAAATAAAATAATCTGAACATTAGCAAACTTCCTACATATGTAAGTAATATACATACATGTGTGTGTGTGTCCATATATGAGTCCGGGCATGTATATGTACATGTATATACAAATATATGCATACATATGAAATGTCTATAATGATATAAATAACAATATCAATGGAAAGAAGTGTATTTATAGACAATTCTCACGGAACAGAAAAAAACAAAGTAAACAATAAAGTATCTGTTTATTTAAGGATTTTTTAATTAAAGAAAAGAGGAATAAACTACTTTCATGACATTTATCCTTCCATAAAGAAGGAATTCACTATAGTGGAATCATTTTACATTGTAAATAATTGTCCCTCCTACTAGTTTAATACAAATGCTGATTGGCCAAAGGAAGACAGGAAGTGTGGGCGGGGCTACCATACTAAGAAAACTCTGGGAACAGGAAAAACAGAGCAGAGATGCCATAGAGACACCAGACAAGGCAGCAGATGCAGAGGACAACTATGCTGCTCTGGAAAAAGGTACTGAGCCACAAGGCTGAACAAGATAAGAATCACGGGCTAGTTTAAAAGGAAGAGCTAGCAAATTATATGCTTGGCCCCAGGTCAATCAGGGTACAATTAATATAAGTGTCTGTGTGTTTCAGTGGGACTGTGGGACTGCAGGCCCAGGCCATGAGTCTAGGATGGAAAGTCTGGACCAGAAACAATGCAACAATAAACTGAGAATGACAACTAATGCTGTGATTTTCTTCATCCAAACCCACGAACTTGTCTTGTAGAATCTAAAGTGGCCATTTGGGTGGAAGGGGTGGTTTTTGGTTATTTGAGACAAGATTGTTCTGTTTGCTCTGGAACTTGCCATGCAAACCAGGCTGGTCTCAATCTCACAGAACTCTACCTGCCTCTTCCTCATGAGCACAGGGATTAAAGGCATGTGCCACCATGCTTGGCTTGAAGTTACCTTTATAAAAAAATTCTCCATATTTCAGCTTTCATTATTTACTGAGCTTTATATTCAGATCATTTTGAACAGAGAGCTTTTATCCCATGTTTGGCTAAAGACAAGATTTTTCTTGTCTTTTTATTTATGGATTTTCCACAAATAAAAAGCAACACCTTCCTTCTGGACATAGTTTACAGCTATTGAATTCTCATGAGGAGATGATTTAGCAGATCCCCGATGCATCTTGACTATAACCTTACCACTCTAGGTCATCATCCAGAAAAGTTTCAAAGTATCAATGGTTTGTTACCTTCAGACCCCACATTAAACTGCACTACTATAAATCAGATACTGGGTTTAGGTCTTTAGTAGGCAGCAGTGAGTAAAAGAAGAATGACCATTGTACTAGAACCTCAAATGCAGCAAAGAGGGTATGAAATGCTAAGCCACATATGATCGTTTTTCAACTGCATTGTATTAAATGCTACAAAAGGGGAAAAAGCACACAGTAGCAAAAGACACATCCCTTTGAGTGCAAAGAAAATTACAGTTTGAGCAAAGATTAAAAGAAGACGTGGAACTGGCGGGAACAAAAGAAGCAACAAAAGAACCAAGAGACAATTGTGTTGAGCTACAAGCCTGGGGGTATTTATTAGGCAGAATCAAGTGACAGATTATGAATTTAAAAATCAAACATTCTCTATAACCATAATGGTTACAAATTACCCTCGTGTATCACTATCATCCTCCTTAAGACCAGCATTTTTTTGACAAGAATGAGGAAGGGAAGTTATATGAGCATCTTTTATACAGTAGGTCTCTTGGTGCCTTATCTGATTTGATTCTCCTAAAACACCTGGTAGAAGAATCATGCTTCTGTTATTCTTGTTTCTGGAAGGAAACTAAGCTAATAGGGTTTCTTGTCTGAACCAGAATTCAAGCTCAGATGCTCATTTCTACAGTGACACTTAAGCATCTGAACTATCTATCGCTTACATTTTGGGGATGAAATATCAAGAAACTACATAAAGTGGTCTCATAAAACATTTTAACATGTATTTTCCTGTTTTAATTAAAGGGTGCTTACTGTTTACATACTCAGACTAAAATAACTTTAATTTTTAATGTATAGATGGGTGGATCAAGATTTATTAAGCAATATTGGAACTTTTCTCTGAAGAATGCTAAGAAGGTAAAGTAAATCCATTCTCAAGAAGTTTAATATGTTTTTCAGTTAAGAAATCAAAATTTGTTATTATGGCAAACCATTTGAAATAACTAGGCAAACAATATTATTTATGCTAACAAAAATAGTGTTTCTTATAATTTAGCCTAAAATTGTACTCATACTGAATATAAAGTATTCCTTGGGCAAAACATTAAACTTTTCTAGATCTCTCATTGCTAAGAGACAATGCATAACTATTTAAATATTTAAGGAACATATTAAAATTGCATACAAAGGTATTTTCAATGGTGCAAATTTTCCAACAGATCGGTATCAAGTAATGTAGTCTGATAAAGAGAACATGAAGGCAGAAGTCATTGCTACACACAAGAGTGGCACATACAGACAAGAGCAGTACAACCAGATGCAATGATCACTGGGAGCCACCGATACATGGCCAACAAGACTTCAGTGGCAGCTAAAGGGAGAAGAGCTATCAAAAAGAGCATAATTCCAGAAGTTTCAGAGACTGTGGTGAACTAGAGGGTGTAACTCAAAACTAAATACTGTACCACTTTAAAAAAAAAAAATTAGAACTGATAATATACAAAAACACTGGTTAGAGGGAAAATTGAATGAATCTACCTTAAAGAAAAACAAAGGAAATATAAGAAAGGTAGACCAAGGCACCATCCGATGAGAAGGGACAAACCTGTGTAGACAGGATCTGAAGTGGGAAAGTCTACAGTACAAGACTAACACATATGAAGTACACAACTAAAGTTTCTCAAATGTGCCTTGGCCCAGGATTAGTTTTTGTTCACTTCAGCCTTGAGGCTTACAAAACCTGGTGTCCATATTGCTCATTGTCTAAATTATATTTCTGTAAGATGTGACCTTAAATCATACTGCTAACACTCATTTTTCATGTTTTGTGGGATGTTTGAACACAGAGTATGAAAATGTGTGTCTGTCCTTTCTCGCCTGCTTAAGGAATTTTCTGATTGGTTTAATAAGGAGCTGAACAGCCAATAGCTAGACAAGAGAGGGTAGGCAGGACTTCTGGGCATAAATAGGAACTCTGGGAAGAATCTGAGGGAGCAGATTCACTGGCAGATGAGGAAGTCAGATGTACAGTACTTAGAAGAGGGAATGAGCCATGCGATAGAATACAGATTAACATAAACAGGCTCACTGAAGTTTTAAGAGCTGGTTGGGAGCAAGCGTAAACTAAAGCCAAACTTTTATATCTTAATAAGAAGTCTTCATACCAATATCTGAGAAATGTTAGTCAAAAGAAAGACCAGAAAAATTATCATGACTTATCTCTAATTCAATAGGACTTTTATTTATGTTTCCCAAGATGTATCACCTCTATTCATACCATAGTTAACTTTGTGTATCTGGGTTTTCTTGCTGTTCTGTGAGTTTCTTAGCAGATCATGTCTAAATCCCATTTGTGCACACTATGGCATGAACAAGAGAATTTAAGGTATGTTAGTTGAGACTAGCAAGATGGCTTAGAGGTAGGGGCATTTCTCCCTGATGACCTGATGACCTGAGTGCAATATCCTTAGTTCACAAAGTTCAGGACGTTCCTGAGAGTTGTCCTCTGGCACCCACAGAATATATTTCTGGAATACACATGCTTGCACACCCACACATCATGCACACAAATGTAAAATAGAATGTTAGCTGAAAATTACTCAACTAACAATGCACTTCATATTTAAAAATGGAGAAATGATTAAGTATCTTAGGGAATGTGTTTAATGTAAACTCACACCATTGTAGAAGATTATCTTGTATGATAATTGGTCTGGAGTAATATAAATTTAAAGAAAGAATGAATAATCAAATTATCTGGAAAAATTTATGTTTGTGCTTCTAATTGGCCAGAGAGATGAGTGTACGAAAGACAGCTGGGAAATATTGAGAAGACTGCAATAAGGTAGAGGTAAGAGAATGAGAACAGGTGAATTAACTCTGTGTTCTGTTGAAGCTTCTGAAGAACTCAGCAAAGGGTCTGCACAGATGTGAGGTATGAGTGGCATCTCTTCTCAGTGTGTACCCACAGATTTAGAACAGCATATTGAGGTAAGAGCATTGTATGCTGGAAATACAATAGCAATTTTTATTCTCATGTTGCAGAACAGTATCTGACATGAGCTGGAAAAAAATAGTGAGGACTTCAAAACAAACAAACAAAAGAAACTCTGGTCGTCCTATCTCAGAGTGTCTGGGGAAGGGCTTGGAAATGCTTCAACGCAAGGCTGAGTGTCAAACAAAAGGATGAAAATACCTGAAGGAAAGGGTTGGTCTTATACTCTAAATCTAAATCCTTCTAAATTGTGCACCAAGCCAAACATGTTCACAAGAAGAATGACTTATCTACAGATGCTGAATATGTGGACTGCACAGTTCTGTTCATACTCATGATCTGGAGGCTTCTAATATCATTTCATTCTCAACTTCACACAGCCACTCCATCACTAACATGGTCCTGGTACAATGACTTGGAATAAATCAGTTCCAAATGGCCTTGGGTGTTGAACAATTGGCAACAATACACTACAGCACACTCAGATCATTAAGTTCCATGAGAGAGTGTTTGTACTAAAAAGAATAAGAATTTTTAATCCAGGATCCATACTCCCCTAAAGGATTCAAGGTAGTTCACAGAGTTCTGGGTCTTGTTTTGTAATTCTGAAATAGTTGTTATCTATGCATGTAAACATACACCTTTTTGTGACAATAGACCCACTGATTTCCTTAAACCGTTAAATACAGGTAGAAATTTAAGATATTAGAAACAAATACTAAACAAAAAGAAAATCAGGACACCAGAGTTCACTGAACATGAGGGATTTTTTATTTTTTACAGCTGACAAAGAATGAATTTCAATGAACTCATTATGTAATATACTTGACTTTCAATACACAAAAAAAATGCCTACAATGTATATGTAAAATAAGTTCACAATTTTAAATGTAAAAATACCAGGAAACTAAATAGTATAGAATAACTACATAACTATATGTAGTTAATAGTATATATGCAGTCATTATTTAAGTTATACTTAACTCCAGTCATGAAAACATTCGGTATTGAGATAATTTTAAATTTCAAAATACTTGTCATTCTCTAAATGTTCACAAAATAGAACACACTTGGTAAATATTACATATATATAATATTTGTAAGGACACAAAGAGATACCAAGGCTCTAAAATAATTATGAAGATGTTTCTCTGTCTGGATAGACTAGTGAGTCAAAAATGTCACATTCTCAGATTTCTTTTGAAGACTCATCAGAGTTTGGTTTGTAAGAACTTGACCATAGCTATTATTTTAAATGAAAACATGTTAATGGAGGTAGCAGCTTACAGTTTCAAAGGTTTAGCCCATTATCATCATGGTAGGGAACATGGCAGTGTGTAGGTAGACATGGCGCTGGCTACATCTTGATCAGAAGGCAACAGGAAGTAGCCTCAATATCACACCAAACAAAGCTTGTGAATATATGAGACCTTAAAGCCTGCCTCCATAGTGACATATTTTCTCAATCAAGGCCATACCTGCTCTAGCAATGCTCCCAATAGTGCCACTCTCTTTTGGGGCCATATTCCTTCAAACTACCAGTAACTACACTGTCCTCACATATCTTAGCCTTTTTAATGGCACAGAATCTGATGATTCAACTTTTTCTTTCCAATTTGTTATAAAGGTTTCCCCTAAAATTTAGAAATATTTTAAAGGGAAAATCAAATTTTTCCTTTTAAAGCACTCAAGTTAATATACTTGCCCCAGAAGGTTACTGTATCAACAAATTCTTTACCCCCTCCTACTTGGCATCATGAGCTCTGCCTGAGAAAGCCAAAATCAAGACAGCCAAGGAGGCTGGACCGTGACAGCAGTAACTCACAATTCTGGAAGTACAAGAGTTAGCCAAAACACATGGTGTTGACATAACACAGCTTGGAGGGCACTTATGTCATCTAGTATTCAAGGGCTGGGCTTGCTATGACTCCTGCATCAATTATATACATACCTCTCTGATTAAAGAGCTGTGCTGCCCTAATGCCAGCAGCATCTCTGCCAAGATGCAGACCTTTCTCAGTGGTCTTCCCATCCCTTCCAACTCTCTTGCATGGTTCCTGTTCAGATGCATCATCTTAATGACCCTTCCCACAAATACATCAACATGTTCCTCATCTGTATTCCCATCCTTTGAAACAACTTGGCACTTAATTATAGGGTTTCCTATAAAAGTTTCTAGAAGCCTCAGCTATAAATGCTTTTTCTTCCCCAAAGAGCTGCAAGATCCTAAAGTTTCTTGAAAAATGGAAAATTCCAAGGGCTCTTTGTATAGTTGAGAACAGCTTGTATAGGAAAAGTCAGATATGACAAAAAATACTGTTTCAAGAGAGAATTTTTATAAACAAACATCTTTACGCTGAGCTGCCTCAGGATGTCATTCAGTCTATCTCACTGTCCCAAACATCTGTAGGATTTCACTGATTCAACACTGGTACCAAAGTAAAGATCACTGTCATTTGCTATTTACCTTATGATTTTTCTAACTATAAACAAATTAATGAAAGCTTACTCTAAGATTCTGAATAGACATCAAAATGTTGAATGAAGACTCTAGCTTAGATCATTCTTTAACATCATTATCAGAAACTCTTCAGAGGTACACAAAACTGTTGGACCTGCTCCGTGCCAATTAAATATGACTTGAAGTTCATTTGCCATTAGCTTTCCATCAAATTGAAATTTAAAAGAAAAGTAAAATTGTGTCAAGTGTGTGAATGGGGATGGGCTTATAGGAGTGGAAGAGAAAGGGGGTAGGCTTGAAACAAAGGAAAGAACGAAAAAGAGCCCACATTCTTTGGACAACATAAAGCTGAAAGGGAAATGTCCCTGTTTCATTTGTGACAAGAACATTTATTGCAGAAACTAAGTGACAGACAAATCTAAATTTGAGCATCCAGCAACTGGGAACTCTCCTTTACCATGAATTTGGGACTGTACAAGGAAGAATGTAGACAAATCATGTGATAACAATGTCCAGGAAGATTACCTAGAAAGGGGAAATTATAAAAACATGAGCTGATAAATGAGTTAAGAGAAGTGAAATTCCAGCAGGAATAATAAAAGAGAAAAAAGGTGAAAGCATCAGAGGGAGTTGAGCAGATAGGTGACAAGCAAGTCTATCAATTGAGTTCAGCTCTACTGGATAGTAATGTCCCCATAGACTCACATGTTTGCATTCTTGGTTCCCCATTAGTGGAACTAACTATTCAGGAAGGGTTAGGAGGTATGGTCTTGAAGTCTGTTACTAACAGTGAGCAGTGAGATTTCAAAAGCCCATGCCAAATGTGATTCTTCCTGCTGCCTGCAGATCAGGATGTAAAGCTGCTGTGGGAAATTTCTACATTGTGTAAAGATGTATAGTTGTGATTGATGTCATGAAAAGATGAACAGTCAATATATAGGCAGGAAGTACAGGCAGGATTTCCGGGAAAGAAAGGAAAAAGGAGGAAGATATAGGTGCAAAGGAGATGCCAAGAGACAGGGAGAGGAAACAGGAGGTACAAGACGGAAGAGAGGTAATGCCACATGATAGAACACAGATTAATATAAATGAATTTTTTAAGTTATAAAAACTAGTTAGGAACAAGCTTAAGCTATAGACTGAGCTTCTGTAACTAAGAAGTCTTTATGAAATTATTTGGGAGCTTGCTGTCAGGACAGGAAAAACTCCTTACATAAATCTCTCAGCTACTTCTCCAGTAACATACTGCTTGAATTCTGCCACAATGTCCACTATGAAAATAATGAACGGATCCTCTGAAACCATAAGCAAGCAACCAATTAAATTCTGTCTCCTATAAGTTGCCTTGGTCATGGTGTCTTTTCACAGCAACAGAACAGCGACTAAGACAAGTCTTCTATACAATTGTAACCATGCAGAGACTCTCTCATTATGGGGAATAGCATTTATATTTATAAGAATATGTGAAGTAAAGGAGTCTTGCTACATTAACAAAATTATGACATAGAGAACTTTATAAGTGGGGAAAATAATTAAGTAAAAATACTACATTGGAGCTGAGAAAATGGGTTAGTCAATATAAGCACAAGAAGGTGGATCCCTCATAACCCATATTCAAAAATATCTGGCATGGTGGTTGATGACGTCACTACTAGGAAGGCAGATCTTTCATTCTCATTGGCCTGCCACCCTATCCTATTTTGAAAGTCAAATAAATGAGAGGCCCTGAGAAATGACACCTAAGGTTCTCCTCAGCCCTCCATATATATATGCACATGGACACCCATACTCTCCACACAAACAGAAGCATTGACACGCATAAATTCTCACACAAACAAATATGTACAGAAACATACATACACAGAAACAAAACAATCATCCATTAGAATAAAATCATGGCTTTGTAACAATGGACTACATTTCCATGTAGACATCAGTCATTTCCATCGCTTCTTTTATATTCATAAGTACCATAGAGTCTTAATCTGGAGGGTACTGGACAGGGTCAACAGATTCTGTTTACAAAGCACATGTTTTCCAGTATTATTCCAATATCTACTTTTTAAAAAAGTCTCCAAATACAATCATACTTTTCAGTCTGTAGTTTTCATTTCCATCTTAATGTAAAGAACATCTTGAAATAATAATATTTAATTATTTAAATAAAATAATACTTATTTTAATATATAATATTCAAATATTTAAATAAAATAATAATTTTATGATTCTTGATACCTTATGGTCTGTAAATATTACATATAACACCATAGTGACACAAAGCATTCATTGGATTAGCCATAATTACTGCCTTGGATTCCACACCATGCCCCCAGCAACACATACCAGGCTCTTGTTGGATACACTCTTCCCCAAACACACAGAATAATGAACAATGCTGGCACTCCCCCTCTGTCCACCTAAATCAAAACAGCATGAAAGAAAATTTCAGTAGAACTACACAAGTTGCTCTGGAGTGGGATAAACTTCCATGACTCAAGTATTAACAAGAAGAGAAAAAGACTTGGGAACATCTGTTTTATTTCTGTATTGAAACCTCACTTGGGGCCATGTTAGATGTTATGTTTGGCACAAATTGCTTCCAAATGTCTCTGTGAACCTTGCTTAGTGAGTACAATAGAATCTTTTCTAAGGCAAACTCCTAGCCAGATCCGTTTGGAATTTCAACCATAACATGAACCTTCCTAGGCACTTCATCCAGTGTGGAGTGTGCCCTATATTGACTCAGCAGCCATGTCTTGAGTATTGAGTCTGTATTCATATAGGAATTGCTGTGGTACCCAACATGGCCCCAAAGATTTTTACGCTGTAATGTTGGTCCCCAGGATAGCTAGATGTACAGGTAGTAAAATCATTAAAAGGCTAGACCAAGAGGTCACCAAGGACATAGCACTCCAGAGAATTGATGAAGTTCTTGTGAGAATCTGATTCATTCTCAAGAGCAGTGAACAACTGAAGTGAACATGGTCCCTGAACCCCTCTTACATCTGTCTCACTATGCTATCACTTCCATGCATACTATCACCATTGTTATGTCCTCTGTCATGGGGACCTTATCTGAGGCTGAACACAAAAGCCTGCTGTGCCCATTTTTCTACTTCAAGCTTCCCAAACTATGCACTAAACAACCTCACCCCCATACCAAGTATTTCATGTAGCAACAGACCTTTTCAGGTATTGTTAATCTGATTTCTTTTGTCTGTAATAAAGTTGACATAACTTCAGTTTAATTTACCTCTTACTGTACAGTATCTTTCAAAGATTTCTCCCTTAGCCATTTGACTATAGGTAATTTTTTACCTTAGCTATAAGATTATCAAGAAAAGGCTTTTTGATTGGTAATAAAAGCTCAGATTTCTCCTGCCTCTATCTTTGTCAGCTCATTTTCAAAAGCAAGGAACAGCTTCTAAAGCTTCTCTTCATAGCCAAAGAGTACATGCACTAATTCTCCCACATGCTTATTACAATGAGTGAGTTGGGAGCTATGAGTATTTTGAATCAATAAATCACTTTAAAGAATATAATCTTGTGTCCATCAATAGTCAGGCATGGCTGGAAGATGGTCTCGGGGGACCCTAGCTCTCACCGCTGACCTATTTGCTTCTGATGGATTCTGCAGAAGAGAAATAATAGCCCTCCGTTGTGTGCCCATTAGTGACCTCCTCCGGGCTCTAATAGATAATTCCAATTCGATGACCACCCAGATAGCCCTAATGAAACTAAAACCATCAGAAAACAAAGCAGAAATCATCTTGGAAAAAACACTGGTAGGAACAGGGGAGGTGCTTATAATAGGAATATAAAGGAAATTAAGGAAGTGTTGGGAAGACTAACCAGAATAAATTATTTAAGTGTATGAAACTGTCAAATAACAAAATTCATCCAATAACAAAATTCATCCAATTTTTAACATTTTTTTAAAAAGGTAAACAATATTGGCAATATAATTTGCTTTAATTATTCTAAATAAACCACATGTTGTCTTTCTAAACTTAAGTCTAACATTTGCTGGAAGATCTGTGTTCTAGAATCTTAGGGGCGGGGGAGGCCTGAAGAAATGGTTACTTTTCCAAAGGACCTGGGTTCCTTTCCCAGCACCCACATGGCCACTAGTTGACAGCAATTTGCACTCCAGTTCCAAAGAATACAACGCCCTCTTTTGATCTCCAAGGGAACTGCAAACATGTGGTAAACCAACATAACATTCAGGCAAAATACTCATACACATAAAGGAAAATATAGGAATCATTTTTAAGGATATAATTTTTAAAAGACAAAGAATGTACATGGGACCATTGTTTAAGAAAAACAGAGAAGCAATCTAAGGGTACAAAATTTGAAGGATTTGAACTAAAGCAATGTACCTATAGGATGGGATGCAAGAAAATCACATAAAGCTGATACCTGGAAATCCAAAGAAGGAGCATAGGCTTATACTGCGAATGTGCACAGAGAAGTAGGAACAACATGGAGAATCCACAGACAACTCTGTGCTTCTGAAAGCTAGAGCCTACCCAGAATGACTACTTAGAAAACCAGAATTCACGTGGTCAACTTGCAGCTACCCTGAATTCTGTACTAAATATACATCCAAATAAAAACCTTAGACCCAGTCTTATAACTCATTCTATAAAATTGAGAACAATTATCTTAGAATAATTACATGAACACAATGTTATATTTGCTCCTTGTGTTTTTACTTTCTGTCTTTTTATACTGAACAAAATTTAGTCTTTTTCTTGAATATGAGGTAAAAAAAAAAAAAAAAAAATCCCAGCCTCAGAGTCAGAAGGTCAGTTCTGCTGCTCCTAGTGTGGAGTACCTTTGACCAAGTTGCTCAACTCTTCTGGTCTGCTTTCTTGGGTGGAAACATCATGCTGAATAATAGCTTGTTCTTCAACAGCCATAGATGCAGCATTATTTCCCAAGGTTTCTTAGCCACCATTATCTATATTATACCATAGTAGAGTATAATAGTTCTGGCTTTGGGCTTTTCTGGTGCTTGCTTATGGTAGGTAATGGGAAGCGCCTTTAGCACATCCTGGAGTCAACTGTAAATATTTGGATATCTCACAGAAGAGGGCTGGAGAGGCAGTTTATCAGTTAAGAACACTATCTGCTTCCAGGAAGCCCAGGTTAGATTCCCATACCCACATGGTGGCTGACAACCATCTATGATTATAGTCCTGAGATATCCAGTTCCTTCTGGTGTCTGTGGAAACTGGGCATACATGTGGGTCACAGAAACACCTGTGAGAAAACACTCATTCACATGAAATAAAATTTAAATTTTAAAAAAGCACAGCAGGATACTTTTGGTTCTTTACACAGTTTCCATTGCTGGCCACAGGGATGATCAGGAAAAGTGTCTCATTTAACACTCTTAGTTTTGAAATCTTTCCTCAACTGAGTAGTGAAAGAGGAACACTAGGGATAGAAGAGGAATCTATTGTTTGTTGAGATAAGGGGTACAGTTCTCTTATTCAAGCTCTTTACATTTCAAGTTTTAATGCTAACCTCTTCAAATATCAAAATGATTTTTAAAAATCACTGCAAACCCTTAAAACTAAGGATTTGTCATGGTTATAATTACAAGTAAATGGTTATTATTGCCAAAATATTAATATTCCTCCAAAGGAAACAGGATTTTATCACATTCTTAAGTACAAAAACATTTTACAAGTTGTGACTTCCATTATTAGAGAACACTAAAGTTTAAATAAGATACAAAAACTTTATAAAAGTATAAAGAGATGCCTTCTAATTTCCACCCAGTGGAACACATTCATCAAGAGTTGGTGATGCAGACCTACTCCTCATGAGAGCCCTCCTATGGCATGAAGACACAGCTTAATGCATCCCTTGGCCATCATTAGGAAAGCTTCTAGCAGTGGTTGATGACTAACACAGAATCCTCCAATTGGCAAAAGGGCAGAGAGTATGAAACTAGGGATTATTCAGGCTTAAATGGAACATCTATATCATGTTCTCTCCTCCCAATACATCTATACCAAATATCCTCTTCCCAAGCCTCCTGATTATTTCAGAAGGTGGAGTAGAAACCTTTCCAGTGTCTATGAAGACAAGGAAACAGTTCCTCTGAACACAGCAGGATAGCATCACATGCAACCCATAATTGTTGTGACAGCACACATGGGCCTGAGACAAGCTCAAGCAAAACCGAATCCTAGCATGGAGAAGGAAGTTGGACACAAATCCCACCCAAGGAGCTACAGGCAATTGATATCTACTGAGATAGGGAGTCAGTTATCTTTAAAAATATAGCCTCTGGTAAGTCAACCACACTCCAATAGAAGGTCATAGAGCCTAGAATATAGGAGTAGCAGAAGCTTGACTTCATGAGAGAAAGGAAATATTTAAAAAGGAGACAAAATTGAATAGGGAAAGAAAGTGGACTTGAAAGGAGTTTAAGGAGGGATGTATATGACCAAACACATTGTATGGAATTCCCAACAAACTAATAAAAAGACATATTTTAAAGGGAAAAAAAAGAAATCTGTTCAGGAGCCTACATGGGACCAACATAAGCTCTCTTCATGTATCTTATGGTGCATATCTTAGTCTTCTTTTTGATGCCTAACAGTGGGAGAAAAGGCTGTCTCTGACTCTTGTGCCTACTTTTGGAACCCCTTTTCTCATATTGGGTTGCCTCTTCCAGCCTTATTAAGAGGGGAGGTGCCTAGGTGTACTGCAACTTGATATGGCATGTTTGAATGATTGGTTGATATCCATGGGAGCCCGTCCTTTGATGGAGACAAAAGGAGTGAATGTGTGGAGGGACTTGGAGGAGAAGAAGGAGGGGAAACAGCAGTCAGGGTATGAATAAATAAACAAATAAGAAATCAATGACATAACCTAAAACCATTTCTTTCAAAGAAGTCAGGGTTTGGAAGGAAGATGAGAAAATGGTCAGAGCCAAGAGGGCTGGTGTGGTGGGAGGGTCCACGGGTCTGGAGAATATGAGAGGATGACCAGGAATCACTTGGGCAGCCATGGAAAACGTGGCATAGATGAGGGACACAGGCTTCTCAGATCTCATTAGGCAGAAAATGCATCCTTCCTTTGGCAATACTACTTTTCAGTTAAGTAAAAGTAAACAGGATTATATAGCTGGGATAGGATCAGATATTCATCCAAGATATAAAAGAACTGATCATGACAGACAAAGGAAAAGAAGCAAAATGTCTACTTGTCATTCCAAAGTTCAACTAAAAGGAGTCTAAGGCTGTGGCAAAATCGGTCTACACTCAAATATGATGATGGCCTACTGAAGATTTGTGGGGATGGATCGATATGATTTATTGATCTGAATGACTTTCAAACAAAAGCAGAGAACTGAAATTCTACAAGTTAACATTGTTAATAATATTTTCTCAAATCATTCTTGTGAGTTAATGAGGGGAAAAAACCATCACATGTGACAGGTGTGAAAGCAGTTGAGGAGTGACTGGTCTTTATGTCCCAGCTGTCCCAATCAACCTAAGGAAAAAATGAGCACCCAGACAAACTGTCAACAGTGACTTTTCCACTCTTTGCTGTTTACTTAAGAAAAAAAAATTCAAAGATATTTTACATATCTGAGCCGTGTTTTATGAAGCCAATTTAGTAAATACAAATGTGGAAAAAATGGCATAAAACTTTGCTGTGTTAATAGTTTATATTAAACAGTTCAAAAACTAACAGTCTGAAATTGGAGAAAAGCTTTTTAAATGTGATTATTTCTATTGTTCCGTCACACTCTCTGCCACCCTGCAGATCGGTGGAGAGTCTTTCTAATACTTATATTAAATCTTCTCTTCGTTCAGCCATGTTGAGGCCACGTGAAGGTTTTGTTAACGTATATCAAACATCTATGCATTTCTCCTAGGGGTTTCAAGAATTCATTGATGAATATTCTGAAACCTACAAGAAATACCACTTTCCCATCGAATTGCTCCCTGTCACATTAAATTGTACATTTAACAAGTCCCTATTCCTAAGACACAATAGACTAAGCTTGCATTGAATTGCTTCACTTCAACGGCAACATTAGAAGTTGTATTCCATGCTAACAAAAATAATTTCTTTAACCCAAACTGCAAAGAGTTGTATGTGCCTTTTGCTTGATATCTGTGAGGCAGGGAGACCTAGCCTTAGTGTGAACTTCCACTAATCTTGCCAGCTTAAACCAGATTTTGCAAAGAACAATTGAATCACACAACCAGGACACAGTGTTGTACTAATGAAATTCATCCATCCACTCAAGAAACTTAATGAGCCTTCTCTATCCTTGGAAAAGTAATGAAAATAGCAAGAAACGATCTCTATTCTGAGAGTTCTCAGACTTAGGCAGGAAAGACCAGCATTGTTCCTCAGATGGAGAGCATTCATTCCAAGGAAACCAGCAGGCAAAGGCTCTACTGAGATGTGAACTTTGAGGAGACTTTCCCGAAAGTGTTATGGCAACCTGAACTGACACATCCCATGTAGCCTGACATTTGTCTCTGTAATTAAATTTTTACTGAAATATAAGACAACAGCTCCTGGAAGCACCAACTGTAGCTGCTTTTAGCCTGAGAAATATGGCAAGTGTCGCATGGACCTCAAGACTGACAATAGCAACTCTTGACAGGAAGTCTGCCAACTACTGAGCAAGGCAAAGAGGTGGCTGAAACCTGACAGGGAGTTTGTTCCTTCCAGCTTGGGAAGTATATGCCGGGGCACTACGTTAAAAGGAAAGGATCATTTCTTAGAGCTGTATGGGACCCAATATGCTGAGCAATGTGGCCAAAGGAACAACTGTGAACTAGAACACAAAGTGCTTTATCCTTAGACAATTGAAAACATCTGGTTATAACACAGGTGACACCTTGATTTCTAGACTCCAGAACATGCTTTAGGCACATATGAAACTATTGCATCAACAAAGTATTCAGATCTATCTGAAGATCTGTGGCACTCTGCAGACCTGTGTGAGACGGAGAGCTCATGTTTCTTTTGTTTGGGGAGTTAAGAACACACAAGAAGAAAATGAAAATTAAAGTAATTCACGGTTTTTGTCAGCAAGATGTGGCTTTCTAGTGGCCAGTAAGGAATCCTCCTTTCAAAATCCTAAATGTAGGTTCTAAAAACTTCTGAGACACAGAGAAGAAAAATATTAGTAGGGAAAAAACACCAGAGTTTTAGAATAAAAAATGTCCAAATGTATCCTACTAATGAAATACACATGAAGTTCAGTGGGTTAGAAAATTAATTGTTCAGCACCTGGACATCCTCCTCTGTAAAACAGGGCCTCCAAAGTACATATCCCAGGACAGTCACAAGGATGGTAAAAATGCCTGAAGTCTTTAGCCCCATGCCTGACACAAAGTAGTGGCTCAATAATGTTGGCTACAGTCAGTGGCTTTTTAAGTGCCTATCACATAAAAAGAATAAGGAGATAGTAGATCATTTGTTATATACTGCCACTTTCATTAGGAAATAAGTTTAGCCAATGCCAATGTTAATCAGATATATTTCCACTTAAGTAGCACACACGCCATCCAAAATGTCCTTTTCTCCCCTTCTACAATCAAATTCTTTCAAATGTGCATTATAAATCCTAACCCCCCCCCCTCCCGTCTCCCTCAGCTTAACCCTCTGTCTATATCAGATGGAGGCAGCCATCTCCTGGTAGATGATGCTGTTAAGTATGTGGTATCTTTAGATGATGCCACCCATGTGCTATCTACCTCCAGTTATCACCAGTGCATAGAGAATCATTTCTGAATCCCATTTCTTCCCGTCTCTTTTGTATTTCTGTGGCTTTTCATAACTATTCTTTCTGTCTTGTCTTGCTCAGCAGATAGAAACCTCTTTCTAGACATAAACAAAACACTGCCATGCTCTATACAGTTCCCTTCAATTCATTCAGAAAATTCTGGTCTGCTACTGCTCCAGGTCCTATCGTGCTTTTAACTAGATATATTTTTCATATTTCTACATTTTTGTTTGATTAACGTACATATCTGTCTCATCCCAGACTGCAAGTGCCTCCAAGTCATGAATCTTGCCTCACTTTGAAAAACCAGAGAAGTGCCTACATTTTGAGCATAAGTCCCTGAACATGCCTGAGTTCTGCTGAAAACAAAGTACAAACAGGAGATGGCCGAGGGAGTATCTGATAGCCACTAATTAACCATGGAATGTCCCAGCACTGGAGGCAATCTAGGGTCATTTGATAGACACAGAAAGTTGCAACCCAGGAGATAGTCCTTAGAGGAAGGTTAAGATGACAGAGGAATTCTGGAAATTCCCCCCAAAAGGAGCTAATCAAAATTGTACCTGTACTAAGACCCCTAACTGATATATAACTTGGTGGGTTTTACCTTTAAAACTCAGCTTACGGAAGGGCAGGTACCTCTTCGGGCCACTGCCACACCTGCGCACCAGAAAAGGTCCTTCTCATGACTTACATTTCAATAAAGCTTGCTTTTGCATTTTGGAAAGTTGTCTCTGGTGGTCTCTTTGGGGGTCTTGCGACCAGGGCACAACAACTTTACTTCACACTCTAACCCCTACATTTCTTGTCTCATAGTCGTTACCAATAAATATTTGCTAAGCAGCAAATGAAGTGATAACTGCCTCATGCCTGTCTTCATAGGCTTCATCCTCATTTAAAACAGCTGTATTCTGTCAATTAGAATGGTGTGGTTGCATACCCTGTGTTGTGCAGCATATACAAGGCCAGAGGAGGAGAAGACTGCTCTTCCAGGAACTGGGAGGGGGCAAATGATCATTAGACAGTGGGGTCAATCAGATGGAGACACAAACCAGCTGCCCACATGCTTCCAGAACTCTCCCAGAGGTGTTTTTGCAACACTAACAGGTCATAGGTAATTGCTAGTTTCTCACTGCCTGTAAACAAGAAATTACTCTAAAACTAAAAACATTCATGGATTTTTTTCTTTTCTTTAACACTGCACAAATTGTTGTATGTATTCTCCTATGAGAGTCTGAGAAGACAAAACTAATCTTAAATCCTTTATTCCCTATGAGTTCACAGAGTCCTGATAGAACATCTTCATTTTTTCACGCACTAAATTCTAATTATAACACAATGCATTTATAAATTTTTGTTTCCTGGTGGTTCTCTTTTATTTCACTGTCCTATGTGAAATTATCAATTCTGTTTGTCTTTACTCTTTGTGCCGGGGATGCTTCAAAGAACAGTAACTAATATTTGGCAGATGACAACTAATACATATTCAAGAATAAAAATATATATCATAGTACGTCAGAGGCTAAGAAAGTATCTGTGTACCTATTCCTCATGGTTTCACATCTCAGCATAGAAATGGTCAAAGACAACAGAACAAAGACAAAAAAGAAAAAGGTGCCTGTGTCTTTTTCACTATAAAAAGTAGACAAATGAAGAGATCCAATCCTGTATTCTCTGTTGTTCCAGCCCACTGTCTAGCACATCATCTATCTATAGGGGATATTTAATAAACGTGTGTTGAAGAAGAAAGATGAGCAAAGACCAAAATGAAAAGGAATGTGATATGGTGTTGTTGGAAGTAAAATACTTACCAAAGTATTTTGAAAGAAGAAGGGAACAGTGAGATAAGGCAAAAAGAAAAAAAAAAAAAAAAAAAAAAAAAAAAAAAAAAGCCCTCCAAATGCCCCAGAAGACTAACAGATAAATTTAATAGGTAACTTTTTCCAAATTCAGTCACTTGTTAGTACCTGCCTTATGAAATTTAAAAAAGATTATTTTTAAATATACTTTAATCAAGAAAAAACCTAAAGCCTTAATATAGATAAAGGCACAATAAGAAACAATGGAAATCTTTTTTGACAGTAAAAACTATGTCCATGAACAAGGCAAAGATTTTAAGAAACCTGAAAACAGTGACAGCTTCATTCAACCCCTTCATCATGTCTCCTGTGCCATAACTCTGTGTGTGGACCATATCAAGCCATCTCACCTAGTTTAGGATACTCTTTTCGAAGGTATTTGACATTGCCAGGGAAACAAAATTATGATATCGATTAGGAATCAATGATTAAACTCTAGATTCTGGTCTTGAAGTTCAGGAGCCAGGTTCAGAATGGTAATGAAGATTCAAACGAAGTAAGTAGTCAAGAGCATTGCATCTACATTCATGGGAAAACAACAAAAACAATACAAAACCAGTGTTGAGTTTGTTCACTGAGTGTGACCTGTTTGAAAATGTGAATGGGTATGCATCTTAATATGTCAAACTAGCTACTAGCTTTCCTGCTTTATATGTGCTTCTGAAACCTGAAAATCAGTAATCCATGTATGCACTGTGCATTGAGAAACCTCAGTACTCCATACATTTCATCTACTTTAATCTCCAAGATCATGTGACCTCACCCATCACTATGCATTTTTTTAGCAACTAAAAAGTAAACTGATTTTTTTTCTAGTTGAAGCTAACTTTCCCAAGGCAATAAAATTTGTATATAGTGTCAATGGGATTTTTATTTATCAAATATTATACACTATACAGTCACTACCCAGCACACTGAGATCAGGGCTTGCTGAAAACTATGGTCAGGTGCATCCTCTAAAGTCCAACTGATAGAAATGTAATCCCACTGCAAAAGGTATAGAACGTGTGGCTGGGGAAATTTAAGCCTCCAGGGAGCCACCTACTCCTCATATCCTTACAAAAACAAACAAACAAAAAAAAAAAAAAACTTGCAGAACTGTGTTCACTGTCTCCCACTCCAGTGCCAAGTAACGAATAAGTGTCTCTTCCCCTAAAACTCTAATACAATCATAGATGCGTGCAGACAGAGTCAAAGTCTAATATTATCTTTACCCTGAACATTGCAGCTTTTAGGACTGTGACAAATACACTTCTGTTCTTTACAAATTATGTGTCTTAGATACTCCCTTCTAGTAATGCATAATTGACTGAAACATGGAGCATATTTGTCTTCTGACTAGATCACACTACATGTGTTGGCATTAATCTAAAATTGGCTCCCAAGTATGACCTTTTCCTTTGTAATTTCACAAAACTAAAACAAACTATAACCTTTTAACTGTACCATGTAAAAATGAAATTAAGCCTCATTTATTATATTGCGCTTATGGTAATGTCACACTTCGTGTGTTTGTGAAGCTGCCTTCACACTCAAACTGTACATTTTGTGATCTGAAAGAGACTATCAGTAGTAGTAATAATAATAATAACAACAACAACATTAATCTATACCACTGAGGGCAGAAATCAGTATCTAAGTGAGACCACAGAGATGAAACTAATATGACACCTTATTTCTGCAAATCAATGCCTTATTATAAAAGGTAGTCCATCATAGCAATAAAATGTAACAATTTGATGCTACAAGACAGATTGATACACTGCTGTCTTAGCAGCTTACCCATTGATTATTTCCTTTCCTTATTTCCTCCTTATTTCCTTTCACAAAGGGAAAAAGAAAGTGAGATGAGAGATAATAAACTAGCTTGGAAAAAATGAAATTCCATTATGATCTTGAACAGAAACAGCTAAAAGGTTGCTTCTGTCTTAAGCTCTCTATAAGGCAATCACATTTTCTTCTGAGTCTAAAAAAAAAAAAAAAAAGAAAAAGAAAAAACAAAAAACAAAAAAAAAAAAAAAACCCCAGTAAGCTGTAATGGAAGTATTGGTTAACAAAAGGCCTGGAGTTTAAATTGCTACTATCAGGATAATTCTATGTTTCATAAAGTATGGTATAGCACACAAATCTTGTGTTCAAAGCTTACTAGAGAGATCAGATACTGATTCACAGATTAGAAATAACTGAAGATTCTTATGGTTATTATGAATGGGATCAGCCACTGGCTTATGCAACATACTCCATCCTTTTCAAATAAGTGATAACTTAACACCCAAACTCTATAAGAAATATTGCTTTGGAGTGACAGAGAAAAAGATGTATAATGAAAACACTGATATTCACTTTTCAGGTCATTGTAATTACCAACAAGAACCTGGAAAAATGTATTCCTTGTCCCTGTGCCCTGCACATCATGTGTTATTTGAGAGAGGGAATATCAGCAGGGATGCTCACAGTGAGGATCTTGAGACCAAGACTGCCTTAGATTATTTGGATGAGGCACAAATGCATTGACAATGTCAGGAGTCAAGCAGAAGAGGAAATGAGTCCATGCAGAAAGGAAGGCTGTGGCCATTGAGACAGAGAGTAGAAAGGCATGGCTGTGAGCCAAGGAACGCAGACAGTCCTCTAGTAACCAGGAGAGAGAGCTGCACTATCTGTGCCAGAGCCCAGAGTCAGTTGCTTTCCTGATATCTTGATTTCTGCCTGAAACACTAATTTCAGACTTGTGAGATCTAAATCTATGAAAGAATGTAGTTCTGTTGTCTTAATCTACCCAGCTTACCCAATTCTTTCTTAAAGTAACCACAGGAAAATAATACAACTGTCAATAAATTTAATTAATCATAGCTGTTATTCAGTCACATTTTCCTATTCATGTAGACCCAGTAACTAACTCTCTTTTTCTTATACCACAAACAGGAACAGTACAAAACATTAACCCTATGTATGGTCATCCAATTCTTTATAAGGACAATGCATTAAATGCAGTTTGCAAACTCTCCAGTCCCTGCTCTTGGGCATCAGTCTGAGAGTTTCCCACCAGCCTCCCAGGATGGGTGCTAATACCTTCCTGCAAGTCTTGGCAGATACATGCTATAGAAGTGTTTTTGTTTTTTGTTTTGTTTCCCTAATTTAGAACCATATTGGGGGGGGGAGTTTGAGGGAGACGTGAAAAGTACTCTCAACAAAATCTTCTGGGAGTGAGGGGGAACGAAAGAATTGTAGAAAACACTTAATTTCTATTATTGCCTGGCATGTTGGGAAAACACATTTTAAAAAAAATTGCAGGGTAGTAAACCAAAGACTTGTTTAATTGCTGTCTATTAATAGATAGTAAAGCTGAGAATTTACCTGATTTTTTTTTTTCAGCATTCATGATTGACATCGGTGTCTAGTGTATTCTGAGTCAGGGCTCTACATTGATGAAGACTTTCAGATATAATATTTTTATTTCTCAAGTGAAAAGAAACTATCTGGCTTCTTTCCCTATAGAATCAAAAGTCATTTGGGATGTTTTTGGTGCTTATTAAAAACTGTAAGTTAATGGCGAAATTTTAACTTAAACTTAACATCTCATAGTTCTCTTAACTGTCACGGTTAATAATAACAAGTATTTACAAGAGCAGAAGAAAAGTTAATTTATCAGTGCCCTCAAAAGAAACTTACATAAAAAGAAATTTATTTTAAAAATCAAAGTTTTAAGATTCATAATCAAGTTAAAAATATTTAAAATTATGATTATTTTTACTATTGAGAAACCACTTTGAATTAGAGAATGTTCTATTACATAAAGATAACTTTTTCTATTTTTTAAACCTAAGGAGAATAAAGTGTACAATGTACACTATTGAAACTTCTGAGTGTTTGCTCACTCTGATTACAGCAGCTACTTCCTAGAGCATTTTTGCTTCTAGCATAAGCCAATGACCTTGTAAACGAACCAAGAATCTGAATGGCTGGGAGTTGATGCAGCATGGCCATGGGAATGTATAGAGTTTACTAAAGTTCCTTCTTTTGCCATAAACAAGCATTTATTCTTCCAGAAGGATCAGGAAAACAAATTATCGTTCACATGTTTTAAGAAGGAAAATTTTCATTAATTATTTAGAAGGTACTATATTTTCTGGTAACATTTTTGCAGATTTGTTTATTTGCAAAATAATAAGCAGAACTTTGCTAAAGGTGAGAATTTTGAGCAAGCTGAAACAGTTCAATAGCTAGTTAGTTAATTTACGTGGGTCATAATTCTAATTGTCACAGTTAATAGGCAATAGAAGGACAGAAGAATTGAACTGTTTGAAATAAAGCTTAGTAAAAAGAGAAATATCAAGAAACATTTCTCAAGAAGCTCTACTCCATTATCAATGAGCATGTACTTAATACTGTTGAATTATGAATTTAATGCATAATAAATTGTATGTTGTGTTATATTATGCCACAATAAAAAGTTAAAATGCACATTTAAATGATTTAGTAAAATTGTCTTAATATAGCTTATTTCCTTCCCATAACATGTGAGATCAATGATTTATTCCATATTAAGGATAATTGTCTTCTTGCCTAGATTAGGATACAAACCTTTGGGATATTTTTTATACTCTAAGTCATTAAGACTCCTGCTTTTTATTCAGTGAAACCCAATAAAACTATTATTTACATTTATTTTTTCTACTATTTTATTTTAGCAAATATTTTTCATAATTCCTTTATTCAAAAACTCCATTAATATCAGTTAACTTCAATGTGTTATGATGTTCTTCATAAGAAGAGAAGAACAAAGACCTGAGACAATGTCCATGTGTGCTATGTGTGCTTATATAGATGGAGAAGAAAAGAAGAAACTGAGAGAGGCTAAAAGCTAGATGGAAATCCAAACGTCTCTGCAGACTACTTTCCTCCTCAAAGGTTCACCCACTAACCATCAATGGATCTGTGTTCTAGAAACATTTCCTTCTTTTAGGAAGATGTTCATGAAAAAAAATATGTACATCTCTAAAGAAAATCCTGTAGTGCAGGGTAGAATATGTCACCCTAAAATATGTCACATTGGCGCAAGGATTCCTTTGAGCTGACATCAGGAAGTGCTCTGTCCCCTGCTTGTCTAAAAGCACAGTGTAAATTTACAAAAGTGTTCTTCCACTCTTACCAGGGGAGGTGAGAAACCCTGCATGAAGGATACTTCACAGACCCTCAGTAGTCTAGAGACAGCATGTGGAATCCACCTAGCCAAAAGGACTAGGCAGCCTTTGTCTTCCATCATCTCCCAGCAATCTGTCACACTAAAGATCAACATGCCTTTTCTTCCTTTGCTGTGTTACTAACATAAAAAGAAAATGTTCTTTATTGAGGCCACTATACAAGACACAGCTCTACTTGTTCTTTGAAATTTCAATATTTTCCAATTTTCCGCCAATAGACATATGGACTAAACATGTCAATAAACTTCTTGTCCTTTTCTTTCTTATATTTTTTATTTTCTTTTTCTTTCTTATTAATCCATTTTGCTGCAGGTTTCCCAGATAAGAGCTTAGAAAAGTAGTGAAAAATGTAGAAAATTGGTTTTCCTCCAAAGTGATAACATGACTACCAACTCATGAAAAAGTATGAATATACTAACATACTCAAGGTAAAATACAAGAAGAAAGTGGCCGTAATGAAGAAAATAGGACAGGTATCTATACAGCTAATACTTACAGCAAGAAATGTCATCTACATAAATTATTTAGGACAATCGTTTTCTCCTTTAACTTGAGGGACCCTTGGTTAGAGATCACTCTGTCTTCATCCACTGCTGGATTAGGGCCAAATACAAACAAGTAATAACCCTTTGTGTACCTGCCAAGAAAAATTATTGAAACTTGGAGTTTTGCCAAATTTAATTTAAAAGCACCTACCTTCTTATACTTTCAAGGTAACACAATTCAATGTATTTTATGTAGAATAAATCTGAGTTCTTCTAAATAAAAAAAAAAAAAATTCCAAGATGACTGAGATTTAAAAAGGATTCCAAATGAAATACATTGGGCTGCACCTATGTAACACTACTAAATTTGGTTTACATAGTTAGCCCTTGAAAATTATTCAGCTAATACTTAAAACATACACATTATTTGATATTTTCCAGTATCTCTGGATCTTTACAACAATTCTGTTATAGCAACTAAAATGCTTTTTTTCTTAGATTTTTAAAATAATTTCAAAACCTTCACCTACCTTATGTCACCACACTTATCTGAAAGAAAGGTGACCTTTAAGAATTCCATGCTCTTGTCTCAACCAATCAAAATACAATATCTACAGAGCAAAACACACTCCCTCTAAACCTCAGCCCACTGGCAAGTGCATGTTATGCCAATCCTCTGCACAACCGAACATTACGAGCTCTGCTCAGCGTCCAGCAATTTCACACTGCCAATTTCTTGAGGCAGAGATTCTACAGTGACTCCATTTCTGCTCTAAGTGAGTTGTTTTGCTTGCCTTACCAATAAATTCACTTCTTAGGCTTGGAGCAGATCTTCACCTTTTGAGAAATAACTGTTCTGAGATATTCTAAGAAATGGATGAAGAGGAAAAAATCCACTGAAGGTCAGAAAATACAGAAATGAAATTTTGTGTTCAGGAACTACTCTTATGAGATGGTTTTGTAATGTGACTGGCATGTAGAAGCACTATCCCATCTAAACAAGGAAGAAAAGTGGCATTTGCCAAGGAACCACTCCCTTATACTCTAAGACTAGTTTTCTGTTGCAATTGTCTTCATAACAGTTTCTAGAACTACAGCCTGCATGAATGAAAGCATTTTGCTTTCCCTCAGTATTTTACACTCATTAGTGAAACTTGTGTGTAGGAATATTATGTATATTACTCTAGAAATTAAAACTGACAATGTAGATAAACTTAAGAAGTATGTACATTCCAAAGAAATTTGAAAAGACAACTTAGAATATTACCATATCAGAGAGCTGGCAGCTTTCTCTCACCAACTTAAGAAATTCTCTTGGCCATTTCTGGCAGCTTGCTTCCTTCTGCTTCATGACACAACATCCAATGTCATAACATAGAGAAGAGGTATGTTCTTTTATTTTTAAATTAATTAATTTTTTCACGTATTACACATCTCGATTGCAGTCCCCGCCCCCTCGATCCCCTCCCAACAACTCCTCCTCTGTTTCTGTTCAGAAAGGAACAGGCCTCCCATGGATGTCAACAAAGCATGGCATATCAAATTGAGGTAGGACTAAGCTCTTCCCCTTTGCATTGAGACTGAGCAAGGCAACTCAGTTTGGGAAATAGAGTCCTAAAAGCCAGCTCAAGCATTAGAGACTGCTAGAAGTCCCACAAAGAGACCAAGCCACACAGCTGTCAAAGATGTAGGGGGCCTAGGTTGGTCCCTTGCAGGCTTTCTAGTTGCCAATCCAGATTCTGTGAGCTCTTACGAGCCCAGCGTAGGTGTTTCTATGGGCTCTCCTATGATGACCTTGACCTTCCTGGATGGCACAATTCTTCCTCCCTGTCTTCAATAGGGTTCCAGGAGCTCAGCTCAGTGCTTGGCTGTGGATCTCTGAACACTAGATAAAGACTCTCTGATGACAATTAGGATAGTCACCAATCTGATACAGGAGATGGTCAGTTCTGACACCCTCTCCACTATTACTAGAAGCCTTAGCTGGGGGTCATCCTTGTGGGTTCCTGGGAGTTTCCCTGGCACTAGGTTTCCCTCCCTTGAAATGGCCTCCCCATTAAGACATCTCTTTCATTACATCCCTCATCCTGTTTCCAACCCACCCAGTCAGATCCATCATGTTCCTACCCCCCACCCCAGTTCACTCGGGAGATCTACTCTATTTCCCCTTCCTAGGCAAATCCATGCATCTTTCTTTGAGCCCTCCTTGTTACCTAGCCTCTCTGGAGCTATGGATAATAGCAGGTCTCTCAACAGTTGGCCAGTTGGTGAGGACTGCCAAGGGGTATGTTCTTAATGAAGCTAAAATTATTAAAATATCAACCAAATTGTGGTGTGCTTAACCTACCTCCAAATTCAGTATGGCTTTGCCTCATCAGGAAGGGGGAACCAAGGAGCAGTTTGAGATCAGGCCAGAATAGTTTCTAGACCTTCACTGTGCTTGATCTTGACAACAGCATGTACGGTTTAACAGTCTTCCAACATTTCAGGGTCTGGTTTTTGTTTCTTCCCTAAGATCATATTGTTTAGGTTTTCAAGAATACCTTAAAGATTCCTCACAGCACTTCAAAGTCCTAAGTTTCTTTATACCATGTTCAGCAATAGGTTTTGGGTTGTATTTATTCCTGAATTCATCAGAAACTGGTGTTTGGATGCCCTATGACATGTAACCATATAGTATTTTCCTAACCTACTTTTTAAGAGATTTGAGAATTCTGTGGCAATACTGCAGTTGAACTCATATTGAATAAGACACAAGACACATATTGAATATACATGCTACCTAAGCAATCTCTAACACATACATATTTTTCTCTGGCAAGCTAAATAACAGGAATGAGGCAACATCACAAGAAATGAAGCTAGCTAAAAATGTTACTCATAGTGCTAAGTTACCCTGATTCCCGATTGCTTCTAGTGAGATAATTTTTATTCTTTTTTTGTATAGTGCTATTTAATAGAGGACCTAGTCCCTCTGGCCTTCTATATGACTTTATATTCTCCAAGCATCTCTCTCTTCACCGTCATCTTCATCTCTATGGCATCAATGTTTCCAGCACACCACCCTGATAGTCTTTATTTTCAAACATGGCCTCACTGTTGCTGGGTCAGTTTTCTCAGTTCTCTGATGCATCCACAACAGTCAACTCAGTCACAGCCTCTACTGCCATCCCCAAGTCTCTTCCAGCCTGGTTCCTGGTCCCATCACTATAGAGACACTGCTCTTGACAAAGAATCCAGACTGTTAAATCAGTGAGCAGTCCACTCTCTCCATCACCTTTCCTTCCCTGAAAGTCTCCCCAGATTATTTCTAATTCTGAGATCTCCCTGAGGCTCCAGTCACAGATTTAATTAATCAACTTAATACAATCATCAGTTTCTTACATTGGCAAGTAGGAAATGTAGACATCACTCACTTGTCACCTATGACCAAAAGGCAGCCCCTTGGCTAAGAGCCAGTATAAAAAAAAAAAAAAAAAAAAAAAAAAAGTCAATTCCTGTGTGAGTTAATGAAGACACTGAAGGCTCAAGTTATTTGCTTAATTCTGTTTTAACCTCAGGACAAACTGAGGAACTGCTTCATTAAAGTCTCTTATTTCATCTGCCACTTTTAATTATGTATGCAGGTGTCAGAGGCATTGTGTACCTGAAACTGGTGTTATAAGTGGTAGTGAGCTGCCTGACATGGATTCTGGAAACAACCTGAGGTCTTCAGGAAGAGATCTAAGTGCTCTTAAAAAACGGAACCAGCTTTCCAGCCCCTTTTGTCATATTATTGATAGAAGTAGCTATTATACATAAACACACATATACACAGAGAGAAGAGGGGAAGAGGAGGAGGGAGGTTCTATATTGTTTTGTTGATAAAGTTAGTTTTCTAGATCTTGTTTTGTTTGACATGGTAGAAAAAACTTCCAAGTTTATTTAAAACTTGGTCATATTGGTGATTCAATGTATTAAAAACAATGAAAGGAACGTAAGCTAAAACTTATGATCACAGAAGCAATATCTGATGCCCTCAGTGGTGGTAATGAAATATTTCCAATAACAAAGTCGTTTTTCATTTGATTTTTTTTTTGTCTGAAAATATGCTGCTAACCACATCATTTCATTGCTTTCACTAACAAGGACCTGATCTGACTTCATCATCTGTATTGAGCACACAGGATCTTTTTGAGGACAGAGATAAGTTGTATTTTCCGCTCATCTCACTTCGGATTCACAAGTCAGCCAAGCACCGCAGGCAAAGACCAGATCAGGTTACTTGTGAGTGACATCACTCTCATCTCCCAGTTGACTGTGGTTACAAGTGACTCCACTGCTCGGAAATTTATTTTATTCATCTATAATTTGGACAACCATATAAAACCAACTCAGGATGATGTTGGGTTTATACAAGCCTGTAAGAAGTCATTTAAAGTGCTGAGTATTTAGATATTAAAAATTGAACTCATTTCCTCCTCCCTATCTAGATGTGAAACATCTATGTCCAGGTGTCTTCAATGTGCTCTGTCCCTTACCTTCAGCAACAAACGTGTGCTTCCAGAACATGCAAGAAAGGAGAAATGTCCTGAAGCCGAGTACTAAATGGTGGGCCAGATGATACTTAACACACATGCAAGGTTATTTTTACTATTTAGACGTTTTCCCCTGGAAGAAGCTATGCCAGCCTTCTATAATATGAGATTCTCAAGATGTGCAGTAATACAATATGCTGTGGAATTACCTCACCCCAGGGCTGTGATAATATCCTACCAGTCCAGTAGTCTGTCTCCACCACTATGGGCAAAGGCACCAGTATTAAAGACGCAATACTCTTGCAAACTGCCTTCCCTGCTCCCGACCGCCGTATATAATAGGTCAGGGACAAACTGAGGGCTTAACTGTTACTTATCTCTGGTTCCTTCTGCATTTGTTTAATTAGGAGCATTTGGTATTGATAACAGAAAGTAAGCTCTTGCTTTAGTTACAGCTGCCATTGCATCCTATAGTGGCATTTAATAACTTGACCAAACTTTGAAATCATAAACTATTTTTGTATCTGTAACCCAAATCATTCTATGACAGTAATTACTACTATTTATCTTCTAAGAAAAGCTAATTTCACTTACTGATGACATATCAAATATTTTTAAATGATTAAAAACTCATATTTATTACAATGACTTGCCAGTCATTTCACATGAAGGAAAGTAGCTTTCAAGCTCATCTTTTGGTTTGTAATCTGTCTGTATGTCGAGAGATGATTTGTGACATGAAGCCAGAGAAAATGAAAATTCCTTTTTCTGAAAGTGGCTTTCACTCTCTGTGCTTACATCAAATGGTAAGGCTCAGCTCTGCTCCATACTCTCAGTAAATCTGGAAATCAGTTTATGATTCTGGGACCAAACCCAGAACCTTCCATGATAAACAAACACTCAGCCACTGAACTCTATCCCCTTAACCTGTGGGAAGGGGTGATTTTTTTTTTGAAAGTCATGTAAAAACAATAAAGAAATATAATGGATAGAGTTGACAGCCTCATTACTCTCATATATCTATAAGTTGTGACATGGTCCATCACAATTCTTCACCATGAGTCCAATAAACCCAGGAGCAGCAAAGAGAAATGTTTCCCTCATGAGTCAGGGTCCAACGTCTTTAGTGTTTACCTTGGTTTTCATAGGTCTCCAAAAATATAGTGTTCAGCTTTCTGTTCCTATGGCAGGCTTCACAGGTTTTTCTGTTCCTATGGCAGGCTTCACAGGTTTTTGGAAACAAAATGTCATTAAGGTCTGGTTTAGGTAATCACACATAGTCTGCTACTGTGGGAAATTATCTACTATTGTTTCTAAATGTAATATATTCCTTAGGATAAATATTTCTTTAGTTGTATTTCTAGTCCCTTTTTTCAGGATAAAATTTCCTAGACTTTGTAACAACACCATATTTTTTTGAACTGTCACTTAAAAAGAAAGAAAAGAAGGACATTGGGTAGATGTTTCAACAGCTAAAAGTACTGATTGCTTTCTCCAGAGGACCAGGGTTCTATTACCAGCACCCACATGGTAAATACTAACAATTGTTAACCATCAGATTCCAGAGGATCTGATGTCTTCTTTTGGTCTCTGTGGGCACTGCATACATTTGACACACAGACATGCATACAGGCAAAACATCCATGCACATAAATAAACTTCAAAAAAAATGTAAAGAAAAGAAGACTTCACTCCCTATCATGCGTTATCTGTTCATTTTAAGACAATCTGTTGGTCTATCCCCAAATACTGCTAATATTTCTCCATTTATACTTCCCTATAAGAATGACCAAGCAATTACTTATTACAATCACACATTATTTAAGGGCAAAGGAGACATGTGCTCCTATGAAACATCAGACATCCTCAGATTACTGACAACATACCAATAGCTCTCTTTAGAGAGTAGCTGTGATTCAAAATTTCAAATTAAGGGTCTGTCTTGGGTTTTTATTGTGATAAATGCCATGAGCAACAGCAACGTAAGGAGGAGAGGGTTTACTTCAGCTCACAGTTAACAGTCTATCAACTGAGGGAAGTTGGGGCAGAAAGTCAGGCACAGCCATAGACGAGTAATACTACCTTGCTCTCCATGAGTTTCTCAGCTTACTTCTAACAGTACTATCTGCCCAGAGGTGGCACTGCCCATAGTTACCTGAGCCCTCCCACAACAAACAGTAATCAAGAAAATGTAGCACCCATTTAGCTACAGGTAAATCCTATTATAGCATTTTCACAATAGAAGTTTCCTCTTCCCAAAAGAATCTAGCTTGTATCAAGCTGATATAAATCTAGGCAAGATAGGATTTTTTTTTCATTAATAAAACTAAAACTTACAAAATGGTAAAAATGCAGCTTGAATCATCTGTTTAAAAGATAGTGAATGGGCTAAAATAAATGGACAATGGTGGACATTTTTTTATTCCAGCACTTGGGATGCAGAGGCAGGTGGATCTCTGAGTTTGAGGCAAGGTAGAAGGCAATGGCCAACACTTGAGATTGTATTCTGCCCTCTACACACACTATAGCATGTGTACACCCTCGCACATATATGCACACACGCACTTACCCACAGGTATATGCATGTGCATATACACACTCAATCTAATATAATGCAGTGAGTCAAGAACTGAAAATTACATGATTTGTTCATGTTTCCAACTGTTAGTTTCCCTCACTGTCTTGACCAGTCTTACCAAAAAAGTTAGCAAATTAATAATACAATTTAGATATGCCTGGTACATTTAAAATATATATATATATATATATATATATATATATATACATATATACATATATCATGCAATCTGTGTGTATTTGGAACACATGTGTGCACATGTGGCCAGAGGACAACACTGAATGCCTTCCCCTATTGGTTTCTACCTTATCTTTTGAGGCAGGGTTGGGTCTCTTCTTTTTCTCTATCAAATATTGTTCTGCCCAATTTTATCCATGTAAACAGTGCATTTTGATCATATGCACTCCCAACTCCTGTTCCCAATCTCACTTCTACTCCCTCCAAGAGCTGCTAACTCCCCTCCCACACCTTCCAAAGACTCCCAGCATGCCTCCTCAACCCTTCTTGCCTTCTTTTTGTTAAAAACTCACTGAGTCCAATTACTGCTGCCTGTTGAAATGTTGATTGAGCTTAGTGACTTGACTTTTTTACAGGTAGCCATGGCAGCAGCGAACTTGTGGGTTTGATGGCTATGGCTTGCCCTGAGACAGAATTCCATAGAATTCCTCTCTGCTGCCCTCTGGGTATACATTTTCCCACCCCTCTTCCACAACCCCTCTGGTTCTAGGATATTATTGTAAGATGTGTTGCATTTGTTTGTGCTGTGGAGCATTTATTTTTGATGATGCAAAGACGTGTTGCATTCTTTTATGTTGCATTTGTTTAACTCTGTGAAGCTGTGTTACTTTGCCTGCCTAAAATACCTGATGGTCTAATAAAGAGCTGAACAGCCAATAGCAAGGCGGGATAAAGAATAGGTAGGGCTGGCTGGCAGAGAGAGTATATAGAAAGAAAAATCTCGGAGAAAGAAGAGCAAAAAAGAAGGAGAAAGAAAACAAGGAGAGGAGAATGCCAGGGGACAACCACCCTGCCACCCAGCCACCCAGCCACCCAGCCAACCAGCCACCCAGCCACACAGCCACCCAACCACACAGCCACCCAGCCACACAGCCACACAGCCACCCAGCCACCCAGCCACCCAGCCACTCAGCCACCCAGCCACCCAGCCACACAACCACCCAGCCACCCTGCCACCCAGCCACTCAGCCACCCAGTCACACAGCCACACAGCCACACAGCCACCCAGCCACCCAGCCACCCAGCCACCCAGCCACCCAGCCACCCAGCCACCCAGCCACTCAGCCACACAGCCACACAGCCACACAGCCACCCAGCCACCCAGCCACCCAGCCACTCAGCCACACAGCCACCCAACCACACAGCCACCCAGCCACACAACCACCCAGCCACCCTGCCACCCAGCCACTCAGCCACCCAGTCACACAGCCACACAGCCACACAGACAGCCACAGAGTAAAAGTGAAAGTAATATATTCAGAAAAGAAAGGTAAACACTCAGAAGCAAAAGGTAGATGGGATAATTTAAGAAAAGCTGGCTAGAAACAAGCCAAGCTAAGGCTGAGCGTTTATGCATTTATAAGAAATATTAAGTCTCTGTGTATGATTTAATTGGGAGCAGGGTGGAAGCCCCCCCCCCAAAGAGTAAAAAACAACCAATAACACCCTTTTCCCTAATGTTTTCTGTGGGGTCTCTTTAGTTGACCTAGAGTTTTCCATTTTAGCTAGGCAATCTAGCCAGCATATCCCGGGAAGTTTTTGTCTCTGCCCTTTCTTCTCCTCAGCCACCACTGAGGTTACAGATGCATACTGCTATGACCAACTATTTCATGGACACTGGGGAGCATGGGTGCTCATGGTCTCATGCTTACACAGTAAGTGCTTTATCTATCCACTGAGCCATATCCCACATTCCCTCTTACTCTATTTTTGAAGTAATCATGTAAGCTCTCCCCTTAGATCAAGTCAGTCTTGCAGAAGGCTTTCCCACATTCCCTTCTCCTATGCCCTGTGAGATTTCACCTGTATAGACCAGTACTATAAAAACAGTGACTAAAAAACATTCCTATTTCCAAGTCTACTGAGGTCATTTCTACCTGGACAGTTTTCACCCTGAATCCCATACTCCAAACAGAAAACGGTACATTGAGTAATATAACAGTGCCCATGGAAGCAGAATGATGATAGACCCCAACACTCTAGTCTCCATCACCTGAGACATGTTAGTTTGCAAGGCAGACAGGGATTAAGGTTGCAGATGAACCAAGACTGTTAAAAAGTCCCTGGATTATGTAGGCAGATCTAACATAATATTAATGTGAGAGGCAGAAAAGGCTGTGTGATAGAAATGGGAATAGAGTCAACTTTCTTACCTAACAAAGAGGAGGTAGCTATAGGTTGCAGGTGCCTTTTGCAAGCTAAAAAGCAGTCCTGCTCTTCTGTGACGTCAGACTTCTGAACTACAGAGCTCTCCTGCATCTGTATTAACTAACCCACTAAGTCTATACTCATTCCATGGCAGCAGTGAGAATACGAAATGATGCCACATATTTTTTTTTAATTCTAAAAGCAAAAACTTTAATTCAGAAACAGTTTGACAATTTATCTTTGCATATCCCACATCTTAACAATACTTTAATTGGCCTCCACAATTAAAAGGCCAACTATTCTCTGCCAGTTAACCAAACACAGTGACCCAATTAAAGCCTAAGGCCTGACAGTATAGTAACACATGGATTACTCTCTCTACTTAAAAAATATCCCTCTTGGGAATTCATCTTGACTTATGGATTATGACAAAGTGTAAGCATAATAAGGTATATCAGTCAGTTAGGGAAGATTTGCTTTAAACACATGTCAACTAATAACTGAGAAAGGAAAGACAGAATTACATCACCATGTTTGCAGGCCCTGGTAATAACAAGCAGTGGGGAGGGGATTGCTCCTGGCCAGGAATCAGCAGACTTCAGCTAAGGTTGATCCAGATTATGGCTGCTGCTCTTTCCCTGAGAGCTAATGGCTACTTGTATAATTTTTAAATATCTACAAACATCAAAAAGAAACCATTGTTTTATAGCACATAAATATGATACAAAATTCATATTTGGGTATTTACAAATAATATTTTATTAGGCACAGTGATGCCCATGTATTACTAGTATGTGTGATGCATTTGTCCTGTAGCAGCAGAACAAGCAGCTGCAAGAGGCTCCGTAGCATTGCAGAATCCAAAACATTTGCTTTCTTTGAAGGAATGATTTCCTGGCTCCTTCTCTAAGCAATGGCCATCACTTCAAGCTACAGCACAAAATGGGAATCGTATAGAACACTCATGAAATATTCTCACCAATAAACCATATTTAAGCTGACTCAGGGTCCTTGTCACACAGCTAGTTTGTGGGGAATAGTAAAGGACAGTGGGACATTTGCACTGTAGGACACACTCAACAGAAGAGAAATGTGGGGAACTCCATGAGAGAAGTTTGTTTTCTCTGAGAAAATCAATTTTTAGAGGGGAAAAATAGACCAGGAGGGAAAATCTATAGGCCAAAGGGATAATCGCAACTTGTCAATTCCATTTGGATTCTCACAGACACACGCTAAAACACTAAATTAATGAAGGGATTGAAGAAATGTAACCATGCATTCATAGCTGAGGTGTTGATAAATTGCTAATGTATTTAAGTAGTATCTTAAATTGGTTCTTCTAAGTCTCTGGAGCCGTGTTTCTCAACCTTCCTGATGGTGTGACACATTAGTACAGTTCTTCATGTTGTGGTGACCCCTAATCATAAAAGCATTTCACTGCTACTTCATAACTGTAATTTTGCTACTGTTATGAATCATAATGTAAATGTATGATGTACAGGATATCTAACAGGCAACCCTGCCAAAAGGGTTGAAATCCTCAAGTTGAGAACCCTTGCACTAGAGTGTCCATGGGTGTGACTCAGTAACAGAGCAAAGGTTTAACATGCACAAGACTCTGGGTTGAACGCCTCGCATCCAAACAAGTAAATGAATACCCTCTCTCTTTCATATAACATGTAGATGAAGCAACATAATATCTGAGATTTCCTTGTAAACTTTCTAGTAGGAAGGTAAGAAATGAAAAATAAGATATTGCCTGAAATTAGTTATAGGATTATTATAAAGTCTCGCTATATTTTTTAATTTTTCCATATTTTAAAAAGGCATTATTTCCCAAAGGCCTTGAGCTTCATGGAGATAACAATTTTATTATGACAACTTTCCTCAAAGTATAAGAAACCAATAACAAAAAGGAGTGTCTAATATTTCATTATTGCCTACGTTTCCTATTTTAGTACCAAAAATGCTTATAAAATTACTTGGACAAAGACATAGAAGAACATTTCAGTGACTGAGATCTGCTGTGGATGACCACCATGTTGGACTTTTTTTTGAGGCACTTTGCAAACCACGATTCCAGCACAATCATTAGTCTCATATCTTAGCTGTAATCATTAACATTCTAACTTCTGAAGCCTTGAAGACAACACACACAGCACCTCCTATAAAACAAGGGCCCAGTGCTTCTCCTTTCTCCACTTAATACCAAGAAAGAGTCAGGAGACTATTCCTATGTAGTGAGGGTGACTACCAAAGGATGCAAATTGAGGTATGTTTCATCCACAATCATCCAGGGAGCAGGTACTACCATCTTCTTTCCTGCTGGGAAGTGAGAAACAGAACCTTGAAGTTGCAAAAGCAATGAAGAGACTGAGCCAGGCTGGAGGCCAGTAGGGTAAATTACAATGATAATGGCCTTAAACCAAGACCACCCACCTTCAACAGTTGGCAAAGATTTGACTCAATTAAAAGATTGAGATCTCTAGATCAGTTTAACCATTCTGCGGCTGTGCACTGTATCTTTCTAAGAGCAACATATGTCAAGAGCCAAAGAGACAATGAAAAGGAGTTCATTGAATAGTTTAACACAGTGAAGCTAATGAGCTATCAAATTAATTAGTATGTTTCCAAATGAAATGAAAGAGTTAAAAATGTATTGTTTCAAGATGTGCTAGAAAAATAAAAACATACACACTATGGAATACCTGTACAACATATCTCAAAAAACAATGCTGAGTGGACAAGGCAAGTGGTGAATTAAAACACACTGCATAGCACAGCCCCTAAGAAATGCCAAGCAGGTAAAACCATAGCACCCATATATCCTTGTAACTATACAAATGTATGATAGCCATGTGTCTGCAACTTGCTTGAAAGAATGAATGCTGAGCTGGGGAAGCCTTTTTCTGGCGGAAGGAATCAAGAAAATGGAAGTAAGTGAGTGTTTTATCTGTATCTATAATATTTTGTTCTTTTAAAGAATATCAAGAAAAGATAGAAATTTTAACTTTGTGTTAAGTGTGTTTGGGTAGTCAGTGTGCCCAGCATCTTCTACTGTTTGCATATGAAGATTATTTATCTTTTCCCTTAAAAAAAGCATAAAAAATGGATAGTAACAGTCAAAGAGTAAAAGGATTTTCACTGAATAGTGTTCCCTTAAGAAAAACAGAGTACCTGGGCAACTCAAACTGAGTAAGAAAGGAAGAGGAAGTAGAAGTTGCTTTAGCAATTGGTGAGAAAAGCCAGCTGTAGGACAATTTCCTCAGGCTGCACAACTAGCAACCGACAGACAGGAGTCCAGCTTGACTAGCTCTGTTCCAAAGATGCCCAATGTTTACCAAGGTATATGAAGACTTTCTGCCCAAGTTGAGACAATTCATTTCAGATGAGACCTTTTGGGCAACATTCTTATTCAATACAGCTCTCAATCCAAAATGTCACCATTATAAAGTTCATTTCCAAGAAAGCCCAGAAAAATCAACTTTCCAGAAGGGGAGAAAATATCTAGGCAGTTATTAGCATGAATGCTTTCCCTTTTTTGGATGACTTTGTGGTTGAAACTCAGGTATTCTAGAGCGAGGGTTTTAATGAATATGCAGCCCTGACACGGAGTACTTCTCTTGTCAACCACAAATTGTCATGTCAAGTCTCAATTTTAGACATCCATCTTCAGAACATCCAGAATGGTTCTCACGTTATTAAAGCTTGGGTACTTTCTGACATTCTTTAAGCCTATTTCAAGAGGTCAGAGAAAGACACGAAATGATACTTTGGTGATCTTCGAATTATTCATAAAAGCTTCCCCAAGCGTACATTTCACTGCATGACAACTTGTGAACTCATTCATCAAAATTTCAGGATACCTTCTAAGTAAGATCTACACAAGAATCAGCTCTGCGATCTCATTCTACCAGGCAAGTCCCTGAGGATGATGAAAGAATTGGAGCTAGACCCATCACAAGATAGAAGAAATTTGCAATGTGAATTCAAATGCAAATGCAAAAAGTAAATTAAAAACAATCCCCACTTCCTCACTTTCGAGAAGTAGCATAGTTATCTGTCTCCTACTTATTTAAACTATCATTCCCTACTCCAAAAAAATAAGATAAAAATAAACAAAAACATTTTGTTTCTAATTTTTTACTACTACTGCTACTATTATTTCGATGTTGCTACTTAATTCACTCTTGGAGCAAATATCTGACTGGTTACTCTGTGCTGGGCCCAGGCACTGATCAGGGCTCTTTGCTATATTGTTGAATAATACAAGAATCTATACTCAGGGGAGCCAACACTGCAGCTGTTAAGAGAGCCATCTAGCAGGAAGTGAGAAGACAGACAGCCGCACATACTGTCTGCTTATGAGCACCTCCACACAGCCAGGGCTTCAGGATGCCTGGTCTTAGTGTTATTTCACAGCATTCAGCATCTATCTCCATGACTCAATTAAAATCAGCATTAAGATGTCATTACTTCTGTCCTAACAGCTCCAGGCAAGTTTTTCTTTAACTTGAAGACTAGTCACCATGTCAAGGAAGTTTTTGGTCCTGACTTTCTAGCCCTGCCTTTAAGGAGGCATGAACAGTTTAACCTTGCTCCTGTGGGATCTGGCTATAAAGACAGACTGTACCCTCTGTCGGTTGCTTTGCACATCTCCGTTGTGTGGATTGAGCTCCCAGTGCTCTCAGAAAAGCCATCCAGGGCCTACCATGCTGCCTGTCTTCCTTAGGTCTCTGTTGCTGTGATAAGCACCATCCAAAAGCAGCCTGAGAAGGAAAGTTTGTTTCATGTTACAGATTGCAGTCCATCATGAAAGGAAATCAGAGCAGTAACTGAAGACAGGAATCCCGAGGCAGAAACTGAAGCAGAGACCATGGAGGAAAACTGCTCACCGGTTTGCTCTCCAGGATTCACTCAGCTTTATTTTTTATATATACATTCCAGGACCATGTGCCTTG